>JAZHRN010000145.1:0-1250000 GCA_036435485.1 Saposhnikovia divaricata | reverse complement strand
AAGTTCTTAAAAACACTAGCATTGAAAATGAATTGTTAGAATTTAAAAAAGTGCAGTTTAATCAAGATCAGCAAATAGAAGAAATAGCTTGACATAACAGAAGAGAAAAGTCGATATCTGAATACTTGTCAAAACAAATTGCTAAAGTTGCTGAGCTTGAAACCAAGTTAAAAGAAAAGGATGTTAAATTAGCTGCCTGTTTTAATTCTGTTAGAGAGTCTAAAGAATTTTTCAACAAACAAGCTGTTGAACAAACCGTTGGAATAGGGTTTAGTTATAACGAAGCTCTTGGAATGCTAGGCATAAATTCTGGTAATTTTGTTAGTGCAAAAGAGAGAGGAATACCTCATGTGCTTAAGAATGTTTAAAAACCTATCTTTAAGAAATCAGTTACAGAACCTCCGAATTTCACTTCTATGGTTATTCAGGAGGAGTTGCGTAATGAGGACATTGCTAGTGGAAATGTCCAGATTAATGCAAAACCTATTAAGTACATTAATCCCAAGAATGTTCATCCTAAGGTAGAAGTACCTAAAGTGCCAGTCAAGGTTGTTGATACAACCAGTTCTTTGAAGACTGGATTAGGTAGTAATAATGTGAGAAAGAACAATAGCATGTCTAACATATCTGCCATGCCTATTATTGATTCTTTTCATAAAGAATGTGGTGTTGCTAATTGCATGTCTTGTGATTTTAATATTATGTCTGCTTACTTTAATAGTAATCATGCATCTACTAATAAGACTGCTCCTAGACAACATGTTAATAGGAATAACTATGTTAGAACAAAGACTGCTAGTCCTCCTCAGGTTAGGAGAGAGACATTTGTACGAAAACCTAAACAAAGTTTAACTAAGGCTGTTTATAAAGTCAAATGTCCAGTCATTGCTAAGAATGTTATTGTTGCTAAAAAGATATGGATAATCAAGCAAAAACCTAAAAATGTTGTTTTGCCTGATAAAGGTCTATTCTTTAAGAACCCTGGACCCAAACAAGTTTGGGTTCGGAAGAGACTCTAACCAATTTGTCATTGTAGGGTGTGAAACAGGTTAAGCGAGTTATATGGATTTTGGACAGTGGATGTTCAAGGTATATGACCGGAGATAGAGCCCTGCTGATAAATGTGGTGGAGAAAGCCGACCCAGTCGTTACCTTTGGAGATAACAGCAAAGGTAAAACTGATGGATATGGCAGATTAGAAGCTGGTAATGTTATCATTGAAGATGTTTCTTTTGTGAAGGACTGGAGCACAATTTGCTCAGTATTAGTCAATTCTGTGACAAAGGATATGAGGTTCACTTCAATAAAAAGAATTGTCTGATATCTCACAAGAGAAATGAAAAGCCACAGTTGACGGGATGAAGAAAAGGCAACTTATACGTAGCTAACATGAACTTTGGAAGCACTGATGAAATTAATTGCTTTTACTCCAAAGCTTCCAATGACGAGAGTTGGCTATGTCTCAAGAAACTTTCTCACCTTAATTTCAAGATAATGAATTCTCTAGTTAAAAGAGAATTGATGAGAGGTTTGCCTTCAATGGAATTCACTCAGGAAGGACTATGTGATGCATGTCAAAAAGGGAAGATAAAAAGGGCAACTCACAGGAGCACTGACACATCTTCAATAACTGAACCCTTACAATTACTTCATATGGATTTGTTTGGTCCAGTTAATGTGATGTCAATGTCAAAGAAGAGATATGCTCTAGTGATTGTTGATGACTTTTCAAAATTCACATTGGTCCTGTTTCCACATTCCAAAGATGAAACTCCACAACTAGTGATTAATCATGTTAAGTTGATTGAGGTGGATTCTAAGTATCCAGTAAGAGCTATAAGGTCAGATAATGGAACTGAATTCAAGAATGCAGTTCTAAATGATTTCTGTACAGAAAGGGGTATAACCAGACAGTACTCGGCTCCAAGAAATCCTAAGCAAAATGGGGTAGTTGAAAGAAAGAATAGAACCTTGGTTGAAGCTGCCCATACTATGCTAAGTGAATCAAGGCTTCCATTGAGCTTTTGGGCTGAAGCTATCAACACTACATGCTATACCCAGAATCGAACGCTTATCAACAAAGACTTAATAAAGACACCTTATGAAGCTTTAAATGAAAAGAAACCAACACTCAAATACTTTCATGTATTTGGGACAAAATGCTTTGTGCTAAAAGAAGGAGATGACCAAGGAGGAAAATTTGAAGAAAAAGCACATGAAGCAATCTTTATTGGTTATACAAGAAGAGCCTACAAGGTGTATCTGATTGATCAACAGAAAACAATGGAAAGTGTCAATGTTACATTCGATGACACAAAACTCCCAAGTATCCAAACTGAAGATCCATCTGAAAAACTAACGTTTGATGACATGTCAGACTCAGATTCAGATGATGACAAACAACCTGATGTTGTTGCTGACGATAATCAAAATGATGATGGTAATGATCAAAGTGATGGTGGTGGAAACAATGATAATTTTCAAGACACCACTGACACTCTTGAACCCTCATCAAGTCACTTTGGCAACAACTCGGGGGGAGAAACTGAAGGATCATCTAGTCATACTCAACATCAAAATGAAGATCATGGTGAATCATCAAGATCAAATATTCCAAGACAGATTGTTTGGAATAGAGCTCATCCTTTTAAGCTGATTATTGGTGATCCAGATGTTGGTGTGAAAACTAGAAGGGCTTATCAAAATCAAAGTAATTATTCTGGGTTTCTGTCTGTTATGGAACCTAAGAAAACTGAAGAATCTCTTTCTGATCCTAATTGGGTGATTGCAATGCAAGATGAACTCAATCAATTTAAACAGCAAGAAATATGGAAGCTGGTACCCAGACCTAAAGACAGGAAAGCGGTTGACACTAGGTGGGTATTCAGAAACAAACTAGATGAAGATGGCATTGTGACAAGGAACAAAGCAAGACTGGTAGCAAAAGGTTATTCTCAAGTTGAAGGCATTGATTATGATGAGACCTATGCTCCAGTGGCAAGACTTGAGGCCATCAGAATATTCTTGGCATTCGCTGCATTCTCAAACTTCAAAGTTTATCAAATGGATGTTAAGAGTGCTTTTCTGAATGGTAAGCTAGATGAAGAAGTGTATGTAGAACAACCTCCTGGTTTTGAAGATCCGAAATTTTTGGACTACGTCTACTTTCTCTACAAGGCTATCTTTGGTCTTAAGCAAGCACCAAGAAAATGGTATGACACTTTCTCTGAATTTTTACTTGAAAATGGTTTTACAAGAGGTGTCATAGACAAAACGCTCTTTACTAAAAAGCATAAGAATGATACTATACTAGTCCAAGTCTATGTGGACGATATTATATTTGGTTCTACTAATGAGCTTCTGTGCAAGAAGTTTTCAAAGTTAATGCAGGGTAAATTCGAAATGAGCATGATGGGAGAGCTGAAGTTCTTTTTTGGATTATAAATAAGTCAAAGGCCAGACGGTATATTTATTTGTCAATCCAAGTACATCAAAGAGCTCCTCAAGAAATATCAAGTGGAGGACTCATCATCAGCAAAGACACCATCATCCACAGCTGTCAAATTTCGAGCATGTGAAAATTCTGCTAAGGTAGATATCACAAGCTACAGAGGTATGATAGGCTCATTACTTTACCTCACTACAAGTAAACCGGATATAATGTTTGCTACATGCTTATGTGCAAGGTTCCAAGCGGATCCTAGAGATGTACATCTTATTGCTGTAAAAAGAATCTTAAGATATCTTAAGGGTACTCCCAATTTAGGTATCTGGTACCCTAAAGATTCTGGTTTTAATCTTATTGGATATACAGATTCTGATTATGCAAGAAGTGTTGTAGATAGAAAAAGCACCTCTGGGAGTTGTCAATTCCTAGGTGGTAGATTGGTTTCATGGTATAGCAAGAAACAGCAAACAGTTTCTAATTCTAGAACCGAAGCTGTATATATAGCTGCTGGAAGCTGTTGTGCTCAAATCTTGTGGATTAGGAATCAACTGATGGACTATGGCTTTGTATTGCAAGATATTCCTATTTTGTGTGATAATACAAGTGCCATAGCAATCTCCAACAACCCTGTGCAGCATTCAAGGACAAAGCATATAGACATCAGGTATTATTTCATTAGAGAGCATGTCATGAATGGTACAGTGGAATTACTGTTTGTACCCATTGAAGAACAAACAGTAGATATTTTTACTAAGTCGCTTGACGAATCCACATTCACCAAAATTGTTGGTGAATTGGGTATGTTGAACAGTCCTAGTAATTAATCTAGTTAATATCTGAGGTTTGGTCTTTAATAATTTACAAGTGATTATTTTGTAAATATTTGTTGAATAAAATCACTTGTTTAATTATTTTATCAACTGATTTTCTTGCTTGTTAATTTATTCATCACTCTGTTTATTCATATTATTTAGTACTCCATATTTCTATATTTTTAGAATAATTGTATGTATTTATTTTTATTTATATAGTTATTTTATTTAATGTTTTGTAATGTTTGTCCTGTTAATATTGCTTTATTTCCGTTAATAGAATAGTCTATATTAGTTATTTTTGTGATTATTATTTGTTTAATTTATTATATTATTTTTAATATTTTTCTATATTAAAAGTTGTAATTATTTAAGTCTAATAATCAAAAGTATTAAGTCATATTTAATATAAAAAGTATTAAAGACTTAATACTACAAATAGTATTAAAGTATTAAAGACTTTAATACTACTTTTTATATATCAGTAGTAGTTCTATATTAATACTTTTTATAGTTTAAGTCATTCTCTCGTGTTAAGTCACAAGAACACCGTGTGATACATATGATATACACGAACATCTGTAACGAATTGCTGCCCAATTTTTTGATCAAATCCCTCCATAATCAAGTTCCTAAGTCGTTAATCGATTCCTTGTGTTAATATCTGCTGATTAACGTTTTTTTTTGAGTATTTTGGCTTATAGCCTTTTACAATGAGTATCTGTTCATTGACAAATCTCGTGGTAAGCGAGTATCGAACCCAGAACCTCTGGGTCGACTAGAGGTAAGCTCAACCAACTGAACGGTTTAAATCAAAGATTTCGATCAGTTTTTAAGATTTTAGTTTTCGAAAAATAAAATTTTCGATCTGAAAAATCGGACTTTTGGTTTTGATTTTGCAAAAACTAAAAATACTGGAGTGTTCGTGGGTTTGTAAATATCATTGTGTGAATTTTTCAGAATTTTTGAACAACTTTGATTATTTTCGAATTTTTAATTAATTATTAATTCGAAATAAATCAATCTAATTAATTATTTTGTAAAATCTGAAATTTTCAAAGTGTTAAAATTTGATTGAAAATGGCTGGTAATAACAATGATCGTTTTGAAATAGTTAAGCATAATTTGATCGGATATTTTGATCCCAAAAAATGTTCACTCGAACGTTTTCGTCCGTGGATTCGCTTTATGAATGATCATTCACTAGTTCGCACTGCTTTGAGCTTAGACACTCCATTAAAAATTCAACCCCTGCGAATTATGTGTACTACTGCTGTTATTTCTAACGATAACCAATCGTTTGTTTTCTCTCTTGGAGACAATCAGTACACAGTGGATGAATCTGTCATTAATACGGTCTTAAACTTTTCAAGTGACAATTTTGAAGACCTTCCATCAAATCAGGACTTGACTAATTTCTTTGCTGGTATCTACTATCAAGACAGAGCAGATTTTCCTGTCTTGAATAAAAAGCATCTCGTTCAGGAATGGGACTACGTGTTCGACACACTAGCTAAGGTGTTTGCCAACTCAACAAAGAGCAACTTCAGAGTATTACCTTCTTTTATGCAGCATATTGGCTTTGCAGTTGCTCATGATTATAAGGAATTTTGACAAGGGTGAAAAAGTTCAATGCTATTACCTTAGATTCCTTTCCTTGATTTTTAATCATCTGGTTGAACTAGAACTTCATGCTCCATTTCTGAATAGTGAATCATTTGTGTCGGTAAACCATCAACTAGGTTATTCACTGAGTACGGTGCTAAGCCTAAATTCCCAAATGTGCCAGTAGTTGTCACTCAATATATGTCAAACTGTATACAACTACCTGTCATTGCACCTGTACCTATACCCGAGCTAAATGAACCAGTACCTGAACCACCTGTGTTAGCAATTGAACAAGAAGAACCAGTAGTGGAACCAGAAGCTGAACAAGAAGTACCTATTTAGCAAGTTGAACCTGTTCAAGAGCAACTAGTTCAAACTACTCAAGCTGCAACTTCTCCAACACCTGCTGACCAGGTATTGAATTCTAATCTCTCTATTACTCCTACTTCTTTACAAT
Source organism: Saposhnikovia divaricata (assembly GCA_036435485.1). Classification (NCBI taxonomy): domain Eukaryota; kingdom Viridiplantae; phylum Streptophyta; class Magnoliopsida; order Apiales; family Apiaceae; genus Saposhnikovia; species Saposhnikovia divaricata. Next base: position 1,243,675 of record JAZHRN010000145.1, on the reverse strand, counting down.
TATCTTCTGGAACCCAAGTGGTTGATAGGGCTGACCAAGGGATTGTAGAACCACAATCTCGAACCCAGGTCATAGAGCCAAATACTAAATCTGAATCACTTAAAACCTTCCAATCCAGAAAGAAACTACCTTTTCAAAGAGCAAAAAGAAGTAGTGATGATGTGAGTGAACCCACAGCTCTGCCTCTCCAAAAAAAGAGTAGAACTGAATTTGAGGCAACTGTAAGCCCATACGTATCTTCTCAAAAGGATATGGACATTGATATGGCCATGAAACAGTTACTAGGGTCATCCTCTCAATAGGATGAAACTATTGAAATTCGCCATAGGGCCATGGCAACCTGTAATGTGTCAAGCACAACCCCATTGTTATTACTAACAATGGGAGAACATGTAAATATGGATGAAAATAGGGACACTCTGATAGGAGAGCACTTAGAATTGGAAACAGTACCTACCATAGTTACGGTAGAAGAGTCTTCACAGGCTTCTGAGGGAAATCTTGGTTCTTTGCCAACTATAATAGAACCATCATCTCCCCTCCTAGGAGAAACATTCCTAGATCTCCCAAGGGATTTTCCACTCGCAGTTTCGACTGGAGAAAGTGGAAGGCAACTCGATCAATCTACTACTGAAGAAATTCAGATTACAAATTCAAATGTTCAAGTAGACTTGATTGAGGATAGGGATTTGCAAACTCCCATTGCACCACCGCTGACCTTCCCAGAGGAGGCTAGGGTGATTTTATCTGCAGGTACCATTTCTGGAGCAGCAAAGGAAATTGAGAGGAGTGATGTAAGGATCACCTCAAAACTGAGTGATACACATGCACGTCAGGTGAGTGAAATACAGAGTGAAACTCAGGTGAGTGCACACACTGACACATACAATCTCTCATTGCTACAAAAGATTCAAGCTCTAGAAAAGGAACTTGAGGCAAGTAAAGCTGAAGCAAGATTACTTCGAGCACAAGTGGGTGAACGGTCTTCTTCATCCACCTCTGTTGATAATCAGCTTGCGTTATTAAAAGGTGACATCAACAACATGAAGACATCCTTCACCAACAAAATCAATACTCTCGAACTCTCTTTTGAAAAAGCTCTTGATGATTCTAGTGAGGTTACTGTTGCTCAAGACAAAATAATTGCCAAAATCTCCGACAAAGTTGAACATCTACAGACAGAAGTACATGAAAATCAGTAATCTACTGATTTTCATCTTGATCAAATTGAAAAGCAAAATGCACACCAAGCTAAAGGAATAAGACATTTGTTTAATCTTATAAGTCAAAATCGTACACCTACAACTGAAGAAATAGAATTTTTTGCAAGTAAAGGTGGTGATGATGATGAGCGAGATCCTGGAGCTGGTGCATCTGGTAAATCTGTAGAGGATTCCTCAACTAAGGGGGAGAAATCACAACAACAATACAAATCACAAGGGGAGAAATCTAAAGAAAGAGAGGGAGGAAGTAAATCTTATAAAGATCAAGGTGAAGACAGGAGAGATAAGGTGAAGAAGAAAGTAGCTGAAGATGATCAAGTCAAAGACATTGAAGGTTATTACTACACGGGTGAACCGGATAATCTTGATGTTTTTGCTGATTTTGAGTTTTCTGATGAAGGTGAAGAAATACATGAACCAAATCTCAGTCACTGGGAAGGGGAAGCACCAGTGAAATCTGAATATGAAGCTCTACAAGCAGACAAAGAATCTAATGAACTATTTGCTCAGCGGGAAGCTAATTTATTGATGAGAGAAGAAAAGCTTCAAAAATCATTGGAGCAGATTACACGAAATGAAGAGCTTCAGAAAGCTGAACAGGAAGCACTACAACGACAACATGCTCTCAATGTTCAAGCTAGGAAGATGTATGTCAGATTCAAAAGTGGTGAGAAATGGGAACGTGCTCAAAAAGCAATTGACTCACCTCAGAGTTCTGATTATGATGATCGTCGTCTTGGAGATATTCTAGAAAAATTTAAACTGGCAAATCCAATACATGATATGTATGTAAAGGCCTTAAAAGTAGAAGTCATCAGGATAACTACTGCATTTGATCCCACAACCGATGAGTTGGTAATCTTTGTAGATTGTCATAATGTTGGAACATTCAGAGTATATATTCAGTTCTTTTATAACAGATCACTGATAGAGATTTGGGTACTTAGGCCAAAAGTGAGAACATCATTTGAGTTAGGTGTATTGCTTCATGATAAATTCAAAGAATTTGCTGAAAGGGCTGGACCAGAAATAATTGATAATCCTCCACAAGTGAAATTTCTTAAGGGAGAGATACTTCATTCAATCAATCTTCAGACAAATGAATTATATATGCATCATGCAAAACACTTGGTATATGCTGAATATGTTCTCAGAAATCATGGATTCTTGACTCAAGGAAAGATTGAAGCTGTAGATCACATTCGATCCTATGCACAAACCAATATAAAAGCTTATGAGAAATTTCAAGGTGAATTGAGAAAGAAGCTTGGAATTCCATTGATCTTACCTAAAGGATTGTCATCAAGAAGAGAGCTTCTTGTTGATTCTTATTTGCACAAGAACTTACAAGTTGTTGATGAGCCAGAAGAAGGAGAAATCAGAGAAGATCGTCACAATTGAAGAATAGCTCTACATGTTAAATCCTTAGAGCTTAGATAATTCAAGATAGGAAAATGTATTACATGATCAGTCTAAAGGATAATTTATCTTGTATTTATCTTTATGTTTGAATCTGGAAATGTAAAATATAAACCAGAACTTTTTCATATTTACTTTACTTTTAAAGTTTTATCTTTCATTTGGTTAAGTTGAATTAGTTGAGGTATCCTCTAGGAATTTGCTTGTTATTGTCTAACAAACAAATAGGGGGAGATTGAAAGGCATATGACTCAGCCTATTTGTAGTTCGAGGATCCTAATCAACTTAAACCAAATTGTAATAAGTATGATCTGTCACAGGGAATCTCAGGAAGCAATATCTATCAGAAGAAAGAAGAAAGTCAATCTATAGTTTTTATGTTTTACACTGGAAGACGATTCAGTTATCTGATCAAGCCCCAGTATAGCATTGAAGTGAATGGATTCATTTACAGTGACAGAGATTTTTCGAGTGATAGATTGAAAGTCAGTCAAAGTACAGAAGAGTACAAGAGAATTGAGAGAAGAAATAAACCACAACTTAAAGTCAGAAATGAAGGAGCATCATTGAAGTTAGTCGTTCATGAACCAGACAATACATCGAACGTCAACACAAGTCAGTGGTAATTCTTTATTATTTTCAGTGATTTGTGAGAATTAAATTAATTAGTTATTGATTTAATTAAATTCATTTGTAATTGATATAAATCATTTAGTTGATTTAATTAATGAATTAATTCTAAAAGAATTAATTAATTTATTAAATTAATTATTGTATCAATTAAATATGAATTGGTTAATCATTAATTAATTAAATGGATTAATATGACTTAAAGGAAAGACTTAAACAAAGTTGAAAGGATTAAGTCATGGCTGGAATAAATTCGGTATGACTTAAATCTAAGTCATACCGCCAGCATCAAGGCTAAGTCATGCCGAACAGATACTAGTTAAGTCATACCGCCGGGCAACAAGAACTAAGTCATACCGCCTGAACTGATTAAGTCATACAGAGGCTGAGATATTTCTTGAAAGTGCTAAGTCATACCGCCTGAAATTAAGTCATACCGCAGGATTATTTATGTCTTGGAGCAAGTTTAAGTCTTGCTGACAGCTGATTTATTATGTCTTGAAGCAGTTTAAGTCATACCGAATCTGTAAAATATCCCACAGAAAGCAGCAGACTTAATTTTGTTATAAAACACAGCAGAAGCAGCAGAAATCAACAGGAAGAAACACAGCAGAAATATTTCAAGAAGCAGAGCAGTTTTCTCTCTCAATATCAAGAACACCAAGCACAAATTAATTCACAAAAATTCAAGTTCAACATCTTTGTAATATTCTATCCGCTGGAACTTGTTTACTTACGATTCTTGTACTACTAGCGAATTAAGTTTCCTAGTACTTATCTTGATATTTATTAACTAAATTAGAAAAGTTCATGTCGAATTTTCTAATTAGATATTAAACACTTGATAAACGTTTGGATTGATTTTGTAACACCCCATCAAGTTAATATACAATTATATTCAACTTAAAATCTGTGTCAATTTATTCCGCACAAAATATTCGTTTAAGTGAAAATTATTTAACGAATAAATTTTGAGAAATTGATATAGATTGTATTCAACCCCCCCTTCTACAATCATATTGGACCTAACAATTTGGATTTGGATTTCAGTTGTACCGAACCGATATCCGATCTGAAACCCAATCCAATATGGATACCTGATACATTAGTTTTGTTTAGACAAAACAAAACTAATAAATATCTTTGTTTGTTTAGAATCTATCTACCAAGTTATTAATTTTTTTTACCTATATTTAAAGTTTTATTGACATTAAAAATAAAAATTATCAACCAACCAAGCGAATTCAATATGTATGTTATTAGATTATGATATGGGAATTGAATACTATTAATTTAATTCAAGAATACAACATTAATGTATATAAACATTAAAAATGCTATAAAACGTAAAAATGGACCAAATTGACAAAACCCCTATACATGAGGGGTACAAACTGTCATTTTGTCTAAAAAAAATTACAAGATCAAACCACCACACAAAATTGTCACAATTATAATAGAGAATACATATAAACATGATTATGAAAGTCTTTTAAAAGGGGTATAAGCTCATACCCTTATGAAAATCCAAACTTTTAAAAAGTGATCAAAACTCAACTCTTGGAAACCACCTATATATATATATATATATATATATATATATATATATATATATATATATATATATATATATATATATATGTAGAGCCTTTAATTCTCTCTTCAAATCTATCAATGCATGTAAGATCAGGATGATATTTGGAGGTGAATAAGCTTTGCAATGTAGAGGATTAATGGTGATACTGTGTGTGTGTGTGTGTGTTTAGCCGAGAGAGAATAAGAGATAATAATCTCTTCTCTAAATTCTTTTACCATATATACATGTTAAACATTTGGGCTCTAAATGGACCACACAAAAAAAAATGTTTGGACTCAACTTAACCAAGCCCAAATCACTAAAATGGTCTTTACTAAAAAATCCTTCACAATATTTATTAATAAATTCTAAAAAGAAAACATTTTAATGAATATAATAATTTATATACCTATAAAAATAATAAGAATCATAAAATCCCAATTAATCGCGCTAGTTTTATATGTAGGTCATTCGTAAATAATAAAATTCTCCCACTCGCTATTGTAAGAAAATTTAGGCGCTAATATTAAAAGAAATAATAAAATTTATTTGACTTAAACAAGGAAGCTCGATATAATAATAATAGTAAAATTCATGGTTATTACAAATATATACTCAAAATTATCACACCATAATTTTCAAGGAAAATATAACACCCAAAATAAATAATAATATAATATAATTAATGATAATTAGTCAATTGCCTTTTTCATATGTACTTTTAGTTGAATATATTACCTTTTATAAACACCTAAAAAGATCAATCAAATATAACATCTAAAATAAATAATAACATAATAAAATTAATGGTAATTAATCGATTGCCTTTTTCACATTTACATTTAGTTGAAGATATTACCTTTTTTAAACACTAAAAAACATTAATCGTATCATATTTTTCTTTCGATCATTAATATTTCCTTTTGAATTAAAACACATTACCTTTTTAATTTAAAACAAATCTTACAATCACTATTATATACCCGAAAATATCACACCATAATTTTCAAGGAAAATATAACTTTGGTACTTAATGAATTTATTTATTTATTCTCATTATAAAGAAAAATAAACACACATAAAAAAAATATAATGCAATTAATGGTAATTAGTCGATTGACTTTTTCACATTTACTTTTAGTTGAAGATACATAATTAATGGTAATTAGTCGATTGACTTTTTCACATTTACTTTTAGTCGAAGATATTACCTTTTATAAACACCTAAAAACATTAATCGTATCATATCTTCCGATCATTAATATTTCCTTTCGAATTAAAACACGTTACATTTTTAATTTAAAACAAATCTTACAATCATTAATATATACTCGAAATTATCACACCATAATTTTCAAGAAAAATATAACACCTAAAATAAATAATAACATAATATAATTAATGGTAATTAGTCGATTGCCTTTTTCATATTTACTTTTAGTTGAAGATATTACCTTTTGTAAATACCTAAAAAGATCAATCAAATATAACACCTAAAATAAATAATAACATAATACAATTATTGGTAATTAGTCGACTGCCTTTTTCACATTTACATTTAGTTGAAGATATTACTTTTTATAAACACCTAAAAACATTAATCGTATCATATCTTTCGATCATTAATATTTTCTTTTGAATTAGAACACGTTACCTTTTTAATTTAAAACAAATCTTACAATCATTAATATACACACGAAAATATCACACCATAATTTTCAAGGAAAATATAACACCGAAAATAAATAATAACATAATATAATTAATGGTAATTAGTCGATTGTCTTTTTCACATTTACTTTTAGTTGAAGATATTACTTTTTATAAACACCTAAAAAGATCAATCGTATCATATCTTTCAATCATTAATATTTTCTTTCAAATTAAAACACGTAACCTTTTTAAAACAAATCTTACAATCATTAATATATACCCAAAAATATCATACCATATTTTTCAATTATTAATAAAAATATATTAAAAATCGTATACGTTATTTATAATAAGAAAACATTAGCATGATCCGAAAACATGAGTATATTAAATTATATCAAATTAAAATTAAAAAAATTATTAAAAATAATGATTATATAAAAATATAATTGTAATATTAAATAAAAATTATAACATAATACAAGAAACCCGTGCATTTCACGAGTTATAAGCTAATATATAATAGTGTAATCATGATTAATTGTAAATCAAAAAAGTGGTAAATTAGTGAATATTATGAAAACGTGATAAATTATTTTTTGTTACTTCATGAATTTATTTATTTACCCTTCATTATAAAGAAAAATATATATATCGTATTGAAACACCTAAAATAAATAATAACATAATATACTTAATGGTAATTAGTTGATTACCTTTTTCACATTTACTTTTAGTTAGAGATATTACCTTATAAATACCTAAAAACATCAATTATATCATATCTTTTAGTCATTAATATTTCCTTTCGAATTACCCTTACTTAATTATTCTTAATTTAATTTCTTTTATTTGGAACATATTTATTATGTAGTTACGGACAATTCTATTTTATAAAAAAATAACAATATTATCTACACTAATATATTAAAGCTAAAACATTGAAAGTTTTGATTCCTCCGGTTTCATCAAATCTCAACTCAATCAATCTCTCATCTACTAATTATTAAAATAAAGGCAAAATGACAGTTTGTATCCCTCATGTATAGGGGTTTTGTCAATTTGGTCCATTTTTACGTTTTGTGACACTTTACAACCCCTATCTTCAAATCTCGCTTCAACTTGAACCACTTCACTAACTCCACGTCTAATTTGAGTTGATCGACGAATAAATTCGTACGAAAAATATTTTCCAAAAATTCTAAAAATATTACTAGAGCTTTCTAAATATTTTTTAACACATTCCCCAAAGTTTCATAATTTTTGGAATAACACACGTCGACTAAAAATAATCGAACTGAAATAATGAATAGTAAAAATAGAAGCGAGATTTAAAGATAGGGGTTGTAAAGTGCTACAAAAATTAAAAATGTTGGTAAAGGGGTTCAATTAGAAGCGAGATTTAAAGATAGGGGTTGTAAAATGCTATAAAACGTAAAAATGGACCAAATTGACAAAACCCCTATACATGAGGGATACAAACTATCATTTTGTCTTTATTTATTAATGTATTTTAAATTTCGAAAACCTTTTCATGCATTTATTTATAATATTTTTAAAATTATGATTTGTCATGCATTCAGTTATAATTATGGATTATTAGTAACCATTTATTGTTTTTAATTTGCTTTGGATTATATATTTTTTGTTGAGTATTGAATGGGGTGAATGGATTCTCAAACTTTTCTTCTGATAAGTGTTTTAGGTGAAGGTTGTTTTAAGGGTTTGAATCTGGTTGTGTAACAAAGTGTGTGTTTGTGTTTAACAAATTATGTAAGTGCGGAATATAAACACAAGAACACGATCACTCACTTTAATATAATATTGTATTAGATAAAGATTTGCTACAATCTGTGAATACAAATGTTAGTATTCTCAGCTTCTTTCTCAGAGAGATATTACTTGTAAAAACTATTGATCACTCTGTTTGATACTTGCTAAAGAAGTAGGGTTGTTCAGTTATATCACGTGAACAACTTGCTTACAACAAATAAGGTAGCAAACAAATTTGCTTTCTAATTTGTCTATCCTATTTGAGTAAACATCCAAACTGCTACAGATTTGACTTCTTAGAACTCTGATCAGATCCACTTCTTTAGCTCTCTTCTTTTGTACTATCTCTCTAAGCTTCTTTGTAGGCTTTCCAACGTGCTTTACAGTATGTGGTCCATAAAGCATCTTGGCTTGTTGCAGGTTTCTGACTTGTATAATTCTTCAGTATTTTGTCTCCAAGATTGCAGTCGAGAAGTAACTCTGTTGGTGATTCGAGAACTAGAATTGGCTTAATCGATAACTCTGAGTTCTCGAATACTGTTGAACTGACATATCGAATCACTTCTCGAATAAGTCCTTTCTCCAGGGATCCTTGAGATATCAAATAGAGCATTTTACTTATCGAATCCCTGAGATATCGAATAGCTTCCTGAGTCATTGAGATATCGAATGGAACATTGACTTGTTGACTCCTAGAGAACTCGAATGATACTTTGACTTTTTGACTTTCTGAGTTCTCGAATAGAGTAGTAGACATATCGAATCTTTGAGATATCGAATGAGATATCGAACTGTGCATTCAGACATATCGAATAATGTCTTTGTAGATATCGAATCCCTAACTTCTCGAAAGCTAGACTTCTCGAATAGATCAAAACACTTCTCGAATTGGTACTTAGGCAAATCTTCATTCTTCAAATTCCAACTGTGTTTATTTTGAAAGTCTTGGTCTTCAAGCTTGAGGCATGATCCTTGGAACTTCTTTCAAGAATTATTCTCTGACTTTAATTACAGTTACACAGGTAGAATTTGATGCCTATTACAAGTATTACAATAAGTAGAAACTCTACAACTAGAGGTTCCCTTAGTTAAGAGGTCATGTAGGTAATGCACAACATTACAGTCAATTAGGCTTGTTATTAGATGTATACAGGCATGCCTCTGTGACTAACAATCTCCCCTAAATTGTGAGTAAGACCCTTAGTCACAATTTCATGTCTGATAACAAGCCTAACATACATAAAGATAAAACTTGAAAAATACAAGTATGTAATTTGATTGAAAATACAAAGAGGCATCCTTACAAGTTATGAAGAATTACTAGCCATATCCTTTTGGATTCATCTCTTGAGGTTTGGCTTGCAGATTCTCATTTTTCTTCTTTTCTTTAGCTTCTTTAGCTTTCTTCTTTGCATTTTCTTCCATATCAAGAACAATGTCTTCTATAGCAGTGAGTTCCTCAATTAGAGGAGAGCCTGATAGATCTTTAAGAACTTCATTCAGCTGTTTCTCAGAGTAGGAACTGATGTAGTCCATTCTAATCTTCACAGTTCTTCCATATTTCTTGTATTCAATAATGTAAGGATTATACTTGACTCTACACAGACCCATGGCTCTTAACTCATCAGCCTTAGCTTCCATAGCAGCAAACTCCTCCTCTATTTTCTTTAACAGCTCCTTACTTTTCTTTTTCTGTTCTGCCTGGTGATCTCTCTTCATCTTGACAAAGTCAATCAACTCTAGCTTCCATACTCTTTCCACTCTATCTTTAGAATCCAACATAACAATAATCCTTTCTATATCATCTAGCTTGCCCCAATGTTGACATGTCCCTTGCATGAATTTCTTCTGTCTTCCATCAGTATATTTAATTTCAAGGCAGTCATCAACAATGGCAACATGATAGATTCTTTGAGCCCATAGGAAATGTAGTTGGTCTTCATCAAAGTCTTCATCTAGTGGTTGGAGTTTTAATCCTGGAATGATAGTTAGGGCCCTTGATTTAAATGGCTTTACTCTTCTTGCAGCTTGTTTGAATTTGATCTTTTTCACTTGGTTGCTTGGCAGAAACTTGTGACCTTTGCTGGTTGACCATTGTAGTACACCATTAGCAGTTTTCTTTTGGAAACATCCAGATGGTTTCTTGAGTTGAATATCCTTCTCTTCTTGAGGTGGAAAAATAGTTGCAGAAGCCGTAGATATAGATTTTGATAGGTCACTACTAATTGTATTCACCCTAGACTTAGAGTCTTGTGTTATGGTGAGGTTACAGTTAGCAATGCCTAAGGCTTGCTATTTTCCACTTTTCCTTTCATAGACTTTACCTTGGTATTCATCATCCTTCTTGTCCTTGCAGTCCTTCTTCTTCTTCTTGTCTTCATCACCCTTATCACTCCTGTGATGTCTTCTTCTCCCATCACTTCTATCTTCATCTTCATCATCCTTATTTCTCCTTCCTTTGGCTATTTCTAGAATCTCACCTGTGGCAATGAAGGTTCTGAGAATATGCAATGCCTCTACTTCTTCACCAGTTCTCATCCCATTCTTCTTTTGTAATTTATCAATAATGTCAATGATAAGTCTGTGATTCTGGAGAGTGAGATCCTTGGGAATGACCAGTTGTTTGATATCCTCAATATTTATGCCAGACTGATAGATAATTGTTCTTGGATAAGTGCAAACTTCAAGAAACCTAGCTTGTTGACCATTCCTCAGATCAGCATATAGACTCTTGTTGTTCTCTCCCTTCTTCTCTATCAACCCCAGGATAGCATCAATCTTTGTGAATTTTAGAGCCTTCAAGGTGTCATAAGATAGATGCCATGGTCACCATCATAATCTCCTTGAGATAGATTTGATTTAACTTCCTTGGAATCACTGTCAGAAATTTGATTTGTTCTCTCAGACTCCTTTTGTACTCCAATGTATCCCCTCCAACCTTTGCTCGAGAGACTTGCAAAAACTTCAAGAAGGCAGCATCATGATAAGTTTCTAAATTTGATACTTCTATCAGCTTGGCCTCAGTAACTACATCCACTTCAATTGGTTGATCTTCTTCATTTCTGAAGGTTTTAGCTTACTCAGTTGGCATAGATCCTGCGACCACTATAGAGGTGATGGTTTGTTTTTGGCCACTTGGGGTAGTGATGTGTACAGGAGGTAGAGTGACAGTTGGTAGAGAAGGTAGAGGTACATTGACTTTGGCTTTGCCCTTGCCTTGAACATGAGAGGTTGTAGGTTTTGAGATATTTGGTTGACCACCCTCAGTTATGATTATGCCTTTCTCCTTAGGCTTCTCTCCCTTAGTCTGCTGCTCCTTCTTAGGCTTTGATGTCCTTAAGTTCCTCTTCTCCCCCTTAGGCTTGTTGTCAGGCACAGAGGCTTTGCTAGAGACCCTTGGGTTGGAAGAGGTGGGATTAACAGATTCATCAGGTAGAGGGAGCCCCATATGCTTCATCATAGCAGACAGCATCAGTTGTTAATGAAGAAGAACATCAGCTGTGGTGGTATCTTGAGTGTCCAACTTCTCAGTGAGAGTTGTTATTGTGTCTGTAAGATGAGCATTTGACTGCTTGAGTGAGCTCACTTCTTTCTCCAGAGCATCCACCTTGGTGAATAACTCATTAGATTTAAAACCAGACAATTATTGTTCCTTGAGCCTCACTACCTCAAACTTGGTTATATTATGCACAGGGACCTCAGTCACCAGTTTATCTCCATATTGATTTGCAAACATAGTCCTCAGCATGGCATTGGCATTAGTTGTCTGACCAGAGAGATTCTGAACTTGAATTGCTAGATTGCTGACAGTTCCATGAAGCAAAGCCATGCCATTGTCCATCTTGATGCAGGTAGATTTGCAATCTTGTATGGTTTTGAGGACAGGATCTAAAGTTGGAAACTTGGCAGCAAATTCTCTCTTGATTTCTCCCACTGTCTTGGCTGTTTCATCACACACCTTGTTGACTTCTGTCTTAACACCCTTGCCAAGATAATGTGCAGCCTTGAGGAATCCCTTGTAAGAATCATTCATGGCCTCATACACTTCACCAGGAGTCAGAGATTTAGCATTTGAACCCAGTGAAGTGAGGTATTCCTCTATTAGATATTGAAGGGCTTCATTGAGAGTAATATCATATTTCCCTTGCAGCCAGGCATCTACATTCCCATCTCTCTCAGCCTCATCTGCTATTTTCTCTTTTTGCATCTCTACATCATCCCTGTGACACAGTGTAAGAACCCAGATTTTGGGTAGAATTAAAACATTTATTTATTTAATGATGTAAGAATGAATAGTGGTTACGGCTACGATGTAATAATTGATATTTTGAAAGAATGAATGGAATTCGACTTTATTGTTTATATGTCTTCAAGAATGCTAATGGTTGAAAACTTAGGTAAGAATAATCTATCTCTTAGGGGAATAAGATATGGCAATTCCAAGCAGGAGAATATTCTCATGTCATCCAGATCGATAACGATTAATCCAGTGGTTCCGTAAAAAGGGTTAAGGAACGACCGAAAAAGAATATGAACAATTGTACAACCCTAAGAGAATAAGTAAAGAATAAAGAATGAATAGTGTTTTGGTGGAAGTAAGAATATTATGAGATGACCCTATATAGAAGTATTCGGAACGGATTTCCGAGTTCGTATTAGTGATCCAGGGGGAAAATAAGTGTATGTAAAAGCTTTCGGATTCTGAAAAACCGCACTTTTATTTTCTCCGAGAGTTCCCTGGACACTGATAGCCTTAAGGATTTAACGAAGGGATTTAAGGAATATAACTTTGTAAGTTAGAAAGAAAGACGGAGAATGATAGTATTAATATTAAGAAGATTCCCGGTAAACCCTAATTAGAAATCCGTGAAATATTCCTACGAACGATCAATCGAAACGAGCAATAACCGGACACAGAATCAAGCAGAGAAAGCAAGATACATGCATGTGCAAGTGATAATATCTAGTAACCAAATAGTTGTATAAGTAACTAGCAAGGTTAGGAAGCAAACTAGTACTTAGCCTTACTTAATCATCTAACCATAACAAATCAACACTTGTCCCTCCTAATTACATCATCCATTGCATAAACACTTTATTAAAGCAACCAAGGATGAGATATTATCTTGAACATATCACTTTATGCATTATTTCAAAGCAAACAACACAAAAACATCAAACTCTCTCAAAACTCCATCCATTCGGCCCCTTTGGAATTCAAAATCCAAAACCCATCTTCCACTCCTTGTTTGATCTTGAAACTTTTATGGTAAGACTTAAATTTCATATAAATGATCTCCTAAAAATTTCAAACCCAAACTCCTTTGTTTCCATTTTCAAAAAAATTAATTAGTAGGATGGTGAATAGTGTTTTTCAAGAACTAATCTTTGTTTTCATGTATCTTTTGATTGTTCTAGCAAGCTTAAGCACTCCTAAGGACCATACAAGGCTTTGTGAGGCAAGTACACATTCTCAAGAAGGTATAAAGCCCTTGAAACCCTAACCCTTGTTTGAGATTTAAGCATGTTTATGATAGATATAGCTTAGTTATGGTTATGTTAAGGTTTAAGCATGATTATGATTGAGTTTTGGATAAATGTTAAAAATAGTTAGATGAACGGAAAGGCATTGATTGGCCTCAGTTCGTAGGTATAAATCATGTATATGTTGTTTGGAGTGGATACCATGTTTATGGGAAGGTTTGAAATTGATAGATATTCGATTTATAGCCGTCGTAATGCCGAAATTTCGTTAACCTTAGGAAAAACTACTTGGACAGTAGATTTAACTCACTGCCTAGCTTTGTAATCTGCCATTATAGGATAGATAATGTTCCAAGCTTCGTTTTGATATAAAGAACGTGTGAAACGGACTTACGGTTTAGGAGTTACGGCCGGTTTACTAAAAGTAGTTCGAAATCGTAAACGAGAATTCGTAACTGAAATTGAACCCTCGTAAAATACGTAAGTCAGTGGAAAATCTTGGTAATTAAATAATAGAGTTAAAAAGGAAGGTGTGAGAGAAAACCTCATGTGAATCGGATCGTTTTTCGATTTTATAAAAATTTTGGAATCAAGGTTAAACGCGAACGAACCCCTTAAAAGTATAACTTTTGTTATAACTTAGAAAACGAGCGATAAAACTCGGGATATAATCTTGGTTCGTAATCGATCGACCTTGGAACTTATACGACTTAAGTATACACTAAGTGTGAGTACGATGACATGTCTTAATGACGAACAAATGTCGAATCGTGTCGGTAATAAAAAGAGTTACATTAAAAAGGGGTATAACGAGATAATTCGAAAACATGTTTCGACTTAAGTTGATACTTAACCTTTTTAAAAAGTGTTAAGCAATTAATCTCGAATCTCTTGACTATTTATAGATCGCCGAGCTGACCCGGGATACCCTACCACTACCCCTACTCGTACTCGATTACCAGGCAAGTTTCAACTTCCCCTTTTTAGGCTATTGTTGTGAATATATATGCTTTCTGTTATACATATGCCATAGCATGCATGCCTACTTTCAAGTCATATTGATATACTTGTTCCCTAATTGTTCTTTGGCTTATAAGTAGATAGATAATATATCGATTATAAGCCGGATGTTGTTAAGACCCTTAAAGGAGGGCATATGAATCCCATTTGTTGAATATAGACCGGGAGTCAGTATTTCTTGATATATCGAGATTACTTTCGGAGGAAAATATTTAAGTAAATATTTTCCATTCTTTGGTCGACGAATAATTAGTTGAATATTCGTCTGAGATTAATTAATTATCGAATGTTACTTCTAATACTTATTTGAACGTTATTCATCCGATAAACCTTATCCTTCACTATTCATCTAAAGACGAACCATTTATCGAAGATTATTTCAAATATTTCTGTAAAATCTTCTATTATTAAATAAATATCATTTGGATATTCATTTAGAACATCATGTATTAAGTGAATATTATTCTCGAATATTCCTTTAAGGTTTGATTTATTAAATGAATATCACTTGGATATTCATTTAAATTATTATTTATTAAATGAATATTATTTTTGAATATTAATTTGAAGTGTTATTTACTTAACGAATATTATTCCAAACATTCCTTTCAAAATTATTTATTAAATGAATATTATTTCTAATATTCATTTAAGTAATTATTTATTCAATAAATATTTTCTTCATATTCCTTCAAGGATTATTTTGAGAAATACTCTAATTAAAAATACTTCCGACTCAATAAATATTCTATAAATATTTATTCAATACTTGGAAACAACTTCAATGTTGTTTATTCTTCTTCAAATATTATCTTCGACCTTCGATCATTCTGAAAATTCTTCGGAGTCATACGATTAATATTATATTAAGAAAGGTCCTCAAGATTCCATTCTTCACTCGAATCTATCTCTTAAATTATAAGGGAACCTTACTTAAGAAAGGTCATTTATCTTGTTGACTTCCCGGTCATAATTTATCCTTTTCACTCGCAACTTGGTTGCTATGGACTCATTAAGTCGGTGTGTACCTTCTCATCATTCGAGGGGTAAGATTGTTGGAACAAGTTGATATCCATTAACAAGCAAAAGCTTGGGAAATGTTGGTGAATTTTCCTTTCCAACTAGATACGACTACTTTGTGGAGTCTTATCAACAAGTATTTCACTTGGGGAAGGGAGGACAAACTCTACGTTTCAATGTTGTGGATTTATTCGAACTAGGAGTCGTGTGTAAGAGGCCGAGTCGCGCGGTCCATCACAAGGCCTAACCATTGGCCATGGAGTTACTATTAAAGGCAATCGACAAGTGAAGCCATCAGTTCTTCCTTCTACCGGTAGTAAACTATATTGGGCTGTACCATCCCCGAATGATCATCAGGGAGTGGGACAGGTGGCGCGTGATAACTCCAGTATTGGTTCATCTCCCAAATTGTGAATTCCCTGCAACATGTATCGAAGAGACTTCTTTCAGGTTGACGGTGTCTTCCGCAACACGTATCGAAGAGACTTCTTTCAGGTTGTAGGACTTCGAAAAATGTTAATAACTGGAATTGCAATATTTTCCTTGCAAGTTCCTCTTTATATGATAAATGATAATATCTTGCTTATTTTGACTTAGTAGATATTTCCACAAAATAAATACTTTAAGTTACCCTGTAACTTCATCCTTTATATTATACTGGCACTAACTTCGTTAATGCATGGCATATGGAAATAATGATATTTCGAACTGTTATATACTATCACTGTCCTGTTATATTATTATTGGTGGGCTATTGCTCCCCCTTGCTTATTTATCATGTCACAACAACAGCTAGGACAGATGGCTCGCGTCAGGCGCACTCGGCGCAAGAGGGTTACCCGACCCACTGGACTCCCCGCTGAGATGCTAGCCGCCATTGCTGAGGTAGCATAGTTAGACAGCTTTTGTTTCCTGTTTAACTATATATATAATTAATGTAATCAACGGCAAAACTTTTAAACTTATGATGTTATCCTTTTGGATTGTAATAACTTTTATTCGTAAACCCTTTTATGTAAGACTTATTTCAATTTCATCTCTGGGACTATAACTGTGTGTGTGTGTGAGTGGATATTATTGTGGGGTCATAGCATGCTACTTATTGATTTTGGACTCAAGTCAAGTATTATGTATGAGTTATGAGACCGTAACGACCCGATCCCTGACCCCGGATCTGGGGGTGTTATACACAGCATAATGGCTTCATAGTCTGGGTTTGACATATTGGATGTGACAAGGTTTTGGGCTATCTTTACAAACTCAGGAATCTGATCCACAAATAAGCTTTGAAGTGCTTCAACCGTCAATTGTGGTGGAGCAGACCCTGATCCTGAAGCACTATCATGTTGCACAGGCTTCAGCCATTGTGACAGAAGAGCTAGAGCTAGGCAAGCTAGACTCCTCAATTACAGATGCAACTTCTACAACCGGATGGATTAACTCTACTACTGTTGTCTTCAATGAAGTGTGATGAGTTACAATAGTAGTTGACACAGGCACAGAGTCTCTAGTGAAAACTAGTGAATCCTCTTTGTTTGTGATGGTGTCATTAGGATATGCCCCAGCTAGCATTCCCTCACCATCTAAATGTGGTTCCTGTGTGGTGAGCAAAGTGTCATGCACTAAGTCACTTGAGTCCATTGGCTCACCAAGAGAAGAATATTCTTGGTGATCAATGTCTTGCTCCTCAATTGCTTGAGTTGCAGGCTCCAAAGAAATTTGAGTGTTAGATTCTGGAAGAGTAGTGTCTTTTAGAGTAGATTTTGGCAACTCCCCCTAAGAAATAGAGGGAGTTTCTAGTGTGATGTGCTCTCCACTCAGTGTTGTGCCAGCCTTATCACTCCCAGGTGCTGACTCATTACAAGATAGTGCATTGGGGAGGATGCTTGATTCTATAGATGCACCCTGTTGAGAGGATACATCTAGTGAGCTGTTTGCCCCTGATTTTACAACTTCATCCATTTGTGTGACTGAAGAGGTGGTTTTCTTAACTTTCTTCTTCTTTGGCTTTTGCAAGGGTGACACAGGTGCCTCACTTTCTAAGCCTAATTCAGCATTCAATGCTGCTTCTGTTAGCAATTCCAAGGGTTCAAAGGCTATCTCCTTTCTCTTCTTTTTACTAACACCACCCTGTTGAGAGGATGATGCAGGTGGCTCTGTGTTTGGTTCAGTGTTTGGTTGAGGGGGTTGGTTAGATGGCCCTGGGTTAGCATTTTGTTCTACTTGCTTGGGTTGTGCTAACTCTGACTTAGAGGCAAATGTTGGCATGTTGTGGGGGTAAGACTCAAATAACCTCTGCATATGAGGGGTTATTACAAGCCTAACATCCACATCATTCCTAGTCTCCAAGTTACCAAAAATGAGTTTGGTCATGGATTTCGGATAGCCTATTCTATTTCTATTCATCCCAGGCAATTCAATTAGTTTATTATCTATAAAATTAAGAGTAGATTGAATAAAACGAGGGAAGAAAATTTCATTACCTCTCTTGGTTGAGTTCTTACCAAGTCTCCCATATAGCTCTTGCATAATTAGATTACCCACATTGATTTTCCTATCATATGCCAGGGAGTATGCAATTTGCTGTGCAGGTGCACTGATTTGATCAAAACTCGACTATCTAGCAGTGAACACATGTAGCAGTATGGTGAACACAAAACTCCATTCCTTTCTGAGACACTTCCGATTCATTTTTCCAGTCTTGATTGTATCAGCGTATCTGATAAAGTCGAAGAATGTAATCAAATCATCATCAGATACCAGAGGGTGATACAGCTCTTGATGAAGTCCTAGTGCTTGATTCATATCCTCTGTAGTGATAGTAACCTCTTTCTCTTGTATTTTGCAGTAAATGATATAAGAGGTTACTGCATTCTCGAGAGCAATAACTTCCACAGTGGCTGTCCTCCAAAACTGTTCTAGGAGATCTAGGTACAGAGTTGGGTTGGCTGATAGTGCATCCTTGATGTATGACTCAGACATCCAGCGAACGAAGCACTTGAAGTTAGCATTGGGTGCTTCCACATCATTAGTAATAGCAATGAAGTTGGTGTGGTTAGGAATTGTGAGTTGGGTATTTGCCATTGTTACACAGAGAGACAAGAGAAGAGAATGAAGGTTGAAGAAGAAATTTAGCTTTTGAAGTTAGGGTTTTCAGAGGTTTTGGAACTTTAGATGCTTGAGAAATCGAATGAAATGAAACGAATATATGTAAAACTGTATAAGTATGAAGTACTTGAATTGTCGATTAGATATATGTTTTGTATCGACAAGTCAGTCATTCGAGAAGTAGAAATCAACTATTCATTAAGTCAAGAAAGGCTTAATCGATATCTCAAGCAGTCTGTAACTCACAGCTAGCTATTATCTAACTTAGAATTAATTCCAAATTAAATAAAATATGTTTTATGAATGATTTGAAATTCTGAATAAAAATCCAAAAACGGTTAAGATTCAGCGAAAATTCAGCCTTTTCAAATGATTCGACAATTCAAATGTTCTCTTCGAGAAATCAGTCATTAGAGAACTCAAATGTCCTATTCGAGAAGTCAAGCAAGTCTCTGTTCGATTTCTCCAAAATGCACTATTCGAGAACTCGAGAGTGTTCCAAATAGACTTGTTAGAGAAGTCGACTATAGACATGAAAGTCATTAGAGAAGTCTGACTTATTGAGCTACAATTTCCACTCATAAAAGTTATTTTTCACTACCTTTTCAAAATTCACCAGAATTATTCAAATGAAGAATATTCTAAAAAATTAAATAGTGATAATCTTAAAATTTCATAGAAATTTCAAGCTAATTCGAATATGATTTTCAACATATGCAACAGATTTGAAATATTTATAAATCATATTTCAGCCAACACTTACTTCTAAAATATTGAGAATTTAGATAAAGTAAGTGTTTACTGCTGCAAGAATCTAGTTGATATTTTCACTTAGCCAGATTCTGAAGAATTTAACATTCCAATCTCACTAACCAACCTTGTGAAGGTGGCTTCATCCAATGGCTTAGTGAATATATCAGCTAATTGTTTATCTGTAGGGACATAATGCAACTCAATGGTTCCATTAGTTGCATGCTCCCTAGTGAAATGATATCTGATGTCAATGTGCTTTGTCCTAGAATGATTGACAGGATTGGCAACTATAGAGATTGCACTTGTGTTGTCACACATGATTGGAATTCTTTCCAACACAAGTCCATAATCTCTAAGCTGATTTCTAATCCAAAGCACCTGAGCACAGCAACTTCCAGCAGCTATGTATTCAGCCTCAGCTGTGGAAGTTGACAAAGATTGTTGTTTCTTGCTGCACCAAGAGACTAACCTTTGTCCAAGAAACTGGCAGCTACCTGAGGTGCTTTTCCTATCCACTCTGCATCCAGCATAATCAGCATCAGAAAAACCAATCAGATTGAACCCTGTGTCCTTAGGATACCATAAACCCAAGTTTGGAGTGCCCTTCAGATATCTAAAGATCCTTTTTATAGCTATCAAATGTGACTCTTTTGGATTTGATTGAAACCTTGCACACAGACATGTAGCAAACATGATGTCTTGCCCACTTGCAGTGAGATAGAGTAGAGAACCAACCATGCCTCTGTAGACTGAGATATCTACTCTCTTGCCTTTGACATCTTCATCCAATTTGGTGGCAGTGGTGTAATGCCCCGACATCCCAATACTGAAAATATATTTTTTATAATAAAATAGACTTTGATACAGGGGAATTTTAGAAAATTTTGGCATGAAATATTCGCAAATCGGACTATCCACCTGTACTTCAACCCAAACCAAATTCCAATTAACAAATACAAATAAAACTTAATACACCAATGACTCCTCACCGAGGATCGATCTCAGGTTATGGTATGAAACAAGAATCTAACTAATACAAATTATTACAACTTCTATCTCAGCTCTAAAAACAAATCACTATACCATCTAATCTGTAGCTTAATCCAAAACTGTGTTCGCCCGCGTTAGCTTTGAAATCTATTCCGAATAGGATCCTCCTCGCTCTCATTCGCATTTGAAAATACAAGTAGATCATCCTTAAACCTAACTGCAAAGGGTTAGGTAAAACAAAGCAAGAATGAGCCAAAGAGCGCTCAGCAAGTATATAATATAGTGAACAACACTTTATTATATTTCATTGATGAACAATATGAATGATCAAACTATCTCAAGGGAATAAATCAATACTCTTCATAATATAAAACTTTCCATTTTCCTTAAACCATAACTTTTTATCAAATCATTTCTTTCCTTTGAACCATTCTATCATCAAAACAGACTTTTCATAAAACTTTTAAAAACATTTAATTGTATTTTTATTATTCTCCTGATTTCGGACAATACGGGTGATTAGCCACGTAAAGTCCCCATTTCTTTGAAATTGGGTTCCCAATTAGGCAACACATTGGCCTTTAATGCTGGACTAGGGGAACCACCCCTAGCCTCTTACGCTAAATAAAAGTGCTGGACTAGGGGAACCTCCCCTAGCCTCTTACGCTTTCCAATTTATAACCGTTTATTAATAATTTAAAACATTTCATTTTTTAAGTCCTTTATACTCACTGATAATAGATCAGCCCAGTATCAGGAATTTCAAAAACACCATTAATTAATTAATCCATTTTCATTTTCAATTATAAAAGACTGAGGTTTAGGGAAGCAATTGATATGCAGAATCATGAACAGCAGCAATAAGGTTAAGTTTCAAGGGAAACAGGTAATTTAAGGATTCATAAACAGCAAAGCAATAAGATTAGACTAAACATGGCAGGATTCAGCAAGATAGAATGATATATCAACAAGGAAGCATGATAAATTAAATAACTGAGCACTTATTTAGAATCTAGAAATGGAACAACAATTATAAAGAAAGCAGTGGATAAAGAAAGTTCGAAGTTCAACAGAAGATTTAAGTCACTGCACAGGATATAACCACTTAGTTCAAAGATTATCAATTGATAAAATTTTCATGGCAAAATTCGAATTTACATAAAAGATTTGAATAATTTAAAAAGAAGATTTAAGAAATTCTCAATTACTCAAATCTCACTCTTGTCGGCTAAGCACTCATAGGCTTTAGCTGCCAGAACCGGCATGACAATAATGAGTTTAAATAATTAAGACTATCTCAATTCATTCTTGGCTTTAACCGTCCCTGAGCAACACATGCTTCAACGATAGTATAAACCTCGAATTAATTTGCAATAATTTGAAGAAAACGCTCTTTGAAGAATTTTAATAAAGACGTGAAATATTTAAATTAAAAGAATCGAAACCTGAACAATAGGTTAAGAGAATAAACAATGACAGAATAATTTTGAGAATGTATGCTCATGAATTAATAGAAGAAGAATGTCAATGGAAATAAAAATGAAAGGTACAGGCACAAGCAAAAAGATATGAAAAGAACATCCTATAATTAAAAGAACAGGTTCACAATTATCCAAAATAAATATGAAGAATATAATGGCTAGCAAGAAAGGATTTCGAAAGAATAAATAAATAACACAAAAGGTTTCACAGTAAGTGAGGTATAGTAAACTTGCCTCAATACACAGGGTTTCCATTTCCAATATCTCAATTCTTTACTCACTTTACATCAGTCTCTATTTCTTAATTGCTGGCTTTTACTCCATCAGCCCTTCGTCTTTCCTTTATCACTTGTCACTCCCGATAATTCTTTCCTTCCTCTACATTCCATTTCCACATGCTCTAGCTCTTAGCTGGCCTCCTATGCATACCTATATACAGGTAAAGTACTACTTCAGTAAGCGTATAACCTTAACCATCTGATTCTATTCTACCCAATCGTGTCCTATTTCGCTTTACAAATATAACACATATATCACATAAAGTTATACTTATAAAATATTATAGCATACTCGTATAAGTCAGGTAAACACATAGCACACATTAGCACATCGATTCACAATTAATTTTTATCAAATTATTATATAAATTAGAAAATAATTTTAACAAAATTTTGACAGCACCTCCTTTATAATATCGCCTAACCCGTCGGAATACAAATGACCCAAATCATCAATCATACATTCCTTGCTTTACTACTAACTCAATACCATCTCATAATCTTCGCAATTATCCAAACATACATCATTCATAATCTTTTTGACCATTAACACACACTCATCATTTAATATACACCCTTTCACTTTCTAAATCAAACTATAAATTCACAGTTAACATTTAAATAAACATTTATACGAAAAATTATAACATATAACTTATCTTTTTACCCACTGTCAAACCAATTCTACTCATAATTTATAGACTAACAAAGCTAAATCACTTACACATGTAACACATACATTCTTTTAAAACTTAATCTATATCATCAAGTTACAGCTTGAAAATCCGTTTATACTACTTACAGACATACAGCCTTTATACACACACATACTGACACAAAACTCACACACACGCATATAATAATATAACACACACTTACAACCAAAATCATTACAACTCACTACCTCTTAAATTCAACCTGATACACAGATTTCCAGCAACCAATAGCTTCGACCATAATTACAGATACACAACCATACTCCCATTCTTAATCAAATCTTAACAGTTCACCGTCCTAACCAACATAAAATGAACTCAATATACATAAAAATTTGACCGGAAATCAAAAATCCCGGTGACCCCAGCAACCATTCGACTCCACCTTAAATTCTACGAAAACTGCTACAACACCAAGCATTCGACTCGACTTAGAGAAACTCAACCCAAAACTTAACAGGATTCATCATCAATTTAAGACCCAGCGGCTGCACATAGCCTAACACACAGAAGTTGCGCATATACAAAGCCACCCACACACGCTTGAACAGAACACAACAGAACAGTCACAAAAACTCACATAATCTCGCATACTACCAATAATTAAATAATCATGACCAACAACAAACACAAACGCACGCACCCCAGAACCTATTCGAACTCCAACAGCACTAACAGTCGAACTTATGACCAGCAAAGCTCCCAAATTCAAGCTGAAGCTCAGGCACACACACATAGCGATATATCTGTACACACAAACACTCGGCACAATTTTTTTGGCAAGAACAGGGGAGATAACAAACAGAGGGAGGGGAGAGGGAGAGATTGTTTTGTAATCCATATAAACGACATCAGCCACACTGAACGATTTACACGCACACACGCTGAGCATTACACACACATACCCAGCCGTGAACACACCTCCCTACAGTACACACATGCCCACATAGGGGAAAGAAGTGAGGGAGGGGAGAGATTAAACGAGAGATAGAGAGATTCGCGTGAGGGAGAGAGGGATTGAGAGGGGCTCGAGAGTTTGAGGGAAGTGGAGAGAGTTCGAGAAGGATCGAGTGAAAGAAACAGAGCAGCCCAACTGAGAAATGGGGAAAAATCTTATAATTTAGGGATTTAGAGGAATGGGGTATTTTGAAATTTATTAACAAATTTTCTAACTAAAACAATCTAAAATTACCTGGTAAAATGGAAAATAAATAGGTATTAATTGAGAAAAATCTCAACATCATTTTTAAAATGAAGAAAATAAAATTATCTTTATTCCCATATTGTAAAAAAAATTTTAGGATCAAAAAATGAATTAAATATGAATTTTACAAATTTTGACCATTTAAATGCAATATAACTCGTAAAATCATTTTAAAATACCAAAACACCCAAATTAATACACCCAATAATTTTAAAACAAATTTAATTTACAAAGATGATATTACAAAAGATTTCGTGATTTTTAATAACTCTGATAAATTTATAAAATTCTCAAAAGATCAATAATGCGTAATTCAAATAGATTTAAATCATCAAAAATGCAAATAAAAATACACGGACAATTCTGGCACACATAATTCACCATATAACATGACGTCAAATATATTTTATCTATAAAAATAAAATTTTCACACCTTATAAATTATATTTAATATTAAATAATTGAATAATAATAATAATAAATACGATATTTTCTAGGGCGTTATAAGTGGCCATGGGTGTCTTTGCAGGTGAACAGTCTTCTAAGTCAAACTTCTTTAATAAATCCTTGATGTACTTGGTTTGACTGATGAAGATACCATCGTTCCTGTGACTAACTTGCAATCCAAGAAAGAATGTTAACTCTCCCATCATACTCATCTCATATCTGCTTTGCATGAGCTTAGAGAATTTCTCACATAGCTTCTCATTTATAGAGCGAAATATGATATCGTCCACATAGATCTGAACTAGAATAATATCATTACCATGCTTCTTGTAAAACAGTGTCTTGTCCAATGTGCCTCTAGTGAATTCATTTTCAAGAAGAAACTGTGATAAAGTGTCTTACCATGCCCTTGGAGCCTGCTTAAGTCCATACAATGGCTTAAGCAGTCTGTAGACAAATTCTGGGAAATGTGGATCCTCAAAGCCAGGTGGTTGTTGTACATAAACTTCCTCTTCCAACTCCCCATTCAGAAATGCACTCTTGACATCCATTTGATAGACTTTAAAGTTTGAATGAGCAGCAAATGCCAAGAAGATTCTGATGGCTTCCAGTCTAGCAACAGGAGCAAATGTCTCATCATAGTCAATGCCTTCCTGTTGAGAGTATCCTTTTGCAATCAACCTTGCTTTGTTTCTTACTATTACACCATCTTCATCCATCTTATTCTTCAGAACCCATTTTGTTCCAACAATGGTTCTGTTCTTTGGTGCAACCACAAGTTCCCATACTTTGTTTCTTTCATATTGATTAAGCTCCTCTTGCATAGCAATAATCCAATCTGGATCCAACAGCGCATCATCAAGTTTATTAGGCTCAATCTGAGATAGAAAGCAACCATAGAGGCACTCATTTTGAGTTGCTCTCCTAGTTCTCACTCCTGCATTTGGATCTCCAATAATTTGCTCTGCAGTGTGTGACCTATCCCATTTCCTTGAGTGCTCAGTTTGATTTCTCAACCTTGATGTTGCTTCATCATCCAAGTCATGATCATTTTCATTTCCTCCCCCTGTGAAGTTGCTACTATTCACAGGTGTGTCTTGGATGCTAGCCTCTTCACTGTTGATTGGATCAGATTCTTCTCTTGTTTCATCATTCATTTGAGTTTGTTGAACTAGAGTTTCAACTTCAATTTCAATCTCTTCATCAGAATCATCTAGATTTTCAAACTTTAATGGATCTCTATCTTCATCATTTGCTTCTTCTAATCCAGGTAGTTTGCTGTCATCAAATGTCACATCTGTGCTTTCCATAACTTTCTTTTGACTGATGACATAAGCTTTGTATGCAATTCTCTCCATAGAATAGCCAAGAAAAATTCCTTAAAATACCTTTGCATCAAACTTCCCAACATATTCTGAATTGTCTTTCAACACAAAGCATTTGCTTCTAAAAGTATGAACATACTTTAGAGTAGGCTTCTTTCCAGTCATCAAATTGCAAGGTGTCTTTCCAGTATTTTTGTTGATAAGGGTTCTGTTCTGGATATAGCATGCAGTGCTCACAGCCTCAGCCCAAAAACATGTGGGCATCTTTGCATCAAACAACATTGTTCTAGCAGTCTCAATTAAAGTTCTATTCTTTCTCTCAACTACTCCATTTTGTTGTGGAGTCCTTGGAGCTGAGAATTGTTGAGAGATGCCATTCTCTTTGCAAAATGCTTCAAGTAAGGCATTTCTGAACTCTGTTTCATTATCACTTCTCAATGCAATCACACTTGCATTGTTGGCTTTTGCTTCCTTATCAACTATCTTTATGTGCTAATGATTACTTATGGAGCCTCATCCTTTGATGCTAGAAATTCCACCCACGTATACCTTGTGTAGTCATCAACCATCACTAGGGCATACTTCTTTCTTGAGAGTGACATAATATTGACAGGCCCAAACAAATCCATATGAATTAATTGTAGGGGCTTGGTGATTGATGTCACTGTCTTTGACTTGTGGCTTGACCTTTTCATCTTTCCTTTTTGGAAAGCCTCACACACTCCTTCTTGACAGAACTCAAGTATAGGCATGCCTCTCACTAACTCTCTTTTGACTAGAGAATTAATGGCCTTGAAGTTCAGGTGTGATAACTTCTTGTGCCATAGCCAACAATCTTCATTTGATGCTTTTGAGTAGAAGCAACAAACTTTGTCCTTGTTTGCAGAGTCCATATTGGCTACAAACAGGCTTCCTTTTCTTACTACAGATGGAGCAAAATCACCATTCTTCTTGTGGGTGATCAAACATTCATTTTTGTCAAAATTTACCTTGAATCCTCTATCAGTAAACTGACCAACACTTAATAGATTATGCTTGAGACCCTTGACTAGTGCTACACCTTCAATGATGACATTACCAACTTTTAAATTGCCATATCCCAATGTGTTACCCATGCTGTCATCTCCAAAAGCAACCATTGGGCCAGCCTTCTCTTCATATTGTGATAGCAGGGCCATATCACCAGTTATGTGATTTGAGCATCCACTGTCCAAAATCCACATGACCTTCTTTTCACTTTCTTTGCCCTGCAAGCACAAAAGTATTACTTTTTCTTTGGTACCCAAACAAGTTCGGGTTCACTTGGCTTAGAAACAGATTTATCAAAAACAGCATGCTTATCAACTTTCTTAGGACTAGTCTTCTTGTCACTGTTAGAAGTCTTAGAATCTAAATTCTTAGACTTAGGTGACAGAGGTACCTTCCTAACTCTAGGGGGACTTGAAGACTCTGGCCTTGTGTAGTGTGTGTGAATGTTGTGACTGATGCAACCATCCATGAATTATCTTCTTAAATTAAAACAGCTAGTCATAACATTCATGTTGCATGGCATACAGTCAAGTTTATCACAGAAAGGTGAATCTCTATGTCTTAAAGGCACAGAGCAATCATAGAAAGGCTGAACTACACTAAAAGTTGGTTTCTTGCATGCATGAGTTAAGTGATTAGTGCTAAAACAGTTTTGACAAACTTTCCTAGGGCATTTGGCACATAAGCATAATTATTATTCTTGTTTATCCCTAGCTTGCCATTCCTGTTTTGTTTCTTATTAGCCACTTTCTTCTCAGATTCATTTTTCCTAGCTGAAACAAATTTCACAAACTTCTCAGGTCTAGGTCTACCTCCTACTGGCTTCTTGGCTTTTGCCTTGACACTCTCACTCTTAGAAGATGCTGGTTGTTCACTAGACTGTGCCTCATCCTCATCATTCAACATTTTCTTAATGAGTAAGGCATCCTCATCAATTTCAAATGTTGGTTCTTTAAAAATTGGAGACTCAGTCTTTTTCAAAATGTGAGGCACTTCATCCTGAACAATTATGTCATCTTCAATGACAGCATAGCCTTTCCTCTGTTTAAGAGTGCCATAGTCAAGTCCAATGGCAGCCTTGGGTTTAGCTTGGTTTTTCTCATGGTAGGTGTAAGAACCCAAAATTTCGGTAGAATTAAAACTTTTCCTATTATGATGAAGTGCATCAATGAATAGTGATTTGGTGGATGAATAGTGATTTTGAGGATTAAGAAAATTTTTCATGCCACCTATGTACGAGACGTAGTGTAGATATTCCGAAGTTATACTAGTAATCTACGGAGTAAATAAGTGTATGTAAATGCGATCGGAATTCAGAAATTCCAAATTCTATTTTCGTGTAATATTTGACCGAGCAGTGAATTATATATCAGTAATATCAAGAAATGAGATATTTAATTTGAGAAATTGAGAAGTTAATATTTTGGAATTTTATTATAAGTGATTTGAGAATTTGGAACGAAAACCACTGAGGAAGTGAAACAAACGTTCTAGAAACCGCTGAAACTTTACAATGAGATTAAGCGATTGAGCGAACGAAGCATGGATTGTTTATGGTTTATAATGTTAGATCTAGGAGTATTAATGCATATCTTGGTTATATGAGTTATGGATGATGAAATCTTGAGGTTATATGTGGTTGATGTGATTTTAAAGCTTGTGCTTAGAGTATGTGACCCCATGTATGTTATAGAGATGAGACTTGGTGGTTTTAATGGTAGATATGATGTATAAGTTGAGTTCTTGAAGGATTAACTAAAGATGTGTGCTGAGTAAAAAGTCTGGGAGTATGTACTGTCTTACAGTAGGCTTTTGAACCCCTTAAACTTGTCTCCTGAGGGTCTAATACCCATGGTTAGAAAGGTATTTGAATGTAGTTTCCAAAAATATAAAGTTCAAGACTAGGTGATGTGTAGATTTTGAGTTATGACCAGAAGAGTGAAGAGTGGTTCTGAAATCCGGACTGCACTGTATGGTCTGTTTGTCAACTATCTTTGGACCCTCAAACTTTCTGCAAACATTGTGAAAAATTGATAATAGCTAGGTCTTACAGTAAGGAAGGCTACCCAAAAAGAATCTAATTAAAATTTGAATTTTTCAATTTTATAAAAATGTTAGAGCGAGGTGTGCGCAAGTGAAAACCCACTTAGGAGATTAGTTTAAAGTAGTTTTAATTATTCACTTGAGTTTCGAGTTTGAGGAATAGATTTGAGTCGAATGGGTAACGAATGTGATAATATGGTGACACGGTCGTATGAGGGAGTTAGTGGTCATAAGTGGAGTCATTAAGTTGGTCTTACATCTTTTAAAACCTTATGATTAAGTAGTGTTGTTAAGGTACTAACGTACGAATATTGATTATGTATAGATCTTCGTTCCACGTCGCGAGCTCGACCACCCCACCCTACCAAGGCAAGTTTACTTTTCAAAACTTATATAAAGGATTTTCACTGTTGTGTTTGTAGCTTCCAAACGTATTATATGCTTATGCTTTACGAGATTTTGTTGAAGTTTGAGATTTATGCATATGTGTTTGTACACCCTTGAACTTAGAATGAAAGTGTTTCCTTCGGACAACGATTCTAGCAATAGAGGTCGTAGCGGTCCAAATATACTACTGACCGGGGAGCGGTATATTATTGTATCGTGATTAAATTGCGAAAACCCGAAAGGTCATTCGGGAAGTATCGTATACTTAAGTATTTATTATTTTTACATTATTATAAATACTCAAAAATATCTATCTTGGATTAAAAGCTTATTTTAATTGAATAATTATTTTATTAATTGTTTATATTAAATCTCAAAATATCATTTATTAATATTGTTCATTATTTTAAAGACAAAAGTAATCCAAGATACCTTCATCGTTTTCAAACTCGAACTCTTTCGAACCCAAAACATTTTCGAAAACCCCCGGTCAGGTTTTGCTTCTTGTACACTTTTCAAGAATCATCGGTCGACTGAGGTCGAACTTCAACTACTCGAATTTTCTATCAAAATGATTTTTGACAAGAAAGAAAAAAAGGGGACTCTGGCAGGTGTGGGAATCGTTGACGAACGATTCCCGGGATGTGTAAGCGGCCGTGAGCCAGGCGGTCCATCAATTATTATTCCGGCCCAGGTGTTGCCGAAGGATGATTACGGATGTAGTTTTCATCGAGGGTGATTACGGATGTAGTTTTCACCCGAGGATAGTTACGGATGTAGTTTCTATCCTTCTACCGGTAGAGAAGACCCGCGGATTATTGGACTTGGATGTGGTGACTGATCATCGTCAATCCCTGTCAGGTTTTATGTTTTCTTCAAGTCCCATCCTCCACTTTGGAAAAATACTCAGACACTGCTTCTTGGGCCTAAGTGCCAAGTTGCCGATAGTGTGGTTTTTGATAAGAAAAATATTGACATCGTGTAGTATCTAGAACTGAAAGATTTTCTATAAAGATTGGCACGCGTTAGTGCACTCTTGCAATTATTTCAAATAATGAAATGTTTTTGAATGAGAAACCTTCTAAGCTAAGGAAGGAAAGAGGTTTTACAATAATGTATTCCTTGTACAGTATGTTAACCGTAGAGTGTTTTGCCGAAAATGATATACTCATATGTATATATTTTCCAACTTGAGATATATTGAAATGGGGACCTTATAACGGAGTCATATGTGATTCTTAAAGCTCCTTAGTAAGTATAAACGTTTTATTCAAACTCGGACATATATATTGTCGAATTATGTTTTGAAATCTGAGATATATACCCATACAGTTGGGAATGTTTTCGAAATAACCACATTATTATTTTTCAAAATGGTGAACTTGCTGAGCATTATGTAGCTCATTCTTGCTTTATAAAAACTTTTCAGAAAGAGAAGAATTTGGTCGGTTAACTCCGCACCAGCAGAAGAGGAGTAGAAGATTTACCCCGGAGATGATTTAGTTCCTGATAAATACTACAGAGTAAGTCTGATAGGTTTTCAACTGTAATAGTAAGACTTGTCTTCAAGTGTAGTTGTATAAGTGGAATTGCGTAAGACTTTGGATTGTACAGATGAATTGTAATATTTAGTGTTACTTTTGATTATCGTTTCTGAGGCTCTAACTTGTTTGTGTGTAAGATTGAGGTCTGGATGGATGTATTGTTGAGTTGTAAAGTTAATACAGGTATGATATGGTTGGATGGTGATGTGGCGACCTGAATCTCTGACCTCGGATTTGGGGGCGTTACAGAAATGGTATCAGAGCAATAAGTTACAGTACTCAGAAACGAGAGTGTTGAGAGTTAAGTCTAAGTAGGAGAATGACATAAGAGATCGTAGTAAACTTATTATTGGACTTCCGGAAGAGGTACCGGTGAGTAGAATGGACTGGAGTGTTTACTGGAGGTATTATACTAGGGTCGATAGAATCCTTAGAGACCTTCAGAATGATGAATAGAGGTTTGAGAGTCGTACATGACCTATCGTTGGTAATGATATAGGAAGCAGAGCGAAATCTCAAGAGCAGCTGAGGTAGAGGCGATATTGCCAATATGATCGGATGACTAGGCCGGCATAAATTTTGTGGCCCATAGTCCTCCACAGTTTAGGAGGCGGCATTTTAAGAATCAAGAAGTTTAGACTTCCCTACATAATTAAGGGTACTTAGTACTTGGAATAATGAAAGCCTTTTACTTTGGCTATAAGATCCGATTTTCGATAAGTAAAGGGTTTACCTGAAAGGTGGTTACTATGCCGTTGTGGATTTCATTACCCTTGATGGCGAATTGTACATATGTTATACGAGAATGTTATCATAAGACGAGCGTGCTATATAATTCCACGCATGATTCGGACGCTAGAGCATGGTAGTTCAACTTAGAGAACAAACAAGTAGAATTAACAAAGGGACTCAAGAGAAGTTGAATATGGTTGCAACGAGCGATACAGTGATCTCAGAGTCTACCAAAAGAAAAGACCAGTGGGTCTAGAGTGGGATCCTTTGATAGAGATGTTATCAGGGACTACGTATATATGTATTGTAGACCTCAATATTTTTGGTATATGTTCACATACACACACCCGCCACTGAACCTATGGACTGCACTGAGATCCCTGAGAGATCTTTTTGATCTGTTCCCAGGGGGAACTGGCCACTTGTGATTCATGTCGGAAGGCATGAAGTAGGACCCTATGGACTTAGCAGGTGTCCCCGGAATGATGTGAAGCTTGGTCTTCAAGATAAAGCACGGAAATGACAGATATATTTGTGAAACCCCAACTCGATAAATGACTTTAAGATGATGATTGAGAGACGCACTAGTTGGTGTCTTGTATTACGAAGACGAAGAGATGGAGTTACCCTCATAATGGTGATAATGAGATGCACGAATGATCATTAACTTATTTTGGTAACTACCGGCATGTGCACTACTTCATTTTAAACTGTTCACTAACCCTGTTACCTCGATTAGTTTATATCAGGTAGCCCTTCTAGCTCTCTACTTCAAACTTGTGGAATAACAACCAGTGAGATACTTTCCCTAAAGCAGGGCTTATCCGAAGTAATTTTCTTTGATCCATGAACATTCTATTCAAAAATTTATGATGATCTTGTTCGGCTCAAGCCTATTTACACTTTCTTTCAATTATCCAAGGAATGTTCAACAAATATTTCCT
The DNA here is from genome assembly GCA_036435485.1 of Saposhnikovia divaricata. Taxonomy (NCBI): domain Eukaryota; kingdom Viridiplantae; phylum Streptophyta; class Magnoliopsida; order Apiales; family Apiaceae; genus Saposhnikovia; species Saposhnikovia divaricata. The sequence continues at coordinate 1,210,896 of JAZHRN010000145.1, read as the reverse complement.
TAATTAATTGACGAATATTACTTAACGAATATTGATATTTGATTGTTTCTTTCATACTTGCACTCTTCAGTTGAGCTCATAAATATTTAACAAATTACTGAGGACATAAATATTTAACAAATTACTGAGGACACGGATGATCTAATGCCCAGACATCCCTCACGAATTCTTTTCTTCTATTCAAGATAATATTGTACATCGTACATCGAAATCATAGTAAGGATATCATTTTGATATTGGTATTCCGAATTTAATTCTATTGTAGGATTTGATAAAGCATGTGTACGGAGGCACCCTTGGGTGGACCGTTTCACTGATAAGTAATATTTGATGAGAGGTTATCGATTGTTCCGATACCTAGAACATTCCCTTCAAATTTTGTATTTTCCTTTTTCAAATTTATTAACCTCTTATTTCAATTCATGGTCCGAGTAGCCTAAAGTTTCTTTAGTGGCTACGATGTTGAGATTTCGTTCTAGCCAATCGAAACCAGCTAGTTGATATGTCAATATGAATAACTAGTTGATTGTTCTGACTAGTCACCAATGTGTCATTATGAAGAACATTTAGCTAATTGTCCTAGCTAGTGGTGATGTCTCAAACAGGTGGACTAGCAAATTTTGTCTAGCTAGTTGCTAGTGTTTCTTGAAGAGGACTAGTTATTATTTCACTGGTCCAACTCCCAATTTAATTTATTCAGCAATTCTGCCATGCATTTTGCCTACTGTAAAGCATGATGATGAAAGTTCGATGAATAACTTGATTGAGACCTAGTGAGGTCGCCCACTCGACTTGAACTCTTACCCATCTTCGTATCAGACTTTATATCACTTGAATATTTTATTCTTTCATTCATACAATGAGAATTCACTTGAAACCATTGATTACTTGAATGACAAACTACTTCATTCTTTAATTGTCATGGAGTAGAATTGCTTTCTATTGGCTGACCTTCATCAATGCGACATTAGATTTCCTCTTATTATTCAGGAGGAAAAGTATCCACCCGATGTAAGAATTGTATAAAGACCATCTTTATGACTTTTGTATCCAACAATCATTGCCCTCGTGCAACATTCTCTATGATATCATATTACAAAATTATCAGGACATGAAGGAATAAACCTTGTTGTATTCTTTCTGTCCATCCTTACATCTCCAAAAATCGAGACTCCTAGTATTTGGAACCATCAGCATTCTTGGAACATCCAATGTGGAATTCTTATTGAAATTATCTATTGGACCTTGTTATTTTGAAACCATTCCTTTTAAAGTGATTACTCTAAGGTGAACGGGAGGTACAATTATGAACCGTTACACCAATATGAGATAAAAAAAACAAATGTTGTAATTGTGCAGCCAGAGCGTTATGCCGAGTAATTATTTAAAGTAGGAATAACATGTCGGGGCATACCACAAGGACGTTTAATATTAGTGTGAGGAAGGTTATAAGAAATGATGAGGTGGTTGGGAGTACGCTCCTACCAACCATTGTCAGGATGTTATATTAATGAATTCTGGAGTTACCAAGCCTTTTCCTGATCCAAGAAATTCAAATCGATTGCGATGTAAGACATATCCTTAGAGGAAACTAACATGGAAGTGAGATGGACAAGAAAGGAAGAAATATCATGGCAAAAATGTGAAGCTTTACTTAGTTTAAAGGGATTGATGCACATAGAGAGACATAAAGTTTAAAAGGCCCCTAATAGCAAATGGATGCATGGATATATCCCAATGATCCTTCGAGATTACCACCTAATCAAGTTTATTGGGAATCGCAGCAGCATGCAGGCCTCAGACTGATTGGCGCCAGTTGTGAAAGAGAACGAGCGTATGACATCTTACATGTACCATCGAGAATCGATACCCCTAACTGGAGATGTAGGAATTGTTGACCAGTTAAAACGTGTAGTTGTTTTTTCAAAGATAAGGTTGAAAAACGGGTTTCACCAACTCAAGATCGACCTCTGTACTGTGCCCAAGTTGGCATTTCACACTAATATAAACATTATAAAATTATGGTAGTATCATTTGAGTGGACTAATGAGTCAGAAGCATTTATGGATTAATGAACAAATTTTGGAATGAAATGAGATATTAGCAACAACCTTGTTGTTAGCTATACTTGATGATAAAAAGAGGACTTTGAGGGTCACGATGATGCGTCTTTCGAGAGTTTAAGAGGTGTGGTGATGCAGTAGAAAGGGGATGATAGCCTATACTTCTAGACAACATAAAGGTTACGGGATAGGATATACTAACCGTGAGTCGGGGATTTGTCATGATAGCGTTCACGCATAAAACTGAGACGTTAACCTTATGAGAAAAGTGTGAAAGTTTTCCACAAGTGCCATAAGTATATCTTCATATTAGAACTAAACATAAGAAAGAGAAGGTGACGAAAGGGAGCAGGGAGTATAATGGAAAAATTGGTTATTTCCCAGGAAAGGCCTGTGTGGTGACCGATACCTATAGAAGGGATTATTCGAAATTGGAATTCAGTCAGTATTGACCAAGAAAATAGAGTATATACAATAAAGAATAATTTTAGAGGAAAGTGACTAAATTATGGGGAAGGACAAAGATGTATAGAGAATTAAGAGAATGTTTGGCAAACAGATATGAAGAATGGTATTGGCAAACTATTAAGTACAAACGCGGCATGTCAAAAGCAGAATGATAGAGATCTAGTGGATTAATTCCGCCTGTAGAAAATCTTGAACGTGGACAGAATTATAATGAATTTCATAAGTAGGTCACCGAAGACCGAGCCAAGAGATGGCCCTAGTTGATTTATAATTGTTGGACCAAGTGATTTACCTATGAGAGACTTTCCATTTAGAAGATTATCGAACTATATACGGAAGAGATGGTGGTGCAATATAAAACTTCTGCAGCGATTACGTCAGATAAAGACTTAAGGTTAAACTTCGAATATTGAAGGTGCTTTCAAGTATATTTAACAAAAAGATTGAGCGTATGTACTAATTTGATCTGTGGCTGACGGACATGGAAGAAGAATTATCCAGACGATCGAATTTGTATTTAGTGTCGTGCCATAGATTTCACGGGGGAATCGAGAATAAAAACTTATCCATGAAACGAATGTTGTTATCACGATCATCACCCTGCGAATGTAAGGACGTCTCTTGTAAAGCGTACTGTGAAAGAAGAAGTTTCGCTTTTCTTACGTTACGAAGAAGTCAATGAACGAGGGACATAGTAGCTGAACTGGTTTGACGTATATCGAAGACTATACAGTATCCATAGCAAGTGGTAACGGCTGACGGGAGGCAACACATGCGTGCTAATCAGGCCAAGGAATATGAGGAATACCATGCGTATTGACGTTGTCTCAGATTATAAAACACGACCACAAAGTATTCACGGGCCAACAATACAAGGACTCAACACGAATACTATGAGCAAGGTAGTAGAGGAATGTATAAGTATTACGATAGAAAATTTTCATGCATAGAACAACCGATAAGGAATACAGGTCGAGGAGAGTATGCGTTGAGAGACAATATTAAAGCGTTGGTGAGACCAAGGTGAGAGAACAAAAGGGTTGAAGTGTCAACCTGAGAGTTGGAAAGGGTAAGGTTGGAATTGTATCCACAACTATTATCCTTAGGTTCTTAAGATAGAATCCTTTTAAGGAGAGGAGACTGCATTAACCCTAATTTTCGTGAATATTCGAAACCTGGATGAATAGTAATTTTATGGGTGGATGAGAAATTTTTGCAATCACGATATGTACGAATTATTAAATGAAGATTTCAAATTGATATTAAGTCTTTACGGTACAGACGAGTTTATGTAAAAGTCATTAGTTTTTTTTTACAAAACCCATTATTTCGAATGGTCAAATTTTATGAGATATCAAAGGAATATGAGGTGGGAGACTTCGTGATGCTAAAGGTATCCCCTGAAAAGGATTGATGAGATTTGGAAAGAAAGGGAAGCTAAGTCCGAGGTTTATAGGACCTTTTGAGATTTTGAGGCGTGTTGGAAAGCTAGCCTATGAACTAGCCTTGCCCCCGAGCTTGCAGCAAGTGCGTAATGTGTTTCATGTGTCCATGCTATGACCCTACCATACGGACTTTCGGCATGTGATAGAGTACGACCAAGTGGACCTACAACCAGACTTGACCTATGTGGAACAACCCGTGGAAATCATGGATAGAGAAGAACAAGTGCTGAGGAACAAGGTTTTCAAACTAATAAGGAATTGTGAGAAAATCAAGATGTGGAAGAATCCACCTGGAAGTTGAAAGAGTGAAACAAAGAAGGAGTAACCCCAGTGATTCCTAAACTGATTCCGGGACGGAATCCTTTTAAGGAGGGGAGACTGTAAGAACCCAAAATTTCGGTAGAATTAAAACTTTTCCTATTATGATGAAGTGCATCAATGAATAGTGATTTGGTGGATGAATAGTGATTTTGAGGATTAAGAAAATTTTTCATGCCACCTATGTACGAGACGTAGTGTGGATATTCCGAAGCTATACTAGTAATCTACGGAGTAAATAAGTGTATGTAAATGCGATCGGAATTCAGAAATTCCAAATTCTATTTTCGTGTAATATTTGACCGAGCAGTGAATTATATATCAGTAATATCAAGAAATGAGATATTTAATTTGAGGAATTGAGGAATTAATATTTTGGAATTTTATTATAAGTGATTTGAGAATTTGGAACGAAAACCACTGAGGAAGTGAAACAAACGTTCTAGAAACCGCTGAAACTTTACAATGAGATCAAGCGATTGAGCGAACGAAGCATGGATTGTTTATGGTTTATAATGTTAGAGCTAGGAGTATTAATGCATATCTTGATTATATGAGTTATGGATGATGAAATCTTGAGGTTATATGTGGTTGATGTGATTTTAAAGCTTGTGCTTAGAGTATGTGACCCCATGTATGTTATAGAGATGAGACTTGGTGGTTTTAATGGTAGATATGATGTATAAGTTGAGTTCTTGAAGGATTAACTAAAGATGTGTGCTAAGTAAAAAGTCTGGGAGTATGTACTGTCTTACAGTAGGCTTTTGAACCCCTTAAACTTGTCTCCCGAGGGTCTAATACCCATGGTTAGAAAGGTATTTGAATGTAGTTTCCAGAAATATAAAGTTCATGACTAGGTGATGTGTAGATTTTGAGTTATGACCAGAAGAGTGAGGAGTGGTTCTGAAATCCGGACTGCACTGTATGGTCTGTTTGTCAACTATCTTTGGACCCTCAAACTTTCTGCAAACATTGTGAAAAATTGATAATAGCTAGGTCTTACAATAAGGAAGGCTACCCAAAAAGAATCTAATTAAAATTTGAATTTTTCAATTTTATAAAAATGTTAGAGCGAGGTGTGCGCAAGTGAAAACCCACTTAGGAGATTAGTTTAAAGTAGTTTTAATTATTCACTTGAGTTTCGAGTTTGAGGAATAGATTTGAGTCGAATGGGTAACGAATGTGATAATATGGTGACACGGTCGTATGAGGGAGTTAGTGGTCATAAGTGGAGTCATTAAGTTGGTCTTACATCTTTTAAAACCTTATGATTAAGTAGTGTTGTTAAGGTACTAACGTACGAATATTGATTATGTATAGATCTTCGTTCCACGTCGCGAGCTCGACCACCCCACCCTACCAAGGCAAGTTTACCTTTCAAAACTTATATAAAGGATTTTCACTGTTGTGTTTGTAGCTTCCAAACGTATTATATGCTTATGCTTTACGAGATTATGTTGAAGTTTGAGATTTATGCATATGTGTTTGTACACCCTTGAACTTAGAATGAAAGTGTTACCTTCGGACAACGATTCTAGCAATAGAGGTCGTAGCGGTCCAAATATACTATTGACCGGGGAGCGGTATATTATTGTATCGTGATTAAATTGCGAAAACCCGAAAGGTCATTCGGGAAGTATCGTATACTTAAGTATTTATTATTTTTACATTATTATAAATACTCAAAAATATCTATCTTGGATTAAAAGCTTATTTTAATTGAATAATTATTTTATTACTTGTTTATATTAAATCTCAAAATATCATTTATTAATTATTGTTCATTATTTTAAAGACAAAAGTAATCCAAGATACCTTCATCGTTTTCAAACTCGAACTCTTTCGAACCCAAAACATTTTCGAAAACCCCCGGTCAGGTTTTGCTTCTTGTACACTTTTCAAGAATCATCGGTCGACTGAGGTCGAACTTCAACTACTCGAATTTTCTATCAAAATGATTTTTGACAAGAAAGAAAAAAAGGGGACTCTGGCAGGTGTGGGAATCGTTGACGAACGATTCCCGGGATGTGTAAGCGGCCGTGAGCCAGGCGGTCCATCAATTATTATTCCGGCCCAGGTGTTGCCGAAGGATGATTACGGATGTAGTTTTCATCGAGGGTGATTACGGATGTAGTTTTCACCCGAGGATAGTTACGGATGTAGTTTCTATCCTTCTACCGGTAGAGAAGACCCGCGGATTATTGGACTTGGATGTGGTGACTGATCATCGTCAATCCCTGTCAGGTTTTATGTTTTCTTCAAGTCCCATCCTCCACTTTGGAAAAATACTTAGACACTGCTTCTTGGGCCTAAGTGCCAAGTTGCCGATAGTGTGGTTTTTGATAAGAAAAATATTGACATCGTGTAGTATCTAGAACTGCAAGATTTTCTATAAAGATTGGCACGCGTTAGTGCACTCTTGCAATTATTTCAAATAATAAAATGTTTTTGAATGAGAAACCTTCTAAGCTAAGGAAGGAAAGAGGTTTTACAATAATGTATTCCTTGTACAGTATGCTAACCATAGAGTGTTTTGCCGAAAATGATATACTCATATTTATATATTTTCCAACTTGAGATATATTGAAATGGGGACCTTATAACGGAGTCATATGTTATTCTTAAAGCTCCTTAGTAAGTATAAACGTTTTATTCAAACTCGGACATATATATTGTCGAATTATGTTTTGAAATCTGAGATATATACCCATACAGTTGGGAATGTTTTCGAAATAACCACATTATTATTTTTCAAAATGGTGAACTTGCTGAGCATTATGTAGCTCATTCTTGCTTTATAAAAACTTTTCAGAAAGAGAAGAATTTGGTCGGTTAACTCCGCACCAGCAAAAGAGGAGTAGAAGATTTACCCCGGAGATGATTTAGTTCCTGATAAATACTACAGAGTAAGTCTGATAGGTTTTCAACTATAATAGTAAGACTTGTCTTCAAGTGTAGTTGTATAAGTGGAATTGCGTAAGACTCTGGATTGTACAGATGAATTGTAATATTTAGTGTTACTTTTGATTATCGTTTCTGAGGCTCTAACTTGTTTGTGTGTAAGATTGAGGTCTGGATGGATGTATTGTTGAGTTGTAAAGTTAATACAGGTATGATATGGTTTGATGGTGACGTGACGACCTGAATCTCTGACCTCGGATTTGGGGGCGTTACAATAGTACTGCAATAGATAAGAGGAGTTCTTAAAGGTTTTCAGTTTGAATTCATTTTCAACTAGTTCATCCCTAAGAGCCTTCTCAACCTGACTAGCACATAGAACCTTATTCTGCAGATATTCAACTTCTTTCTTAAAATTATCTACTTGCATAGCAGTTAGCTCAAGTTCCTCATTATTCTTGTTTAACAATTCATTCTTAGCAGACAGTTTGGCAATCTCTTCATTAGCAGCAGTCATAGTAGTATGAATATTAAACATTTCAATAGATAGTTGTTCAACCATGCATTTTGTTGCCCAGTAATTAACAATTGTAGAAGGGGGGTTGAATACAATTGTATAAGATTTTCGACTTAAACAGAAATAATAACACAAGTATGAATAAATAACAGCTTTATTAATTCTGATATAAAACTGTTACAAACTCTCTCAAGAAATTCTTATGTTCTTGAGAGCTGCTAGGTTACAAGATAATTCGTGTAAGCGATTACAATTAAGTAAAACCTAAACTTTGTTTATATACAGTACACAGCTACACTATCAATTACAAGATATACCAAATCAATTACATATCTTGAATGATAGCTGCGTTCCTATAAATCAGGAACCAACATGTCAATCTTCCTAGATTGCTGGACTGATTTATATCCTCATGAAATTCCTTTGTGAAATAAAGCACAAATTCCTTGATTCAGTGATGTCAAAAACTCAAAACAAAATATTACAAGAAATCCTCAGGCTTAGTCTCAGAAATTATCACAAAGAAATTACTCATTTGCAAGAAGCTTAATAATAATTCTTCTTCTTTAATTTCGAGAATTTGAATCAGTCTTTTCTTCAGATTCCTGAGTTCTTCATCTTCCTCATTAATCTGATAAATACCTGCCCTGAGATTCTGAATTGAGCTTCTCGGTAAATCTAAATCTCCCAACAGTAAATATGCAAGTTCTTTTCCATCAGGATTCAGAGATAATTGTTCTTGATAAAATATCACTTCTTTAACAGCTGAACCCCTTTGCATTTCAACTTCTTGTCCTACTGTATTCAAGTACATGGGAGTATAATTACCATCATACCTTTATCCTCCATCCATATGTCTGCATCTAATAGTTCTGAGAATCATGGTACACCAATTATTGTAAACATCAGCTTCCTTATCATGAATTCTTTTATTCTTGAGCAGATAAAGAACATATTTCAGTTCTTTTGTTGATTTGCACAACACCTCCTGAATAGTCAACTTCTTGACAATCTTATCTTTCATGAAATACACCAACTTCTCTACCTTCTTAGAATCAACATTGCAAGCAACAATTGCAACAGCTTCAAGTTCCCAAAGATCATCAACAGTTAGTTCATCACCAATTCTTTTCACTAGCATATGTTGATCTGTCTGTCTTTTAGAGATATTTTTCAGTTCGATTATGACCAATACCTCCTCTAGTGTAAGGTTCTAAACCCTTCAAGTTAGACTGAATATCTGCCCAAAGTAAATTAGATTTTTGAAGAGTTTGTGAAGTACCAACTTCAGAGATTAAAGGAAGTTCAGTCATAAGAGTACTTGATTTAAAAACAACTGGTCCTTGATTCAACCGTTCATCAGTACTCTCTCCTTTCTTGTTCTTCTTCTTCTTAACTGGCATCTGTTGATGTTCTGGAATAGGTCTTCTTTGATCATACCACACTAATCTGTTTGAACCAGGCAGATCTTCCAAGTACTTTCTGGTTTCTTCAACCTCAGTATCTTTTGCTCTTTTTCTGGCCTCCTTTTCTTGTTCATCAACTTCCAGATTGTGAATTTCAACCACAACAGTAAGAATCATAACCTCAAGTTCTTTCAAGATTTCAGCTTCATCAGAATCAGGAACAGCAGATTGAGTAGTCCTCACAGTATCTTTACTTCTTCTAGCAAACTGTGGTCTTTCATCAGCAGCTTCTTCAGGTACATTAAATTTGTTATCTGGAGTCAGTGTAAGAAGTAATGGAGATTTCTTCTTCTTTACTTTCTGAGAATCTTCAGGTATCTCCTCAATCATTATTCCACTAGACCTTGTCTGTCTAGAACTTGTTTGAATAGGCTTTCTTCCTCTTCCTCTGTTTCTATCTCCTCTGCCTCGTCCTCTTCTTACAATAGGAGCTTCTTTTTGTCTAGCAATCTCCTCAAGAATCCTGTTTTGTTCTTCTAAGATCTCATCAGTAGTCATGTTTGGATTTTCTTCAGAAGTTAAAGCAAGTGCCTTCTCAGCATGATACAGATGAACCTTAGCACTAGTGTGATATACAATTTCACTATCACCTGTCCCAGTAGTAATCTTCTCAAATAGATGTGGAGCATCTTCTACATCAGTAATTAGTAAATCTTCATCACCTTCAAGAATTGTGGGAAGTGTTTGCCTTTGACTTTCAGGTGACAAAAATTGTTCTTCTATCAGGATTTGAGATTGCACCATTGTTCTTACTGTTCTCTTCCCAGATTCAGAAACATGAGTTGACCGCTTGGTTTGAGTTTGTGACTGACTTCTCCTTGTTACCAAAGCAGCATCAGAGGTTCCCAGTTCATATGACTGAGCACCACCATCATTTCCAGAAGTATCATCATCCTTTCTTACAACTAGATCAGGTGTGCATTTTGTTTTGACTACCTTCTCCCCCTTTTTGACATTAGTAGCATCATCAGGATCAGTCAATAAGGATAAGATAAGTTGTAGAGAATCTTAAATATTTGTCATCCTTGAAGACATAGTGACAACCTTATCTTCCAAGGTATCCATCCTTATGGTGAAGGCAGTGCTTAAACATTGAAGCTGTTTAGCAGTGGCAATTTCAGAATAATCCTTAACAAATCGAGCATGAAAATTTTCATTATCACGCTTGACAGAATAAATTTCATCTTTCAGCCCTTTTGCCAGAATAGTTATTGTCTTCAGATGAGCTTTGAGATTTGGATCAGAAATCTTAGTAGCTATATGACTTGAGTGAAAAAGTGCATTATTGAAATTTATATCAGCAGAAGGCTGATTCCACTCAGTATACCATTCAGATCTTCTGGCAGCTTGAATATGTTCAGGAAGAAGATTGCTGTAATCTCCAATGATCTCAACTTGAGCAGCTGTAGATTTACCCATAGACTCCATAAACATACTGGATGATACATAATTAGATCCTAGACTTGCTTTCATGACAGCATTAAGCTGAGCCGCTTCAGGATCATTATCAACATCATCATCATCATCTGAGCCAACTTTAGCCTCAGGAATTCTATCATTCTCATTGTCTTCAGGATTCATAAATCCTTTCATTTTTAAATCAACAGCAGATGGTACTGTTGTATCCTGAAAACCTGCATTCAGAGTAGAAAAATTCCTAAATCTCTCTATTTTTCTAAAGTGATCTCATCACTTCTCACAACATCACCTAAGTTACTTTTAATAGTAACTGCTACCTCACTAGAATTTTGAAACTTCTCACTCTGTTCTACCTCTCCTTTTGCCAGTTCAGGAGACTGCCTCTCTTCACTCTTCTTTTTCTCTAAATGTTCACTCTCTTTCTCACAAGAAAGGTTCTGGCTCAACAAATTCAAAGAAATAAGAGGTGGCTGAGAAGAGTGGACTGAAGTCATACAAATAGAGGTATCCCTTGTCTCAGGTCTATCTGTAATCATACTATCAGTAAAAGAAGCAGAGATAGAAGTGTTACCTGATGAAGTTGAGATAGATTCCATTGGTCTTGAAGAAAGTGGTTCAATGAGCAGTGGAATATTTGGATCAGAAATAATTTCATCAGGATTGACATCTGCAACTGGATTGTCCCTTCCAGTACTTGTTCTCTTATGAAATGATATCTGATACTGATATGCTTAGTAAGAGAATCCTGAACTAGATTTCCTGTCATAGCAATAGCACTTTGATTATCACAATAAATAGGTATTTTTGAATATGCCAAACCATAGTCCATTAGCTGATTCCTCATCCACATGATCTGAGCACAACAGCTTCCTACAGATATGTACTCAGCTTCTGCAGTTGATATGGATATAGACTTTTGCTTTTTACTAAACCAAGAAACTAGTCTTCCTCCAAGAAACTGACAACTGTCTAAAGTACTTTTCCTGTCTATTTTGCATCCTGAAAAATCAACATCTGAGTAACCACATAGTTTAAAGTCAGACTCTCTAGCATACCAAAGGCCAAGTGATGGAGTACCTTTCAAGTATCTAAAAATCCTTTTAGCAGCAATGAGATGTGGTTCTCTGGGGTTTGCCTAAAATCTTGCACATAGACAGGTTGCATACATGATATCTGGTCTGCTAGCTGTTAGATACAAAAGTGAGCCAATCATACCTCTGTAGTTAGTTACATCTACCTCAATACCTTGATCATGATCAAGCTTTGTAGCTGTAGCTATGGGAGTTGTAGCAGTAGCACTGTCTTGCATATTAAACTTCTTCAATAGATTCTTTGTGTACTTTGACTGATTGATAAAAATTCCATCATCAGTCTGTTTAACTTGCAGACCTAAGAAATAGATCATTTCTCCTATCATGCTCATTTGATATCTAGACTGCATTAGCTTTGAAAACTTCTCACACAATTTGGGGTTAGTTGACCCAAAAATGATATCATCAACATAAATCTGAACTAACAGCAAGTCCTTCCCATGATTCAAGTAAAACAAGGTTTTATCAATTGTACCTCTTTTGAAACCACTTTCCCGTAAGAATTGAGCCAGAGTTTCATACCAGGCCCTTGGAGCTTGCTTTAGTCCATAAAGTGCTTTATCAAATCTATAAACATGATCTGGATATTTAGGATCAATGAAACCAGGAGGTTGTTCAACATATACCTCCTCTTCCAATTCATCATTCAGAAAAGCACTTTTAACATCCATCTGGAAAACTTTGAATTGCTTATGAGCTGCATATGCTAGAAAAATTCTGATGGCTTCTAGCCTTGCAACAGGAGCAAAAGTCTCATCATAGTCTATTCCTTCCTGTTGAGAGTACCCTTTTGCAACTAGTCTTGCTTTATTCCTCACAATAGTGCCATCTGAATCTGTCTTGTTTCTGAACACCCACTTTGTACCAACAATTGATCTACCTTTTGGTCTTGGTACTAGTTTCCAGACTTCATTTCTTTCAAATTCATTCAGTTTTTCTTGCATTGTTGTAACCCAATCAGCATCCTTGAATGCATCTTCAACTTTCTTAGGCTCCTCCTTTGACAGAAAATTATTATAGAGGCATTCATTTTGTGTTGCACTTCTGGTTTTAACACCTGCATCAGGATTCCCAATAATTAAATCAGGAGTATGGCTTTTGGTCCATTTCCTTGCTGATGGTAAATCATTTCTTGAGTTGGATGCTCCCCCTTGATTGGTGTTATCTTCAAAAGAACTAGAATTATTAGAAGCTCCCCCTGGGATAGTGCTATCTCCTCCTGAAGTGCTGTCAGGATTATCACTTGAATCTGTTTCTGATGATTCTCCTCCTGATGTTTGAGTTGTATCAGTACTGATGGTATTTTGTCGTTGCTCCCCCTCAACATTTGCATTATTTGAATCATCATCAGTAACTGGTGTTTCATCAGGCATTGGTCGATCATCAGGATCTGATGGAGTATCAGTATCTGACATTACTTCATCAGAATTCTTGGTAGCTTCATTTGCAAAGATCAAACTGTCATGTGAATCTTCAGCAATTCCTGTTATCTTCTTATCATCAAAAGAAACATTGATAGACTCCATGACTATCCTTGTTCTTAGGTTATATACTTTAAAGGCTCTTGAAGTTGGATAACCAATAAAAATGCCCTCATCAGCTTTAGTTTCAAATTTTCCTAGCTGTTCAGGATGAGGTCTAAGAACAAAGCACTTCCAGCCAAACACATGCAAATGTTTCAGACTTGGCTTCTTCTCTTTAATCATTTGATAAGGAGTGACACCATGTCTGTTGATTAGAGTAATGTTGTGAGTGTAGCATGCTGTATTGACTGCTTCTACCCAGAAATATGTAGGTAGTTTAGCTTCTTCTAACATTGTTCTGCCAGCTTCAATAAGAGTTCTGTTCTTCCTTTCAACTACTCCATTTTGTTGGGCTGTGCCAGGAGCAGAGAATTGTTGAACTATTCCTTTGTATTTGCAGAACTCTTCCATTACTGAATTCTTGAATTCAGTTCCATTATCACTTCTTAGAATCTTGACTTTGTACTTTGTGCCAGTTTCAATGAGTCTTACATGGTCCAAAAGTATCACTGCAGTTTCATCTTTTCTGTGCAGAAAATACACCCAGGTAAATCTAGTATATTCATCAATAATGACTAGAGTATACCTTTTCTTACTGATGGACATAATGTTGACTGGTCTAAACAAGTCAAGATGTAGCATATGATATGGTTCATCAATCGAGGATTCAGATTTACTCTTGAATGATGTCTTGCTCTGTTTAGCCTTCTGACAAGCATCACAAAGTCCATCAGGAGTATACAACGCCTTTGGTAATCCTCTCACCAAATCCTTTTTAACCAACTCATTGATGTTGTTGAAGTTGAGATGAGAAAGCTTCTTGTGCCAATTCCAACTTTCATCCACTGTTGCTTTACTAATGAGACATGTTGAGGGACCATCAGTATTGGTGTAGACATTGGCTTCATAAATGTTACCACGTCTTTGACCAGTCAAGACACTCCTTCCAGATGTTTTACTGATCACTTCAAAGTGAGTATCATTGAAGTTGACATGATAACCTCTATCTGTGATTTGACTAACACTAAGCAGATTGTGTTTGAGTCCTTTCACCAGAGCTACTTTTTCAATGATGACATTTCCAATGATTATATTGCCATATCCCAAAGTTTGTCCAATGTTGCCATCTCCATAAGACACTGTTGGGCCAGCTTTCTCCTCAAATTCTGATAGCAAGGTTTTGTTTCCAGTCATGTGCACAGAGCATCCACTATCCATGACTAACACATTTTTCTTTTTACCCTGCAATCAGAAACACAAAGAGCTCAGTTAGAATTTTTAAGAACCCACACTTGTTGGGTTCTTTTTGCATGCAATTTAACACTATTAGCAGCAGAAGTCTTTTTAACAAAATCAGTTTTGTCAGATTTAAATCCATCAGAATTTGCTTTGTCATTATCAGAATTAACAGATGCATGCTTAGTATTCAGACTCTTTGTTCTACCAGAATTTGCACTTTTATTAAATTTTGGCAAGGGATCATAATAATTGTAGTACAAACTATGGTATTCTTCACATGTATAGATAGAATGCCATTTACTGCCACAGTGAAAACAAGGATTCTGTGGTTTATAAAATACTGATCTATTCCTAATGTCAGACTTAGGAACTACAGTAGCCTTGTAAGAACCCCAAATTTTGGATATAATTAAAACTTTTTATTAAGTAATGATAAAATGAAGAACAATGATTCCGACAACAAGGTCACCAGCTCTAATGAATGGTGGTTTCAAAGAACAATGATTGTAATGAATGGATATTGCTTTGGACAATGATCCTGATGCATTGGTATATTGTCAGAATAGAGTAATTCGATGGTTGAGAACCTAGATAAGAATAATCTACCATCCAGGAAGGAGCTAATGGATCCTTGAAAGGAAATGAGTACGTGCATAGTGTTTCCCATACGTGCATAGTATTTCCCGTACGTGCATAGTGTTTCCTGTACGTGCATAGTAATTTGGTGGATGAATAGTGATTTTGTAAGTTGGAAAACTTTTCACGCCACCCTATGTACGGGACGTGATATGGATGTTTCGAAGTCATATTAGTAATACGCGGAGGAAATAAGTGAATGCAGAGACGATCGGAATTCAGAAATTCCAAATTCTTTTTCGGTATAATATTTGACCGGACAGTGGATTAAATATTATTATCCAAGAATTGAGATATTAACTTTGAGGATTTGATATTTTGGGATGTTATTATATTTGATTTAAGAATGAAGGTAGGAAACCACTAAGGAGTGATTATGGCTACAATGTAATTATTGATATTTGGAAAGAATGAATGGAATTCGACCTTATTATGTTTATGTCTTGAAGAATGCTAAAGGGTGACAACATAGGTAAGAATAATCTATCTTCTAAGGGAATAAGATATGGCAACTTCAAGCAAGAGAATACCCTCATGTCATCCAGATCGATAACGATTAATCCAGTAGTTCCGTAAAAAGGTTAAGGAACGATCGAAAGAGAATACGGACAATTGTACCACCCTAAGAGAACAAGTAAAGAATACAGAACGAATAGTGTTTGGTGGGAGTATATAATAATATGAGACGACACTATACAGAAGCATTCGGAACGGATTTCCGAGTTCGTATTAGTGATCCAGGGGGAAAATAAGTGTATGTAAAAGCTGTCGGATTCTGAAAAACCGCACTTTTATTTTCTCCGAGAGTTCCCTGGATACTGATAGCCTTAAGTATTTAACAAATGGATTTAAGGAATATAAATTGGAAAGTTAGAATGAAAGATGGAGAATGAAAGTATTAATATTAAAGAGGATTCCCGGTAAACCCTAATTAGAAATCCGTGAAATATTCTCACGAACGATCAATCGAAACGGGTAATAACCGGACACAGAAACAAGCAGAGGAAGCAAGAGTATTGTGCAAGCTACTAGAATAAATATCTAGCAACCAAGTGGCTTAGAGTAACTAGCATGCTTAGAGATTTAAACTAGTACTTAGCAAGCAACCACTTGGTTAGCCTTAGCACCATCCAAAACTCAACACTTGTCTTGCCAAATATATCATCTAGTGCATCATCACTTTATTAAAGTAAAAAGAGATGAGATATTATCCAAGGCTCATCCACTTGATGCATAATTGAACAAAACAAACCAAGCAAAACACTTCACTCTCTCCTTTGGCTTCCATTCGAATTTTGCATGAATTCCAAGGGGGAAATCCCACTTCCAACCATCATTTGATCTTGTAATTTTTATGGTGAGTTCTATATTTCAAGAAACTAATCTCCTAGAAATTTCAAGTCCAAAATCCTTTGTTTCCATTTTCAAATAAATCATTTACAAGGAGGGTGAATAGTGTTCTTCAAGAACTAATGTTGGTTTTCTTTGATTTTTATGGTTGATTTAGCTAGCTTAAGGCCACCCAAGGATCATACAAAGCTTAGTGAGGCTAGAACACACTCCAAGGAAGGTATAAAGCTCTTGAAACCCTAACCCTTGTTTGAGATTTAAGCATGTTTATGATAGTTATAACTTAGTTATGGTTATGTTAAGATTATAAGCATGATTATGTATGGATTTTTGGATTAATGATGTGAATAGCTAGATGAACGGAAAGGCATTGCTTGGCCTCAGTTCATTTATATAAGTCATGTATATGTTGTTTGGGTTGGATACTATGTTTAGGGGAAGATTCGGAATTGGTAGATATTCGATTTACAGCCGTTATAATGCCCGATTTTGCAATACCATGTTTTGTATGCCATTTTTCATGTCGAACCCCTACTTTCCAGAGACCTTATCTGCCATGATAGGATAGGTAATGTTCTAAGCTTCGTTTTGATATAAAGATCACGTGAAACGGACTTACGGTTTAGGATTTATGACCAAATTACTAAAAGTAGTTCGAATCCGTAAACGAAAGTTCGTAACTGTAATTGAACCCTCGTAAACTATGTAACGTCATGGCGAACCTTGGTAAATAAATATTAGAGGTAAAAAGGAAGGCGTGAAAGAAAACTGTATGTCAAAAGGATCATTTTTCGATTTATTAAAAATGTTCGAGTCGAGGTTAAACGCGAACGAACCCCTAAAAACCCGCTTGGTTATAACCTTGGTAAAACGCTTAGAAAACGAACGATAAAACTCGGAGTATAGTATTGGTTCGTAACGATCGACTTTAGAACTCATATGACTTAAGTATGTCCCAAGTATAAGTACAATGACATGTCGTATTAACGAACGAATGTCGGGTCGGATCAGTGATAAAAGTAATCCACTAAAAGGGGTATAACGAGATAACTCGAGAACGAGTTTCGAATTAAGTATAACTTAACTTTTAATATGTTAAGTGATTAATCCCGAATGCCTTGGCTATTTATAGATCACCAAGCTGAACCGGGACCCGCTACCACTACCCCTTACCGTACTCGACTACCAGGCAAGTTTCAATTCCCTTCTTTTAGGCTGTTGTTGTGATTGAATAATATATATATATGATTGCTGATATACATATGCCATTGCATGCATGCCTACTTTCAAGTTGAATTGATATACTTGTTCCCTGAATGTTATTGTTGGCTTATAAGCTAGATAGTTATATATCAGTTATAAGCCGGTTATTGTAAGACCCTCATAGAAGGGCGTATACATCTTATTAATCAAAAATAGGCCGGGAGTCAATATTCCTTGATATATCGAGATTACCTCGGAAGAAAATATTTAAGTAAATATTTTCTATTATTTGGGCGACGAATATTATTTGAATATTCGTTCGAGCTTATTTATTTAATGATCCTTACTTCAATTAATTATTTGAACGTAATCATTCGACAAATAATATTTGTCAATATTCATTCAGAGTCGAATTAATTATCGATTATTATTTCGAATATTCTTCTAAAGATGAGACTACTAAATGAATATTATTTGGATATTCTTTTAGAATATTATTATATTAAATAAATATTACTTTTGAATATTCATTTAAGATATTAAATACTTGATGAATATTATTTTAATATTCATCTGAAGCTTGATTTAATTATCGAATATTATCTCGAATATTCCTTAAGGCTTGGATTACTAAATGAATATTACTTGATATTCATTTAGGATATTATTCATTAAATGAATATTACTTTTGAATATTCATTTAAATTCCTAATTAATTATGAATATTACCTTAAATATTCTTTTCAGGTCTTATTAATTAATGAATATTGTTTTGAATATTCATTTAAATATTTATTTATTCAATAAATATTCTCCTGATATTTCTTCAGGGATTATTTTGAGAAATACTCTGATATAAGATATTCTTTCTTATTCCTAAATGATCTGTAAAATATTTTAATTCAATAAATATTCTCTGAATATTTATTCCATACTTAGAATAACCTCGATAAGGTTTATCTTCTTCGATTATTACAGAAAATATTTCGGAGTCATATTTTTATTAATCTTATATCAAGAAAGGTTCTCAGACATCATTCTTCTTTGAGTCTATCTCCTTAATAATAAGAGAACCTTACTTGGAAAAATGTTATTTATCTTGTCGACTTCCCGGTCATAAAGTATTCCCTTCACCCGCAACTCGGGTGCTGTTGACTTATTAAGTCGTTGCTTACCTTCTCATCTTTCGAGGGGTAAGATTACTGGAACAAGTTGATATCCGTTACCAAGTAATAGCTTGGGAGTTATTGGTAAATTTTCCTTTCCAACTAGATACGACTACTTTGTGGAGTCTTATCAACAAGTATTATACTTGGGGAAAGGGGGGACGAACGTTACATTCAGAATCATGAATTCTATTTGAACTAGGAGTCGTGTAAGAGGCCGAGTAGCGCCGGTCCATCCCCTTTGGCCCAACCGTTGGCCGGGGAGAGCTAGTAAGGCGGTATACAAGTAAAGCCGTCAGTTCTTCCTTCTACCGGTAGTAAATCTAAATTAAGCTGTACGATCTCGACTGATCATCAAGATTGGAACAGCGGGCGCGGTGAATACTCCATCATTGGTTCATCATCCAAATTTATTTATTTCCTGCAACATGATTACTGTTGGCAGAATTGGAAAAGTGTCATAACTGGAGTTGCAACCTTTTCTTGCAAGTTCCTCTTCTTAATAACAATAAGAATATCTCGCTTACTTTGATGTAGCAGATATTTCTACAAACAAATACTTTAAGTTACCTTGTAACTTCATCGTTCATATGATACTGGCATCATTTCCGTAAATGCATGGCATATGGTTTGAAAGATACTTTTGAACTGTTATACATTATCGTTCAGTTATATGTTATTGTTGGTGGGCTATTGCTCACCCTTGCTTTATTATTATATCACAACAACAGCTAGACCAGATGACTCGCACAAGGCGCACTCGACGCGGGCGAGGACTATAAGACTACCAGAGCTGAAGAAGAAGCTATTGGTAGGGTATATTTATTCTTTCAGTACCAAGAATATAGTCTAGTATGACTTATGTAAATGGATGGCAAAGAGTATGTATTTATATTGAAATTCTTTTGGATTGTAAGAACTCATAATGTGATTAATAAAAATATGATTGTTACTCTGATTTTATCTCTGGGACTATAACGGGTGTGTTTTATATTGTTGTGTTTGGTAATAGAGACGTAATTTATTTTATGTTAAGGGAAGTTCAATTGTTGTGGACAGAATTGGAAACCGTAACCACCGGATCCCGGAACCCGGATCTGGGGGTGTTACAGAAGTGGTATCAGAGCTTACGTTATAAACCCCAGAGATGAGGTGACGTTAAAACAATAAATTCAATAAGATAATAAGAACTCTTGCCAAGTTCATAGTCGGACTACTTAATGTAGTGATGACATATAAAAACCCTTATGGGAACTCGTAAGTATAATGATAGTAACTTAGCTCGATATCGTATCGACGAGTAAGGCGACTGACCTTGAGGCATACGAGCAATAGCGCGATGATGCTTTATATGCTAAAGATCAGCGGGTAATTCGATGGAGTACCCTACTGGAGACCCGGAAGAGGTTCCAGCAGATAAGGAAATCCTGTTAGGATAAGGAGCTTACCCATGGGTAATGAGGGTCGCAGCCAGAATGACTGTGATGATTAAGATATGGTGCTCAGAAAAGTGAGTATAAAGAACCGAGATATTATTAAGAGATCTGAAGATGCATGTTGAATTCATAGCCGGACTACCAGATGTGGTACCAGCAAGAAAGAAGGATTGGAAGAAATACTTGAGATCTTATACGGAAATAGATGAGAATCCTTAGAGATTTTCATCTTAACAAAGAAAGAGCTAGAGGGATGTATGATTACCAAAGACATCGATTTAGGGCGAGGAGCAGAGTCCCTAGGAATAGTTGAGAAGGAGGCAGTAAGTGCCATATCATTTGATAAATGAATAAGTATGAATATGGTTAGTAATAATTCGCCATGAGAAGGCAGATGTCATAGGTTGTAATTTATGGAACCAAATTGAGGTTGATGAAATTGTTTTATTCAGGAAAAATGTCCATTTTATGAATGAGTCAGTTAGAAAGTGAAAACATTGGGAAGTGACAGCATGATTGGATAAAGTTATATAAGGAAGTAGTAAGCAAGACAATGATCTCAGAACCTACCGGAAGATAAGACCAGTGAGTCAAGATGAACTCGTAATGAGACTACTGCCAGAGACTGAGTATAGAGTTAATTCAACTCAGTTAAATGATGAACCAGAAACGTTATATGCATGTGATTCAGAGGAATATTAAATTCCTTCTTCTCTTTGAATGGATTATAGTAGTTACCTTAAGTTTACTCCGACATGGAATTATAATAGATCAAGTAATACGATCAGCAGTTGAAGAGGAAAATGTGAGAAAATCTTCCTGGAGCTAAAAGGTGAAATTGGTAATGACCAAGAGCTGGCATTGCTTAATGGAAAAAGGAGACTTTGTGCTTCCAATGACGCTTCGCATAAAGGGTTAGGTAGACCGACATTTGGTAGTATTGAATATCAGGACGTTGTGACAGGTTTCAGTTTGAAACTATTGATTCCCTTTTAAGGGATGGATATAATTGATTCCTCTCCAGTGGGTAAACTTCCAATCCGATGATGATTATTTCGTTAACTATGACTGCTTATGATTCCACCTGCTTGGAGGTTCATAGAACTATTCTTCAGGTTTCGAAACTGGTCTCCTTAATGTTACCAGTAGGTGGTTAGATTGATCAAAATTTCCCTGAGTCTGGAAAGGAATTCGGTGAATTTTGGCAAACCTTGTCTTTCTGATTATCAGAGAATGTCATGGAAGAGAGTAAAAAATTGGAGCAAACCCTGTGATTTGGGTAAGGATGCTGTAAAATGGGTTAGTAAACGGACCCTGAGCATTACAATCGACGGTAGTGATAAAATGATGAAGTGAGATTGGACGAAAATAGGAAATGTAAATAAGAAACCAGCCGGACTGAGAAATTCCAGGATTGACTTAAATGAAAAGGATGTTATGCCTGGAATGGTAAGCTTGTGTGGCACGCAGGATTGATAAGTACAGTTGAAAAGATAAAAGTGGAGGAAAGGTGACCGGAGACGGTGCCGAGTAGTCGATTAAGACTTATATGGAGTAAAGTTTTGGAAAGGTAGAAAGGTATCAAAGAAGAAGACACTATGCCGGCAATTGCTAGAAAAGTAATGCTAATTAGCCAACCCTTAAAATCATATATTTTTATTTTAGTGTGGCCAGTTGAGGCCAAGTCACAACGGACTAGAAAGTGAATAGACCAGCAATGAAAAGACAAAGCAGGGTTGCTTCTAAGAAAGCACCGACTGCAAGGGCTTCTGATATAAAGGAAACATTAATGAGATCGTTTGAATCTTCTGCCGAACAACCCATGTTTTGATTTGGAATTCACTAGACCTTTTTGGGATGGGGTCACCCGTACTAAAGTGACTCATGTGTATATGGTTATCCAAGATTTCGAGTAAAATGGAAGTATAGTGACTTGAGATGTATGATGTTAGGGTATCATGAATACCATGAATATACTATGACGGAGGAAAGTAAACAATGAAGGTATATGAAGAGGGTATAGAAAAGGTCAGAAATTAAACAGTATGCTGTAGGAATTTTGTCTAAGACAAGTACATTTGAATAGAACGATAAGTACTAAGAGATTCACGTTGAACTCGACCAATATCTTCCAAAACATCCTTGCTACCATTACCAAGTTCTGTAAGAGAGCAGATAGGCATACGTTGCCTTTTGAAAGGCCAAATAGGCTGACAACTATCTGGAAGAAGAGGGTGGCATTAAGCCAACGATCGATTATCAAATGAGAATGATTGAAAAGAGACCTTTATTAAGGATACATGATCCGATTGCCAATTATAAGATGCAAGAATTCCTTGGCAGTTGAATTAAGGATAGGATATCCATAAATTAAGACAAACCCTGAGGAATGCACAAGGGGTGGCATTAACCCTAATAACGACATTTTGACTTCAGATGATATGAGCTGGACTTGCTAAGGCAACAATGACCGGTAAGGATTATTAAAAAGAGTTCTGGAAAGAACATAGATAGAATTATTAGAGTATTGATCAATGACATTTTGATATACCCGGTACCCAGAAAATACCGGAGGAATGATAAGGATGGCCTATGAAACCTTACAAGCAAAAAGGTAATATTCCGAACTTCAAAATGGAAGTTTTGGTAAGGGATGTATGACATCGTAACAATAATGCCAGATGAGGCATGTATGAAACCCTGAGGAAGTATGGATTGAACCTATAAAGGTTGAGATTATCCTAAGATAAGGAAAGAACTAAGAAGAGAAGTATCCTAAGTAGGATTGGGAATAAACGTGATAAAGTTCCCACGGGTAGGTGGAAGCAATGACTTATGGAGAAAGACCGATAAATATATTTTTCTCCATCAGCAGAGCTTAAGGGAGAATGCTTTCACCCAACAAAGATGGGAATGATGTAGAAATGGTTGAATTGGAATATATCCAGAGAACAAGGATTACCAGAAATTATTATTATCAGGAAAGGCCAATGAGGTGGCCGACAGTCTAAGTATAAAGGAATAATTATAAATGTTCATACCGAAGAAACAAAATGATATTTGGAAAGACCTTGAAGGTCATATTGGAGTGGAGGAAGTTACATTCCTTTTGATGATTGTGCAAGAATCGAAGGTAATAATAGTTTAAGTAAAGATTCGATTCCTGATGAAGTCTTAAGCATATTACGTACCTTAGAAGGTCCCGTTGTGAGGCAAACCAGGACCATGGTACAAAATTGATGAAGTAAACCATTAAGTTTCCAATCTTTTATGGAAGATGCATAAGTGATAGTTTCATCAACCGGGCCTAGCCGCGATGCTTGAAACTCTTCTGCAATTCTATCTGCTTCACGTTATATCTACATCAAGTTCAGGAAGTGTTCCTTATGGATAAGGAATAATGATTACTTTATCTCCCTAAGGGATTTGAAACCCGTAGGGTTAGCTATTAACGCACAACGTAAACAACAAGCGATGGTGATTCTTCTAAGAAAGGAGATGACAACGTAAAGATAAAGAAAGTACTGCTAGTGATAAGCTAAATGGCATGTTGATGAATGACAAGCAAGTTTGTGTTAGTATACTTCTGCACAAACAAGATAGAGAATATGAGGTTGATAATTCGTGATGCTAAACGTATTCCCGTAGAAAGAATTAATGAGACTTGGAGGGAAGGGCGGTTGAGCCCAAGACTTATTGGGCCACCTGAGAGTTTAAAGTGTTCGGGCGGCGGTATTCGAGCCAGCCTTACCCCCAAAATTATAGCACGGTCATAACGGGTTTTCATGTGGCCAGGCTACGCCAGTAAAATGCAGATGTTCGACAGATGATAGGAGTACGAGCATGTAGATATACGACCTGGTCTGACTTACGAAAGACAACCTGTGGAAAACCACGGATAGGAAAGAACAAGTGATGAGAAACAAGGTTGGCAGAAGTAGATTATATGAATCTAAGTTTAAGGGATCGGGCCAGATTCATTTCGGAAAGTTTAAATTGGAATAACGTGATGATTATAGAATAAATGTGACGGAATACCGATAAGGAGGTACCAAGTGCAAAAAGGCGTCTCAGTAAAGAGGTGAAGGTGAAAGTAAATAATAGAAATGAGTAAGAATCAGCTAATAAGAAGGATGTGATTGATAAAGAAAAGGGCTGGGGAAGCAACTATGGAATGAGAAGCAAGAAATGTTATGAATGGGTTTTCTAATGAATTCTCAGGATGACAACCTGATAGTGTCAATATTATAGTTATGAAAAAGCTAGTAACATGATATGGGATGTTAGTAATAATGATGTCAGGTGAGAAATCTAAGATTTAACCTGAAAGGTTGAAAGATTTCCCGAATGTGAGTATCGCTAAGATTGAACAAGAGTATTTGTCCATAGAATAATGGACAAAGCAGCAAGATATGTTGACACGTGAGATTGCGATCAAATAGTATTGGATATAATTATGATTAATTTCTTCTTTGATAAACCTCTATAGTTCAGAGGTAAATTCTGAGTATGATATTCTACAATCATGAAAGCTTTCTATAATCCTTTAGAACTCTTTTCTCTTCTTCTCTCTTATTCATCTTCTTTATGAATTGAGAAGAACAACCCTTTTAGGAGGGGAGGTACTGCTACGTGACTATCTGTCTATGTGATAGAAGTCTAAGTGGAATGCCATGACTTGTTTAATTGCTTGTCAAGTACTAAAGGCCGGCCCCCTTCTGTACTAACTATGCAATATAACAAATGTTCAATTGATCATAGTGATCTCTCAATAAATCTTTCCACTTCTCTATATTGATCGAGATTGCGAAGATTAAAGCGATCAGGAAATGCACAGTATGAGCGAGGTTACCTCCGAATCGTAGGGTGATAGTGATACCAATGTTACTGCAGGTATCAATAAGGATAAGACTGAGTAAGAGTATAACCCGGATAGTGAGTTGTACGAAAAGTAGCAACGTTGATGGAAAAAGGATACAGTATGGATTGTAGCACTAGAAGATGTGCTGAGGAAGGGTAGAACGACTCTTTGCTTCCTACCTGATTCCGGGACGGAATCCTTTTAAGGAGGGGAGACTGTAAGAACCCCAAATTTTGGATATAATTAAAACTTTTTATTAAGTAATGATAAAATGAAGAACAATGATTCCGACAACAAGGTCACCAGCTCTAATGAATGGTGGTTTCAAAGAACAATGATTGTAATGAATGGATATTGCTTTGGACAATGATCCTGATGCATTGGTATATTGTCAGAATAGAGTAATTCGATGGTTGAGAACCTAGATAAGAATAATCTACCATCCAGGAAGGAGCTAATGGATCCTTGAAAGGAAATGAGTACGTGCATAGTGTTTCCCATACGTGCATAGTATTTCCCGTACGTGCATAGTGTTTCCTGTACGTGCATAGTAATTTGGTGGATGAATAGTGATTTTGTAAGTTGGAAAACTTTTCACGCCACCCTATGTACGGGACGTGATATGGATGTTTCGAAGTCATATTAGTAATACGCGGAGGAAATAAGTGAATGCAGAGACGATCGGAATTCAGAAATTCCAAATTCTTTTTCGGTATAATATTTGACCGGACAGTGGATTAAATATTATTATCCAAGAATTGAGATATTAACTTTGAGGATTTGATATTTTGGGATGTTATTATATTTGATTTAAGAATGAAGGTAGGAAACCACTAAGGAGTGATTATGGCTACAATGTAATTATTGATATTTGGAAAGAATGAATGGAATTCGACCTTATTATGTTTATGTCTTGAAGAATGCTAAAGGGTGACAACATAGGTAAGAATAATCTATCTTCTAAGGGAATAAGATATGGCAACTTCAAGCAAGAGAATACCCTCATGTCATCCAGATCGATAACGATTAATCCAGTAGTTCCGTAAAAAGGTTAAGGAACGATCGAAAGAGAATACGGACAATTGTACCACCCTAAGAGAACAAGTAAAGAATACAGAACGAATAGTGTTTGGTGGGAGTATATAATAATATGAGACGACACTATACAGAAGCATTCGGAACGGATTTCCGAGTTCGTATTAGTGATCCAGGGGGAAAATAAGTGTATGTAAAAGCTGTCGGATTCTGAAAAACCGCACTTTTATTTTCTCCGAGAGTTCCCTGGATACTGATAGCCTTAAGTATTTAACGAATGGATTTAAGGAATATAAATTGGAAAGTTAGAATGAAAGATGGAGAATGAAAGTATTAATATTAAAGAGGATTCCCGGTAAACCCTAATTAGAAATCCGTGAAATATTCTCACGAACGATCAATCGAAACGGGTAATAACCGGACACAGAAACAAGCAGAGGAAGCAAGAGTATTGTGCAAGCTACTAGAATAAATATCTAGCAACCAAGTGGCTTAGAGTAACTAGCATGCTTAGAGATTTAAACTAGTACTTAGCAAGCAACCACTTGGTTAGCCTTAGCACCATCCAAAACTCAACACTTGTCTTGCCAAATACATCATCTAGTGCATCATCACTTTATTAAAGTAAAAAGAGATGAGATATTATCCAAGGCTCATCCACTTGATGCATAATTGAACAAAACAAACCAAGCAAAACACTTCACTCTCTCCTTTGGCTTCCATTCGAATTTTGCATGAATTCCAAATGGGAAATCCCACTTCCAACCATCATTTGATCTTGTAATTTTTATGGTGAGTTCTATATTTCAAGAAACTAATCTCCTAGAAATTTCAATTCCAAAATCCTTTGTTTCCATTTTCAAATAAATCATTTACAAGGAGGGTGAATAGTGTTCTTCAAGAACTAATGTTGGTTTTCTTTGATTTTTATGGTTGATTTAGCTAGCTTAAGGCCACCCAAGGATCATACAAAGCTTAGTGAGGCTAGAACACACTCCAAGGAAGGTATAAAGCTCTTGAAACCCTAACCCTTGTTTGAGATTTAAGCATGTTTATGATAGTTATAACTTAGTTATGGTTATGTTAAGATTATAAGCATGATTATGTATGGATTTTTGGATTAATGATGTGAATAGCTAGATGAACGGAAAGGCATTGCTTGGCCTCAGTTCATGTATATAAGTCATGTATATGTTGTTTGGGTTGGATACTATGTTTAGGGGAAGATTCGGAATTGGTAGATATTCGATTTACAGCCGTTATAATGCCCGATTTTGCAATACCATGTTTTGTATGCCATTTTTCATGTCGAACCCCTACTTTCCAGAGACCTTATCTGCCATGATAGGATAGGTAATGTTCTAAGCTTCGTTTTGATATAAAGATCACGTGAAACGGACTTACGGTTTAGGATTTATGACCAAATTACTAAAAGTAGTTCGAATCCGTAAACGAAAGTTCGTAACTGTAATTGAACCCTCGTAAACTATGTAACGTCATGGCGAACCTTGGTAAATAAATATTAGAGGTAAAAAGGAAGGCGTGAAAGAAAACTGTATGTCAAAAGGATCATTTTTCGATTTATTAAAAATGTTCGAGTCGAGGTTAAACGCGAACGAACCCCTAAAAACCCGCTTGGTTATAACCTTGGTAAAACGCTTAGAAAACGAACGATAAAACTCGGAGTATAGTATTGGTTCGTAACGATCGACTTTAGAACTCATATGACTTAAGTATGTCCCAAGTATAAGTACAATGACATGTCGTATTAACGAACGAATGTCGGGTCGGATCAGTGATAAAAGTAATCCACTAAAAGGGGTATAACGAGATAACTCGAGAACGAGTTTCGAATTAAGTATAACTTAACTTTTAATATGTTAAGTGATTAATCCCGAATGCCTTGGCTATTTATAGATCACCAAGCTGAACCGGGACCCGCTACCACTACCCCTTACCGTACTCGACTACCAGGCAAGTTTCAATTCCCTTCTTTTAGGCTGTTGTTGTGATTGAATAATATATATATATATGATTGCTGATATACATATGCCATTGCATGCATGCCTACTTTCAAGTTGAATTGATATACTTGTTCCCTGAATGTTATTGTTGGCTTATAAGCTAGATAGTTATATATCAGTTATAAGCCGGTTATTGTAAGACCCTCATAGAAGGGCGTATACATCTTATTAATCAAAAATAGGCCGGGAGTCAATATTCCTTGATATATCGAGATTACCTCGGAAGAAAATATTTAAGTAAATATTTTCTATTATTTGGGCGACGAATATTATTTGAATATTCGTTCGAGCTTATTTATTTAATGATCCTTACTTCAATTAATTATTTGAACGTAATCATTCGACAAATAATATTTGTCAATATTCATTCAGAGTCGAATTAATTATCGATTATTATTTCGAATATTCTTCTAAAGATGAGACTACTAAATGAATATTATTTGGATATTCTTTTAGAATATTATTATATTAAATAAATATTACTTTTGAATATTCATTTAAGATATTAAATACTTGATGAATATTATTTTAATATTCATCTGAAGCTTGATTTAATTATCGAATATTATCTCGAATATTCCTTAAGGCTTGGATTACTAAATGAATATTACTTGATATTCATTTAGGATATTATTCATTAAATGAATATTACTTTTGAATATTCATTTAAATTCCTAATTAATTATGAATATTACCTTAAATATTTTTTTCAGGTCTTATTAATTAATGAATATTGTTTTGAATATTCATTTAAATATTTATTTATTCAATAAATATTCTCCTGATATTTCTTCAGGGATTATTTTGAGAAATACTCTGATATAAGATATTCTTTCTTATTCCTAAATGATCTGTAAAATATTTTAATTCAATAAATATTCTCTGAATATTTATTCCATACTTAGAATAACCTCGATAAGGTTTATCTTCTTCGATTATTACAAAAAATATTTCGGAGTCATATTTTTATTAATCTTATATCAAGAAAGGTTCTCAGACATCATTCTTCTTTGAGTCTATCTCCTTAATAATAAGAGAACCTTACTTGGAAAAGTGTTATTTATCTTGTCGACTTCCCGGTCATAAAGTATTCCCTTCACCCGCAACTCGGGTGCTGTTGACTTATTAAGTCGTTGCTTACCTTCTCATCTTTCGAGGGGTAAGATTACTGGAACAAGTTGATATCCATTACCAAGTAATAGCTTGGGAGTTATTGGTAAATTTTCCTTTCCAACTAGATACGACTACTTTGTGGAGTCTTATCAACAAGTATTATACTTGGGGAAAGGGGGGACGAACGTTACATTCAGAATCATGAATTCTATTTGAACTAGGAGTCGTGTAAGAGGCCGAGTAGCGCCGGTCCATCCCCTTTGGCCCAACCATTGGCCGGGGAGAGCTAGTAAGGCGGTATACAAGTAAAGCCGTCAGTTCTTCCTTCTACCGGTAGTAAATCTAAATTGAGCTGTACGATCTCGACTGATCATCAAGATTGGAACAGCGGGCGCGGTGAATACTCCATCATTGGTTCATCATCCAAATTTATTTATTTCCTGCAACATGATTACTGTTGGCAGAATTGGAAAAGTGTCATAACTGGAGTTGCAACCTTTTCTTGCAAGTTCCTCTTCTTAATAACAATAAGAATATCTCGCTTACTTTGATGTAGCAGATATTTCTACAAACAAATACTTTAAGTTACCTTGTAACTTCATCGTTCATATGATACTGGCATCATTTCCGTAAATGCATGGCATATGGTTTGAAAGATACTTTTGAACTGTTATACATTATCGTTCAGTTATATGTTATTGTTGGTGGGCTATTGCTCACCCTTGCTTTATTATTATATCACAACAACAGCTAGACCAGATGACTCGCACAAGGCGCACTCGACGCGGGCGAGGACTATAAGACTACCAGAGCTGAAGAAGAAGCTATTGGTAGGGTATATTTATTCTTTCAGTACCAAGAATATAGTCTAGTATGACTTATGTAAATGGATGGCAAAGAGTATGTATTTATATTGAAATTCTTTTGGATTGTAAGAACTCATAATGTGATTAATAAAAATATGATTGTTACTCTGATTTTATCTCTGGGACTATAACGGGTGTGTTTTATA
The DNA here is from genome assembly GCA_036435485.1 of Saposhnikovia divaricata. Taxonomy (NCBI): domain Eukaryota; kingdom Viridiplantae; phylum Streptophyta; class Magnoliopsida; order Apiales; family Apiaceae; genus Saposhnikovia; species Saposhnikovia divaricata. The sequence continues at coordinate 1,180,613 of JAZHRN010000145.1, read as the reverse complement.
TTGTTGTGTTGGGTAATAGAGACGTAATTTATTTTATGTTAAGGGAAGTTCAATTGTTGTGGACAGAATTGGAAACCGTAACCACCGGATCCCGGAACCCGGATCTGGGGGTGTTACAAGCCTTCTTTTTACTCCTCCTGCAATCAATAGCAAGATGATTAGAGTTACCACAATTAAAGCATGTTTTCCTTGGTGCACTTGGAATATACTTATAATTATTCTCTTTGTTTATTCCAATTTTACCATTCCTGTTCCTTTAGCAGTAGTGGTTTTCTCTATATCTGTCGCTTCACAGATTCTGTTTCTGAGTTGTTTCTTAGACAAAAGACCTATATTTTTGACAGATTTAGACTTAGAGTTTTGCGTAGAAGTAGATCCCTTCTCTAAAGTAGAGTTGGGATTTTCTGGATACACATACTTAACAGGTTTTAATTTTGTCTTTGTTCTGTCTATTACATGTCTATAGGTTTTTGGATTTGTTGACTCATTCACAACAACTCTTCCTGATTTTGTTGTTTCAGCAGTAACAACTTTACCTTTATTCTTCTTTTTGTCCTCTAGTTTATAACCTAGACCCTCTTTCCAGTTCTTATCTGTGATAAGATCGTGTGTTTTCTTTCCAGAGTATGTCCAGGTTCTGAGTTTCTCATTAGCTTCATTAAGTTCCTTTTCAAGTGCAGTACATTTAAACTCCATTTCTGGCTTCATGTGCTTAGCCTTATCACATTCATTTTGTACTTCTTCCATGAAGAGTAACTCAGCTTCTAGATGATCATTTCTTTTAGTCAATTCTGACATCTCAGATATTATTCTAGCATTTTCAAGAGCTTGACTTTTAAAGCTAATATGCAGAGACTTTAAGAAAGATCTTAACTCAGAGACATTATCAGTATCAAAATCAAAAACAACTTCAGGTACCTTATTTTCAGGAGCAGCAATCTCATCCACATTTGCCATTAATGCATAGTTCACTTTTTCCTCTTCAGAGTCTGAGGAAGAGTCCATCCAATCCTTGCTAGATGAGATAAGAGCTTTGGTTTTGGCCTTTTTGCATTCAGTTACAAAGTGACCCATTCCATCACAGTTGTAGCATTTGACTTTTGACTTGTCAAACTTGCTACTTTTGCTTTCATTCTTCTTGTACCTGTTCTTGTCAGTATTGACAGGTTTCTTCTGAAAGTTGCCTTGTCTTCTAGCCTTTCTGAACTTCATCTTCTTGAAACCCTTGACTATCATAGCAACCATTTCCATCATATCAGAATCAGTAGAGTCATCATCAGTATCAGTGTCAGGATTTGCATCAGGATCTGATGATGAGTCATCAGTATTGGACTCAACGACTATACTTCTCCTTCTTGAAACCTCCACGTTTTTCCTTTTGATTTTGATTCAGCATTCAAAGCAACAGCCTTTGCTTTGTTGGTCTTCTTATTCTTCCTTTGTTGAACCTCAAGATCATGGGTTCTTAGCATTCCATAGACTTCATCAAGAGATACAGCATTAAGATCATACTGATGCCTAATGATAGAGGTTTGAGTATCCTACTCCTCAGGCAAAGCTCTAAGAAACTTGGTATTCGAGTCTTCTGGTTCATACTCTTTACCCACTAGAGATAGGTTATTCAATAGTGTCAGAAATCTATCATACAGATCAGTGAGGCTCTCATCAAATTTTGCATCAAACTGCTCGTACTCTTGAATCAACAGAGCCCTTCTGTTCCTTTTGATAGATTCAGTACCCTGGCATTGAGTCTCCAAAGTTTCCCAGATCTTCTTAGCAATTTTACATGCTATCACTCTATTTGACATGACAGCATCAAGGCTATTATGAAGAATGTTCTTCACCTTTGCATCTCTGAGTACTTCAGCCTTTTCCTCAGGAGTCCATTCAGCCTTTGTCTTCTGAACATAGTGCTCAGGTATAGTATCTGTTCTAGCAACCAGTCTCTTAGGGATATATGGTCCATCATATATTCGATCAAGATAGTTAGGATCAGTTGCCTCCAGATACATCAACATCTTTACCCTCCATGTGGGGTATTCAGCCTTTTTGAGAACAGGGATTTTAATACTTTCATACTTGCTTGTCGACATATTAAGATCGTTTCTGATTGTAATTAATCAGTTTGCTCTGATACCAATTGTTGCCCAGCAATTAACAATTGTAGAAGGGGGGTTGAATACAATTGTATAAGATTTTCGACTTAAACAGAAATAATAACACAAGTATGAATAAATAACAGCTTTATTAATTCTGATATAAAACTGTTACAAACTCTCTCAAGAAATTCTTATGTTCTGGAGAGCTGCTAGGTTACAAGATAATTCGTGTAAGCGATTACCATTAAGTAAAACCTAAACTGTGTTTATATACAGTACACAGCTACACTATCAATTACAAGATATATCAAATCAATTACATACGTCTCTTAGTACATATCTTGAATGATAGCTGCATTCCTATAAATCAGGAACCAACATGTCAATCTTCCTAGATTCCTGGACTGATGTATATCCTCATGAAATCCTGATCAGCTTCCAATCCTGATGATAACCCAATCCTGACGGTGCATTACTGATGATGTCAGCATCAGTATCTGATCAGTAGTCCAGATCCTGATCATCGCTTGAATCAATATCTAACACATTTATACTCAGAAACAGACATATCTATGGTAGTGAGAGATGGTACCTGAGAGTCAGATAGAGATTGTTCATCCTTGGAATCAGCCATCAAGGCATAGTTGCAGAATTCTTGCTCCTCTCCATCACTATCAAAGTCATCCCAACACTTCCCTTCAGCTATGTAGGCCCTGCCTTGTGTTTGCTTTTTCAGAAGGGTCTCACACTTAGCTTCAAGCTCTAGAAACTCATTATCCTTCTTTTTAGGCTTCTTCCATTCACTGGCAAAATGCCCTAGGTCATTTCATCTATAACACCTTACAGATGACCTATCCACATGGCTGGTTTTGAATTTATTCTTGTTTGCTTTCACAGGTGCCTTGCTCTTGTTGAATGAATGGTTTTGGGGTCTAGGTTTGAAAGGTTGGTTCCTCTTGATTCTGATGTTTGGAAACATTCTGGCCATGAAAGCATATGAAGTGTTTTCCATGCCATCTAGCTCTTCAAGAGTATAGAAATCTTCTTCTCCCTTCTCCTCAACAGGTTCAGTCACTTCACCTTCATTTTCTTCATCTACTATCTCTTCTATCCTTAGCTGACTTGTAGATGCTTCTAGGTCTTGAACAGATTTGCTGACAATCAAGGCACATGATGTGTTTACCATTCTGCCTTGGTTGGCTTGGATAGCCCTCTTCTGAAGCAACTCAAGCTCATGAGTCTTTAAAACCCCGTAGAGCACATCATATGTGACTTTGTTCAAATCTCTTTCTCTTAGAGAAATGGCCCTTTGCTCTAGATGGTTTGGTGAGGACAATAGAAACTTTATGTTCAACTCCTTGGTGCTGTAAACCTTCCCATTCATCTGTAGCTCAGTCACCAGCTTGTGAAACCTTTCAAACATGTCAGTAATGTTGGGTTTCAAACAATCAAACGCAGCGAAAAATAAAAACAAATTGAAACTCACCGCTAGGATCCATGCGAGAATTGTATATTTAATTCGTAGTTCACAGAAATTAGTACCTTTAAAAAGCTTTTCGAGGTCTGAGATTGTAGGAAGGATGTTCAATCACCATGTATCCCGCACGAGCGATGTACGTCTCAATCGGTATCCACACGAATGAATTATCGAAGGTAGATATGTACTAGCACCACTGATCCGTTCTTGCTCTCTCTCTCTCTCTCTCTCTCTCTCTCTCTCTCTCTCTGTCTCTCTTTACAGCTAGGGTTTTTATAAAACGTGAACCCTAATATGAAATCATAATTTCATTATATAGGAGAAGAGCAAAAAACGAATCCTAAGTCTAGTATAAATCAGAATTTTGACAAATCAGAAATTCTATCTTTTAATACTTTAAGTCCAACTTAAAGTCTTAATAAAATAATTTCAGATTTTATTCTAATTTAAATTAGAGTTTTATCAAATCCGAAATTCGTATTTTAAAGCTTATTAAGTCTAACTTAAAGTCTCTAATAAATCTGATTTCGAATTATATTTATTTATAAATTCGAAATTCAATATTTTAATTAATTAAGTCAAACTTAATTTAATTAAATAATTTCGAATTATATTTGATTTAAATTAAATCCGAATTTAATTTAAATAATCCTTCATTCATTCTTTTGTGTGACCCTATAGGTTATTATTATATTGGCAACAATTTTATTTAATAAATAAAATCGTAAACAATGAGCGGCATCTAGTAATGCATCATTGTTACCCAAATAATAATAATTAAATCGGTGAATCGATTTCGCCTTTCGTGAATAATGTACAATGTAAAATATTCTCTTTAACCTTGATATTATAGATTAAACTAGAGGCATGGAATGTGTCATCCTCGTCATAATTTAATCTTTATTTTGTTGATCGATGAGTAGACTATTCAAACAAATCATTATTTGAGCACGGCCAAGCATTTCATAGTCTCACTCAAACAAGAGGCCAATAATATCACTCACATATATTTATATATATTAAGGAGGGTCCATCTAGATCATTCACATTTCTCATACGATTCATAATATACCCAAGACCATCTTTATCATTACCCGATTAAAGATAACTTTTGATAGAATCAAAATATATTAATTCTCATATAGAAATGTAATGGCTTCAGGTCTAAGGATCATTACATCATTATCACATTGAGATTCATAATGACACATTTATTCATTCCATGTCGAATCTCATAGTGGGTCTATCCAGTACATCATACTCATACATGTACCTATGCATTGACTTTAGTATCATCATACTTATGATCAATGAGAAGTGATCATCAGTCAATCAACATACTAGTCTCGATGTATTATTATTGTCCCAATAACAATAATACTTGACTAGGGATATTCAAGATTATTATACTGTATATTATCTCATAATTATATAGTTCGTATCAATAATCTAGGGACATTTATTATACTAACAATTATATCGCAGTAAATACTAAGCATAATAAAACATCAATATAATCAAAATGGAACATAACTGTCAATGACGAAGTTTAACCAAACTGAAATGTATTGCCTCTAGGGCACCTACACTAACAATCTCCCACTTGCACTAGAGCCAATCATTTATATTCCTAATACCTATGGAACTAGTGTGACTTTCGTGCTTCTGCTGTGACAGAGGCTTAGTCAGTGGATCAGCAATGTTATCATTGGTATGCACTTTACATATGTGTATATCTCCTCGCTCGTTAATCTCACGAATAAGATGATATCTTCTAAGTATATGTTTCTCCCTGGAGTGCGATCTTGGTTCCTTTGCTTGTGCTATGGCTCAATTATTATCGCAATAGAGATCAATGGGATCTACTATCGATGGAACCACACCAAGCTCATTAATGAAGTTTCGGATCCAAACTGCCTCCTTAGCTGCTTCACAAGCAGCAATATACTCAGCCTCCATTGTAGAATCAGCTACTGTTTCTTGTTTTGAACTTTTCCAGCTAACAGCACCTCCGTTGAGACAAAACACAAAACCAGACTGGGATATAGAATCATCCTTGTCTGTTTGGAAACTAGAATCAGTGTAACCTTTTACAACTAGTCCCTCTTCCCCTCCATACACCAAGAACGAATCTTTAGTCCTTTTTAAGTACTTTAGAATGTTCTTGACAGCTGTCCAGTGAGCTTCACCTGGATTAGACTGAAACCTGCTCATCATGCTTAAAGCATACGACACATCAGGATGAGTACATATCATTGCATACATGATAGATCCAATTGTAGAAGCATATGGAATCTTACTCATGCAGTCCTTTTCAACTTTCGATTTAGGACTATCTTTATCTGAGATCGTTATCCCATGAGACATAGGGACAAATCCCCCTTTTGCATCTTGCATCCCAAAACGATGCAATACTTTATCAATGTATGTACTCTAACTTAGACCAATCAATCTTCTTGATCTATCTCTATAGATCTTGATCCCTAATATATAGGAAGCCTCACCTAAGTCTTTCATGGAGAAATTCTTTCCTCACCATGCCTTAACAGCCTGTAGAGAAGGTATGTCATTCCCAATCAGTATTATATCATCAACATATAGAACTAGGAATGCCACAGTGCTCCCACTAACCTTCTTGTAAACACAAGGTTCATTTTCATATTGAACGAAGCCAAACTCTTTGACTGTTTGGTCAAAACGAATATTCCATCTCCTTGAAGCTTGCTTTAGTCCATAAATGGACCTGATTAGCTTACATATCTTTCTAGCATCCTTTGGATTTACAAAACCTTCAGGTTGTATCATATATACATCCTCTTCAAGGCTTCCATTAAGGAAGGCTGTCTTGACATCCATCTGCCAGATTTCATAATCGTTGTAAGCTTCTATCGCAAGAAAAATCCTAATGGATTTGACCATTGCTACTGGTGAAAAAGTTTCATCATAGTCAATACCATGAATTTGTTTGAAACCTTTTACAACCAACCTAGCTTTATAAGTCTGGACCTTTCCATCCATGTCAGTCTTCATTTTGAAGACCCATTTGCACCCAATGGGTTTTACCCCTTCAAGTGGATCAACCAAAGTCCATACTTTGTTTTCATACATGGAATCCATTTCAGATTTCATGGCTTCTAGCCATTTCTCAGAGTTTGGACTGTTCATAACATCTTGATAGGTAAGAGGCTCATCTTGATCCATGAGCATTATATCATCATTATCAACTAGGAGAAATCCATAATATCTCACAGGCTCATGGCGAATCCTACGAGATCTACGAATAACTTGTGTTTCTTGAGCAATATTCTCTTCAAGATTATCTTGAATATCTTGCTCACATTCCATTTTTGGTTCAGTGTTATCTTGTAGTTCTCAAACTTCATCGAGATCTACTTTCCTCCCACTATTTCTTCTGGAGACAAATTTTCTTTCTAGAAATACAGCATTTCGAGAAACAACTATTTTGTTCTCAATTGGATTATAGAAATAGTAACCCTTAGCTTCCTTTGGGTACCCCACAAAATAACATTTGCAGATTTGGGTCCAAGCTTGTCAGAGGTCAAGCATTTTACAAACGCTTCACATCCCCATATTTTCATAAATGACATGCTTTGACGCTTTCTAGTCCATATTTCATATGGAGTCTTTTGAACCGATTTTGATCGAACACGGTTTAGTGTATATGCAGCGGTCTCTAGGGCATCACCCCAGAAACTTATTGGAAGATCAACATGACTCATCATCGATCGTACCATGTCCAACAAAGTACGATTCCTCCTTTCAGAAACACCATTCCATTGTGGTGTTCTAGGAGGAGTGAGTTGTGATACAATACCACATTCCTTTAAGAAATTCTTAAATTCCAGGGTTAAGTATTCACCTCCTCGATCAGATCAAAGAGTTTTAATACTCTCTTCCTATTGCTTTTCTACCTCAGCTTTGTATTCTTTGAACTTTTCAAAAGATTCAGATTTGTGCTTCATTAGATACACATATCCATATCTACTGTAATCATCAGTAAATGTTATGAAGTAGTAAAATCCTCCTCTTGCCATAGAACGCACTGGACCACATACATCACTATGTATTAGTTCTAATCGTTCAGTGGCCCTTTCACCTTGTTTGTTAAAAGGGGCCTTTGCCATTTTACCAAGTAAACAAGCTTCGCATTCATCGTATGATTCAAAATCAAATTTATCCAAAAATCCATCTTTATGGAGATTGGATATGCGATTCTCATTTATATGGCCTAATCGACAATGCCATAGGAAGGTTTGATTACAGTCATTTGCTTTAAGGCGTTTATTAACATTATAGACAGGAGTAAAATTTAAATCTAGAACATATAAACCATTAAACATGCGTGCAATGCCATAAGTTAAATCATTCAAACCAAAAGAGCAACAATTGTCTTTAATAGTAAATGAAAAATCCTTCTTGTCCAAACAAGAAATAGAAATAATGTTTCTACAAATCGCAGGCACGTAATAGCAATTATCAAGTTCTAAAATAAGCCCAGAGGGCAACGATAAATAATAAGTTCCTACGGCTAAAGCAGCAACCTTTGCTCCATTGCCTACTCGTAGGTCAACTTCTCCCTTTGCCAATGTCCTACTCCTTCGCAGTTCCTGCACATTAATACAAATGTGAGAACCACATCCAGTATCCAATACCCAAGATGTTGAAATAGACAAATTGACTTCTATAACATAAATACCTGAATCAGTAGAAATCTTGACAGACTTGATCTTCTTCAGATCCTCCAAGTAGTTAGGACAGTTCCTCTTCCAGTGACCAGGCTTGTTGCAATAGTGACAATCACCCTTGTCAGCCTTTGCGACATCTCCCTTCGGATTTCCAGCCCTTTTGAAGGAGGGCTTGGAAGGAGCAAGAGCTTTTGATGCAACCTTTTTCTTCCCCTTCTATTTCCCCTTTCCCTTAGCACCTTTCTTTCCCACCATCATTATGGGAGCTTTCTCAGGTGCCTTGACCATATTTGCTTCAGTGGTCCTCAGCATGGCCAACAATTCCATAGGAGTCTTATCTTGCTCAGTCATATTAAAAGTCATAATAAACTGAGTATAGTCATTGTTCAAAGATTGCAAGATTATATCGATTGGAGCCTCTCGCTGAAGCGGGAAACCTAAACGAGCAAGGTAATCACAATACCCAATCATCTTTGGAACATGTGGTCCGACTGGTTCGTTGCCCTGCTTGCATGAGTAGAGTGCTTTGCTCATGTTAAACTTTTCCACACGAGCCTGTGATTGAAACATCGTTGAAAGATGTTCAAACATAGCATGTACATTCATATCCAGATGCTGCTTCTGAAGCTCAGCATTCATTGTAGCAAGCATAAGACAAGCCACATCGTTAGCATCATCAATATGCTTCTGATAAGCATTTTGCACAGCACGAGTGGCATTGGAAACAGGGGCTTCCGGTTGAGGATTATCAATCACATAAGATTTCTTTTCCTGCATGAGAACAATTCTCAAATTCCTAGACCAGTCAAGGAAGTTTGATCTTGTCAGCTTGTCCTTCTCAAGGACTGATTGCACAGAAAAAGTGTTGTTTGTGTTTTGTGCCATTTGTTATCTACAATGATAAAATGCATAAGAAGTTAGATTGTTACATTAATTATGTTCAAGTGATTATGGTACATTCAAATTAATATACCTTCCACTATTTTTTTTATCAAATTAATAGCCCTCACTATTAACTCGGAAAGCGTATGCGAAACTTTACTTTCTAGTGGGCCAAGATCCATATTTTATTATGTCTTGGGTCAGCGTTGGCCGATACTCCCAAAACAAAACTATTTGGGTAGACAACATTTGTCAATTATATCTCGTATATAATTCTTGGACAGTTTGGTGAACAACAATTGCTCTAATTTATCAAATAAATTTTCCGCCAAACCTATGCTTCTAAGTTCTCATTTCACAATCCTATTGTGATAACTTAGTTAAGTTAGACCCAATTGATTAACATGTCGAATATCACATTTATTCTTTCGCACCTAACCACGATAATTAGGAATGCTTTACTTTGGCAAACAAACTCCTAATGATCTAGGCTTTGATGAGTGTTATTCAATTGGAAAGCATCTAATAACTTAATATTTAATTAAGGGATTTTTAATTAAAACGACCATGATCCCATCATAAAGAGATCCCCAATTTTTCCTTGAATTAAATATTTCAAATCATAGTTCGCTGAATTAATGATTTCCAGGTAGAAAGGTTAACGCACAAATGGCATTATTGACACCTTTTAACCTTACAAGAAATTAATCTCGTTGTTGACAAAATCATTTCATCTTTGAACTATAATAATTCATATTTAATTACCGTGTTTCATAAACACAGGAATCTCATGATCATTTTGTTTAATCTTCATCTTAAATCATTACGGATTTTATCTTGTTTAGCATGGCATGGATGACGTATCTAATACATACATACATTCTACTTATTCTAATTAAGCATGCATATCTATCACTACGCATACATATCATCATATGTAAAGTGCATTAATATAAAAGCGTGCTTCGTTATGGCCCAATCCTATATGATCTTTCCAAGATAATGGAAAAATCTAGGTCAATCTATGGTGGTTAATAAAACTAAATTATTACATAGTTGGTCTTCATAAATACATGTCTTTATGTCTTCTTTGTGTCAACTGCCTTCATCTCCATTGATCCTTCATTGCATGCCTCCAATGAACTTCTATTACATAAAATATAAAACATAACTATACTAATGTAATTACATAAGAACTCGAATCACATTCGAGATGAACAATTACAAAGGAAAAAGAAAACGACATGCAAGTCGTATTTATAAAACCAAACCATAATAAATAAAACCACTAACCTATGGGTCTCATGGCCATAACCAATCACCATGCTCAATTAACACTTAAGAACATCATAAATCACATTATCATATCATAACATATCTAAATATGTCACAAGCCCAAATTAAAACAAAGCCCTAACCCGCGGATCGACCTCACCGCGGTCGCTGGGGGGGGCAGCGCGCCCCCCGATGGCAGATTTTTTTGCAAAATCAAGTATCAAAATACAAGCAAATCATGTATCAGAATACATGTCCAGAAGCATACATCAACATACATGCGACCTTAATTCCAATTACCAGAAACATGTATCATTATACACGTAACCCTAATCCCTGTTTATGGATCATATCCAATAGCATCCATCCGACAGTTTATATCATCATACAAACCAAACATCATACATATGAGTCATGGTAGATTCTAAACATACTATTATCGTTATATCATATTACATGCAGATTCATTATATCATCCATATAACATAACTGTATCATGGCATAATATCAGAATAGTATATACAGCATGCATAATATCAGAATATTCATAGACAGCAATCTGACAGATTACAAACATGCATATATTCGAAAGCTTAAACATATAAATGAATTAAATAACCTCTCGCAAGTAGCTCATGATACCATTGTTGGGTTTCAAACAATCAAACGCAGCGTAAAATAAAAACAAATTGAAACCCACCACTAGGATCCATGCGAGAATTGTATATTTAATTCGTAGTTCACAGAAATCAGTACCTTTAAAAAGCTTTTCGAGGTCTGAGATTGTAGGAAGGATGTTCGATCACCACGTATCCCGCACGAGCGATGTACGTCTCTATCGGTATCCACACGAATGAATTATCGAAGGTAGATGTGTACTAGCACCACTGATCCGTTCTTGCTCTCTCTCTCTCTCTCTCTACAGCTAGGGTTTTTATAAAACGTGAACCCTAATATGAAATCATAATTTCATTATATAGGAGAAGAGAAAAAAAACGAATCCTAAGTCTAGTATAAATTAGAATTTTGACAAATCCGAAATTCTATCTTTTTAATACTTTAAGTCCAACTTAAAGTCTTAATAAAATAATTTCAGATTTTATTCTAATTTAAATTAGAGTTTTATCAAATCCAAAATTCATATTTTAAAGCTTATTAAGTCTAACTTAAAGTCTTTAATAAATCTGATATCAAATTATATTTATTTATAAATTCGAAATTCAATATTTTAATTAATTAAGTCAAACTTAATTTAATTAAATAATTTCGAATTATATTTGATTTAAATTAAATCCAAATTTAATTTAAATAATCCTTCATTCATTCTTTTGTGTGACCCTATAGGTTATTATTATATTGGCAACAATTTTATTTAATAAATAAAATCGTAAACAATGAGCGGCATATAGTAATACATCATTGTTACCCAAATAATAATAATTAAATCGGTGAATCGATTTCGCCTTTCGTGAATAATGTACAATGTAATATAATCTCTTTAACCTTGATATTATAGATTAAACTAGAGGCATGGAATGTGTCATCCTCGTCATAATTTAATCTTTATTTTCTTGATCGATGAGTAGACTATTCAAACAAATCATTATTTAAGCACGACCATGCATTTCATAGTCTCACTCAAACAAGAGGCCAATAATATCACTCCTATATATTTATATATATTAAGGAGGGTTAAATTCCATCTAAATCATTCACATTTCTCATACGATTCATAATATACCCAAGACCATCTTAATCATTACCCGATTAAAGATAACTTTTGATAGAATCAAAATATATTAATTCTCATATAGAAATGTAATGACTTCAGGTCTAAGGATCATTACATCATTATCACATTGAGATTCATAATGACACATATATTCATTCCATGTCGAATCTCATAGTGGGTCTATCCAGTACATCATACTCATACATGTACCTATGCATTGACTTTAGTATCATCATACTTATGATCAATGAGAAGTGATCATCAGTCAATCAACATACTAGTCTCGATGTATTATTATTGTCCCAATAACAATAATACTTGGCTAGGGATATTCAAGATTATTATAATGTATATTATCTCATAATTATATAGTTCGTATCAATAATCTAGGGACATTTATTATACTAACAATTATATCGCAGTAAATACTAAGCATAATAAAACATCAATATAATCAAAATGGAACATAAATGTCAATGACGAAGTTTAACCAAACTGAAATGTATTGCTTCTAGGGCACCTACACTAACAAGTAATGCTTTCCTTGGTCTAAGCCATGAAAGCTTCATACTGTGTGACCAGTATCTGTTTCTTGTTTTCCCCAACCTCCTCTGTTCCTTCACATAACACCTCAATATGATCCCACATCTGCTTTGCTGTTTTGCAAGAGGCTATGTTAGCAAACATTGAAATTTCCATAGAATCTATGATTAATAACATGAGATGATTGTCGAGAGCAACCATCTCCTTTTCTGTCTCTGTCCATTTGGATGGTTCTTTAGCAACATAGGATCTTGGAATGGTTACAGTTCCAACAGTCTTTTCAGGAATCTCCTGTAGTGGAATAAAGGGACCATTCTTGAGTATCTCATGATATAGAGGGTTGGCAACTTTGATGAACAACAGCATTTTAATCTTCCAGAGGTTGTAATTCTCTTTGTCGAACTTAGGGACCTTCACTGTTCCTATAGTCTTTGGTGTATTCATGATCTTTTACTGTTTTTAAATAAACAGCCTGCTTTGATACCACTTGTTGAGTATTGAATATACCGAAGAGAATACAGGGGGGTGAATGGATTCTCAAATTTTTCTTCTGATAAGTGTTTTAAGGGTTTGAATCTGGTTATGTAACAAATTATGTAAGTGCGGAATATAAACATAAGAACACGACCGCTCACTTTTATCTAATATTGTATTAGATAAAGATTTGCTACAATCTGTGAATACAAATGTTAGTATTCTCAGCTTATTTCTCAGAGAGATATTACTTGTAAAAACTATTGATCACTCTGTTTGATACTTGCTAAAGAAGTAGGGTTGTTCACTTATATCACGTGAACAACTTGCTTGCAACAAATAAGGTAGCAAACAAATTTGCTTTCTAATGTGTTTATCCTATTTGAGTAAACATCCAAACTGCTACAGATTTGACTTCTTAGAACTTTGTTCAGATCCACTTCTTTAGCTCTCTTCTTTTGTACTATCTCTCCAAGCTTCTTTGTAGGCTTTCCAACGTGCTTTACAGTATGTGGTCCATAAAGCATCTTGGCTTGTTGCAGGTTTCTGACTTGTACAATTCTTCATTATTTTGTCTCCAAGATTGCAGTCGAGAAGTAACTCTGTTGGTGATTCGAGAAGTAGAATTGGCTTAATCGATAACTCTGAGTTCTCGAATACTGTTGAACTGACATATCGAATCACTTCTCGAATAAGTCCTTTCTCCAAGGATCTTTGAGAAATTGAATAGAGCATTTTACTTATCGAATCCCTGAGATATCGAATAGAGCATTTTACTTATCGAATCCCTGAGATATCGAATAGCTTCCTGAGTCATTGAGATATCGAATGGAACATTGACTTGTTGACTCCTAGAGAACTCGAATGATACTTTGACTTGTTGACTTTCTGAGTTCTCGAATAGAGTAGTAAACATATCGAATCTCTGAGATATCGAATGAGATATCGAATAGTGCATTCATAGATATCGAATAATGTCTTTGTAGATATCTAATCCCTGACTTCTCGAAAGCTAGACTTCTCGAATAGATCAAAACACTTCTCGAATTGGTACTTAGGCAAATCTTCATTCACCAAATTCCAACTGTGTTTATTTTGAAAGTCTTGATCTTCAAGCTTGAGGCATGATCCTTGGAACTTCTTTAAAGCATTATTCTCTGACTTTAATTACAGTTACACAGGTAGAATTTGATGCCTATTACAAGTACTACAACAAGTAGAAACTCTACAACTAGAGGTTCCCTCAGTTAAGAGGTCATGTAGGTAATGCACAGCATTACAGTCAGTTAGGCTTGTTATTAGATGTATACAGGCATGCCTCTGTGACTAACATTTTTTTTTTTAATAATCTCGGTACAGAAACACCTGATCACGTGAACAAGAATTAGGGGATCTTTCTCTGTATAAAAACAACAATCACGAATCCTATTTATTTATTTTTATAGAGCTCCTCAATTTTAAATAATTAAAATCAAAACTTCCTTCTTTAGTCCCTATTTTTTAGAAAAGAAATCTGAACTTCCTTTTTTAACATTAATATTAACATCTTCGAAATAGAAAAGGTTATCGAAGAAGTGACATTTATATATTCGAAATAGAAAAGAAATTTTATATTTCAGAACTTCCTTTTTTAACATTTACATCTTCAAAATATAAAAGGTTTTTGAATTTTTATAGAAGAATAATTCAAATTTACATATTCGAAATAAAAAAGAGATTTTATATTTATATATATATACAATCATTACTTCTAATGATTAAATTTTATCACCATATTTGTAACCTTTTTTCTTGCATCTGTTTGTTTTTGTCTTCGTCTATTGTTTTAGTTTTTTTATCGTTCTTATTTTGTTTAATTTTCATTGTACATGGCTATGTGTGTGCTCCACTGATCTTTTGAGATTTTCAGGTTGTTCTTTTTGGTTGGTTTTTAAGATTTGAATTTACTGATTTAATATTTGCTTTCTTCATTTTATTTTTTAAATTTATGATTTGTTATGATTTATTTATAATTATGAATTATTACTAACCATTGGTTGTTCTTTGCTTTAGATTTTGAATTTTTTTTGTTAGTGATCTCGGTAGAGAAATACCTGATCGTGTGAACAATAATTAGCAGATCTTTCTCTGTTTGAGAAGTAGAAGCACTTGAGAAACTTGGCATAAAAGGTTTGAATTTTGTCATTCCCTCTTTATTTATTTATTGTTAACTGTTGCGTTATTATCATCTCATTGTTTCTGATCATAATATTTCAACGTCTTCTTTTAATTAATTCAGTCGAATATGCTTTTTTTATTTATATGTATTTATTAAGACGGGTGTGGGCCTAGAAAAACGTGACGCAAAATCGATGTAAAAAATAAGTGTATGTTTTATTTTGTTATATATATATATATATATATATATATATATATATATATTGTGTACACTAATTTATTTATAGATATTTTTTTTTGATTTCTTTCTTAAATAGTCAATATTTTGAATTTTTTTAAAAAATCTTACAAGATGGCCGAAAAACGTGTCTTATATGTATATATTAAAAAGTGTGTCGACCTAAGAAAACGAAATACAAAATCAACATAAAAAATAAGTAAATAGTTTATTTAGTTGTATATATATATATATATATATATATATATATTAATTTTTGTACAACATTGTGTTTATTAATTATTTTATAGATATTTTCTTTTTGATTTCTTTCTTAAATTTATATTTAATTTTTTTAAAAAAATATTACAAGGGCGCCGCGAAGCGCGGTTTAGTCAACTAGTTAGATATATAAAGAAAAACCCCCGGGAGCTCTAGAATCGCTCGGATCCTATTTATCTATTTTTCAAGAGATCCTCTATTTTAAATAATAAAATCAAAACTTCCTTCTTTAGGCCCTATTTTTTAGAAAAGAAATCAAAATTTCTTTTTTTAACATCAGGATTAACATCTTTGAAATAGAAAAGGTTTTCAATTTTTTGGGAAGAAGAAGTCAAGATCGCCGCGAAACACGACTTAGTCAACTAGTCTATCTACTATTATATATATAAAGGAAAATCCCCAGAAACTCTAGGATAGTTCGGTTAGATTTATATACCATCATAGACTCTCATGATTCCTTAAGGTTATCAAAGGAGAAAGTGTGCGAATGAACAAGCAAATAAAGCTATCCAGGTAAAGATTGTTTTATGGTTGCATGTCTTTTATTATTTTGGTCATTGTGTCTTATGGCTCAAGTAGAAGATAATTTTGTATAAGCTTTCCTAATAGATCCTATATTTTTCAAATTTCAATCATATGTTTTTCTTCTTTTTTATATTTTTATGCGATTAGGAATTCTTTAGACAAATTAATAATTTTGTAAAGGATCTAAAGTTTGTGATGGAGAAGCACAAAACTTCTATACATGCATATATATCTTCGCCACCACACCAGAATTTTGACTTCAATATTTGATTTATATATTTAAATTTATATGTAGTGTGAATACATGTAAGGTATAAGTAAAAAATTTTAACGCACATCATCGTTGTTTACCTCAAGATATTTGATATTAATTAGTTCGTAAACAATATTTTTTACCTAAATTTTTGTATATGAGTATGGTCATTATATGTATTTTAAGTATATAAATTTATTATTATATTCCTATTATATTAATTTAGCCGGTTGTTTATATTATGGTTTAGGAAGATGCGGGAAATCAGATATGGCGTACTACAACTACAATTCTAGGATCTAGAAATCGTTCGAAAGTTATTTATCTAATTTTATAAAACTCCTCTATTTAAAATATTTAAAGTAAAACTTTCTTTTTTAGGTCCTATTTTTTGGAAAAGAAAATCGAAACCTTTTCAAATCTGGATATGAAATTTTTATTAAATTAGTGAAATTTTTTTGAATTGAATTATATTTGAAAAATATTAATTGTATCTTTATAATAATTAGATTCTAATTAGGATTTTTTTTCAAATATTTTTATATGCAAAGAGAAACTTCCTTCTTTAAGTTCTATCATAAAACAAATTCGAAACCTTTTTTAAACTGGATAAGAGATTTTTTTCAAATTAATGAAAGTTTTCAGAATTGAATTATATTTTAAAGAATATTAATTGCATCATTTTTTTAAAGGAATTAATTGCATCTTTATAATAAGTAGGATCTAATTAGGGGATTTTTTTTCAAATCATTATATATACAAGAACTTAATATCTGATTAGGCACCCAATTGGCTAAACTTCTCTTAAAAACTAATTTGATCATCTGGGATGAGGCACCCATGGCACATAAGTACTGCTTCGAAGCTTTGGACAGGACTTTAAGAGATATTCTAAGAATGAGTTACGATGATAGCACTTCCAAACCTTTTAGAGGACTTACAATGGTATGCAGGGGTGATTTTCGTTAAATATTACCGATTATTCCAAAAGGTACGAGAGCTCAAATTGTTGATGCATCTCTCAGCTCATCTTACATATGGCCTTCTTTTAAGGTTTTTGAACTCACACAAAATATGAGGTTGTATAATAGAAAAATGAGCAAGACGGAGTTCAATAAAATTGCTTCTTTCGACAACTGGTTGTTGCAAATAGGAGATGGTACATTATATGATGACGCTGATAAAGAACTAATTCGAATACCACCTGATATATGCATGAACACAGATGGAGATCCGATGGAAGCGATAGTCGAAGCTATTTATCCTTCACTCTTGGAAAACTACAACGATCCAACGTATTTGAAAGAGCGAGCAATATTAACTCCAAAAAATGAATGGTACACGAGTTGAATGTAATCATAATGAACATGATTCTGGGTGAGAGCAGAACGTATTTGAGCTCAGACACTGTATGCAAAGCAAGTGTTGTAACAGATGATGATGAGCTTTTGTATCCCGCTGAGTTTCTGAATAGTTTAAAGACAAAATGACAGTTTGTACCCCTCATGTATAGGGGTTTTGTCAATTTGGTCCATTTTTACGTTTTATAGCATTTTACAACCCCTATCTTTAAATCTCGCTTCTAATTAAACCCCTTTACTAACATTTTTACTTTTTGTAGCACTTTACAACCCCTATCTTTAAATCTCGCTTCTATTTTTACCATTCATTATTTCAGTTCGATTAGTTTTAGTCGACGTGTGCTATTCCAAAAATTATGAAACTTTGGGGAATGTGTTAAAAAATATTTAGAAAGCTCCAGTAATATTTTCAGAATTTTTAGAAAATATTTTTCGTACGAATTTATTCGTCGATCAACTCAAATTAGACGTGGAGTTAGTGAAGGGGTTCAAGTTGAAGCGAGATTTGAAGATAGGGGTTGTAAAGTGTCACAAAACATAAAAATGGACCAAATTGACAAAACCCCTACACATGAGGGGTACAAACTGTCATTTTGTCTTTTTTTATTAGGGTTTTAATTTGATTGTTTAATTAGGAATGATATGATAATTGATTTGAACTTATAAACTGAAATTAGGACACTATGCAATTGGGGTTTGATTTAATTGTGGGGGAATTGCGATTTGCATGTCAGGGAGGAGCACCACCGCGGCGATAACGACGACCGGCGGTGGTGTGTGTTTGTCGGAATCGAGTGAGGGCAGGGAAGGGGGAATCGATGGGGAAAACAGGGAGAGATTGATAGATGGGTGGTGAGAGGCAGAGAGATTGAAGAAGAGAGAGAGAGGGATAGAGTGGAGAGAGAGAAAGACGGCGGAGGGAGAGAGGAGAGAAGGCGGAGAGAGGAAGAGAAGGAGGAGATAGTAAAGAGAAGGGGGGTGGTGCGAGATGAGAGATTGAGACAGCGAGATGAGAGATTTGAGAGAGAGAACGAGAGGGTGAGGTAGAACGAGAGATCGGGAGAGAGGTCGAGAGGGAGGGAGAGAGAGAGGGAGAGAGATTTCTAGCAGAGAGAAAGGAGGAGGTCGGAGGCGAGCCACCGGAGCCACCCCTGCTTCCGGTCGGCGGCCTCCCGACGACGGTGGTGGTGTTGGATACGTACAAATATGTATGTATATTATGATTATTTTATTGATAAATAATGGTTATAATAAAATAGGAATTTTAATAAGAAAAATGTTTTAAAGAAAAGAAATCTATATATTTTTTATTGTAAATTGATGGGAATATTCTAAAAATAATAATAATGATTGATGAAAATAAAATAATAATGGTTTTTAGCTATAAAAATAAAGACATTATGATTATTCTAAAGTGTAATAAAAAAATAGGTCCTTGAATGATGCAATTTTATTGAATAAAAAGGGAGTTTATTTGAATGGAGTTTTGGAATTCTTTAGATGATTAATAAATAAGGATTTCTAGATTTAGTGAGAAAAAACTAATTGATTTATTTAGTGGAATATTAAAATAGGAAGGAAATTAGCAATTATGAGAATAATAAAATGGAATTGTTTCAATAAAACTTTGATTCTTGAATTATTTATTTTGAGAATAAATAGTGAATCATATTATTGCTCCTTTGAAATGGACTCAAGTGAATTAGGTAATTTTAGTGAATGGAAAATTGTAGATAATTAAAGAGAATTTTATAAATGCCTTTTCGAGATGTGAATTGCGAGGACTAATTTAATTTAGAAGTGCGATTTAAATAATTAATCGTTAGCGGAAATTTAGAAATAAATTATAGTCCTTTTTAGAAAATTTCCCTTACGAATAATTAGAGTGAGATTTTCACGCACGATTGGTGTGATGTTATAAAATCCGATTCATTAAAATATAATAGGAAAAACGAATAGAGCCTCCATTTAAATATATTATTTTGCGAATAATGCGATAAAGAAGTTTTAAGGATCTTGAGAATATTTCAAATTATGTTCGAGAATTAATTGATTATCACTGACGTGATTGCCACAATATTTTGACATTACGTTATTTATTTCTACCCGAGTACTAAAATTATCTTGATAAATTATAGAAGTTCTTTTGAGACTGAGAACCCTGCTCGCGGATAGCGCTTTGTAATTATTCGGTAACTTAGCATCGAGATAGAGGCAAGTTCATTCCTACCCTAACTCTCGGAAATTTCGTATTCTTGTTAATTCATTCATATTTATTTTCGAGTTATCAATTATGAGATTTATTTGTTGCTCCTCATGATTCAATAATTTCTTTTGAGCATTATTTTCTCGTTAAATATTATTTTACTGTTAAAATTAGTTTACTCGCAAATTGTATTCCCTATAAGCGTAGAAGCAATTTCGTTACTATCGGGTCGATCTTATTAACTCGAGACGACTATTTATTTTGATTCAGTGGAACTAGTCTCATTAGTTCGAGATAGTAAAATTCATTCTTTTCAGTCGAATTTATTGTACAAATTCGACAATATTTATTGATTATCTTTTAGTTGGTTCATCTTTCGAATCAACAAATAGGAGTTATAAAATTATGATCGTTAGAGTTTTACTCTTTGATCAAGTGAAAAACATTCTATTTAAGCGTTCATCAATTATGAGTATTATAAATATTCGAGTGGTACTATTTGCTCAGTACGACTTATTATATTTCATTTTAAGACTATTCTCATTATTTCGAGATAGTTGCCTTCCTTGTAAGTGGTTGGCACTTTGATCGTGTCAACCAACAAAATATTATTATTGAGAGTTTACACTAGTCCATTGTTCGGATTGGTGGCACAATTGAGTCAGACTGGTAGTCCGCCAGATTAACAAGTATTTTCCTGTGAAGTTTATCTCAAATTTATCAGTTCATTAAATATTCGGGAATTCTATATTCTACTGGTCAATTTTGGGAAAGAGGCCCATATTAGAGAAAGAGAGACTTGTGTACCGTTATACAGACACGAGAATATTTTAGGCACTATGATGTCAGGGTTAATTTAATAACCTATTATGATGCTAGCATACATACATATATATTATATTTCGTTGATATCGCATGGTAGCCGTGATCGGGCGAAGTGTGGTGTCATAGGAGGACGGTATTCCCGGTCGGATAGTTGATTGCCCCACCGAGATACCGAGAGGTTGGAAGACCAGTTTATTCATTTCTCACGAGTCATCAGAGTTATACCAAATGAGTCTTTCGAGTATTATGTTATCGAGATGAGTCCTGAGTCAGTGCCAGATTGTTGATATTAGACTGATCATAAATTTCGAGTATTTCTTTCGGTAAATTTTATTATATTTATATACCGATTAAGGAGAGAACTTGCTGAGCACCATAGTTGCTTATTCTTGCTTTATAATATTTATTCAGCTGTCAAGAAGGAGAGTTGCGAGACGTCCTGCCAGGGATCCAGAGGAAAAGGGAAAGCTCAAGGCTATGCTGACAAGGACTAGAATTCCTAGCTGGAACCTTTATCTTTCTACGTTGTGAACTTATGCATGAGATTATTCAGAGATGTAATAAATCGTATTGTAATAATGTGTGAGACCGATCACTACACCATAAAACGACTATTGCAACGACAGGAAAACATTGCCTTAAGGCCTATATTCGTTGCAGTAGAGTCTATGGCAACAAATTTGCAAAATTTGGGCGTTGCATCAGGTTGCCTTGCAATAGGTCGATTTAGCAACGTTTTTGATACCATACAGCAACATAATTAAATCATTGCAATAACTTTCAGTAGCAACATTTTAGACTCTATAGAAACAATTAAAAATTATTGCAGTAGCATAAGAAGGTAATTTATTGACACTTAAAGGCAACATTTTTCAGACCAATTGCAATGATTTTTTATAGATTAATGCAACGTATTTTGACCCTATTGTAATATTTTTTCAAAAAAAAAATTGGTAGGAACATGTTGAAAATACAGTAAACCAGGCCATTTATAGCCACAATCCAAGCATCACTTGCATTTCATAAACCAGGGCAACTTAATGCCAAATATCCAATTACATGTGTTTGTTCAAAGTCAAATAAAATTACAATTCTTTACATCAAATTTTCCTAAACAATTATTATATTGGAAAACCAAAATAAAGTTAAAAACTACATATGCAAATTGCTTTTTCCATATATTTGGCTTGGCTTTTGCAAATCAACAACGAGAAATCCGTGATGAGCTTATAAAAGTATTGCACCTTGTGTCCTATAATGCATACGCCTGCAAGTACAAAAGTTACTAATTATGAGTAAAACATTAAACTCTAAACCAAATCCAGGAAATATATTATAAGCATACACCAACAAAAACAGCTCATGCAGATTTGGTATAGTAAAGGTTACAATTACGTATGGCTACAATTTTTTTAAGTATGACTTATCATTAAAACTTTTTCTTATATGCTTGTATATTTATATAATTATGCAGTGTCTTCTGTACCATTAAAATGGATTACATAAATAGCATCAACACGGCACTACCATAACTGGCTTTAGTGCATAGGTGTTTACATGATCAAGGGCTTAGAGTGGATGTCAAATTTTTCCAAGGCGGATATCTGAGCCTCCTACAAAAGGTAGAAGAAGCAAAAATTAGAATCAGCAGTTAGATATTAACATCATTATTTAATTCTTTAAAATTTCATAGTGTTTATAGTAAGTAATTGTGGAAAGACTTTAGGAGGCAAATTACATTGTGGATGGGACTAGCTGGTTTATGCGCATAATGTTAATATAGAGGTATAGGTATGTCAGGTACTTGTGGTGGTTGGTCTAGTTTTTGTTGAACTTGCGAGATAGTGGTTCTCATGGTATTCAGTAAGCTTCCGTAAGTTATGTTGGGTTGTTTTGTTAGTGCTTGAATGAAGCTGTAAGTTAAAGCTCCAGTAGAGCTACCTGTGAAAGCCTGCAGAATACAAGTATTACTATATCATATATTATGCAATGGAAGTGAATGAGATAAAACCAATACATAACAAAATTGTGACATGTGGAGTTTGTGTGAAAACCCAAAATAAAAGTTCTAGTTTGAAAGGAAAAATCCAAAGATCATGTAATACTTTGGCATTCTCCAAAAGTCGGCTAATGTAGCATCATTTACAACGCCCTCGCCAAATACCAAACTGTAAAGTAATGGAGTCTCATCCTGATTAAGAACCTGCACGAGGCAATATCTATTCTTTGTTGGATCTGCTGGTAGCTTTAGTCTCACATATAGGGTATTCTTAATTCTCATAATAAATTATTATCAAATATGGACTTAACTGGGAGAAATAACCCCTCCTAAACATGCCTAAACAAAATGATGCCTAGGATATTTGTTAGTGGACTTTATGTCCACTAAATACGTTCCATTTCGGCTTAAATTGACCGCTTGTACCCGAGTGTTTATTGTCTTTTGATGTGTTTTCTTGTTTTTAGTGTGCAGAGTATCGTTTGGGGAATAAGGTGGTGGAATTGCGTGTTTCGGATGGTTTAGAGCTAGAAGTGTCGAGGGCTAAGATAGCATGTCGATCAGGGAGAATATCGGAGCATTGTGCAGCAGCCAACAGAGGAACGGAGAAAAATTGAGATTCTGGACAGGGGGCCAGGCGCGCCCGTGCCTGTATAGAGCGCGCCCGCGCCCTGGCTGGCTGAGAAATATTAATTTTCTGCTGTTGGGCTTGTTCTGAAGGGCCGGTTCGGATGAGATGTGCAGCCTTGTGTCTTGGAAGCCCAGTTTATTATGTACTATTGGGGGAAAGCCCTAATTATCAAAGGAGGATCGTATTATTCTAAGCGTGGATTTTTATGGAGAGAAGAACTATTGGAAGAGCATCAAGCTTTTTGGGGGTTTCCTAGTTTTCATTTGATATTTGTAATCTCCTATTGCGTTGAATGCTCGGTTGTTTTCGTATACTCTTTTACTACTCTTGTTTGGTTTATCGTATCTCTTTTTCAATCATGTTTACACTTGAACCCATGATGGCGATTAGGTCGATTATGGGCTAATTCGTTATCATGGGATTTTAATGGATTTTTCTATGGATTCTAGTAATTAAGTGTTTTTTATGCCTTGGTGTGTGATTGATTGTATTGATTTCCTAGTATGATTACGCTTATTCGTTATAGGTGAGTCGCGAACACCTGTAATTGTTTGTTTAATCCTGGTGAATGCGAAAGTGGATATAGGGTTTAGAACAATTCATACTAGCATAGGTTTTTGCAAGCGAAGAACATGTATTAATTTATGGTGTAATTCTAACCGTCTTGCACTGACTATGTGGTTTTATGGATGCTTGATTTTTAACGGGTATGTGTTCAATTGCTATAGACATATAGGAACTACGCATATTTGGTGACTACTTGACTTGTATCAATTGTGGATGATTAGTAGGATGGTATATGCACAACAAAAGTTTGTGTGTATCAGTTTATTGCATCTAATCAGTAATCAACTCTGTCACATGCTAGGTTAAGGGGCATAAGATTCTAGATGAAGTGGTTAATGAAATTGAAATCCCATGTTTGTTTATTATAAATTAATCGTTAAGTTATTTTCTCGTAATTGTCATAGTTGGTATTTAATCATTAGTTAATCAAAACCAAAATTGTGATTGTCTTGGCAGTGAGTGTAAATCATAAGCTGGTGTATAAGTGAATATAACGAACAATTCGAGTCTCTGTGGGAACGAATCCTATTTACCATATATTACTTGTTGACCACGTTCTCTTGCGTGAATAAGTGCGAAAAAGTTTTTGGCGCCGCTGCCGGGGACTCGGTTCATTGTTTGTTTGGTTTATGTTCTTGTCATCAATTTGGATTAAATTCACTGACTCGGACGTTTTTCTCACTTATTTACTTTTGGGTTTCTCAGGTACTATCTTAAGCGTGTATGCGTACTCGTTCTAAAGTTCGTGAAAGAGAATCTGGAAGGAAAGGAGCGAGAAGAGGAATTAGTGGAAGAAGTTGAAAAAGAGTTGGAAGTTACTGAAGAAATGGCAGATAACATGGCGCTGAAGGAATATTCTCAGCCCAAGATTAATGATATTCAGTCGAGTATTGTGCGGCCGACTATTGGTGCAAATAATTTTGAGATCAAGCCGGGCACGATCCAAATGGTCCAGAACTCAGTCCAGTTTGGGGGTTCACCTATTGAGGATCCTAACATGCATATCAGAGATTTCATCGAGATCTGTGACACCTTCAAAACCAACGGGGTTTCTGAGGACGATATCAAGCTAAGGTTGTTCCCATTATCTTTGAGGGACAAGGCAAAAAGCTGGTTGCATTCACTTCCAGCAGGTTCCATCATTACATGGGAAGATCTGGCACAAAAATTCTTGACTAAATTCTTTCCTATGGCAAAGACTGCTGCCATGAGGAATGCTCTTACACAATTTAGTCAGCATTCTGGTGAATCACTGTGTGAAGCTTGGGAAAGGTACAAGGAGATGCTTCGAAAATGTCCTCATCATGGGATGCCAGATTGGATGGTCATCAGTGGTTTTTACAAAGGGTTAAGCTATTCTCGAGCAATGCTCGATGCAACATCTAGAGGAGCTCTATGGGCCAAAAGCTATGAAGAGGCCTATGACCTGATTGAAATGATGGCTGCGAACGAGTATCAGAATCCGACCCAGCGTATTCCACAAGGTAAGGTTGCAGGTGTTCTTGGAGTGGATGCCACAACAGCTATAGCAGCTCAGCTACAGGTGGGGGTTCAACAAGTCGCCATGGTTTGTGAATTGTGTGCGGGGGCTCATGAAACTAATCAATGTGCAATTTCTAGCGAGTCGGCACATTTTGTCAGCAATTATCAAAGGCCTTCACAACCTGCTCCTAACACATATCATCCCAACAATAGGAATCATCCTAACTTCAGTTGGAGCAACAATCAGAATACCATGCAACAACCATCTCAGGGTCAGCAGTATGGTTCGAAGCAGTTCAACAATTCGGGTTATCAACAACCCTATGCCCAAAGGCCACCATACAATCCACCTGGATTTCATCAACAACATCAAGGAAGTCATGTGCAGTCGAATGAGAAGTTAGAGATGGAAGAATTGCGAATGATGTGCAAGAGTCAAGCAGTATTTCTGAAAACTCTTGAAAACCAAATTGGCCAACTGGCCAATGCTCTTTTGAACAGACCTCAAGGGCAATTACCTAGTGACACGGAAGCAAATCCGGGTAAAAAGGAGGTCAAGGAACAGATTCATGCTGTTACGTTGCGTTCTGGAAAGGTTACAGACGATCTGGAGGTCAAAAATCAGCTTAACGAAGAGCTTGAGAATTCTGTGAACAGTGAATTGGGGCGCGGGCGCGCAGCCTTAGGCGCGGGCGTGCCTGAGGATTCTGTTCGTTCTTCAATTTCGGTTCTTCCGGTCGTTCAGAAGGCATCAAGTGAGGAAGAAAAGGAAAAGTCAGCTGGGAAAACAAGTTCAGAGAGTAAGGAAGCTAGCAAGGAAGTTTATCCGCCTCCGCCATTCCCTAAAAGGCTTCAGAAGCAGAAGTTTGATAAGCAATTTGTAAAGTTCTTGGAAGTGTTCAAAAAGTTGCACATAAATCTACCGTTTGCTGACGCCCTGGAATAAATGCCAAGTTATGCCAAGTTCATGAAAGGCATACTTTCGAGGAAATTGAAACTCGAGGAGTTAGAGACCGTCGCTTTGACGGAGGAGTGCAGTGCTGTCTTGCAACAAAAGTTGCCACCTAAGCTGAAGGATCCGGGGAGTTTTACCATACCGTGCATCATTGGGAATGTTTCTTTTGACAAGTGTTTGTGTGATTTAGGGGCAAGCATCAACCTCATGCCCTATTCGGTTTTCTTGCAACTTGGTCTTCCGGAGCCTAAGCCTACAAACATGTCACTCCAGTTAGCTGATCGCTCAATCACCTACCCTCGAGGAATTGTAGAAGATGTTCTGGTGAAAGTGGACAAACTTATCTTTACAGCGGATTTCGTCATACTTGATTTTGAAGAAGATAAGAAAATCCCTATCATTCTTGGGAGACCATTCTTGGCCACGGGTCAGACCTTGATTGACGTGCAGAAAGGAGAACTCACTATGAGGGTGCATGATCAGAATGTCACCTTCAATGTTTTTAAGGCTATGAAGTTTCCAACTGAAGAAGAGCAGTGTTTGAAGATAGACTTGGTTGAGTCGGCAGTGCAATCAAAAATTGAGCATCTGCTCATGAATGACACATTGGAAAAAGCACTGATTGGTGAGTCTTTATTGGAAGAAGATGATATAGATGAGCAACTGCTATTTCTTGATGCTACTCCATGGCAAAGGAAATTTGAGAGACCAGTGGAATCTTTAGGTCTATCTGAATTGAAGGGGTCGCATCAGCGATTGAAACCATCCATTGAAGAAGCTCCAACTCTAGAGCTCAAACCACTACCTGATCACTTAAGGTATGCCTCTCTTGGTGAGTCATTTACTTTACCTGTGATTATTGCTGCTAACCTGTCAGATTCTGAGGAAGACAAGCTCTTGAGAGTTCTTAGAGAATTTAAATCAGCCATTGGATGGACTATTGCAGACATCAAGGGGATTAGTCCGGCTTACTGTCAACATAAAATTCCACTAGAAGAAGGGAGTAAACCAACAGTGGAACATCAGAGACGTCTAAATTCAAATAATGAAAGAAGTTGTGAAGAAAGAAATTATCAAGTGGTTGGATGCAGGGATTATCTATCCCATTTCTGATAGTTCATGGGTAAGCCCAGTTCAATGTGTGCCGAAGAAAAGGGGGCATGACGGTAATCACCAATGAGAAGAATGAACTTTTCTCCACTCGCTCAGTCACTGGTTGGAGAATCTGTATGGACTATCGGAAATTGAACAAGGCCACCAGGAAGGATCATTTTCCTTTGCCCTTTATCTATCAGATGCTAGACAGACTTGCAGGTCATGAGTACTATTGCCTTCTGGATGGATATTCTGGGTATAATCAAATCTGTATTGCTCCTCAGGATCAGGAGAAGACGACATTCACATGTCCATTTGGTACATTTGCTTTTCGGCGGGTCTCTTTTGGTTTGTGTGGTGCACCTGGAACTTTTCAAAGGTGTATGACGGCTATCTTTTCAGACATGATTGGTAAGACCGTAGAAGTTTTCATGGATGACTTTTCTGTAATTGGTCGTTCTTTCGACGAATGTTTGCAAAATCTGGGTGCGGTTCTAAAAAGATGTGTGGAGACTAATCTTGTGCTTAACTGGGAGAAATGCCATTTCATGGTGCAGGAGGGAACTATCCTTGGGCACAAGGTGTCACGGAGAGGTCTAGAGGTGAACAGAGCAAAAATAGAAACAATTGAAAATGTTCCACCACCTAATTCAGTGAGAGGGATTCGCAGTTTCCTTGGTCATGCAGGGTTCTACAGGCGTTTCATCAAAGACTTCTCAAAAATCTCCAAACCGTTGTCTAAGCTCTTGGAAAAGGACGTTCCTTTTAAATTTGACGAAGAATGTTTGACCGCTTTCGAGACTCTGAAAAAGAAATTGGTTTCAACACCAATGATCATTGCTCCTGATTGGAGTGAACCTTTCGCTATGATGTGTGACGCTAGCGATTATGCAGTGGGGGCCGTTCTTGTCAATAGAAAGAGAAAGTGTTTCATGTGATCTATTATGCAAGCAAGACCCTTAATGAGGCTCAGTTGAACTACACTACTACTGAGAAGGAGCTGTTGGCCATATTCTATGGTTTTGAAAAATTTCGTTCTTACTTGCTCGGTAAAAAGGTAATGGTGTACACAGATCACGCGGCTATTAGATATCTGCTCTCTAAAAAGGACTTCAAACCTCGGTTGATTCGTTGGGTACTTCTGTTACAAGAATTTGATGTGGAGATTAAGGATAGAAAAGGGACAGAGAATCAAGTAGCTGACCATCTTTCTCGACTGGAGGACACTGGTAAATCCTCTCGAGACGGTACCATCATTAATGAATTCTTCCCGGATAAGCAATTGTTTAGGGTGCAAGAAGAAGAGCCATGGTACGCAGACATTGTGAACTTTCTGGTTAGTCAAGTGATTCCACCCGATCTTTCTTATGCACAAAGGAAGAAGTTCTTGCATGAAGTCAAATGGTATCGTTGGGACGAACCATATCTGTTTAAACAGGGAGCTAATTAGGTTATTAGAAGATGTGTGCCGTACAGTGAAACAGAGGCTATTCTGAGGGATTATCACACCACGACATATGGAGGCCACTATGGAGGTGAAAAGACTGCAACTCGAATTCTTCAAGCGGGTTTCTATTGGTCTTTTCTTTTTAAGGATACTCATCGTTATGTCTTAAGGTGTGACCGTTGTCAGCGTGTTGGTAACATATCGAGGAGGGATGAGATGCCCCTTAATGTAATGCTGGAAGTGGAAATTTTCGATGTTTGGGGAATCGACTTCATGGGATCGTTTATCTCCTCATGCAACAATCAATATATCTTGCTAGCCGTTGATTACGTCTCTAAATGGGTTGAGGTCAAAGCACTCCCGACCAATGATGCCAAAGTCGTGCTTAATTTCCTTCAGAAGAACATCTTCACCAGATTTGGCACTCCTCGAGTCATTATCAATGATGAAGGCACTCATTTTTGCAATCGCAAGTTCACTAATCTTATGGCTAGATACAATATCAATCATCGGGTAGCTACAACATACCATCCTCAGACCAATGGCCAAGCTGAAGTGTCTAATCGTGAAATCAAGCGTATTCTGGAAAAGGTGGTGAGTCCTTCAAGAAAGGATTGGTCTCTAAAACTCGATGAAGCCGCCTGGGCTTACCGAACGGCATATAAAACACCTTTGGGTATGTCGCCATATCAGCTTGTCTATGGGAAAGCTTGTCATTTGCCGGCAGAATTAGAGCACAAGGCTTATTGGGCTTTGAAGAAGCTAAATTTTGATCTTAAAGCCGCGGGTGAGAAGAGAATGGTGCAACTCAATGAGATGGACGAGTTTCGCTTGCAAGCCTATGAGAACAATAAACTCTACAAAGAAAAAATGAAGCGATGGCATGATCGTCGTTTAGTCAACAAGGTATTTGTTCCTGGCCAAACCGTGTTGTTATTTAATTCTCGCCTTCGTCTGTTTCCAGGAAAGCTTAAGTCGAGATGGTCAGGGCCCTTTGTTGTCAAAACCGTGTTTCCGCATGGAGCGGTTGAAATTTTTGAGAAATCACCTGATCAGTCCTTCAAAGTCAATGGTCAGAGATTGAAACTGTACTTTGGTGAGGTATCTAATCGTGGAGCTGAAACCGCGATTCTTGCAACTACTGAGTGAATCATGGAAGTCACGTCAAGCTATTGACGTAAAAGAAGCGCTTCGTGGGAGGCAACCTATGTTTTGTTGTACAAGAATGAAAAAAAAAATAAAAATTTGGCAGAAAGTTTGGTCGCGGGCGCGCCACTAAGGGGCGCGGGCGCGCGTGATTTGCTGAGAGGCGGGCGCGCTGCACAGGGCGCAGGCGCGCGTGATTCTGCTGTTTAAAAAAAATGAAAAAAAAGATCCAAAATAGAAAATTAATGAGGGGAAATCAGTTTTTGGGGTTTTTAACCTATATAAACACAAACCCACTCCACCACTTCTACAATTACAAACCATAGCCACTACTTTCATCCAAATCTCTCAAAACACAATCCAACCTATACACACAAACTTCTTCCCATCAATTCCATGGCTTCTAAGAGAACAAGAAGATCTTTGGCCTCTAGTGATTCTTCATCTAGTGGGGGGAATGCTCCTAGTTTCAATTCACCGGAGGCTCAAGAAGAATTTACGCGATTGTTGACCAAGCCAGTGGTTAAAGAGAGGGGTTTTACTCCGGGCATCATGGATGGAGATCTGGTGGGCATGATTATGAGGCGGGGATGGGATACGGTGTGTGAGGTGGCTGAGACGGTACCTTTGAGTATCGTTAGAGAGTTCTATGCTAATGCGAAGAAACTGAAGAATGGGTATTCTACAGTTCGTGGCCATGTGGTCGATTATACTCATGCTGCCATCACTAGGGTTTTGTCTGTTCCAGCACCTGCACCTGGTGAAGAGGACTATGGGGTGAAGGGTCGTGGGGATGTAGATCTTAAGGCCATTCTGAGGCAGATGACAGTTCCGGGCACTGAATGGAAGCGCAGGACGGGGTCGACTGAGCTGATTACTTTTCCGGCTTCTGCGTTGAACAGGTATGCTAAGGCCTGGAATTTGTTTATTTGTGTAAACATATTACCATCCTCGCATTCTCATGAGGTGACTGTGGAGAGAGCTATTCTTTTGTGGGATATTGTGAATGAAAGGTACATCGATGTGGGTAGTGTTATTCATCGGAACATGATCAGGTTCATGCAAGGGGGTTCCACTGCAGCAATTCCTTATGGCTCAGTGGTTGTTCGATTGTGTTTAGATGTGGGTATTCGCTGGCCAGCAAAGGAGCAGTTACAGTTGCCAGCTAGCTGCATAGACAAGGCGGCTATTGCTAGGTTGGCTGAGTGGGATGGTGGTGAGCCACATCAGCGAGGCTTGGGTTACATTCTGGGTGGTGATGTGCCACCACGTCCGTAGCAGGAGGCTAGAGCTGGTCCTTCGAGAGCACGGAGGGGTGTTGTGAGTGAGAGTACTGGTTTGACCGAGTCTCACTTCAGGAGGCTTGCTAGGCGGATAGATGCTGTTGATGAGAGGCAGAGCCGTTTTGCTGATGATCTGGCACAGGCTTTGGGCACGGCATTTTTAGCTACAGGGGTTGAGGTTGTTTGGCCTCAGTATAGTGATGGAGTTGTTTATCCACCACCGGACTCACCCGAGGAGGGTGATCTTGCTGATGATTGAGGTATCTCTGTGTACTTTCTTTGTTTCTCGCCTTCAATGGGGACATTGAAGATTTTAAGTTTGGGGGTGGGAAATGAAGATTGTGATTAGTAGTTAGATGCATATAGGACATGTAGTGTAGTATTATCATGCATATTGTTTAAATTGTTCATCATTATCATGCATATTGTTTAAATTGTTCATGATGTATCATGCATATTGTTTATTTGTGAGTCATGTAGTGGCATTCCAGATTGCATAGCATAATTCATGCATTCATGCATTTTCCATGACCCCTTAGAACGAACTAATTCTGACTGGTAGGTAGGTGTCTGATTGAGTGCACTAATGATGAGTAGAGGGTTGCTTTATAGTTCTTATGAAACTGATTTACTTGTTCAGAAACAAAAATTTTTACACAATCAAAGTCTCATTGAGTGCTTTTGAATTGGACCCGGCCATGTCTGTTTGGTTGTTAAAATTTAACACCTAGTTTAAACCTAGAATGTTTGATAGATTCTTGAAAGCGAAGGAACACTTAAGTATAAGTTTGGGGGAAACAAAGAAATTCATGATAATTGTGAATAGTATTAACAAATAGGTGTCAAATGGCTAGTAGCCGGCTCATATTTATATGAGTGGTCTAGGGTTGGAGATGAGAATTCTCACTCCAGATTGTTCTAAAAAAAAGAGAAATTGAAAAAAAAAGAGTCGTGGAAATTGTGTAATTGCAATATTAACCAGGGTGAGCTCTTTAATACTCAAGCAATTAAGTACGAGGGGACTTTGTGCCTAGTGACCTAAGGCTTTTATAGTCTGGGATCCACTGACCTAACGCTCGTTACATGGGTATTATTGTATAAGCCTTTAGGGGTCTCATCCATTGCACGGTTAAATAAGCATGCGTTGTATATATAGTGTTATGTGTCATATGTGTTAGTAATTAAGCATGATTTCTTGTCAACTCAAGTGGATTATGGCGGTGTATCTGGAGGGATCTTGTGTCTAACGTTCATTCTGTTTTTAAAACTGGTGGTTGTTTGGCTAAGAATAGGTATGGTCTTGGTTTGATTTGGGGGTATCTCTGATGAGCACAACACGCGTGCACGTTTCTGTCCATGTACTGTTAGTATACGGGGATTTAGGCGAGCTCTATTTGGATTTAGTTGCATTTCTTTGAGTATTTGCTTGCTTGTTGGTTTTGGTTGGTTTGAAGGGGATCACTTGCATTTTCATATTAGTTGCATTCATGCATTGCACTTCATTGGATTGTTTATTGTCTGTTTATGCTTGGGGACAAGCATCAGTTTAAGTTTGGGGGTGTGTTAGTGGACTTTATGTCCACAAAATACGTTCCATTTCGGCTTAAATTGACCGCTTGTACCCGAGTGTTTAGTGTCTTTTGATGTGTTTTCTTGTTTTTAGTGTGCAGAGTATCGTTTGGGGAATAAGGTGGTGGAATTGCGTGTTTCGGATGGTTTAGAGCTGGAAGTGTCGAGGGCTGAGATAGCATGTCGATCAGGGAGCATATCGGAGCATTGTGCAGCAGCCAACAGAGGAACGGAGAAAAATTGAGATTCTGGACAGGGGGGCCAGGCGCGCCCGCGCCCTGGCTGGCTGAGAAATATTAATTTTCTGCTGTTGGGCTTGTTCTGAAGGGCTGGTTCGGACGAGGTGTGCAGCCTTGTGTCTTGGAAGCCCAGTTTATTATGTACTATTGGGGGAAAGCCCTAATTATCAAAGAAGGATCGTATTATTCTAAGCGTGGATTTTTAGGGAGAGAAGAACTATTGGAAGAGCATCAAGCTTTTTGGGGGTTTCCTAGTTTTCATTTGATATTTGTAATCTCCTTTGCGTTGAATGCTTGGTTGTTTTTGTATACTCTTTTACTACTCTTGTTTGGTTTATCGTATCTCTTTTTCAATCATGTTTACACTTGAACCCATGATGGCGATTAGGTCGATTATGGGCTAATTCGTTATCATGGGATTTTAATGGATTTTTCTATGGATTCTAGTAATTAAGTGTTTTTTATGCCTTGGTGTGTGATTGATTGTATTGATTTCCTAGTATGATTACGCTTATTCGTTATAGGTGAGTCGCGAACACCTGTAATTGTTTGTTTAATCCTGGTGAATGCGAAAGTGGATCTAGGGTTTAGAACAATTCATACTAGCATAGGTTTTTGCATGCGAAGAACATGTATTAATTTATGGTGTAATTCTAACCGTCTTGCACTGATTATGTGGTTTTATGGATGCTTGATTTTTAACCGGTATGTGTTCAATTGCTATAGACATATAGGAACTATGCATATTTGGTGACTACTTGACTTCTATCAATTGTGGATGATCAGTAGGATGGTATATGCACAACGAAAGTTGGTGTGTATCAGTTTACTGCATCTAATCAGTAATCAACTCTGTCACATGCTAGGTTAAAGGGCATAAGATTCTAGATGAAGTGGTTAATGAAATTGAAATCCCATGTTTGTTTTTTATAAATTAATCGTTAAGTTATTTTCTCGTAATTGGCATAGTTGGTATTTAATCATTAGTTAATCAAAACCAAAATTGTGATTGTCTTGGCAGTGAGTGTAAACCATAAGCTGGTGTATAAGTGAATATAACGAACAATTCGAGTCTCTGTGGGAACGAATTCTATTTACCATATATTACTTGTTGACCACGTTCTCTTGCGTGAATAAGTGCGAACAATATGAAATAAATACCTGCAGTGTGCAAACAGAATCTGTTGCAGCGAATATTGCTCCAATTGCTAAAATAATGGAAGGAAGATATTACGGTCCATAACACTGACAGGAAGTAAAGGGTGCTACCAATAAAGTGCAAAAGTAGATACCCAGATAGTCCCCAATGTCCTGTGAGCCAACACCCAATCTCTTAAAAAGTTTCGTGACACCTGGTTCATCCATAAACAATTAAGAAGGGAAAGTTTTACAGTCAAAAGCAAATGACCGACATAATGTTTAGTCCAATGTTGAACTTTATCAAACGAACATAAAGGCATTTTTATGTATGGCTGATTGCATTTGATTGCAGTTACATAAAAAACCCGCAGAAAGAGTTGGTTACACATTTTATGCGAAGAGTTTTATTTGGCACAATGACTTGTTTATTTAAAAAGCATCCATGGTTTGATACCAAGTGAAAATTCAGAGTTATGACAGTAGATAGGATTATAAGAAAGAAGAGAAAAGTTATGTTTAGCTATTGCAGAAAAAAACTCTTACTAAAACAAGTCCCTTTCGACGAGATCGATATTTTGTCAAAGTAGAGGTGTTTATAGTCTAACATTCACTTGAACTATGCAACTGGAAAAACATTTTACAAGGCTAAAATTTAGTGCAAAGGTGGCATACCAAATGAGATAATAGAACATGAAACCTGGGTACCAATAGCGCCAAACATCATAATAGTCTGTGATCAAGAAGGGTGCTAAACATTAGCCGACCCAATTTTAATTGCATTACTGCAATTTTAAAGTGACCTGCTGACAAAGAGGACTCAGAAGCGATGAAGGTAAATCAATTTGCTTCTCCACTGGCACTTCTTCCATTCCAATTAATAAGCCAATCGCCTACAAAGCGTTAATGGGAAGTCATACCCCA
The DNA here is from genome assembly GCA_036435485.1 of Saposhnikovia divaricata. NCBI lineage: Eukaryota > Viridiplantae > Streptophyta > Magnoliopsida > Apiales > Apiaceae > Saposhnikovia > Saposhnikovia divaricata. The sequence goes on along the minus strand of JAZHRN010000145.1, from coordinate 1,145,125 downwards.
TAAATATTAAGATAAAGACGTGGAGATCATTTATTATCATTGTCTTATTGGCATATTAAATGAGCATAAGCAATTACCTCAAAAATGTGACTACCATTTTCAGCTACCAATAGTTCGTTCTCCACACAATGTGTTCTTGTAAACTGAGCGATTGTATCTTGTAGGCTCTAAAAATTATTTGAGAAAACAAAAGAGTATTTTAGGAGGGTAGCTGGGCTGCAAAGCAATAGATGCACCCAAGTATAATTCCGATACCTACAAGAACAAATACCTGCAAATCCGAACCGCCCACAAATTACTCGGAAGAAGCTTCTCCTTAGCTCCAATTACATACATACATACATACATACACGAAGCTTGGAAACAGGGGTTGGACATATTTGGATGGTTTAAGCCGCCTATCTCACGAAAGAATTACCTCAGTGCTAAAACAGAATATAAGAAAACAAGGCACTCATAAACAGATGTTCTAAACTAAAATTTAAACAAAAAACTCCCAAATTGAAACATAGTTAAGAACTTCAAATTAAAACACAAAATTACGAATACAAACTAAAACCCAAACATATGTAAATTTAAAAACATACATTAAACTGTAATTAACAACATAAGCTCCAACTAAAAAAATAAATAAGAACCCTAATTGAAACTCGACTTAAAACTACATTTGGGGAAAAAATAATGGGGAATGTACCTTCTTCGTGCTTTAATCTTCTTCGCTTTTGTGTTTCCTTCAAACTAAGTGTCTTTTTCAATTTTGTTTTCTTAGATTTAGTCTGCAAATGTGTGTATCGTGTATGTTTGTATGTCTCTGTGTATGTGTATGTCTCTGTCTTTGTGTGTCTGTGAGCTATGTGTTCTATTATTGTCTTTTTTTTATTTTTATTTTAATAAGCCGGGCAAATTTTTATAAGGCCGCTCAATTTTTTGAGTAGCCCGCCTAAATTTTGAGCCCAAAATTGCTATGCATAGTAACGATTTCTTAAATCATTGCAATAGACTGAATGTTTTTAACGCTCTTAAATTTTTTCAATGCTATTGCAATATTTTTCAGAGACGTTGCAATTTGTGTGATTTAGTTTCTCAATAGCAACGTTTTTCGACAAACCTTCAAAAATATGGTTGCAATAGGCAGTATATGGTGTAGTGGATCTTGTATCTGCGGAGTGGACACTTATGCTCCGTTGTAATAAATATTTTGCTTTATTATTGAGCTAACGTGTGCTGCAGGATATCGAGACAGATGTGACGACCCGGGTCCCCGGTCAGGGCGGATTTAGGGGCGTCACATATTAATGATTGTAAGATTTGTTTTAAATTAAAAAGGTAACGTGTTTTAATTCGAAAGGAAATATTAATGATCGAAAGATGTTTATAAAAGGTAAATCTTCGACTAAAAGTAAATGTGAAAAAGTCAATCGACTAATTACCATTAATTATGTATCTACAACTAAAACTAAATGTGAAAAAGGCAATCAACTAACTACATTTAAGTGTATTATATTATTATTTATTTTAGGTGTATTTATTTTTCTTTATAATGAAGGGTAAATAAGTAGAAGATATTTATAAAATGTAATATCTTCGACTAAAAGTAAATGTGAAAAAGTCAATCGACTAATTACCATTAATTATGTATCTTCAACTAAAAGTAAATGTGAAAAAGGCAATCGACTAATTACCTTTAATTGTATTATATTATTATTTATTTCAGGTGTATTTATTTTTCTTTATAATGAAGGGTAAATAAGTAATTTTGTATCTTCAACAAAAAGTAAATGTAAAAAAGACAATCGACTAATTACCTTTAATTGTATTATATTATTATTTATTTTAGGTGTATTTATTTTTCTTTATGATGAAGGGTAAATAAGTAAATTCATGAAGTACCCAAAAACTGGTACCAAAAAATTGGTACTAAAAAACAGGTACCAAAACTTTTATTATTTCGGGTTTTATATAATATTGTATATATATATATATATATATATATGTGTGTATATATATATATATATATATTTGATTTTTTTTTACTTTGTATATAAATGTAAGGTTTAAATTTTAGTACAAAATTAAAAATATTAAGAAATGTTTATTTAAAAATACATTGTTTGAACATTAGATATGTATCAAAAAATAAATTGAATTTACCATATATACGGTTCTTCTCAAAATATTGCATAGTTACATTTTTTTCAAATTTATTCGACAAGTAATATTTACTTATTTCTTCTCCTAGATTTCTTTTGACCATCTCAATTTTCCCAATCTTCAATTTCAATTGCTGCTTTTTGTGTCACCATCAATTTATGTAATTCGAATTTATCTCTAAGTTAGGTGAATATAAATAAATTTTAATTTAGATATAAGTCAGGTTTTTCTTTAATTACACGACTTTGATCTCATATATATTTAAGTAATTAAAATATATTACGTGCATAGTTAAGACAACTCCTACAACCAGAACTGGGACAGCGCCACCTTCCTACTCAGGTGTGGCTATTGGAGACAGTGATACACATAACTCCGGTCAAAAAATCATACCATTCGACCACCTAGGAGACAAAAATACGATGGTATACAACATCCTTCATGATGCACTAGATATGGGTCTGATAACAACAAAAAACGCGGAAACAACAATACAAGACATAATTGCTGCATTATAAATTATAAAACTGTAAGAACCCAAATTTTCGGTAGAATTAAATTTTTTTATTAAGTATTGATAAAATGAGGAACAATGATTCCGACAACAAGGTCACCAGCTCTAATGAATGAATGGAATGGATATGGGTTCAAATATTTATATGTCATGAAAAATGCTAATGGTTGACAACTTAGGTAAGAATAATCTATCTCGTAGGGGAATTAGATATGGCAATTCCAAGCAGGAGAATATTCTCATGTCATCCAGATCGATAATGATTAGTCCAGTGATTCCGTGAAAGGGTTAAGGAACGCCCGAGAAGGAACAAGGAAATTGTCATAAATATAGGGAATGAAGGAAGAATAAAGTATGAATAGTGTTTTTGGTGGAAATGAGAATATTATGAGATGACACTATATAGAAGTACCCAGAACGAAATTCTGAGTTCGTATTAGTGATCCAGGGGGAAAAAGAGTGTATGTAAAAGCTATCGGATTCTGAAAAATAGCACTTTTATTTTCCCCGAGATTTTCCTGGACACTGAAAGACTTAAGGAATTATTGAAGGGATTTAAGGAAAATTGGTTCAAGAATTATTAAAGAGGATAGAGGATGATAGTATAAATATTAAGACGAATTCCGGTAAAACCCTAACTAGAAACGAATGAGTTATTCCTCCGAACGATCAAAGAATTGAGCAATAACCGGACAAAGAAACAAGCAGGGAATCAAGATACATGCATGTAGTGGTGGAAAATATCTAGCAAACCAAGTGATGACTCATGCAACTAGCATACTTAGAGATGAAACTAGTACTTAGCAATGCAAACTACTTAGTTAGCCTTAACACCACCAAAGATCAACACTTGTCCATGCAATTCTCATCATCCATTGCATCACCACTTTATTAAAGTTACTTTACCAAGATATTATCACAATAATGCACTAAAGTGGATGAGAACAAAGCAACCAACCAAGCAAAACTTCATCCTCTCTTGCAAAAACCCCCCATTCGACTTTTTCATAAATTCCAAAGGAGAAATCAAGCTTCCACTCCTTGTTTGATCTTGTAATTTTTAAGGTGAGTCCTATATTTAAAGAAAGTAATCTCCTAAAAATTTTAGCTTCAAACTCCTTTGTTTCCATTTTCAAAAAAATCAAGAAAGAGGAGGGTGAATAGTGCTTTCATGAAACTAACATTGTTTTTCTTGATTCTTTTGAATGATCTAAGCTTTGTTAAGGAAATCTAAGGACTATACAAGGCTTAATAAGTGCATACACACTCCAAGGAAGGTATAAACTTCAAGAACCCAAGTTTTTGTTTTGAGTTTTTGTAACACCCCAAATCCGGGGTCAGGGATTTGGTCGTCACGCGGAAATCCTCAATAACAAATCACCTGTTTATCAATATTAAACCATTTGTAGTCACTTACTAACAGAAATACAACAATTGAGACCCCAACTACCAAGCATCTTTTGGGTTATAGGGCTAGAAACAAGAACTAAAATCCTTACATTACTCGATTCATTACAGCCATTCAATTACATCACATCGTGTATTACAAATCCTATACTACTAGTATAGCTTCGATGAGAAGTACACCAGCAACTAGTGCTATCCTGTACAAAGTAATATAATTATTACACATCAATATGATTACATATAACTTACTCCAGCTATAGATTTTCTGGATCATATCGTCTTCATAAGGGCATACTACCTGCTTCTTCCGAGCTATGCATATAAGCATCATCCGCCTACCTTTCTCTGAAAGATTAATATTAAAACAAACAAGTATGAGCGGAGGAATTGCCCAGCAAGTATTAATAGAGTTTAATAATATAAAATCCAATATACACGGGGGTTTTAAAATCCAACAATACTTAACATCATTACCGAAACATTTATAACTATGAAATTTCAATAAGGAAAATATGACGTCTAACGCAACATCCAATGAACAAATAAGTTTATAATAACCATAGTAATCCTCATATCTTAGCGAAATAGTATACACTACAGTATTGCTAATCTTTTAGAAAGCATTTCCAAATACGCAGTTCAATATGCTGCTAAGACAGTTGTTTATCATCGTATACAAACCAAACCATTAGAAGGTTTCATTTTTTAGTATTTCTCAAGTCTGAAAGTATATACATATAAGTATGTCATTTCCATCAAACACCTTACAGATCAACATCATGTACCGGGTACAAGTTCTTTAACCACTTGATAAATCTAAACTCAGAAATAAGTGATAGGAAGCGAGTCAAAGCTCTTGAAGCAAAACATTCGAGACTTGACATCAATAACCGATGAACCATCTTTCATCTTTTGAATAATTGCAAAAGTGCACAAACACGTGCCATTATTGTTAGAATATTCTTGCAGTTCTAGATACTGCATGAATTCATCATCATCTTTCATAATTGAAAACAACACTATCGGCTACTTGGCACTTCGGCCTAAGAAGCAGTTTTTGAGTATTTTTCCAAAGTGGAGGATGGGACTTAAATAAAACATAAAAACCTGACAAGGATTGACGATGATCAGTCGCCACATCCAAGTCCAATAATCCGCGGGTCTTCTCTACCGGTAGAAGGATAGAAACTACATCCGTGACTACCCCCGGGTGAAAACTACATCCGTAATCACCCTCGATGAAAACTACATCCGTAATCATCCTTCGGCAACACCTGGGCCGGAATAATAATTGATGGACCGCCTGGCTCACGGCCGCTTACACATCCCGGGAATCGTTCGTCAACGATTCCCACACCTGCCAGAGTCCCCTTTTTCTTTTTCTTTCAAAACTTGTTTTGATTGAAAATCGAGTAGTTGAGGTCTGACATCAGTCGACCGATAATTCTTGAAAAATGTGCAAGGAAGTAAAACCAGACCGGGGGTTTTCGAAAATATTTTGAGTTCGAAAGAGTTCGAGTATAGGTATACACTTATACCTATATCAATCCCGACACAGGGTTTTGTGTTCACATATGGAAAATGGTACGCATAAAGCTTGTAACACAACAGGGTAATTCCATATATATATAAGTTCTTGAAAAGTAACTTACCTAGATAGAATCAAAATATAATATTTTAAATGACTATGAAAGTCCTTAGACATCCTTTGAATAGTGTTTTATAATCTTCAAAACACTCAAAGTATTTAATAAATATTTGACTAATATGTAACAAATAATAAATATTCAATAATCCCTTTTTAAAAGAATACTCAAAATAATATTCATTTATTAAATAATATTCAAATAATATTTACTATTAATACTGAAATATTTAATAACCTCAAAACACCCAATACAACTCTTGGAATGTTTCTAATCAAAATCAAGACACAATCTCTCCGGCAGTCTCCAAACTTTAGCCACTTTATCAAATAACTACTACTGACTCTCGGTCAGTAAGAAATAATTAATAAGCCTGAAAATCCTTTTTCTCTTTCTCCATTTTTGTTAATGAATATTATAATTAATATTCATCAATTTAAATAATCATTCAAATAACATATATCGATATCAATCTAGCTGTTTTAAGCTGAAAATAACCAATTTATAACCATTGGAATATCTTTAATCCGTATTGAAAATAAACTATCTCCGATAAATAATATACTAGATAGAATCACTCCATTAAATTATTTTATTATTTCTCCGGGACAAAGTGATTTTAAGAAAGCGTTTTGAAAACGATATTCATCTAATTAGATAAATTTAATTAGGCGAATGAGGTTTATTTAATTAGTGAAAGCTTTCAGAAGCATCTATTAATTAAATAAACACTGGTTTATTGGTGATGTTGCCTTTAGGTTAATTATTGCGAAATTCTTTTTAAAAGCTTTGCCTGGGTTTTCGAAAACATACAATACAAAATAGCCCCGACACGCGGCTAAGTTCTAAAACTCAATACATGCTCTACCCTCTGAGCCTCTCTTATTCCGATACATAAATACATACCTCATAACTTATAGTCCACTACCATAGTACGAAAAGTTTATAGATATATATATACCGTATAAATCAAGATATAGAGCCATAAAAATATCACTGCCCGTCAACAGTATTATAAGCCATGGGGTTTTGGTTATTACACGAGCAGAATTTAATATTGTTGGCAAAGCCAGGAATACAATGATTTGGAAGAAGAAGTACAAGGTTAGAAAACTCGCGATTACGGATTGAAAACTTATTTAACACATTTCATATATTTAAAATAAATATACTCTGAACAATAGAGTATGCATAGTAAACTTGCCTCTGGTCCTTAGCAGAAAATAGAAACCGCGGACAAATCCTTCGCACCTCGTCCAAGCAATTCCATGGACCTTACCTGACGTCTCGATCTTCCTTTTTGGATGCACGTCGCTCCAATTTGATTACGCCCTAATAGTACTGAAATGGTTACGAGTACGTGTCAGTCCTCCCTCGTATCTCGAGTAGTCCCGACTCAGAGTTACTACTAAGTCACTTAAAGAAAAACTATAGGCGTCTTCCCCATAGTTAACTATTCTAATACCACTTAATGCATATAACACATTTATATCCATTTAATAGACTTAAACCAATTTAATATATAATTAATCCTCGAAGCCTCATTGATCCTCAATACCATTTTTAATACTTAACTTAGCACATAAATCCTCGAGACAACAATTAATCCTCAAATCAACCACTTAACACATATACACATAATCAGTTAACATCCACTTCATGCCTCTAGACCACGGAAACTTAATAAATTAAATATAATTAATCGTAGGGGATTTTCAGAAAATTTCGGCATGAAGTATTCGTTTATCGAACTATGGGCACAGCCCCTCAAATACAATACAACCCTGTTTTAGAAAAAATAATGCTGCCTCAACTTGCAGCAACATAAAATAAACACATAAGAAAGTATCCGCCCTGACATGCGGCACATAGCACATAATGATTTATATTACACTACTACTTACGCTACACCAATGATCGTATTTCTCACGTATTTTAATGATACACGTGACAATCAATCATTGATGTTCGTAAGTCCTAGGGAACAACCCCTAGAACTAACTATTACTTACGCTATATCGATGATCACACCACTCAAGTATATTAATTATACCCGTGATAGCTAATCCTGGATATTCGTAAGCCCTAGGGATTAGTCGAAAAGAATTACACAAGTCCTTTAAATATTGACATTTAAAAACTTGTGATCTTCTCATAACCCCTAGCACAGTTCTAATTATTATAAAATTCTAACATTTAACATATAACATTCATAATTAGTAAAGCTATCAAATACCACGACTCGACTTATAGCACTTAGCACGTAAACATTTTTGATGACCATATGTTACAAGTAAGTCACATAAACCTTAATTATCGACTCGATTAAATCTAATTCTCGCATATAAGACATTTATCAAATACTATGGTCAAACTCGATTGTTGACTAACTCGATTATCATTTAATCAATTAAGTATAGCAATTTCATATAACCACTTAATCATTTTATTCATTTAAAACAAATCATAATAATCTTTAAATCTAACATCCACTCCGACTATTAAACTCGAATATTAACGAGACCACAATTAATCTCACAATTCCAATTAGCAACTAACAATTTAACAATTAGCAATTATTAACTCGAACATTTAATCGGACTCGTAATTAAACTCACGATTATAATTACCAACATACTTTCCGAATTAAATTACGAAAATTACACCAAAGATCGTAATTTAATCTAATTAAATCACAACAATATCCTCAAAATTCAATATAATCTAATTATAAAAGTCAACACATAAATCTCACAATTGACTACTAATTAAATTACCACAATTAAATAATTAAATTACTACCATTCAACAACATATAGCAATTTACACCTAATCACAAAAATTAGCAAATAATCCCGCAATTTAAAATCAATTAAATTACATCAATTAAACTCTATCAAAGTTTACAATTAATTTATTACGAAAAGTAAATAAATAAAATGTGAAATTATACCATTTTGTTTCCGATCCGATTCGCCCAAAAATTAAACCATCGGAGAGTCTCCCCCGATACCTCTTTCCAGCCCCTCTCTCTCTCTCTCTCTCTCTCTCTCTCTCTCTTTCTCTCTCTCTCTCTCTCTCTCTCTCTCTCTCTCTCTCTCTCTCTCTTTCTCTCTCTCTCTCTCTCTCTCTCTCTCTCTCTCTCTCTCTCTCTCTCTCTCTCTCTCTCTCTCTCTCTCTCTCTCTCTCTTTTCCCACGTGCTGCCTCCTTCCTCCTCCCCTTCGCCGGACCGCCACGGACAGCCGGCACCGCCCTTCTCCGGCCACTGTTGCTCCTCCACTTATCTCTTCCATCACAACAGCCACATACACACATGTATATATACACACACACGTTTATATATATGTATGTATATATATATATATATATTCAACCCCCAATTTCTCCTCTCGATCTTTGATTTCTTCCCCCCTGCTGCGTTTCTCCCCCTCCCCCGACTTGATTTGTGCGACTGTGTTTTTGTGCGTGTATTATATATCTGTTGTGTGTATATCTAACCTAATGGGCTTGGCCCAATACTAATTAAACAACAAAATTAATATTACATACTTATAAAAATATTTTAAACTAATAATTCTAAATTGGTAAAAATAAAATATCTAGCATAATTAAATACTAGAATATTTTTAAAGACTTATGGAGGAAGAATTAGAATTAAATCTAAATTTTCTAAATTGATATGCATTTTACAAATTATTAATAATTTATAAAAACAATTCATAAAAATAATAATTGTGATTCATAAATCACAATTTACAGGGCTTTATAAAATACCACAAATATTAGTGTTTTAGTAAAATCTCGAATTCTCGACCTTTATATATTAATCGAGTAATTTTTGTAATCCCGAAATAATCACAATAATTATTTTCTAAGGATTTTAAAACCTCCAAATTATTCAGTAATTTAAAACAAAATCTTTACTAATTAAATCCACACTTCAAAATTAAACTTTTGCCCAGATAAACTATTGACTCCAGATATACACTCGATCAGTAAAAATATTTAAAAGGGATCCGGTTCCACTTAACTGAAAAACTTGAACAATGAAAAAAAAAATTAAATAATAAAAATTTCCTCCTCGTTTTAGGAAAACATTATTATTATTGAAATAATAATAAATCATTTCTTGAAAAATCCGGGTTATTACAGTTTTAATGGAGTTTTAGATGAGATTTGGTGATGATGTTAGTATAAGCATGTTTACATGATCATGTAGTTGTTCTTAGTAGTTATTTAATCATGATTCAAGTCCTTGATGATTTTGAGGTTAAGATCAGTGGTTCTAGGACTTGTGGATATGAGAATCATGTTTATAAATTGTGTTGATGCCCGGTGTGGCTTGGTTGTGTTGTTACGATTTTTAGAACGTCCGATTTATAGCCGTCGTAATGCCGAATTTTTGTTAACACTTAAAACCCAAGCATGGCAGTTAATGTAGGTTCCTGAACTTGATAATATTATGACTGGTCCTTGTAGATCTCGAGCTATAGATCGTTTTGGCATGAGAATCGAGACATTCCGACTTACGGTTTAGGAGTTATGGTCAAATTACTAAAATTGGTTCGAAACCGTAAGTAAAAGTTTGTAACATCAATTGAACCCTCGTAAATCATGTTACTCAGTGGCGAATCTTGGTAAATAAATATTAGAGGTCATAAGGAAGGTATGAGAGAAAACCACATGTCAAACGGATCGTTTTCCGATTTTATAAAATTGTTTGAATCAAGGTTAATCGCGAACGAATCCATAAAAACCCGCTTGGTTATAACTTTGGTAAAACACTTAGAAAACGAACGATAAAACTCGAGGTATAATCTCGGTTCGTAATCGATCGACTTTAGAACTTATACGACTTATATACCAAGTGTGGGTATGATGACATGTTTTAATAACGAACAAATGTCGGATCGTATCGGTGATAAAAAGAGTTACACTAAAAGGTGTATAACGAGATAATTTGAAAACGTGTTTCGACTTAAGTGAAGTTTATACTTAGACTTTTAAAAGGTGTTAAGTGGTTAATCTCGATTGTTCTGATTGTTTATAGATCATCGAGCAGACCCAGGACACGCTATCTCTACCCACACCCGATTACCAGGCAAGCGTTCAAAACTTTGAACCTGTTGTTGTGATTATATATATATATATATATATGTGATTGCTGTTGGGACAATCAGATCTTGGCACTGCGATTTTTGATACAATAAATTAACGAGTACGAATAGAAAAGTCACCTTGTTAACGGTTGATTCCACGCTCTTCTATTGTATTCCCAAATTTCCTTGAGCGAAGTGTGGCCTTCGTCTTCTCAAGTTCACCTCTCTTCTTGCTCCTGGGTGGCTACAAAATTTTTTCGACCAGCCCCAGCAAGAAGAGAATAAGAATATATATAGGCTACAATAGGGATCATGGACAATTAGGTTGGGCCTTCTAATTACATCTTGGGCATAGCCCAATGTAATTAAATATTAATTCAATCCACTAAAGAATTAATATTTGCACTACCTTTCCCAATACCGTAATTTAATTAATTAATTCGGTTCCAATATTATTTGCTTATTAAATTCCCCATGTTTAAAATATCGCATGTCCATTAATTAAATAAATTACTGATAATTCATTTAATTAATATCTTTTATCCTTGATCATCCACTCAACCTTTATTTAATTATGCCGGAATAAATCGACCTGCAGGGTTTCACATAATTAAATCTTTTTGAGCTTTCAAGGGGACATCATAACCCGAATATTATCAGGACATGGATTCCTTCAATAAATAATATTCACCATATATATTATTTCATCACCCAAAATATAATGAAATAAATCAAAAGAATTATTTCATATATAAATCAAAGCATGTAAATAATATACACGTGTCAATTACTATATCTGGATTAAGAACCTAAGCATTAATAATAACATAGAATCTTAGTTCACCTTCTTAATCAGTATAAGGGAACAATTCTAAATTTGATCCTGTTCAATATACACAAAGTATACTAGTATTATTTATTAGTCAATATAAACTAATCTAAGTAATACTACAGCCATTCCAGTGGATTGTCTAACACCACCTGTGCTGTGAACCATATTATATTATATAAACCGTATTTAATAATCTAATATTCTGTAGCCCATTTGATACTAGATTATTCACAATATATAATATATAGACAACATGCATACATTTAAATGATTCTCAATAAAATAAGCCAGAAATAAATGTATATACTTCAAATAAATATTTTCAGTATACACCAACAATCTCCCACTTATACTCAAAATATTCTATGAGTATATCAGTGTTTATTTAATCCACTATTACACAAAAACTATGTGTCTATTGATCTGACTCCTATTGCTTCCACATGCCTGTCAAAAACTTTGGCTGGCAAGCTCTTTGTGAAAGGATCTGCCCGGTTGTCTTCTGATGATATGTGAGCCACAACTATATCTCCTCGCTTTACGATTCCTCGTATGAGATGATACTTACGTTCAATATGTTTAGCTGCTTTGTGGTCTCGCGGTTCCTTCGAATTTGCCACATCACCAGTGTTATCACATTACACTGTCAAGCTCCTAGGCAAATTATGTACCACATCCAAGTCCAAAAGGAAGTTCCTGAACCATACAGCCTCCTTTACAGCCTTAGAGGCCGCCACGTACTCGGCTTCCATGGTAGAGTCTGCAATGCATTTCTGCTTTACACTCCTCCATATAACGGCTCCACCTCCCAAAGTAAAAACATATCCCGAGGTTGATTTCCTCTTATCCCTATCTGATTGAAAATCTGAATCAGTATATCCCAAACGAAATAGATCTGAGGCCTTGTAAATTAACATATACTCCTTAGTCCTTCTCAGGTACTTGAGTATAGTTTTTACTGCACTCCAATGTTCCTGACCTGGGTTTGACTGATATCTACTAACCATGCCTACAACAAAGCAGATGTCAGGCCTCGTACATAACATAGCATACATTAAGCTTCCACTTGCCGAAGCATAAGGAACTGCTTTCATGCTCTCTATATCCTTAGGTGTCGAAGGACACTGCTCCTTGGATAGAGCCACTCCATGCTTAAAAGGTAGAAAAACCTTTCTTAGAGTTCTGCATGATAAAACGAGCTAATACTTCATCAATGTAGGGCTCTTGAGATAAAGCCAACATCCTTTTCTTGCGATCCCTTATTACTTTGATCCCAAGGATGTATGCCGCTTCACCTAAGTCCTTCATTTCAAATTGTTTGAACAACCATGCCTTTACTGATGACAACATCTTAACATTGTTTCCAATGAGTAAAATGTCATCCACATACAGTACTAGAAAAACCACTGCATTACCCTCACTTCTCTTATACACACATGATTCGCTTGGACTTTGATCAAATCCATATGACTGGACTGCCTGATCAAAACGAATATTCCAGTCCGTAGAAGCTTGTTTTAGTCCATAAATAGACCTCTTAAGCTTACAAACAAGATGTTCTTGGCCTTCCTTAATGTATCCTTTTGGTTGTTGCATATAGATGGTTTCCTCAAGACTTCCATTAAGGAAAGCTGTCTTGACATCCATTTGCCAAATCTCATAATCGAGATGAGCTGCTATAGATAAAATAATCCGGATCGACTTAAGCATAACAACCGGGGAAAAGGTTTCCTCATAATCGATCCCTTCTTTCTGAGTATACCCTTTCGCAACAAGTCGTGCTTTCCAGGCTTTCACCTTTTTATCAGATCCTCTTTTCTTCTTGCAGATCCACATACATCCAATGGGTTTTACACCTTTGGGTGGTTCCATGAGCTCCAAAACTTGATTAGAATACATAGATTCCATATCAGATTCCATTGCCTTTTACCAAAGATCTGGATCTTTATCCAGAGACCAAGTCCGAGGACTCTCCCAAAAACATGAATCTATCAGGTTGTTGAACAATCCTCCCACTACGACGAAGCACCGGTGTGGTATTAGTGACAGGTTGTGCATTTTCTTGTGGTTGATCTACTTGTACTATTGGCACTTGGGGATTATCTATCCCTCCCACTAGTTCCTCTAAAACGATGCTACTCATGGGTTTGTTGTTCATTATATAGTCTTCTTCTAAGAATCTAGCATTGGTGCTAACAATGATATCTCAATCCCTAGGACTATAAAATGAATAACCTTTCGTTCCCATGGGATAGCCTACAAACAGCCTTACTTCTGTACGAGATTCTAACTTGGTCGCGTTCTTGTTCAGCACATGTGCTGGACAACCCCAAATCCGAATATGTCTTAGACTTGGTTTGCTACCAGTCCATAATTCTATTGGGGTCTTGGGAACCGACTTAGAAGGTACCAAGTTTAGAAGGTAAGCCGCTGTTTCTATAGCATATCCCCAGAACGACTTGGGTAAATCTGAATAACTCATCATCGATCTAACACTCTCTAAAAGAGTCCGATTCCTTCTCTCTGCTACACCATTCTGCTGAGGTGTGCCAGGTGCAGACAACTGGGATGCAATCCCATTTTCTGATAAATATTCCCTAAATTCTCCAAGCAAGTATTCGCCACCACGATCTGATCGTAGTGACTTGATACATTTTCCAAGATGTCGCTTCTCCGCACTTGCTTTGTACTCTTTGAATTTTTCAAAGCACTCAGACTTACGGCGCAACAAATAAATGTACCCATATCTAGAATAATCATCAATAAAAGTGACAAAATACTCATAACCTCCTCTTGCTTGGATACTCATAGGTCCACATAAATCAGTATGAACCAATTCTAACACTTCTTTGGCTCTATTCCCCTTTGCTTTAAAAGGCCTATTAGTCATCTTACCTTCCAAGCAGGATTCGCAAACTGGAAATGGCTCCACTGCCAACGAGCCTAATGGCCCATCTACTACCAGTATTTGAATCCTCCTCAAGTTAATATGACCTAATCTTAAGTGCCAAAGATATGTTTGGTTCAATTCAGAAGGTTTCTTTATTTTATTTGAGCTAGAAAGAATGTTATTAGTTTCCTTTTGTTGCAGCATTGGTTGGACAGGATTAATAATATATAAATTGTCTTGCAATGTACCAGAACATATAACTCGTTTATTCATCATAATAGAAACATTACGATCCAAACAAAAATTATAACCATCCATGGCAAGTTTAGAAACCGAAATTAAATTCCTTCTAAACGAAGGTACATAAAGACAATTGTTCAAAACCAAAATCCTATCATCGCCAAAAGATAATGTAATTATTCCAACTGCAACTACTGCTACTTTTGTAGCATCTCCCATGAACACATATATCTCACCATCTCTAAGCATTCTGGATTGCTGGAACCCCTGCAAAGAGTTACAAACATGGTCAGTGGCTTCTGTATCTACACACCAAGTGCTCGTAGATATAGCCGCTATATATGTTTCTGTAACTAGAGAAAGAGACATACCAGTATTGTTTGTCTTCTTAGGAAGAGGACAATCCTGTTTCCAGTGACCTGACTGCTTGCACCTGAAGCACTTTCACTTAGGCTTTTTCACAGCACCTTGAACTCCCACTGCATTAGCAACCTTTCCAGCTTTCTATGTCAGAACCTTTTTCTTCTTCTTGCCTTTCGGCTTAGAGGAAGAAGCTTTCTCAGCCACATTCACTTGAACATTCTTCTTAAAGAGTCCTTTAGCTGCCTGAAGTTCTGTCAGAAGTTCCGCGAGACTATACATCCTTTTGTTCATGGTGTAATTCAAGCGGAACTGCTCAAAACTTTTGGGCAGACTCATAAGGATGATATCGATCTGGGTTTCCCCATCAATATCAGCACCAAGGATCTCCATCTCATTCAGATGAGACATCATCCTGAGAACATGATCCCTTACAGGTGTTCCTTCAGCCATCTGAGTGTTCATTAAAGCCTTCATTGCTACTTGCCTAGCAGCCCTATTCTGTTCTCCAAAAAGTTCTCTGAGATTAAAGAGCATATCTAAAGCAGTGGGCATAGCCTGATGCTGATGCTGCAAAACACCCGACATTGCTGCCAGAATGTAACATCGCGACATCTCATCAGCCTTAACCCACCGCTTATAATACTCCTTCTCACTTTCAGGAGCATCTTCAGCAGGCTGATCTGGCTTGGGTTCATAAGTACAAAATTTGTACTCCTCAGCAGTCAACACTATGTCCAAATTACGTTTCCATTCAATATAGTTCGGTCCAGTAAGTTTGCTATCCTTAAGTATGGTGAATAGTGGATTAAAGCCCATAATGATCTAATCCTGAGAATCATACATGTAACACGTAATCAGAGAGTTGCACAAATCTTAAAACCTATTGGTTTCCTCTAACAATTAATTAAAATTAATGCACTAATATTTAAACACCATAAGTATCTGGTACGCCACGATGGGTGACATATATACCACTTGATTCGTTTAAATATTACTTCGGTTCTATTACTAAATAATACGCCACGTTTGGGTGGACTATATATTACCTTTTATAGCTAAGTCTATACCATTATCAAATCTTAAATTAATAGCAATAAGACCGGATGCCACCATTAAATATTTCAAATCAATAATCGATAATAGGATAATTCCCAGATCGGGGGGAGCATTGTTAAGAGGCGTCACTTAAGACCCCTTTCTAGACAGAATCATTCTTTCTCTCAATATCAAAAATCTATATTCAATCAGTGGTACCCTTCTAATTAATCGAATTCTATGAAACTTGGTATGCCACGTTGTGTGGCATGTATACCTTTCAATATTCGTAATTAATTTAGGAAGTTTGTTCTAGTATTATCCATAACACTACCCGACACCATAATCATACGCCACGATGGGTGGCATGTATATAATTTATATTCGTCTCGGTGTTAAATTACATACAAACAATAATGGAGACCGTGGGATTTAATACCAAATTAATTCCCTCTCCCACTTAGTATTTTTATTAAAATTGAGGAATTTTAAAATTAAATGGGGCCTATGTCGTTATAATTATGTCTAACATGCATTCCAAATACACACATAATTTAAACAACATATAACATTTAATTAAAGCAATAAATAAAAATAAACTATGTCCATGTCGTCCTAATTATGTTAAACATGCAATTAAAAATTACACACATAATTAACAACACACATAATAATTATTTAAAGCAATAATTAAAAAATTAAATAGTGAAATTAAAAATTAAAACAATAATTAAATCCACTATTATGGCCCCAATAATCAATTGTTGCAGCCCTTGTTGAAAAAGTTGTTGACCACGAGAGAGAAGCTGCTGGGAAGAAAAAAAAAATAATTCTGCCTTCCAGCATGTCACGCAGGCTGCTCCTGCGTTACACCTCCGCAACGGCCTGTTGCGCATGTACGGCCTGACATGCGTTACTGCCTTTTACCAGTTTTTTTTTCACGCGCGCAGCTCCTCTTTTCGACAGACTTGTTTCTTCTGTCGCCTCTGGTCGTGCTTTTCTTGGATAGCAACAGCAAGCAGCCCCCATCAGTTACACAGCGGAACAAATTCTTTTCTCCGTTTTGATTTCCGATCGCACGTAATTGTTACAAAATACCCGGATCTTAACAAAATCCATCAAACAATTACAAGAAAAATAGATCTAATACAAAACTAATTTTGCAAATCTATTCTAACACGATCAACCCTCGTGATTTACAACCACGATAAACCACGTGGAAACCAATTGCAAAAAAAAAAAATTAACCACGATTAAACCACGTGGGATCCAAACACATAATTAAAATATACATGGCCATAATAGTGGATACTAAACAACCTGCAAAAAGATTATTATCCAAGCACACCACCATACATACATGCATATATAATTACGACATGGACATCGTATCAAAAATCGCAGAACCATTGAACCTAGCTCTTGATGCCAATTGTTGGGACAATCAGATCTTGGCACTGCGATTTTTGATACAATAAATTAACAAGTACGAATAGAAAAGTCACCTTGTTAACGGTTGATTCCACGCTCTTCTATTGTATTCCCAAATTCCCTTGAGCGAAGTGTGGCCTTCGTCTTCTCAAGTTCACCTCTCTTCTTGCTCCTGGGTGGCTACAAAATTTTTTCGACCAGCCCCAGCAAGAAGAGAATAAGAATATATATAGGCTACAATAGGGATCATGGACAATTAGGTTGGGCCTTCTAATTACATCTTGGGCATAGCCCAATGTAATTAAATATTAATTCAATCCACTAAAGAATTAATATTTGCACTACCTTTCCCAATACCGTAATTTAATTAATTAATTCGGTTCCAATATTATTTTCTTATTAAATTCCCCATGTTTAAAATATCGCATGTCCATTAATTAAATAAATTACTGATAATTCATTTAATTAATATCTTTTATCCTTGATCATCCACTCAACCTTTATTTAATTATGCCGGAATAAATCCACCTGCAAGGTTTCACATAATTAAATCTTTTTGAGCTTTCAAGGGGACATCATTAACCCGAATATTATCAGGACATGGATTCCTTCAATAAATAATATTCACCATATATATTATTTCATCACCCAAAATATAATGAAATAAATCAAAAGAATTATTTCATATATAAATAAAAGCATGTAAATAATATACACGTGTCAATTACTATATCTGGATTAAGAACCTAAGCATTAATAATAACATAGAATCTTAGTTCACCTTCTTAATCAGTATAAGGAACAATTCTAAATTTGATCCTGTTCAATATACACAAAGTATACTAGTATTATTTATTAGTCAATATAAACTAATCTAAATAATACTACAGCCATACCAGTGGATTGTCTAACACCACCTGTGCTGTGAACCATATTATATTATATAAACCGTATTTAATAATCTAATATTCTGTATCCCATTTGATACTAGATTATTCACAATATATAATATTTAGACAACATGTAAACATTTAAATGATTCTCAATAAAATAGGCCAGAAATAAATGTATATACTTCAAATAAATATTTTCAGTATACACCAACAATTGCCATCTTACATATGCCATAGCATGCATGCCTATTGTCAAATTATATTATGTTACCTGTTCTCTGAATTGCAATTGGCTTATAGACTAGATACAAATTATCAGTTATAAGCCGGATTGTTTTGGTAAGACCCTTAGCGAAGGGCATATGATATTCATTCTTAAATATAGACCGGGAGTCGGTATTTTGAGAAACAGATAGTCGTGGAAACCCGGAGGGATTCCAACGGCAGATTATTATTGATCTTGAGGAATGTTATTATTAAATATTATTTATATTTCCATAAAGTATCAATTACTTGGAAATCTTTCGAAGAATGTTATTTGAGTATTATCTCAGCCGAGAAATATTAGGTGAATATTATTTTTGAATATTCACTTAGAGTTTGCTTATTTAATGAATAATTACTTTGATATTCATGGGAAGATTGTTTATTAAATGAATATTACTTTCGAATATTCATTTAAGGTTTTATGTTCTTGATGAATATTATTCTAAAATATTCATTGGAAGTTATATTTACTTAAGGGATATTATTTCGAATATTCCTTTAAAATTTTGATTACTAAATGAATATTATTTGGATATTCATTTAGAAGATTATTTATTAAATGAATATTATTTTCAAATATTCATTTAAGGTTTGACTTATTTATTGAATATTATTTTAAATATTTGTTGGAGTTTAATTATTTAATGAATATTATTTTGAATATTCATTTAAGTAGGGATTTATATAGTAAATAATTCTATATATTCATTCGAGGATTACTTACGAGCAATATTATGATTTAATAATATTTCGTAATTATTATTGAGTTAATAAATATTCTTGAAATATTTATTTAATTCTTTTAAATTCTTTTTAAAATGATTTATATTATTCGAAGATTATCTTTCACCTCCAAATATTATGTAAAATATTTCGGAGTCTTTTTACGACTATTTTATCAAGAAAAGGTTCCCAACTCTTTATTTTTCATTTAAATCTATCTTAAAGGATTTAAATGCTCGCTCAAACTTTCATATTATAGAGGAACCTTCTTGAGCAATGTTATTTATCTTGTTGACTTCCCGGTCATAAATCTTGTAAAACTATTCTTTTCACTCGCAACTTGGTTGCTGTTTATCAATTGAATCTTTGAGTAACCTTCTCATCATTCGAGGGGTAAGATTAATGAAACAAGATGGTATCCTCTAACAAGCAGCAGCTTGAGAGATATGTTGTTGAATTTTCCTTTCCAACTAGATACGACTAATTTGTGGAGTCTTATCAACAAGTATCATACTTGGGGAAAGGGGGACGAACTTTACGTTCAGAGTCAAGAACTTCTTTTCGAACTTGGAGTCGTGTAAGAGGCCGAGTAGCGCCGGTCCATCCTAATTGGCGCAACTGTTGGCCGGAGAGATCTAACAGGGTGGTAGACAAGTAAATCCGTCAGCTTTTCCTTCTACCGGTAGTAAATCTAAATTGAGCTGTACAATCTGTGACTGATCATCGTAAGAATTGGAATAGCGGGCGCAGTGAATACTCCAGCAAAAGTTCATCATTTAAGATCATTTATTTTCTGCAACATTATCATTGTTGGCAGTATTGGAAAGTATTCATAATCGGAATTGCAATATTTTCCTGCAAGTTCCTCTTTTATGATAAATGATAATATCTGGCTTATATTTGACATAGCAGATATTCCCACCTATATATGCATTTTGAGTTACCTTGTAACTTCATCGTTCATGTTATACTGGCATCATTTCCGTAAATGCATGGCATATGGTTTGAAAGATACTTTTGAACTGTTATATATTATCGTTCAGTTATATATTATTGTTGGTGGGCTATTGCTCTCCCTTGCTTTATTATTATATCACAACAACAGCTAGACCAGATGACTCGCACAAGGCGCACTCAACGCTGGCGAGGACAATGAGACTACCAGAGCCGAAGAGAAAGCTATTGGTAGGATAGATTCATTCTTTCAGTACCAAATATATGGGCTGGTATGACTTATGATAATGGATGGCAAATATTATGTATTCATATTGAAATTCTTTTGGATTGTAAGAACTCATAATGTGCTTAATAAAATTTGGTAGTTACTCTGATTTCATCTCTGGGACTATAACAGGTGTGTTTTATATTGTTGTGTTGGGTCATAAAGATGTAATTTATTTTAAGTTGAAGTAAGTTCAAGTACTGTGGATAGAAATGGAGACCGTAACGACCAGATCCCGGACCCCGGATCTGGGGGTGTTACAGAAATGGTATCAGATCGTACGTTATAAACCCCAGAGGTGAGGCGACGTTAAAACAATAAATTCACTAAGATAATAAGAACTCTTGCCAAGTTCATAGTCGGACTACTTAATGTAGGGATGACCTATAAAACCCTTATGGGAACTCTTAAGTATCATGATATTAACTTACCTCGATATCGTATCAACGAGTAAGGCGATTGACCTTGAGGCATACGAGCAGCAGCGCGATGATGCTTTATATGCTGAAGATCAGCGGGTAATTCGATGGAGTACCCTACTGGAGACCCGGAAGAGGTTCCAGAAGATAAGGAAAATCCTGTTAGGATAAGGAGCTTACCCTTGAGGAATGAGGGCTGCAGCCAGAAAGATTGTGATGATTAAGGTATATTGCTCAGAAAAGGGAGCATAAAGAACTAAGCTACTAGTAAGAGAACTGAAGATTCATGTTGGATTCGTAGCCAGACTACTGGATGTAGTACCAGCAAGTAAGACAGATGGAAAGGATCACTTGAGATCTTATACGGGAATAGATAAGAATCCTTAGAGACTTTCATATTAACGAAGAAAGAGCTAGAGGGAAGTATGATTAACAAAGACAACGATATCGGACGAGGAGCAGAGTCCCTAGGAATAGTTGAGAAGGAGGCAGTAAGTGCCATATCATTTGACAAATGAATTAGTATGAATATTGTCAGTAATAATTCACCATGAGAAGGCAGATGTCATAGGTTGTAATTTATGGAACCAAATTGAGGTTAATGAAGTTGTTTTATTCAGGAAAATGTCCATTTTATGAATGAATCAGTTAGAAAGTGAAACATTGGGAAGTGACAGCATGATTGGATAAAGTTATATAAGGAAGTAGTAAGCAAGACAATGATCTCAGAACCTACCAGAAGATAAGACCAGTTAGTCAAGATGAACTCGTAATGAGACTATTGTCAAAGACTAAGTATAGGGTTAATTTAACTCAGTGAAATGATGAACCAGAAACGTTAGATGCATGTGATTCAGAGGAATATTAAAATCTTTCTTTTTTTTGAATGGATTATAGTAGTTACCTTAAGTTTACTCCGATGTAGAATTATAATGGATCAAGTTATACGAACAGCAGTTGAAGAAAAAAAAATGTGTGAGAAAATCTTCCTAGAGCTAAAAGATGAAAGTGGTAATGACCAAGAGTTGGCATTGCTTAATGGAAAAGGAGACTTTGTGCTTCCAATGACGCTTTGCATAAAAGATTAGGATGTGTGCTTGCGCAGCACGACAAAGTACTTGCGGATGCATTCGGAAAGCACGGTTCACCAGGTTCGAATGGCCTTAGTAGTGCCAATTTTTGTGGAACAACCAACTCCGACGGTAATGTTCCTTCTGAGACTAGTGGTTAGGTAGACTGACATTGGGAAATATTGAATATCAGGACGTATAGGTATCAAGATGTTGTGACAGGTTTCAGTTTGAAACTGTTGATTCCCTTCTAAGGGATGTATATAATTGGTTCCTCTCCAGTGGTTAAACTTCCAATCTGATGACGATTATTTCATTAACTATGACTGCTTATGGTTCTACCTGCTTGGTGGTTCATAGGATTATTCTTCAGGTTTCGAAACTGGTCTCCTTAAATGTTACCAGTAGGTGGATAGATTGACCAAAATTTCCCTGATTCTGGAAAGGAATTCGGCGAATTTTGGCAAACCTTATCTTTCTGATTATCAGAGAACATCATTAAAAAGAATGGGAACTGGAGCGAACCCTGTGGATTGGGTAAGGTTGTCGTCATATGGGTTAGTAGACGGACCCTGAGTATTACAATCGATGGTAGAGATAAAATGATGAAGTAAGATTGGACGGAAACAGGAAATGTAAGTAAGAAATCAGCCGGACTGAGAAAGTCCAGGATTGACTTAAATGAAAAGGCTATTATGCCAGGAATGGTAAGCTTATGTGGCATGTGGGATTAATAAGAATAGTTGAAAAGATAAAAGTAGAGGAAAGATGACCAGATACGGTGCCGAGAAGTCGATTAAGACTTATATGGAGTAAAGTTTTGGAAAGGTAGAAAGCTATCAAAGAAGAAGGCACTACGCCGGCAATGGCTAGAAAGGTAATGCTATTTAATGCTATTAGCCAACCCCTAGAATCATATATTTTTTATTTTAGTGTGGCCATTTGAGGCCAAGCCACAAAGGATTATCAAGTGACTAGACTAGCAATGAAAGGACAAAGCAGGGTTGCTTCTAAGTAAGCATCGACTGCAAGGGCTTCTGATATAAAGGAAATATTAAATAGATCGTAGGAATCTTCTTCTGAACCCTTTGCAACCCATGTTTTGATTGGGAATTTACTAGATTTTCGGGGTCACCCATACTAAAGTGATTCATGTGTATATGATTGCCCAAGATTACGAGTAAAAATAGAAGTATAGTGACTTGAGATGTATGATGTTAGGGTATCATGAATACCATGAATATGTTATGACGGAGGAAAGTAAACGATGAAGGTTTATGAAGAGAGTATAGAAATGGTCATAAATTGATCAGTATGTTGTAGAATTTTGTCTGAGACAAGTACCTTTGAGAAGAACGGTAAGCACTAAGAGATTCACGTTGAACTCGACCAATATCTTCCAGAACGTCCTTGCTACCATTACCAAGTTTTGTAAGAAAGCAGATAGACATACGTTGTCTTTTGGAAGGTCAAATAGGCTGACAACTATCTGAAAGAAGAGGTTAGCATTAAGCCACCGACCGATTATCAAATGAGAATGATTGAAAAAAGACCTTTATTAAGGATACATGATCTGATTGCCAATTATAGGATGCATGAATTCCTTGGCAGTTGAATTAAGGATAGGATATCCATAAATTAAGACAAACCCTGGGGAATACACAAGGGATGGCATTAACCCTAATAAAGACATTGTGAATTCAAATGATATGAGTTGGATTTGCTAAGGCAACAATGACCTGTAAGGATTATTAAAAAGAGTTCTGGAAAGAACATAAACAGAATTATTAGAGTATTGATCAATGACGTTTTGTTATACCCTATACCTAGAAAATACAGGAGGAATAATGAGGGCGACCTAAGAAACCTTACAAGGAAAAAGTTAATATACTGAGTTTCAAAATAGAAGTTTGGTAGAGAATGTAAGACACAATAACAATAATGCCAGATGAGGCATGTATGAAACCATGATGAGGTATGGATGGAACCCAAGAAGGTTAAGATTATCCTAGAACAAGAAAGAACTAAGAGAATAAATATTCCATGTATGATTGCGGGTAACTTTGATAAAGTTCCCACGGGAAGGTGGAAGCAATGACTTATGGAAAAAGACTGATAGATATATTTTTCTCCTTCAGCAGAGCTTAAGAGAGAATGCTTTCACCCAACAGTGATGGGAATGAGGTAGGAAAGTTTGAGTTGGAATGTATCCAGAGAACATGGATTACAAGAAATTGTTAGTATCAGGAAAGGCCAATGAGATGGCCGACAGTCTAAGTATAAAGGAATAATTACAAATGTTCATACCGAAGAAACTGAATAATATTTGGAAGGACCTTGAAGGTCATATCGGAATGGAGGAATTTACATTCCTTCTGATGACTGTGCAAGAATTGACGGTAATAATAGTTTAAGTAAAGATTCGATTCCTGATGGAGTCTTAAGCATATTACGTACCTTAGAAGGTCCCGTTTTGAGGCAAACCAGGACCATGATACAAAATTGACGAAGTAAACCGTTAAGTTTCCAGTCTTTATAGAAGCTGCATGAGTGATAATTTCATCAACCTGACCTAGCTGCGATGCTTGAAACTCTTCTTCAATTTTATCTACTTCATGTAATATCTATATCAAGTTCAGGAAGTGTTCCTTATGGATAAGGAATAGTGATTACTTTGTCTCCCTAAAGGATTGAAACCCGTATAGTTAGCTATTAATGCACTACGTAAACAACAAGCGATGGTGATTCTTCTAAGAAAGTAGATGACAACGTAGAGATAAAGAAAGTGCTGCTATTGATAAGCTAAATGGCATGTTGATGAATGACACAAGTTTGTGTTAGTGTACTTCTACGCAAACAAGATAGAGAATATGAGGTTGATGATTCATGATGCTAAATGTATTCCCGTAGAAAGAATTAATGAGACTTAGAGAGAAGGGCAGTTGAGCCCGAGGCTTATTAGGCCAGCTGAGAGTTTAATAGTGTTCGGAAGGTGGCATTCGAGCCAGTTTTACCCCCAAAGCTTGTAGCATGGTAGTAACGTGTTTCATGTGGCAAAGCTACACCAGTAAAACGCAGATGCTCAACAGATGACAAGAGTGCGAGCAGGTAGATGTACGACCTGGTCTGACTTACGAAATACAACTTGTGGAAAACCGCGGGTAGAAAAGAATAAGTGATGAGAAACAAGTTGACAGAAGTAGATTATATTGAATCTAAGTTAAAGGGATCGGCCAGATTCATTTCGGAGAATTTAAATTGGAATAATGTGATGATTATAGAGTAAATGTAACGGGATACCAATAAGGAGGTACCAAGTGCAAAAGATATCTCAATAAAGAGACGAAGGTGAAAGTAAATAATAGAAGTAAATAAGAATCAGATAATAAGAAGGATGTGATTGATGAAGAAAAGACTGGGAAAGCAACTAGGGAATATGAAGCAAGAAATGTTATGAATGGATTAATAAAAGGGTTTTCTGATGAATTCTCGGGATGACAACCTGATAGTGTTAATATTATAGATATGAATAAGCTAGTAGCGTGACATGGAATGTCAGTAACAATGGTGTCAAACGAGAAACTAAGATTTAACCTGAGAGGTTCAAAGATTTTCCAAAAGTAAGTGTGCTAATGTTGAACCAGAGTATAGGTCCATATAATAGTGGACAAAGCAGCAAGATATGTTGACACATGAGATTGCTATCAAATAGTATTGGATATAATTATGATTAATTTCTTCCTTGATGAACCTCTATAGTTCAGAGGTAAATTCTGAGTATAGTACTTTACAATCATGAAAACTTTCTATAATCCTTTAGAAATCTTTTCTTTTCTTCTCTCTTATTCATCTTCTTTATGAATTGAGAAGAACAACCCTTTTAAGGAGGGGAGGTACTGCTACGTGACTATCTATCTATGTGATAGAAGTCTAAGTGGAATACCATAACTTGTTTAATTGCTTGTCAAGTACTAAAGGCTGGCCCCCTTCTGTACTAACTATGCAATATAACAAATGTTCTATTGATCATAGCGATCTCTCAATAAATCTTTCCACTTCGATCTCTCAATAAATCTTTCCACTTCACTAGATTGATCGAGATTGCGAAGATTAAAGCAATCAGGAAATGCATAGTGCAAGTAAGGTTATCTCCTAATTCGCAGCATGATAGTGATACCAAACCCACTGCGGATATCAATAAGGATAATAGGGTAGGACTGAGTAAGAGCATAACCCGGATAATGTGTTGCACGAAAAGTAGCACCAGTAGATGTGCTAAGAAAGGGTAGAACGACTATGAATCGACCGGGAAGCTGAAAGGTGAAACGACAGATAAACAACTCTTGTTTTTCTACCAGATTTCGGGACGGAATCCTTTTAAGGAGGGGAGACTGTAAGAACCCAAATTTTCGGTAGAATTAAAACTTTTTATTAAGTATTGATAAAATGAGGAACAATGATTCCGACAACAAGGTCACCAGCTCTAATGAATGAGTGGAATGGATATGGGTTCAAATATTTATATGTCATGAAGAATGCTAATGGTTGACAACTTAGGTAAGAATAATCTATCTCCTAGGGGAATAAGATATGGCAATTCCAAGCAAGAGAATATTCTCATGTCATCCAGATCAATAATGATTAGTCCAGTGGTTCCGTGAAAGGGTTAAGGAATGCCCGAGAAGGAACAAGGACATTGTCTTAAATATAGGGAATGAAGGAAGAATAAAGTATGAATAGTGTTTTTGGTGGAAATGAGAATATTATGAGACGACACTATATAGAAGTACCCGGAACAAAATTCTGAGTTCGTATTAGTGATCTAGGGGGAAAAAGAGTGTATGTAAAAGCTGTCGGATTCTGAAAAATAGCACTTTTATTTTCCCCGAGATTTCCCTGGACACTGAAAGACTTAAGGAATTATTGAAGGGATTTAAGGAAAATAGGTTCAAGAATTATTAAAGAGGATGGAGGATGATAGTATAAATATTAAGACGGATTCCGGTAAAACCCTAACTAGAAACGAATGAGTTATTCCTCCGAACGATCAAAGAATTGAGCAATAACCGGACAAAAAAACAAGCAGGGAATCAAGATACATGCATGTAGTGGTGGAAAATATCTAGCAAACCAAGTGATGACTCATGCAACTAGCATACTTAGAGATGAAACTAGTGCTTAGCAAAGCAAACTACTTAGTTAGCCTTAACACCACCAAAGATCAACACTTGTCCATGCAATTCTCATCATCCATTGCATCACCACTTTACTAAAGTTACTTTACCAAGATATTATCACAATAATGCATTAAAGTGGATGAGAACAAAGCAACCAACCAAGCAAAACTTCATCCTCTCTTGCAAAAACCCCCATTCGACTTTTTCATTAATTCCAAAGGACTATACAAGGCTTAATAAGTGCATAAACACTCCAAGGAAGGTATAAACTTCAAGAACCCAAGTTTTTGTTTTGAATTTTAATGGAGTTTTAGATGAGATTTGGTGATGATGTTAGTATAAGCATGTTTACATGATCATGTAGTTGTTCTTAGTAGTTATTTAATCATGATTCAAGTCCTTGATGATTTTGAGGTTAAGATCAGTGGTTCTAGGACTTGTGGATATGAGAATCATGTTTATAAATTGTGTTGATGCCCGGTGTGGCTTGGTTGTGTTGTTACGATTTTTAGAACGTCCGATTTATAGACGTCGTAATGCCAAATTTTTGTTAACACTTAAAAACCAAGCATGGCAGTTAATGTAGGTTCCTGACCTTGATAATATTATGACTGGTCCTTGTAGATCTCGAGCTATAGATCGTTTTGGCGTGAGAATCGAGACATTCGGACTTACGGTTTAGGAGTTATGGTCAAATTACTAAAATTGGTTCGAAACAGTAAGTAAAAGTTCGTAACTTCAATTGAACCCTCTTAAAGCATGTTAATCAGTGGCGAATCTTGGTAAATAAATACTAGAGGTCATAAGGAAGGTATGAGAGAAAACCACATGTCAAACGGATCGTTTTCTGATTTTATAAAAATGTTTGAATCAAGGTTAAACGCGAACGAATCCCTAAAAACCCGCTTGGTTATAACTTTGGTAAAACACTTAGAAAACGAACGATAAAACTCGAGGTATAATCTCGGTTCGTAATCGATCGACTTTAGAACTTATACGACTTAAGTATATACCAAGTGTGGGAATGATGACATGTCTTAATAACGAAAAAATGTCGGATCGTATCGGTGATAAAAAGAGTTACACTAAAAGGTGTATAACGAGATAATTCGAAAACGTGTTTCGACTTAAGTGAAGTGTATACTTAGACTTTTAAAAGGTGTTAAGTGGTTAATCTCGATAGTTCTAATTGTTTATAGATCATCAAGCAGACCCAGGACACGCTATCTCTACCCACACCCGATTACCAGGCAAGCGTTCAAAACTTTGAACCTGTTGTTGTGATAATATATATATGTGATTGCCATCTTACATATGCCATAGCATGCATGCCTATTGTCAAATTATATTATGATACCTGTTCCCTGAATTGCTATTGGCTTATAGACTAGATATAAATTATCAGTTATAAGCCGGATTGTTTTGGTAAGACCCTTAGCGAAGGGCATATAATATTCATTCTTAAATATAGACCGGGAGTCGGTATTTTGAGATACAGATAGTCGTGGAAACCCGGAGGGATTCCAATGGCAGATTATTATTGATCTCGAGGAATGTTATTATTAAACATTATTTATATTTCCATAATGTATCAATTACATGGAAATCTTTCGAAGAATGTTATTTGAGTATTATCTCAGCCGAGAAATATTAGGTGAATATTATTTTTGAATATTCACTTAGAGTTTGCTTATTTAATGAATAATTACTTTGATATTCATGGGAAGATTATTTATTAAATGAATATTACTTTCGAATATTCATTTAAGGTTTTATGTACTTGATGAATATTATTCTAAAATATTTATTAGAAGTTATATTTACTTAAGGGATATTATTTCGAATATTCCTTTAAAGTTTTGATTACTAATTGAATATTATTTGGATATTCATTTAGAAGATTATTTATTAAATGAAAATTATTTTCAAATATTCATTTAAGGTTTGACTTATTTATTGAATATTATTTTAAACATTTGTTGGAGTTTAATTATTTAATGAATATTATTTTGAATATTCATTTAAGTAGGGATCATTCGAGGATTACTTACGAGCAATATTATGATTTAATAATATTTCGTAATTTTTATTGAGTTAATAAATATTCTTGGAATATTTATTTAATTCTTTTTAAAATGATTTATATTATTCGAAGATTATCTTTCACCTCCAGATATTATGTAAAATATTTCGGAGTCTTTTTACGACTATTTTATCAAGGAAAGGTTCCCAACTCTTTATTTTTCATTTAAATCTATCTTAAAGGATTTAAATGCTCGCTCAAACTTTCGTATTAAAGAGGAACCTACTTGAGCAATGTTATTTATCTTGTTGACTTCCCGGTCATAAATCTTGTAAAAACTATTCTTTTCACTCGCAACTTGGTTGCTGTTTATCAATTGAATCTTTGAGTAACCTTCTCATCATTCGAGGGGTAAGATTATTGAAACAAGATGGTATCCTCTAACAAGCAGCAGCTTGAGAGATATGTTGTTGAATTTTCCTTTCCAACTAGATACGACTACTTTGTGGAGTCTTATCAACAAGTATCATACTTGGGGAAAGGGGGATGAACTTTACGTTCAGAGTCAAGAACTTCTTTTCGAACTTGGAGTCGTGTAAGAGGCCGAGTAGCGCCGGTCCATCCCAATTTTCGCAACTGTTGGCCGGGGAGATCTAACAGGGTGGTAGACAAGTAAATCCGTCAGCTCTTCCTTCTACCGGTAGTAAATCTAAATTGAGCTGTACAATCTGCGACTGATCATCGTAAGGATTGGAACAGTGGGCGCGGTGAATACTCCAGCAAAAGTTCATCATTTAAATTCATTTATTTTCTGCAACATTATCATTGTTGGCAGTATTGGAAAGTATTCATAATCGGAATTGCAATATTTTCCTGCAAGTTCCTCTTTTATGATAAATGATAATATCTGGCTTATCTTTGACATAGCAGATATTCCCACCTATATATGCATTTTGAGTTACCTTGTAACTTCATCGTTCATGTTATACTGGCATCATTTTCGTAAATGCATGGCATATGGTTTGAAAGAAACTTTTGAACTGTTATATATTATTGTTTAGTTATATATTATTATTGGTGGGCTATTGCTCACCCTTGCTTTATTATTATATCAAAACA
Source organism: Saposhnikovia divaricata (assembly GCA_036435485.1). Lineage (NCBI taxonomy): Eukaryota > Viridiplantae > Streptophyta > Magnoliopsida > Apiales > Apiaceae > Saposhnikovia > Saposhnikovia divaricata. The sequence continues at coordinate 1,114,603 of JAZHRN010000145.1, read as the reverse complement.
ACAACTAGACCAGATGACTCGCACAAGGCGCACTCGATGCTGGCGAGGACAATTAGACTACCAGAGCCGAAGAGAAAGCTATTGGTAGGATAGATTCATTCTTTCAGTACCAAATATATGGGCTGGTATGACTTATGATAATAGATGGCAAAGATTATGTATTCATATTGAAATTCTTTTGGATTGTAAGAACTCATAATGTGCTTAATAAAATTTTGTAGTTACTCTGATTTCATCTCTGGGACTATAACGGGTGTGTTTTATATTGTTGTGTTGGGTCATAAAGATGTAATTTATTTTATGTTGAAGTAAGTTCAAGTAATGTGGATAGAAATGGAGACCGTAACGACCAGATCCCGGACCCCGGATCTGGGGGTGTTACAAAAACAATACAAACATCACAACTACTTTTCTCATGGATTGTTTCTCAGGATTATCTTGGAATGTGAGAGGCTGCAACAACATCAAAAACAGGAGGAACATCGAATCACACATCATCTCAAACAACATAAACTTCCTATGTCTCCAGGAAACAAAATGTACTCACTGGGACTTAGTAAAACGCAGCTCCATTTGAGAAGAAGATGTTGGGTTCCGAGGCATAAAACGCAGCGGATATACGTAAATAAAATAAAATTTCGAAACCCAAACACATGATCCATGTATAATTCTGGGCAGATTATGGGAAAAATGAATCATACCTATTAAGATCTTGACTTTCACGAACCCAACGGAGATCCTAGCTTTCACGATTTATGTCTACCTCTCGGAAAACACCTTTATGGTATCCACACGAGCACCTTCAAGAACGTCTCACGAACTTGACTGCGGAATCGACGTACTAGCCTCCCTCTTGATGATTCGAGTTATATGTTTCTGCCTCTTTCACTGCTACCTCCTCTAGGTTTTTTCTCAAAAACGTAATGGCCTCTTAACCTATCATTATCTATTTATAATGACTGATTAATAGGCGCATAACAGCAAAAACCCAACCCTTGTGGGTATAGGATTAAATAATAAAATGAATTTTTATTATTTAATAATAATTAAGTCATACTTAATTATTATGGGCAGAAATACTCCTCTAATTCGAATTTATATTATCTCAATTAATTAAGTCTCACTTAATTAATATAATAAAATTCAAATAATCATCAATTAATTTAAATTCATAATTTAAATTAACTATTCCTTTAAGTGCTCAATATGTGTGACCCTATAGGCTATTATTTAATTGGCAATAATTTTATTCTCCAATAAAATTATAAACAATGAGCGGTATCTAGTAATACATCATTTCTACCCAATTAAACAATATTTAAATCGTGATTCGATAAAACCTTTCATGATTAATATTTCCGTATAATATAATCCTTTTAACCATATATATTATAGATTAAACTCGAGGCATGTATTTAGTCATCCTCTTCAACATTTAATTCGGGTTTACTTGATCCATGAGTAGACTATTAAAAACAAATCATTATTTGAGCATGGCCATGCATTTTATAGTCTCACTCAATCAAGAGGCCAATAATATCTCTCCTAATTATAGGAGGGTTAAATCCTTTATCTATCAATCATATTTCTCATACGACTCATGATATACCCGATGTCCACTTTTATCATCACCCGATCAAAGGTAACTTTTAATGTAGTCAAAGTATATTAATCCTCGTATAGAAATATAAGGAAAGTCAAAGGATCATTACACCATTATCACTGTGAGTCTTTCTTATGACTTTATTAAACATGAAGAATCTCACTGTGGGTCTGTCCAGTACCATGTACTCCTACATGTACCTATGTATTGACTTTAGTATCTCCATACTCATAACCAATGAGATGTGGTTATCTATCAAACAACATACTAGTCTATCTATGTATTATTATTGTCCTATATAATAATACTCAACTAGGGACCTTTAAGAATATGATATATTATATAATCTCAAGTTCAAGTCATGTACTTAAACTATACAATGTGTATCATGATTCTAAGGACATTTATTATGCTAACAAATATATCGCAGTAATTAAAGTCATAATAAATACGTTTATTGAATGATCAAATGACATAAAGGTTTATTAAAAGAAACAATGTATTGCCTCTAGGGCACTTACACTAACAGAAGACACACATGGGTGGTTAATTGCGCCTTCAGTAGGTAATTCTGGAGGACTTGTCATCTCTTGGGATAAATAGAGATACACGCACACTGGACATACGATCACTGATAACTGGATACTTTTTAGAGGGAAAACACAACACACAAATTACCCTTTTATTTGCATAAACATCTATGCACCACAAGACACGTCCGACAAAGCACAAATATGGGAGCAAGTCAGCAATATACTTTATTCGATGAAAAACATTGCAATATGTCTTATGGGTGACTTTAATAGTGTTACTTCAACAAGGGACAGGATAAATTGTTCTCACAGTACATTAGACTCGGGAGTTTTCTTAGATTTCATATACAACAATGACATCACCAACATTGCCACTAGCTCTCCTCACTATACTTGGATTGGCCCGGCTGGAAAAAAGAGCAAGTTAGACTGGATTTTTGTAAACAGGATTTGGTTAAACAAACATAATTGGAACGCCAAGCTACTAAACTGAAAGAACTCAGACCACCGACCTCTCTACCTGCATGTGTCTAACAATAAAACGGGACCCAAACAATTCAAATTTTACAACTCCTGGCTCGAAGACCCCATCCTAAACCAGTCACTCAACAACATACATACAACAAGTCTCACCAACAAGAAAGATATCATCTTGGTTATTAGGGAAATCAGAAATGTAGGGAAATGGTGGAACAAAAATATCCTGGGAAATGTGGATACAACAATCTATAACCTCGAAGCAGAACGAGAGAGACATGACATCGTGGACAGTGACCTAGCACAGAAACTCAGCACAGAGCTGGACAAGCTCTACCACCACAGAGACCAAATGATCTGGCAAAAGTCTAGGATTAGATGGAATGTATCCGGAGATAAGAAGAGTCGGTACTTCCATCAAACAGTTGGCAAAAGGAGGCAGAGAAACAATGTATTAAGACTTTTCTCGAATGGTACCTGGGTCATAGATCCACACATTGTAAAAAATCTCTTCTTTGAACAGTTCAAACAATTCTTAATCATTGGTTATGATAAACCAGTCTTCAGAGTAGGCACACTAAAGACCTCCAACATCTCGACACACACAAAACACTCCTTGGAAAGACCTTTCTCTGCTGCAGAAGCTACCATGGCCTTAAATGATTCAGACCCCAACAAGTCACCAGGTCCTGACGGGCTTAATGCAGGCTGTATTAAGCACTGCTGGAAAGCATTACAACCCAGCTTCATGGAAACTATTAACAACTTCTACATAAACGGGAACCTACCACATAGCATCAACTCATCATTTATTACTTCGATACCCAAATTATCAAATCCCACCAAACCCACAGACTATAGGCCTATTAGCTTGATCAACTGTACTATGAAGATACTACTCAAAATGCTAGTCAAAAGGCTAAAATTAGCCCTTCCACACATCATTTCTGAAGAACAATCAGGATTCATGAAGGAACGTAGCATCTCAGATGGAATCATATTAACCTCAGAAATTATCCACTCCATTAAAGTAAACAAAACAAGAGGAGTTATACTAAAAATCGACTCTGAGAAAGCATTTGATACTGTAAATTGGGACTTTCTATTCGAAGTACTTGAAATCATGAATTTTGGGTCACGATGGATTATGTGGATTAAATCAATTTTCTTTAGCACTAAAATCTCGGTGTTGGTCAATGGCTCCCCGACTAACGAATTCAAACCATCTCGAGGCCTTAGACAAGGTGACCCTCTATCACCTCTCCTCTTCAACATTGTTGGACAAGTTCTACACTACATGATCATTGAGGCAAACGTACAAGGCAAATTTGAAGCGATCAAAATAGGACAAGGGAGACAAAACTTAACACACCTATAATTTGCAGATGACACACTACTTTTTGTTAATGGCGATAACAAATCTATATCTAGTGTCAAGAGAATACTGATAGCATTCCAACTACTGTCAGGACTCAAGATAAATTTCCACAAGAGTGAACTTCTGGCCTTGAACTACCCAATGCATCTAATGGAGAGCTGGGCTAATACACTTGGCTACAACATTGGTACGTGGCCACTTAAATACCTGGGCATCCCACTTGGAGTGTCTCAAAACAACCTAACACTATGGGATCCCCTCATACAAAAATTTCATAGGAGTTTAAACAATTGGGCGTCTTCCACTCTCAACATGGCAGGGAAACTAGTTCTACTAAAATCTACGCTTGACAGCCTCCCTATTTATTGGTTCAATTTCCTACGTATGCCAATAACAATCAAAAACAAAATCGACACCATTAGGAGGAATTTCTTCTGGGGCAAAGGTAAATTACACCGTACAAGCTGGAGTAAAATCACAACCTCAAAAGACAAGGGCGGACTTGGTGTGACCAACCTGGAACATAGTGTTGGAATTCGGGCATGATAACGCAACGGAAATGATGTAAATAATAATTAAAAACAAATTCCAAGTCCCGAATCCATGTATAAAATGATGATCATGGTATAAAAAATTCTCAAGAACAAGATTGTACCTCTTTGAAGCTTTCCTAAGGATGACAAATGGAGGTCCTAGCTTGTTGATTTTCAGAGCTAAAAGTATAACTCCTCCACCGATATCCACACACGAATGCTTGCTTGAATCGTCGAACGATTATGCCACGGAATTAGGTACTAGCCAAAATAAATAATCAAGAATGTGTTTTTGACTTATCTTCTCTTTTCTCTCTTGTGTATGAACTGAAAATTTTAGTTTGGTTCACTTTTGAAGACTTGCCAACAATTGGCTTATAAAGAAAAAGAAAGCAAAAATGGAGCCTTAAACAATTAGGCCACTTTTATTTAAACAAATCTTACTTACTTAAATTAATTAATTAAGTCATACTTAATTAATCAAATATGTCAAGAAAATAAATCTTCAAATTTTATCTTTAAGTAATTAAGTCTCACTTAATTAATTTTATAAAATTTGAATTATTATTTATTATTAATTTAAATTCATAATTTAAATTATTATTAATTTAAATTCATGAAAAAATGAATTTCCCTTTTAAACATTCTTTGTGTGTGACCCTGTAGGTTATTATTTAATTGGCAATGATTTTATTCTCTAATAAAATTATAAACAATGAGCGACGTCTAGTAACACATCATTGCTACCCAATTAAACAATAATTAAATCAACGATTCAATCAACCTTTTACGACCAATGTTCCATGTAATATAATCCCTTTAAATCATGATATTATAGATTAAATTCGAGGCATGTAATGTGTCATCTTCTTCATAATTTAATCTTCATTTTTCTTGATCGATGAGTAGACTATTAATCAAATCAACATTTGAGCATGGCCATGCATTTTATAGTCTCACTCAAACAAGAGGCCGATAATATCACTCCTTTATCAGGAGATTTAAATCTCATCTAGATCATTCATATTTCTCACATGATTCATAATATATCCGATATTCACCTTTATCATTATCCGGCTAAAGATAACTTTTGATGAATTCAAAATATACTAATTCTCATGTAGAAATATAATGACTTCAGGTCTAAGGCTCATTACACCATTATCACTGTGAGAATACATATGACACATTTATAATTTACCATGATGTATCTCACGGTGGTTCTGTCCAGTACCCCGTACTCGTACAGTTACCTATGCATTGCTTTTAGTACTTTCATACTTATGACCAATGAGATATGGTCATCTGTCAATTATCATACTGGCCTCAGTGTATTATTATTGTCCTAAGTAATAATAATACTCGGCTATGAACATTTAAGAATATGAAACAATCATTATATAATCTCATGTTCAAGTCACATACTTACAACTATATAATTTGTATCAAGGTTCTAAGGACATCTATTATACTTTATTTATTTCGCAGTAAATAAAGCCAATAATAAACATATATATCGAATATATAATATCATTCAAACATAAATATAATGTATGTATTGCCTCTAGGGCACCAATACTAACACATAGGAATCTGGCCATGTTAGGGAAAAACTGGTGGAGGATTAAGGAAAATAAAGACACTCCCTGGATTCGACTTCTTAAAGACAAGTACGGACATGAGTGTGACACTTGGGTAGTCAACACCACCGCTAGGAGAAATTCTACGTTTATTAGCAACTTAAATCATCTTTATATCCACAACGACACTACCACCATTTTTAACAACCAGAACTACAAATGGCTAGCACACCAAGGGAATAGAATAAAATTCTGGGAAGACATTTGGGTTAGAGACCACCCCCTCAAAAATATCTACCCTAGACTTTACGGTATCTGCAAATACAAACATACATACATCAAGGACCTCGTGACTTTATGGAGACATACATGTTCTTTACAATCTAGTCTATGGGCGAGACCTCTTCGACATCTAGAAAACTCAGAGGCAGTAGAGATATATAATATCCTGTTTGCATTTACAACAAACACAAAACAAGATAAACTTCTTCGGAATGGCACTAATGCAAGCTACTCCACGAAAGATATCTACAATGCCTTGAGTACAAACACACACAGTCTTTACAGATTATCTTTCATTTGGTCACTGAAAATACCGCCGAAGATAAAAGTATTTATTTGGAAAGTAGTAAACAACATTCTTCATACTAGATCGTTCTTAGCTAGCAGGATTCAAAATTTTTCTAGCACCACATTGTGCTCTCTATGCAACAGACACGAAGAAAACATCATGCACCTTTTTAAGAACTGCACTTATGCTCAGCATAGCTGGCAATACATTGACATTTGGTGGATGGCAGTTAATACCGGTATTACTGATGATGACTGGCTTTATAAGTTATATCACGTGGTGACTGGTACACAATACAATGACCACTGGCAAACCACCATATCTGCAGCATTATGGATGTTATGGCTCAATCGAAATGAATGCATATTTAATAATACAAAATCCACGAACAAATAAATGCATTTCTTGATAACACAAGGTCATTTACTTGGTGTAATACCAGTGGTTTAATCAATCCACAGGGCAAGACGGATTGGTACGCCAACCCAATTAGGGCCACAAAAAGACAATTCCAAAATTTTGTACAAAGTCTCAAAACAACCAAGGATTACTTTGGGTTCACTGATGGTTCCTGGAAACAAACAAATGGACATATCCAACCGGGCATGGGAGGGCATCATGTTAACAAAGAAGGAGACACCGTCTTCCTTTTCAGTGGTCACACTACGGCATGCAACCCACTCCATGCAGAAACAAGAGCACTCATATATCTACTTCAGCAAATATCGGCTAAACTCCATAAAGACCTCATCATAACTGTGTTTGTAGACTCGAAGGTACTCTGGCATAATATACAACAATATAAAATGGGCCTTGTCAACACATTATAGTTTGCTGAAGATATAAATCTTGAGGAGTTCAACCGTATCACCGTTGAACACCTGGGCCGTATATATAACCCTGGGGCTGATTTTTTGGCCAAATAAGGCTCTCAGAGGAACAACATTCTTATGGGCTGGTTCTAATTTTCTTTTTCAGGCCCATATCATACTTTCTATCGGGTCTACACATGGCTTGTTTTGTACACATACACTACCTCACACACGAGTTTATATACCAAATGGTAACGCACACGGCTCTAGAATATATGTTGTAACATGAGCAGTACACCAGTCATATCTTACTTTCTACCATCCCCTATACCTACTACATGCGTCCATGCACTCGTCTGTACTATTGTAGACAACATTGAGACACGCATTACATATACACTGGACAGGACTAAACTCTACCGGGCATTACACAGAAAAGGCTCTTTATATACTTTCTCACCATACACACAACCTCACACCTTCTTACACTACACACTATATTCTTCACTCACAACACCATGTATTTTTTCTTTACACCTTATGTTTCACACACAAACTTTCACCATTCTCAGTCGTCCTTTGTCTGTTTACGGTCGTATCATCATTTTCCTTGTCTAAGTATTTTAAGACCTTAGTCTTTCTCTTAGGTTCCTTCAAACTTGACCCTTCTTCGTCTGTTCTTTGCAGATGTCTTCTGAGTCTACTCATTCAGACCACCAATCCTCAATTCAACCTACTTCAAATATGCCAAAAGGTGAAAGGACTAGATCTAGGGTTATTATTCCCGATGTGAATGATCCTGAAAATATCTTAATCAAACCTTTAACTTCACGGTCTGTAAACCCTCCTGTTCTAGACTTTATCGATCTAGGTGACGATTGGCCTTCTGACAATGAGGAAGTGTCAAAACCTGAGGTTCCTGACCTTGAAGAGGATGATGAACCTGAACTTGAGGTTGAAAGATACCTTTACCGAATCTAGGTCACCCCTTATTGTGAGAAAACTGATTCTATCATGACCTCATCAAAACTCGAGAAGCTATATGAAGAATGCCCCCGTCCAACTTGCACAATTGTTATCCCAGAACCTGGTGAAAGGGCTCACAGGTTCAACATTAGGACCCCTGAACTAGGTATCCCTAAAGCTATTATTTTCGCAGCCTTCTTCAAGGTTGGTGTATATGTACCTCTTCATCCCTTTATTCGGGAAGTTTTAGATTTCTATGAACTTGCTCCTCTTCAGCTAACTCCCAACTCATATAGACTTGGCATCTGCACCTATATACTTTATGCTAGCAAATTCACTACCCCTTTGACTGCGAAAGAACTTGGTTACTTCTTCAAGTTGAAAGATACTGGAAGGAGCTCTAGGTGCTTCTACTTATCTGCATGGCCTTGTCACCAGGGTCAATGTATAAAAAACGTGAAGCAGAACTTTGAGCAATGGCCAGAGCAATTTTTATATTGTTATAACTGCCCGTAGTGAGATATGAATTCAACCGTCGCCCTAGGATCCTAAAACAGACCCCTCTGACTGGTAACCATCTTCTTAGAGCACATGAGATCTTGAAATTGCCTTCTTCCATAAGAGATTTTTTAATTTTGATGATCCCAAAGAATCTGACCCCTTTAGGATTTTTTCCCTCAGAATCTGGTATAACTGCATTGTTATTCTCGTGCTTTATCTTCAACTTTATTTTCATAATTATACCTGTTTCCTTTATGTATATTTCTCTAATTTTATCTTGCTGATTCGTGCAGATATGGCTCCAAAGGTTCCATCTTTTGTCAAGAGGTCCAAGAATGTGGACGAAATTTTTAAAGCTGATTTTGAAATGAAAGAGGTTCCGCTTGCTGTAACTCCGATCACTCAAGTTCCTACTCCCATATCTACTCAGAACCAACCATCCAACTCTTCAAAATGTAAGCTCACTCAAACTACTCTCGACCTGTCCGGAAGCTCACAAAACAGGTCCATGAGAAAAGGCAAGGTTGTGACGGTCGAACCAGCTATGGATCAGAACCAATTCAAAGAATTAATCAATACCCATGTTCCTGTGGAAGCTGTCGCTGGTTGGGCCAAGATGGATTCTACTGAAGCTCTTGAAGCCATGAGGTTTTCTGCAGCTCAAAACGTGTTCATCACCCTCAGATTCTATGATGACTTTGCCGAGAAGACCCAGTACGACCTTCGATTGCAAGGAGAAATTAATAAGATTAAGAAGGAGCTTGCTGCTGTAGAAGAAAGGGCAAACATCGCTACTGCTGCAGTGAGAAGAGCAAAAACTGTGGAGACCTCCTTGAAGAATGACAAAGATGAGCTTCAGAGGTTGGTCAAGAGTTTGAAGGATGAGAAGATTTCCTTGTTGGAGAAGATCCATAAGCTCGAGGTTCAGGTTGATGCTCTTAACATTGTTGCTGCTTCGGTCAAATCCACTATGCTTACCAAGGAGAAAGCTAGATACGATGAGGGCTATGATGACGGTATTTTGGACTATATGAGGTCCATTTGGGAGAAGATGCCCGAGCTAGATTGGTCCCTCCTTGGTGAGGATGTGGTGAACATGATCGAGGACTTCAAGAATGAAGCTGTGGTCAAAGGGGACTCTATTCCTCCTGCTTCGGCAGTCGAGAGGCTTCCAGGTTCCATACATGAGGCTACAGAAGTCACTCTCCCGTCTGGCCATGAGGTTCCCGCTTCTGAGCTTCTTCCACCTGTTCCTCCTGCCTTGTTCACTCCTGAAGAATCTGACTAGAAGATTTCTACCTAAACTTTTTCATATGTTTGAACTATTCGATAACTTTTGAGGTTGCGGGCCCCTCGTAGTGCCTCGCATAATGTAATTTTAAATTCTGTTTTCTATGGCCTTCATGCCTATAACTCTTTGGTTTGCTAATTTCCTGCGTCATCGTACCCTGCAACTCTCTTTGTTTCCAATAGTACCTATTTACTTTTGCTATATCTCTCTTTTCGCTTACACATCTATGCATGCTTAATTTCTCATTTGCAAGCTTCATAAAATATTTTTCCAACACTTATCTTAAAAATTACTTAGCTTCCATATTCATATATTCAAGCTTACACGGGCTAACCCATTGTAAGAAACAGAATATACTGGTATTTCCACTTATAATTTTATAAGATAAATGTAATCAAGTATTAACAATGTCATAGCAACTTACTTGCAAGCTCAAAACTTCTTTCTTTATACTCCGAGCAATGTTTTCAAAATCATAATCTGCAACATAGCCTCTCCTTATACCTTCCTAACTTATACCTTCAAATAACAAAAACAGGCTTACTATGTATAACCATTTACAATTACTAATCCTGCAAAGTAAAACAAGAAACCTAAAAACAGAAAATAGTTAGTGTTACTAAACTAATCCTGTTAAGTACAGGCCAACTCTAGGAAAGGTCACCTCCTTGGTTTCCAATCCTAAAAATCTAGGTTCCAACATGCCATTCTAGGTTCCATGTTGGTTCCTCTTGCCTCGAGGCGTCTCTAGGAACCTGTGCGCCGTTCTGGGAGTCCACACAGATTCCTCTTCTTTATATACCTATCTCGGCTCTGCATAAAGGGGAAGCTTATACCCCCCTTAAGGAGTGATATGCCATCTGGGTTCCATACCATTTCCTTCTTCTTCATGTGTCATGCTGGACATCTTATGAAGGTAAATGCTAAGGAACTAAGTCCCTTCTTCCCATGTGCCAGAGGCGGCTCAACATGAGGGAGAGCTTATTAGGCTTCTCTTTAAGAACAAGTGTGCCGGTCTAGGCTCCACACAAGTTTTCACTTCCTCTCGTGCCAAAGGCGGCTCCACATGAGGGAGAGCTTATTAGGCTTCTCTTTAAGAACAAGTGTGTCGGTCTAGGCTCCACACAAGTTCCTCTCGTGCCAGAGGCGGCTCCACGGAGGGGTGAGACAGATAGTCTCAGTTTCCTGTATGCCAGTCTCGACTCCATATAGGTTCCTTTAAGATGCCTTTCCTCAGGACTTATGGTGCCTGTCAACAGGGCTTATTAATCATGTGCTCAAGGAATTTGAGACTTTTAGCTAAAATGTCTTCCTCAATCAGCTAGGCTTTTCAAACTTACTCACGAAGCTGCCTGAGGCTTAATTCAGTGCTTGCTCAGGAAGCTGCCCGAGGCTTAATTCTCAAATACTTGCTCAGGAAGCTGCCTGAGGCTTAATACTTGCTCAGGAAGCTGCCTGAGGCTTAATACAATGTTTGCTCGGGAAGCGGCCCGAGGCTTAATTCTCAAAAACTTACTCAAGAAGCTTCCTGAGGCTTAATACTTATTCAATACAAGCTGTATCTAATCAATCATCGTAATCTGCACATTCTGTCTGCATTTTGTCACATCATACTCATACTTCGTAAGTACTACTATCAAAGCTACAGGTTACCTTGATCGCAGGTTCCTGTTTTATATTACAAGTACTAAAACAAGCACTTAAAAAGTTTCAAATTGGCATGTGAAATAACTAATCAATCATGCATAATACTGTCCAAGTTAGAAGAATACCCCCCAAGTTCTTTTGGGTAATTATTGTTACGTAAAAGAACTATTATAGAGCAATAATCATCAAATCTGAAATCAAAGAATGCAACGTAGAGCTATCAATGCTCAATACTAAAACTGTTTACAAATAGGGAGGTTCACATCAGGTACCCCCCCGAGTACATGCATAATTAAATACTGAAATCAACAATTCTGTTCAGCTACAACTAATAAGCTGCCTTTATTCTTGGGCTGAAAGAGCCTTACTTTTCCTAAGAAAAATATAGTAAAAGAGATTTACTGATAATACTTCTTGAGATGTTCTGCATTCCAAGCTCTCGAAATGAGATTCCCATCCATATCCATCAAGTGGTAAGTTCCCTCCCAAATGGCTGACTTTATCTGGTAAGGGCCTTCCCAATTCGCTCCAAAGGCTCTATATGCGAGAACCTTGGTATTCGGCATGACTTTTCTAAAAACTAGGTCTCCAACTTTAAAAGGTCTTGCTTTCACCATTCTGTTGTAGTACCTTCGAACTCTTTGCTGATAAGCTGCTAACTTCATCTGAGAATCAGCTCTCAACTCTTCAACCATGTCTAGGTAGAGTCTATGATTGACCTCATTATTCTCGGGGTCATAATGCTTTCTTCTCAAGGAACCTGTACCAACTTCTACAGGTACCATAGCTTCACAACCATAAGTGAGGGTAAAAGAAGACTCACCAGTTGTAGTTCTAGGGGTGGTGTTATACGACCATAAAACTCCATGAAGCTCCTCTGGCTAGCTTCCTTTCTTCTCTTCAAGCCTGGTCTTCAAGGTGTGCTTGATAATCTTTGTTTATAGCTTCAGTCTGTCCATTACTCTGTGGATAATACACTGCTGAGAATGCTTTCTAAATTCCAAACTGTTCACACAATCCTTTAAGCTCTTTGCTATCAAACTGCTTCCCATTATCAAAAATCAGCTTCTAGGGAATACCAAACCTGCAAATAATAGCTCGAAAAACAAATTCAGTTAGTTTTGGAGGCTGTGATCTTAGCAAGTGGTTCCGCTTCTGCCCACTTTGTGAAGTAATCAACTACAACTACTGCATATTTTACTACTCCCTTTCCTGTTGGGAGCTCTCCAATGAGTTCCATCCCCCAAACGGCAAATGGCCATGGGCCGACAATCTGCTTGATAGGTGCTACAGGCCTGCTATCAAAATTTGCAAACTTCTGACAACTGCTACATGCCTGAACAAACTTATGAGCATCTGCTTTGAGGGTCGGCCAATAATATCCTTGTTGAAGGACCTTCATGGCTAAAGAACTACCCCCCGAGTGAGTCCCACATACTTCCTCATGTATTTCTTCGAGGATATATCTACATTGTTCTTCTGCTACACACTTGAGCAAAGGTTGATTGAATCCTTTCTTATATAAGATTCCATCATAAATCACATACTTGGCAGCATGATACTTCAATTTCCGAGCTTCATCCTGATTAGGAGGTACCTCTCATGTAGCCAAGTAACTATAGATTGGAGTTATCCATGAATCTTCGACTGGGAATTCTATGTCCATAACCTCCTCTCTGAAAACACTAGGCTGTTCTTAAATCTGGAGTGGAATTATGCCCAATAGCGTTGACTCCCTTTGTGAGCCCAATTTAGCTAATGCATCTACATTGGCATTCTTTCCTCGTGGTATCTAATCTAACTTCACTTCTCTGAACTTTGCAAGAAACTCCTGAGAGTACCTCAAATACAAGTTTGTTCGTGGACCTCTCACCTGGAAACCACCACGAATCTGCCAAACTACTAACATCGAGTCACTGAACACTCTAATACTCTCCACTTTCATCTCCAAAGCTAGCTTGAGACCTGCAATCAACGCCTCATACTCTGCATCATTGTTAGTAGCTCGAAAAGTAAAATTAATTGAACTATGAAGTTTCTGTCCTTCTAGGCTAACTAGTTCTATGCCTGCACCAGCTCCATTGCTATTAGCAGCTCCATCCACATACAGTGTCCACCATGGTGTACAATTATCATCTTCTATATGCTCTTTCATCAACTCTCTTGGTTCCTCCTGACCAGTAACCTCCACATGAGGTGGAAACTCAATTAAAAAGTCTGCTAAAGCTTGAGCCTTGATCGCTGTCTTTGGCTTGTACTCTATATCAAACTGTCCCAAGTCCACAGCCCATTTCAACATTCTTCCTGAAGTTTCTGGCCTATGCATCACTTGTCCAAGTGGATATAAGGTCCTCACTTCTATCTTGTCAGCCTGGAAATAAGGTCGTAGCTTTCTGGAAGCTAGAATCAAGGCATAAACCAGTTTCTCCATTCCTGTGTAACTTGTTTCTGCGTCAAGCAACCTCTTACTGACATAGTATATTGGGCTTTGCTATCCATCTTATTCTCGAACTAGGACTGCACTGATAGAATACTCTGACACAGCTAGGTAAAGTATCAATGTCTTCCCGTCTACTGGTTTTGCTAACAGCAGAGGGCTTCCTAAATGCTCCTTTAGCTTTCCAAAGGCTATCTCACATTCTTCCGTCCATTTGAACTTATTTACTTTATTTATTGCTTTAAAGAACTCTTGGCACTTATGTGTAGACCTCGAAATGAATCTGTTCAAAGCTGCAACTCTTCCAGTAAGGGACTGAACCTCTCTCACAGTCCTTGGTGACTTCATATAAATAAACGCTTTAATCTTGGCCGAATTGGCCTCTATACCTCTGTGATTTACCATGAACCCTAAAAATTTCCCTGATTCTACCCCAAATACATACTTCTGGGGATTCAGCTTCATTCTGTACTTTCGTAAGATTCCAATCATCCCTTCTAAGTGCTTCACATGATCAGTATTGCCAATTTGCTCTTTAAACATCATGTTCACTAGCCGTTGATATGTGGCTCCAGCATTAATCAATCTAAATGGCATGCATACATAGCAATAAAGACCTCTATCCGTAATAAAGGAAGTATATTCCTGATCAGGTTCATACATAGGGATCTGATTGTCACCTGAATATGCATTCATGAAGCTGAGTAGAGCATGTCCAGCTGTTGCATCCACTAGCTGATCGATTCGTGGCAGTGGGAAGCTGTCCTTCGGGCATACTTTGTTGAGGTCTGTGAAGTCCACACAGGTTCTCCGTTTTCCATTAGGTTTCTTCACCAAGACAGGATTCGCTAACCACACAGGATAGAAAGATTCTTTGACCAAACCTGCATCTAGCAACCTATCTACCTCCTCCTTCAATGCTTCTGCTCTCTCTCCACTAACTGGTCTTCGTTTCTGTCTTATACCTTTCTTCTCTGGATCGATGTTCAATTTGTAACACATGACCATTGGATCTATTCCTTCCATATCAATGTGGCACCATGCAAATACATCCAGGTTTTTGCTCAGAAAAGAAATAAGAGATGATTTCAAAGCTGGTTCAAGTTGTGCTCCAATCTTCAACACTTTTGTAACATCTTTGTCATTTATCTTCACATCCAATGTCTCACCAGCTGGTCCAGCCTTAACCATTGTTTCTAGCATTCGAGGATCTAAATCTATATCCATCTCACCTACTGACTCTTCTTGGGGTTCCTCAACAGTAGGTGGTACATATGCTTCATGCATTACATTCATTCTCTTAGATGCTGGCTGACTATCCTCACTGCTTCCACTATACTTCATTTTTCGAGACCTTTCTGTTGGGTTCCGAGGCATAAAACGCAGCGGATAAACGTAAATAAAACAAAATTTTCGAAACCCAAACCAGGATCCATGTATAATTCCGGGAAGATTATGGAGATAACGAATCATACCTATTAAGATCTTGTTTCACGAACTCAACGGAGATCCTTGCTTGTAATCACCACACACAGTCCTTGCGTCAAGATCCGTGTCTCTAAGGTAATCCACACGAACGTCCGACCGTCCAACGATCCGAGGAGCCAGGTACTAGCCCGCGAAGAACAGCCTCTCTCCCTCTCTCTAGCCTCTCGAAGATGGAGCTGCTAAGGTTTTGTCAAAAACGATTTAATGACTCTTAACCCTAAAGTAATACATCATTATGTATTTATACGAGAGAAATAATGGGCTAAAATCAAAAAACCGAATTGGGCTTCCTTAAACCCAATTCTATTTCTATTCTGATTTTATTATTGGACTTCCTTAAATCCAATTCTGTTCTTACTTTATTAAATTCGAACTTGCTTAGATAATTAATTAGGACTAGACCAATTAATTAAATAGCCAATTCTCAATTTAATAATGATTTAATTTTAATTCTTAATTTAAACTAAAACTCCTTTTAAGCTGTTCTAAGTGTGTGACCCTATAGGGAATAATTTTAATATCTAATAAAATTATAAACAATGAGCGGTATCTAGTAATACATCATTGCTACCCAAGTAATAATAATAATCGGTGATTCAATTTAAACCTTTTGTGATTAATGTTTATGTGTAATATAATCCCTTTAACCAAATATTATAGATTAAACTCGAGGCATGTGTTTAGTCATCCTCTTCAACATTTAATCCGGGTTTACTTGATCCATGAGTAGACTATTAAAACAAATCATTATTTGAGCACGGCCATGCATTTTATAGTCTCACTCAATCAAGAGGCCAATAATATCTCTCCTAATTCTAGGAGGGTTAAATTCTTTATCTATCATTCATATTTCTCATACTACTCATGATATACCCGATGTCCACTTTTATCATCACCCGGTCAAAGGTAACTTTTAATGTAGTCAAAGTATATTATTAGAAATATAGTGACTCAAGTCAAAGGACCATTACACCATTATCACTGAGTCTTTCTTATGACTTTATTAAACATGAAGAATCTCACTGTGGGTCTGTCCAGTACCATGTACCCCTACATGTACCTATGTTTTTGACTTTAGTCTCTCCATACTTATAACCAATGAGATGTGGTTATCTGTCAAACAACATACTAGTCTATTTACGTATTATTATTGCCCTGTAATAATAATACTCGACTAGGGACCTTTAAGAATATGATATATTATATAATCTCAAGTTCAAGTCATGTACTTAAACTATACAATGTGTATCATGATTCTAAGGACATTTATTATGCTAACAAATATATCGCAGTAATTAAAGTCATAATAAATACGTTTAATGAATAATCAAATGACATAAGGGTTTATTAAAAGAAACAATGTATTGCCTCTAGGGCACCTACACTAACAATCTCCCACTTGCACTAGAGCCAATCACCCATGTATCTAATACCCATGGAACTAGTGTGACCATCGTGCTTCTGCTGCGACAAACCTTTGGTCAGTAGGTCTGCAATGTTATCATTTGTGTGCACTTTACATAAGTGTATGTTACCTCCGTTTAGACAAAACACAAAACCAGACTGTGATACAGTATCATCCCTGTCTGTTTGGAAACTTGCATCGGTGTAACCTTTTACAACCAGTTTCTCCTCTCCTCCATACACCAAGAATGAATCTTTAGTCCTGTTCAGGTACTTTAGAACATTCTTGACTGTCGTCCAGTGACCTTCACCTGGATTAGACTAGTATCTGTTCGTCATGCTCAAAGCATACGAAACATCTGGGCGAGTACATACCATTGCATACATGATAGATCCAATTGCTGAGGCATATGGAACCTTACTCATGTGGTCCTTCTCATCCAATGATTTCGGACACTGGTCTTTAGAGATCGTTATCCCTTGAGACACGGGGTCATATCCCCTTTTTGCATTTTGCATACCAAAACGATGCAAAACCTTATCAATGTATGTGCTCTGACTTAGACTGATCATCCTTTTAGATCTATCTCTATAGATCCTCATTCCTAGAATGTAGGTTGCCTCTCCTAAGTCTTTCATGGAGAAGTTGCTCCCTAACCAAGTCTTAACAGCCTTTAGAGAAGGTATGTCATTCCTCATTAGTAGTATATCATCAACATATAGTACTATGAATGCCACATGGCTCCCACTAAACTTCTTGTAAACACACGGTTCATCTTCATTTTGAACAAAGCCATACTCTTTGACTATTTCATCAAAACGAATATTCCATCTTCTAGTGGCTTGCTTCAATCCATAAATGGATCGACGTAATTTACATATCTTGCCAACATTCCTTGGATCGACAAAACCTTCAGGTTGTGTCATGTACACATCCTCTTCAAGGCTTCCATTAAGGAAGGCTGTTTTGACATCCATTTTCCATATTTCATAATCATGGAATGCTGCAATGGCAAGCAAAATCCTTATGGACTTGACCATAGCCACTGGTGAGAAAGTTTCATCATAGTCAATACCATGAATTTGTTTGAAACCTTTTGCAACCAGCCTTGCTTTATAGGTCTGAACATTTCCATCCATGTCAGTTTTCTTCTTGAAAACCCATTTGCACCCTACGGGTTTTACCCCTTCAGGTGGATCAACCAACGTCCATACTTGGTTTTCGTACATGGAATCCATCTCGGATTTCATGGCTTCAAGCCATCTCTTAGAGTCTGGACTGTTCGTAGCATCTTGGTATGTGAGAGGCTCATCTTCATCTATAAGCATCAAATCACCACGTACATTGAGTCAAAAGAAATCCATATCTCTCTGGCTCATGGCGAATTCTACCAGTTCTACGAACAACCTGTGTTTGTTGAGCATTATCATTATCCTGCTCTTGTTCCACTTCAGGTTCAATGCTATTTTGTGGTTCCCAATCTTCATCGAGATCTATAGTTCTCCCACTGTTTCTTTTGGAAACAAAATCTCTTTCCATGAAGACAGCATCTCGAGCAATAAACACTTTCTGCTCAGAAGGACTATAAAAATAATACGCCTTTGTTTCTTTTAGGGTATCCCACAAAATTGCACTCTTCGGATTTAGGTCCAAGCTTGTTAGATACTTGACGTTTCACAAACGCCTTGCATCCCCAAACTTTCATAAAGTTTATTCCTGACCGTTTCTCCTTCCATATTTCACATGGAGTCTTTTGAACCTTCTTAGTAGGAACACGGTTAAGTGTGAAAGCCGCTGTTTCTAGAGGATAACCCCAGAAACTTATTGGAAGATCTGCATGACTCATCATCGATCGCACCATGTCCAACAAGGTGCGATTTCTCCTCTCTGAAACTCCATTCCATTGAGGTGTACCTGGCGGAGTAAGTTGTGATACAATACCACACTGTTTTAAATACTCTTTAAAATCGGTGCTTAAGTATTCACCCCCACGATCGGATCGTAAGATCTTAATACTTACACCTCCGCCAATTTGCTTCTCTACTTCAGCCTTGTATTCTTTGAATTTTTTCAAAAGAATCGGATTTATTCTTCATAAGATATACATATCCATATCTACTGAAGTCATCAGTAAATGTTATGAAGTAGTAGTAGCCTCCTCTAGCCATCACACGCATTGGGCCACATACATCACTATGTATTAGCTCCAGATGTTCAGTGGCCCTTTGACCCTTACCAGTGAAAGGGGCTTTAGTCATCTTACCAAGCAAACAAGATTCACATTCTTTGTATGATTCAAAATCAAACTTATCCAAGTATCCATCCTTATGTAATTTGGATATGCGTTTCTCATTTATATGGCCTAGACGACAATGCCAGAGGTATGTTTGATTTGAGTCATTGACTTTAAGTCGTTTTTTTTCTATATTATAGACAGGATTATCTAAATCAAGAACATATAAACCATTAAACAAACGCGCAACACCATAGGTTAAATCATTCAAAAAAAAAGAGCAACTTTTGTTCTTTATTGTAAACGAAAAACCTTTCTTGTCCAAACAAGAAACAAAAATAATGTTTCTGCGAATCGCAGGCACGTAAAAACAGTCTTCTAGTTCTAGAACAAGCCCAGAGGGTAAAGATAAATAATAAGTGCCTACAGCTAAAGCAGCAACTTTTGCTCCATTGCCAACTCGTAGGTCCACTTCTCCCTTAGCCAAAGTCCTACTTCTCTGCAGTTCCTCCACATTTATACAAATGTGAGAAGCACATCCGGTATCCGATACCCAAGATGTAGAAATAGACAAATTGACTTCTATAACATAAATACCTGATCCAGAAATCTAAACACCCTTCATTTTCTTCAGATCCTCCAAATAAACAGGATAGTTTCTCTTCCAGTGACCAGTTTTCTTACAGTAGTGACATTCACCCTTAGCAACACCACCTTTAGTCTTTAAAGCCTGTTTGGGACCTGACTTTGGCTTGGGTGTAGAATCAGATCCAATCTTTTTCTTACCCTTCTACTTGCATTTCCCCTTGGCCTTACCTTTATTGCCCGCCATCAGTATGGGAGCAGGTTCAGCTGTCTTCATGTTGGTTTCATATGTCCTCAACATAGCCAACAATTCAGTAGGTGTTTTGTCAAATTCATTCATATTTTAGTTCACAACAAACTGAGTAAATTTGATGTTCAAAGAATTCATGATTAGGTCAATACCAGTTTTCGGACCAATCGGGAAACCCAAAGTAGCAAGGTACTCAATGTAACCATTCATCTTCAAAACATGTGGGCCAACTGGTTCACTTGCCCCTTGTTTGCAACTAAAGAGTGACTTACTCGTGTTGATCCTTTCTTGACGAGTTTGGCTTGCAAACATGCTTTGCAAGTGCTCATTGATAGTATATGCATCCATATGCACATGCTATCTTTGAAGCTCCGCACTCATAGTTACCAACATGAGACATGCAACATCATTTGCATCATTCTCATCCCTTGTGCGGGCCGCTCGTTCCTCAACAGTAGCGTTCTCAGGAATGGGACCTGACGGAGGGATATCAATGACGTGAAGCTTGCGCTCCTGCCTGAGGACAATCCTCAAATTCCTCTACCAGTCTAGGAAGTTGTTTCCTCCTGTCAGTTTGTCCTTTTCAAGGACTGATTGTACGGATAGTGTGTTTGTGTTGTTTGCCATTAGTATCTACAATGATAAATGCACAAAATAAACATTAGATTGTCTTGGTTATAAATTATGTTCAAATGATTATGATATATTCATAATATATCTCCCACTGTTTTTATCAAATTAATAGCCCTTACTATTAATTCGGAAAGCATATCCCATAAATCTTTCTAGTGAGCCAAGATCCATATTTCGTCATGTCCTAAGTCAACCACTGGTAGTCCTTAAAACATGATTATTTAGGTAGACAACAATTGTCAATTATATCATATAAAATTCTTGGATAGTTTGGTGAACAACGATTGATCTTATCTATATAATAGATTTTTAACCAAACTCTATGCTTCTAAGTTCATAATAGTTGAATATAACCGTTTATTTCCACCTCATTATGACGACTCAGTTAAGTTAGACCCAATGATACAACGGCCGAATATAACCGTTTATATTCTTCGCATCTCACCACGATAGACAGGAGTCCCCTGCCATTGACAGTCATTCCCCTTGTCGATCTAGGATTCGATGAGTGTTCATTCATTGGAAAGCATCTGATTAAAACTTAATATTTTGTTAAGGGGTTTAAAGAATTTATGACGATCATGATCACATCATAAAGAGATCCTCAATTTTCCTTGAACCAAATACTTCAAATTGACATCTTAGATTGTTCATTTCCCAGGTAGATGGAGGATCCCAATGGTCACACTTAATACCCATTAACCTTACGAATACGCATATCCGCTTTTGATAGAAAATCCCAATTTTAGATATAAAAAATCCATATTTAATTCCGTGTTTTAAAATCCATATTTTATAAACACAAGAATCTCATGATCGTTTGTTAATTTTAAAATCTTGAATCGTTACAGATTTTATCTTGTTTAAGCAGGCATGGCATGGGTGATGTATCTAATACATTCATTCATACATGATTAATCTAATTAAAACATGCATCTCTATGTATCCTACACATACATTCATACATCATATGTAAAGTAAGTGCAGTATGTAAACGTGATTGGTTATGGCCTTTATCCTATATGATCCTCTCAAGCTAATGAAAGGATCAAGGTCAATCTATGGTGGCATAAACATAAATACAAATTACATGTCTTCATTCTTCTTGTCTTCTTGGTTGCTCCTTCTCTTGGACCATCCTTCAATCTTCAATTACATTACATTGAATAATTGAATACAATCTACACTAAAGTACTTACATGATAAAACTCGAGTTACATTCGAGGTTCAACAATTACAAGAATGAAGAAAACGACATGCAAGTCGTATTTATAAAACCAAAACCATTAATCTAAGGGTCTTAAGGCCATAACCATCACCATGCTCAAGTAACAATTAAATAATATGTCATATTATATAATCATGTTATACCATATCATATTTCAGATGATCCAATCAAAGAAATCATATACCGCAAAAATCAGAAAATCAGAATCAAATTCTGAAAACAATAAATCGTCTTTTTCATGTAATAAACGGCATCAAACGCCTTACAGACGAGTCGATGATAGCTAAGCTATCAGTGTTGTTCAGACGCTCGTTTCCAGTCAGAAAACACATATCGTTTGCGAAAATCGGACACTGGACAGATTTCACCAGATTTGCACAGCGTATACAGAAATCGTATCGTATACAATCCCCATATCAAGAACAAACATTAATCATATATATATATATATATATATATATATATATATATATATATATATATCAGTATATATACAAATTATATAATTATATGATCATCTCAATCAGCTTAAATCATAACAGAACCATATATATGCATCATAACATATTATAAACAGCATATATAAGAACATAAACATGGCAGATTCGCAAAACATGCATACTCGCATCATATACAGTTAACACGTAACCAAATCAACCCCTTATACACGTAGCTCTGATGCCAATGTTGGGTTCCGAGGCATAAAACGCAGCGGATAAACGTAAATAAAACAAAATTTTCGAAACCCAAACCAGGATCCATGTATAATTCCGGGCAGATTATGGAGATAACGAATCATACCTGTTAAGATCTTGTTTCACAAACTCAACGGAGATCCTTGCTTGTAATCACCACACACAGTCCTTGCGTCAAGATCCGTGTCTCTAAGGTAATCCACACGAATGTCCGACCGTCCAACGATCCGAGGAGCCAAGTACTAGCCCGCGAAGAACAGCCTCTCTCTCTCTAGCCTCTCGAAGATGGAGCTGCTAAGGTTTTGTCAAAAACGATTTAATGACTCTTAACCCTAAAGTAATACATCATTATGTATTTATACGAGAGAAATAATGGGCTAAAATCAAAAAACCGAATTGGGCTTCCTTAAACCCAATTCTATTTCTATTCTGATTTTATTATTGGACTTCCTTAAATCCAATTCTGTTCTTACTTTATTAAATTCGAATTTGCTTAGATAATTAATTAGGACCAGTCCAATTAATTAAATAGCCAATTCTCAATTTAATAATGATTTAATTTAAATTCTTAATTTAAACTAAAACTCCTTTTAAGACGTTCTAAGTGTGTGACCCTATAGGTTATTATTACGTTGGCAATAATTTTAATATCTAATAAAATTATAAACAATGAGCGGTATCTAGTAATACATCATTGCTACCCAAGTAATAATAATAATCGGTGATTCAATTTAAACCTTTTGCGATAAATGTTTCTGTGTAATATAATCCCTTTAACCAAATATTATAGATTAAACTCGAGGCATGTGTTTAGTCATCCTCTTCAACATTTAATCCGGGTTTACTTGATCCATGAGTAGACTATTAAAACAAATCATTATTTGAGCACGTCCATGCATTTTATAGTCTCACTCAATCAAGAGGCCAATAATATCTCTCCTAATTCTAGGAGGGTTAAATCCTTTATCTATCATTCATATTTCTCATATTACTCATGATATACCCGATGTCCACTTTTATCATCACCCGGTCAAAGGTAACTTTTAATGTAGTCAAAGTATATTAATCCTCGTATAGAAATATAATGACTCAAGTCAAAGGACCATTACACCATTATCACTGTGAGTCTTTCTTATGACTTTATTAAACATGAAGAATCTCACTGTGGGTCTGTCAGTACCATGTACCCCTACATGTACCTATGTTTTTGACTTTAGTATCTCCATACTTATAACCAATGAGATGAGGTTATCTGTCAAACAACATACTAGTCTATTTACGTATTATTATTGCCCTGTAATAATAATACTCGACTAGGGACCTTTAAGAATATGATATATTATATAATCTCAAGTTCAAGTCATGTACTTAAACTATACAATGTGTATCATGATTCTAAGGACATTTATTATGCTAACAAATATATCGCAGTAATTAAAGTCATAATAAATACGTTTAATGAATAATCAAATGACATAAGGGTTTATTAAAAGAAACAATGTATTGCCTCTAGGGCACCTACACTAACACTTTAATCATCCAATTCTTCTGCCATACACACATCACCATCCTTGTCCATAGGGGGTGCACTTTCTAACAATAAATAAGGGGTATCTGGTCCCTGAAAAACTGGAATCTCAGAATGAGGTTCCTCTTCTATGATTTCCTCAGTTCTTACTGCTCTGCAAGAAGCTGACACAAAACCCTCTAATGGCTGACTTCGTAAATCAACTGTTAAATCTTCTGGATTCTTCCCTGGAAAGTCATCAAGAAACTCATTCATTGGCTCAGGAAGCTTAGCAGCTTTAGCAGCATGTTGCAAAGCTTTAGTATAGCATTCTCTAGACTCATATTGGCATCCTCGAACTATACCGATACCACTTGGTGTTGGAAACTTCATAGTCAGATGATAAATTGAGGTAACTACCCTCATCTCCTTTAAGATTGGCCTCCCAAGGATAGCATTATAGTTCATATTATCCTCTATAACAATGAATTCGGTTAACTGCGTAATGCAACAAGGTTTATCACCTAAAGTCACTGGTAAACGAATCTTACCTTTGATGGGAACCTGGTTATTGGTGAAGCCATACAAGGTGTCCTTTATTGGAGTTAGATCCCTATCCAGAAAATGCATCTTCTTGAAAGCTGAGTAGGACAACAAATTCACAGAGCTTCCATTATCCACTAACACTCTATGAACCTCATAAGACCAAATTCCTGCCTCAATTACCAAAGCGTCGGTATGTGGGTGGTGTACCCAGGAAGCATCCTCCTCTGTGAAGGTGATATCTGCATCTTCCCCTTCGAACAATTTGGGAGACCTCTGCGATAGATTACAAACATTAGTCAAAGGACGCTCCTTAGCTTCGCGAGTATACCTTTCCATGGCATTTCTGCTGTTTCCTTTAATGTGGGGACCTCCAATAATAGTATGTATACACCCAGCCTTAGGTGGTCCTTCCATCAACACAGGTTCTGTTGCCTTCTGAGTCTTCTCTTCTCTATACTTCTTTCCTTCCTGAGCTACCCATTTTGTTAACTGCCCTTGCCTGATTAGAGTTTCAATTAAATCCTTTAGATGGCGACAGTTTGTAGTATTATGCCCATTGTTGTCATGAAAATCACAGTATGGACGCTCATTCTTATTCCCTGGAGGACCATTCTTGAAAGGCTTCTTAAACCATGGAGAATTCTTATTTACTTCATATATGTGATCAATTGGAGCTACTAGAGGGGTGAAAGTTTCATACACAGGCCTCTCTCATCGATTATAGGAAGCTGGTGGTGGAACTTGATTCATAGCAGGTCTAGTGGGATTGACAGCTTCAGCTTCCGGCTTCACCTAAGATGTGCGACTGACCACTTTTCTATTGTCTCGATTATTAGGACTTCTGGGCCTTGTTCTCTTGTGTCCTGACCATCCACCTTACTTCTCAAACTCTGGATCTTTCTTCAAATCAGCTAAAGATTCCTCCACGAGACGAAAAGATTCTACCTGAGCATAAAAGTCTGCCAGCGTCTCAGGTTCCTTCCCTTGCAATGCTTTCCAGAAATCTGAACCTCCCCTGACACCAACAATTAAGAAGTTCTTCAAAGTTTCCTCAGGTGCTTTCCTGACCTTGGGAACCTCTGCATTAAACCTTTTGAAATACTCTGTCAACGTTTCATTAGGTGTCTGCTTGATGTTGGCCAACGTATTGGTAGGAGGTGAAAATGCAACAGATGCCCTAAATTGAGTAATAAAGAGCCTTCCCATACTCTCCCAGGAACTAATAGAATCAGCAGATAACCTCTTAAACCATTGATGAGCACCACCCTGTAAAGTTGCTGCCAACAACCTACATCTTGTGGCTTCTTTTACCTGATAAACATCAATCTCTGTATCGAAACGACTCAAGTACTCAACGGGATCAGTGGTTCCATCGAACTTTAACTCATTCGAGGGCCTATAGGATCTGGGTAAAGCTGACTTCCGAACCTTCTTCGAAAAAGGAGAAGAAGCTATAGGTTTAGTTGCGAGATGCTTCTCATCCTTGAGTTTAGCCAATATCTTCTTAATATTCTCAACGGTCACCTCTCCAATAGCTTCTATTTTCATCTTTTTACTCGTTCCTCCATCTTCTTGTGACTCTGCAGTACTAGACTCATCAATAGTTTCCTCTGACTCTGTTTCATCATCTTCAATTATCTCAACAGACGACTCTTTATCTCTCTTCTTTTTCTGAGAGGAACCTCCTGCTTTAACCTTCTT
This sequence comes from Saposhnikovia divaricata, assembly GCA_036435485.1. Classification (NCBI taxonomy): domain Eukaryota; kingdom Viridiplantae; phylum Streptophyta; class Magnoliopsida; order Apiales; family Apiaceae; genus Saposhnikovia; species Saposhnikovia divaricata. Next base: position 1,088,003 of record JAZHRN010000145.1, on the reverse strand, counting down.
CTTTCCCTTGGACTCCGTATGAACCTGGGACTATACCTTCTTGGTAGGAGTTTTATTCTTCTCAGGATTCTCTTGTTCTTCATTATCATCATCCTGTTTTGGTTCTTCCTCCTCCTCCTCCTCGGCTCCCTCTTCCAGTTCAGGTTCTTTTTCTTCGAAATTCAACTGCTTCGGGGTAACCTTCGATTTCTTACCCTTCTTGGCTTTCTTTTTCCTCCTATTTGATGCTTGTTCCAAAAGATGTTAGCTCCCCTCCTTCTAGCGCCAATGTTGATGAGTGGATTTCGTAACAACTTTTGAGAGGTTTTTTGGTGAGTTGTAAAGGCTAACGATCAACTGTTCAATGGAAGATTTGGGTTATGTTTATGGAGGTGAGCTGAGCTCGAGGGTGTCTCCAATAATCTCAGGTGCCTTTAGAGAGAATTAGAGAGCTCAATTCGTCTTACCCTCAAGGTGCCTACGTATCCTTTATATTGGAATCAAGGTCACGTAGTTCTAATGCTAAGCTGATTCTGCTTGACTAGCTGTATTCGGTTGTCTAGTTCGTGTTGGACTCAGGTTCCTTTAGAGTTTACCACGAACTGGTTGGCTAAGTAGAGTAGAACTCGAGTTCGTACCCTACTATAATTCTCATGCCTATTAGAGGCATTCTAAGATCAACTGCGCCCTAGAAGTACACTCCAATAATAAGTCTATATCTGTTCTAGATGGCGTCTAGAACTTTCTGTCGGTTGCTTTAAGGAACATGGTGCTCAGGAACCTATATCTCAGGAGCCTGTTTCTCAGGAACCTCCTTATTTCGGGACCTGTTGATCAAGAACCTCTGTATATGCATCTGTACCTGCACAAATAACGAACTCATTAGGCTGGATAGCTTCTTGATGTCTTCACATGCTTCTGCTGTCTCTATGGCTGTTGCTAGGCTGATTCGAACTCTTCTATGAGGAGGAACTTGGTCTGTTTGTGATCTGCTCAGCTTCCAATTCCTCGGGAACCTCTTGATACTTGTGGTTTATTGACCATCTCTCGGTATGATGCTCATTTCTTCATATCTGATCTTCATGGCTTGGACTGGATCTTGATTTCTAACTTGTATGGATTGGACCCTATAGCTTAATGGGCCTAAATTCAGCCCATGATAATTTTGGGCACAACAGGGGTATTTATAGGATAAGAATTAGGGTTAAGCGGTGTGTTGGGTGAATCTCTACCATACACATGTGGAATGTGGTGGAGTAATCCTAGCCATCCAAATGATTCCTTCCTCATTAAGAATTCCCTTTTGCACCAAGCTCCTAATTCTTTTTCCCTTCTTTCATTTTAGTCCTTTTTCTTCCACTTTTGCCCTTCCTTGCTCTTTATTTCTTTATTTTGCATTTCTTCACTTTCTCTTGAATTTCCTGAAATGCAACAAAGTAATTTAATAAAATATGAGTTCAAGCAATAAATAGGATATATAAATATGCAAAAATATGCACTTATCAATAAATATATTTAATTTACATGAAATATATAATTTATTTTACACAAAAATATTATAATTTAATTTTATATTAATAAACATAATTCTTTTTATTTAAAAATGCATCATCGCATTATTCAATTAAATCAAATAATGCATAAATATTAATATAAGAATTTTAATATCATATTCTAATCTTATGACTATAAATTTTATTTAATTTTAAAAATTTTGAATAAGATAATCTTAAATTACATATTATTATTTTCTAAGAAAAAAACTAATTTACAATTACATCATTGCATTAATCAATTAAATTAAATAATGCGTAAATATTTTTAAATAAAAATGATTATGTTTATTAATGTATAATTAAATTAAAATATTTTTATGTAAAATAAATTTTATATTTATGTAAAATAAATATATTTATTAATAAAAAGACTAAAATATCCCTTACAATTTAACGGCATTTTGATTAAATCATGTTCAGGGGTTGCAAACTGAAGAGAAATTGAAGTATGGAAGGTTAAGTGCCAGTAAAAAAAATAATGGTACCTATTTGTCTTTGGCAAATACTTAAGGGTTACAAAGTGCAATAAGCTCTAGAAAGAAAGATGAAAAAATTCATAACATGTTCAAAATAGCCTTCATTTTTTCTTTTGTTGATGTAATAAAAAAATTCTCTTTATGATTTAGTATTTACAGGTATATGCTCAATTTTTATTTATGATGATAAAAAACAAAAAAATTTGGTTTCAATTTGTATGGAGCAAAATTGGTAGTCTATATTAGGAAGTTTTAGTTCGAGGCATAACAAGAGCTTAGCATTAAAACCGAGAGATCGTGTATCCAGCCCTCAACACCACTTGATTTGTTCAGATATGAAGTATCCCTTAAAACTATCACCAGCGAGAGATCGTGTATCCCACCCTCAACACCACTTGATTTTTTCAGGTATGAAGTATCCCTTAAAACTATCACCAGTGATAATAAAAGTTGGCAACAGGCATCAGTTCCCCAAAAAAGTATCACCAAGCAGGGTCGTTCCATACTTTATGGAGGTTTAAGGGCGGAACCAAAAAAAGGATAATCATTTTTATTTAATTTTTACTATTTTAAAACGTAAAAATTGCAATATTATAAAATAGAACTTCAATTAAAAAAACCAAATAAGTACTAAGTATATCAATAATTTAAATACTTACAAATTAAGTAACAACTATATCGAACGCTCCTTAATACAAAATTTGAAATGACCATATCAACATCAATATTCTCCAACATATGTTTTTCGATGCACAAAATTGCAAGATCGTTCAATCTTTTTTGTGACATTGATGATCGTAAATAATTTTTCATCAATTTTAACTTGGAAAAACTTCTTTCATCTGACAGTCACGGGTATTGACAATAAGATTCTATAAGCAATTGCAACATTCAGAAAACAATCCAAGGATTTGATAAACTCAAGAATCTAAACTGCAGACATTAAATCAATTGGCACATAAACTTGCAACGTATCCAATTCTTGTACAAGAGCCTCCAATTCAAAATATATCAAGCCATTATGAGAGAAAGTAGATACCAAATTACTACAGTGCTTCTTCAATTCATCATGATCCAAAAACTTTGAGGTTGGTGAATCAAACAGAAATCCAAAAACATCTTCAAATGTCTTTAACTGGTCAAAATGACTCTTTAATGAGGTAACTGCAACATCAACCAATCGTAAGAAAAAACCAATTCTAAAGGACTCTTCAGCTGATTTTAATTCTTCATTATGATCTTTTTCATCAAATTTCTTTTATCTTAAAATACGACATTTTATAGGAAAAATAGGCTTAACATCCATTTCAACTGCAAGATCTTTAGCAACATTCATGCTAGAAACAAACCCTTCTTCTCTATACTTGTCAAAAAATAACATCACACTTTTAATTATTTCATGGTAGCACCGATACACATAGATTTAGATTGCAATTTCTTACTCTCACCATGTTAATGGAAAACAAAATGTGCGTGACTGACTGAAAACAAATAACCATACCAAGTAAAAATTTGAAATTTTCAAATAAACCAATCAAACTCTCTACTTCACTAACTAACTTGGGATCATTAGAGTTGTCCCTTAATTCTATTAAGCCAACCTAATTTGAGGAGTTTCAAATCTAATAGCTTTTACACTCTTTGTATGACTTTCCCAACGAGAATTGCACAAAGATTTCACTGTCAAGCCCGGAAAATTATCAAGTAAAACTTTCCATCTTTTAGGAGAACTTGAAAACAATGTATATATTCGTTGTACAACTCCAAAGAATGAAATAGCTTTAACACAAGAATTAGCAGTATCACATAGAGAAAGATTAAGACTATGACAAGCACATGGCATATATATGGCTCTTGGATTATGTCAAGTAACCGTTTCTGAACACCCTGATGTTTTCCTTTCATATTAGAACCATTGTCATAATCTTGACCTCTCAACTAATCAATATTAAGATCAAAAGACTTTAAAGCATTTAACAATTCATCGAATAAGTCTGATCCAGTTGTGTCATCCACCTTAAAGAACTCTTCTACTTTTTTTTACTTGACATGCTTACACATCGTACAATTAAAGTCATTTGTTCTTGATGACTCACATCATCAAGGTTACAATAAAAAATAATTAAGAAATATTTAACCACTTTAATGACGGTCAAAATTGAAGTTCTAACACTACTAGTCAAAAGAGATATCAACTCATTCTGAATTTTTTGACCAAGATAATGATGATGTATCTCATGATTTTGAATGCGTCTAACATGATCTTGCATGACAAAATCATATTCTGCAATCATCTCAATCAATCCCAAAAAATTACCATAACTTTCTGTTAACTCGAATAACTTGTAGAAAGGGGGTTGAATACAAGTTAAATAATCGTGTCTGATTTTGCTTTAGTAAATAACAATGACAAACGAATAACTCAAAACTTGTTCGAAATAATAAGATCAAATACAAACTCTACCAAAGGTGTACAAATACCTTTATCAGCTGCTCTCAATACAAATCTCTCTCTGTTTGTGCACTCGTATACTCACGATGATCACAAATCTCACACATATTACAATGTTATAGAGAGAGTATTTATACATGGTAATGTTCTGTCATCTAGTTGATAGTTTACACTGATAGTCGATTCCTTTCTTCATGCACACTTCTTTCCATCTTCTGAATATCAGATCATATAGAATAGCACTTTCCAATTCTGCAGCTTCAGTCAGGATCTGTCATAGTCCCTGAGAACTCGTAGTCCGTGACTCTAGTCTCTGATCGAGTACTGTTCATAGTTCTACAAATCTTCGATAACTGATTCATCCTTAATCAAATGCTAAACTCTTTATAAGATCAGGGTATTACAAGATGTGTAATGTAATTTTATTCTACACATCACAACTCATGATTTATTCCTAACAATCTCCCCCTATTTATGCTTTACAAACTGAAGCATAAATCTGAGTTGTTGATGTCAAAACCTTTAACAATGCAACCAGAATAGAATATATACAAATCTATTATTTACATGAGGTTGAGTCACACAAGTACCTCAGATACTCAATCTGCCTTAATTCTTCAGAACTGTGGGTTAACTCTGAGAAATTCATCAAGTAGAGCATCTTCAGTTTTAGCTAAGACTTCACCAACACTCTACTTCAGATCTAACATGTCACCATTATCGATAATGATTTGATAATGCAGAGCTCTCAACTTATCTGGCCTATATCTGAATTGATCAAGATTTTGAATAGAAACAGAATCATACTTTCCTTCCATAGCTTGATAATAGACAAATGATCCACCATCATCAACATTGATTTCCAATGATTTCAATTCAATCTCTTTGTCTTTACCATCATCATCAACATAATATAGCTTGAAAGGTGGTACATTCTCCTTCTTTGCTCTATACAATCTCTTCAAAGCTTTATCAGTCTCATCAGTCCAGTGCATAAGTGATGTATTATAATTCTGAGTAACTTCAGCATTTTTATGTAACAAGAATCGAACATAAGCTAACTCTTCCTCCTTTTTATGATATAAGAATGTAGATAATTTCATCCATTTCACTCTACCATCAGACAAGAAGTATAAGAGAAAAACTTATTTCTTTTCTTTGTCAACTAACCCTCTTCTTGACTCATACTTTTGATATGTCTTCACTCTATGAACAAGAAATGCAAAAATCAACCTGTTAAGATGTTTCTGAGTCAGCTTTTTACCAACCATGTCCAAAAGTGAATGAGGATCAGCTGGTAAATTTGGAACATCTGTGGTATGTTTATTCATCGAACTATGACCAAGTCCACTCCTTTTTCGAGGAATTAGAGATTGTAAATTTTGACTCATGGTCCAGTAAGATGGTTCCTTAACTGCTGAATGAACCTGTTTGTTTACACCAGAAATATTAGATTGAACATTTTGTGACTTCATCACTTCCTCCTGTGTAAATCCCACATTCTTCAAATTAATAGTAGTCCCTGACACTACATCTTTCATAACTTGTTCCTGTAGAAGAATTGATGCAGTATCCGGTACTTGAAGAGTTTTAGCTTTCTTTGTTACAGACTCTGACTGGTTAGAAACTTGTTTCCCCTTAGATCTTGAAAGAACAGGTCAACCAGCTTCAGTGCCTGTACCTATCTTACCTTTTCCTTTTCCAATATTCGAACCACCACTGCCACCATCATCATCCTTGTCTTTCCTATCAGAACTATCCTTAGTAGCATCAGCCTTGAAAGAATCTCTAAGGACTATTCTTGTTTCCCTCCTCTTAATTGTTTTTATCTCCCCCTTTTTGACATCAGCAACAGTGCCTCCAAGAGTTTCAGTAAGAGAAAAAATAAGATTCATTAAAACAGCCTAATTTTCCATGATAGTGACTTGGTTGTCTGTGATGAACATCTGTTTGAGATTGTTGAACATTCTCAAGAATTTTCTTGTGTGAATACAAATGAGCATCAATGTTGGAAGTAGTAATATTCATAGCATCATTGGTAGCCTGAATTGCAGTATCAATACATGCAACCTGAGTAGCAAGACCTTGAACAGACCAGTTCACAGAAGAAAATTCAGCATCCGAAATATGATGAGAATCAGCACTAAGCTCACTTGCATAATTAAATTTTGCAATTTCCTTGGCATGAGCTAAAGCTATAGGATCTGAAACTTCATCTGGACAAATACTATATTTATTAAAGAAATACCGTTTGTCCTTGGCTCTTATATTCTCAATCTTTCCAATATGCTTGATAAGTGTGAAAGAATCAGAATCAGTAGTGAAATGACTATAAGCAAGTTCAGTACGGAACTCTTGATCCCAATAAGTAAATGTCTCCTTCTCTTCAGATTCATTATTAAAATGAACAGATATCGTATCATCAATCTGATTGTAAAAATCAAGATGCAAAGGTGTAGCCTTCTGAAGAGCATGATCTCTATCATTTGCTTGAAGCAATTGAATAAATGTAAAATTCAGAGAATCAATACCCAAAGCATGAGCTTCTACCAAAGTAGTTGGCCAATGATGATCAAAGTAACCAAATGTGGGTTCTGTAACCTTTGCAGATGATGTTGCCTGTGAATCATGAACTACAGATGTAGAATGATATTCAAGTAAAGGTACTTGAGTAGAATGACTTAAAGTGACAACTGAAGTATCTGAAACTAAAAAATAAGGAATCATAGGTAAATTTCCAATATTACTAACATCCTGACCCTCACCAGTATCCTGTGTGCTAACATCCATAGACTTTGACTCCTCCATAGAGTGATCAGCACCTGCAGATGTCTCAATCCTAGCTGAGATTGGTTGCACATACAGAGGAACACTACGATCATTAGGTAAATCTGCTGGGACTGTCTGAGAAAATGAATCTTTTAACCTCTCTCCTCTTCGATTGATAGAATCCACAAGCCTTTGCTTATATTTCTGAGCTTTAACTTCAGGCTTTGAATTAAGCTTGGCTAAATCCTGTTTCTCATACATTTTGATGAAAGAATAAGTACCAGAATCCATACCCAGATTCTCAGACCAAGATTCAGGAAAAACTTGATCCCAGAAATCAAAAGATGGTTCTTTCCTAGTTATCTCTCCCTCACTATGGGGTTGGTCACCCATACTCTCTTTCTCACTGTGACTTACTGTAACACCCCGACTTCCCAATACTATAAAAATACTTTTATAATAAATTATTGGATTTAATTAGATAAAATGGATTTTTAATACAGGGAAATTTTGGAAAATTTCGGCATGTTGTATTCGTAATACGGACTATCCACCTGTAATTTGAATCCAAACCAATTCATTCCAACACCAACTACTAAGAAATAATACAAACACATGTTCAACCTGTCCTAACTGATCAGGTGAACCATACCAAAATGCCCTCCCGATCAGAGCAAAGATCGGGGCATCACAATACCAACTAAATACATAAACCTTGATAACAAAATAATAAGAAATAAATACAACCCCACTACTAACCCGGATCTCTAACAGGTAGTGGTATGAAACAAGCAACTACTAACTAAGTTATTACATTACAATACTAAATCCTTAATTAAAAAAAAATGCATACACTCCACAAATATAAATACAACCAACTAGAACTATTACACAAAATTTTTACTGATACCCAAAAGTCCAACCTTCTAGCAGAGTGCAACTAGGCTGCCTAAGGTCCACAACAAGTTCTTCTCGGATATATCTTCTAACTTGTATTCTTCTCTTCTTTAACTGAAAAAGGGTTAGAAACAATAGCAAAGAGTGAGCCAAATGCTCAGCAAGTGATAAAAATGGAAATAGAGAATCCACAACTATATGCTGAATATAACAATATAAAGGTGCCAAGGAATACACAGGATATTCTGATTTCAATTCATAATCTCAAGATAAGTCTGTCTGGCTATACAGTATGCTGCTCATGATATTTCAAAATCATCCTTTAAAAGTTTCTAAAACCTTTTTATTGAAGGCAGAAAATCATCAATTTTTTTTTATTGAAGGCAGAAAATCATCAATTCTCTTTTTAAATAAATTTTCATTTTCATTTTTTTTTAAACATTTAAATTTGATTTTATTCTTCTCCTGATTACGGACAATACGGGTGATCAGCCACGTAAAGTCCCCGTTCCTTTGAAATTGGGTTCCCAATTAGGCAATACATTGGCCTTTAATGCAGGACTAGGACCACCCTAGCCTCTTACGCTAAATAAAAGTGCTGGACTAGGACCACCCTAGCCTCTTACGCTTCTCCAATTTATAAAACCTTTAAAAACTTTAAAACATTTCACTTTTCAGTCCATTATACTCACTGATAACAGATCAGCCCAGTATAAGGAATGTTTTTAAAAAAAACATTTTTAAATAAATAAGCCATTTTAATTTGCATTTATAAAAGATTAGGGGTCAAGGAAACGTTCAGCAATAATTGCATAAAGTTTTCAAGATAGGAATTCAAGTGTGGTAAAAAGGGTATTTAAGAATATGGTTTTGTCAAACACATAACAATAATAAGAGGTGATGTTAAAGAAATATTAAATTAATTCAGGTAGGTTTCAGCAAAACAGGATTAAATCAAATAAAAGGTTACGAGTTAATGAGGGATAAGATAATTGTTAGGGTTTTAGAATTAAAGTTCCAGGGAATTATAAGTAGGATTTTTATTTGGGAAATTTAGGAATTAAATGTAAATAAAGGGTTTGTGATAGAGCAAGGCATAAATTATGAATTAAGGTTTACAGTTTAATAGGAATTACTGTCACATTAGTGTGATAGTAGGGTACAGAAAGTTTAAACAATTATTCATGACATCAACGATAAGGTACAAGGGTTTAAACAATAATTCATAAAGATAAATAACAGGGTACGGAAGTTTAATTAATTTTTCAGAGGTACAAGCAAGAAGGTACAAGGGTTTAAACATCAATTCATAAGAGCAAGTACTAAGGTACGAGAGTTAAGCAATTATTCAAAAGGATAAGCAAGGTACAAGAGTTTAACAATTAGTTCATAAAGGTAGATAACAGGGTACAAGAGGTAACAACAAGTTATAAGGAATAAGCAGTAAGGTACAAAAGATTTCATAATAATTTAAAAAGGGTTACAGTAAGATATAAACGTTTAAGCAAATATTCATAAACAGTTGAAGAAATCTGAACTTAAATGCAGGGTTCGAATCACTTGCCTTAACAGAATACTTCCTTGCTAGTAGCTTAGTTTCAAAAGTTCTCAACCTTGGCCTTTCCTGTACCCCTTGGGTCTACGTCTTTCGAATCTACACATAAAAGCACTATTTCAGAATTCTATATAATGCTCGAACGTCTAACCTTAATCTACCCTTGTGATAATCCCCTAAATTTACTTACCTTAGTCATTTTATCTCAACCACAGACCACTGACATAACACATAATTATAACCAATAAGCATTTAGCAGAAAATCACATAAATAAATTATAATTCAAATACCACTCAAAATTAGAAGGACATACATATATATATATATATATATATATATATATATATATATATACTCAAAAATGTACAATTAGGATTTTAGAAAATTTTGACGGCATCCCCTTTGTACGGGTACACTATCAGTCGAAACACAATCGACACAAACAATCAATAACCACAATCACATTTTCTTGTACATTATACCACTATCTATTATACTTTAATAAATCGAACCAATTTCATCATAAAAATCGAAATCGAGTCGGGCAACAATCGTATCCACTGAACAAAACAGTAATTGGTTTCATAATCACAAAACTATATTTACTAAACTTGTTGACCATATACAGGACAACAATACACTAACCCAAACACAGAGAGCACCAACACACACTCCCTTCGGCAAGCGCATACATACACACAATAATATCAGTTAAAATGGTACTACAACAATAAGAGGGAGTTCGAATTCGAACTCTAGCAGAAGGAATGGGGGAGGTCTCGGTCGTATCTCACCGGGATGGCAAGAACTCACCTCGGCAACACCCACAAACGCCCAACTTGCCACGATTTTAACACCCACACACCCGATTATACACCCACACCACTGTACACACGCCGTTACAGTACACTCTCACCCACTCTGTTCAACATAAACACGCAAATTGCACCCTCCTCAACACTATGATTCATACGTATATATATATATATATATATATATATATATATATATATATATATATATATATATATATATATTGGGAGTAATGAAATAGAAAGAAGAATTTCTGGGAGAGAAAAATTGAGAGAGAGAGAAGGGAGAAATCGAGAATATTTGAGAAAGAGAGGGAGAGAAGGCTCGAGAGAATTCTTGAGAGAAAGTGGGAAGCAGAGCACTGGAGAAAAAATAAGGGAAAGGGTGTGGGTTTTGTGGGATTAAAAGAAAAAGGTAAAAAGGTAATTGCTGAAAATCAAATTAACAAAAATTAATTAACTTTTTAAAATAAAAATCAAATAGCAAATTAGTGGAAAACTAAACTTTCCAATTTTTAAAATAAAGAGTACAAAATTACGAACAAAAGCATATTTTTAAAATATTTTTAAGATAAAAAATGAATTAAATATGAATTTTACAAATAACGATCCTTTAAATGCAAATATAACTTTTAAAATCATTTTAAAATACTCAAACACTAAAAATAATTCACCCAGTAACTTTAAAAACTAAATAAATATACAAATATGATATTGTAAAAGATTTCAAAATTTTTAAATACTTCGATGATTTTATAAAAATTTCCAGAAGATAAATAACATATGAATTAAATAGGATTTAATCACCAAAAATAAAATAAAAAAAAACGTAGACTTATCCGACACATATAAATCATCAAATAAACCCACAATACGACATCACACATATTTTACCTCCTAAAAAAAATTCACGTCACCTAATTCACATTTAATATTAAATAAATAATTATAAATATTAAAAATTTCTAAGGCGTTATACTTACTAAAGTCAACACTCTTTCTACCTCTCCTTTTGCCTGGTCAGGAGCCAGCCTCTCTGTGTGTGGATCTATGTCCATCTTTTCAAGTATTTCACTCAGATTTGGAAAAGTGCTCTCATGACCTATAGAAAAATAGGGGTTAGGAGAAATTATTATACCTGAACTCACATGGAGAGAGGGTTCCTCATTTGGCAAGGAGCTTGAGGTTTTCTCCATAGAGTGAGCAACTATAGTCTCTGAACCCTCACAACCATCTATTGTCTTTTCAGAGACTAGAGGCTCCAGTATACCACTTTCAGGGTCTACACTAGACTCTGATGCCTTTAGTATGACTTCATTAGGCATCACAGTTTGTGTGTCACTGTCTTTAAGTGTTGTTTGTTGAGACACGCCCTCAAGGTGAATAGACTCTGACTGAACAAAATTTGATTGATCTTCAGGAAAATCAATCAAAGTCATTCCTCCCATATCATTGGGTATCTCACTTGCAGTTTCAGTCATCACAGAAGACCTTTCAGCATCAACCATCACAATCCTGAATCATCCAACCTCTGACTAGATGGTTCTTGTGTTGCAATGACTATGATCTGATCTATCCTACTACCCACCAATGGTGCAATAGTATCTTCTGTTGGCTGCTTTTCTCTAAGTACTACCTCCTTTTGTTCACCTAATGCTGGAGCATCTTCAATAATGTAGTCTTTATGAAATAGATATGTGTGAAGTGATTGAAGTGCACCATGCTTTGAAAGTCCAAACTTCTTTCTCAATTCTCCTCTGATTGATTGATAGAAATACATCTTCATAAGATCAAGTCTTTGATATAGAATTCCATATTCTTCAGGATGAGAAAGTTTAGGTACTCTTTCCATCAGAAAGTCTAGAACAGGCCTGGAAAGCTTGACTTTCATAGAAATTACCTTCATAGCCAGCCTGTATGTCAATGTGGCTTCCCAACGTGAATCAATATCAAGGCCTTTCTTGTCAGATTTTGACTTGGATACAGCTTTAGTTCTAGAGACCTGCAAGATGTTAGTTGGACTAGACTCTGTGTGTGTAGGTGACAAATGAATCTTTCTCCTTTTTTTCCTGGTATAGTGAGCAATAGATTTATCTTGATAAGACTCAAGAGGTGCAAACTTAGTAGTGATCTTGGGTTGAGATCGTTTTTCAATAGACACAGCCTTTTGGGTGACTGTACCTAGTAACTGTTTTCCCTTTTTAAGAACTACAGTCTTTTGTGAGATTGCAGCCTGGCTGTTACTTGGTCCTTCACCTCTTTCTCCTAGCTTAGAGAGTTGAATTGCAGCCCTCAAATCTGCTCTCTCGGCAAGAGGTATATTATCATCATCTTCACTAGAACTACTAGAACTAGGAGCTACATATATTCTCTTCCTTATAACTGATGCCTTTTGAGAAACATCAGAGGTTGGTTTCTTTGAAACAATAGGCTGTGGTTCAAGAGTTGGTTCTAGAATTGTTTCAGAGACTGTGGAGTATTGGGTTACTTGGGTAGACACAGGGAGGTCCTCCACCTATTGAGGTTCCTGAGTCATTTCACCACTAAAGAAAGAAGAATTGTAGAGAGTAGGAAGATGAGTTCTGAGAAGTACTTGTACATGTTGAGGATAACACATTGTTGGTATCTCTTCTGAATTCTTCTCACTGTCCTTCTTTGTAATTTCAGAGAAAATTCTCTTTTGCTGTATATAAGAAGGAACACAATGTTGTCTACCAAACCTGGTATTAGCATTAGGAATAAAATGGTTAATGAATAACTGCATAAATCTATGATAATAAACCATCTTCCTTCCATGATCTCTTGACCCAAGTTTGATACTCATCTGATTTACGATAATGTGACCAACGTTAATTACTCTATTACAAAGCAAACTATATCCAATGTGAGAAGTAACAGAATAATTTGTTCAAAAGAACTACATTTACCAGTAAAGCATTTAGCTAACTGATCAAAGAAGAAAGACCATTCTTTTCTGAGAAAAGGTCTTTTTAATTGGCTCATGTTATTTAAAGGTCCACTATAACCTAATGCAGATAACATAGTTCTAACATCATCATCAGATGGTTCACTAACATAATTCACATTAATAGGTAAGTGAAGTACTGAATTAATCACAGATTCAGTAATATCAAAAGAATCTTGTCCTAGGTTTAGAACAATCTTACCTGGTTGACCCTGAACAGGATCAACTACCTCAGCATTCTCCCAAGCTTGTGAAACATCAACTTGATTAATGTAATAATCCGAATTTTCAGGATTTATTATTGTGATGATTTAAGTATTTTCTTTATTTTCCTATTAAGGAGGAAAAAGATTGTGGATATTTTGAGAGGTCAAATATATAGGTTATTATGTTTTCGTGTTTATATGATGGTTTACGGGTGTTGGGTAAGCCCGTGTATTTTTATTTGTATTTTGAGGATTTAAATGTATTTAAATCATGCATTGTTGAGCTTCGGAAATTTTTATAAAATCATCGGGGCATTTAAAAAAAATCATGAAATCTTTTTTAAAATTATCTTTATATATTTATTGAGTTTTTAAAATTTTTGGGTGGATTAATTTGGGAGCTTAAGTATTTTAAAATGATTTTAAGAGTTTTATTGTATTTAAAGGATCAAAACTTTGAAAATTCATATTTAATTCATTTTTGATCCGAAAAATAGTTTGAAAATATGTGGGTGCTCATAATTTTATATTCTTTATTTTAAAATTTCAAAGTGTAATTTTCCGGGGGTTTTATTTAACTTTGATTTATTAGTCGCTTTTTCGAATGTATTTGGACCCGAAATGTAGTGTTAGTAGTATTTAGATATTGGGCCAAGCCCAATATAAACACAACGCACACAAGCAGCAACTCAGTTCGACATCTTGCTTATGGAAATCTCTGGAGAACTCTCGGGCACTCCAAATCTCTCTCGCTAATCCTCTCAATCTCTCTCGTTTTCTCAATTATCGGTAATCTCTCTCTCCCTCGTCTGATTTAATCTCTCTCCAGCTGTTGTGTGTATGTATATATATATATATATACGAGTATGTGCATATGTGTGGGGGAGTAGTGAGCTCGATTGTGACCATATGGGTGTATGTATAGCAGCGTGTATGTACTGTAATTGTCCGGGTGTGTGTATGAATTTGCTGGTCACCATGGTCGATTCTCCCCCTCCCCTGTTCTTACTGTTTCACTGTTGTGGTATGGTGGTGTTATGCCGAGTGTAGAGTCGCCAGTGGTGATCTTCGGAGGGCCAGTGGCCTTTGTTTAACCCTTTTCCATGTTTGTTTATGTGTATTGCAATGGATTAAATATGTATCTATGACTGTATGCTAACTTTGTAGTGTTTTAATCGAGTTGTTGAGTAGTTAGTTTCATCGTTAATTGTTTAATTCTTCGTTAATGATGATAAAGGGATGTATAGCATGAATTGATACTGGAAGTGTGTTGTACGTTAATAGTAGAGTCGATTACAGGTTTAAACATGATATTTGGTGTAACTTCGGACGGAGTAGAGACGTCGGAATGCCGTTGGATTGTTTTGCCAGTTTTTGGGTGGGTTTGCTGGTGTTATTGTGGTTATTTAGTTGTTAATGGTTAAAGTGTAATTGTAAATGTGATTCGAGTCGACTAAATGGTAAATGCTTATGTGCTATATGGCATCCTCTTTTCGAATATAGTTTAATTTTTTTCCATTTTATTAAATTGCGAATATGTTATTGTGATAATTAAATTAGATTTAATTGCGAGCTAGTGATTAATTTCCATAATTTAATTCGGAAAGTATATTAGTTAAATTGTAAGATTTTTGTCTTGATTTTCGTGAGTAATTCGAAGAGCATAATTGTTAATAATAATTGTTGAGTTAATTATGAGTCTGATTAAATGTTCGGATTAGTAATTACTAAATTGCTAATTGTTAATGATTATCGGATATGTTATATGATTAGTAAATTGTGTGTTGAATTTGGAGTGACAATTATTCTTGGTAAATCGCTATTTGTGGATATGGATTTTAGGATAAAAGAAATTATTTGTACATTTTGATCGGATTGTGATATATGTCCGTAATATGAAACTGTCTCCTGATTATATAGTTTTCAATTGTAATCTATAGTAAAGTTAAACTATTATTTAATTTTCTTTATGTGTTTATCTGCGAGGAGTTGTAATGAGATCACGAGTCTTAAATGTCAATATTTAAGGATTGGTGAAATTCTCTGCAACTAGTTCCTCGGGCTTACAAATACCAATGATTAATTGCCACAAGTATAATTAATATGCTCTAGTGGTATGATCATTGATATAGCGTAAGTAATAGTTAGTGCTAGGGGTTTGTTAGGCCGAATACACACTTATAATCAACTAAGTATGAGAGAATAACAATAAGTTCTTTAAAAGCTTTAAAAACTGTTTGAAATTAACTTCTCTCTCAGTGATGTAAATTATTAGGTTACAATGAAAGATATTGTATTACACGACCGATACCCTTCTAGGGTTAACCTAACTGTATTTACAAAGTATACAGCTGCTATACAATCGATAATTGATACTCCTATAAATTAGCTATACAATTGATATCAATTACGATTGCTACTCGTCTCCTTAGTCAACTCAATCTCTTTGACAGCTATCCAATCTTCAAATATATTGCTTCCATAATTATCTTCAATAATTCTTCAAACACTGTTGACAAGTAGATGCTTCCTCCAGACAGAGTTTAACAAACTCTGTCAAGCTTCCAACAGTCAGCGTATAGCAAACTTTGTTCAGCCTCTAACTGTCAGAGTTTAACTAAACTCTGACTGCTTCCTGTTTAAACTCTGTTTTTCCCTACAAAACTTAAAAACTGATATTAACCGTATCAATTATATTTAACAATCTCCCCCAACTTGTTCATTAGTAAAAATGCACAAGTTAACAATAATTGATGATGTCAAAACAATTTCATACAAACTCAGTGTTTATTAAAATAATCTGAGTTTAAACTTGACTTAACAAAAGTCTACAAATAACAAGAAAATTCTTACAGACTTTAATCTCTAATCTCTTCAAGATCTGGCGTTGTTCTGAGATAATCTATGAGCAATCTTTTCTCTGAATTTTCAAGCTCAATCTCCATAGCTTCTTTAATCTCTCTTAGCTGAGGATCACTCTCATCTGTCTGATAGATAGCAGATCTAAGATCATAGATTTTGTTTCTCCTCATCTCATTTCCCAGCCTAATAAATTTTACTTCTTCTAACTGTGAATTGAAGTCAAGTACTGTGATTCCCAAATCAGTCTTTAATTTCGCAGTACCCTTCTTCATTTCAATAACATTTCCATTCCAATCTCTATACTTAGGAACATAACTGCTATTGCACTTCATCCCTCTGATTGCCAAATTCTGGAGCATTTTCTTTCTGAGCACATTTGCAACTGATTGAGTCCTTTGACTATTCACCTTGAAAAGATATAGAACATATTCTAATTCTTCCCAATATTTCAAGCCAATATCATTCTCACCAATTCTAAATACCGTCCCATCAGCCATGAAGTACAAGAGAAAGTCCTTCTTTAAACTCTTCTGATAAACTAACTATACTGATTCCAGTCTGTCCAAACTCTCTTGAGTGACACCACGACCTGGAACAGCCAGTGAAGAAGGATCTCTAGGACCAGTATATTGCCTTTTGTCCTTATGTGAGCCTAGACCACCCTTATTGTTTCCAACCTTACCATACAAGGCTCTTCCATCAGAAAAATCCATAGAAACTCCAGATAATAGATTTGGATCATGAAGTGTTCCTTTCCCAAAAACTGATTGCAACTGAGAAGATAAAGGTCTAGACACAACTTGTGTAGCAACAGAGGTTGTGTTTTCTTTCTTCTGTACAACTTGTGTAGAAACAGAGGTTGTATTTTCTTTCTTCTATAAACTTTCTCCTTCAATGCCTTTCAGCTTGAGTTTAGCTTCTGCTGCCGTTGATTTCTTTGATAATTGTGATTTTTGACTAGCATCAGTACTTTCCTTGATCACAATGCCTCTAAGAACAGGCCTAGGAGCTTTTCCTTTCTTTAACTTACCAGACTTTAAAGCCTTGAGATGTTCTTCTTGTAAACTCTTTTCTTCAGCTTTAATGTCTTCAATTGTAACTCCTTCCTCATTTTCTTCAATAAACAACTTAGCAGCCAATTATTCATCAGTCTGTGGATTAGAAGATAATAGCAAACCCTTGGTCTTTGAAGTACCTTGAGTATCATTGTTTATCCCAACAAACTTTGATTTAGAGGACTTGCTAGTTTTCAGAGTTTGAAGTTCTTCAGTTTTGCCCCTTCCTTTATTACTTGCTCCTCCATCTCCAGCATTATCCTTTCTGATCAGAGTTTGAGATTGCTTGCATTTGTCTTTAGCAACTCTCTCCCCCTTTTTGACATCATCAGGAATCAAGATAAAAGTGATCAGCTCCAAGGAGTTAGCAATGGAATCAATCTTCCCAGACAATACATTCTGATTTTGTTCAACTTGACCCAGCCTCTGAAACAGAGTTTCTTGAGCTTTAGAAATGGTCTTTGTAACACCCCCAGATCCGGGGTCCGGGATCCGGTGGTTACGGTTTCCAATTCTGTCCACAACAATTGAACTTTCCTTAACATAAAATAAATTACGTCTCTATGACCCAAAACAACAATATAAAACACACCCGTTATAGTCCCAGAGATGAAATCAGAGTCACAATCAAATTTTTCTTAATCACATTATGAGTTCTTACAATCCAAAAGAATTTCAATATAATTACATACTCTTTGCCATCCATTTACATAAGTCATACTAGACTATATTCTTGGTACTGAAAGAATAAATATATCCTACCAATAGCTTCTTCTTCAGCTCTGGTAGTCTCATCGTCCTCGCCCGCGTCGAGTGCGCCTTGTGCGAGTCATCTGGTCTAGCTGTTGTTGTGATATAATAATAAAGCAAGGGTGAGCAATAGCCCACCAACAATAATATATAACTGAACGATAAAGTATAACAGTTCAAAAGTATCTTTCAAACCATATGCCATGCATTTACGGAAATGATGCCAGTATAATATGAACGATGAAGTTACAAGGTAACTTAAAGTATTTGTTTGTAGAAATATCTGCTACGTCAAAAGTAAGCGAGATATTCTCATTGTTATTAAGAAGAGGAACTTGCATGAAAAGGTTGCAATTCCAGTTATGAACATTTTTCCAGTTTTGCCAACAGTAATCATGTTGCAGGAAATAAATAAGTTTGGATGATGAACCAATGATGGAGTATTCACCGCGCCCGCTGTTCCAATCTTGATGATCAGTCGAGATCGTACAGCTCAATTTAGATTTACTACCGGTAGAAGGAAGAACTGACGGCTTTACTTGTATACCGCCTTACTAGCTCTCCCCGGCCAATGGTTGGGCCAAAGGGGATGGACCGGCGCTACTCGGCCTCTTACACGACTCCTAGTTCAAATAGAATTCATGATTCTGAATGTAACGTTCGTCCCCCTTTCCCTAAGTATAATGCTTGTTGATAAGACTCCACAAAGTAGTCGTATCTAGTTGGAAAGGAAAATTTACCAATAACTCCCAAGCTATTACTTGGTGACGGATATCAACTTGTTCCAGTAATCTTACCCCTCGAAAGATGAGAAGGTAAGCAATGACTTAATAAGTCAACAGCACCCGAGTTGCGGGTGAAGGGAATACTTTATGACCGGGAAGTCGACAAGATAAATAACATTTTTCCAAGTAAGGTTCCCTTATTATTAAGGAGATAGACTCAAAGAAGAATGATGTCTGAGAACCTTTCTTGATATAAGATTAATAATAATATGACTCCGAAATATTTTCTGTAATAATCGAAGAAGATAAACCTTATCGAGGTTATACTAAGTATGGAATAAATATTCAGAGAATATTTATTGAGTTAAAATATTTAAAGAATAATTGGGAATATGAAAGAATATCTTTAATCAGAGTATTTCTCAAAATAATCCCTGAAGAAATATCAGGAGAATATTTATTGAATAAATAAATATTTAAATGAATACTCAAAACAATATTCATTAATTAATAAGACCTGAAAATAATATTTAAGGTAATATTCATAATTAATTAGGAATTTAAATGAATATTCAAAAGTAATATTCATTTAATGAATAATATCCTAAATGAATATCAAGTAATATTCATTTAGTAATCCAAGCCTTAAGGAATATTCGAGATAATATTCGATAATTAAATCAAGCTTCAGATGAATATTAAAATAATATTCATCAAGTATTCAATATCTTAAATGAATATTCAAACGTAATATTTATTTAATAAAATAATATTCTAAAAGAATATCCAAATAATATTCATTTAGTAGTCTCATCTTTAGAAGAATATTCGAAATAATAATCGATAATCAATTCGACTCTGAATGAATATTGAGAAATATTATTCGTTGAATAGTTACGTTCAAATAATTATTTGAAGTAAGGATCGTTAAAATAATTAGTCTCGAACGAATATTCAAATAATATTCATCGCCCAAATAATAGAAAATATTTACTTAAATATTTTCCTCCGAGGTAATCTCGATATATCAAGGAATATTGACTCCCGGTCTATTTTTGATTAATAAGATGTATACGCCCTTCTATGAGGGTCTTACAATAACCGGCTTATAACTGATATATAACTATCTAGCTTATAAGCCAACAATAACATTCAGGGAACAAGTATATCAATTCAACTTGAAAGTAGGCATGCATGCAATGGCATATGCATATCAGCAATCATATATATATATTTATTCAATCACAACAACAGCCTAAAAGAAGGGAATTGAAACTTGCCTGATAGTCGAGTACGGTAAGGGGTAGTGGTAGCGGGTCCCGGTTCAGCTTGGTGATCTATAAATAGCCAAGGCATTCGGGATTAATCACTTAACATATAAAAAGTTAAGTTATACTTAATTCGAAACACGTTCTCGAGTTATCTCGTTATACCCCTTTTAGTGGATTACTTTTATCACTGATCCGACCCGACATTCGTTCGTTAATACGACATGTCATTGTACTTATACTTGGGACATACTTAAGTCATATGAGTTCTAAAGTCGATCGTTACGAACCAATACTATACTCCGAGTTTTATCGCCCGTTTTCTAAGTGTTTTACCGAAGTTATAAAAGAGTCGTCTTTTAGGGGTTCGTTCGCGTTTAACCTCGACTCGAACATTTTTAATAAATCGAAAAATGATCCTTTTGACATACGGTTTTCTTTCACACCTTCCTTTTTACCTCTAGTATTTATTTACCAAGATTCGCCATGACGTTACATAGTTTACGAGGGTTCAATTACAGTTACGAATTCTCGGTTACGGTTTCGATATACTTTTAGTAAACCGGCCGTAACTCCTAAACCGTAAGTCCGTTTCACACGTTCCTTATATCAAAACGAAGCTTATAACATAACCTATCCTATCATGGCAGAAAAGGTTTCTGGACAGTAGGGTCTTGATATGAAAAATGGCACACAAAACATGATATTGTAAAATCGGACATTATAACGGCTATGTTTACGCGTTTTCCAAAGTTTTTACACTTTATCACGATCACCCCATGATCAAATCAACCACTTAAACACATGATAAACATCATGACAAGATCAATAACATCTCCTTATAACCATCTCATGGATCACCAACCATAATCAACCACAAATCCATGGATCTAAACATATAACTAACATATCAACCACTAATCAACCAATCCTTCTTATTACTCATATAAACTCAAAGTAAAAGCTATAGTTTAGGATGTTTATACCTTCCTCGAAGTATATTCTAGCCTCACTAAGCTTGGTATGGTCCTTGGATTGCTTTAAGCTTGCTAAATCAATCATGAAAACAAGAAAATCAAAGATTAGTTTTCATTAAAACACTATTCATCCTCCCCTTTGAGGATTTATTTGAAAATGGTAAAAGAGGAGTTTGGGGCTAAGATTTCTAGGAGATTACTTTTATAAATTATAGGACTTACCATAAAAATTTGGAGACCAAATGATGGTTGGAAGGTTGATTTCCCCTCTTGAATTAAGGAAGAAGCCGAATGGTGTTCTTGGAAGGGGGGGGGGAGAGTTTCTTGCTTGGTTGATTATCCAATAATGCATAAAGTGATTTGTGTGAGATAATATCTCATCCAAGTGGTGCTAGTGGAGTATGATGTATTGGATGATGAAAATTGCAAGGCATGTGTCAAGATTTGGATGGTTGTAAGCTAACTAGTTGGTTTGTTTTGCTAAGTACTAGTTTATTCCATGACCATGCTAGTTACTCTTGCCCACTTGGTTAGTAGATATTTGTTCTAGTAGCTTGCACAAGACTCTTGCTTCCTCTGCTTGTTTCTGTGTCCGGTTATTGCCCGTTTCAATTGATCGTTCGTGAGAATATTTCACGGATTTCTAATTAGGGTTTACCGGGAATCCTCTTTAATAATAATACTTTCATTCTCCATCTTTCATTCTAACTTTCCAATTTATATTCCTTAAATCCATTCGTTAAATACTTAAGGCTATCAGTGTCCAGGGAACTCTCGGAGAAAATAAAAGTGCGGTTTTTCAGAATCCGACAGCTTTTACATACACTTATTTTCCCCCTGGATCACTAATACGAACTCGGAAATCCGTTCCAAATGCTTCTATATAGTGTCGTCTCATATTATTACATACTCCCACCAAACACTATTCATTCTGTATTCTTTATTTGTTCTCTTAGGGTGGTACAATTGTCCGTATTCTCTTTCGATCGTTCCTTAACCTTTTTACGGAACTACTGGATTAATCGTTATCGATCTGGATGACATGAGGGTATTCTCTTGCTTGAAATTGCCATATCTTATTCCCTTAGAAGATAGATTATTCTTACCTATATTGTTACCCTTTAGCATTCTTCAAGACATAGAAATAATAAAGTCGAATTCCATTCATTCTTTCCAAATATCGATTATTACATTGTAGCCATAACCACTCCTCAGTGGTTTCCTACCTTCATTCTTAAATCAAATATAATAACATCCCAAAATATCAAATCCTCAAAGTTAATATCTCAATTCTTGGATTATAATAGTATTTAATCCACTGTCCGGTCAAATATTATACCGAAAAGAATTTGGAATTTCTGAATTCCGACCGTCTCTGCATTCACTTATTTCCTCCGCGTATTACTAATATGACTTCGAAACATCCATATCACGTCCCGTACATAGGGTGGAGTGAAAAGTTTTCCAACTTACAAAATCACTATTCATCCACCAAATTACTATGCACGTACAGGAAACACTATGCACGTACGGGAAATACTATGCACGTACGGGAAATACTATGCACGTACGGGAAATACTATGCACGTATGGGAAACACTATGCACGTACTCATTTCCCTTCAAGGATCCATTAGCTCCTTCCTGGATGGTAGATTATTCTTATCTAGGTCCTCAACCATCGAATTACTCTATTCTGACAATATACCAATGCATCAGGATCATTGTCCAAAGCAATATCCATTCATTAGAGCTGGTGACCTTGTTGTTGGAATCATTGTTCCTCATTTTATCATTACTTAATAAAAAGTTTTAATTATATCCAAAATTTGGGGTTCTTACAGTCTTAAACTTTGTCTGATTATCCCTCTGTATAGTCATATCTCTAGCAACAACATCAGCTCTCAATTCATTAATAGCTTTTTGAGACTCATCAAATCTTCCATTCAGAGTTTTGACTTGAACAATGGTTTCTTGTAGACTTGAAATAATATCAGGATTTGAGATCTTCGTGGCAGATTGATGAACAAATTTAGCTGCTCTTTCAACAGGAAAAATACAGTCTGACTTATACCAATCCCTTGAATTCTTGGCAAAGTGCTCAGCTTCAATGTTATGTTGATCTGAGGGTTTAGAAAAAGGTGTGTGCATAGCATCAGTTTGAACTGGTATACTCTAAGAAGAGTTTGACTCTGCACTTGCTTCATTTTCAACATCAACAGCTGTATTTTCAACTTGATAAGTATGCACTGCAACATTTTCTTCAACAATCTCTGCAGTTTCAGTAACATTCACTGCAGTTGTGTCTCTAGCCTCAACAGACTTTGGAACTTCAACATGTTCAACCTCTTCACCTTGTTCAAGAACCTGGTGAGCATCAGAGAATAACTCAGTGTGTGATGCCACTGTTTCATCAAGTACTACAGTTGGCTGATCAGCTGCACCAGTTTCTTCAGAATTTACAATGATAGGTGAAAGAGGAACATTAATGTGATCAGAGAATGGTATAAATGTTTCAACAAAATCATCCGTAGTAGGAAAACCTTCTCTGTTGTCCTCATCCATTTGTACATTGACAGGTGTTTTGGCAGCTTCTTCTGCAGTATATGTCTCAACAGTAGGTATATCCTTGGAAATCACCTCTGGAGCTTCAAAATTAACATCTTCATCAGATTCATCAAGAATTAATCTCCTTCTCTTAGCTGGAGGATTCACTTCTGCTCTCTCTTCTGCTGAAACAGAATCATTAGGTATAGAAGGAGATTTAGGTTTGTTAGCCCGTTCCTTATACTTCTTTGGCTTAGAAGCTTCAGCCATCCTCTGTTTTCTTGATGGCCTTATAGCCTTGCTTTTCTTTGGCTTCTTAGGTTTTTATTGTGGTTGAGGTTGAGGTTGTGATGAAGATTGTGGTTTTGGAGATGTAGTTGTAGTGATTGGCCAGTGTTTATGGTTTGAGGTGGGTCAGTGTTTGTGGGTTGAGGTGGTGACTGTGGAGGTTCAATGATTGGTTCATTTTGTGGTTCTTGTGGTTGGTTGAGGAAGTTTCTGAGGGCAAGAGGATAGATAAACTCTGGTATTTGCTCTTTGTTAGCATCCTTATTTTTCAGATCAGAGAACATTCTCTTATGACATTGGAAAGGTTGGATAACATCCTCAACAGCAATTGTCAAATTTGGTAAACAAGCAGAGAATAAAGATTGACAAAAACGTGAGAAGTAAACAGTTGTACTAGACTCTGCAAGTTTTTCACCTAAATTCATAAGTACAAGACGACCAAAATCAAAGTTACTCCCATTAAGAAGAGAATACCCGATTGGAAGACTTTCACCAGGAATTGCATCCCAGTTGGTGACCTTCTTGCCAAATGCATGAGTAATGCAATCAAAGAAGAAGCTCCACTCCTTCCTGAGCCCTGGCCTTTTGATATCCCCAATCTTATCCAAAGAACCAGAAAACCGTATTTGTTGTAACATTTCTTTTAGTTGACCCACAACAGCCACAGAGTATGAAGTGTGAGTGTCAAAATCCAAAACCTCACGAACAGTTGCAGGAGTTATGACAAACTCTTGATCTTCATAGGTAAACACAATTGATGGAGTCCCATTCTCTCCACCATCATCATAAATCGAGTTTTTCCAGAAGATTGAGATTTGTATGGCTGAGAGTGTCTCTGGTTGAACAAGAGCCTTACCAATCTCAGAGTCTCTTAAGAAGTTTTGAATCAGATGAAATGATGCTGGGGCTTTAGCAGTGTCTAGAATTGCAGCATAATTGTTGGTAACAAAAGTTAATCCCTGAGCCACAAAGTTCTTGGTTGCCATTAGAACAGTATAAGACAGAAGAGAGTATATGGAAAAGTGTTTGTGAAAATGCTTAAGTGAAAGTAACAGAGAAATTGTGTGTGATGTTGTGTGTTTGTGGTTGTAAAGATGAAAAAGTGAATAATGAAATGATTTTGATTAGATCTGTAATTGAAAAACAAAACCCAATCGTTTTAGACATTAAACACGCAACCAATTTCTTGTTAAGTGTGTGAGTGGGACACGTGTCATGTAAATAGTGGAACAGTTATTTACACGCGCAGTAATAATGCCTATTATTACTGCTGTTCTCTCTCCTATTTCCAATAAGCTTTAACTTTCTGACACAATTAAACAACTGGCAAATATTACATGCAAATGTCAAAAACTCTTTGTGTACTCCAAGTATATATTCTGTCTGAAATAAAATATTACCTTAGAGTACTCAACAAAATCCATCAGTGTTTATCAATTCTCCAACTTAATTACTGTTATCCTTTCAAACACTGCACAGTTGTGAATATACGTGTGTGTAGAGCAGAGTTTACTAGATCAGTATTTAGAGCATCTAGTATTTCATAAAATCCATAAAATAAATTAGTAAACACTGGATGCACAAACTCTCATAGTAAACACTGAATATATGATGAATGCTAAACTCTGTAGTAAATAGTTTATATACAGTAATAATTAACCTATAACCCCCATTATTTTTTTTTACTTTCTCCAGTAATCAGAGGTTGAAACTAGTCACCAAAAATCCTATAATTTTAGCCCTTATCAATTTGATAATTTCTTGGGTCTTCCTAGCTTTCGACTAGTCACCAAAAATTAGAGAATTTTAGCCCTTACTATGTACCAGTAAGTTCCTGGATCGTCCTAGTTACAACATGATCTCAAAGGAGTTCTAAAAATCTATATAGTTTAGCTTTGGGGTTGTTCTAATAACAGAATCTATTTTAACAATGTATAACTAACAGAGTTTAGAGCTCATCAAAATCAGAAATTATTTATAAGAGGCAATGCACACAGTATTTACAGACTCAGAGTTTAGGATAAATAAAGTAAGAGATGCTATAAATATAGAACAGTATCATGCTATGTGAACTTTCTACACAGTTTAAGATTAGATCACAGATAACTTAGAAAGATTCATGACTAATTGCTGAGAGAAATGTTTCATATATGTATCTTCATCGGTATTTATGTTCAGAAAGAAACATTAACAGAGTTTCTCAGAGTTTATTCAACAGTGAACAGTGTATGACTTAAAAGCATGCTATCAGAGTTTAACATTCATTGAGCAGAGTTTGCATAACAGAGATTAACATACTACAGAAATATGAGCAACACAGTACATAAGTAGAGTTTTGAGTCTAACCAATATCTCCAGTCAATACTAGAGACCATTCCTAGTTCATTTACCAGCCTTGTAAATACGGCTTCACTCAATGGCTTGGTGAAGATATCTGCAAGCTGTTGTTCTGTAGACACAAAATGAAGCTCAATGTTCCCTTCTTCTACATGTTCTCTGAAAAAATGGTACCTTATGCTGATGTGCTTGGTCATTGAATGCTGTACTGGATTACCTATCATAGCAATAGCACTTTGATTATCACAGTAAATAGGTATTTTACTGTACCTCAATCCATAATCCAGTAATTGATTTTTCATCCACAGAATCTGTGCACAACAGCTACCAGCAGCAATATACTCTGCTTCAGCTGTAGATGTAGAGATTGATTTCTGTTTCTTGCTGTACCAAGAAACAATTCTATCACCAAGAAATTGACAACTTCCACTAGTACTTTTTCTGTCTATCTTACAGCCTGCAAAGTCTGCATCAGAGTAACCAAGAAGCTGGAAGTCTGATTCTCTTGGATACCACAAGCCTAAAGTTATGGTTCCCTTAAGATATTTGAAGATTCTCTTCACAGCTGTTAGATGTGGTTCTCTTGGATCTGCCTGAAATCTTGCACAAAGACATGTTGCATACATGATGTCAGGTC
This sequence comes from Saposhnikovia divaricata, assembly GCA_036435485.1. NCBI lineage: Eukaryota > Viridiplantae > Streptophyta > Magnoliopsida > Apiales > Apiaceae > Saposhnikovia > Saposhnikovia divaricata. The sequence continues at coordinate 1,060,890 of JAZHRN010000145.1, read as the reverse complement.
TGCTAGCTGTTAGATAAAGAAGTGACCCAATCATTCCTCTATAGTTTGTCATATCCACTAGTGAGCCTGTGTCTCTATCCAACTTTGTTGCTGTTGCTATAGGAGTTGTTGCAGATGAGCAGTCAAGCATGCCAAATTTCTTTAGAATATTTCTGGTATATTTTTCTTGATTGATAAAAATTCCATCATTTGTTTGCTTCACCTGTAGCCCTAGAAAATAACTGAGCTCTCCCATCATGCTCATTTGATACCTAGACTGTATGAGCTTAGCAAACTTCTTACAGAGTTTATCATTAGTAGATCCAAAGATTATGTCATCTACATATATTTGAACTAATAACAGATCACTACAAAGATTGAAATAGAACAAGGTTTTATCAATTGTACCTCTGTGGAACCCACTTTCTAAAAGAAATTGAGCCAGAATTTCATACCATGCTCTTGGTGCCTGTTTAAGTCCATAGAGTGCCTTGTCAAGCCTGTAGACATAATCTGGATACTTGGGATCTACAAATCCTGGTGGTTGTTCAACAAACACTTCTTCTTCAAGTTTTCCATTCAGAAAAGCACTCTTCACATCCATCTGAAAAACCTTGAATTTCTTGTGAGAAGCATATGCTAGAAAGATTCTTATTGCCTCCAATCTTGCAACTGGAGCAAAAGTTTCATCATAGTCTATTCCTTCTTGCTGTGAATAGCCTTTGGCCACAAGTCTGGCTTTGTTTCTTGTAACAACCCCATCACTGTCAGTTTTGTTTCTGAAAACCCATCTAGTACCAACAACAGATCTATTCTTTGGTCTAGGTACAAGGGTCCATACTTCATTTCTCTCAAATTCATTTAACTCCTCCTGCATTGCTGTTATCCAGTCAGCATCTTGAAGAGCTTCTTCCACTTTCTTTGGTTCAGATTTGGACAGAAATGCATGGAACAGACATTCATTTGTTGTAGCACTTCTTGTCCTAACTTTTGCATCTGGATCTCCAATGATTAAATCAGGTGTATGTGATTTTATCCATTTCCTAGCTGTAGGTAAATGACTTCTATTAATAGTTGATCCTCCCCCTTGATCAATGTTCTCCTGATTATCTTGATGCTTTTCTTCATTCCCTGAGGCTCCCCCTGAATTTGATCTTTCAGAGTTTGAACTGTCAGAATTTGGACTTTCAGAGTTTGAGTCATCAGAGTTTGAGTTTGATCCAGAATTTTCAGTTGACTCACTATCAGAATTTGAGTCATCACTCTGATCATGCTCCCCCTCAACTGGTTCTCCTCTTTGTTCAGACTGTACTATTTCTTCTGTGTGTACCAGTAGAGGTTCAGAGTTTGCAGCAACAGAGTTTGTTGGACTAGTGTCATCAGAGTTTATTTCATCAGAGATTAGATCTTCATTTTCGAAATGCAATTGATCATGTTCATTAACATCTTCAAGTCCAGTGATTTTTCTGTCATCAAATGACACATGAATAGATTCCATAAACACCCTTGTTCTTAGATTGTAAACTCTGAATGCTTTGGTTGACACTGGATAGCCAACAAAAATTCCTTCATCTGCTTTCAACTCAAATTTGGTCAACTGTTCAAGATGAGTTTTCAGCACAAAGCATTTGCACCCAAAAATATGAAAATATTTTAGGTTTGGCTTCTTTTCCCTCACCATCTCATATGGTGTTTTTCCATGCTTGTTGATTAGTGTTGCATTTTGAGTAAAACAAGCAGTTTGAACTGCTTCTGCCCAGAAATAGGTTGGCAATTTTGCTTCATCAAGCATAGTTCTTGCAGCTTCTATCAAGGTTCTGTTCTTCCTTTCAACTACATTTTGCTGTGGTGTACCAGGTGCAGAAAATTCTTGCTTCACTCCTCTGTTCTTGCAGAATTCTTCCATTGTTGTATTTCTGAATTCAGTTCCATTATCACTTCTGATTATTTTGACTTTGTGTTTTGATCCTTTGTCCAGTAGCTTTACATGCTCCATTAGTGTTAATGCAGTTTCATCCTTCTTTGCTAGAAAATGCACCCAAGTGTATCTGGTATATTCATCAACAATAACTAGAGCATATTTCTTTCTTCCAATTGACAAGACATTTACTGGTCCAAAAAGATCAACATGTAACAGATGATATGGATCAACAATTGAAGATTCAGACTTGCTCTTGAAAGAGGTCTTCCTCTGTTTGGCCTTTTGACATGAATCACACAGACCATCGACATTTAGTAAAGACTTTGGAAGTCCTCTAACAAGATCCTTTCTTATCAGCTCATTGATGTTGTTCAGATTCAAATGAGAAAGTTTCTTATGCCAATTCCAACTCTCTTCATTTGACATTCTTGTTGAAAGGCACATTGTTTTTCCATCAGAGTTTGTCAACAAGCTTGCTTCATAGATATTGTTGTGTCTTTGTCCAACTAAAACAACTTTCCCTATGGTTTTGCTTATAACCTCACAGTATTCAGGTTGGAAATCTACATGAAAACCTCTGTCACAGATTTGACTCACAGATAGCAGATCATGCTTGAGTCCTGGAACCAGAGCTACATTTGTGATGATGACACTTCAAAGATTAATATTGCCATATCCCAGAGTATGTCCTATGTTGCCATCTCCATAGGAAACTTTTGGGCCAGCCTTTTCCACATACTCTGATAGCAGGGCTTTATTTCCTGTCATGTGTCCTGAACATCCACTGTCCACTACTAGGATGCTTTCCCTGATGCCCTGCAATCACAAGCAATTACTGGGGATTAGATTTAAGGATCCAGACTTGCTTGGATCCTTTGGCTTTCTTAATTCTGTTAGCTTTAGCAGCGGAATTAACTCTAACCCATTTCAGATTAGGTTTTAGTTCATAGTAATTATGATAAATAGCATGATAATTTCTGCAAGTATAAATAGAATGCCAAGTGCTTCCACAGTGTTTGCATAAAGTCTGTGGTTTAGTTCTAACATTATCTTTCTTTACTTCAGACTTGGAAGGTAAAGAATTAATGTTTTTGTTCTTCCTGCAAAAACTAGCAAGATGGTTAGTACTACCACAGTTATGACATGTCTTTCTTGGAGCTAAAGTAGCAAGCATTGGATAGTTGTCTTGAGTAATGCCTACTTTACCATTTCTGTTCTTTCTAGACACTTTCTGTTTCTTAACAGATTTTAACTCCTTAAGCTTATGCTTAAGTTGTTTATCTGTCATTAAACCAATATTAACCTGTTTAACATTAGTTTTTACTGGTTCATTCTTAACAACTTCTTTTCCACCTTCAAATCTAGGTTCATTTATTCCATTAACAAATGTTCCAAATTTCTTAGGTGGAAGAGGTGGTCTAATCTTAACTGTATTCTGAAATCTAAGTTCATCTTTCTCAGAATAACCTAGACCTACAGTGTCAGATTGAAAAACTTCTTGAGTGTCTTTTCCTGAGTGAGTCCAAGTTTTAATAATGTGATTTGCCTTTTCCAACTCAGATTCTAGTTGTTTATACTGACTTAACAACTCTTGTTCAAGATAGACAGCATCATCTCTCTCCTTTTGAACTTGCTACATATTAACAAGTTTCTCTTCTACAACCTTATTTCTCTCTTTGAGTTCAGAATTCTCAGTTTTGATTCTCTCATTCTCTAAAGTCTGATCCTTATAACTGATATGCAAGGACTTAAGATAAATTCTTAATTCAGTTATATCATCAATGTTATAAGCGTAGGTTGTTAAAAGTACCTTGTTTTCAGAATCTACAGCTTCATCAACAGTAGTAGCCATGAGAGCATAGTTTACATCCTCATTTGAGTCAGAGGTATCTGCCCAATCTCTGCCTTTAGTGAAGAGTGCCTTCTCAGTTTTACCCTTCTTGCACTCAGGAGCATAATGACCCATCTCCTTACACTTGTAGCATTGAATCTCAGACTTGTCTCTTTTCATCCTTTCTCTCATGTTTTTTGAAATTCTTCTTGTCAAACTTTGAATCATTCTTGGAGAATTTCTTTCCTTTCTTGAAGTTCTTGAAACCCATCTTCTTGAAAGTCTTTACCATCAAAGCAGCCATTTCCATCATTTCATCATCATCTTCAGAATCAGATGATTCATCTGCATTTGAGTCAACATCAGAGTTTGATGACTCACTTTTAGAACGAATGACCAAGGCTTTTCCTTTTGCCTTCTTCCTGAATGCTTCCTTCTTTGAGGGTCTTTCTTCAACTCTTAGAGCAACAGATTTTGACTTTCTACCTGATCTTCTGCTTCTCTGTTCCATTTCTACTTCATGAGTTTTGAGCAGCCCATAGATCTCATCAATATCAGTATCAGCCAGATCATAATTGTCTCTAATAGTGGTTGTTTTGACATCCCACTTTTCAGGTAGAGAAAGAAGAAACTTGAGATTTGAATCTTCTAGATCATATTCTTTATTAACCAGTGACAGATCATTAAGTAGCTTACAGAATCTGTCAAAGGTTTCTGTCACTGATTCTTCAGATTTAGCCTCAAAGTGTTCATACTCCTGTGTGAGTATGTTCCTTCTATTCTTCTTAATTGCAGCAGTTCCCTAACATCTAACCTCTAGAGCATCCCAAATCTCTTTTGCAGTTTTACAATTGATCACTTTGTTAGACATAACATTATCCAAAGAACTATGAAGGAGATGTCTAACCTTTGCATCCTTTCCAATGGATGAAATATCCTCAGGAGTCAAATCTTTCTTCTCCTTTGGAATAGATTTAGCTTCTTGTCCAGCAGCAACAACAGATAATTTTGTAGGCTTATGCGGGCCTTCATAAATTCTGTCAAGATATTCTGGATCTGTAGCTTCCAGAAACATGGCCATTTTCACCTTCCAGGTTGAGTATTCTGCTGGCTTAAGAATAGGAACCCTGATTGTTTCATATCGACTCACAGTTGCAGGTTGAGCCTTCTCAGCACTAGAGCCTGATGTAGGAGGAGGAATTTCTGCCATTGATTATAGTTGTGTGTGTGTGTGGATCTTAAACTGTATTAAATTAACAGATCAAGCTCTGATACCAATTGTTAGGCCGAATACACACTTATAATCAACTAAGTATGAGAGAATAACAATAAGTTCTTTAAAAGCTTTAAAAACTGTTTGAAATTAACTTCTCTCTCAGTGATGTAAATTATTACAGAGAGCTGCTTAGGTCACAATAAAAGATATTGTATTACACGACCGATACCCTTCTAGGCTTCTAGGGTTAACCTAACTGTATTTATAAAGTATACAGCTGCTATACAATCGATAATTGATACTCCTATAAATTATCTATACAATTGATATCAATTACGATTGATACTCGTCTCCTTAGTCAACTCAATCTCTTTGACAGCTATCCAATCTTCAAAGATATTGCTTCCATAATTATCTTCAATAATTCTTCAAACACTGTTGACAAGTAGACGCTTCCTCCAGACAGAGTTTAACAAACTCTGTCAAGCTTCCAACAGTCAGCGTATAGCAAACTCTGTTCAGCCTCTAACTGTCAGAGTTTAACTAAACTCTGACTGCTTCCTGTTTAAACTCTGTTTTTCCCTGCAAAACTTAAACACTGATATTAACCATTATATTTAACAGGGTTGTTCCCTAGGGCTTACGAACATCAATGATTGATTGTCACGTGTATCATTAAAATGCGTGAGAAATACGATCATTGGTGTAGCGTAAGTAGTAGTGTAATGTAAATTATTATGTGCTATGTGCCGCATGTCTGGGCGGGTACTTTTCTTATTTGTTTACTTTTATGTTGCTGCAAGTTGAGGCAGCTTTATTTTTTCAAAAAAAGGGTTGAATTGTATTGAGGGGTTGTGCCCATAGTCCGATAAACGAATACTTCATGCCGAAATTTTCTGAAAATCCCCTGCGATTAAATTTATTTACCTTATTTGATTTCAAGGGTTTAAAGGCATGATAAGGGAGTTAAATGTTTAAATAAATATGTGTCAAAGGATGGGTTTCGAGGATTAACTATGTCTTGGGGATTAATGGTTTATTTATCTGTTAAATTGAGGATTGAGTGCATTTTGAGAATTATCTGCTAATGGGATAGTGTCAAGAGGATGTCTATAGTATTATGATGGAAAATGTAAATGGCGTTTTATTACATATTAAATGTGATTGGCACCGGGAGATGTCTACCATGTATAGGGGACTCCTTTCGTGTCATTGTCGATTGCTAAATGTGTTATATGTATTAAGTGATAATAGGATAGTTAACTATAAGGAGAACGCCTATAGCTTATCTTTATGTGATCTAGTAGAAACTCTGAATCGGGTCTACTCGAGATACGAGTTTGGACTGACGCGTACGTGTAACTATTGCAGTCGTTAAAGCATGATCAGGTTGAAGCGGTGTATATCAAATAGGAAAGATCGGGGCATCATATAAAGTCCATGGAATTACTTGGGCGGAATGCTGAGAATACGTTGCGTTCTTCTGCATTATGCTAAGGACCAGAGGCAAGTTATTATGCATGCTCTATTTTTCAGAGCATTTGTATTTTGAAATATATGATGTTTGAGAATCCAATTTGAATTCATAATTGAAATTTTTCTAAACTTGTACTTCTTTATCAAAACCAGATTTGAGTTGTTGAACTCTTTTGCTGTTATTAGTTACGTTATTATTCTGGAATGTGAATTTCCAGATTTGCTGATTATTAGAGGTTGTCGATTGTTCCGACACCTGAGACGTTAGATATAGGATTGGACTGTTAGTTTTTTTAAAAATGTGGACCGTAAGGGTCGGACCAGATTCGTGGTCAGAATTATTAAGGCCAATGTGTGCCGTGGATCCATTAAGGACATTGTTGTGTGCGTTTGTCCGGGGTTAGTGCGTGACTGATCAGCAGCCTAACCTAATTGTTTTATAAAAATTATATAATAGTCCAATTCTATTCTAGTCACTGCATTGATATTTCTTGAACTTTGATTACCTTTGAGTTCTTCTTTCTAGTTATCATGGAAATGGATTTTACATATCAGTTCTTCCATTGTTGCAATCATTTAATTATACAAATATATACTTGCTGAGCAATTCTTTCGCTCATACTTGCTTGTTTTAAATATTAACCTTTCAGAGGAAGGTAGACAGATGAGGCTTACCTGCGCAGCTTGGAAGAAGCAGGCAACATGACTTGTGAAGATGATTTGATCCAGAAATTTTATAGCTGGAGTAAATTTTTATGCATATATATTGAGGTGTATTGTACTTATACTTTGTATATAATAGTATTAGCTGCTGGTATACTTCTCATAGAAGATTATACTAGTAATAGTTTGTAAGATAAGGCGATGTAATTAAATTGGATAAGGATAATGTAAAACTTGAATTCTTACTTCTCAATGATGTAATTCAGTTATTAAATGAATTCTTATGGATTAATGTTGTTATAATTCAGTTATTAATTGCAAATAAGTGGTTTAATGGGATTAAGCAGATGTTTGAATTTGGGGGTGTTACAATTAATCTCTGGAGATGCTGTTAGTGCATAACGCAGAGGTCCAATAGCCATAAAGTCCATAACTGGGTGAAAATCAGTTGATACCCCTTTCTTGTTGGTGATAGCTGCAACATGATTGTTTGTCATAAAATCGAAGTCACCAAACTTGAAAGCAACTGACTTGGGTAGCTTCCTTTGAGCAACCATTGATTTTTGATCTAAAACAAACTTGAGAAATCTTTGAAATTGATTCGAGATTTCGAGAACTTGAATCAGTTTTTGCTTTAGAAAATTCAAATATGAAGAAAGCAATAAACAATCAGAATCTCAAAATAATAATATACTCAAAATTCCTTCAGACTCACTAACCCACGTTCACACGTAGATTGACAGGTGGCAGTCCCTGAAAAAGTGTAATTACCCACGATTTTTGGAAATAAAATCCAAAATTGATTTTAATTAAAATCAGGGTCTAATTTGAATTTGAACCGATTTTCAGAGACTAAAATGGGGTTGCATACGTGGCATGTAAGATATTATCCTAAAAATAAATGTGACGCCCCAAAACTGGCACCACTAAATAACCCAGAAATAACTAAACAACCCCTGATTGAAAGTACACATTAATTTATATTACAAAAGTTTAACAAAAATAAAGTACCTTGATACAACTACCCAAAAGACCGCTTCCAGGTTCAAGTGTGAAATAACATACTAATCCAAAGACATCTTAGATTTAAAGCCATTACAATACTTGATGAATTCATACTACGCTTACAAAAGAGGTGGACTACTAATGGCTTGGGTCCACTAGCTACCAACCTGAACAAAAAGCCTCCTAAAAGCGGCACCTGTCATACCAGACCTCTTACGTGCTGTCTGAATAGTCCTTACCATTCTTGCTAACTGTAAGGGTTAGATATAACAAAGAAGTGAGCTACAAAGCTCAGCAAGTGCATAACAATAAATCAAGATAATGGTAGATAATCAGGGTATATCAACATTTCAATAACAGCGGTAAATAATCAGGGTCAAGAATATTTATTTACCGAATCAAATGGAATGGAATTGGAACCACACGCTACGAGCTAAGCTAGGTGATCAGCCAACGCATTAGCTCCGGGCCACATATTACTGTGACTCCAACACACTTCTAAAGGATCCTTGGCACTTATTGACATTGGCCATGGCATTAAAGCAAAAATTCATAACAGACCGGCGTAACGGTCAAAATCAAATTTCCAATCCCAGGGTCGAATAAAATTCAAGTTCTCAATTATATTTCAAATCTTTCGGGAAATTTAAATTTCGATTTTCAATTCAAAATTTCGATTCAAAGTTCATGACAAGAATAAAAGATCGTTGTTTAGGGGATTAAGCAAAGGTATTATTCAACAATCAATTCTTAGGGAATCATAATATATCTCGCAAATGGGATTAAGTCAATTCAGAATAAATATGTAAGGTACGAGTGTAGGGTATAACAAAGTATACAAAGGTATTATGAATAAGATGGTAAAGTAAGGTTAGGTTCGAGAAAACACTCGCCTTGGCGACGAGAGATGGCTACAGTTCTTCTTCCTTCCCTACCGGAGCTGGCTCCTTACCGGGCCTTCTACTCGGACCTATACGAAAATAAATAAATAAATATATCTTAGTGCCTTCCCTCAGTGTTTACTCAATCAGCATCTAGACTTAATAATCTACCCCAACGATGGATGAAAATAAAATAATAGAATAATAAATAATAAATTAACTACTAATAATGTCCAAGTCACATACTAACACATAATTAGAACACATAGCAATTAATCCAACATTTATTCAACATACATCCCTTGCGGTGCTTATGGGAAGTCCGCAGAATAATTTTTTTTTTTTACTATTACTATTTTATTTTATAGACAATAATAAAAAAAATCCCTATATTAAATTAAGTCAATTTAAACAAACTGATAAGTAGTGTGTCACCACATAACAATTATTCCTTACCAATAAAATAAAATAAAATATCACAACTAGAAGTTTTATTGATTAACTAAATTATTTAAATATAAATATAACAACTAATATGTAAAATAGTTAAATTCTCATATTCAACATTTAGATTAGATTATATAAAACTTAACTCCTATTTACTAACAAATAGAAATTTAGAGCACAACTCAATCAATTTTTTTTTATCTATTTATTAATACAATTACACTTTCACTATTAATTAAATAAATATTTATTATCTATAGACTTTTCTCTCTTGGCATACACCTTACCAGTACACACATGCACACACTGCATACTCACGCACACAACCCATACATATATCCATTCAAAAAAATTTCAAAATACCACACATCAACCTCTTCTCTTATTAATACTACATTCTTTTCTCTAATTTTCTTCTTTCTTCTTTATCTCTCATTCTCATCCCTTTTACCCAAAACAAAACACAACCGTAAGATTATATGATAGAATTGACTATACCCACATCATGTATCAGAAGGAAAAATAAAAAACACATAATATTATGATTTAAAACTTAAGGTAAATCCATAAACTCTCACATGCATCAATATATATTACAACCAACCTCTTCTTCCTTACTCCAAGAACATACATACCACCATTGCATCACAAGATTTATATAAATTAAAACCGAACACAAGTTTATTCATCCAACTTTAGAGATTTACAAAACCCATTAAGTACCATAAGTCAAACTTTACACTATTACACGATCCATCATAAAAACAAGTTTAAAACTCACATGTAATGAGATTTAATCAACTAAATACATCAAACTTATAAATATATACATAGATTACATACTCCTCTTTACAACATAAATCACCCATTACAAAATTTGACTTAACCCATCCTAAAACTCACATGCAATTAAGATCTACCAACTATATACATCAAAAACACATATATAAATGAAAATATCACCAAATCAAACTCTTAAGCTCACTATAAGATCATTGCTCAAGAGTGGGTTTGTCTCGGATGACCCCAAAATTGAGTGGGTATCATTAAGAACAACTCCCAATCACAAATCCGATTGCAAGAACCCCTTACTTTAAAAAAATCAGATTTTTGAGACTTAGTAAAACTCAAAGATAAGACCATAGATAGATAGGTATTTGAATAAGGAGAATTTTGGTTACAAAATCATGAAATTTGGCGAAGAAATGACTTACTACTAGAGGTTTTGGTGTTAGAGCTCAAGAATAAAAATGGAGGTGGGTGAAGAGAGAGTACACGGGGAAGAAGAAAAAGAAATGGGGAAGGGGAAGTGGGTGGGGTATTTATAGGGGAGAGAAATAATCAAATTTGATTATTTATTTAATTATTCTACTTAGCAAAATAATCTTGTAAATATTTTATAAAATCTCCTTGGCACAAAATTATTAATATAAATAGCAAGATCAAATAAATAATCTCTAGCACTCTATTTACACATAACTCATTTAATCATCCATCATCATTCACATATTTAATTAATTCAAAATAGAATAGATAATGCAAATTGGACTAAAATAATTCTCATAAAAATATTTGTTGTGGAATAAAAACTAGGTTACGATTATTACGGCTAGGGTTTGTGTATTTAATGCTTAGGGTTCGTGAGCTTCGTGCTTTAATGGCTGCTTCTGCGTTCGAGACTAAACGGTCCTCACAGAATGCCTACGTATCTCTGTATTAGAGAATCAAGCCAAGAAAACGTAGTTCTGAGAATGAGGGGTCAGGCCCTTTATATAGGCTGAGAAGCCTTAGAATTAAGGTAGGAGTTGGAGACTTAATAGATAAGTCACCTCCTTGAGGAAAGTTCTAGACTCCTTCCTTGTAGGAGTCTGTTGCCATATCGAATTGGATGCCTTGGAGGCTAAGTCTTGTAGAGATAATGTCCTTATCTGACACTTATTGCTGAGCTGTTTATTACCCCTAATATTAATTACGAAATTAATATTATAATTGGGGTTCTGGGCCCACCTGGTGGGCCCCACGTTTGGATCATTCTTGGCCTAATTAATGCCACATTAAATGTGTCTCTAGGGCTTATTTTCAGCCCATATCAATATTATAAACCCCATAAATAAAATTAAAATAGCTAATCACCCTTCCAAATATTTGTAAAAATATAATAGAAAATCATGACTCTTAAATTCCAAGGAATAGAATTTAAATAATCTACCCTTAAAATGCACATAGGATAATTTACAATATTTGCACATAAGAAAAATAATAAATCTTGTAAAATCATTCAGAAATACTTAGAACCAAAATTAATTAAATCCAAAATTAATTAATCCTCTGCTGACCTTTCTTTCTGTTCCTTACCACTGTGGACATCCTTGTCTTCAATCGGACGGACCTGCCCCCCGACTCCGTCAGGCCTTAACGAGGCTACATAACAGCTTCGTGCCATCTTCTGATCACCTTTATGTTCTCCAACACCATTCCTGGTAGGGAACTTGATCTTCACATGATAGGTTGAGGCAACAACTTTGAATGCATGAAGTCCAGTCCTTCCAAGGATAGCGTTGTACGTTGAAGCCGCCTTGATTACCAGGAAGTTCAACATCTGAGTGGCCTCCTTGGGCTCTTGCCCGATAGTTACAGGCAGCTGAATAGTCCCTTCAACTTTGGATTCTACTCCATTGAATCCATATATAGGCATGTTATTGGGGGTCAACTGAGAATCAGTGTATCTCATCTTCACAAACGCATCATGAAACAGAATGTCAACGGAAGCTCCATTGTCTATCAGTACTCGCTTCACCTCCGAGTTTCCAATCACAGGAGTTATGACCAATGGGTCGTCATGGGGGAACTTCACCCCTTCCAAGTCTGAGTCATCAAAACTAACTGCTACCTCAGTTTTTGCACGCTTCAGGGCCTCTCCCACGATGTGCAACACCTCTCGGGCATAAGCCTTTCGAGAGTTCCTAGTTGTCCCGGCCGCAGTCGGGCCTCCTGAGATCATGTTGATTACTGGCCCTCGGGGCTGTGGGTTGCGATCTTGATCGTCATCCCTTCTATTATAGTCTCTTCTCTGATTACCACGGTCTTCACCCTTAGTGAAGTGCCTCAGCTTCCCTCTACGGATCAAAAACTCGATCTCATCTTTGAGTTGCTTGCAATCGTCAGTGTCATGCCCCACGTCTCTATGGAATCTGCAATACTGATTCTGGTTTCTCTTTGCGGGATCACCCCTGAGTGGCTTCGGCCATCTGAAATCCTTATCATTCTCAATGTCCAACAAGATTCGACTCCTAGGAGTATTCAACCTTGCATATTCAGTGAACCTTGACCCTTGGTTCTTCTTAGGGGCAGAGTCGGAGTCCTCGCTAGTTCGGGGATACTTGTCCCTAACATCATACTCTTGATCATCATAGTCCTGGTCTTGCTTTCGCTTCTTGGAGTCATTGTTACCTCCTCCTCCAGCTACAGTGGTTTCTTTCTTCAAGCTATCCTCAGCTTTAATGTACTTATCAGCCCTTCGTTGGAGCTCAGCCATGTTCTCAGGGGGATGCTTCGCCAATGATCTCTTGAAGAAGAGGTCAGTGGTTCCGTGTTCCAGGGCTACCATTGCCACCTTATTTTCCAAATCAGTGATATTCAGGGTCTCCTTAGTGAATCGCTTGAGGTAATCCCTCAGATTTTCATTCTTTCCTTGCACTACATACATAAGAGATGCAGAGCTCTTCTCATGCACCCTTCCGCTAATGAATTGGCTAACGAAAGCGGCACTCAACTCCTTAAAAGAGCCAATAGAGTTCGCAGGCAATCGGCTATACCATCTCTGAGCCATACCCGACAGGGTTTGGGGGAACGCTCTGCACTTTAGGGCATCACTTGCAGGCTGCAGCAGCAGTGCGTTCGAGAACGTCCTGACGTGATTTGCGGGATCACCCGTTCCATCATAAGCCTTAATTGTCGGCATCTTAAACTTCCTAGAAATATGAGCATTCATCACCTCCTCAGTAAACGGGGGTGTGGGATCATCAGGATCTCCAAGTGGCATGAGATCCTTGGGGTTACTCCTGGGGGTTTCCACCCTTATAGCTTCTCTTGTTGGGACATCAGCCCTCTTCTGTCTTCTTGAGGACCTCTCCAAATCTATAACGGGAATCCTTCCTGAGATTGGAGGGGGTCGAGTCAGGCTTTGTCTTGCCTGTTCCCTTGCTATATCATCCTTTAGCCTTTGGATCTCAGCCTCATGAGCCTTAATCATCTCCTCAGCCGTTTGTGGAGGTCCATCATGGATTCCTTGGGTCCTCGCCCGAGGTTCTCTGCTAACACGTCGCCTCCATGGATGTTCATCACGATCATCATCCTCAGATGATGAATCATCAGAATAGGGGCCAGAGTAGTCGTCCTAATAAGGACCCAATCCTCTAATATAGGATGGATCCTGTACTTGCATGGTATGTCCGCTTGGCCCTGCTCCCCGAGCAGCTAGAGGGTGGTTAGGCAGACCATACCTCGGGTTAGTATTCAAGGGGAGATCCGTGGTGTGGATCTGTACCCCTGGTGGTGGGTTGTCAGGATTAAAAAAAGGAGAGACCACCATCTGAAGAGGGTTGCCTCGTCCTGCTTGGTCGATCAGAGGCAGCGTACTCTCAACGTGGGGAATCGCCCCTGATTGTTGAGAAACTTGAGACTGGGTGATCACCCCTGATGCTGGGGGAGCCTGTTGGATGATCGCCCCTGATGCTGGGGGAGCCTGTTGGATGATCGCCCCTGATGCTGGGGGAGCCTGTTCGGTCAGGGGTGGAGCAGAGTTGAGTGGCACGGCCTCAGTTACAACTGGTGTTGTTCTTCGTGTTTGAACCATGGTTGATGTTGTCTTCCCACAGACGGCGCCAAATGTTGTGGAATAAAAACTAGGTTACGATTATTACGGCTAGGGTTTGTGTATTTAATGCTTAGGGTTCGTGAGCTTCGTGCTTTAATGGCTGCTTCTGCGTTCGAGACTAAACGGTCCTCACAGAATGCCTACGTATCTCTGTATTAGAGAATCAAGCCAAGAAAACGTAGTTCTGAGAATGAGGGGTCAGGCCCTTTATATAGGCTGAGAAGCCTTAGAATTAAGGTAGGAGTTGGAGACTTAATAGATAAGTCACCTCCTTGAGGAAAGTTCTAGACTCCTTCCTTGTAGGAGTCTGTTGCCATATCGAATTGGATGCCTTGGAGGCTAAGTCTTGTAGAGATAATGTCCTTATCTGACACTTATTGCTGAGCTGTTTATTACCCTTAATATTAATTACGAAATTAATATTATAATTGGGGTTCTGGGCCCACCTGGTGGGCCCCACGTTTGGATCATTCTTGGCCTAATTAATGCCACATTAAATGTGTCTCTAGGGCTTATTTTCAGCCCATATCAATATTATAAACCCCATAAATAAAATTAAAATAGCTAATCACCCTTCCAAATATTTGTAAAAATATAATAGAAAATCATGACTCTTAAATTCCAAGGAATAGAATTTAAATAATCTACCCTTAAAATGCACATAGGATAATTTACAATATTTGCACATAAGAAAAATAATAAATCTTGTAAAATCATTCAGAAATACTTAGAACCAAAATTAATTAAATCTTAACATTTAAAAAAAATCTCTGAATATGCCAAGACGCTAGCATAGAAGATTTCATAATTTTTACTTGCTCCAATTATTTATAAAACTGCTAGAGCAGTATAAAATAATATTTTTAATATCTAAAAATGATCAAACATACAAGAATAATTTAATACATACCCACTTAACGATACTGGACACATTAACTATCAAAAATCATTAATCCACATAATGACACATCAACCTGAAATAAATATTAATATTTTATTCCATAAAGTATAATTACAAAGTACGAAGTTCCCGGATATTACATCCTTCCCCCTTAAAAGGGATTCTATCCCCAGAATCTAATGCGTAAACAACTGAGGGTACTTTTCTAACATTTCACTTTCTAATTCCCAAGTTGATTCTTCAACTCTAGGATTTCTCCACAACACCTTAACTAAAACAACTGTCTTATTTCTTAGTACTTTCTCACTGCGATCTAATATCTCAATCGGCTGCTCTACATAGGACAAGTCTGGATGAATTTCTATCGGTTCATACTCAATTACATGCTTTGCATCAGGATTGTACTTCTTAATCATCGAGACATGAAAAACATTGTGAATATGTTGCATATGGGGAGGTAAGGCTAACTCGTATGCAACCTTCCCTACTCGCTTTAAGATCTCGAATGGGCCAACAAATCTTGGACTAAGCTTTCCTTTCTTTCCAAATCTTGTCACGCCTTTCCATGGAGATATTTTAAGTAACACTGGTTCACCGACTTCAAAATCTACATTCTTCCTAGTTAAATCTGCATATTTCTTCTATCTATTCTGAGCGGCTAATAATCTCTTCTGGATGAGCTCAACAGTCTCTTTCGTTTGTTGTACCAATTCTGGTCCCAACATCTTGCGTTCTCCAACTTCGTCCCAACAAACTGGTGATCAGCATTTTCTTCCGTACAAGGCTTCATAAGGAGGCATTCCAATGCTTGCATGGTAACTATTGTTGTATGAGAATTCTACCAGCGGTAAATGCTCGTCCCAACTACCTTCGAAATCTAAGGCACACACTCTCAGCATATCTTCAATGGTCTGTATGGTTCTTTCGCTCTGACCGTCAGTCTGCGGGTGGTAAGCTGTGCTCATTTTAAGTTGAGTTCCTAAACGTTCCTGAAACTGTCGCCAAAATCTTGAATTAAATCTGGGGTCTCTATCTGACACAATAGATATTGGAACTCCATGACGTACCACTATTTCTTTCAAGTACATGTGAACCAACTTGTCCAGCGAAAACCTTTCGTTGATCCGTAAGAAATGAGCTGATTTAGTTAACCTATCTACGATCACCCAAATGGCATCATGATTTGATTTAGTCCTTGGTAATCCCACCACAAAATCCATTGCGATATGTTCCCACTTCCACTCGAGAATCTCCAACGGTTGCAACAACCCATTCTGCTATTTCTCTCTTCATATCAGGCCACCAAAAATTCTTCTTTAGGTCATGGTACATCTTGGTACTTCCTGGGTGAATCGAATACCTTGAGTTATGAGCTTCATGCAGTATTTCACTTTTTAATTCTTCCACATTGGGTATCCAAATTCTAGAAGAAAATCTTAAAATTCCGTTGTCATCTTTTTGAGTGCATATTTCCTCTCCAGTCAAATCATTAATCTCATGACTCATCACCTCTTCTTGGCATCTTCGTATCTTCTCTAACAACTCTGGTTGAAAGGTCATTGTATGAATCCTTTCATCAGTAGGCGCACAAACCTCTATTTCCAACTTTTCAAATTCTTTAAACAATTCCTTAGCCATCGCCAGCATGTTCAATCTCTCCTTTCGACTTAATGCATCCGCCACTACATTCGCTTTGCCAGGACGATAATTGATAACACAATCGTAATCCTTAATCAATTCTAACCACCTTCTCTGTCTCATATTCAGTTCTTTCTGAGTAAAGATATATTTCAAACTCTTGTGGTCTGTAAATATCTCACATTTCTCTCCATAAATATAATGTCTCCAAATCTTCAACGCAAAGACTATAGCTGCTAACTCCAAATCATGTGTAGGATATCTTTGTTCATGAGGCTTGAGTTTTCTTGACGCATAGGCAATTACTTTGTCATGCTGCATCAATACACATCCTAATCCTTTGTGTGACGCATCACTGAAAATCACAAAATCTCCTTTATCATCGGGTAAAGTTAAAACTGGAGCTGTTGTTAGCCTTTTCTTCAATTCCTGAAAACTTTCCTCACACTTATCAGTCCATTCAAACTTCTCATTCTTTCGGGTCAACTTGGTCAAGGGTCCTGAAATCTTAGAAAAATCTTTAACAAACCTTCTGTAATATCCAGCCAACCCTAAGAAACTTCGTATCTCCGTTGGTGTCTTCGGTTGTTTCCAGTTCATCACGGCCTCAATCTTGGCGGGATCAACCCGAATTCCATCACTGCTGACAACGTGTCCAAGAAACTGTACTTCTCGTAGCCAAAATTCACACTTGGAAAATTTCGCATACAACTTTTCATTCTTTAGAGTTTCCAAATCCATTATTAGATGTTTAGCATGCTCCTCTTCAGTCTTGGAGTAAATCAATATATCATCAATGAAAACTATCATAAAATTATCTAGATACTGCTTGAATACTCGGTTCATCAAATCTATAAAAGCTGCGGGCACGTTTGTCAATCCGAATGCCATCACTAAAAATTCGTAATGTCCATACCTTGTTCGGAATGCTGTCTTTGGTATATCTTCCGTCTTGATCTTAAGTTGATGATATCCTGATCGCAAATCAATCTTCGAAAAACATGTCGCTCCTTTAAGCTGATCAAATAATCATCTATCCTTGGCAATGGATACTTGTTCTTGATTGTTACCTTATTCAACTCTCGATAATCAATGCAGAGTCTCATGCTCCCATCTTTCTTCTTCACAAACAACACTGGCACTCCCCAAGGAGACGTACTTGGCCTTATAACTCCCTTGTCCAATAATTCTTGTAGCTGAGTTGCCAACTCCTTCATTTCTGCCGGTGCCATTCGATACGGGGCTTTGGAAACAGGTTCCGTGCCTGGCACCAGATCAATCGTAAACTCAATTTGTCGGTTAGGAGGTAATCCTGGAAGTTCATCGGGAAACACATCGGGAAATTCATTGACTACAGGAATCGATTCTATCCTAGGAGCTTCTTTACTTATATCTTCAACATACGCCAAATATGCTTCACAACCTTGCCTTAACAATCTCTTCGCTTGCATTATTGAAAGAAATGTCTTCATTTGCTTTTGTCCTCTGAATACTACTTTCCTACCTTCCAGAGAGTTTAAAATGACCGTTTTGCCCTTACAATCTATCTGAGCATTATTTTCCCCTAACCAATCCATTCCTAAAATGACATCGAATTCTATAAGCTGAAAAGTTAATAGGGAAATAGGAAAGCGGTATCCGGATATATCTATTTCACACTGTGGACAAACTTGATCTACTAAGACTCGATCCTGATTTGTGAGTATAATGCTTATAGTTTCCTTCAACCTCCTAGTCTCCCACCCCGTTCTAGCAATAAAATCATTAGAAACAAATGATCTAGTAGCGCCTGAGTCAATTAACACTCTAGCCTTAACAACGTTGATAAGAAGCGTACCTGCTACCACATCGGAGCTTTGAATCGCATCTTTCACGTTCATGCTAAAGGTTCTGGATGGTGCTGAGTAGACTGGCATCTGATATGGCATCATCTGTTGAGTAGGTATCTGAGGAATTGGAACTGGACAAATAGGTATCTGGTTCATTGGAATCTGATTGCTGGGTGGAGGTGCTGTAGTCAACCTCATCAAGTTATTGTTCTTCACTGGTGCCTTGCATTCCTTGGAAATATGACCTACTTTTCCGCATCTGTAACATGTTGTAGGTGGCTTCACACCTCGGCACTCATTTGAATAGTGACCCTTGGTTTGACATTTGTAACACACAATATCTGCTTTATTACACGCACCAACATGCCTCTTCAAACAGGCTTTGCATTCTGGAATGGAAGGTTGTGAGTGTCTCTGTTGATTCTGACCTAAGGGTTTGCTTCCTTGATTTCTGCTTCCTGCTTCATTTCTATGAAAATTACCTCCTTTTCTCGTGGTCTGAAATCCTGGTTTCTTCACGAACCAATTTGCTAGTTTTCCCTGACTTGGCCCCTCTTCATGACCATCAAATTTCCTCTTCTTGTTATTCCTTTCCTTTAGATTCTGCTCACTTTCACCTTCTACTATCTTCGCCAACTGGACCACTTCAGCATAAGTGGTCAACTGAAACATAGCCACCTTACTCCTAATCCATGGTTTAAGTCCCTGTTAAAATCTCTTACCCTTCTTCTCCTCAGTATCCACATACTCGGGTACAAACCTTGACAATTCTGTGAACTTCTTCTCATATTCCGAAACACTTAGCTCATTCTGCTTCAGCTCAAAGAATCTTAATTCCATTTGTGTCTGCATATACTTGGGAAAGTACTGATCCAAAAATAACTTCTTAAACCTCTCCTAAGGAATTACTTCTGTGGTTTCTAATGCCCTTGCTGACTCCCACCAATAGTTCGCTTCGCCTTTCAAGAAATAACTAGCATATTGTTGTGGAATAAAAACTAGGTTGAAATTATTGCGGCTAGGGTTTGTGTATTTAATGCTAGGGTTCGTGAGCTTCGTGCTTTAATGGCTGCTTCTGCGTTCGAGACTTAAGCGGTCCTCACAGAATGCCTACGTATCTCTGTAATTAGAGAATCAAGCCAATAAAACGTAGTTATGAGATGAGGGGTCAGGCCCTTTATATAGGCTGAGAAGCCTTAGAATTATGGTAGGATTTGGAGACTTGGTGGGCAAGTCTTTGAGGAATATTCTAGATCTATTCCTTGTAGGAATCAGTTTCCATATTGAATTGGATGCCTTATTGGATAAGTCTGAAGAGGATATTATCCTTATCCAACTCTTATTTGCTGAGCTGTTTATTACCCTTAATATTAATTACGAAATTAATATTATAATTGGGGTTTTGGGCCCAGCTGGTGGGCCCCATGTTTGGACCATTCTTGGCCTAATTAATGCCACATTAAATGTGTCTTTAGGGCTTACTTTCAGCCCATATCATTTGCCCCCCAACTTCTTAGGAAAACTGATCAGGTTTTCGCAGAAGTTATATTTGCCTTAATCGAGACTCGGGGTCGTTTTTATCCCTTACCTGGGACTTCTTAATTTTCCTACCCTTATATGGGAATTTTGGTTTACACTAGTGTTTCACGAGTATCGTCTTGATTGTAAAGTGTGGAGCGACCTACACATTTACGACGATTCGCCTTATTCGAGGCTTTAACTTGTGCTTGCTTCTAGCAATTCCGGCACTTTATACAGCTTTTATGCATTATGAGCATAAATGGTTGCTCAATTTGTCAAGAAAATATTTCTATAATTTTTCTCGTAATTTTCTATACTTTTCCTAATATTTTAGGAATTTTTATGTACTCACAGGTATTTTTCGTAATTATTCCTAACAATTCAGGAATTTTTATGTACCCATAGGTATTTTTCGTAATTATTCCTAACAATTCAGGAATTTTTATGTACCCACAGGTATTTTAATTATTTTTGGAAATTTTTTTTTCAATTTCCCAATATTACTTTTCAGAATTTTTAAAGGATTAACTTTAAAAAAGTCATCCTGCCAAAAATGCTTCCTGGGCGTGGGTACCCCCGCCAAGGAGACAATTTCCTTAGGCACGCCTAGGAAATTTGGTCTCCTGGGCGTGGGTGTACCTTCGTTCCTTGAAATGCTTCCTGGGCGTGGGTACCCCCACCAAGGAGACACTTTCCTTAGGCACGCCTAGGAAGTTTGGTCTCCTGGGCGTGGGTGTACCTTTGTTCCTTGAAATGCTTCCTGGGCGTGGGTACCCCCGCCAAGGAGACACTTTCCTTAGGCACGCCTAGGAAGTTTGGTCTCCTGGGCGTGGGTATGCCCTTCTCTAAGAAAAGTCAAGTTAGGCGTGGGTACCCCCGCCAAGGAGACACCTTCCTTAGGCACGCCTAGGAGGTTTGGTCTCCTGGGCGTGGGTATAGCCTTCTTTAAGGAAAGTCAAGTTAGGCGTGGGTACCCCCGCCAAGGAGACACCTTCCTTAGGCACGCCTAGGAGGTTTGGTCTCCTGGGCGTGGGTATAGCCTTCTTTAAGGAAAGTCAAGTTAGGCGTGGGTACCCCCGCCAAGGAGACACCTTCCTTAGGCACGCCTAGGAGGTTTGGTCTCCTGGGCGTGGGTATGCCCTTTTAATTGGGCCTCCTGCCTTTAAATTCTGATGGGCTTTTATCCTATTTTCTAAAAATGTCGCAGAACATTCTAGAATTAATTCAAAATTTGAATTTCATGGGCTTCCCGCCTATTCAAAGGCCCAGTCACCTGTTGACAGCCCATTTACCTGATATAACCGGTTGAGTGACCAACCATGAACTCTATAAAAGAGTAGTGTGCGTCCCTCATTTCTCATCTCACTATTCAGCAAAAATTATCTCTCCTTTATCACAAATACTTTTCAAAAAGCTCTGCTAGGGTTCTGTCGCGAGGTGATTTCCGGCGTCTTTCCTCCGCCCTGTTTTCCAGTTTCTGTTTGAAGATCGTTGAATCTTCATCTTCCCCAACTTCTTTTTTCAACATTTCTGGGTTTCAAGCCTTCAAGGGAAGCATTTCAATGGAGGATTCTAGCTCTTTAGGCCAGTCTCAACTCGCTAACACTTCTACCACCGCTCCACGGCTTACAAGGGGTAAGAACCCTAAAACATCTCTTGTCCATGCCAGTGTTTTTTCCCTTAGAGATCTTTTAAATGAGTTTGGTCAAGCTTTTCCAAATATGCTTCATTTAGATGCTTATGAGTATAAATCGAAATACAAACAACATAGGGTAGATATTCTAGCCCAACTTTTTCATATTAATGGGCCTTATAGGGCCGTAGTTCCGGCCTCAAATGAAAGGGCTTGTCACCCAAAGCCTGGGGCCATTAGGGTTTATAAAGAGACTTTTTATGCTGGTTTTCGCCTTCCTCCTCCTCCTTTTGTTTATCGTCTTTTGGCCGAAGCCAGGGTTTGTCCAACCCAACTTATGCCAAATGCGTGGCGTTTTATCTATTGTTTCTTGGTCCAATGTAAGAAACATGGGCTTGAGCCCAGTATTTCCGTTTTTCAATATTTATTCAAATTTGTCAATTCTTCTGACAATTCGGGCTGGGTCAAAATCCAACATCGTTCTTTAGCCCGTTCTTGTTTTGTTTCGGATTCCGCTCCTGATTCCCTTCCTAATTGGAAGAGGGAATGGTTTTATGTCTTTTTGGATGGGGATGATTGGGACAACTATTTTTGGCCCAATTTCTGCAGAGCCGTTGATGGGCCTGTCAGGAGTCTAAAATTGGGCGTGGAAGAAGAGGCTACCATAACTTTGTTAACATCTGATAATTTGCATAAATGTGCAAATTTGATTTCTGAGGATTCGTTGCAGGCCCATGGGCTAAGCGATTTGGGCCCTGAGGGTAATTCTCACCTCTTGTTTTGTTAACATTTTATGCTAGATATAACTTTCTAACTTTTTTGTAATCATTTTGCAGCCAAAGCTGCTCTGGGATCAATTTTTAAGCAGAGGGAGACTGCTGCTACTGCTAGGGTGGTAACAGAGAACCCTAGGGCCAAAAGGGCCAGGACAGCTGAAGCTTCTCCCGCGGTGGAGCGTGTTCCTGCTTTTCTTCAAGAAAAGCCAGTTCCTATTGAGGAAGACCTCACTCCCTTTACAGTGGGATGGGGTTTATGCAATAGGGACACAGCTGTAGGTGATTCTAGGGCTGCAGCTGAGTGGTCCAGGAGCGTGGTTACTCCACGAGATAGGGTCCACATTGTGGAGTCCTCTGATGACTTGCAGATTGAGCTTCTTGGGGCTCAAGCTGGTGCTTCGGTAATTTCTTATTCAACTTCTTTAATTTAATTGTATTTATGTTTCCCTTATTCACTTGTTTTCTTTGCAGATGAACGCCTACCTTCAGGCCGCTGTTCGTAACCTGAAGGAGGTGCGTGCTGATAAGACTATTGCTGAGAGGGACAGAGACAGATACTTTGATTCCTCCGAGGCAAACTTTGCTCATTTTAGGGAGGTGGAGAAGGAGCTGGCTGCTGAGAAGGAGAAGAACAGGAAGCTACAGCTAGAGGTGCAGCAGAACAGGGAACACATCATTGCTGATTACAAGTCTTCTAAGGACTTTCAAGATGTCCTGAATGCCGAGTATGATGCAAACTTTCCTGGTACCTTCAAGGAGTGTTGGGAGGGGATCATCGAGGAGCTGAGTGGGAAGATTGAGGGGGTATCCCTGGAGAGGTTCCCGGTTCCTGCTATCCCTGGAGTGACAGAGGCTATGGAGGCTGCTACAGAGACAACTGTGGATGGGGACTCTCAACCCACTCAGGATCCACCTTCTTCTCTCGGGATAGAGGCAGCAGATCCTTCTTCTACCCAGGGAGATGTTGTTGTTGATGACCTAGATGCATAGATGGCCCTGCGTGGCTTATTTCTATTTTTTATCTTTATTTATTCTGAACTTTTGCCCTTCGGGGCTTATGACTTAACTTATCTATGTAGTAGTTTCTTTTGTTTCCATGTTCTCATTTATTGCTTATAGTTCGTTAAACTTTAGAATTTCTCAAGTACTTGGCCCCCTGGTTGGTACTAAACTCACAAGCTAGTTCAACGTTTGCCTTTCGTGTTTATTTTAACAAAGAGAAATAACTCATAGAGGAAACATTATAAATTCCATTATGCTGTCAAAGGATATCAATAGAATGGGTTCAACCCTTACATAAATACTCTATCTTCTACTGGGAGCAACATGCTCTAAAATGGTTTCATTCGAACCTTATTCCTAATAAATAGATAAAAGTCCAAGCCTTTGTCAAAAGAACTTAAACATAATAAACTTTGAGGTTCACAGCATGCCAAGTTCGGGGCACCTCAACCCCGTCCAAGGTTTCTAACTTGTAGGATCCTCGTCCTAACACCTTTCTGACTAGATATGGTCCTTCCCAATTTGGTGCTAACTTTCCTTTCTGGCCAACTCCTGATGCTTCAATCTTCCTTAAAACCATGTCACCTTGTCGAAAGAATCTTTCCTTAACTCTCTGGTTGTAGTGAAAAGAGGCTCTCTTCTGATATTCAGCATTCTTTGCATTAGCTTCATCTCTAACTTCATCAATTAAGTCAAGGGCAAGTCTCATTCCTTCGTCATTATTTTCTGGCTCATATGCCTCAACTCGAGGTGATGCTTGCATGATCTCTAAAGGCACAACTGCCTCGGCTCCATAAGCCAGCAAAAATGGGGTTGCTCCAGTTGTTACCTTACAAGTGGTACGATATGCCCAAAGTATGGGCAACAATTCATCTACCCAAGTGTTCCTAGAGCGTTCGACCCTCTTTTTCAGTCCATCAAGGATAATTCGATTGGCTACCTCAGCTTGCCCATTAGCTTGTGGGTGTGCCACCGAGGTAAAATGGAGCTCAATCGCATTCTCTTCACAATACTTCTTAAACTCTTCATTATTGAACTGTGTCCCATTGTCTGTTACAAGGATTCGTGGGATTCCGTATCTGCAAATTATGTTCTCCCAAAAGAACTGGGAAACTTGCTTGGTGGTTATCTTGGCCAGAGGTTTAGCCTCAATCCACTTAGTGAAGTAATCAATGGCCACTATTAGGTATTTCCTTTGCGCCGAAGCCATGGGAAAAGGCCCAAGTATATCCATCCCCCACATTGCAAATGGAATGGGAGAGTTAATTGAAGTTAAGATCTCAGGCGGTTGCCTCACAATTGGGGCATGCTTCTGGAATCTTTCGCATCTCTTGACATAGTTTTGTGCATCAGCCAACATCTCCGGCCAATAGAACCCTAAACGAATTATCTTGTGAGCTAGGGCTCTGCCCCCCAAGTGTTGCCCACAGATCCCTTCATGAACTTCTTCCAATGCTTCTCTTGCCTCTTGAGGCCTTAAACATTTCAAGTATGGGATGACAAACGACCTCTTGTACAAAATGCCTTCAATCAAAGTGTATCTCAATGCTCTTACTGAAAGTTTTCGTGCCTCCAAGGCATTGTCTGGGAGCCATCCGGTCTCAAGGTGTGCCTTGATAGGGTTTATCCAAGAGCATCCTACATCAATTGGTGCCAATAGCTTTGAGTTAACAGTCGGGGCCTTCAAGACCTGAAAATAGACACTCCCAGCATAATTTTCTATCTCAGAAGAAGCAAATTTAGACAGGGCATCGGCCTTAATGTTTTCCTCTCTTGGAATGTGCTCAACATAGCATTCCTCAAACTGGGACATAACAGCCTTTACTACCCTCAAGTATTTTGCCATAGTCTCATCCTTAGCCTCGAACTCACCATTTACTTGTGATACTACAAGCCTTGAATCTCCACAAACTTTGAGATTTTTGACCCTCATGATTCTGGCCAAACCCAAACCAGCTATTAATGCCTCATACTCCGCCTCATTGTTGGTAGTAGGGAAATCCAACTTTAAAGCGTACTCAACTGTGAACCCATCGGGGCTTTGCAAAACCAAACCTGCACCACTAGATTTTGTTTTTGATGCTCCATCAAAATAGAGCACCCAATATTCCTTCAGATCAGGTGTAAGTTCTTCTTCTTTTTCCTCTTGCCCAGGGGTAGTCATTATCTCTTGCCCCCCGACTTCTTGGTTGTTAATAGTGCATTCAACCACGAAGTCAGCTAATGCCTAGGCTTTGATAGCTGTCCGAGGCTTGTATGTGATATCAAATTCTCCTAACTCAATCGCCCATTTGATTAGCCTTCCAC
This sequence comes from Saposhnikovia divaricata, assembly GCA_036435485.1. NCBI lineage: Eukaryota > Viridiplantae > Streptophyta > Magnoliopsida > Apiales > Apiaceae > Saposhnikovia > Saposhnikovia divaricata. The sequence continues at coordinate 1,034,988 of JAZHRN010000145.1, read as the reverse complement.
TGGCCTTAGGGCTATGCAATATGTTCCTCAACTGCTGGTTTGTCAGAACGTGAATCTTATGTGCCTGAAAGTAAGGCCGCAGCTTCCTTGAGGCAGTTACTAATGCCAAAGCAAACTTTTCTATGGGTGAGTAATTCAACTCTGCCCCATGCAACACTTTGCTCACATAGTAGATAGGTTTCTGGACTTTCTCCTCTTCCCGAATAAGGACAGCACTCAGGGCTTGTTCGGATACCGCCAGGTATAAACAAAGAATCTCCCCAGGACTTGGTTTGGTCAACAACGGGGCTTCAACCATGTACTTCTTCAGTTGCTCAAAGGCCTCTTGGCTCTCAGGTGTCCACTCAAAATTTTTCACCTTTTTTAACGCTTGGAAGAAAGGCAAGCATTTGTCTCCAGACTTGGAGATGAATCTTCCTAAAGCTGCAACTCGACCTGTCAACCTCTGCACATCTCTTATAGAGCGTGGTGGCTCCATGTCTAAAATCGCCTTGATCTTGTCAGGATTGGCCTCAATGCCTCTCTTTGAAACCATCAGCCCTAAAAACTTTCCAGATCCAACGCCAAAGGCACACTTGGCGGGATTCAACATCATCTTATGGTGCCTCAGCACTTCAAATGCCTCTCTGAGGTGCTTGATATGATCAGTCTTGAGTAGGCTCTTGACTAACATGTCATCAACATATACCTCCATGGTTTTTCCAATCAGATGGGCGAATATCTTATTCACCAATCGTTGGTAAGTAGCTCCTGCATTCTTTAGACCAAAAGCCATGACAAGATAACAGAAGACACCAAAGTCAGTTATGAAAGATACCTTAGGTATGTCATCCTTGTGCATCTTAATCTGATTATAGCCGCTGAATCCATCCATGAAGCTTAACATCTCATGTCCAGTTGTGGCATCTATCAACATATCAATCCTCGGCAGGGGAAAACAATCTTTTGGGCATGCATCATTCAGGTCAGTGAAGTCTATACACATTCTCCACTTCCCATTTGCTTTCTTGACCATGACTGGGTTCGCTAACCATTCGGGAAACTGAATCTCTTCAATAAAACCAGCTTCCAAGAGCTTATCCACTTCTTGCCTAATGGCCTCTTGCCTTTCCGGAGCAAAGTTTCTCTTCTTCTGCTTTATTGCCTTCCTTTTGGGATCAACATTTAACTTGTGAGTTATGAGTTGGGGGTCAATCCCTGGCTTATCAGCTGCTGTCCAAGCGAACACGTCGCTATTCTTCTGTAAGAATTCTATTAACTTGCCCTTCAGGGGTTCTTTCAGAGATGCTCCAACATAAGTAACTTTTTCAGGATCATTAGGCTCTAGAGGTACGGGAATCAAATCCTCTGCTGGCTTCCCTCTATGCTCTTCATCATTGCGGACATCCATGTCTTCAATTGGAAGGACCTGCCCCCCGACTCCATCGGCCCTCAGTGCGGCTACATAGCAACTTCTTGCCATCTTCTGATCACCCTTTTGTTCTCCGACACCATTCCGTGTTGGAAACTTAATCTTCATATGATAGGAAGAGGCCACAGCCTTAAACGCATGAAGTCCAGTCCTTCCTAGGATTGCGTTGTATGTTGAGGCTGCTTAGATCACCAAAAAGTTCAGCATCTGAGTCGCTTCTTTAGGCTCTTGCCCAATAGTCACGGGTAACTGAATAGTCCCTTCAACGTTGGACTCCACTCCGTTAAACCCATATATAGGCATGTTTGTAGGGGTTAACTGAGAGTCGTTGTATCCCATCTTCACAAATGCATCATGAAATAAAATATCTATAGAAGCCCCGTTGTCTATCAAGACTCGTTTTACTTCTGAGTTTCCAATCACGGGAGTTATGACCAGCGGGTCGTCATGGGGGAATTTCACCCCTTCCAAGTCTGAATCATCGAAACCAATTACCATCTCGGTTTTAGCACGCTTCGGGGCTTCTCCCACAATGTGCATTACTTCTCTAGCATAAGCTTTTCGAGAATTCTTAGTCGTGCCAGCTGCTGTCGGACCTCCCCAGATCATGTTGATAACTGCCCTTCGGGGCTGTGGATTGCGATCATGGTTGTCATCCCTCCTGTTATTATCTCTCCTTTCATTATCCCTTCTCTGGTTCCCACGGTCATCACCCTTGGTGAACTGACTTAGTTTTCCTCTTCGTATCAAGAACTCAATCTCATTTTTGAGTTGCCTACAATCGTCGGTGTCATGTCCCACATCTTTGTGGAACCTGCAGTATTGCTCCTTATTTCGCTTAGCTGGGTCTCCTCTAAGTGGCTTTGGCCATCGGAAGTCCTTTTCCTTTTCAATGTCCAACAGGATCTGGCTTCTTGGAGCATTAAGTCTGGCATACTCGGAAAACCTTGGACCCGAGTTCTTTTTTGGAGCAGATTCAGAGTCTCTGCTAGCTCGGGGATACTTGTCCCTAGCATCGTACTCTTGTTCTTTTTTCCGCTTGTTGTTCCCTCCATTGCCCAATGCGGCTTCTTTCTTGATGCTGTCCTCAGCTTTTATATACTTGTCCGCTCTTCGTTGAAGTTCATCCATGCTTTCAGGGGGGTGCTTTGCCAACGACCTCTTAAAAAAGAGATCCGTGGTTCCGTGCTGCAAGGCTACCATGGCCACCTTATTTTCCAGATCAGTGATGTTCAGGGTCTCCTTAGTGAATCGCTTGATATAATCTCTTAAGTTCTCATTCTTTCCTTGTGTTACATACATAAGGGATGCAGAGCTTTTCTCATGAATTCTTCCGCTAATGAATTGACTGACAAAAGCGGTACTCAACTCCTTGAAAGAGCTAATCGAGTTTGGAGGTAAATGACTATACCAACGTTGCGCCATGCCCGACAGGGTTTGGGGGAACGCCCTACACTTAAGGGCATCGTTAGCAGGCTGCAGTAACAATGCGCTTGTAAACGTTCTCACATGAGTTGCGGGATCCCCCGTTCCATCGTAAGCTTTGATTGTGGGCATCTTAAACTTTCGGGAGATATGTGCGTTCATCACCTCCTCAGTGAATGGAGGGGTTGGATCATCAAGATCTCCTGGTAACATCAGATCTTTAGGATTATTCTTGGGGAGTTCCACCCTGGTAGTTCCTCTGGTTGGGGCTTCAGCCCTTCGGTGTCTCCTTGAAGACCTCTCCAGATCTATGAAGGGAATCCCTCCTGAAGTCGGAGGAGGTCGAGTCTGGTTAGGGTTCTGTCTCTCTAACTCCCTTGCTTGGTCGTCCTTCAGCTTCTGAATCTCGGCTTCATAAGCCTTAATTTTCTCTGCAATTGTTAAAGGACCATCACGGTTTGATGGATTCCTCCTCAGAGGTTCCTTACTAGCACGTCGCCTCCTTGGGGCTTCGTCTCGATCATCGTCTTCAGATGACGAGTCTCCAGTATAAGGACCAGAGTAATCATAGTATCCTGGTTCAGGAGGGGCCGGGCCTCTAAGATAAGGGGATTGTTGTTGCCCATGGATCAGCCGAGCATGACCGCTTGGTCCTGGATCCCTTGGATCTTGGGGGTAATTAGGCAGCCCATACAGTGGGTTGGTATTGACAGGGAGCGAAGAAGTGGAGAGACTATGAAGCGGCGGGCGGCTACTCAGAGGGAGAGGAGAGACCACCATCTGGAGCGGGTTAGTCTCCTGTACTAGAGGGACGATTACAGGTTGAGATCCTTCAGCGGGGGGATCCGTCCCTTGTGGTTGAGAGGTCTGAGTACGAGGGTTTGTTTCCGTCAATGGGGGTACAGACCCTGGCTCTGTACCAACATGAGGAGCAGTGATTGGTGGAACGATGGTTCCAGAGGTAGCCTCGGTTGAGACCGGTGTTGTTCTTCGAGTGGTAACCATGGTTGATGTCTTGGTCCCACAGACGGTGCCAAATGTTGTGGAATAAAAACTAGGTTGAAATTATTGTGGCTAGGGTTTGTGTATTTAATGCTAGGGTTCGTGAGCTTCGTGCTTTAATCGCTGCTTCTGCGTTCGAGACTTAAGCGGTCCTCACAGAATGCCTACGTGTCTCTGTAATTAGAGAATCAAGCCAATAAAACGTATTTCTGAGATGAGGGGTCAGGCCCTTTATATAGGCTGAGAAGCCTTAGAATTATGGTAGGATTTGGAGACTTGGTGGGCAAGTCTTTGAGGAATGTTCTAGATCTATTCCTTGTAGGAATCAGTTTCCATATTGAATTGGATGCCTTATTGGATAAGTCTGAAGAGGATATTATCCTTATCCAACTCTTATTTGCTGAGCTGTTTATTACCCTTAATATTAATTACGAAATTAATATTATAATTGGGGTTTTGGGCCCAGCTGGTGGGCCCCATGTTTGGACCATTCTTGGCCTAATTAATGCCACATTAAATGTGTCTTTAGGGCTTACTTTCAGCCCATATCACATATGCCGTCTTCTGATTTTCACCAATTACTACTAAGGCAAAGGCTTTCTCGATCTCTTTTAACCAACTCTGAGCTTCCATTGGATCTGAAGTTCCTTTAAATTCTGGCGGCTTAACTGCCTGGAAAGATTTAAATGAAACTACATTCTGGTTGAGTTGCGGTGGTACTTGCTGTTGTTGTTGTTGTTGTTGTTGTTGTTGCAATAAGTGTTGTTGTTGGACAACAGTGATAGTTTGCTGACGTAACAATTCAAGGAATTGGTTCATATTTAAATTCACTTTGGGTGGGTTTTCTGGGTTTGGGTTTGGATTCTCATGATTCTCGGTTTTTGGTTCCGGTCTTTCCCGGTTATTCTTGGGCTTCCGACCCGATTTCTTCTTAGGTGGCATCGTACTGAAGTGAAAACACAAGAGTTATACAGGTCAATACTTTACCAATCTCAAGATACAATCATGGCTATATAAAGATTTATGATAGTGCATATAGGAAATGGCAGGTTATATCTATCTAAGGCAATTGTATATGGGTAAGGACATGATAATGATGTTATGACTTAAAGGAAACAAGGAGACTACCACAGTTCATATTTAACGAGACATAATTATAAAAAGGAAATGCTGAAATAAAGTACGATCGGATATCACATCCGTCAACGAGTTACAACATAAACGTCAAGGTTCCAAATACGAATTAAGGGAAACAAAAGTTCTAAAGCAACAACAGAAATAACTGCATCAACCCCAGGAGTAAGTCAACACATATAACTACATGATGTCCTACTAGCCGATGCTCAAGCAACCACCATCTACATCGAGTCAACGATCCTCTGCAACTCATCAACCATCATCTGGAAAAACATTCGCATCTGAGAAATCTTCGCGCTACCCACCGGTGGCATGGCATTCAACTGCTCCTGGCCTTCCCTAGCGAGTTTACGAAGCCTGGACACATGGTGTGGTGCACATGAGGAAGTGGAGGCACTAACGGACGGGGTATCAATAAAGGACCTCAGCATCTGGATCTGTCCCTCTAGGCTATGGTTCTCAAGGAGCAAAGATGCATACACTGTGTAGGGAACTATGTCTGGTGCATTAATAGCTACAGATGAGGAAGATCCTAGGTGCACAGCTACCTGCGGCTCAGTGACAACCTCCTCAGAGATGACCTCAGTACCAGATAAAACTTCCCTAATGTCCTGGGATTCGGGCGGAGAGTCAGGATAGCTGCTATCTGAGCTAGAGCTAGACGGAGGTGCCGGGGCGCGCTGCTGTCAACAAAACATACATATATTTATATATACCAGAGTATTAGGGTGCTAGATTAAAGGTAATTAACTTAAGGTTAAACTTAAGCTTATTCTTTCTAATTGTTACTTAGTGACTTATTCTATTTGCTAGCCTATTCTTAATTACTATCCTAAATATCTTAATCCTATATTATTTCAGTGACTTGAACCTGTAGCTTTGATACCAACCTGTGACGCCCCAAAACTGGCACCACTAAATAACCCAGAATAACTAAACAACCCCTGATTGAAAGTACACATTAATTTATATTACAAAAGTTTAACAAAAATAAAGTACCTTGATACAACTACCCAAAAGACCGCTTCCAGGTTCAAGTGTGAAATAACATACTAATCCAAAGACATCTTAGATTTAAAGCCATTACAATACTTGATGAATTCATACTACGCTTACAAAAGAGGTGGACTACTAATGGCTTGGGTCCACTAGCTACCAACCTGAACAAAAAGCCTCCTAAAAGCGGCACCTGTCATACCAGACCTCTTACGTGCTGTCTGAATAGTCCTTACCATTCTTGCTAACTGTAAGGGTTAGATATAACAAAGAAGTGAGCTACAAAGCTCAGCAAGTGCATAACAATAAATCAAGATAATGGTAGATAATCAGGGTATATCAACATTTCAATAACAGCGGTAAATAATCAGGGTCAAGAATATTTATTTACCGAATCAAATGGAATGGAATTGGAACCACACGCTACGAGCTAAGCTAGGTGATCAGCCAACGCATTAGCTCCGGGCCACATATTACTGTGACTCCAACACACTTCTAAAGGATCCTTGGCACTTATTGACATTGGCCATGGCATTAAAGCCAAAATTCATAACAGACCGGCGTAACAGTCAAAATCAAATTTCCAATCCCAGGGTCGAATAAAATATCATATTACTGAACAAGAATTTCAAGTTCTCAATTATATTTCAAATCTTTCGGGAAATTTAAATTTCGATTTTCAATTCACAATTTCGATTCAAAGTTCATGACAAGAATAAAAGATCGTTGTTTAGGGGATTAAGGAAAGGTATTATTCAACAATCAATTCTTAAGGAATCATAATATATCTCGCAAATGGGATTAAGTCAAATCAGAATAAATATGTAAGGTACGAGTGTAGGGTATAACAAAGTATACAAAGGTATTATGAACAAGATGGTAAAGTAAGGTTAGGTTCGAGAAAACACTCGCCTTGGCGACGAGAGATGGCTACAGTTCTTCTTCCTTCCCTACCGGAGCTGGCTCCTTACCGGGCCTTCTACTCGGACCTATACGAAAATAAATAAATAAATATATCTTAGTGCCTTCCCTCAGTGTTTACTCAACCAGCATCTAGACTTAATAATCTACCCCAACGATGGATGAAAATAAAATAATAGAATAATAAATAATAAATTAACTACTAATAATGTCCAAGTCACATACTAACACATAATTAGAACACATAGCAATTAATCCAACATTTATTCAACATGCATCCCTTGCGGTGCTTATGGGAAGTCCGCAGAATATTTATTTTTTTTTACTATTACTATTTTATTTTATAGACAATAATTAAAAAATCCCTATATTAAATTAATTCAATTTAAACAAACTGATAAGTAGTGTGTCACCACATAACAATTATTCCTTACCAATAAAATAAAATAAAATATCACAACTAGAATTTTTATTGATTAACTAAATTATTTAAATATAAATATAACAACTAATATGTAAAATAGTTAAATTCTCATATTCAACATTTAGATTAGATTATATAAAACTTAACTCCTATTTACTAACAAATAGAAATTTAGAGCACAACTCAATCAATTTTTTTTATCTATTTATTAATACAATTACACTTTCACTATCTATTAAATAAATATTTATTATCTATAGACTTTTCTCTCTTGGCATACACCTTACCAGTACACACATGCACACACTGCATACTCACGCACACAACCCATACATAGATCCATTCAAAAAAATTTCAAAATACCACACATCAACCTCTTCTCTTATTAATACTACATTCTTTTCTCTAATTTTCTTCTTTCTTCTTTATCTCTCATTCTCATCCCTTTTACCCAAAACAAAACACAACCGTAAGATTATATGATATAATTGACTATACCCACATCATGTATCACAAGGAAAAATCAAAAACACATAATATTATGATTTAAAACTTAAGGTAAATCCATAAACTCTCACATGCATCAATATATATTACAACCAACCTCTTCTTCCTTACTCCAAGAACATACATACCACTATTACATCACAAGATTTATATAAATTAAAACCGAACACAAGTTTATTCATCCAACTTTAGAGATTTACAAAACCCATTAAGTACCATAAGTCAAACTTTACACTATTACACGACCCATCATAAAAACAAGTTTAAAACTCACATGCAATGAGATTTAATCAACTAAATACATCAAACTTATAAATATATACATAGATTACATACTCCTCTTTACAACATAAATCACCCATTACAAAATTTGACTTAACCCATCTTAAAACTCACATGCAATTAAGATCTACCAACTATATACATCAAAAACACATATATAAATGAAAATATCACCAAATCAAACTCTTAAGCTCACTATAAGATCATTGCTCAAGAGTGGGTTTGTCTCGGATGACCCCAAAATTTAGTGGGTATCATCAAGAACAACTCCCAATCACAAATCCGAGCTTGCATGCAACAAGTGGGTCAAGAACCCCTTACTTTAAAAAAATCAGATTTTTGAAACTTAGTAAAACTCAATGATAAGACCATAGATAGATAGGTATTTGAATAAGGAGAATTTTGGTTACAAAATCATGAAATTTGGCGAAGAAATGACTTACTACTAGAGGTTTTGGTGTTAGAGCTCAAGAATAAAAATGGAGGTGGGTGAAGAGAGAGTACACGGGGAAGAAGAAAAAGAAATGGGGAAGGGGAAGTGGGTGGGGGTATTTATAGGGGAGAGAAATAATCAAATTTGATTATTTATTTAAATATTCTACTTAGCAAAATAATCTTGTAAATATTTTATAAAATCTCCTTGGCACAAAATTATTAATATAAATAGCAAGATCAAATAAATAATCTCTAGCACTCTATTTACACATAACTCATTTAATCATCCATCATCATTCACATATTTAATTAATTCAAAATAGAATTGATAATGCAAATTGGACTAAAATAATTCTCATAAAAATATTATAAACCCCATAAATAAAATTAAAATAGCTAATCACCCTTCAAAATATTTGTAAAAATATAATAGAAAATCATGACTCTTAAATTCCAAGGAATAGAATTTAAATAATCTACCCTTAAAATGCACATAGGATAATTTACAATATTTGCACATAAGAAAAATAATAAATCTTGTAAAATCATTCAGAAATACTTAGAACCAAAATTAATTAAATCTTAACATTTAAAAAAAATCTCTGAATATGCCAAGACGCTAGCATAGAAGATTTCATAATTTTTACTTGCTCCAATTATTTATAAAAATGCTAGAGCGGTATAAAATAATATTTTTAATATCTAAAAATGATCAAACATCCAAGAATAATTTAATACAAACTCACTTAACGATACTGGACACATTAACTATCAAAAATCATTAATCCACATAATGACACATCAACCTGAAATAAATATTAATATTTTATTCCATAATTAGTATAATTACAAAGTACGAAGTTCCCGGATATTACAATAAACACAAATAATCCAAGAAAAATATTTTGATTAGATTTCAAAACGTCTTGGAAATATGAGAAGTTCAGTTACGCGCGAAATAATGATGTCATTGTTGAATTGGAACACTTCAAAAGACTGTCCAGCTTCTCACAGTTTTCTATATAATAACCTGGTGTCATTTGCCTTACTCCATTCTAGAAACCACTCAAACACTCTCTGCAAAACACAAAGAGTTCTCCAAACACAATGGCTTTTAACCCAGATACTCACATGAACCCTAACTTTCGATTCCTGTCCTCTGAAAAGTTCAATGATCTTGATGAGCAAGAGCAAATAGACTATCTCTTTGAAGAGATGACTTTTCTCATCGAACTAGATATGGCCGGAATCGATCCATGTAATGTAGAAAATCCTCCTCTATAAATCTACCAGTTGAACAAAATCTTCCTCTAATCTCTTCACACATTGAGGATGAAGAATTTGGTGAAGAGCCTGGGACTGATATTGATGGAGATGTAATTCACTTCTAAGATGTCAGGAGTCAGCTGCTCTCATTCAAGTCAGTTCTTACTGCTTAAAATTTCTCAGAGAAGGAATACAAGAGCAGATGTACTCAATGCATCCCCCAAATGGCTTCTGGCATGCTTAGGGAGTTGACGAATTGATTGTTGAAGACCCGTGGAAAAGATAACTCCAGCAGCCACAACATTAGACAAGAACAAGATTAGTAGTAACTATTAGACAAAAAGAAAAATTGTATTTCATTTCTATGTATGTAAATCTTTTAATTAATGAAATTACAAGTTTCTGTTATCTATCTTGTCTATTTCCTGTTTATTGCATTCTCTTGTTAGTATGAATATGTTGAATTAACAAAGACATGCAACAATCATTAGAACAAAACAACTAAGTAATTCATAACCTAAATTACTAAGTCAGAGACTAAGAAAAATTTCAGAGTCTAGTTCTTAATGACAGTTTTACTCATACTACAATTTATCAAGGCAAAATGTTATCAGCTTCAGAGTCTAAATGAAAGATATAGATACTGATATGATTATCAAATCTATAAGCTAAACAATATACCTTACTACTTATGCAGATGTTAAAGATCTAGAAATTTAACATTCCTAACTCACTAACCAATCTAATGAATGTAGCCTCATCAAGTGGTTTGGTTAGAATATCTGCAAGCTGTTTGTCAGTAGGAACAAAATGAAGTTCCACAATACCATTTTCAATATGTTCTCTAATAAAATGATACATGACATCAATGTGCTTAGTCCTTGAATGTTGAACTGGATTTTCTGCAATTTTGATAGCACTAGTATTATCACAAAACATAGGAATATTACTAAGTATCATACCATAATCCACCAACTGATTTCTTATCCAAAGGAGCTGTGCACAACAACTGCCTGATGCAATATATTCAGCTTCTACAGTTGAGGTTGAGACAGATTGCTGCTTCTTGCTTGCCCAAGAAATCAATCTGTTTCCCAAGAATTGACATGTACCTGTAGTGCTTTTTCTGTCTATTTTACACCCTGCATAATCAGAGTCTGAATACCCAATTAGTGAGAAATCAGATTCTCTAGGATACCACAACCCAAGGTTTGGAGTTCCCGTGTGTTGCCCAGTAATCAACAATTCTCTAGGATATCACAACCCAAGATTTTTGACTTAAACAGAAATGATAACACAAGTATGAATAAATAACAGCTTTATTAACTCTGATATAAAACTGTTACAAACTCTCTCAAGAAATTCTGATGTTCTTGAGAGCTGCTAGGTTACAAGATATCTCGTGTAAGCGATTACTCAAATGTAAAACCTAAACTGTGTTTATATACATTACACAGCTGCCCTATCAATTACAAGATATATCAAATCAATTAACAACTTTTTACAATGCATATCCTAACTGATAGTTACGATCCTATAAAATAGGAGTCGATAAATCAATCTTCCTTGATCTCTGGACTAATAAAAATCTTCATCTAATCCTAACCTGCTTCCAATACTGATAGCTCCTAATACTGACGTTGTACTACTGATGATGTCAGCATCAATATTTGATCAGCAGTCCAGATCCTGATATCATTTGAATCAATATCTAACAATCTCCCCCAATTTGTACTTTGTAAAATAAAGCTCAAATTCCTTGATTCAATGATGTCAAAAACTCAAAACAAAATATCTTCTAAAAATCATCAGGAACAGTTTTAGAAATTCTTTGATAGAAAAGATTCATCTCCAAGAAATCTGATAGCAACTCTTCTTCCTTACTTTCGAGAATTTGACCAGTTTTTTCTTCAGATTCTTAAATTCTTCAACTTCCTCATTAATCTGATAAATAGCTGCCCTGAGATTATGTATTGAGCTTCTAGGTAAATCTAATTTTCCCAACAGTATATATGCAAACTCCTTCCCATCAGGATTAAGAGACAACTGTTCCACACCAAGGTATTCTTCCTTAACAGCAGTGCCTCTCAGCATTTCAATTTCTTTGCCTCTAGAATTTAAGTACATGGGAGTATAGTTACCATTATACCTTGTTGCTCCATCCTGAAATCTCTGTCTGATAATCCTGAGAATCATACTATACCAGTTCTTGTAGACTTCAATCTCTTTAACTTTGATTCTTTTACCCTTGAGCAGATAAAGAACATATTTCAGTTCCTTTGTAGATTTGCATAACAACTCAACAATAGTTAATTTCTTGACAGTCTTATCTTCCATGAAGTACAACAATTTCTCCACCTTCTTAGCACTTGCATGACAATCAGCAATTATAACAACAACTTCAAGTTTCCACAGATGATCAGCAGTTAATTCTTCATCAATCCTTTCAACTAGAGCATGTTGATCTGTCTGTGTAGTAGAGATAATTTGAACTTGATTATAACCAATACCTCCTCTGGTTTTAGGTTCCAAACCCTTCAAGCTAGACTGAATATCTGCCCAAAGTAATTTGAATTTTCGAAATGTTTGTGAAGTACCAGCTTTAGTAATCAAAGGAAGTTCAGTTATAGGAGCACCTGATTGAAAAACAACTAGCCCTTGATACTCCCATTCATCAATAATCTTCCATTTCTTGTTCTTGTTCTTCTTGTCTGGTGCATAATTCTGTCGATGTTCTGGAACAAGTGTATTTCGATCATACCACAGTGTCTTATTTGATTCAACTACATTTTTCATGTACTTTCTGGTTTCTTTAATCTCAGTATCCCTTGCTTTTTCTCTGACCTCATTTTCTTTTTCAAATCTTCTGAATCTTTCTCGATCAATTCTTAATGTTTCTTCATCAACTTCCAGATTGTGAGATTCAATCACAACAGTAAGAATCCTTCAAGTTCTTTCAAGATTTCAGCTTCTTTAGGATCAGGAATAGCATTAGGAATTGAATCAATGTCAGGAACAACATCTTGACATGTTTCAACAACAACATCATGTGCTTCTACAGTCACTTTGCTCCTCGCTATCAATTGATTTTCCTCTTCAATTTCTTCAGATACATTTCCAATTTCTTCAGGTACATTGAATATGTTTTCTGGAGTCATTTCAAGAAATAGTGGAGTTTTCTTCTTTTTAGATTTCTGAGGATATTCAGTTATCTCCTCTATTGTGATTCCACTAGACCTTGTCTGTCTTGAACTTGTCTGAACAGGCTTTATTCCTCTGCCTCTATCTCCTTTCCCTCTTCCTCTACCTGCAACAGGAGTTTCTTTCTGTTTAGCAATTTCCTCAAGAATCCTCTTTTGTTTTTCTAAGATCTCTTCAATGCTCATGTTAGGATTCTCTTCAGAAGTCAAGTCAAGTGCCTTCCTAGCATGATATTGTTGAACTTTAATATCATTGTGATACACAATGTCACTCTCACCTGCCTTAGAAGTAATTTTCACTACGTCAAATTTGGGCTTTCATCACTCTTTTGTACAGTAAGGGCTGTGACACTTTGGAAAAAATGAGTGGCTAAAGGTTATCGTCCCAAGTTTTAGCCACACAATTGTTTTTCGATGTGACTGAAAACACATTTTTTGGAAGATTTAGTCACAACTTAAAAAAAATGTGTGACAATATTTAGCCACGTTCCAAATATGTGACCAGATATGATAAAATGGCTTTCTTTTTTGTTGACTTTGACCAATTCCAAAATTTATTGTCATACTTGAGAGATAGAAGTGTGACAATAACTAACGACGCTTCTTTGCCGTTTCTAAATGTTACGAAACGGCCATAGTCATTTTCGGTGATATGGCTAAATGGGAAATAACCTATGGTCACTACATTTTATATTTGACTAAAAAGTAGAGTTTTCTGCATATATGTCAGAGCTTTGTTCGCTTAAGGAAGCTAAAAACTAGTGACTTTATTATTGTGTGACTAAAAAGTTCAGTTAGTTTGATGTTGTTAGCAGCTTGAGGACAACTGTTTACGGAGGTATTATGTAACGTGTATTAACACAAGTGTGTTTCAATTCATAATATAGTTTCACACAAGTATCTACCAATAGTTGTCAAAGCAAATCATAAAACAAAGTGTCAAACTATAGAACATTCAAAAATGCTATGCAATTCATTTTAGTTATACATACTACACTCATATAGCTCTTTTTGAAGCGTTAGACAAGTGATTCATTTTTTTAAAGATTGTTTTTCTTTCTTTTTTCTACCTTTAATATTCTTTAAAAATTCTTAAATACAATACAAAATAGAAAAATGTCTAAAAAACAATATCCACCACAATTGAAATTCACAGACTAAAGATAACAACCCCGTTATAAATCAATCAATTCAATATAAATTACTACATCAGTATAGTTGTACAAAAGTTAGAAGCAAATATATATTCTTTACATCACATTCCTATGCATACTAAGTCTAAAATTTCTACTAAGAAACAAGTGAATACTTAGAGACTGCATAAAAAAATTGCGATTTGCACTACTAGCAACATTATATAGATCTATACAATAATCCATCATAAACCAGCTGCATACACCAGCTGAAAAGTCTTGGCATCTAAACCAGTTGCATATATAAGATTGAAAGAGCAATTCGATGTTAATATCATAGTTAATCTTTCTCTTGCCTTCACGATGTTAGCTTGCAACTTATCATAGGCTTCTGCAAAAACATAAGGGAACTTTATAGACTTTTACAATGAATTCAAACTGAAATTTGTGCTCAACAACTGTACTACTTAGCAAACTTATCCCTTCCAGAGAAGTGCCTTTTGTGCTGGTTGTAAGAAAAAAGAAAAGTCATCAAAACACAGAATAAGAGCAGAAATATTCAACACTTCACATACTTCCTCTATCTCTTTCCTTTTACTTCCCCTTGGCTCGCCATTGCAGTTTACGAATCATAAATAAGCTATTACACAAACAGTCATAAGTTTTTACATTTCTCACCTTCATACATTACATTTAATAAAATGCTGCAAATTAAAGGATATTCTAATTTGTTATTACCTTTTCTGCGAAGATTGCAAAGGATCGAATTCTTTCTTTCTCGTACGGATCTTCAGGAAGCAAAGGATGATTTTTCCAAGTTTCGTCTATGTACTCCACAATAATTAGTGACTCAATAATGGCCCTGCCTTTGTGGACATAGACACCAGCATTGTACAGGGTTCTTTGTTTTGAGTTACAATATTTTCTTATTCTGTCTTGACAAATCAACTTATTCAAATTTCTATCTCATAATCACTGACAAACTAGTACCTTAATGCAATACAAAGAACCTTCAGTTGATATTATAGACATATATTAAAGTAAGAGCGAGCATAGTAACATTTTATTATTTCGGATACCAGGCTTTAATTCATTTTAAAAAAAAATGAAGACAAGAAATTTACAAAACAGCAAGGATGCTCAACTTGAGCAGATACACACCTTTTTCTGCTTGGTAGCAGCTCGAGACTGGTAGTTCTCTTTGTCTTCCCTCCCTGCTTTGACCATTGCCAACCTTTCATCCTTAGTTAGCTTTTTCCGTATGTTAGCCTGAGCATTGCATATACATGAATATCCTCATAGGTTATTTGGCAAAAAATGAAATAGTAGGAACTTAAAGTTTGGGAGAATAGCTTTTGGAGCACCGATTTTCAAACACTGGAGAATAAGATAACTTACTTCAATTTTGGCAGCATCCACTCGCTTCGTACTCAACTGATCTGGGGTTGGAATTTTAAAAGGCACTGATTTTGCATCGGAGCCTTTCCGCAACATACCATGCTGTGTCATAGCAATCTTTGCTTCCTTCGCTGCCTAGTAGCCATAAAAAGAGGACACTGACAGGTTAAGACATATATAACAATTTATGTCCTTCACTCCTAAGTAGGCGAGGGAACAAGAACAACATCATTCCAAAGCTCAACAATCATCAAATCTAATGCTCAATATTGTAAACAAGCAAATCATTGACACGAATTGTAACGCCCCGACTTCCCAATACTGAAAATATACTTTTTATAATAAAACCATATTACTTTATCAAAAAGAATATACATTAATCTTCTAAAATATTATTATTATTATTATTATTATTATTATTATTATTATTATTATTATTATTATTATTATTATTATTTTCAACTATTGGAATTAATTAGATAAATAGACTTTGATACAGGGGAATTTTAGAAAATTTCGGTATGAAGTATTCGTAATTCGGACTATCCACCTGTAATTTGAACCAAGCCAAATTTCATTCAAATACCAAACACAATTTCCAACTTTTAAGAAAAATAAACACAAGTTCAACCTGTCCTAACCGATTAGGTGAACCATACTATAACGCCCTCCCGATCAGAAGTCAAGATCGGGGCATTACTACACAAAACTAAATGCCTATACTCCGATAACAAAATTGTTACCCAGTAAAGAACAATTGTAGAAGGGGGGTTGAATACAATTGTATAAGATTTTCGACTTACAGCAGAAATAATAACACAAGTATGAATAAATAACAGCTTTATTAATTCTGATATAAAACTGTTACAAACTCTCTCAAGAAATTCTGATGTTCTTGAGAGCTGCTAGGTTACAAGATAACTCGTGTAAGAGATTACATAAATGTAAAACCTAAACTGTGTTTTTATAGCGTACACAGTTGCACTATCAATTACAAGATATATCAAATCAATTACATACGTCTCTTAGTACATATCATGAATGATAGCTGCGTTCCTATAAATCAGGAACCGACATATCAATCTCCCTTGATTCCTGGACTGATATATATCCTCGTGTAATCCTGATCAGCCTCCAATCCTGATGATAGCCTAATACTGATGGTGCATTACTAATGACGTCAGCATCAGTATCTGATTAGTAGTCCAGATCCTGATCATCACTTGAATCAATATCTAACAATCTCCCCCAATTTGTACTTTGTGAAATAAAGTACAAATTCCTTGATTTAGTGATGTCAAAAACTCAAAACAAAATACCTCCTAGAAATCTTTAGGAACAGTTTCAGAAAGTCTTTAATAGAAAAGATTCGTCTTCAAGAAGTTAGTCAATAACTCTTCTTCCTTGTTATCAAGAATTAGAATCAATTTCTTCTTCAGATTGTTGAGTTCTTCATCTTCCTCATTAATCTGATAAATACCTGCCCTGAGATTTTGAATTGAGCTTCTTGGTAAATCTAAATTTCCCAATAGTAAATATGCAAGTTCTTTCCCACCAGGATTCAGAGATAATTGTTCTTAATAAAATATCACTTCTTTAACAGCTGAACCCCTTTGCATTTCAACTTCTTGTCCTACTGTATTCAAGTACATGGGAGTATAATTACCTTCATACCTTGATCCTCCATCTAGAAATCTTCGTCTGATAGTTGTGTGAATCATAGAAGACCAATTTTTGTAGACTTCTCTTTCTTTAGCACTGACACTTTTATTCTTGAGCAAATAAAGAACATATTTCAATTCTTTTGCAGATTTGCACAGCAGCTCATGAATAGCCATCTTCTTGACAGTCTTGTCTTTCATGAAGTACAACAATGTCTCTATCTTCTTAGCACCAGCATGACAGTCAGCAATGATAGCAACAGATTCAAGTTTCCAAAGATGAGCAACAGTTAACTCATCACCAATTTTGTCAACTAGAATATGTTGATCAGTTTGTGTTGTAAAAACAACCTCTGCATTATGAAATCCAATACCTCCTCTTGTTCCAGGTTCCAAACCCTTCAAACCAAATTGTATACTTGTCCACAGTGGTGAAGATTCAACAGACTCAACAGATTCAGCTTCGGCAATCAATGAAGATTCATCAGACTCAATTAGTGAAGGTCCAGTAATCAGTCCAATAGATTTGAAAACAACTGGTTCATTATAGTTGCAAACTCTGTTGTTCCATTTCTTGCTTTTCTTTTCTATTACTGGTGTATAATTCTGTTGATGTTCTAGAACAGGTCTATTTCTTTCATACCATATCAACTTATAAGATTCATAAACTCTTTTCATGTAATCTCTGGTTGCCTTCCTTTCATATCTCTTGCTTTTATCCTGATTTCTCTTTCTTTTTCAAATCTTCTGAATCTTTCTTGATCAATCTTCATGTTCATATCATCAACATCTAGATTATGAAATTCAACTACAATAGTAAGAATCATGACCTCAAGTTCTTTCAAGATTTCAGATTCAAGATATCATTGTGATATACAATTTCACTCTCACCTGACTTGGAAGTAATCTTCTTAAAGAGATGTAGAGTATCTTCTATCTCAGCAATAAATAAATCCTCATCTTCTTCAAGAATTGTTGGAAGCAATTGATTCTGACCAGATAGTTGAGATTGTTCCTCTGTCAGAATTTGAGATTGCACCATTGTTCTTACTGTTCTCTTCCCAGATTTAGAAACATGAGCTGACTGCTTGGTTTGAGTTTGAGACAAACTTCTCCTTGTTACGAAAGCAGCATCAGAGGTTCCTGGTGCATATGGCTGAGCACCACCATCATTTCCATAAGTATCATCATCCTTTCTTACAACTGGATTAGGTGTGCATTTTGTTTTGACCACCTTCTCCCCCTTTTTGACATCAGAAGCATCATCAGTAGGATCAGTCAACAAGGATAAGATCAATTGGAGAGAATCTTCAATATTAGTCATCCTTGAGGACAAAGTAACAACCCTATCTTCCAAGGTATCCATCCTTGTGGTGAAGGCAGTGCTTAAACGTTGA
The DNA here is from genome assembly GCA_036435485.1 of Saposhnikovia divaricata. Classification (NCBI taxonomy): domain Eukaryota; kingdom Viridiplantae; phylum Streptophyta; class Magnoliopsida; order Apiales; family Apiaceae; genus Saposhnikovia; species Saposhnikovia divaricata. Next base: position 1,016,393 of record JAZHRN010000145.1, on the reverse strand, counting down.
AGCTGTTTAGCAGTGGCAATCTCAGAATAATCCTTAACAAACCGAGCATGAAATTTTTCAATATCACTCTTGACAGAGTTAATTTCATCTTTCAAACCTTTTGCCAGAATAGTTGTAGTCTTCAGATGAGCTTTGAGATTAGGATCAGAAAGCTTAGTAGCGATATGACTGGAGTGAAAAAGAGCATTATTGAAATTTATATCAGCAGTAGGCTGATTCCACTCAGTATACCATTCAGATCGCCCGAGAGCTTGAATATGTTCAGGAATAAGATGGCTATAATCTCTTCTAATTTCAACTTGAGCAGCTGTAGATTTACCCCTAGACTCCATAAACTTGCTGGATGAACCATAAGTAGATCCTAGACTTGCTTTCATGACAGCATTCAGCTGAGCTGCTTCCGGATCATTATCAGCATCATCATCATCCTCAGGAATTCTATCATCCATATTGTCTTCAGGATTCATAACTCCTTTCAATTTTAAAGCAACAGCAGATGGTACTGTTGTATCCTGAAATCCTGCATTCAGATTAGAAACAATTCCTATATCTCTCTATTTTTCTAAAGTGATCTCATCACCTCTCACAACATCACCTAAGTTACTTTCAATAGTAATTGCTACCTCACTAGAAGTTTGAAACTTCTCACTCTGTTCTACCTCTCCTTTTGCCAGTTCAGGAGACAGCCTCTCTTCACTCTTCTTTTTCTCTAATTGTTCACTCTCTTTCTCACAAGAAAAGTTCTGGCTCAACAAATTCAAAGAAATAAGAGGTGGCTGAGAAGAGTGGTCTGAAGTCATACAAATAGAGGTATCCCTTGTTTTAGGTCTATCTGTAATCATACTATCAGTAGTAAAAGAAGTAGAGATAAAAGTTTTACCTGATGAAGTAGTAAAAGATTCCATTGGTCTTGATGAGAGTGGTTGTACCAGAATAGGTTGAGTATCATCTGGAATGGTATCAACAGTTTTCATCAGGAAGAGGGCTTGCATCAGTATTTGCTACTGATGGTTCTTATGGAGCCAGAGGTACAGAAGCTTCTTCAACACTTTGAGCTGAAGATTCTTGTGTGCTTCCCTCAAAAACAGTTTCTATGTGTAAAGCATCCAGTTCAGGAATCTCTAGAGCAATGTCAAAAACCCCATGTGTTGTAGAATCTATGCCTGCATCTTCATTTTGAGAAGATGGTTCTTGTGGGGCAGGAATGTTCTTGTCTTCACCTTCCCTTTGAGAAAGTGGTTCTTGTGGGACCATTCCTTCAACAATGTCTGCACCCACACTTTGAGTGGGTGGTTCTTGTGAGACAGGATCTTCAATAGCTGCTGAACTCCTTTGAAGTTCAGGTTCTTGTGGGCTTGATCCTTTCAGAGGTGAAGTGATCCTCTGTTTCTTCTGTCTATGAAAAACCTTTGCTTCAGCTTGTCTCTTTATCTGAAGAGGTGTTGGTTTATGACCAAGCTGAGCAGCAATAGAATTTACTTCATCCATAGACATCTCAATTATTCTTCTCTTTGGAGATGTAGGCGCTGGAGAATCAGAAATCTCAACAGTCTTCACAGGTGATGTATCAGGAGTAGAGATATCAGGAATGATAGATGTGTCAGGAACTGATGACTCATCAAGATTAATATCATCATTAAGATGCTGTATTTCTTCAGGAATGTAATACTGACTCTTGTTTACTATCTTTCTTCTTTTCTTTGGCTAAACTGGCTTAGCCAATTCATTAGTAACAGGAGCATCAACTTCCTTTTTCTTCATAATTATCGAGATGGTCTTATCATCATCACTATCAGAATCAAAATCTTGTTGCAAAAACTTTCTCTTCTCACCTGTTTCTTTAGATACTCCAGTTTCAACCAAGGACTTAGCAACCTTGGGAGCATACTTCTCTAATACCAGGACCCCTTGTGCACCCCCTTGTAACTTCTGTTTAGTGAGGGTTGTAGTGGAGAAGTGCTTTGATCTTGATTGTCTGCCAGACACATCAGATCTAGCTGACTTCTTTTCTTTTACAGCTGATGTCTTTTGGAAGACACCAGAGGTGGTTGACTGCTTAGATAAGTGTATGTGTGATGTGCTTGTGTCGGGAACAGAATGTGTTTGGTTCTATCCCATAGCACTTGTGGCTGGGCCATAAAGTGCAGGCAATTTCTTTTTCAAGAGAACCCAGACCCCATCAGGGATGTAAGGATTTCCCTCAAAACCATTTGCCTTATCCGATTTAACCAAAGATTTGATATTGTTTTCAGAAATCTTAAATATAGGCAAAACTGTATCATTTTGAAATTCAACATTGGGACATAAATGCGAGAAAATTAATTTAAAAAATCTAATAAAACAGACATAACCAAATTTATCTGTTTTCCTAGCATTTAATGCTCTCAGAATAAAAGACCCATAATCAAACACAGTATCATGAATTAGAGAGTATCCAATGTGAACTGAAGAAGTTGGTAGTGCATCAAAGTTAGAGACTTTGTTCAAGAAGCATCTACTGATGGTATCAAAGAAGAAATTCCATTCCTTCTTAAGCTTGGTTCTGTATAACTCTCCAAACTTTCTTGGTTGTCCATTATAACCCAGACTCGTAGCAAACTCCAACAAAGAAGCATCAGTAATTGTTGCTGGAGGTATACCATTGAGAGAGGGTAATTGTAGAGCTTCAACAACCACTTCTGGAGTGACATGATGTGTAACTCCATTGTATGTAAAGGACAAGTTAGGCCTTCCTGAGGGTTCACATACACCAAAAACAGCGGTATTCCATACCTTCATTACACACTTGAAAGAAACTTTGGCGGGTGCCGTTAAAGCATAATTAATCGGACTAGATGCCAAGAAATCCTAAATGATGTGAAATTCATTCGATAGTTCCTGATGGTTAAGAATAGCAACATAGTTGTTAGGAACAAAAGTGACACCATTGATAACAACCTTATTGTTTAGAAATGATGAATTCTCCATTTTTGTTGTGACTGAGAGAAATTGAAATTTTTGAGCAATTAGGGTTTATGTTCGCACAGTGATACAGAGAAAAGGCAATATTGATAGTTTTGAGAATAATGAATTAATTCAGAAAACTAAATTGATTTTAGACAAACTAATGATTTCTCAAAGACAGGTGTCAGTAATCGATTTGTGCAAAATAAGTAATGGACCAAATTACGTGAGAGAGTGGTGATAACCACACACGACATGACTTACGATGTGTATCTATATGTATCAATGAATAAAACATACGCGCTCGTATTATTCAAGAAATGCATTTGTGATAATGATTAAAAATATGACAATAAAATATTTAATTTAAAAAATTAAATATCTCTATCTCAAAATACCTAGTACCGTTATAAACCAGAATACGAAGCGTCTCTTGACTTCGTTACTCTCCAATCTCTATTTAACACCTAGAGACTTGTCCACTATCCCTTTAACTCTTCATTCTCTCCTGAAAATCAAAAACCCTTTACACAACACACCTTAAAACAATGTCAAAACTTACCATCAAGGAAAAGAATCTCCATCTAGTAGAAAAGAGAGATATCTTCAGTTATACTCATGAAGAGTTTGATGTCGTTGACTGGGAAAGACAACTTGAAACTTTGTGGCTGCAGATGGATGCTAGTCATGAAGAAATCAAGAGAGAAAGTCCTGCAAAAGTGATCGACATCGATGCTGCTCTTCAATCAACATTTGCATGGCTTTCCTCTAAGGCATCCTCATCCAACACCACCAACAATTGTTAATGAATATGTCAGCAAAAATAACCTTATCCCTTTCAACTTCCACCTAAACAAAGTGGCAAAGATGGGATCTGGGATGGCTGCTAGCGATGGAGTGGTTTGGACTTCACTTTTTATTTTCCTGTTGAATAGATTAGTAGATAGAGAGAACAAAAGGATGTAATATTTGCATGTAATCTTGTTCTCATTATCAATGAAAAACTCTGTTTCTCTAATCTTATTCAATGTGTTCTGCAATTTTTTTTATGTTTATGAACTGTTCTTCAAAGAATTAAATCAGAGAAGTAAACATGAAAACTAATTAAAGTAATCACATAAGTAACAAATTCATTAACAATAACCACAATTAAATCAGAGAACAGAACAATTTATGGAATACTTGAATTATACAAATTGTACTGATAGTCGAACTATTGCATCAGGATTTGATGTTTGACTAAAGTCAGGATTGACTTTTTCGTCAGTATTCGACATGCATCAGGATCTGACAATCATCAGTATTTGGTCTTCACTTGTTCTCATAAACTCTCATAGTTTACCATTCCCAATTCATTCACCAATTTTATAAAAGTAGCTTCAGGAAGTGGCTTGGCGAATATATCAGCTAGCTGTTGATCAGTAGGAACAAAGTGGAGTTCGATTGTTCCTTCCAGTACTTGTTCTCTTATGAAATGATATCTGATACTGATATGCTTAGTAAGAGAATGCTGGACTGGATTTCCTGTCATAGTAATAGCACTTTGGTTATCACAATAAATAGGTATTTTTTAATATGACAAACCATAGTCCATTAGCTGATTTCTCATCCACATTATCTGAGCACAACAGCTTCCAGCAGCAATGTACTCAGCTTCTGCAGTTGATGTTGAGATAGACTTTTGCTTTTTACTAAACCAAGAAACTAGTCTTCCTCCAAGACACTGACAATTGCCTGAAGTACTTTTCCTGTCTATTTTGCATCCTACAAAATCAGCATCTGAATAACCACATAGATTAAAGTCAGACTCTCTAGTATACCAAAGGCCAAGTGATGGAGTGCCTTTCAAGTATTTGAAAATACTTTTAACAGCAATGAGATGTGGTTCTCTGGGGTTTGCTTGAAATCTTGCACATAGACAGGTAGCATACATGATATCTGGTCTACTTGCAGTTAGATACAAGAGTGAGCCAATCATACCTCTGTAGTTAGTTACATCTACTTCAGTACCTTGATCAGGATCAAGTTTTATACCTGTAGCTATAGGAGTTGAAGCAGTAGAACTGTCTTGCATGTTAAACTTTTTCAGCAAATTCTTTGTATACTGTGACTGATTGATAAAGATCCCATCATCAGTCTGTTTAACTTGCAGATCTAAGAAATAGCTCATTTCTACCCTCATGTTCAATTGATATCTAGACTGCATTATCTTTGAAAACTTCTCACACAATTTGGAGTTAGTTGACCCAAAAATGATATCATCAACATAAATCGAACTAACAGCAAATCCTCACCATGATTCAAATAAAATAAGGTTTTATCAATTGTACCTCTTTTGAAACCACTTTCCAGTAAGAATTGAGCCTGAGTTTCATACCAGGCTCTTGGAGCTTGCTTTAGTCCATAAAGTGCTTTATCCAGTCTATAGACATGATCTGGATATCTAGGATCAATGAAGTCAGGAGGTTGTTCAACATATACCTCCTTTTCCAATTCTCCATTAAGAAAAGCACTTTTAACATCCATCTGGAAAACTTTGAATTTCTTAAGGGCTGCATATGCCAGAAAAATTCTGATGGCTTCTAGCCTTGCAACAGGAGCAAAAGTCTCATCACAGTCTATTCCTTCCTGTTGAGAGTACCCCTTTGCAACTAGCCTTGCTTTATTCCTCACAATAGTGCCATCTGAATCTGTCTTGTTTCTCAACACCCACTTTGTACCAACAATTGATCTACCCTTTGGCCTTGGTACAAGTTTCCAGACTTCATTTCTTTCAAATTCATTTAGTTCTTCTTGCATTGCTGTAACCCAATCAGCATCCTTTAGTGCATCTTTAACTTTCTTAGGCTCCTCCTTTGACAGAAAGTTATTATAGAGGCATTCATTTTGTGTTGCACTTCTGGTTTTAACACCTGCTTCAGGATTCCCAATAATTAAATCAGGAGTATGGCTTTTGGTCCATTTCATTGCTGATGGTAAATCATTTCTTAAGTTGGATTCTCCCCTTGGATTGGTGTTATCTTCAAGAGAACTAGAATTATTAGAAGCTCCCCCTGAGACAGTGCTATCTCCTCCTGAAGTGCTGTCAGGAATATCACTTGAATTTGTTTCTGATGAATCTCCTTCTGATGTTTGAGTTGTATCAGTACTGATGGTATTTTGCTGTTGCTCCCCCTCAACATTTGCATTATTTGAATCATCATCAGTAACTGGTGTTTCATCAGGCATTGGTCGATCGTCAGGATCTGATGGAGTATCAGTATCTGACATTACTTCATCAGAATTCTTGGTAGCTTTATTTGCAAAGATCAAAATGTCATGTGAGTCTTCAGCAATTCTTGTTATCTTCTTATCATCAAAAGAAACATTGATAGACTCCATGACTGTCCTTGTTCTTAAGTTATAGACTTTAAAGGCCCTTGTTGATGGATAGCCAATAAAGATTCCCTCATCAGCTTTAGTCTCAAACTTTCCTAGCTGTTCAGGATGGGGTCTTAGAACAAAGCACTTGTAGCCAAACACATGTAGATGTTTCAGACTTGGTTTCTTCTCTTTAATCATTTGATAAGGGGTGACACCATGTCTATTGATTAAAGTAATGTTTTGTGTATAGCATGTTGTGTTGACTACTTCTGCCCAGAAATATGTAGGTAGCTTAGCTTCCTCCAACATTGTTCTGCCAGCTTCAATAAGAGTTCTGTTCTTCCTTTCAACTACTCCATTTTGCTGGGGTGTGCCAGGAGCAGAGAATTGTTGAACTATTCCTTTGTACTTGAAGAACTCTTCCATTACTGAATTCTTGAATTCAGTTCCATTATCACTTCTTAGAATCTTGACTTTGTACTTTGTGCCAGTCTCAATGAGTCTCACATGGTCCAAAAGTATCTCAGCAGTTTCATCTTTTCTGTGCAGAAAATACACCCAGGTAAATCTAGTATATTCATCAACAATAACTAGAGTATACTTGTAACACCCTCACTAACCAACATTAATATTATAAACTCTTATATTCAATTAAACATTAACATAGGGGAAATCTTAGAAATTTCGGAATGATGTAATCATAAACCGAACTAACCACCTACTCAACAATTAAGTAGCACTAAAACAATCCACTTGCATAAGTTAATTTAAACCATAAGAAATAAAACCATGCCAACCCAGACCGCACACAGGTCACTGTATGAAACAACTACCAATAGCTATTACAACCCAGAACTGAATCGAATAATATACAACCCATTAAATATGATAATCTGCCTACAAATACAGATATAATATAAACAAAGATATATGTCACTACCCAACCAACCACCTCGACCCTCTGACTGCCTCGGTGACTACCCCAACCAGACGGGCCACTTCTTCTAGACATCTTCTGGCTTAGCTGAGGAAACAGAATTAGCAAGCAAGTGAGCCAAATGCTCAGCAAGTATATATATATAATTGAAACATCAACAACTGAAATGTCTGCAAGGTTGTCAAGAATTAACAATCAACAATATATATAAGCTCAACTGAAAGTTCATCTTTTGGCTGAATCATAAAATAGAAGAGGATTGGACTATCATGCATTTTATAAATAAAAACAATTATAAGGTTAGGCTGCTGATCAGTCACGCACTAACCCTGGACAAACGCACACAGCAATGTCCTTAATGGATCCACGGCACACATTGGCCTTAATAATTTCTGACCACGAATCTGGTCCGACCCTTACGGTCCACATTTTAAAAAAACTAACAGTCCAATCCTAACTAAACACCAGGTGTCGGAACAATCGACCACCTCAACTGCCAAACATCCTGAACACTTTCGTTCCAGGTTAACATCTCAAATCTCACCAACTAGCACAAGGTCGGGTAATCTCTGAATTAAATATCGACAAGTTCGATATGGCAAAAAGGGGTATTGACTTGAGTCAAGTCACAAAAAGGATTAACAAAAACGATATAGTCAACCTGGGGTATAACAATTGAATATTCATAATTAATGGAAATTTTCAGAGCAATTATATCAAGGATAAATCAATTACATACGAATCAAGTTATGATAATCATAATTCGCTGGAAATATAAGTGAAGCGGTTTACTTGAAAGAGAGGTGGAACAATATGCTTGCAAGGGATATGGATGTAATCAATTCACTAAAGAATCAACAATTCAGTAGAATCAATTTGGGGTATAACCATTATGTATTCGCAATTTCGGGAAATTAACAGAACAATTATAGCAAGAGTAATTTAAATAAACATATGAATCAGTTTTTTTATAATCATAACTCATTTGAAAGGTAATTGAACCAATTTACTTGCCTTAGCTAGACAATCACAGAATCCGAAGTGTCTTTACGTCCTCAGCTTTAGCCTTCCCTTTATCCACGGAATCTACACACAATATAACACTATTTTAGAATCCTGATTAATACTCGCTAATCAATATAAACATTCCACTAGTCTACCCCTGCGAATAGTCCCCTAATTTGCATTTATATACTTATTTAATAGCAATATATATATAAGCCACGGATAGTAGCATAAAATCATATTGGCACATTAACACATAATACATAGATTTTAAAATATGAAGCCCGACTCACAACTCGTATAAGTTGCATAATTATACATACTCATATCCAAGAAATGATGTTAATATATTTTAGAAAAATTTTGACGGCATCCTCTTTATACGGGGAACTGCCAGTCGGGATACAGCCGACACAACCAACACAAATTTCAATTACCAATCGAATCCATAATTAGTATTCAATCCCAATCCACATCTCGATTTGCATTTACAATCCTCCGATTCATAATTTAATACCATTTAAGCAATTAATAACAACTCGATAATAAATTACAATTTATTAGATAAATAATAAATATTAGATATTAAATATTTTTGGCTCAGAAAATAATCATCATCGCCAATGTTATACCCTCGACTCAAATTAAATCACTGTCGAGGGGGCAAAATTTCGAGGGTGCCCTAATTGGGTCTCCGACTCGAAACTCCACACGAATATTAATACGAACAAAATGAAATTTCTGTAAATAATTCCACAATCTTCGACAAAGTTTAATCAGGATCATCAAAATCTCAGTTCAACCTTTGCAATATCACGAGACAAATAACCAGAAACCACACGAGTACCATACTCTTTCGAAATAGCAAGAGAAACGAGCACAGGGCTGTACAACCACATGATTCGAACACCTTCACAATTAGCCAAAACAGAACACAGGCACACACACTACCAAAGTAAACATCACGCACACCCACTTGTTTAACACACACATCCGACCTAAACCCACGCACACGTTTACACACACAACTCACACAATATCGTAACTTGCATAGCAGTCTCAACAGGGGAGAGGGAAGAAGACAACACTCAGCCCAGAACCAACACCAACACGCTGAATTTCAACCACACAATCACGAATTAAACTCACACCACAACACGCTTGCACGCACACACACGGGGGAAATACAGTCAGGGAAAACAGTCGACTGGAATCGGGGATTAGAGGAGAAGCATATATACACGCATATACGAAGATGGGAGGGAGAAGGGCTTTACCCACAGAACCGAATTGAAGAACCAAGACCGGGAGAGTTTTTATCGCCCAAAGAGAGATTTGTCTGAGAGGTTGAGAGATATTGTTTTATCGAGAGAAGATTCGAGAGAATGGGAGAGAGAACTGATGCACTACTGGTTATCAATTAGAGAAATTAGGGATTTGGGTTCTAAAAAGGGGAAAGAGTGTAAAAAAAAAATGGTTCTTTTTACAATTTGAATTAAACACTAATCCAATTCCCGAAATTCGAATTAATAAGAAAATGATTGAAATTTTGAAATTTAAAATTCTAAAATGAAGAACACAAAATTACGATCACTCATATATTTTTAAAATATTTTTAGGATCAAAAACGAATTAAATACGGATTTTACTAGATTAAATCCGTAAAATGAAACAGAATTCTTAAAATCATTTTAAAATCGTTAAAAATCAAAACAATTCCATACAACATTTTTAAAACTCAAATAAACTAATAAAGTTAAATAAACAAAAAAATTTCATAATTTTTACTAATTCCGGTGATTTTATAAAATTCTCAGAAAGTAAATATAACGATATTAATTAGGAAATAAATCCCAAAAATATAATTAAAAACAGTCGGGCTTACATAACATATATATAACATCAACCAAACCTCCAAATATTATTCCACAAATATAATACTTCCTCAACCAATTCACACACCACATAATTTATATTTAAAATAGATAACTTTTAGTAATTAAATATTCTGAAATTTTTAAGGCGTTATAACCTTCCCCCCTTAAAAGGATTCTGTCCCCAGAATCTCACCTAAGAGAATAATTGAGGATAATTCTCCAACATATCGCTTTCCAACTCCCAAGTTGATTCTTCCACCTTGGGGTTTCTCCACAAAACTCTCACTATAGGAATTGTCTTATTCCTCAAAACCTTTTCTTTTCGATCTAGTATTTTGATAGGCTGCTCCACATAAGATAAATCTGACTGAATCTCTATCGGCTCATATTCAATGACATGTTTAGAATCCAGATGGTATTTCTTAAGCATGGATACATGGAGCACGTTATGGATATGTTGCATATGAGGCGGTAAAGCTAACTCGTAGGCGACTTTCCCGACTTTCTTCAATACCTCGAAAGGCCCAACAAATCTTGGACTTAATTTTCCTTTCTTGCCAAATCTTACCAATCCTTTCCACGGAGACACTTTCAACAGTACTTGTTCTCCTTCTTCGAACTCCATATTCTTTCTGGCCAAATCAGCATACTTTTTCTGTCGATTCTGAGCCGTCACTAACCGTTTCTGAATAAGTTGAACTACTTCCTTGGTTTGCTGAACTAACTCAGGTCCGAGTATCTTTCGCTCACCAACTTCTTCCCAGTATACTGGAGATCGACACTTTCGTCCATATAACGCTTCATACGGTGGCATACCGATGCTAGCATGAAAGCTATTGTTGTATGAAAATTCCACTAACGGCAAGTGTTCATCCCAACTTCCTGCAAAATCCAACGCACAAACTCGGAGCATATCTTCAATTGTTTGAATCGTTCTCTCACTCTGTCCATCAGTCTGAGGATGGTAAGCAGTACTCATTTTTAATTCAGTGCCCAAACATTCTTGAAAACTTCTCCAGAATCTCGAATTAAATCTTGGATCTCGATCTGAGACTATTGATACTGGAACTCCATGTCGCACCACAATTTCTTTTATGTATAGCTGAACTAATTTGTCTAATGAAAACCTCCCATTTATCGGAAGGAAGTGTGCAGATTTCGTTAATCGATCAACAATTACCCAGATAGCATCATGGTTAGCTCTCGTCCTCGGCAATCCAACCACAAAGTCCATTGCAATATGTTCCCATTTCCACTCGGGAATCTCTAATGGCTGTAGCATCCCACTTGGCCTTTGATGTTCTGCTTTTACTTTCTGACAGGTCAGACACTTACTCACCCATTCGGCAATATCTCTCTTCATATCCGGCCACCAGAAATTTCTTTTCAAGTCTCGATACATTTTCGTACTTCCTGGATGAATCGAATATTTTGAACTGTGGGCTTCCTGTAGGATCTCATTCTTCAACTCTGTCACATTGGGTATCCAAATACGTGAAGAAAATCTTAATATCCCCTTGTCATCTACCTGTGTGCATATTTCCTCACCTGTTAACTTGTTCACATCTCCGCTCATGACTTCCTCCTGGCATCTGCGAATCTTTTCTAACAATTCTGGCTGAAACGTCATAGTGTACACCGTATCTGTACTACTTGCAGGCATACACACCTCTATCTCCAATCTTTCAAACTCTTTGTATAATTCCTCAGGCATTGTCAACATACTGATTTTCTCCTTCCTACTTAAAGCGTCCGCCACCACGTTCGCCTTCCCAGGATGATAGTTGATGGTACAATCATAATCCTTGAGTAATTCCAACCATTATCTCTGTCTCATATTTAACTTCTTCTGGGTGAAAATATATTTTAAACTCTTGTGGTCCGTGTAAATTTCACACTTTTCCCCATACAGATAATGTCTCCAAATCTTCAAGGCGAAAACAATCGCGGCTAATTCTAAGTCATGAGTAGGATATTTCTGTTCGTGAGGTTTCAATTGTCTCGAAGCGTAAGCAATTACCTTTCCGTGCTGCATTAGTACACATCCCAAACCTTTGTGAGATGCATCACTGTAAATCACAAAATTTCCCTTTTCATCTGGAAGTGTCAATACAGGTGCAGTCACCAATCTCTTCTTCAATTCCTGGAAACTTTCTTCACACTTCTCATTCCACACAAACTTTTCATTCTTCCTTGTCAACTTTGTTAGTGGGGTGGCTATTTTCGCAAAGTCTTGAACAAATCTTCGATAATATCCCGCCAATCCTAAGAAACTTCGAACTTCTGTGGGTGTTTTAGGTCTGTCCCAATTCATCACGGCTTCAATTTTTGCAGGATCCACCTTAATCCCTTCACTGCTGATGACATGCCCTAAAAACTGCACTTCTTTCAACCAAAACTCACATTTAGAAAATTTCGCATACAATTTCTCTTTCCTCAACGTTTCTAAGGCTATTCTTAAATGCCCTGCATGCTCTTCTTCGGTCTTCGAGTATATCAGAATATCATCTATAAACACAATCACAAACTTATCCAAATACTTCTTGAAGACTCTATTCATTAGGTCCATGAACGCTGCTGGTGCATTAGTTAGCCCAAAGGCCATTACTAAGAACTCGTAGTGCCCATACCTAGTCCGAAACGCTATTTTTGGAACGTCTTCCGGTCTAATCTTTAATTGAAAATATCCTGACCGCAAATCAATCTTCGAGAAACAAGTTGCTCCTTTTAACTGATCAAATAAATCGTCAATTCTTGGCAAAGGGTATTTATTCTTAATGGTCAACTTATTTAATTCCCGATAATCGATGCACAGTCTCATACTTCCATCCTTCTTCTTTACAAATAATACCGGAGCCCCCCACGGCGATACACTAGGCCTAATAATACCTTTCTCCAGAAGATCTTGCAATTGAACTGCCAATTCCTTCATCTCTACAGGTGCCATTCGATAAGGAGCCTTTGACACGGGTTCAGTTCCTGGGGCTAAATCAATGGTAAATTCTATTTCTCTATCCGGAGGTAATCCGGGAAGTTCATCCGGAAAAACATCAAGAAATTCATTCACCACTGGAATTTCCTCTATCTTAGGCACCTCTTGACTAGTATCCATGACATAAGCCATATAGCCCTCGCATCCTTGCCTCAACAGCCTCTTTGTTTGAATGATCGACAAAAATCCCCTAGTCTGCCTCTGACCCCTAAAGGTAACTTCTACATTATCAGAGGGTTTAAGGATCACCTTCTTATTCTTACAATCAATTTGGGCATTATTCTCTGTTAGCCAATCCATTCCTAAGATAACATCAAATTCACCTAACTGAAAGGGTATCAAATTAGCGTAAAAACAATGCCCTGAAATATCAATCTTGCAACGAGGACACACTTGAGTAACCGGAATTCGTTCTGAATTAGCTATTTCTATAACTATAGCCTCACGTAACATGCATACCTCACAATTTAACTTTTGAACAAATTCTTTGGATATAAAAGATTTCGTAGCCCCGGAATCAATTAACACTTTAGCTTGAACAGAATTTACAGGGAGCGTACCTGCTACCACATCCGAATTCTTAATAGCTTCGTTCAGAGTCATGTTGAAAGTCCTCGCCACTGGTCTGATACTTGATGTTGGGGGTGCTTCAATTGCTTGCAGTATTGGGTTAGCCAGAACTGGAGGTTTCACTACAGGTACTTTACAGTCTTTCATTATATGCCCTGGCTTCCCACAACGGTGACACACAATTCCTGCCTTGCATTCCCGAGCATAATGACCTTTTTGATTACATTTGAAACACGTCACCTCCAGCTTTGTACACACTCCAGGATGCCTTTTTCCACAAGTCTTGCATTCTGCCAAGGGTGGCCTAACCAATTTCTGTTGACTCGCATCTTGAATTCTATTTCCTTGGCCCCCATTCCCTGATCCCGGCTTCTTAGGGTTCCCATACTTTCCTGGCTGGAATCCTGGCTTTTTATTTGGCACATTATGAGAACTGCCTTGCTCTTGTCGTTCCCCCATTGACCCAGCCTTTCTCTTCTTTCCTTCTATTTCCTTGAAGTATAATTCGCTTTCTCCTTCAGCTATCATGGCCTTTTGCACCACTGCTGCATAAGTCTCCAACTCCAAAACTGCTAGTTTGGTACGAATCCATGGTTTCAATCCTTGTTGAAACCTCTTAGCCTTCTTCCTCTCCGTGTCCACATAGGCCGGAGCAAACCTAGCTAGTTCAGTAAACTTGGTTTCATATTCTGTCACCGACATTTTCCCCTGTTTTAACTCCAAAAACTTCATCTCCATCTGGTCTTTCATATAGTCGGGGAAATACTTTTCCAAAAATAGCTCTGTGAACCTCTCCCAAGGAATCACCTCAGTAGCTTCCAACATCTTCACCGACTCCCACCAATAAGTGGCTTCATTCTTCAAGAAATAACTTACATATTCAGTTTGTTTGTCTGCTGGGACCCCCACCAGTGCAATGGCTTTTTCCATCTCTTTTAACCAAGACCTCGCCTCCACCGGGTCCGCTGTTCCTTTAAACTCAGGAGGTTTAACTGCCTGGAAAGACTTAAAAGTAACCACCGGAGGAACAGGTGGCTGCTGCTACTGCTGCTGTTGTTGCTGTTGTTGCTGTTGTTGCTGTTGTTGCTGTTGAGCCAACAACTGCTGCTGTAATTGCTGCTGTTGCTGTGCCAGAGTAGCAGTCTGCTGAACAAGAGTTTGTAATATTTGTGCTAAGGCAGGGTCCATCTGACCAACAGGAGGTGGATTAGCTTGTTCACCCTGATCGGGGGTTCGGGTATTTTGTTTCTTCTTTTTGGGAGGCATATTTCTGAAATCAATGAACAATTACATTAGATTCAGGTTCAGAAAATAATAGCTCAAATGATCCAACTTAAACAAACAATACATATATTACTGAAAAGAAATTCGAGGTCTCCAACCAATATTCCGGTCAACAATTGATTCACAGGGTGCAATAGGATATCAATCCAAGGTTACACAAGGTATTCACAAACGTTCAGTAAGTACCATTAAGAAACAATAATCATATTGCTAAGGTCAAACATAGTATCGAAAGTAAAAACAATACTAGAAGGAAATGATGCTGAAGGTAAATATGAAACGAGCAGTAAATAAGATGCTTAAGTAAATGACAGTATAAGGAAATTTAACACAGTTCTGCGAAAGTGATAATGACATATATAGATAGATCTGATACAAGCGTAAGAACAACGCTTCGATAAGGGTACAACATAATACTAAAAGAGAAGACTGCTAACATCTAGTCACAGTACAACAGATATATACAACAAAACTGGTCGTACTGCAAATCCTGACGTACTACTACCACCATAACGTGCCTCTAAATACCACATCATTATACTACCCTAATCATCACTGGTCATCATCGTCATCCGACTCTCCCCGCCAAGCTGATCCCAGAATGCTCTCCAGCTCTGCCGTCACCAGACCTAGGGTCACCTGCTGTGTCATAAATGCCGGCTCATCTCGGGATCTAATCCGTCCCCGCCTAATGACAACACGTCTAAGAGGTCGTACTCGCCTCCGGACATCCTCCAGCTCAGCTACCGCTCTATCTCGATCTCTAGCCCGGTCCTCCTCCCCAGCCCTCATAGCCCTCAACTCTGCCATCTGCCCTAAGAGATAGTCCCTCTCTCGGGCCACTCGCTCGTACACATGATATGGAACAGGCTGAGGAGTGTACTGATATGCTGGCCCATTCACTGAGCCCTGCGATCCTACGAACGGCTGCATAACCCCTGGGGAAATCTGCTGCGGTACAGAAGCCCCTCCTTCCGGATCCTCGTCCGGGTCTGAATCGGAACCAGAAGCAGGTGCCTGAAGTATACATATATATATATATATAATTAGACTTCCTATCTCTCACGAAACAATCCTAACCTTTCTCATAACTCTACCCCGACTCCCCACCTAATTGTTTCAGTGACTGTGACCTGTGGCTCTGATACCAACTTGTAACACCCTCACTAACCAACATTAATATTATAAACTCTTATATTCAATTAAACATTAACATAGGGGAAATCTTAGAAATTTCGGCATGATGTAATCATAAACCGAACTAACCACCTGCTCAACAATTAAGTAGCACTAAAACAATCCACTTGCATAAGTTAATTTAAACCATAAGAAATAAAACCATGCCAACCCAGACCGCACACAGGTCACTGTATGAAACAACTACCAATAGCTATTACAACCCAGAACTGAATCAAATAATATACAACCCATTAAATATGATAATCTGCCTACAAATACAGATATAATATAAACAAAGATATATGTCACTACCCAACCAACCACCTCGACCCTCTGACTGCCTCGGTGACTACCCCAACCAGACGGGCCACTTCTTCTAGACATCTTCTGGCTTAGCTGAGGAAACAGAATTAGCAAGCAAGTGAGCCAAATGCTCAGCAAGTATATATATATAATTGAAACATCAACAACTGAAATGTCTGCAAGGTTGTCAAGAATTAACAATCAACAATATATATAAGCTCAACTGAAAGTTCATCTTTTGGCTGAATCATAAAATAGAAGAGGATTGGACTATCATGCATTTTATAAATAAAAACAATTATAAGGTTAGGCTGCTGATCAGTCACGCACTAACCCTGGACAAACGCACACAGCAATGTCCTTAATGGATCCACGGCACACATTGGCCTTAATAATTTCTGACCACGAATCTGGTCCGACCCTTACGGTCCACATTTTAAAAAAACTAACAGTCCAATCCTAACTAAACACCAGGTGTCGGAACAATCGACCACCTCAACTGCCAAACATCCTGAACACTTTCGTTCCAGGTTAACATCTCAAATCTCACCAACTAGCACAAGGTCGGGTAATCTCTGAATTAAATATCGACAAGTTCGATATGGCAAAAAGGGGTATTGACTTGAGTCAAGTCACAAAAAGGATTAACAAAAACGATATAGTCAACCTGGGGTATAACAATTGAATATTCATAATTAATGGAAATTTTCAGAGCAATTATATCAAGGATAAATCAATTACATACGAATCAAGTTATGATAATCATAATTCGCTGGAAATATAAGTGAAGCGGTTTACTTGAAAGAGAGGTGGAACAATATGCTTGCAAGGGATATGGATGTAATCAATTCACTAAAGAATCAACAATTCAGTAGAATCAATTTGGGGTATAACCATTATGTATTCGCAATTTCGGGAAATTAACAGAACAATTATAGCAAGAGTAATTTAAATAAACATATGAATCAGTTTTTTTATAATCATAACTCATTTGAAAGGTAATTGAACCAATTTACTTGCCTTAGCTAGACAATCACAGAATTCGAAGTGTCTTTACGTCCTCAGCTTTAGCCTTCCCTTTATCCACGGAATCTACACACAATATAACACTATTTTAGAATCCTGATTAATACTCGCTAATCAATATAAACATTCCACTAGTCTACCCCTGCGAATAGTCCCCTAATTTGCATTTATATACTTATTTAATAGCAATATATATATAAGCCACGGATAGTAGCATAAAATCATATTGGCACATTAACACATAATACATAGATTTTAAAATATGAAGCCCGACTCACAACTCGTATAAGTTGCATAATTATACATACTCATATCCAAGAAATGATGTTAATATATTTTAGAAAAATTTTGACGGCATCCCCTTTATACGGGGAACTGCCAGTCGGGATACAGCCGACACAACCAACACAAATTTCAATTACCAATCGAATCCATAATTAGTATTCAATCCCAATCCACATCTCGATTTGCATTTACAATCCTCCGATTCATAATTTAATACCATTTAAGCAATTAATAACAACTCGATAATAAATTACAATTTATTAGATAAATAATAAATATTAGATATTAAATATTTTTGGCTCAGAAAATAATCATCATCGCCAATGTTATACCCTCGACTCAAATTAAATCACTGTCGAGGGAGCAAAATTTCGAGGGTGCCCTAATTGGGTCTCCGACTCGAAACTCCACACGAATATTAATACGAACAAAATGAAATTTCTGTAAATAATTCCACAATCTTCGACAAAGTTTAATCAGGATCATCAAAATCTCAGTTCAACCTTTGCAATATCACGAGACAAATAACCAGAAACCACACGAGTACCATACTCTTTCGAAATAGCAAGAGAAACGAGCACAGGGCTGTACAACCACATGATTCGAACATCTTCACAATTAGCCAAAACAGAACACAGGCACACACACTACCAAAGTAAACATCACGCACACCCACTTGTTTAACACACACATCCGACCTAAACCCACGCACACGTTTACACACACAACTCACACAATATCGTAACTTGCATAGCAGTCTCAACAGGGGAGAGGGAAGAAGACAACACTCAGCCCAGAACCAACACCAACACGCTGAATTTCAACCACACAATCACGAATTAAACTCACACCACAACACGCTTGCACGCACACACACGGGGGAAATACAGTCAGGGAAAATAGTCGACTGGAATCGGGGATTAGAGGAGAAGCATATATACACGCATATACGAAGATGGGAGGGAGCAGGGCTTTACCCACAGAACCGAATTGAAGAACCAAGACCGGGAGAGTTTTTATCGCCCAAAGAGAGATTTGTCTGAGAGGTTGAGAGATATTGTTTTATCGAGAGAAGATTCGAGAGAATGGGAGAGAGAACTGATGCACTACTGGTTATCAATTAGAGAAATTAGGGATTTGGGTTCTAAAAAGGGGAAAGAGTCTAAAAAAAAAATGGTTCTTTTTACAATTTGAATTAAACACTAATCCAATTCCCGAAATTCGAATTAATAAGAAAATGATTGAAATTTTGAAATTTAAAATTCTAAAATGAAGAACACAAAATTACGATCACTCATATATTTTTAAAATATTTTTAGGATCAAAAACGAATTAAATACGGATTTTACTAGATTAAATCCGTAAAATGAAACAGAATTCTTAAAATCATTTTAAAATCGTTAAAAATCAAAACAATTCCATACAACATTTTTAAAACTCAAATAAACTAATAAAGTTAAATAAACAAAAAAATTTCATAATTTTTACTAATTCCGGTGATTTTATAAAATTCTCAGAAAGTAAATATAACGATATTAATTAGGAAATAAATCCCAAAAATATAATTAAAAACAGTCGGGCTTACATAACATATATATAACATCAACCAAACCTCCAAATATTATTCCACAAATATAATACTTCCTCAACCAATTCACACACCACATAATTTATATTTAAAATAGATAACTTTTAGTAATTAAATATTCTGAAATTTCTAAGGCGTTATAATACTTTTTCTTATTGATGGACATAATGTTGACTGGTCCAAACAAGTCAAGGTGTAGCATGTGATATGGTTCAGCAATTGAGGATTCAGATTTACTCTTGAATAATGTCCTTCTCTGTTTGGCCTTCTGACAAGCATCATAGAGTCCATCTGGAGTATACAACGCCTTTGGTAATCCTCTCACTAAGTCTTTCTTAACCAACTCATTGATGTTGTTGAAGTTGAGATGAGAAAGCTTCTTATGCCAATTCCAACTTTCATCTACTGTTGCTTTACTGATGAGGCATGTTGAGGGACCATTAGTATTGGTGTAGACGTTGGCTTCATAAATGTTACCACGTCTTTGACCAGTTAAGACAATCCTTCCAGATGTTTTATTGATCACTTCAAAGTGAGTATCATTGAAGTTGACATGATAACCTCTGTCTGTGATTTGACTAACACTAAGCAGATTGTGTTTGAGTCCTTTCACCAAAGCTACTTTTTCAATGATGATATTTCCAATGATTATATTGCCATATCCCAAAGTTTGTCCAATGTTGCCATCTCCATAAGACAATGTTGGGCCAGCTTTCTCCTCAAATTCTGATAGCAAGGTTTTGTTTCCAGTCATGTGCACAGAGCATCCACTATCCATGACTAACACATTTTTCTGTTTACCCTGCAATCAGAAACACAAAGAGCTCAGTTAGAATATTTAAGAACCCACACTTGTTGGGTTCTTTCACTACGCCATAGATGGCCTTCGGCAATACTTCAAAAATGTTGCCAAAGGCCCAAAAACTGTTGCCGTAGCCTAAAAAATATCTACGGCAACACTTTTCGGGTGTTAGCTTTTTCGATGTTGGCGTAGGGTCAAAAACAACACTTTTACACCTACAGCAACATGATAAAATGTGTTGCCGTAGGATACACATTTGGTGTAAATGGCCACTGACACGTGGCAGGACCCACTGACACGTGGATGGACCCACTGACACGTGGATGGACCCACTGACACGTGGCGGGACCCACTAACACGTGGCGAGGCCCACTGACAGGTGGGACCCAATGACAGGTGGGACCCACCAAAGTCTTTGGAAACACTTTTTTGGAACATATGGCAAACCAAATTAAACTATTACAACATTTTTTAATAAATCTTATAGCTATGGCTACACTTTGTTATAGCTATTGCAACACTTTGTTATAGCTATTGCAACACCTTTGCAATGGAAAATTAAGAATACACTTTTGATAAATACAATTTCCAGTACAACACACTTCTGATTAAAAAATAAAACCTGTTTTTCCATTTTACAATTGTCAACTCCAAAATAAAACAATAGAACTACATTACATCAGTACAAAATGAAATAAATATCAACTTCCTAGTGAAGCACCCACATTGCAAATGTTATAACTGATGGAGATGATCAAACCTCCAAATTATATAAGGATTTTTCCTAAGATTTCTATTCACCACAGATGCTACATCTGCCTCCACCACTTCTAGCTTGTGACCCTGTACCAATGTCAAAAAATAAGTTAGAAATTAATCAGACAAATTGATGGCTGTAGCCTTACACACTCTGTTCAATATCGAGCAAAAAGACTACAGCTATCAAACTGTGAAATAAATTAATTCGAATCAGGAGAAAAATTGCAATAATAAGATTGAAGATAGATTTAGCTAGCGAATAAACTGAAAGTCTGACACTAAAGATAGCTACAACAATCGAACTGAGCCTGGTCTAATATATTAACAGGCAACATATACTTTGGAGGGGAAGAGTAAATACTTTGGAGGCAACATATGATTACAAAGGCCATTAGAAAATTGTGCTGGGAAGCAAGCTCATAGTCAAGAATGAACATATTGCATGACCATATTGAGAACTAAAATTAAGGATGTTCTCTTAGTTTGCAGCTAGTAAAATAAAGCCATGCAGGAAACAACTTTAAATTAAAAACAACAAAAGATATGTTCATGGAAAGTCTAACTTACGTAAGGTCTCTTGTATGTCTTGGCTTCTGGTTTTCTGCTGTAAAAAATTCTGCGTCTGCACCACCATGTAATAATGTAATATCGTCTGGCATTTTTGTTCCCCATTTTCTACACGAAGCAACAATTAGCTGGCAGAGGCGAGTTAGTGGACTACCTACAGGCTTTTGGTTACGATATATCTTTGTACCTGAAAAGAAATAAATGATTGCAAAGGCCATGGCCAGTGTAGGAATGCAAAAACCCCCATCCCACATTATCTTGTATCCATACCAGCAAAGAATGAGCAACGAGGGCACCAATATTGATAGAAAAGTAAAACCAATTAAAAAAAAACTTTTATACTTTTTCTCCATTTCATCAGCATCATCAAACTGATCTGCTCCGTAGGATGACACAAAAGGTTTGATCCCTCCTGTTCCCAGAGCAACCAGGTACAGAGCAATAAAACAAACTGCAGTCTGAAAATCTGTTCCATGGCAAACATTATTCTCGGAACAGATTGGTTTAAGGCCAGGGACAAATGCCGATAATGTCAGGAGTAACATCCCCTACAGAAATTAAATTGTTCTTCAGTTTTTTAAATCAAATCAACTAATCAATCTAAAGAATTTTCTAAAAGGTTACGAAACAATAACAAGTAAATTATAAATGTTTAATATGTTTTACCTGTAAAGCATTGGAATTCATTATATAAAAATATATAACATATATCTATATACTTACAAAAGCATAGATGACTGAAAAACTGGAAATTATCCAATATCTTCCCAGATACGTATCAACAATATATGCTCCTAGCAGTGGAGTGGCATAACATGTTCCCGTCCAGTTTGAAAAATTATTTGATGCGGCGACACTGTGCTCATTCAGTTGATTTTTGAAATACAGCAACAAGTTGGAGCTGATCCCATAATATGCCAGTCTTTCGCAGCATTCATTTCCTGTAATGATAAATTGAAAATAATACATTTCTTTCCACCTTCAAAACATTCATTTGCAATAATATAATTACTCCACCTATTTTAAATTCACAATTGGTGTAATTAAAATGAAAAATTTTAATTAAATTTTTAGTTATGTTTTTCGGCGAGTGTGCGATCATGACTACCATTTTTACATATTAGTATTTTTATTATTAATTTGAGTTAATATTAAAATCTAATGTGATATTTCAATTTCCACTAGTTTTATAGTGCATAGAAGCAGATATATTAATTAAGTTACTTTGAAGTAGTCAAAGTTGCTTCTCTAGGTGATTCCCCATGGAAGTCTTGTCAACTTGATTTGGTGGGAGAATTTAAGTTTCAGTTATGATATTCATCAGTACCTAAATACACAATGGTACTTTAGAAACTGGTGGGACGCATATAGTATCACACCCATTCACCTCTCCATGCACAACTAGCTAGATCAAAATTCTACAATACAAATTATGTGACAAAATTAAACCTTTCACATAGACCAGTGCAGTAGAAGATCAGCATAGCACGTGCCAAACTTTAGCTTAGTTAGTTCTGCCATATTGTAAGAAGGTCGAGTTTCCATGATCTGATACCAAGTATGTATGTGCATCTATTACGAATATAATCTGGCATAAAACTCACCTTCAAAACATTTCTTTCCACCTTCAAAACATTCATTTGCAATAATATAATTACTCCACCTATTTTAAATTGATGTCATAAATAATATGCTATCCAGGGGCAATAAAACTCACCTGAAAATAATTGCCATGATGAAGGTAAGAGCAGGGAGGACATTGACAGTGGCAGCTGCAAATGTTGCGGAGGTGAATTTCATCCCCACGTAGTATAAATTTTGATCAATCACTGGCCTGAACATACAGAATGTTAGAATCACTAACTGATTACTCTGTTTAATATAAGATTATTTCTTATTAAAATGTTATTTAAATTAAAAAAATCCTAATATTTCTTATCATTAGCTCGTTTATTGTCTAAGCTTGAAAGTTTTACCGAGCCGAAATTATATTACTCACAAATGTTGCAAATGTTGTGTGTGACTGAGAGAGAGTGTGTGAGAGAGGGAGAGGGAGGGAGCCAGAGAGAGACAAAGAGAGAGAGAGAGAGAGAGAGAGAGAGAGAGAGAGGGAGATATAGAGAGAAACAGAGAGCGAGAGAGAGGGGAGCGAAAGAGAGGGAGATAGTGATAGAGAGAGTCGGGGAGCGAGAGTTGTACCCAAAACTCGAAACCAAACGAAGATTGAACCCGAATCTGCTACCATTCGCTTCAAAGCTCGAATCCGTTCAATTGAACCCAAATCCTGCTTGAATACTAATTGAATCCTTCAACCCCTTGAATTAAACCCTAATCCATCAATAGCATCTTCATGATAGATAACCCAAATTCGAGAAACACGATATCATAATTTAAGAGAAACATATATACAGGAGACAGAGAGATAGTCAGATAGGGGGAGAGATACGAAGAGAGGCGGAGAGAGAAGGGGGAGAGTGGAAGGTGAGGCGAGAGAAGTGAAAAGTGTGTTAGATTTGCCCCCAATTTCCCCTACCCGTGTTTAACCCTAGAAGTGAAATGCTTGTTTTCCCCTAATTTGTTTTCCCTTAATTTTCATTTGCCGCTCCTTAATTTTCATTTGCCGCTCTTGTTTTCATTTGCCGCTCAGCTACAAGACCCCAGTCGTACTTTCCTTTTTTATTTTTTTTAATATTATATTTTTTTTGCAAAGTTTTATAAATTTATTTTAATAATTATTAAATCTATTATTTTCATAATTTTGTAATAATTCACAATTTATAAAAAATTTAGATTTCTTTATTAAACTTTTTAATGGAGCAATTAAGATAGTGTATTTGTAATTGAGATCGTATATTTGCAATGAATTTGAAGATATAGTATTTTTGCAAAACAAATTAGAAAACTTAATATATTTGGTAAATTATCTTAATTTATTATTTTTGATATAATAAATAAACTCATTTCACAATTTTTTAACGTTTTATGTAAAGTGTTATTTATTGTGTGAATTATTTTTAATACATATATACAATTTCTTAATTAAAAAACGTAAAATGTTTAAAATTTATCATTTTTAAAATTATTGAAAAATACATTACTATACAATTTCTTTATTTTTTATCATTTTATGTAAAATGTTATTTATTGTGTGAATTATTTTTAATTTAAAAAAAATTAAAAAGTTAGCCCTGCGGGACCCACTACCACATCAGCTGCCACGCCAGCAAGGGGTGAGACCCACTGCCACATCAACCGCCACGTCAGCAGTTGTGGGTCCTCCTGCCATGTCAGCATGCCACATTAGCAGGTGTGGGGCCCACCTGCCACATCAGCATGCCACGTCAACATGGTAGGGCTCATTGCCACTTCAGCATGCCACGTCATCAAAGTCCAGTCAATAGTGTGGGGCCCATTGCCACGTCGACGCACAATCAGCATTGCCCAGTCAGCATTATAATATAAAATTAAAAAAGAAAAATAAATACATGATAGTGTAATACATTATAAAACATCTACGCCAACACTTTTCATGTCTAAGCTGACACAAATACTTGGTGTTGTAATAGGTAAGGATGAAAATAGCTACGGCATCAATTTTTCAGACGGCAACACCTTGCAAAAGTGTTGTGTAAAGTCATCTATGGCGTAGTGTTTTTGCATGCAATTTAACATTTTTAGCAGCAGAAGTCTTCTTAACAAAAGCAGTTCTGTCAGATTTCAATCCATCAGAATTTGCTTCGTCATTATCATAATTAACAGATGCATGCTTAGTATTCAGACTCTTTGTTTAACCAGAATTTGCACTTTTATTAAACTTTGGCAACGGATCATAATGATTGTAGTACAAACTATGGTATTCTTCACATGTGTATATAGAATGCCATTTACTGCCACAGTGAAAACAAGGATTCTGTAGTTTAAAAAATACTGATTTATTCCTAATGTCTGACTTAGGAACTACAGTAGCCTTCTTTTTACTCCTCCTGCAATCAATAGCAAGATGATTAGAGTTACCACAATTAAAGCATGTTTTCCTTGGTGCATTTGGAATATACTTATAATTATTCTCTTTGTTTATTCCAATTTTACCATTCCCGTTCCTCTTAGCAGTAGTGGTTTTCTCTCTATCTGTCACTTCACAGATTCTGTCTCTCAGTTGTTTCTTAGACATAAGACCTTTATTTTTGACAGATTTAGACTCAGGATTTTGTGTAGAAGTAGATCCCTTTTCTAAAGTAGATTTGGGATTTTCTGGATACACATACTTAACAGGTTTTAATTTAGTCTTTGTTCTGTCTATAACCTGTCTATAGGTTTTTGGATTTGTTGACTCATTCACAACAACTCTTCCTGGTTTTGTTATTTCAGCAGTAACAACTTTACCTTTATTCTTCTTTTTGTCCTCTGGTTTATAACCTAGACCCTCTTTCCAGTTCTTATCTGTGATAAGATCGTGTGTTTTCTTTCCAGAGTGTGTCCAGGTTCTGAGTTTCTCATTAGAATCATTAAGTTCCTTTTCAAGTACAGGACATTTAAACTCCATTTCTAGCTTCATGTGCTTAGCCTTATCATATTCATTTCGTACTTCTTGCATAAAGAGTAACTCAACTTCTATATGATCATTTCTTTTACACAATTCTGACATCTCAGATATTATTCTAGCATTTTCAAGAGATTGAATTTTAAAGCTAATATGCAGAGATTTTAAGAAAGATCTTAACTCAGAAACATTATCAGTATCAAAATAAAAAACAATTTCAGGTACCTTATTTTCAGGAGCAGCAATCTCATCCACATTTGCCATTAATGCATAGTTCACCTTTTCCTCTTCAGATTCTAAGGAAGAGTCCATCCAATCCTTGCTTGATGAGATAAGAGCTTTGGTCTTAGCCTTTTTGCATTCAGTTGCAAAATGACCCATTCCATCACAGTTGTAGCATTTGACTTTTGACTTGTCAAACTTGCTGCCGTTGCTTTCATTCTTCTTGTACCTGTTCTTGTCAATATTGAAAGGTTTCTTCTGAAAGTTGCCTTGTCGTCTAGCTTTTCTGTACTTCATCTTCTTGAAGCCTTTGACTATCATAGCAACCATTTCCATCATGTCAGAATCAGTAGAGTCATCATTAGTATCAGTATCAGGATTGGCATCAGGATCTGATGATGAGTCATCAGTATTGGACTCAACTACTCTACTTCTCCTTCGTGAAACCTCCACAGCTTTTCCTTTTGATTTTGATTCAACATTCAAAGCAACAGCCTTTGCTTTGCTGGTTTTCTTATTTTTCCTTTGTTGAACCTCAAGATCATGGGTTCTTAGCATCCCATAGACTTCATCAAGAGACACAACATTAAGATCATAATGATGCCTAATGATAGAGGTTTGAGTATCCCACTCCTCAGGCAAAGCTCTAAGAAACTTGGTGTTCGAGTCCTCTGGTTCATACTCTTTACCCACTAGAGATAGATTATTCAATAATGTCAGAAATCTATCATACAGATCAGTGAGGCTCTCATCAGATTTTGCATCAAACTGTTCGTACTCTTGAATCAACAGAGCCCTTCTATTCCTTTTGATAGATTCAGTACCCTGGCATTCAATTTCCAAAGTTTCCCAAATTTCCTTAGCAGTTTTACATGCTATCACTCTGTTTGACATGACAGCATCAAGGCTATTATGAAGAATATTCTTCACCTTTGCATCTCTAAGTACTTCAGCCTTTTCCTCAGGAGTCCACTCAGCCTTTGTCTTCTGAACATAGTGCTCAGGTATAGTATCTGTTCTAGCAACCAGTCTCTTAGGGATATATAGACCTTCATATATTCGATCGAGATAGTTAGGATCAGTTGCTTCCAAATACATCAACCTTTTTTAGAACAGGGATTTTAATACTTTTATACTTGCTTGTCGACATCTTAAGATCGTTTCTGATTGTAATTTATCAGTTGGCTCTGATACCAATTGTTACCTAGTAAAGAACAATTGTAGAAGGGGGGTTGAATACAATTGTATAAGATTTTCGACTTACAGCAGAAATAATAACACAAGTATGAATAAATAACAACTTTATTAATTCCGATATAAAACTGTTACAAACTCTCTCAAGAAATTCTGATGTTCTTGAGAGCTGCTAGGTTACAAGATAACTCGTGTAAGCGATTACATAAATGTAAAACCTAAACTGTGTTTTTATAGCATACACAGTTGCACTATCAATTACAGGATATATCAAATCAATTACAAACGTCTCTTAGTACATATCTTGAATGATAGCTGCGTTCCTATAAATCAGGAACTGACATATCAATCTCCCTTGATTCCTGGACTGATATATATCCTCGTCTAATCCTGATCAGCCTCCAATCCTTATGATAGCCGAATACTGACGGTGCATTACTGATGACGTCAGCATCAGTATCTGATCAGTAGTCCAGATCCCGATCATCACTTGAATCAATATCTAAAAAAAATAATAATACATAATATAGCAACCCCACTACTAACCCGGATCTCTAACAGGTAGTGGTATGAAACAAGAAACTACTAACTAAGTTATTACATTACAATACTAAATCCTTAATCGATAGTCCATTACATTCCACAAATATAAATACAACTAACTGGCAATATTACATCTAATCTTGACGATTAACCAAAAGCCCAACCTGATACTGGAGCAGAACTAGTACCTAAGTTGCACAACTCGCACTTCTTCTGACAATGCCTTAATATGTACCACCTTCTTTCTTAACTGAAAAGGGTTATAAACAATAAAAAGTGAGCCAAATGCTCAGCAAGTGACAATAATAATGCAAATGAATTAATAGCAGAAATATGAATATGACAATATAAGAATCAATCTTTGAGCTTTTCCACAACTTTGAAGATTTTTCTAAATTCATCTCGGGTAGGGGTATCAAATCATATTTTATTTTTAACATTTAACTTAAATTGAGTTCTCTGTTAAAATCGGACAATACGGGTGATCAGCCACGTATTGTCCCTATGTCGAACACTAGGTCCCGCTGGACTTTGAAAATTGGGTTCCCAATTATGCAACATATTGGCCTTTAATGCTGGACTAGGACCACCCTAGCCTCTTACGCCAAATTAAAGTGCTGGACTAGGACCACCCTAGCCTCTTACGCTAAATTAAAGTGCTGGACTAGGACCACACTAGCCTCTTATGCTAATTTAAAATAATTAATTAAATGTCCATAAAATCAAGAAAGTTTTGATGAATGGAATTCTTATGCAATAATTCAGAGCAGGGAATTATTCTGTTTAATTTCAAGAATAAGTGACTAAAAGTCAAGTAAGTAGTCCAATTTATTTGTATAAGGTTCGCAAGGTAGAGTTCAAGTGTGATTCATAAGTATTTAAAAATAAAGGTTTATCAAGCTCTTGTCATTTTAGAGGGATAACACAAGGTGATATCGAATATGGTATGGCTCAGAGAAAATAGGAGTATAAACAATAAGGGTCATTGATTAATTAAGAACATAACAAAGGTTAGGGATTTAGAGTTTAATTAAAGGGTTACAAGGTATAGTTAGGCTAGTGTAGATTAAAGAAATAGATATGAAATAAGGTCTAAGCTAGTACAAAAGGTATGTCAAACAACAAGGTTTACAGTTCAACGAGAATTAAATAAGCAAGGAAGTACAATAGTTTAAACAGCAGTCTATAAGGGTAAACAAAGAAGGTATAAAGGATCAAGCAATAGTTAATATGATTTAACAGCATAGTACAAGGGATTCAACAATTAACTTGAAGGAAACAACAAAAAGTTATAAGAATTTAAACAACCATTCATGTATAACTGAAAGAATCTAAAATTCGATACAAGGTTCGAGTTACTTGCCTTATCAAAGTACTTTCACTCTAGTCACTTAGTTCAAAAGTCCTCAGCCTTTGCCTTTTGTTTACCCCTTGAGTCTATGTCCTTCGAATCTACACAATAAAAACACTACTTCAGAATTCTATATAATGCTCGAACGTCTAATCTTAATCTACCCTTGCGATAACCCCTAAATTTATTGACTTTAATCATATAATGTCAACCCCTGACCACTGAAATAAATAAATACAATTATAACCAATAAACATTTAGCAGGTAATAACATAATTCAAATATCACTCCATACTAGATATATACATATACTCGAAAAATAAAATTAAGATTTTTAGAAAATTTTGACGGCATCCCCTTTATAGGGTGACTGCCAGTCGGAACATAACCGACACAACCAACCAAAATCAACACATTCCCAATTAAACTTACAACCAAATCAAGAACTACACAATTGGAACTACTATAATCCCATTCCGGATAATCCAATACAATTTAAATAAATTATACCAATCGATATACAATTCGGAAATAAAAATTACAATTTACTCCAATACCAAATAATCTTTTATATCAATTTAACAATACCAACCGAATATACATATATATAATCAAAATCAAACAGGACCCAAAAATCGGAATCCGTCTTCAATTTCAACCATAAACCTAATAACATATACACGTAACTTAATTACCAACTCAAGCAAATTCATAGTAGTGCTACTAATTTCATTTGAACACAACCCAAAATAGAACAGGGCCTGCAATTATGCTTCAATAGAAACGGGGAGAGAAACCCACACACAACGTGCCCATACACACACACACCAGCTGCAATACACGTAGCAATACTCAGTCACAGCAACTCGGCGAAACAGCAACTACTCACACACATACTATCCATAAACACACACACACACACACACACATAGTTAATAATGCACACAGTACACACACGAACACACGCTAGCAGCTCGTATACATATCCACAAAATTCGCCAACACTCGACTTACCAGAACAGGGGAGGGAGAGGAAAATCCAAGAACAAACTCAGACTACCCACAACTTTGGTACCACACAACTGCGCACAGCCTATACACGACATATACACACACACCCATACTGTCATATACTCACGCACACACCAAATACACACACCAACACCTGAGATACACACACAGTAGCCTTTAGAGACATGGAACGAATAGAGAGAGATTAGGTGAGTGAGAGAGATTTAGAGAGATAGATGAAGAGCGGATGTGAGAGAAATTGATAAGAACGAGAGAGAGTTCATAATACTCCAGAGAAAC
The DNA here is from genome assembly GCA_036435485.1 of Saposhnikovia divaricata. Classification (NCBI taxonomy): domain Eukaryota; kingdom Viridiplantae; phylum Streptophyta; class Magnoliopsida; order Apiales; family Apiaceae; genus Saposhnikovia; species Saposhnikovia divaricata. The sequence goes on along the minus strand of JAZHRN010000145.1, from coordinate 985,752 downwards.
CACAAAAAAACTGAATTTGGGGAAAAAATAAATTATGGTTTTAAAGGATTGGGGGAAAAGGAATTAGTAATTATACTTTGCTGAAAAATAAATAAAATCACTTTTAAGAATCAAAATTAAATAGAAAATGGGTGGAACATTAAATTTTAAAATTTTAAAATGAAGAGTATAAAATTACGATTACCCACATATTTTTAAAATATTTTTAGGATCAAAAATGAATTAAATATGATTTTTTTACAAGATTTAACCAATTAAACACAAATCAATTCATAAAATCATTTTAAAATCCTTAAAATGAAAATAAATCCATCTAATATTTTTAAAACTCAAATAAACTAATAAAGTAAATAATACAACAGATTTCAGGATTTATATTAATCCCGATGATTTTATAAAATCTTTGTAACACCCCCAGATCCGGGGTCCGGGATCCGGTCGTTACGGTCTCCATTTCTGTCCACAATACTTGAACTTACTTCAATATAAAATAAATTACATCTTTATGACCCAACACAACAATATAAAACACACCCGTTATAGTCCTAGAGATGAAATCAGAGTAACAATCAAATTTTATTAATCATATTTGGAGTTCTTACAACCCAAAAGAATTACAATATAAATACATACTCTTTGCCATCCATTTGCATAAGTCATACTAGCCCATATACTTGGTACTGAAAGAATGAATCTATCCTACCAATAGCTTTCTCTTCGGCTCTAGTAGTCTCATCGTCCTCGTCAGCGTCGAGTGCGCCTTGTGCGAGTCATCTGGTCTAGCTGTTGTTGTGATATAATAATAAAGCAAGGGTGAGCAATAGCCCACCAACAATAATGTATAACTGAACGATAATATATAACAGTTCAAAAGTATCTTTCAAACCATATGCCATGCATTTACGGAAATGATGCCAGTATAATATGAACGATGAAGTTACAAGGTAACTCAAAATGCAAATATAGGTGGGAATATCTGCTATGTCAAAGATAAGCCAGATATTATCATTTATCATAAAAGAGGAACTTGTAGGAAAATATTGCAATTCCGATTATGAATACTTTCCAATACTGCCAACAATGATGATGTTGCAGAAAATAAATGAATTTAATTGATGAACTTTTGCTGGAGTATTCACCGCGCCCACTTTCCAATCCTTACGATGATCAGTCGCAGATTGTACATCTCAATTTAGATTTACTACCGGTAGAAGGAAGAGCTGACGGATTTACTTTTCTACCGCCCTGTTAGATCTCCCCGGCCAACGGTTGAGCCAATTGGGATGGACCGGCGCTACTCGGCCTCTTACAGGACTCCAAGTTCGAAAAGAAGTTCTTGACTCTGAACGTAAAGTTCGTCCCCCTTTCCCCAAGTATGATACTTGTTGATAAGACTCCACAAAGTTGTCGTATCTAGTTGGAAAGGAAAATTCAACATCAAATCTCCCAAGCTGCTACTTGTTAGAGGATACCATCTTGTTCCAATAATCGTACCCCTTGAATGATGAGAAGGTTACTCAAAGATTCAATTGATAAACAGCAACCAAGTTGCGAGTGAAACGAATAGTTTTACAAGATTTATGACCGGGAAGTCAACAAGATAAATAACATTGCTCAAGTAGGTTCCCTTATAATATGGAAGTTTGAGCGAGCATTTAAATCCTTTTAAGATAGATTTAAATGAAAAAATAAAGAGTTGGGAACCTTCAATTGATATAATAGTCGTAAAAAGACTCCGAAATATTTTACATAATATCTGGAGGTGAAAGATAATCTCCAGATAATATAAATCATTTTAAAAAGAATTTAAAAGAATTAAATAAATATTCCAAGAATATTTATTAACTCAATAATAATTACGGGATATTATTAAGTCATAGTACTGCTCGTAAGTAATCCTCGAATGAATATATAGAATTATTTACTAAATAAATCCCTCCTTAAATGAATATTCAAAATAATATTCATTAAATAATTAAACTCCAATAAGTATTTAAAATAATATTCAATAAATAGGTCAAACCTTAAATGAATATTTGAGAATAATATTCATTTAATAAATAATCTTCTAAATGAATATCCAAATAATACTCATTTAGTAATCAAAGCTTTAAAGGAATATTCGAAATAATATTCCTTAAGTAAATATAGCTTCCAATGAATATTTTAAAATAATATTCATCAAGTACATAAAACCTTAAATGAATATTCGAAAATAATATTCATTTAATAAATAAAATTCCCATGAATATCGAAGTAATTATTCATTAAATACTCAAACTCTAAGTGAATATTCAAAAATAATATTCACCTAATATTTCTCGGCTGAGATAATACTCAAATAACATTCTTCGAAAGATTTCCAAGTAATTGATACTTTATGGAAATATAATTAATGTTTAATAATAACATTCCTCAAGATCAATAATAATCTGCCATTGGAATCCCTCCGGGTTTCCACGACTATCTGTATCTCAAAATACCGACTCCCGGTCCATATTTAAGAATGAATATCATATGCCCTTCGCTAAGGGTCTTACCAAAACAATCCGGCTTATAACGGATAATTCGTATCTAGTCTATAAGCCAACAGCAATTCAGGGAATAGGTATCACAATATAATTTGACAATAGACATGCATGCTATGGCATATGTAAGATGGCAATCACATATATATATTGTCACAACAACAGGTTCAAAATTTTGAACACTTGCCTGGTAATCGGGTGTGGGTGGAGATAGCGTGTCCTGGGTCTGCTCGATGATCTATAAACAATCAGAACATTCGAGATTAACCACTTAACACCTTTTAAAAGTCTAAGTATAACTTCACTTAAATCGAAACGCGTTTTCGAATTATCTCGTTATACACCTTTTAGTGTAACTCTTTTTATTACCGATATGATCCGACATTTGTTCGTTATTACGACATGTCATCATACCCACACTCGGTATATACTTAAGTCGTATAAGTTCTAAAGTCGATCGATTACGAACCGAGATTATACCTCGAGTTTTATCGTTCGTTTTCTAAGTGTTTTACCAAAGTTATAACCAAGCGGGTTTTTAGGGGTTCGTTCGCGTTTAACTTTGATTCAAACATTTTTTAAAATCGGAAAATGATCCGTTTGACATGTGGTTTTCTCTCATACCTTCCTTATGACCTCTAGTATTTGTTAACCAAGATTCGTCACTGAGTAACATGCTTTACGAGGGTTCAATTGAAGTTACGAACTTTTACTTACGGTTCCGAACCAATTTTAGTAATTTGACCATAACTCCTAAACCGTAAGTCGGAATGTTTCGATTCTTTCGCCAAAACGATCTATGACTCGAGATCTACGAGGAAATGTCATGCTCATAACCAGTTAGGGCAATTAACCCTACTGTGATGCACGAATTCTTTAAGGTTATCGAAAATCAGGCATTACGACGGCTATAAATCGAATATTTCCAAATTCCAAACTTTCCAATAATCATAGTATCCACTCCAGACAACATATACATGTTATTTAACCATGAAATAAGGCCAAGTAATGCCTTTCCGTTCATCTAAACTATTTTATCCTCTTATATCAACAAATCACTACATAAGCATGCTTTAATCATCTCCATAATCATACTAGTCTAAAAACTCATCAAGAACATCATTAAACTCAAAGTAAGAGCTAGGGTTTTGGTGAGATATACCTTCCATGGGGTGGGTAAAGACCTTGCTAAGCCTTGTATAGTCCTTGTATACCCTTAACCAAGCTTAGATCATCCAAGAAATCAAGAAAACCAAGATTTGTTCTTGAAAGTTACTATTCACCCTAGACTTTGATGATTTTATTGAAAATGGAAAAAGTGGTGTTTGAGGCTAAAATTTCTAGGGTATCATTTTTATGAAATTTAAGATCTACCATAAAAATTTGGAGATCAAACAATGGTTGGAAGGTTGATTTTGGATTTGGAATTTAGGGAGAAGTCGAATGCTTTCTTTGGAGAGGAAATGGAGTTGGTTGCTTGTTTGCTTGCTAGTCTCTTGTTCTCATCTTGTGTCTTTGAGATATTATCTCATAAAGTAGCTTTATTAAAGCAATTATGTCATGGATGATGAATTTTGATGGACATGTGTCTTGTTTTTGTGGTTGGATGAGAAAGGATGCTAAGTACTAGTTAATCTCTAATGGTTCTAGTTTGTAATGTAACTAGATTGGCTACTAGATATTTATCACTTGCACATGCATGTATTTTGCTTCCTCTGCTTGTTTCTTTGTCCGTTTATCACTCAATTCATTGATCGTTCGGAGGAATAACTCATTCGTTACTAGTTAGGGTTTTACCGAAAACCTTCTTAATATTAATACTATCATTCTCCATCTTTCTTACTAACTTTCGAATTTAAATTACTTAAATCTCTTCGTTCAATCTTTAAGTCTATCAATGTCCAGGGAACTCTCGGAGAAAATAAAAGTGCGGTTTTTCAGAATCCTACAGCTTTTACATACACTTATTTTCCTCCTGGATCACTAATAGGAACTCGGAAATCCGTTCCGAATACTTCTATATTGTGTCGTCTCATAATATTCTTACTTCCACCAAAAACACTATTCATTCTTTATTCTTCTTTATTCCCTATATTTATGACAATGTCCTTGTTCTTTCTCGGGCGTTCCTTAACCCTTTCACGGAACCACTGGACTAATCGTTATCGATCTGGATGACATGAGAATATTCTCCTGCTTGGAATTGCCATATCTTATTCCCCAAGGAGATAGATTATTCTTACCTAAGTTGTCAACCATTAGCATTCTTCATGGCATAAAAACATTTGAATCCAAATCTATTCCTTTCATTCATTATCTCAATCGTTACATCGTAGTTGTAATCACTATTCACCATTACCTCAGTACATAATAAAAAGTTTTAATTATATCCAAAATTTAGGGTTCTTACAATCTCAGAAGATAATTAACACCTGATTTAAATAAAATTTATTCACCAAAAACAAAAAAAATACGTAGACTTATCTGACACGTATAAATCATCAAATAAACTCACAAATAGGATATCTTACATTTTTCACTTCCTTAAAATATTCACGTCACCTAATTCACATTTAATATTAAATAATTATAAATACCAAAAATTTTCTAAGGCATTATATCCTTCCCCCCTTAAAAGGATTCTGTCCCCATAATCTATCTTAAGAAAACGTAATGAAGGTAATACTCAACCATTTCTCTTTAAATTTCCAAGTCATTTCTTTCATTCTAGAATTCCTTTATATCATTTCATATATCAACAGACTCATTCTGTAGGCCTTCGAATTTCCAACATAAACTTAAAACTTTTATTTGCATATCTCGTTAATTATAAATACTTATCACTCGCACGTGACGATCCTTTTCTACCAAAAATAGGACTTGACATATTTGTATGAGGGACTACGACCTGTACACAACGCCTCAAGTAGTAATCCCAATCATCCATGAACAATTCCTTCATATACAATACTAAAACAAAATCCGTCTTGACTTGCAGCAACATATAAATAATTAAATCTTTAAAACGAAATCCACGCGACTAAAACAATTGATACCACTTCCATGCTCCCACTCATAATTCAGGTTGTCTCAGATAAAATTTTGAGAAAAAGAATATCAAGAAATCCCCCAATCATTATTACTCCCCTTTCAACGTACAATGTTACTCGAGGAAGGAATAATTGGGAAACTTCTATCCATCCTCAATCCCATTGTTTTATTGAGTAACCTTTTCGAAGCTAATAACCATTTACCTTGAAACATGTATATCTTATTTGTTATACAAACTATCACCAATTTATCCAATTGCTTCCTAAAGACTCTAATGGTTGAATTTCGCATTTCAATTTACTAACAAAATTGTTGGAAATGAAAGACTTGGTAGCGCCATAATCAATTAAAATTTTAGCCTCAACTGAGTTCACAGGAAGCGTACCTGCGACACCATCAACTTCCTGAACCGCATCCTTCATTGTCATGTTGAAGGTTCTAGCTCTAGGTTGAGAGATCTGGGTTTGGAATGGAGGTCCAGCTATCCTCAGAGTATTTGCCGATGGGGGTCCGACTATCCTCAAAGCATTTGCTGTCTGAACTGGTTCCTTACAATCTTTAGCAATATGACCAATTTTCCCGCAATTGTAGCATGTTATCCCTGGTTTTGAAGTAGGGCACTCTCCCGCATAATGTCCCTTCTTGTTGCACTTAAAACATGTAATACTTAGTCTATGACAAACACCTGAGTGCTTCTTCCCACAAGTTGTACATTTAGGTAGAGCTGGTCTGATTGCAAGCTGCTGATTGGTATTCTGAAAACCTCGGCTCCTATCAAACTGACCTTCATTCCTTGGCTTGAATTTATTATTATTATTACCTCTTGGGTTCTGGCTTCCCTCAGTACTTTCGATCTTTCTTTTCTTTCCCGCCTTTTCCTTCTGATATAATTCACTTTCACCTTCAACAATCATAGTTTTCTCCACCACCATTGCATAGTTCTCTAACTGAAACACTGCCACCTTGCTACGTATCCACGAATTTAGACCTTGTTGAAACCTCTTAGCTTTCTTCGCCTCAGTATTGACATATTCAGGAACAAACCTTACTAACTCTGTGAACTTTGCCTCGTATTCTGCCACACTCACATTCTCCTGCTTTAACTCTAGAAACTGAATCTCCAGCTAATCTTGCATATACCTTGGAAGATACTTCTCAAGAAATAACTCTGTGAATCTCTGCCATGTAATTACTCTTTCACCTTCCAACAGCTTTGTTGACTCCCACCAATAGTTTGCTTCAGCTCTCAAATAATAGCTCGCATATTCAGTCTCTTGATCTTCTCCTACCCTTACCAAAGCAAAAGCTTTCTCCATCTCATTTAGCCATCCCCTAGCTTCTATTGGGTTAATAGTACCTTTAAATTCTGGAGGGTGTACAGCTTGGAAAGCTTTAAATGTCACAATTGGTTGAGCGGGTTGTTGTTGAGCTAGTGTTGCGGTTTGTTGTTGAAGAAGTTGAAGGATTTGAGTCATAGTCGGGTCAACTGGATTTTGATTGCCAGTGTTCTGGTTTTCAGGGTTTGCAGTAGGTGTTTTCTTTTTTGGAGGCATGGTTCTTAGAAGAAAACAAGGGACTTATTAAGCAACAGGACAATATATACAAAAATGAGGTTTTCAAATCCTGGATTGGAGTTGTGTGTGATCAGAAGAATTATAACGGTATAAAGAAACAGGGAAGCATAGGTATTATCTTGAACAAGTAATTCTAACAGAAGATATTTAGACAACTCAGAGATATAATAAAAGATACGTAAATAGCAAGAATATAAATATCATGGTACCAACAAGGTTAATAATATAACATCACAGTTTTAGAGTTCAAGGTACACTGTTAACAATCCAACTACTAAAAGATAAATGTTGAAAATAATTCCTATCATCAAAAACATGTAAAAGCGTCTCTGCGTGGACTGGTACAAATACTGGTGATAGCACAATAAATCGAACGATGTTGCTCACTAACTCCTTAGGTTTACTCTAGGTCGAACTCAAGTAATTACGCGTCGGAAAAAGGGTGAGTCTACAGAAGCATCCACCACTTGTGATAACGATATAGCGCAAAAGGAGATATTAACGCAATAAAAGGTTTCCTAAATCCTATTACCTACTATCCTATCCTAATGATAACCTACACCTATCGCTCCTATTCTATGTCTATAAAGGTTCAAATCCTATCCTACACCTATCCTATCTTATACATATCCTGGCTTGTTTCAGTGACCAAAACCTGATAGTTCTGATACCAACCTGTAACGCCCCGACTTCCCAATACTGAAAATATACTTTTTATAATAAAACCATATTACTTTATAAAAAAGAATATACATTAATCTTCTAAAATATTATTATTATTATTATTTTCAACTATTAGAATTAATTAGATAAATAGACTTTGATACAGGGGAATTTTAGAAAATTTCGGCATGAAGTATTCGTAATTCGGACTATCCACCTGTAATTTGAACCAAGCCAAATTTCATTCAAATACCAAACACAATTTCCAACTTTTAAGAAAAACAAACACAAGTTCAACCTGTCCTAACCGATTAGGTGAACCATACTATAACGCCCTCCCGATCAGAAGTCAAGATCGGGGCATTACTACACAAAACTAAATGCCTATACTCCGATAACAAAATAATAAGACATAATATAGCAACCCCACTACTAATCCGGATCTCTAACATGTAGTGGTATGAAACAAGCAACTACTAACTAAGTTATTACATTACAATACTAAATCCTTAATTGATAGTCCATTACATTCCACAAATATAAAATACAACTAACTGGCACTATTACATCTAATCTTGACGATTAACCAAAAGCCCAACCTGATACTGGAGCAGAACTAGTACCTAAGATCCACAACTTGCACTTCTTTTGACAATGCATTAATATGTACCTGTTGGGACAATCAGATCTTGGCACTGCGATTTTTGATACAATAAATTAACGAGTACGAATAGAAAAGTCACCTTGTTAACGGTTGATTCCACGCTCTTCTATTATATGCCCAAATTCCCTTGAGTGAAGTGTGGCCTTCGTCTTCTCAAGTTAACCTCTCTTCTTGCTCCTGGGTGGCTACAAAATTTTTTCGACCCACCCTAGCAAGAAGAGAATAAGAATATATATAGGGCTACAATAGGGATCATGGATAATTAGGTTAGGCCTCCCAATGACATTCCGAGCCCAGCCCAATGTCATTTAATATTAATTCACTCCACTAAAGAATTAATATTTGCACTACCTTTCCTAATACCGTAATTTAATTAATTAATTCGGTTCCAATATTATTTGCTTATTAAATTCCCCATGTTTAAAATATCGCATGTCCATTAATTAAATAAATTACTGATAATTCATTTAATTAATATCTTTTATCCTTGATCATCCACTCAACCTTTATTTAATTATGCCGGAATAAATCCACCTGCAGGGTTTCACATAATTAAATCTTTTTGAGCTTTCAAGGGGACATCATTAACATGAATATTATCAGGACATGGATTCCTTCTATAAATAATATTCACCATATATATTATTTCATCACCCAAAATATAATGAAATAAATCAAAAGAATTATTTCATATATAAATCAAAGCATGTAAATAATATACACGTGTCAATTACTATATCTGGATTAAGAACCTAAGCATTAATAATAACATAGAATCTTAGTTCTCCTTCTTAATCAGTATAAGGGAACAATTCTAAATTTGATCCCGTTCAATATACACAAAGTATACTAGTATTATTTATTAGTCAATATAAACTAATCTAAATAATACTACAGCCATTCCAGTGGATTGTCTAACTCCACCTGTGCTGTGAACCTTATTATATTATATAAACCGTATTCAACATCTAATATTCTGTATCCCATTTGATACTAGATTGTCCACAATATATAATATTAGACAGCATGTAAACATTTAAATGATTCTCAATTAAACTGGCCAGAAATATATAAATATACTTCAAATAAATATTTTCAGTATACACCAACAATCTCCCACTTATATCAGTGTTTTTTTAATCCACTATTACACAAAAACTATGTGTCTATCCATCTGACTCCTATCGCTTCCACATGCCTGTCAAAAACCTTGGCTGGCAAGCTCTTTGTGAAAGGATCTGCCTGGTTGTCTTCTGATGATATGTGAGCCACAACTATATCTCCTCGCTTTACGATTCCTCGTATGAAATGATACTTACGTTCAATATGTTTAGCTGCTTTGTGATCTCGCGGTTCCTTCGAATTTGCCACAGCACCAGTGTTATCACAATACACTGTCAAACTTCTAGGCAAATTAGGTACCACATCCAAGTCCAAAAAAAAGTTCCTGAACCATACAGCCTCCTTTGCAGCCTCAGAGGCCGCCACGTACTCGGCTTCCATGGTGGAGTCTGCAATGCATTTCTGCTTTACACTCCTCCATATAACGGCTCCACCTCCCAAAGTAAAAACATATCCCGAGGTTGATTTCCTCTTATCCCTATCTGATTGGAAATCTGAATCAGTATATCCCAAAGGAAATAGATCTGAGGCCTTGTAAATTAACATATACTCCTTAGTCCTTCTCAGGTACTTGAGTATAGTTTTTACTACACTCCAATGTTCCTGACCTGGGTTCGACTGATATCTACTAACCATGCCTACAGCAAAGCAGATGTTAGGCCTCGTACATAACATAGCATACATTAAGCTTCCACATGCTGAAGCATAAGGAACTGCTTTCATGCTCTCTATATCCTTAGGTGTCGAAGGACACTACTCCTTGGATAGAGCCACTCCATGCTTAAAAGGTAGAAAACCTTTCTTAGAGTTCTGCATGTTAAAACGAGCTAATACTTCATCAATGTAGGGCTCTTGAGATAAAGCCAACATCCTTTTCTTGCGATCCCTTATTACTTTGATCCGAAGGATGTATGCCGCTTCACCTAAGTCCTTCATTTCAAATTGTTTGAACAACCATGCCTTTACTGATGACAACATCTTAACATTGTTTCCAATGAGTAAAATGTCATCGACATACAGTACAAGAAAAACCACTGCATTATCCTCACTTCTCTTATACACACATGATTCGCTTGGACTTTGATCAAATCCATATGACTGGACTGCCTGATCAAAACGAATATTCCAGTCCCTCGAAGCTTGTTTTAGTCCATAAATAAACCTCTTAAGCTTACAAACAAGATGCTCTTGGCCTTCCTTAATGAATCCTTTTGGTTGTTGCATATAGATGGTTTCCTCAAGACTTCCATTATGGAAAGCTGTCTTGACATCCATTTGCCAAATCTCATAATCGAGATGAGCTGCTATAGATAAAAGAATCTGGATCGACTTAAGCATAACAACCGGCGAAAAGGTTTCCTCATAATCGATCCCTTCTTTCTGAGTATAACCTTTCGCAACAAGTCGTGCTTTCCAGGCTTTCACCTTTTTGTCAGATCCTCTTTTCTTCTTGTAGAGCCACATACATCCAATGGGTTTTACACCTTTGGGTGGTTCCACGAGCTCCCAAACTTGATTGGAATACATAGATTCCATCTCAGATTCCGTTGCCTTTTGCCATAGATCTGCATCTTTATCTAGAATTGCCTCTTCGTATGTCCTGGGATCATCATCATGTTCACCAGGGACCAAGACCGAGGACTCTCCCAAAAACATGAATCTATATGGTTGTTGAACAACCCTCCCACTACGACGAGGCACTGGTGCAGTATTAGTGTTAAGTTGTGCATTTTCTTGTGGCTGTTCTACTTGTACTATTGGCACTTGGGGATTATCTGTCCCTCCCACTAGTTCCTCTAAAACGATACTACTCATGGGTTTATGGTTCATTATATAGTCTTCTTCTAAGAATCTAGCATTGGTGCTAACAATGATATCTCGATCCCTAGGACTATAAAATGAATAACCTTTCGTTCCCATGGGATAGCCTACAAACAGCCTTACTTCTGTGCAAGATTCTAACTTGGTCGCATTCTTGTTCAGCACATGTGCTGGACAACCCAAAATCCGAATATGTCTTAGACTTGGTTTGCTACCAGTCCACAATTCTATTAGAGTCTTGGGAACCGACTTAGAAGGTACCAAGTTTAGAAGGTAAGCCGCCGTTTCTATAGCATATCCCCAGAACGACTTGGGTAAATCTAAATAACTCATCATCGATCTAACACTCTCTAAAAGAGTCCGATTCCTTCTCTCTGCTACACCATTCTGCTGCGGTGTGCCAGGTGTAGACAACTGGGATGTGATCTCATTTTCTGATAAATATTCCCTAAATTCTCCAAGCAAGTATTCGCCACCACGATCTGATCGTAGTGAATTGATACATTTTCCAAGATGTCGCTTCTCCGCACTTGCTTTGTACTCTTTGAATTTTTCAAAGCAGTCAGACTTACGGCGCAACAAATAAATGTACCCGTATCTAGAATAATCATCAATGAAAGTGACAAAATACTCATAACCTCCTCTTGCTTGGATACTCATAGGTCCACATAAATCAGTATGAACCAATTCTAACACTTCTTTGGCTCTATTCCCTTTTACTTTAAAAGGCCTATTAGTCATTTTACCTTCCAAGCAGGATTCACAAATTGGAAATGGCTCCACTGCCAACGAGCCTAATGGCCCATCTACTACCAGTCTTTGAATCCTCCTCAAGTTAATATGACCTAATCTTAAGTGCCAAAGATATGTTTGGTTCAATTCAGAAGGTTTCTTTCTTTTATTTGAGCTAGAAAGAATGTTATTAGTTTCCTTTTGTTGTAGCATTGGTTGGACAGGATTAATAATATATAAATTGTCTTGCAATGTACCAGAAAATAACTCGTTTATTCATCACAATAGAAACATTACGATCCAAACAAACATTATAACCATCCATGGCAAGTTTAGAACCGAAATTAAATTCCTTCTAAACGAAGGTACATAAAGACAATTGTTCAAAACCGCAATCTTATCATCGCTAAAAGATAATGTAATTATTCCAACTGCAACTACTGCTACTTTCGTAGCATCTCCCATGAACACATATATCTCGCCATCTCTAAGCATTCTAGATTACTGGAACCCCTGTATAGAGTTACAAACATGGTCAGTGGCTCCTGTATCTACACACCAAGTGCTCGTAGATATAGCCGCTATATATGTTTCTGTAACTAGAGAAAGAGACATACCAGTATTGTTTGTCTTCTTAGGAAGAGGACAATCCTGTTTCCAGTGACCTGACTGCTTGCACATGAAGCACTTGCCCTTAGGCTTTTTCACAGCACCTTGAACTCCCACTGCATTAGCAACCTTTCCAGCTTTTTGTGTCTGAACCTTTTTCTTCTTCTTGCCTTTCAGCTTAGAGAAAGAAGCTTTCTCAGCCACATTCACTTGAACATTCTGCTTAAAGAGTCCTTCAACTGCCTGAAGTTCTGTCAGAAGTTCCGCGAGACTATACATCCTTTTGTTCATGGTGTAATTCAAGCGGAACTGCTCAAAACTTTTGGGCAGACTCATAAGGATGATATCGATCTGGGTTTCCCCATCAATATCAGCACCAAGGATCTCCATCTCATTCAGATGAGACATCATCCTGAGAACATGATCCCTTACAGGTGTTCCTTCAGCCATCTGAGTGTTCATTAAAGCCTTCATTGCTACTTTCCTAGCAGCCCTATTCTGTTCTCCAAAAAGTTCCTTGAGATTAAAGAGCATATCTGAAGCAGTGGCCATAGCCTGATGCTGATGCTACAAAACACCTGACATTGCTGCCAGAATGTAACATCGCGACATCTCATCAGCCTTAACCCACCGCTTATAATACTCCTTCTCACTTTCAGGAGCATCTTCAGCAGGCTGATCTGGCTTGGGTTCATAAGTACAAAATTTGTACTCCTCAGCAGTCAACACTATGTCCAAATTACGTTTCCATTCAATATAGTTCGGTCCAGTAGGTTTGTTATCCTTAAGTATAGTGAATAGTGGATTAAAGCCCATAATGATCTAATCCTGAGAATCATACATGTAGCACATAATCAGATAGTTGCATAAATCTTAAAACCTATTGGTTTCCTCTAATAATTAATTAAAATTAATGCACTAATATTTAAACACCATAAGTATCTGGTACGCCACGATGGGTGACATATATACCACTTAAATTCGTTTAAATATTACTTCGGTCCTATTACTAAATAATATGCCACGTTAGGGTGGACTATATATTATTTTTCATAGCTAAGTGTATACCATTATTAAATCTTAAATTACTTAAACCGAATACATCTGTTTGATATATTAATGGATAATTCCCAGGTCTCGGAGGAGTCACAACGGCCTCGCTTAATACCCGATTCCTAGACATAATTTTCCATAGTCAACATCAAAAGAGTATTCAATTTTCGTTACGAATTCTATGAAACTTGGTACATCACGTTAGGGTGATCTATATACCTTTCAATATTCGTAATTTAATTTAAGAATTTTGTTCTAGTAATTTCTACAACCTTTTAAAATACCGTAAATAGTACGCCACGTTAGGTGATCATATATACCATTTAAATTATTTAAAAAGTTATATTACATACAAAATAATGGAGACCGTGGGATTTAATTCCTAATTAATTCCCTCACCCACTTAGAATTTTTTATTAAAAAATTGAGGAATTTTAAAAATTAAATGGGGCCTATGTCATTATAATTATGTCTAACATGCATTCCAAATACACACATAATTTAACAACATAAAACATTTTATTAAAGCAATAAATAAAAAATCTATGTCCATGTCGTCCTAATTATGTTAAACATGCAATTAAAAAATTACACACATAATTAACAACACACATAATAATTTATTTAAAGCAATAATTAAAAAATAAATTGTGGAATTAAAATAAAAAATTCCACTATTATGGCCCCCTAAAAAAAATTCTGCAGCTCCTGTTGTTGCTGGCATGCGCTGCATGTTTGTGGAAAAAACAAAAGGCATGTTGCGCATTCTTTGACTGAGTTACAGCCGTCCAACACTTCCCACCAGTTGCGCATCCAGTGCATGCGTTACAGCACACGAAAGCCCCTGTTGCGCAGGCTACCCATGTGCAACACCAGTTTGCACTGGTAACGCAGGACAGACCTACGTTACAGACTTTGAGCATAATTTTCACACGGCGCTCGCTCTTCTTCTGACGCCAGTGTCTTCTTCTTTTCATCCAACTTAATCAACATAACAGAAGCTTCGACACAACAGCAGCCCCATCAAAATTTCGCAGCGGAACAAAAAACAACTCCGATTTTTGATTTCAGCCATACGTAATTGTTACAAAATACCCGGATTTATACAAAATCCATCAAACAATTACATAAAAAATAGATCTAATACAAAACTAACTTTGTAATATCTATTCTGACACGATCAACCCTCGTGATTTACAACCACGATAAACCACGTGGAAACCAATTGCATAAAAATTAACCACGATTAACCCACGTGGGATCCAAACACATAATTAAAATATACATGGCCATAATAGTGGATAACAACCTGCAAAACAGAATATACAAGCCTACCACTATATACATGCATATATAATTACGACATGGACATCGTATCAAAAATCGCAGAACCATTGAACCTAGCTCTTGATGCCAATTGTTGGGACAATCAGATCTTGGCACTGCGATTTTTGATACAATAAATTAACGAGTACGAATAGAAAAGTCACCTTGTTAACGGTTGATTCCACGCTCTTCTATTGTATTCCCAAATTCCCTTGAGCGAAGTGTGGCCTTCGACTTCTCAAGTTAACCTCTCTTCCTGCTCCTGGGTGGCTACAAAATTTTTTCGACCCACCCTAGCAAGAAGAGAATAAGAATATATATAGGGCTACAATAGGGATCATGGATAATTAGGTTAGGCCTCCCAATGACATTCCGAGCCCAGCCCAATGTCATTTAATATAATTAATTCACTCCACTAAAGAATTAATATTTGCACTACCTTTCCTAATACCGTAATTTAATTAATTAATTCGGTTCCAATATTATTTGCTTATTAAATTCCCCATGTTTAAAATATCGCATGTCCATTAATTAAATAAATTACTGATAATTCATTTAATTAATATCTTTTATCCTGGATCATCCACTCAACCTTTATTTAATTATGCCGGAATAAATCCACCTGCAGGGTTTCACATAATTAAATCTTTTTGAGCTTTCAAGGGGACATCATTAACATGAATATTATCAGGACATGGATTCCTTCTATAAATAATATTCACCATATATATTATTTCATCACCCAAAATATAATGAAATAAATCAAAAGAATTATTTCATATATAAATCAAAGCATGTAGATAATATACACGTGTCAATTACTATATCTGGATTAAGAACCTAAGCATTAATAATAACATAGAATCTTAGTTCTCCTTCTTAATCAGTATAAGGGAACAATTCTAAATTTGATCCTGTTCAATATACACAAAGTATACTAGTATTATTTATTAGTCAATATAAACTAATCTAAATAATACTACAGCCATTCCAGTGGATTGTCTAACTCCACCTGTTCTGTGAACCTTATTATATTATATAAACCGTATTTAACAATCTAATATTGTATCCCATTTGATACTAGATTGTCCACAATATATAATATTAGACAGCATGTAAACATTTAAATGATTCTAAATTAAACTGGCCAGAAATAAATATATATACTTCAAATATATTTTTTCAGTATACACCAACAGTACCACCTTCTTTCTTAACTGAAAAGGGTTATAAACAATAAAAAGTGAGCCAAATGCTCAACAAGTAACAATAATAATGCAAATGCATTAACAGCAGAAATATGGATACGACAATATAAGAATCAGTCTTTGAGCTTTTCCACAACTTTGATGATTTTTCTAAATTCATCTCGGGTAGGGGTATCAAATCATATTTTATTTTTAACATTTAAATTAAATTGAGTTCTCTGTTAAAACCGGACAATACGGGTGATCAGCCACGTATTGTTCCCATGCCGAACACTAGGTCCCGCTGGACTTTGAAAATTGGGTTCCAAATTAGGCAACACATTGGCCGTTAATGCTAGACTAGGACCACCCTAGCCTCTTACGCCAAATTAATGTGCTGGACTAAGACCACCCTAGCCTCTTACGCTAAATTAAAGTGCTGGACTAGGGCCACGCTAGCCTCTTACGCTAATTTAAAATAATTAATTAAATGTCCATAAAATCAAGCAAGTTTTGATGAATGACATTCTTATGCAATAATTCAGAGCAGGGAATTATTCTGTTTAATTTCAAGAATAATTGACTAAAAGTCAAGTAAGCAGTCCAATTTATTTGTATAAGGTTCGCAAGGTAGAGTTCGAGTGTGATTCACAAGTATTTAAAAATAAAGGTTTATCAAGCTCTTATCATTTTAGAGGGATAACACAAGGTGATATCGAATATGGTATGGCTCAGAGAAAATAGGAGTATAAGCAATAAGGGTCATTGATTAATTAAGAACATAACAAAGGTTAGGGATTTATTGTTTAATTAAAGGGTTACAAGGTATAGTTAGGCTAGTGTAGATTAAAGAAATAGATATGAAATAAGGTTTAAGCTAGTACAAAAGGTATGTCAAACAACAAGATTTACAGTTCAACGAGAATTAAATAAGCAAGGAAGTACAATAGCTTAAACAGCAGTCTAGAAGGGTAAACAAGAAGGTATAAAGGATCAAGCAATAGTTAATATGATTTAACAGCATAGTACAAGGGATTCAACAATTAACTTGAAGGAAACAACAAAAAGTTATAAGAATTTAAACAACCATTCATGTATAACTGAAAGAATCTAAAATTCGATACAAGGTTCGAGTTACTTGCCTTATCAAAGTACTTTCACTCTAGTCACTTAGTTCAAAAGTCCTCAGCCTTTGCCTTTTCTTTACCCTTGAGTCTACGTCCTTCGAATCTACACAATAAAAACACTACTTCAAAATTCTATATAATGCTCGAACGTCTAATCTTAATCTACCCTTGCCATAACCCCTAAATTTATTGACTTTAATCATATAATATCAACCCCTGACCACTGAAATAAATAAATACAATTATAACCAATAAACATTTAGCAGGTAATCACATAATTAAAATATAATTCAAATATCACTCCATACTAGTAGTACATACATATATACATATACTCGAAAAATAAAATTAAGATTATTAGAAAATTTTGACGGCATCCGCTTTATACGGGTGACTGGCAGTCAGAACATAACCGACACAACCAACCAAAATCAACACATTCCCAATTAAACTTACAACCAAATCAAGAACTACACAATTGGAACTACCATAATCCCATTCCGGATAATCCAATACAATTTAAATAAATTATACCCATCGATATACAATTCGGAAATAAAAATTACAATTTACTCCAATACCAAATAATCTTTTATATCAATTTAACAATACCAACCGAATATACATATATATAATCAAAATCAAACAGGACCCAAAAATCGGAATCCGTCTTCAATTTCAACCATAAACCTAATAACAAATACACGTAACTTAATTACCAACTCAAGCAAATTCATAGTAGTGCTACTAATTGCATTTCAACACAACCCAAAATAGAACAGGGCTTGCAATTATGCTTCAATAGAAACGGGGAGATAAACCCACACACACCGTGCTCATACACACACACACCAGCTGCAATACACGTAGCAATACTCAGTCACAGCAACTACTCACACACATACTATTCATAAACACACACACACACACACATAGTTAATAACGCACACAGTACACACACGAACACACGCTAGCAGCTCGTATACATATCCACACAATTCACCAACACTCGACTTACCAGAACAGGGGAGGGAGAGGAAAATCAAAGAACAAACTCCGACTACCCACAACTTTGGTACCACACAACTGCGCACAGCCTATACACGACATATACACACACACCCACACTGTCATATACTCATGCACACCCCAAATACACACACCAACACCTGAGATACACACACACATTAGCCTTTAGAGACATGGAACGAGTAGAGAGAGATTAGGCGAGTGAGAGAGATTTAGAGAGATAGATGAAGAGAGGATGGGAGAGAAATTGATAAGAACGAGAGAGAGTTCAGAATACTCTAGAGAAACCACGAAAAAACTGAATTTGGGGAAAAAATAAATTGGGGATTTAAAGGATTGGGGGAAAAGGAATTAGTAATTATACTTTGCTGAAAAATAAATAAAATCACTCTTAAAAATCGAAATTAAATAGAAAATGGGTGGAACACTAAATTTTAAAATTTTAAAATGAAGAGTATAAAATTACGATCACCCACATATTTTTAAAATATTTTTAGGATCTAAAATGAATTAAATATGAATTTTTACAAGATTTAACCAATTAAACACAAATCAATTCATAAAATCATTTTAAAATCCTTAAAAATGAAAATAAATCCATCTAATATTTTTAAAACTCAAATAAACTAATAAAGTAAATAATGCAAAAGATTTCAGGATTTATATTAATCCCGATGATTTTATAAAATCTCAGAAGATAATTAACACATGATTTAAATAGAATTTATTCACCAAAAACAAAAATAAAATACGTAGACATATCTGACATGTATAAATCATCAAATAAACTCACAAATACGATATCATACATATTTCACTTCCTCAAAATATTCACGTCACCTAATTCATATTTAATATTAAATAATTATAAATACCAAAAAATTTCTAAGGCATTATACGAATTACACATTTTATTATTTGGAGCCAACTCCAAATAAATTAAAGTTAGGGTTCTACCTAATTGAAAATCAATTCGAGAGAGAGAGATGGCAAGAGAGAGAGTCTAAAGAGGTGAGCAGCGAGAGAGAGGTTGGAGGAGAGAGAGATGTGAGATGAGGTGTTTGTGTGAAAAAATTGGGGGAGATCTGAATAATTGGGGGTGAAAAAATAGGGGGGATCTGAATAATTAGGGGGAATTATTTTTGGCAAAGGGAAATATTTTGTTGTTACTTTTAAAACATATATAAAATAATACTATTAATATTACTAAATAGCATAGAAAATTAGTTTAAAATATGTTTCAAATTTTTAAAAAATATTTTTCGATGATCCAATTTGAATCTCAATTCATACCCACCCAAGTAATCATACTTACTATTTTTGTGATGAATGTTACATTTTTCACTAATTTTCTATTAATTTGATTTTTCCCCAATTTTTAATTAGTTTTTAGAATTACTTGAAATAATAAATAATAAATGAAAATAATAAACACTCATTTTAGTATTGGGAAAAAATAATCAAAAAATAAAAAGGGTGGGTTGTGCGATATTTTAGCAAAAACGTAGTAAAAGTGCAACTTCCTATAACGGGACACGTTCGAGATTCACTGAATAATTTTTTTGAATGATTTCTTCGACGATCGAACCGTACGAATGTTAATAAACACTCATTTTAGTGTTGGGAAAAAATAATCAAAATATAAAAAGGGTGGGTTGTGCGATATTTTGGCAAAAACGTAGTAAAAGTGCTACTTCCTATAACGGGACACGTTCAAGATTCACTGAATAATTTTTTTGAATGATTTCTTCGACGATCGAACCGTATAGATGTTAATAAACAATCATTTTAGTACTGGGAAAAAATTATCAAAAAATAAAAAGGGTTGGTTGTGCGATATTTTAGCAAAAACGTAGTAAAAGTGCTACTTCCTATAACGGGACACGTTCGAGATTCACTGAATAATTTTTTTGAATGATTTCTTCGACAATCGAACCGTACGGATATTAATAAACACCCATTTAGTGTTGTGAAAAAATAATCAAAAAATAAAAAGGGTGGGTTGTGCGATATTTTAGCAAAAACGTAGTAAAAGTGCTACTTCCTATAATGGGACACGTTCGAGATTCACTGAATAATTTTTTTTAATGATTTCTTCGACGATCGAACCATACGGATGTTAATAAACACTCATTTTAGTGTTCGGAAAAAATAATCAAAAATAAAAAGGGTGGGTTGTGCGATATTTTAGCAAAAACGTAGTAAAAGTGCTACTTCCTATAACGGGACACGTTCGAGATTCACTGAATAATTTTTTTGAGTGATTTCTTCGACGATCGAACCGTACGGATGTTAATAAACACTCATTTTAGTGTTTGGAAAAAATATCGAAAATAAAAAGGGTGGGTTGTGTGATATTTTAGCAAAAACGTAGTAAAAGTGCTACTTCCTATAACGGGACACGTTCGAGATTCACTGAATAATTTTTTTGAATGATTTCTTCGACGATCGAACCGTACGGATGTTAATAAACACTCATTGTAGTGTTGGGAAAAAATTATCGAAAAATAAAAAGGGTGGGTTCAATATATATTATCATCCGTACATATTAAATCGTCGAAAAAAGATTTTAATACGGGATTATTCCAAAATTATAAATTTTTCTAATTCATTTGTATCTGATCAATCTTTTTTGCAAGTTTTAAAGTTTAGAAATTTTACTAAAACACTACTTTTACAAATTTTTTATATTAAAAATCTATAATAATATATCACATATGACCATTTTAGAAATTACTAACTATTTTTAAAAAAAATGAAAATATTATTAATTGGGCAAAAATTACTAATCTATAATATTCTTGAGCACGGGCGGGGTTTGTGGCGCCCAAAAATAGGGGAAAAATTAAACATACCGCTATTAGGTTGCCAAATGTGTTGAAATTGAAATTGGGGTTTGTTGTCTACCGACTCTCATCTCTCCCGTCTCTCTCTCCCACCTACATCCTATCGCTCTCACAAAATCCCAAATCCCATGTTACTCTCTTCCAATAATTCTCTACCTTTTATTAACCAAAAATCTCTTCTCAAATGAAATATACTCTGCAATCGACACATCATCGTTCTCGAATCGATTAGTTACTGAATTCAAAAAGTGATTTGAAGCCTATAATAGTCTCAAGGCAGCGGCTGTTGCATTCGGAGAGAAGCTTCCAATTCTAGAGATTGTCTCAATCTCTCTCCCTCCCTCTCTCTCTCTCTCTCTCTCTCTCTCTCTCTCTCTCTCCCTCCCGATCTCTCTGGATTTTTGAAACCTCTCTCTCAACCTATACATACGATCCAGGTAACTCTCTCTAACTAGCTTTAAAACCGTGGCCTTGCAATTAAAATCTTAAAGTTTGTCGAAGGTTATCTATCCAACTCCTCAGTTGAATATTATGAGTAGGTATCTCTCTCTAACTAGCTTTAAAACCGTGGCCTTGCAATTAAAATCTTGTTATAGAGGTATGATCTCCTTTGCTCCAACTACAAAGTAGAGGTTTTTTATCTTTTGTTTGCATTAAAGATTAGGACTATAATTTTTTTTTAGTTTAATATTAGATCAATAATTTTTCAGTTGCGAGTACGTGGCTTCATATAAACCACCAAAGAAAATACTTCAGTTATCACGTTTCTGTAAAATTCTACTGTTGGTTTTATGATGAGCTTTTCCAGCTTTAGGTTGAGCAACTACATAGGATTTTTAAGCTTTGCGATTCATCATCGGAGGACTACTGGAAAAAACTGAATCCACCAACAAATTTTCGACCACCATCACAGTATAAACCTAGTTTCCATGAAGCCTTGGGTAGTCTTCCTGACTCTGCAATGGCTCTATTGCCTGCACTTCTGTCGTTGGAACCAGTATATCGTGGCACTGCAGCGTTTGCTCTTCAAAATGAAGTGAGTTTGATATATATTATTTAGTGTGTAGTTATGTGGTCAATGTAACTCATAGAGCTTGAACCCTATGCAATCTCCAACTCTTGAGTTTACTTATAGGTTCACAGTTAAGCAACTGTGCATCTTCCAATTGAATATATTATGTTGTATTTAATTCATGCGAAAACACCTAGCATCTACCAAATGCTATCATGTCCTCATCCTCCATATTCATATATAAATTTGTTCTAGAGATTTGCTTACTTTATACTAAATTCATACTTGCAGTTCTTTACTTCAAGTCCACTAGCATGCGACCTTGGTGATCTACCAATAATGAATAAAGATGATGTACTATCAGGAGCAATTAAAATCTTAAAGTTAAACTACCAGACTATTGGAATTAAAATCTTAAAGTGCTGTATATTGGAGAGGTTCCCCTTTAGCAATTGCAGCTATTTGCAACCTCTGCGTTGGAGATGGTATGGAGCATTTGTATATAATTTTGTGCTAGAATTCTTACAGTCAGATGCATATTAAAATCTTAAAGTTAAATTAAATCATTGGTTTGAACGATGTTCTTACCGGACTGAGTATAAGTCTGTTTCGTGTCTATAACTGATTCTATCATTTTTGTCATCTGGATTCAGGACTAGCTGATATCATTGGAAGGTGGTTTGGAAGCCAAAAGCTCCCTTACAACAGCAACAAATCTATTGCTGGTAGTGTTGCAATGCTGATTGCTGGTTTCATCGCATCTGTTGGGCAACTTTGCATTGCTTCTAATGAACATATTTAAAAGGTTAATATTTTGTATTATTTGGTGCTAATTACGAAGTTTGTTTACAGGTATATGCATTATTTCTGCTCATTTAGTTACCTTGAGGAGAGTTGGGAAATGGTCATAGGTTTTTTGGTAGTTTCTCTTTCGTCAACACTGGTGGAATCTCACCCTTTAAGCACTGTGCTGGATGATAACCTAACAGTTCCCCTTGCGACTTTTCTGGTGGGAAGTTTAGTACTGTAGTGTCTTCATTTTGAGAGGTAGTGTATTGTAGCCTTGTAGTTATGTATGATAATGTCATTGTAGTATCTGTAAGTTTATTTAGGTAAAGACCCACTATATCCTGTAGAAGTGAATTGTTGTAGTTTCTGTGTAAAGACCCACTACAGGAGTTGTGGTTTTAGTTTGGCGATGGATTATGTATGGATTGGTCTTAGCTATTACATTAATTATGTTGCTATTTAGTTTGGTGATGGATTATGTATGACTAAGTGTTTGAATTTTATAGAATATCATTGTGTTTCAATTTTGGCATTTTGGTATTATTATTTATTATGGATCTTTATAATACAAATAAAACCCTGTATAATTTAGTTAAGTGTGTGTGGCTATTACTATCCTTTAGCCACACTATATATTACAAAAATTCTATAAAAATAGTTTTTAGCCAGAACTATAGTTACTACAATTATTAGTGACTAAAATCAGTTATTTAATGTGTATATAACATAGAAACGACCACACAAAAATTATATAATGTGGCCATACCAAAGTTTTTTGCCACGATTTACCAATAAATAGTGTGACCAAAACTAAGCCTTTGATGAATGTTGGTATTTAACCACGTTATTAATTCTCTTTAGCCACTACACATCCTGTGGCTGCAAGCTGGTATTTAGTCACACTTTTGAGCTTAAAATGGGGGCTGTCAGACCCAAGTGGTTGTATGCTTTAGTCACTCTATTTTGAGTTACAGCCACACAACAGGGGTGTGTCCATAGGGGGCGTACGATGATCCGACCTTATGTCACACTTGGTTGAAAAAATAAAGCATGACGTAAAGTTCATAGCCACACATATTTTATGTGGCCGAAGCCAAATTTTGACGTAGTATTTCTTGAAGAGATGTGGAGCATCATGTATCTCAGTAATAACTAAATCTTCATATTCTTCAGGAATGGTTGGAAGTGTTTGATTTTGACCAGGTAGAAATTGTTCTTCCGTCAATACTTGAGATTGCACCATTGTCCTTACTGTTCTCTGTCCAGTTCTAGAAACATGAGTTAACTATTTGGTTTCAGTTTTAGGCTGACTTCTCCTTGTTACCAGTGCAGCATCAGAGGTTCCTGCTCCATGTGTCTGAGTATCATCATCATTTTCAGAAGTATCATCATCCTTTCTTACAACTGGATTAGGTGTACATTTTATTTTGACTACCTTCTCCCCCTTTTTGACATTAGGATCAGTCAATAAAGATAAAATAAGTTGGAGAGAGGATTCAACGTTGTCAACTTTACTTTCAAGAGAATCAAGTCTCTTATTAGTTTTCTAAACCTTTTTGGTTAGAATTCGAACCTCAGAACCAGTAGCAGATAATTCAAGTTTGGACAGTAACTCAGCTCGAGTATGCGCATGAAAATCTTTAACAGAAGCCATTTCAGTTTGAAGACCTTTAGAAAGAATAGTATACATCTTCACAACATCTCGTAGAGGGACATTATCAGTCAAAGTTCTAGCAACAGAGTAAGCATGACCTTGTGCATTTTAAAAAGAAATAGTTTATCTAGGACTAGCCCAGCTGCTATTCCATTCATAACTGCTAACACGTTCAGCATTCTCTCCAGTGCCAGTATCATGAATGATCTCAGGATGTAACAAGCCTCGTTTATGTGCAACTGAACCCTCTGTAGTTTTACCAACAGATTCCATAAATTTGCTGGAAGTTCCATGAGTGGCACCAAGACTATCATGAATGGCCTTTTTAAGCTGTGCTGTCTCAGGATCATCCTCATCATCATCATTATCTGAGCTATCACTATCATTAGCATCAGGAACATCATCCCTTTGATTATCATCAGGATTCAGAATACCCTTTAATTTTAAATCATCAGAATAAGCAGCTGAAATATTCTGAGAACCTGCAATTGAAACAGAAACAATTCCTAAATCTCTCTGTTCTTTTAAAGTGATCTCATCACTTTTCACTGCTTTTCCTAAGTCACTTTCAATAATGACTACTACCTCACTAGAAGTTTGAAACTTCTCACTCTGTTCGACCTCTCCCTTTGCCAGTTCAGGAGACTGCCTCTCTTCACTCTTCTTTTTCTCTAAATGTTCACTCTCATTCTCACAAGAAAGGTTCTGGCTCAACAAATTAAAAGAAATAAGAGAGGGAAGAGAGGAATGGACTGAAGTCATAAAAATAGAGGTATCCCTTATATCAGGTCTATCTGTAATCACACTATCAGTAGTAAAAGAAGTAGAGATAGAAGTGTTACCTGATGAAGTTTAGATAGATTCCATTAGTCTTGAAGAAATTGGTTCAATGAGCAGTGGAATATTTGGATCATAAATACTTTCATCAGAATTGACATCTGTAACTAGACAATGAATTGCATCAGTATGTGCTACCAACGGTTCTTGTGTAGTTTGAGATTGTGAAGTTGCTTCAACACTTTGAGTCAAAGGTTCTTGTGTGCTTCCCTCAAATGTAGTGTCTTTAAGTACCTCATCACAGTCAGTAATGTGCATATCATGAGCAGCTTTATCGGTCAGACTTTAAGCTAAGTCAAATTCAATTTTAGGAATCCCTTGAGCAATGTCAGGAAACTCCTATGCTAATGTGAGCTTGCCTGCATCTTCACTTTGAGAAGATGGTTCTTGTGGGGCAGGAATGTTCTTGTCTTCACCTTCCCTTTGAGAAAGTCGTTCTAGTGGGACTATTCCTTTAGAAATGTCTACACCCACACTTTGAGTGGGTGGTTCTTGTGTGACTGGATCTTCATTAGCTGCTGAACTCCTTTGAAGTTCAGGTTCTTATGGAATAGATCCTTTCAGAGGTGAAGTGATCCTCTGTTTCTTCTGTCTATGAAAAACTCTTGCTTCAGCATGTTTCTTTTGAAGTGGTGTTGGTTCTAAACCAAGATGAGTAGCAATAGCATTCACTTGCTCCACTGACATCTCAATTATTCTTCATTTTGGAGAAGCAAGTGCTGGAGAATTAGAAATCTCAACAGTCTTCACAGGTGAATTATCAGGAGTAGAAGTGTCAAGATTGACAGTTGTGTCTGGAACTGATGAGTTGTCAGGATTGGTAGAGACTTCAGCAATAGTCTCTGTATCATCAAGAAGATTCTGTATTTCTAGAGGAATGGAATAATTGCTTTTGTTGATAATCTTTCTTCTTTTCTTTGGCTTTTCAGAGATAGCCATTTCTTCAGTAGCAACTGCAGTAACTTCCTTTTTCTTTAATGCAATTGATAAAGGTAATGTATCATCACCAGAATCAGAAGTAGAATCCTCTGACTGTAAAAACTTCTTTTTCTCTCCTGTTTCTTTGACCACACCCATTTTATTAAAGAGTCATCAACCTTAAGACCAAATTTCTTCTTAACCAGGACCCCTTGTGTACCCCCTTGTGACTTCTTTTGAGTGAGGGTAGGAGTGGAGATATCCTTTGATCCTGATTGTCTTCCAGACACATCAGATCTAGCTGATTTCTTTTCTTTTACAACTGATGCCTTTTGGGAGACACCAGAGGTGGTTGACTGTTTGGATTGCTGTTTGTGTGATATGCTTGTGTCAGGAACAGGATATGTTTGGTCCTGTCCCATAGCACTTGTTGCTGAGCCATAAAGAACAGGCAATCCATTTTTCAAGAGAAGCCAGACCTCATCAGGAATGTAAGGATTTCCCTCAAAGCCATTTGCTTTATCAGAATTAACTAAGGACTTTATGTTATTTTCTGAAATTCTACATATAGGTAATATTGTATCATTTTCAAATGTAGCATTTGGACATAAGTGAGAAAATATCAATTAAAGAAATGTAACACCCCAGATCCGGGGTCCGGGATCCGGTGGTTACGGTTTCCAATTCTGTCCACAACAATTGAACTTTCCTTAATCATAAAATAAATTACGTCTCTATAACCCAACACAACAATATAAAACACACCCGTTATAGTCCCAGAGATGAAATCAGAGTAACAATCAAATTTTTATTAATCATATTATGAGTTCTTACAATCCAAAAGAATTTCAATATAAATACATACTCTTTGCCATCCATTTACATAAGTCATACTAGACCATATTCTTGGTACTGAAAGAATAAATATACCCTACCAATAGCTTCTTCTTCAGCTCTGGTAGTCTCATCGTCCTCGCCCGCATCGAGTGCGCCTTGTGCGAGTCATCTGGTCTAGCTGTTGTTGTGATATAATAATAAAGCAAGGGTGAGCAATAACCCACCAACAATAATATATAACTGAATGATAAGGTATAACAGTTCAAAAGTATCTTTCAAACCATATGCCATGCATTTACGGAAATGATGCCAGTATAATATGAACGATGAAGTTACAAGGTAACTTAAAGCATTTGTTTGTAGAAATATCTGCTACATCAAAGTAAGCGAGATATTCTTATTGTTATTAAGAAGAGGAACTTGCAAGAAAAGGTTGCAATTCCAGTTATGACCCTTTTTCCAACTCTGCCAACAGTAATCATGTTGCAGGAAATAAATAAATTTGGATGATGAACCAATGATGGAGTATTCACCGCGCCCGCTGTTCCAATCTTGATGATCAGTCGAGATCGTACAGCTCAATTTAGATTTACTACCGGTAGAAGGAAGAACTGACGGCTTTACTTGTATACCGCCTTACTAGCTCTCCCCGGCCAACGGTTGGGCCAAAGGGGATGGACCGGCGCTACTCGGCCTCTTACACGACTCCTAGTTCAAATAGAATTCATGATTCTGAATGTAACGTTCGTCCCCCTTTCCCCAAGTATAATACTTGTTGATAAGACTCCACAAAGTAGTCGTATCTAGTTGGAAAGGAAAATTTACCAATAACTCCCAAGCTATTACTTGGTAACGGATATCAACTTGTTCCAGTAATCTTACCCCTCGAAAGATGAGAAGGTATGCAACGACTTAATAAGTCAACAGCACCCGAGTTGCGGGTGAAGGGAATATTTTATGACCGGGAAGTCGACAAGATAAATAACATTTTCCAAGTAAGGTTCCCTTATTATTAAGGAGATAGACTCAAAGAAGAATGATGTCTGAGAACCTTTCTTGATATAGGATTAATAATAATATGACTCCGAAATATTTTTCGTAATAATCGAAGAAGATAAACCTTATCGAGATTATTCTAAGTATGGAATAAATATTCAGAGAATATTTATTGAGTTAAAATATTTAAAGAATATTTGGGAATATGAAAGAATATCTTTAATCAGAGTATTTCTCAAAATAATCCCTGAAGAAATATCAGGAGAATATTTATTGAATAAATAAATATTTAAATGAATATTCAAAACAATATTCATTAATTAATAAGACCTGAAAAGAATATTTAAGGTAATATTCATAATTAATTAGGAATTTAAATGAATATTCAAAAGTAATATTTATTTAATGAATAATATCCTAAATGAATATCAAGTAATATTCATTTAGTAATCCAAGCCTTAAGGAGTATTCGATAATTAAATCAAGCTTCAGATGAATATTAAAATAATATTCATCAAGTATTCAATATCTTAAATGAATATTCAAAAGTAATATTTATTTAATAAAATAATATTCTAACAGAATATCCAAATAATATTCATTTAGTAGTCTCATCTTTAGAAGAATATTCGAAATAATAATCGATAATTAATTCGACTCTGAATGAATATTGAGAAATATTATTCGTTGAATAGTTACGTTCAAATAATTATTTGAAGTAAGGATCGTTAAAATAATTATTCTCGAACGAATATTCAAATAATATTCGTCGCCCAAATAATAGAAAATATTTACTTAAATATTTTCCTCCGAGGTAATCTCGATATATCAAGGAATATTGACTCCCGGTCTATTTTTGATTAATAAGATGTATACGCCCTTCTATGAGGGTCTTACAATAACCGGCTTATAACTGATATATAACTATCTAGCTTATAAGCCAATAATAACATTCAGGGAACAAGTATATCAATTCAACTTGAAAGTAGGCATGCATGCAATGGCATATGTATATCAGCAATCATATATATATATTTATTCAATCACAACAACAGCCTAAAAGAAGGGAATTGAAACTTGCCTGGTAGTCGAGTACGGTAAGAGGTAGTGGTAGCGGGTCCCGGTTCAGCTTGGTGATCTATAAATAGCCAAGGCATTCGGGATTAATCACTTAACATATTAAAAGTTAAGTTATACTTAATTCGAAACACGTTCTCGAGTTATCTCGTTATACCCCTTTTTGTGGATTACTTTTATCACTGATCCGACCCGACATTCGTTCGTTAATACGACATGTCATTGTACTTATACTTGGGACATAATTAAGTCATATGAGTTCTAAGGTCGATCGTTACGAACCAATACTATACTCCGAGTTTTATCGCCTGTTTTCTAAGTGTTTTACCGAAGTTATAAAAGAGTCGTCTTTTAGGGGTTCGATCGCGTTTAACCTCGACTCGAACATTTTTAATAAATCGAAAAATGATCCTTTTGACATACGGTTTTCTTTCACACCTTCCTTTTTACCTCTAGTATTTATTTACCAAGATTCGCCATGACGTTACATAGTTTACGAGGGTTCAATTACAGTTACGAACTTTCGTTTACGGATTCGAACTACTTTTAGTAATTTGGTCATAAATCCTAAACCGTAAGTCCGTTTCATGTGATCTTTATATCAAAACGAAGCTTAGAACATTACCTATCCTATCATGGCAGATAAGATCTCTGTAAAGTAGGAGTTTGACATGGAAAATGGCATACAAAACATGGTATTGCAAAATCGGGCATTATAACGGCTGTAAATCGAATATCTACCAATTTCGAATCTTCCCATGAACATAGTATCCAACCCAAACAACATATACATGACTTATATACATGAACTGAGGCCAAGCAATGCCTTTCCGTTCATCTAGCTATTTACATCATTAATCCAAAATCCATACATAATCATGCTTATAATCTTAACATAACCATAACTAAGTTATAACTATCATAAACATGCTTAAATCTCAAACAAGGGTTAGGGTTTCAAGAGCTTTATACCTTCCTTGGAGTGTGTTCTAGCCTCACTAAGCTTTGTATGATCCTTGGGTGGCCTTAAGCTAGCTAAATCAACCATAAAAATCAAAGAAAACCAACATTAGTTCTTGAAGAACACTATTCACCCACCTTGTAAATGATTTATTTGAAAATGGAAACAAAGGAT
The DNA here is from genome assembly GCA_036435485.1 of Saposhnikovia divaricata. Classification (NCBI taxonomy): domain Eukaryota; kingdom Viridiplantae; phylum Streptophyta; class Magnoliopsida; order Apiales; family Apiaceae; genus Saposhnikovia; species Saposhnikovia divaricata. The sequence continues at coordinate 955,165 of JAZHRN010000145.1, read as the reverse complement.
TTTGGACTTGAAATTTCTAGGAGATTAGTTTCTTGAAATATAGAACTCACCTTAAAAATTACAAGATCAAACAAGGAGTGGAAGGTGGACTTTTGTTTTTGAATTTCCTTAAAGCCGAATGGAAGAAAAAATGGGAGAATGGAGTTGTTTGGCTTGCTTCACTTTGCTCTCATCTATTTTGTGTGAATTATTGCTTGGTTTAGAAAATATCTTGTATAAAGTGACTTTAATAAAGTGGTGAGGTATTGGATGATGGAGATTGCATGCCAAGTGTTGATCCTTGGATGGTTATAAGCTAACTAGTTTGTTTGTTTTGCTAAGTACTTGTTCAATCTCTAATTGTCTAGTTACTTAGCCCACTTGGTTGCTAGATATTTATCTAGTAGCTTGCACAAGACTCTTGCTTCCTCTGCTTGTTTCTGTGTCCGGTTATTACCCGTTTCGATTGATCGTTCGTGGGAATATTTCACGGATTTCTAATTAGGGTTTACCGGGAATCCTCTTTAATATTAATACTTTCATTCTCCATCTTTCATTCTAACTTTCCAATTTATATTCCTTAAATCCATTCGTTAAATACTTAAGGCTATCAGTGTCCAGGGAACTCTCGGAGAAAATAAAAGTGCGGTTTTTCAGAATCCGACAGCTTTTACATACACTTATTTTCCCCCTGGATCACTAATACGAACTCGGAAATCCGTTCCGAATACTTCTATATAGTGTCGTCTCATATTATTATATACTCCCACCACAACACTATTCATTCTGTATTCTTTACTTGTTCTCTTAGGGTTGTATAATTGTCCGTATTCTCTTTCGATCGTTCCTTAACCTTTTTACGGAACTACTGGATTAATCGTTACCGATCTGGATGACATGAGAATATTCTCCTGCTTGAAATTGCCATACCTTATTCCCTTAGAAGATAGATTATTCTTACCTATGTTGTTACCCTTTAGCATTCTTCAAGACATAGAAATAATAAAGTCGAATTCCATTCATTCTTTCCAAATATCAATTATTACATTGTAGCCATAACCACTCCTCAGTGGTTTCCTACCTTCATTCTTAAATCAATATAATAACATCCCAAAATATCAAATCCTCAAAGTTAATATCTCAATTCTTGGATTATAATAATATTTAATCCACTGTCCGGTCAAATATTATACCGAAAAGAATTTGGAATTTCTGAATTCCGATCGTCTCTGCATTCACTTATTTCCTCCGCGTATTACTAATATGACTTCGAAACATCCATATCACGTCCCGTACATAGGGTGGAGTGAAAAGTTTTCCAACTTACAAAATCACTATTCATCCACCAAATTACTATGCACGTACAGGAAACACTATGCACGTACGGGAAATACTATGCACGTACGGGAAATACTATGCACGTATGGGGAACACTATGCACGTACTCATTTCCCTTCAAGGATCCATTAGCTCCTTCCTGGATAGTAGATTATTCTTATCTAGGTCCTCAACCATCGAATTACTCTATTCTGACAATATACCAATGCATCAGGATCATTGTCCAAAGCAATATCCATTCATTACAATCATTGTTCTTTGAAACCACCATTCATTAGAGCTGGTGACCTTGTTGTCGGAATCATTGTTTCTCATTTTATCATTACTTAATAAAAAGTTTTAATTATATCCAAAATTTGGGGTTCTTACAGTCTCCCCTCCTTAAAAGGATTCCGTCCCGGAATCAGGTAGGAAGCAAAGAGTCGTTTGCCTATCGTTCACTCTTTAGCTTCCCGGTCAATTCTTAGTCGTTCTACCCTTCCTCAGCACATCTTCTAGTGCTACAATTCATACTTTATCCTTTTTCCATCAACGTTGCTACTTTTCGTACAACTCACTATCCGGGTTATACTCTTACTCAGTCTTATCCTTATTGATACCTGCAGTAACATTGGTATCACTATCACCCTACGATTCAGAGGTAACCTCGCTCGTACTGTGCATTTCCTGATCGCCTTAATCTTCGAAATCTCGATCAATATAGAGAAGTGGAAAGATTTATTGAGAGATCACTATGATCAATTGAACATTTGTCATATTGCATAGTTAGTACAGAAGGGGGCCAGCCTTTAGTACTTGACAAGCAATTAAACAAGTCATGGCATTCCACTTAGACTTCTATCACATAGACAGATAGTCACGTAGCAGTACCTCCCCTCCTAAAAGGGTTGTTCTTCTCAATTCATAAAGAAGATGAATAAGAGAAAAGAAGAGAAAAGAGTTCTAAAGGATTATAGAAAGCTTTCATGATTGTAGAATATCATACTCAGAATTTACCTCTGAACTATAGAGGTTTATCAAAGAAGAAATTAATCATAATTATATCCAATACTATTTGATCGCAATCTCACGTGTCAACATATCTTGCTGCTTTGTACATTATTCTATGGACAAATACTCTTGTTCAATCTTAGCGATACTCACATTCGGGAAATCCTTCAACCTTTCAGGTTAAATCTTAGATTTCTCACTTGACATCATTATTACTGACATCCCATAACATGTTACTAGCTTTTTCATAACTATAATATTGACATTATCAGGTTGTCATCCTGAGAATTCATTAGAAAACCCATTCATAACATTCCTTGCTTCTCATTCCATAGTTGCTTCCCCAGCCTTTTCTTTATCAATCACATCCTTCTTATTAGCTGATTCTTACTCATTTCTATTATTTACTTTCACCTTCACCTCTTTATTGAGACACCTTTTTGCACTTGGTACCTCCTTATCGGTATTCCGTCTCATTTATTCTATAATCATCACGTTATTTCAATTTAAACTTTCCGAAATGAATCTGGCCCGATTCCTTTAACTTAGATTCATATAATCTACTTCCGCCAACCTTGTTTCTCATTACTTGTTCTTTTCTATCCGTGGTTTTCCACAGGTTGTCTTTCGTAAGTCAGACCAGGTCGCATATCTACATGCTCGTACTCCTATCATCTGTTGAACATCTGCATTTTACTGGCGTAGCCTGGCCACATGAAAACCCGTTATGACCGTGCCATAATTTTGGGGGTAAGGCTGGCTCGAATACCGCCGTCCGAACACTTTAAACTCTCAAGTGGCCCAATAAGTCTTGGGCTCAACCGCCCTTCCCTCCAAGTCTCATTAATTCTTTCTACGGGAATACGTTTAGCATCACGAATTATCAACCTCGTATTCTCTATCTTGTTTGTGCAGAAGTACACTAACACAAACTTGCTTGTCATTCATCCACATGCCATTTAGCTTATCAATAGCAGCACTTTCTTTATCTTTACGTTGTCATCTCCTTTCTTAGAAGAATCACCATCGCTTGTTGTTTACGTAGTGCGTTAATAGCTAACCCTACGGGTTTCAAATCCCTTAGGGAGACAAAGTAATCATTATTCCTCATCCATAAGGAACACTTCCTGAACTTGATGTAGATATAACGTGAAGCAGATAGAATTGCAGAAGAGTTTCAAGCATCGCAGCTAAGTCCGGTTGATGAAACTATCACTTATGCATCTTCCATAAAAGACTGGAAACTTAACGGTTTACTTCATCAATTTTGTACCATGGTCCTGGTTTGCCTCAAAACGGGACCTTCTAAGGTACGTAATATGCTTAAGACTCCATTAGGAATCGAATCTTTACTTAAACTATTATTACTGTTAATTCTTGCACAGTCATCAGAAGGAATGTAAATTCCTCCATTCCGATATGACCTTCAAGGTCCTTCCAAATATCATCCTGTTTCTTCGGTATGAACTTTTGTAATTATTCCTTCATACTTAGATTGTCGGCCACCTCATTGGCCTTTCTTGATGATAATGATTTCTTGTAACCCATGTTTTCTGGGTACATTCCAGTTCAAGTTTTTCTACCTCATTCCCATCACTGTTGGGTTAAAGCATTCTCCCTTAAGCTCTGCTGAAGGAGAAAAAAAAAAAACTATCAGTCATTTCCATAAATCATTGCTTCCACCTACCCGTGGGAACTTTATCACGTTTTATTCCTAATCCTACTTAGGATACTACTTTTCTTAGTTCCTTCCTTATCTTAGGATAATCTCAACCTTTATAGGTTCAATCCATACTTCCTCAGGGTTTCATACATACCTCATCTGGCACTATTGTTACTATGTCATACATTCCTTACCAAACTTCCATTTTGAAGTTCGGAATATTACCCCTTTTTTTTTCCTTGTAAGGTTTCGTAGGCCATCCTTATCATTCCTCCGGTATTTTCTGGGTACCGGGTATATCAAAATGTCATTGATCAATACTCTAATAATTCTATCTATGTTCTTTCCAGCACTCTTTTTAATAATCCTTACCGGTCATTGTTGCCTTAGCAAGTCCAGCTCATATCATCTGAAGTCATAATGTCGTTATTAGGGTTAATGCCACCCCTTGTGCATTCCCCAGGGTTTGTCTTAATTTATGGATATCCTATCCTTAATTCAACTGCCAAGGAATTCTTGCATCTTATAATTGGCAATCAGATCATGTATCCTTAATAAAGGTCTCTTTTCAATCATTCACATTTGATAATCGATCGGTGGTTTAATGCCACCCTCTTCTTTCAGATAGTTGTCAGCCTATTTGGCCTTCCAAAAAGGCAACGTATGTCAATCTCTTCTCTTACCGAACTTGTTAATGGTAGCAAGGATGTTCTGGAAGATATTGGTCGAGTTCAACGTGAATCTCTTAGTGCTTATCGTTCTTCGCAAAGGTACTTGCCTCAGACAAAATTCCTACAGCATACTGTTCAATTTCTGACCTTTTCTATACCCTCTTCATATACCTTCATTGTTTACTTTCCTCCGTCATAATATATTCATGGTATTCATGATACCCTAACATCATACATCTCAAGTCACTATACTTCCATTTTACTCGAAATCTTGGACAACCATATACACATGAGTCACTTCAGTACGGGTGACCTCATCCCAAAAAGGTCTAGTGAATTCCTAATCAAAACATGGGTTGTTCGGCAGAAGATTCAAACGATCTCATTAATGTTTCCTTTATATCAGAAGCCCTTGCAGTCGGTGCTTTCTTAGAAGCAACCCTGCTTTGTCTTTTCATTGCTGGTCTAGTCGCTTTATAGTCCGTTGTGACTTGGCCTCAACTGGCCACACATAAAAATACATGATTTTAGGGGTTGGCTAATAGCATTACTTTTCTAGCAATTGCCGGCATAGTGCCTTCTTCTTTGATACCTTTCTACCTTTCCAAAACTTTACTCCATATAAGTCTTAATCGACTACTCGGCACCGTCTCCGGTCACCTTTCCTCCACTTTTATCTTTTCAACTATTCTTATCAATCCTGCGTGCCACACAAGCTTACCATTCCTGGCATAACAGCCTTTTCATTTAAGTCAATCCTGGAATTTCTCAGTCCGGCTAGTTTCTTACTTACATTTCCTATTTTCGTCCAATCTCACTTCATCATTTTATCACTACCGTCGATTGTAATGTTCAGGGTCCGTTTACTAACCCATTTTACAGCACCCTTACCCAAATCACAGGGTTTGCTCTAATTTTACTCTCTTCCGTGACATTCTCTGATAATCAGAAAGACAAGGTTTGCCAAAATTCACCAAATTCCTTTCCAGACTCAGGGAAATTTTGATCAATCTACCCACCTACTGGTAACATTAAGGAGACCAGTTTCGAAACCTGAAGAATAGTTCTATGAACCTCCAAGCAGGTGGAATCATAAGCAGTCATAGTTAACGAAATAATCATCATCGGATTGGAAGTTTACCCACTGGAGAGGAATCAATTATATCCATCCCTTAGAAGGGAATCAACCGTTTCAAACTGAAACCTGTCACAATATCCTGATACCTATACGTCCTGATATTCAATACTACCAAATGTCGGTCTACCTAACCCTTTATGCAAAGCATCGTTGGAAGCACAAAGTCTCCTTTTTCCATTAAGCAATGCCAACTCTTGGTCATTACCAATTTCACCTTTTAGCTCCAGGAAGATTTTCTCACATTTTTCTCTTTAACTGCTGATCGTATTACTTGATCTATTACAATTCCGCATCGGAATAAACTTAAGGTTCTACTATAATCCATTCAAAGAGAAGAAGGAATTTAATATTCCTCTGAATCACATGCATCTAACGTTTCTGGTTCATCATTTAACTGAGTTGAATTAACTCTATACTCAGTCTCTGGCAGTTGTCTCATTACGAGTTCATCTTGACTCACTGGTCTTATCTTCTGGTAGGTTCTGAGATCATTGTCTCGCTTACTACTTCTTTATATAACTTTATCCAATCATGCTGTCACTTCCCAATGTTTTCACTTTCTAACTGATTCATTCATAAAATGGACATTTTCCTGAATAAAACAATTTCATCAACCTCAATTTGGTTCCATAAATTACAACCTATGACATCTGCCTTCTCATGGTGAATTATTACTGACCATATTCATACTTATTCATTTATCAAATGATATGGCACTTACTGCCTCCTTCTCAACTATTCCTAGGGACTCTGCTCCTCGCCCTAAATCGATGTCTTTGATAATCATACATCCCTATAGCTCTTTCTTTGTTAAGATGAAAACCTCTAAGGATTCTCATCTATTTCCGTATAAGATCTTAAGTAATTCTTCCAATCCTTCTTTCTTGCTGGTACCACATCTGGTAGTCCGGCTATGAATTCAACATGCATATTCAGATCTCTTAATAATATCTCGGTTCTTTATACTCACTTTTCTGAGCACCATATCTTAATCATCACAGTCATTCTGGCTGCGACCCTCATTACCCATGGGTAAGCTCCTTATCCTAACAGGATTTTCCTTATCTGCTGGAACTTCTTCCGGGTCTCCAGTAGGGTACTCCATCGAATTACCCGCTGATCTTCAGCATATAAAGCATCATCGCGCTGTTGCTCGTATGCCTCAAGGTCAGTCGCCTTACTCGTCGATACGATATCGAGCTAAGTTACTATCATTATACTTACGAGTTCCCATAAGGGTTTTATATGTCATCACTACATTAAGTAGTCCGACTATGAACTTGGCAAGAGTTCTTATTATCTTATTGAATTTATTGTTTTAACGTCACCTCATCTCTGGGGTTTATAACGTACGCTCTGATACCACTTCTGTAACACCCCCAGATCCGGGGTCCGGGATCCGGTGGTTACGGTTTCCAATTCTGTCCACAACAATTGAACTTTCCTTAATCATAAAATAAATTACGTCTCTATAACCCAACACAACAATATAAAACACACCCGATATAGTCCCAGAGATGAAATCAGAGTAACAATCAAATTTTTATTAATCATATTATGAGTTCTTACAATCCAAAAGAATTTCAATATAAATACATACTCTTTGCCATCCATTTACATAAGTCATACTAGACCATATTCTTGGTACTGAAAGAATAAATATACCCTACCAATAGCTTCTTCTTCACCTCTGGTAGTCTCATCGTCCTCGCCCGCATCGAGTGCGCCTTGTGCGAGTCATCTGGTCTAGCTGTTGTTGTGATATAATAATAAAGCAAGGGTGAGCAATAGCCCACCAACAATAATATATAACTGAATGATAAGGTATAACAGTTCAAAAGTATCTTTCAAACCATATGCCATGCATTTACGGAAATGATGCCAGTATAATATGAACGATGAAGTTACAAGGTAACTTAAAGCATTTGTTTGTAGAAATATCTGCTACATCAAAGTAAGCGAGATATTCTTATTGTTATTAAGAAGAGGAACTTGCAAGAAAAGGTTGCAATTCCAGTTATGACCCTTTTTCCAACTCTGCCAACAGTAATCATGTTGCAGGAAATAAATAAATTTGGATGATGAACCAATGATGGAGTATTCACCGCGCCCGTTGTTCCAATCTTGATGATCAGTCGAGATCGTACAGCTCAATTTAGATTTACTACCGGTAGAAGGAAGAACTGACGGCTTTACTTGTATACCGCCTTACTAGCTCTCCCCGGCCAACGGTTGGGCCAAAGGGGATGGACCGGCGCTACTCGGCCTCTTACACGACTCCTAGTTCAAATAGAATTCATGATTCTGAATGTAACGTTCGTCCCCCTTTCCCCAAGTATAATACTTGTTGATAAGACTCCACAAAGTAGTCGTATCTAGTTGGAAAGGAAAATTTACCAATAACTCCTAAGCTATTACTTGGTAACGGATATCAACTTGTTCCAGTAATCTTACCCCTCGAAAGATGAGAAGGTATGCAACGACTTAATAAGTCAACAGCACCCGAGTTGCGGGTGAAGGGAATACTTTATGACCGGGAAGTCGACAAGATAAATAACATTTTCCAAGTAAGGTTCCCTTATTATTAATGAGACAGACTCAAAGAAGAATGATGTCTGAGAACCTTTCTTGATATAGGATTAATAATAATATGACTCCGAAATATTTTTCGTAATAATCGAAGAAGATAAACCTTATCGAGATTATTCTAAGTATGGAATAAATATTCAGAGAATATTTATTGAGTTAAAATATTTAAAGAATATTTGGGAATATGAAAGAATATCTTTAATCAGAGTATTTCTCAAAATAATCCCTGAAGAAATATCAGGAGAATATTTATTGAATAAATAAATATTTAAATGAATATTCAAAACAATATTCATTAATTAATAAGACCTGAAAAGAATATTTAAGGTAATATTCATAATTAATTAGGAATTTAAATGAATATTCAAAAGTAATATTTATTTAATGAATAATATCCTAAATGAATATCAAGTAATATTCATTTAGTAATCCAAGCCTTAAGGAGTATTCGATAATTAAATCAAGCTTCAGATGAATATTAAAATAATATTCATCAAGTATTCAATATCTTAAATGAATATTCAAAAGTAATATTTATTTAATAAAATAATATTCTAACAGAATATCCAAATAATATTCATTTAGTAGTCTCATCTTTAGAAGAATATTCGAAATAATAATCGATAATTAATTCGACTCTGAATGAATATTGAGAAATATTATTCGTTGAATAGTTACGTTCAAATAATTATTTGAAGTAAGGATCGTTAAAATAATTATTCTCGAACGAATATTCAAATAATATTCGTCGCCCAAATAATAGAAAATATTTACTTAAATATTTTCCTCCGAGGTAATCTCGATATATCAAGGAATATTGACTCCCGGTCTATTTTTGATTAATAAGATGTATACGCCCTTCTATGAGGGTCTTACAATAACCGGCTTATAACTGATATATAACTATCTAGCTTATAAGCCAATAATAACATTCAGGGAACAAGTATATCAATTCAACTTGAAAGTAGGCATGCATGCAATGGCATATGTATATCAGCAATCATATATATATATTTATTCAATCACAACAAAAGCCTAAAAGAAGGGAATTGAAACTTGCCTGGTAGTCGAGTACGGTAAGGGGTAGTGGTAGCGGGTCCCGGTTCAGCTTGGTGATCTATAAATAGCCAAGGCATTCGGGATTAATCACTTAACATATTAAAAGTTAAGTTATACTTAATTCGAAACACGTTCTCGAGTTATCTCGTTATACCCCTTTTTGTGGATTACTTTTATCACTGATCCGACCCGACATTCGTTCGTTAATACGACATGTCATTGTACTTATACTTGGGACATAATTAAGTCATATGAGTTCTAAGGTCGATCGTTACGAACCAATACTATACTCCGAGTTTTATCGCCCGTTTTCTAAGTGTTTTACCGAAGTTATAAAAGAGTCGTCTTTTAGGGGTTCGTTCGCGTTTAACCTCGACTCGAACATTTTTAATAAATCGAAAAATGATCCTTTTGACATACGGTTTTCTTTCACACCTTCCTTTTTACCTCTAGTATTTATTTACCAAGATTCGCCATGACGTTACATAGTTTACGAGGGTTCAATTACAGTTACGAACTTTCGTTTACGGATTCGAACTACTTTTAGTAATTTGGTCATAAATCCTAAACCGTAAGTCCGTTTCACGTGATCTTTATATCAAAACGAAGCTTAGAACATTACCTATCATATCATGGCAGATAAGATCTCTGTAAAGTAGGGGTTTGACATGGAAAATGGCATACAAAACATGGTATTGCAAAATTGGGCATTATAACGGCTGTAAATCGAATATCTACCAATTTCGAATCTTCCCATGAACATAGTATCCAACCCAAACAACATATACATGACTTATATACATGAACTGAGGCCAAGCAATGCCTTTCCGTTCATCTAGCTATTTACATCATTAATCCAAAATCCATACATAATCATGCTTATAATCTTAACATAACCATAACTAAGTTATAACTATCATAAACATGCTTAAATCTCAAACAAGGGTTAGGGTTTCAAGAGCTTTATACCTTCCTTGGAGTGTGTTCTAGCCTCACTAAGCTTTGTATGATCCTTGGGTGGCCTTAAGCTAGCTAAATCAACCATAAAAATCAAAGAAAACCAACATTAGTTCTTGAAGAACACTATTCACCCACCTTGTAAATGATTTATTTGAAAATGGAAACAAAGGATTTTGGACTTGAAATTTCTAGGAGATTAGTTTCTTGAAATATAGAACTCACCTTAAAAATTACAAGATCAAACAAGGAGTGGAAGGTGGACTTTTGTTTTTGAATTTCCTTAAAGCCGAATGGAAGAAAAAATGGGAGAATGGAGTTGTTTGGCTTGCTTCACTTTGCTCTCATCTATTTTGTGTGAATTATTGCTTGGTTTAGAAAATATCTTGTATAAAGTGACTTTAATAAAGTGGTGAGGTATTGGATGATGGAGATTGCATGCCAAGTGTTCATCCTTGGATGGTTATAAGCTAACTAGTTTGTTTGTTTTGCTAAGTACTTGTTCAATCTCTAATTGTCTAGTTACTTAGCCCACTTGGTTGCTAGATATTTATCTAGTAGCTTGCACAAGACTCTTGCTTCCTCTACTTGTTTCTGTGTCCGGTTATTACCCGTTTCGATTGATCGTTCGTGGGAATATTTCACGGATTTCTAATTAGGGTTTACCGGGAATCCTCTTTAATATTAATACTTTCATTCTCCATCTTTCATTCTAACTTTCCAATTTATATTCCTTAAATCCATTCGTTAAATACTTAAGGCTATCAGTGTCCAGGGAACTCTCGGAGAAAATAAAAGTGCGGTTTTTCAGAATCCGACAGCTTTTACATACACTTATTTTCCCCCTGGATCACTAATACGAACTCGGAAATCCGTTCCGAATACTTCTATATAGTGTCGTCTCATATTATTATATACTCCCACCACAACACTATTCATTCTGTATTCTTTACTTGTTCTCTTAGGGTTGTATAATTGTCCGTATTCTCTTTCGATCGTTCCTTAACCTTTTTACGGAACTACTGGATTAATCGTTACCGATCTGGATGACATGAGAATATTCTCCTGCTTGAAATTGCCATATCTTATTCCCTTAGAAGATAGATTATTCTTACCTATGTTGTTACCCTTTAGCATTCTTCAAGACATAGAAATAATAAAGTCGAATTCCATTCATTCTTTCCAAATATCAATTATTACATTGTAGCCATAACCACTCCTCAGTGGTTTCCTACCTTCATTCTTAAATCAATATAATAACATCCCAAAATATCAAATCCTCAAAGTTAATATCTCAATTCTTGGATTATAATAATATTTAATCCACTGTCCGGTCAAATATTATACCGAAAAGAATTTGGAATTTCTGAATTCCGATCGTCTCTGCATTCACTTATTTCCTCCGCGTATTACTAATATGACTTCGAAACATCCATATCACGTCCCGTACATAGGGTGGAGTGAAAAGTTTTCCAACTTACAAAATCACTATTCATCCACCAAATTACTATGCACGTACAGGAAACACTATGCACGTACGGGAAATACTATGCACGTACGGGAAATACTATGCACGTATGGGGAACACTATGCACGTACTCATTTCCCTTCAAGGATCCATTAGCTCCTTCCTGGATAGTAGATTATTCTTATCTAGGTCCTCAACCATCGAATTACTCTATTCTGACAATATACCAATGCATCAGGATCATTGTCCAAAGCAATATCCATTCATTACAATCATTGTTCTTTGAAACCACCATTCATTAGAGCTGGTGACCTTGTTGTCGGAATCATTGTTTCTCATTTTATCATTACTTAATAAAAAGTTTTAATTATATCCAAAATTTGGGGTTCTTACAAGAAATCTAAGAAAGCAGACATAACCACATTTTTCTTCTTTTCTATCACTTAATGCTTTCTGAATAAAAGTCCTATAATCAAAAGAAAGATCATGAATTAGAGAGTACCCAATTTTAACAAAGCCAGTTGGTAGTGCATCAAAGTTTGAAACTTTGTTCAGGAAGCATCTATTGATTGTATCAAAGAAGAAATTCCATTCCTTCTTAAGCTTGTTATCGTACAGGCTCCCAAATTTCTTTGGCTCTCCATTGTAACCTAGACTTATAGAAAACTCAAGAAGTGTTGAATCAGGGATACTGTTAGGAGTCTTACCATTGAGAGATGGTAAGTGAAGAGCTTCAACTACAACTTCAGAAGTCACATGATGTGTAACACCATTGTATTCAAAGTGCATTTGAAGCTTTCCTGATGCAGATCCTTTCCCAAAGACAGCAGTATTCCATACCTACATAATAGACTTAAAAGAGATCTTGGTAGGCTGGGTTAAAGCATAGTTGATTGGGCTTGAGGCCATAAAGTCCTGAATGATGTGAAAATCATTGGGAAAAGCTTCATGATCAAGAACTGTAACGAAGTTTTTAGTAGCAAAAGTAACTCCGTTGATTGCAACCTTACTGTTTATGAATGGTGAGGCTTCCATTCTTGTTGAGAATGTGTGGGAAATTGAGATTTTGAAAATTAGGGTTTATGTTCACACAGAGAGAAAAAGAAGATGTAATACTAATTGTTTGAGAATAATGGACAATTTAGAAAACTAAATTGATTTTAGACAAAACAAATTATTTCTCAAAACAGGTGTCAGTCTCTGATTTGTGCAAACATAAGTAGTGGACTGATATACGTGAGAGAGTGATGATAACCGCACGCGACACGATTTACAATGTTGATAAGTGCATATTTTTGCATATTTTTATTACCTATTTATTTGCTTGAACTCGTATTTTAATAATTTATTTTGTTGCATTTTAGGAAATTCGTAAATAAATAAAGAAATGGCAAAATAGATAAATAAAGAGCAAGGAAGGGAAAAAGAGGAAGAAAAAGGACCAAAAATGAAAGAAGGAAAAGAATTAGGAGCTTGGAGCAAAAGGAATATTTCAAGACAAGTGGAAGGTGGAGATCATCCCAACACATTAGAGAAGTGTATGGCCAAGATCTACTCTTCAAAGCTTAAGGGGGAAGGAAACAAATAGATGGCTAGGATTCCACCACCACACAATCCAAATGTATGGTGGGGATTTACCCAACACCCCCCCCTTAACCCTAATTCCTATCCTATAAATACCCCCTCACCCCCCTTGTATTTAGTAACTTAGATTTTAGGGTAGTTTTATTTTCTTGTATTTCTTTTCTTAGTTTCAAATCTTGTAAACACTCCTATTATAATTAATGCAATTTTTATTTTCTTTACTTCTTGTCTTGCTCTTTCGTTATTGTTGCCTTGTTTCGATATTTTCGTAAATCCAAGTAGTGGACAAAGTAGCGAAAGCTAACCACTATGGGTTGAAAGTAACGAAATTTTATTTTCTTGCTCGTAGTTAATTCGTAATTTTGCCCCTTTAAAAATCTCAACTTTATTGTGGGCCATTTAAAATCAAATCCTCGTCTTAGTATAATTTTATTTTCGTAGTTAAAATTTTCTTTATTTACATTTAAAAAAAAAAGATTTTTATTTTATTTTCAGCACTACTTTCTATTTGTAACTCTGTTTATTCGAAGCTTAAATACCTTTTCCCCTGTTTTTATTCAGTATTAGCTATCCCCTCTTCTTTTACAAAACACCACCAAACCCAGTTCTTTTTATTCTTCTACGTTTATGTTTTAAAAATCCCCCAGTTCCCTGCTTTCCTTTCGATTCTTACTTAAACAAAACCCCTGTTTCTCCTCTTCCTTTTTATTTCGAATCATAAACCCTTTTCCCTTTTTCTTCCGCTTTAAAGTTCGAATTTCTTGACTGAATTTCTGAGTCTTCGTTGTGATTGAGTAGTGTCTATGTTGTGTGGTTAATCGAGTTGTGTTGTCTATGTTTACCGCTTGTTGCTGTTTGTTTTATTGGATCGTTGTTGAGTTTAATCAAATTACTGCTTGTTGCTGAGTAGAGATGGTCCTCGATTTCGAATTTCTGTTTGAGAGTTAAGTGGCTGTTTTTTCATCCTTTTCGTTGAGTTCCTTTCTTGTTTAATTGATGAGTGTATCTGAGTCTTCTGCGTTGGAAGTTTTGCTGCGTATTTTGAGTTTAAAGTCCTGTGCTTTTGCTGCGATTGTGTTTTGATTGAGTCGAGTTTACAGCGGAATTTTGGTTGACCGAGTTGTTCCGTTTTCTTTGATGTTTTTCCGTTTGGCGCTGGGTGAACTGAGTTAGTTTAGTGGGTTGGAATTCTAAGTTGTTTTTTATTTACCAGTTTCATCTTTTAGCCAAATCGTTTATGCTGTTTTTTATGCTGTAACTTTTATGCTTTAACTTTTATGCTGTTTTTTTTAGTTGGAGTTCGAGTTTTAGTTGTTGTTTTTTTTCGTGGCTGTGTTATTGATGCAGCGGAGTCACGAGTCTTGTTCTAGTGTGCTAAGTTTCTGTGCCTGTGTTTTTTTTTTTTAATAAATTTTCTTAAAAAAAAAAGAAGTTTGTTTTAATTCGATAAAAAAAATGTGTTTTAGAAAAAAAATTTAGTTCTAATTTAGAATTTTTGAATAATTTAATTTGTTTTTGTTCTTTCAATTTTTAATAAATTTTAAATTATAAAAAAAAATAATAATTCTAGAATTAGCTTACATTTCCTTTTTGTAATTATTTAGTTTAAATTCTCTTTTAGAAAATTAATTAGTATAAAATCAAATTCTTAAAATTCCAACTTGTTCTAATTCGATTAAATTAAAAATTAAGGATTGCGAAAATATTAGTCTCCAAGGAACGAATCTAAAATAATTCAACGAAACGAATTGTGCGCTTGCGATTCAAATATTTATATTTTTAGCACAACAAGTTTTTGGCGCCGCTGCCGGGGATTAATTATTTTTCGCACCTTAGTTCTTGATTTTTCGGATTAGCTCTCTACTCACCCTTTTTCTTGTTTGCATTTTTTCAAGAAATTTGGAGGAAAATTCGGGAAGCTTGGATTAAAGCGGAAGAAATTTTCTCGGAATTTTGGAAGCTTTGCTTGGGTAAACCGTATCTCTCTCCTCTTTCGTTTTTTTTTTATTTATTTAGAAAATCAAAAAAAAATAAAAAATCACAAAAATCAAAAAAAAATTAAAAATTAAAAATTAAAAATCCAAAACAAAATTAGTTGTAAATACATAATTGTTGCATCATGCATTTAATCACTTAGGGCACATCATCTAGATTTTTATTTTCTTGTTTTTAATATTTCGTACCATATAAATTGTGGTGATCGCTGGAGGACCCCAAGGTACGTTAAATTCTTTCTTTTCTTTAGTTAGAACACGTAGTTTAAAGCATCCATAAATGTTTATAGTTTTTTTATATCTCTTTGTTTGTTGCATCATTTTGTAAATAAATCTTAAGGGCAAAACCTCTCAAAAGATAAGGGAAGGGATTTCATCACTCTTTCCTTAGCCCAAAAACAATTTAATCCCTCATTTTGCATACCTAGCCTTTAATAAAATTAATTAGACGTTTGCCCCTAGGAATTTCGCGCTCAATTAGGAAGGTGCTTAAGAAACGAAGTAATCTTTAATTATTCCGACTTTTTGGTGTCTAGGAAAGCGAAAGCTGACCTGGCCAATTAAGGTTTTGGTGTCTAGGCTGGTGTTTAGCCTCTTGGCAATGCTTGCACCTACCTGGCCAAGCCGGTTCAAACAATTATTGATTTACCTAGTTTTTGGTAGCCCTTACAGTTAGGAGCAAGGTCTAGTTATTTTATTAGGGAATCCTAGGTTTAGAATTTTTCTTTTAATTTTACACCCCTTTCTTTTTGTGTGTTTATTTTATCGCACTTATTTGCTACGTGTTTCCTTACATGGTTTATGCGAACTATTTGGATTAGGGATAATTCTTCTAGACTAGTGAGATCATTTGAGATTTCTTCATCGTCTAATTCCGAGTCTTTAGATTATTCCGAACCCGTAGTAAACATGGCCATGTCTCTTAAGGACCGTTGCTACCCCACCCGTTCCGCTCAACCTTCGTGCATCACTCTTCCTCCCGTAAATGGTAATAATTTCGAGATCAAAGCTCACCATATTAGCATGTTACCTAAGTTTACCGGGAGTGATGGTGAGGATCCGTATATTTTCCTTCATGAATTCGAGGAGGTTTGTGCTCTACAAAAACTCCAACAATTGACCGAAGACTCCATTAGGCTTAGACTTATCAACTTCGCCTTAAAAGAAAATGCCAAAAAATGGTTGTATAGTCTACCCGTTAATTCGATTTCCACGTGGGAGGGATTTGTGATAATTTTTCTAAAAAAATATTTTCCAAACCATAAGACTACAAGGATTACAAACGAAATAAATCAATTTCATCAAAAGGAAAATGAATCTTTTTGGAAATATTTTGATCGTTTTAAAAATCTCTTATCACAATGCCCCCACCACGGAATAGAAAAATGGAGACTTTGCAAGATTGTTTACGAGGCCATAGATAGTCCAACAACCGCATTGTTAGAGTCAATGTGCCAAGGAAAATTCATGGAGAAAAATGAAGACGAAGGGTGGGAGTTTTTCGAGGTATTAGCCGAGAAGACTATGTTGTGGGAATCTATTAGGGAACCTCACAAGTCCAACGAGTCATCTAGTTCTTCTAGGGGTCTACATTCAATTGGAAAAAATATTGCAACTGATGCCAAGCTAGCCACCCTTACTAGGAGACTCGAAGCTTTAGAAACTCATAGTAGTCCCCCACCTATGTCTATGTACCCAAATTTTAGTTCTTCGAACTTTGAGTCTCAACCTTGTCCCGATTTTGAGCAAGTGAACGCAATGTTCCAACCGAGACCTCGGAATGACCCGTTTGCACCGACTTACAATCCCGGGTGGAAGAACCACCCGAATTTCTATTGGAACCAAGGCCAAAATTTCCAATCTCCGCCATCTTTTCAAAAGCCGAACTATCCAAACCAAGTTCCTTTTTCAAACACGACTCAAAATCACATTCCTTATCAAAATCAAGCACCCGCCCACCCACCCGGCTTTCATGAGTCGGATAGGAGAATAAATTCCTTGGAAAAGACTCTCGATGCGCTTCTAAAATGAACAACTAATTTGGCTCAATCTCAACAAACCTTCATGCAAACCATGACTCAAGATAGGCAAATTTTAAATGCTAGTACTCAAGCCATATCTAAGTTAGAGGTTCAAGTGAGCCAATTAGCCAACGCCATTTGTGAACGAGAGAAGAACAAACTTCCAAGTCAAACCGAGGTAAACCCTAAATTTCCTATCAATCAAAGACCTCCTCACAATGTGAACGCTGTCATTTCCTTAAGGTCCGGTAAGCAAGTTGAAAATCATGTCAGTGACAAGTCTCCCGAAGAAGACGAATCGAACTCTGAACCAAACGCTAATCTTGAACCCGAGAGTTCTAAGGAACAAGGATCAACGAGTGGGACAAAACCCGTCCCCGAAGAACCTAATGAACGAGTCTTTAAGCCAAAAGCTCTTTACCCTAAACGACTCATTTCTCCTAAACAAACGGCCAAAATGGACAAGATCTTAGAAGTTTTTAAGCAAGTCAAAGTCAACATCCCTCTTTTAGACGCGATTCAACAAATTCCTTCGTATGCGAAATGTCTAAAAGATTTGTGCACACATAAGCGAACTACTCACGTCCCTAAGAAAGCCTTCTTGACGTCCCAAGTGAGCTCAATTCTTTCGAACCAAATTCCCGTGAAATATAAGGACCCCGGTTGTCCTACAATTTCATGTGTCGTAGGCAATACCTTTGTGGACAAGGCATTACTCGACTTAGGCGCTAGTGTGAACTTGATTCCATTTTCGGTCTATCAAGCCCTAGGTTTAGGAAAGCTTCAAAGAACTAATGTTACACTTCAATTAGCCGATCATTCTGTCAAAGTTCCTAAGGGGATTATTGAAGACGTGCTAATTAAAGTAGGTGACTTTTTCTTTCCCGTTGATTTTGTCATCCTAGAAACCGAACCGGTCAAGAACCCTAAGAATCAGATTCCTATCATTCTAGGAACGCCATTTCTAGCCACCTCCAATGCTTTGATTAATTGTAGAAATGGATTAATGAAACTAACATTTGGGAACATGACCATTGACCTCAATATTTTTCACATAGGGAAACAACCTGATGATCTCTATGATCAACCTATGGATGTCAATTTAATTGATGATATAGTTGATCAAGAATTCATCAACCCTAATGATGCTCTTGATTTTTGTTTAAAACACTTTGGTCAAGATTGGGATGACTCTGAATATACAAATGAGGTCAATGCAATGTTAGATTCCACCATTCCTACAAATAACCAAGCATGTGAACCACCTCCTTTGCCACTTTTTGAAGATAGTGAACCCGTTGAGTCAAAGCCGCCCGATTTAGAACTCAAACCTCTTCCCGACACTCTTAAGTACGCATTTTTAGGTCCTAACGAGTCTCTTCCCGTTATAATTGCCTCCAATTTGACTAAGTCACAAGAGGATGAGCTTGTAAGTGTGCTTAGAGAACATAAGGAAGCCATAGGTTGGAGTATCTCGGATATTAAAGGAATTAGTTCGGCCATTGTCCAACATCGGATTCACTTAGTTGATGATGCCAAACCAGTTCGTGAACCACAAAGGCGGTTGAACCCTACCATGATGGAAGTCGTTAGGAAGGAAATTCTTAAGTGTCTAGATAATGGAATCATTTATCCCATTTCTGATAGCTCCTGGGTTAGCCCGATTCAGGTAGTACCTAAAAAATCGGGTATTACCGTGGTGACTAACGAGAACAATGAGCAAGTTCCTACTCGTGTCAAATCCGGTTGGAGGGTGTGCATAGACTATAGGAAACTCAACGATGCCACTAGAAAAGACCACTTTCCTTTGCCATTCATAGATTAAATTTTAGAAAGGTTAGCGGGTCATGCTTACTATTGCTTTCTAGATGGTTATTCCGATTATTTTCAAATTCCTATAGCTCCCGAAGACCAAGAGAAAACCACTTTCACATGTCCCTTTGGAACCTTTGCTTATCGTCGCTTAGCTTTCGGTCTAACCACTGCCCCGGCCACCTTCCAAAGGTGCATGATGAGCATCTTTTCTGACATGGTAGGTGAATTCCTAGAGATTTTCATAGATGACTTCTCCATCTTTGGTTCGTCTTTTCATCAATGCCTAAACCATCTTGAGTTAGTCTTAAAGATATGTAAAGAAACCAACCTCGTTCTTAATTGGGAAAAATGTCATTTCATGGTTAAAGAAGGAATCGTTCTTGGTCATAGAATTTTTGAAAAGGGGATCGAAGTAGATAAATCTAAAGTTGACCTCATTGCCAATCTACCCCCACCGACATCGGTCAAAGGAATTCGTTCCTTTTTAGGACATGCGGGTTTTTATAGGCGTTTCATTAAAGATTTTAGCAAAAAGGCTAGACCCTTGACTACCCTTCTTGGTAAAGATATTAAATTCGAGTTCAGTAAAGATTGTTTACAATCTTTTGAACACCTTAAGAAAGAGTTGACCTCGGCCCCGATTATCAAGTCTCCCGATTGGAGTCAACCTTTCGAGTTAATGTGTGATGCATCTGATTACGCATTAGGGGCGGTATTAGGACAACGAATCAATAAGATACCTCATGTCATATACTACGCTAGTAAGACCTTAAATGATGCGCAACTCAATTATTCAACCACCGAGAAGGAGCTTCTAGCCGTAGTCTTTGCCCTCGAAAAGTTTAGGTCTTATCTTATTGGTTCGAAAATTGTTGTTTACACCGATCATTACGCCCTTCGATATCTCTTCTCTAAGAAAGACTCTAAGGCCCGATTGATTAGGTGGATCTTGTTGCTCCAAGAGTTTGACCTAGAAATTATGGATAAGAAGGGGTCCGAAAATGTCGTTACCGATCACCTTTCTCGATTACTGGTGGAGTCCACCACTGACTCACCTTTGAATGAATCTTTTCCCGACGAACATCTCTTTTCTATCTCTACTCCTCCTTGGTTCGTTGACATTGTCAATTACCTTGCAACCGGCAACATTCTCTCTCATTGGTCTACACAAGATAAATTAAAAATTTTCTCTCAAGTCAAACACTTCTTTTGGGACGACCCGTATCTTTTTAAATATTGTCCCGATCAAATCATTCGGAGGTGCGTCCCAAACCATGAGTTTCGAAGTATCCTTTCCTTTTCTCATGATCAAGCTTGTGGAGGTCATTTTAGTGCAAAGAAAACAGCAGCTAAAATCATCCAAAGCGGTTTTTATTGGCCTAGTTTATTCAAGGATGCTGCAGAATTCTGTGCCGCTTGTAGTAGGTGTCAACACTTAGGAAAGATCACTAGGAGAAACATGATGCCAATGAGTCCCATCTTAATCATTGAGATTTTTGATGTGTGGGGCATAGATTTTATGGGCCCCTTTCCTAGCTCTTTTGGCAACCTCTACATTCTCTTAGCGGTTGATTATGTGTCTAAATGGGTAGAAGCCATACCGACTAAGTCCAATGATAACAAGGTCATTCTTAAATTCTTAAAAGAGAATATCTTTTCTCGATTTTGCACACCTAGGGCTATCATTAGTGACCAAGGTACGCACTTTAAGAATCGTCAATTTGAGTCCCTTTTGAAAAAGTACTCAATTACTCATAGGTTGGCTACCCCTTATCATCCTCAAACTAGTGGTCAAGTTGAAGTCTCGAATAGGCAAATCAAACAAATTTTAGAAAAGACTGTCAACTCGAACAGGAAGGATTGGTCCGTCAAACTGATAGATGCCTTATGAGCTTATTGAATCGCTTTTAAGACTGTTTTGGGCATGTCCCCTTACAGAATTGTTTTTGGCAAAGCCTGTCACTTGCCCGTTGAACTAGAGCATAGGGCCTTGTGGGCCATAAGAGATTTGAACTTTGACTTACCAACCGCCGGTAGTCATAGGAAATTGCAATTGTCAGAACTAGAGGAATTAAGAAATGAGGCCTATGAAAATGCTAAAATTTATAAAGAAAGAACAAAACTTTTTCATGATAAATCCATTTTGAGAAAATCTTTTTCTCCGGGTCAAAAAGTTCTTTTGTACAATTCTAGGCTTCATTTATTTCCCGGGAAATTAAGATCTAGGTGGGAAGGTCCTTACATTGTTAGGACCGTTTTTCCTCACGGTGCTGTTGAAATTGAAAATCCTAAAAATGGTGATGTATTTAAAGTTAATGGACAAAGACTCAAACCATTTTTAGAGCTGCCATTTGATCCCGAGGATGAGGTCACCCACCTCATCGACCCGTGATTCATGTAAGTTTCTTTCAGTAGGTAAATTCTCTCCTTCTTCCCTTGTCAGGTATTATCTCCTCGTTCTCATTTACTCATTTCTCTTGCATTTGCATACATTGAGGACAATGCATGATCTAGGTATGGGGGAGGGTTTTTAGTGTAAATATAAAAATTGAAAAATCCAAAAAAAATAAAAAATGAAAAAATCACAAAAAGAGTTCTAATCTTATTCTAGTCTTGTTAACTGATTGATAGTTGCTTGATGCACCCTTACATGCTATGATAATCTTATGATCCATTAGCTTTTGTTTGAGAAGAGATTTGTTAAAGTTCTTGTTCATACACTTACACTAGCAAGGTGAAGCTAGTAGACTTATTTGAATTGTGCATGAAATTAGAAGGACATGATTAGGTGTAAGATGATTTGGTCTTCATGCTTTGAGTACAAGTAGGTGCATTGAGGATACCTTTACTTGAGATTGATTATGTTTTACCACACCAAGTGAGTTTTGAGCCTATATGCACATCTTTTGCATTTATATTCGTTTGCTTGAGTGTCCACTTGTCATTTGCATCGCTAGCACTTGTTTGAGTTCCTTCTTGAAACGCATGACATTGATTGATGATAAAATGATAAAGGCATTTAGGAATAACCTATATTTCCAAAAATATCCACACCATGCTTATGTGATCAATTAGTTAACCCTTTGAGCATAATCTTATTCTTTCGGTGACACACCACATTACTCACCTAAGACCTTTTTCTTGTTTAGCCTTACGTATTCTTGATCCCATTTTGTCAAAGGCTAGTAGGAACTTAAGGGAGTAATAAGGTGTGAGAAATAGGGTTTACTTTTGTTCATAACTTTTGAGGAAATATTTGTTGTTACCTTGATTGTCGATTTTCAAAATTAAATTTAAGGAGGATTATTGTTACATTTATCATTTTCCTTTATATAAAAAAAATGAAAAAAAAAATTAAAAAAAAATATACATATGAGAGCATACTTATGTTTTTGTAATCCTCCTTCATTCGACTATTCAAGGCTTTTTGTTGAAAATGAAAATAAATTGTGTGGGGAGGAAGTTTGGTGTTGTGCATGATATTCATGGTGACTACTAGCTTTTGACACTTCACCTTATTTTGGCCTTTCTTGACATACCTTGTCCCTAGCCCCATTACAACCCTAATAAAGACCTTTTGATTGTCATTATTAATGTATGTTGTGATTTAAGTTGGGATGATACCAAGTGTCAAGCATGCTTTTGATTTTGTTGGAAATGAGTGATACACTTACCCTTGTTCTTGAGTGAATGATCTTTTGTGAGTGAAATGTGAGGTATTGCTTGTTTTGCATATGAGATCTCAAGATTTGACTCTGAGGTGTGCCCTTGTAGACTTAGCATGGTTACAAATAATTTTTGCACTTGACATGAACTTATAATCACTCTTGCATGGTTCTTTAAGTAGACTATGTGAATCCTTGCACTTTCCACACCAAGACTTTGCAACTTCATTTTGATTCTTAAGTTGATGTATCATGAGAGGACATGTATGTGTGGTGTGCATTGCCATGTGATCTTTTATACAAACTAGATGGATTTTGTGGGTACATTCACTATAGGCCCTCACGAGACCTCACTCGTCCACTAGGGCTGCCTAGGGGTTTAAAGGGCTTGTTGCATATGCCAAATGCAACCGTCACACCTACGAAAAGGAGTATAGGACTTTTTATCTAGAATTTTATTTTTCCTTTTGTTTACTCGAGGACGAGCAAAAGATAGGTATGGGGGCATTTGATAAGTGCATATTTTTTCATATTTTTATTACCAATTTATTTGCTTGAACTCGTACTTTAATAATTTATTTTGTTGCATTTCAGGAAATTCGTAAATAAATAAAGAAATGGCAAAATAGATAAATAAAGAGCAAGGAAGGGAAAAAGAGGAAGAAAAAGGACCAAAAATGAAAGAAGGAAAAGAATTAGGAGCTTGGAGCAAAAGGAATATTTCAAGACAAGTGGAAGGTGGAGATCATTCCAACACATTAGAGAAGTGTATGGCCAAGATCTACTTTTCAAAGCTTAAGGGGGAAGGAAACAAATAGATGGCTAGGATTCCACCACCACACAACCCAAATGTATGGTGGGGATTTACCCAACACCCCCCCTTAACCCTAATTCCTATCCTATAAATACCCCCTCACCCCCCTTGTATTTAGTAACTTAGATTTTAGGGTAGTTTTATTTTCTTGTATTTCTTTTCTTAGTTTCAAATCTTGTAAACACTCCTATTATAATTAATGCAATTTTTATTTTCTTTACTTCTTGTCTTGCTCTTTCATTATTGTTGCCTTGTTTCGATATTTTCGTAAATCCAAGTAGTGGACAAAGTAGCGAAAGCTAACCACTATGGGTTGAAAGTAACGAAATTTTATTTTCGTGCTCGTTGTTAATTCGTAATTTTGCCCCTTTAAAAATCTCAATTTTATTGTGGGCCATTTAAAATCAAATCCTCGTCTTAGTATAATTTTATTTTCGTAGTTAAAATTTTCTTTATTTACGTTTTAAAAAAAAAGAGATTTTTATTTTATTTTCAGCACTATTTTCTATTTGTAACTCTGTTTATTCGAAGCTTAAATACCCTTTCCCCTGTTTTTATTCAATATTAGCTATCCCCTCTTCTTTTACAAAACACCACCAAACCCAGTTATTTTTATTCTTCTACGTTTATGTTTTAAAAATCCCCCAGTTCCCTGCTTTCCTTTTGATTCTTACTTACACAAAACCCCTGTTTCTCCTCTTCATTTTTATTTCGAATCATAAACCCTTTTCCCTTTTTCTTCCGCTTTAAAGTTCGAATTTCTTGACTGAATTTCTGAGTCTTCGTTGTGATTGAGTAGTGTCTATGTTGTGTGGTTAATCGAGTTGTGTTGTCCATGTTTACCGCTCGTTGCTGTTTGTTTTATTGGATCGTTGTTGAGTTTAATCAAATTACTGCTTGTTGCTGAGTCGAGATGGTCCTCGATTTCGAATTTCTGTTTGAGAATTAAGTGGCCGTTTTTTCATCCTTTTCATTGATTTCCTTTGTTGTTTAATTGATGAGTGTATCTAAGTCTTCTGCGTTGGAAGTTTTGCTGCGTATTGTGAGTTTAAAGTCCTGTGCTTTTGCTGCGATTGTGTTTTGATTGAGTCGAGTTTACAGCGGAATTTTGGTTGACCGAGTTGTTCCGTTTTCTTTGATGTTTTTCCGTTTTGCGCTGGGTGAACTGAGTTAGTTTATTGGGTTGGAATTCTAAGTTGTTTTTTATTTACCAGTTTCATCTTTTAGCCAAATCGTTTATGCTGTTTTTTATGCTGTAACTTTTATGCTGTTTTTTTTAGTTGGAGTTCGAGTTTTTAGTTGTTTTTTTCGTGGCTGTGTTATTGATGCAGCGGAGTCACGAGTCTTGTTCTAGTGTGCTGAGTTTCTGCGCCTGTGTTTTTTTTTTATATAAATTTTCTTAAAAAAAAAGAAGTTTGTTTTAATTCGATAAAGAAAAAAATGTGTTTTAGAAAAAAAAAAATTAGTTCTAATTTAGAATTTTAGAATAATTTAATTTGTTTTTGTTCTTTCAATTTTTAATAAATTTTAAATTAGAAAAAAAAATATTAATTCTAGAATTAGCTTGCATTTCCTTTTTGTAATTATTTAGTTTAAATTCTCTTTTAGAAAATTAATTAGTATAAAATCAAATTCTTAAAATTCCAACTTGTTCTAATTCGATTAAATTAAAAATTAAGGAATGCGAAAATATTAGTCTCCGAGGAACGAATCTAAAATAATTCAACGAAACGAATTGTGCGCTTGCGATTCAAATGTTTATATTTTTAGCACAACAAATGTGTATCTATATGTATCTGTGAGTGAAACACACGCGGTCGTACCTTTTATTCAAGAAATACAATTGTGATAATGATAAGAAATATGGCAATAAAATATTTAATTTTGAGAAATCAAATATCACAATCTAAAAATACCTGGTACCGGTAAAAAACAGAATACGAAACGTTTCATGTCCTCGTTAGTTTCCCACCTCTATTTAACATGCTGAGACTTGTCCACTATCTTTTTAACCTTGAACCCTTCATACTCTCCTGGGAAAAATCTAAAAACCCTTCCAAAGAAAACACCTTAGTTAAAAGATGTCAAACCTGTTTATCCAAGAAAAGAATCTCCATCTCGTAGAGAAAAGAGATATCTTTAGTTATACTCATGAAGAGTTTGAAGCCTTTGACTGGGAAAGGCAACTTGAGACTTTGTGGCTGCAGATGGACGCCAGTCTTGAAGAGATTGAGAAGGAAAAACCTGCAAAAGTGATCGACATCGATGCTGCTCTCCAAGAAACATTCGAATGGCTTTCCTCTAAGGCATCCTCATCCAAAACCAGCAACCATTGTTAATGAATATGTCAGCAAAAATAACCTTATCCCTATCAACTTCCACCCAAAAAAGTGGCAAAGATGGGATCTGGGATAGCTGCTAGCAATGGAGTGGTTTGGACTTCGCTTTTCTTTTGCTGTTGAATAGATTAGTAGATAGAGAAAAAAAAAATTGATGTATGCATGTAATCTCTTTCTTATTATCAAGGAAAAACCTTGTTTCTCTAATCTTATTCATTATTTTCTGCACTTTTTATGTTATTGAACTGATCTGTGAAGTAAGAAATCAGAGTAGTAATGATGAAAAACTAATTACAGTAATCACATAATTCACAAGTTCATTAACAATAGTGTAATAGCCCCAGATCCGGGGTCGGGGACCTGGTCGTTACGGTCTTAATTTCCATAAACAATCCTTGACATGAGTCCAAATAAATAAACACATGCTGTGACCCCACAATAATATCCAATCACACACACACACAACCAGTTATAGTCCCAGAGATGAAATTGAAATAATTCTCTACTAATCGGATCCACGAATACAAGTTATTACAACTCAAAATGATAACATCATAAGTTTAAAGATTCTTGTCGTTGATTAACATTAATCATACATATACTTGTTCTTTTCGGTCTATGATTTCCACAGGCTGTTCCACATAGGTTAGGTCTGGCTGCATGTCTACGTGCTCGTATTCCACAATATGCTTGGCATCCGGATTATATTTCCTTAACATCAAAACATGGAACACATTGTGTACTTGTTACAGATTTGGGGGTAATGCTAGTTCGTAAACTAGTTCCCCGATACGTCTTAAGATCTCAAAGGGTCCAATGTATCTAGGACTCAGTTTTCCATTCTTCCCAAACCTCATTAAACCTTTCCAGGGAGATACCTTTAAAAACACTAGGTCTCCAACTTCATAATCCTTGCCTTTCCGAGATAAGTCGGCATATCTCTTTTGTCGATCTTGGGCTGCTACAAGCCGTCCTCTGATTAGATCCACTGCATCCTTAGTCCGTTGGACCACTTCGGGCCCGAGCATCTTTCGTTTTCCAACTTCATCCTAATACAAGGGAGATCGGCATTTTCTTCCATAAATGGCCTCGTAAGGTGGCATTCCTATGCTTGAATGAAAAATATTGTTTTAGGAGAACTCAATCAACATATCCTCTAGCGTTTGGATGGTCCTTTCACTTTGCCCGTCTGTCTGGGGGTGATAGGTTGTACTCATGTTTAGCCTGGTTCCTACACACTCTTGAAAGCTTCTCCAAAACCTGGAGTTAAATCTGGGATCTCGATCGGCTACTATGACGACTGGGACTCCATGCCGCGCCAATATCTCTTTTAAGTAGATATCTACTAGTCTATCGACCGTATACCTTTCATTGATCGGGAGAAAGTGAGCTGACTTCGTTAGTCGGTCTATAATTACCCATATGGCGTCATGATTAGCTTCGGTCCTTGGTAAACCTACTACAAAATCCATGGCTATATGTTCCCATTTCCATTCGGGAATCTCTAAGGGGTGCAAAAGTCCACTGGGTCTCTGGTGCTCTGCTTTCATTCTTTGGCAGGTAAAGCATCTGCTTATCCACTCTGCTACGTCATTTTTCATGTTAGGCCACCAGTAGTACTTTTTCAAATCTCAATACATCTTGGTACTACCGGGGTGCACTGAGTACCTTGAGTTGTGTCCCTCATATAAAATCTCGTCCTTGAGCTCTTGCACATTTGGAATCCATATCCTGTATGTGTACCTCATGATTTCTTCTTTGTCTCTTTCACACTTAATTTCTTCTCCGGTCATTATTCTTCCGTGGAGTTCTCTTCTTCCTCCATTATCCATTCTTGACATAGTCTAAAAATGGGGGTTGGATTCGAATTTCCATTAACCTTTCTTAACCATCTCCGGGTATCTTGACGTCGATTTCCAACTTTTCGAAATCTCTCACCAATTCTTCTTCTGAGGTTATCATTTTGAGTTTCTCTTTCCTACTAAGGGCGTCAGCCACCGCATTGGCTTTACCAGGGTGATAACGAATCTCATAATCATAATCCTTGATAATTTCCAGCCATCTTCTTTGGCGCATATTAAGTTCTTTCTGAGTGAATATGTACTTGAGGTTCTTATGGTCAGTGTAAATCTCGCACTTCTCTCCATACAAGTAGTGCCTCCAAATTCTTAAATCAAAAACTATTTCTGCTAATTCTAGATCATGAGTGGGATATCGAATCTCATATTCCTTTACTTGATGCATACGCGATTACCTTACCGTGCTGCATAAGCACGCATCCTAATCCTTTATGCGAAGCATCACTGTAAATTACAAAATTTCCTTTTCCATCAGGCAACGCCAACACTGGGGCCGTCACCAACCTCTTCTTCAGCTCTTGGAAACTCTTCTCGCATTTTTCAGTCCATTCAAATTTCTCAGTTTTACGGGTAAGTCGAGTTAACGGGGCTGCGATTTTCTCAAAATCTTGAACAAATCTTCTATAATATCCTGCCAATCCGATGAAACTCCTTACTCTTTTGGAGTGGTTGGCCGTTCCAGTTTTAAACTGCCTCTATCTTGGAGGGGTCAACCAACACTCCTTCCCTATTGATCACGTGCCCTAAGAATTGCACCTCATTTTTCCAGAACTCAAACTTCGAAAATTTGGCATACAGCTGTTCTTTCCTGAGTATTTCTAAGGCTATCCTCAAATGTTCGGCGTGTTCTGCCTATGTCTCTGAGTAGATAAGAATATCATCGATGAAAACTATCACAAACTGGTCCAAATACTTCTTGAACACTCTATTCATTAAATCCATGAAAGTTGCTGGGGCATTGGTTAGTCCAAATGACATCACCAAGAACTCATAATGTCCATATCTGGTGCGGAATGCAGTCTTTGGGATATCTTCGGGTTTAATCTTCAGTTGGTGATATCCTGTTCTCAGGTCAATCTTAGAGAAGTATTCAGCACCCTTTAGTTGGTCAAACAAATCATCTATTCTGGGTAGCGGGTACTTATTCTTTATGGTTAGCTTGTTCAACTCTCGATAGTCGATGCATAACCTCATACTCCCGTCCTTCTTCTTAACGAACAACACTGGTTCCCCCCATGGCGATACACTGGGTCGTATCATACCTTTATCCAACAATTATTGCAATTGCTTAGCTAGCTCTTTCATTTCAACTGGGGCTAATCGGTACGGGGTCTTCGAAACCGGCGCCGTCCCCGGGGCTAACTCGATAGCAAACTCAATTACCCTATCAGGTGGTAATCTGGGAAGATCTTGTGAAAACACATCTTCGAACTCATTAACTACCGAAATGTCTTGTATCTTGGGCGTTTCCTTCTAGGTATCTATAGCATAAGCTAAATAAGCTTCGTTCCCTTTTCGCAACAATCTCTTGGTTTGCGTCATGGTTAGAATGTTTTGGGTCTTCCGTATCCCTCTAAACACTACTTCCTTCTTTCCTGGGGTTTTCAACTTAACCTTTTTCCCTTTACAATCTATCTGGGCATTATTGCGAGATAACCAATCCATTCCCAAAATGACATCAAATTCACCTACTTTAAAAGGAATCAAATCAACATAAAAAGATTGTCCTCCTATTTCTAATTTACAATAGGGGTGAATCTGATTAACGGGAACTACTTCCTGGTTGGTTATTTCTAATTGTAAAGAATCCCTTAGCGGTTGGGTCTTAAGTTTCAAATTTCGCGCAAAATCTCTTGATATAAAAGACTTAGTTGCTCCAGAATCAAATAAGATGTTTGCACTAACTGAATTCAGAGAAAAGGTACCTGCTATTACGTCCGTGTCCCTCACGCCATCCTGCACCGTCATATTAAAAGTCCTAGCAGTTGGTGGCCTATTAGAGGCTGTAAGAACCCAAATTTTTGGTAGGAATTAAAACTTTTATTTTGTAATCAAGTATAAGTGTAACAGTGGTTCTAATAAAGGATTATGTAATGAATTGGGATTCAAATGTTTATATGCCATGAAGAATGCAATAGGTTGACAACTTAGATTAGAATAATCTATCTCCTAGAAAGTAAGATATGGTGATTCTAAATGAAGAAGAATATTCTCATGTCATCCAAATCGATATTTGTTATAAGTCCAGTGGTTCCGTAAAAGGGTTAAGGAACGCTCGGGAAAGCGCAAGGACATTTTCTAATTATAAGAATTAAAGAGAGAATAAGTGATGAATGGTGTTTTGGTGGAAATTGGAATATTATTAGACGATGCTATATAGGAGTATTCGGAACGGATTTCTGAGTTCCAATTAATGATCCAAGGGGAAAAAGAGTGTATGTAAAAGTTATCGGATTCTGAAAAGTAGCACTTTTATTTTATCCGAGATTTCCCTGGACATTGAAGGATTTAAGGATTTAATATAAAAATTTAAGGGATTTAAATTCAAGAATTATAAAGGAGGATTAAAGATGTGAGTAAAAATACTAAGACGGTTTCCGGTAAAACCCTAACTAGAAATGCTTGAGTTATTCCTTCGAACAACCAATGAAATTGAGTAATAACCGGACAAAAGAGCAAGCAGGGAACCAAGGTTCATGCATATGCTAGTGGATAAGAGCAAGTAACTATGTAACACCCCCAGATCCGGGATCAGGGATCTGGTCGTTACGGTCTCAATTTCCATCCACAAAACCAATCATAAATTAAATTACAACCTTGTGACCCAAAACAACAACATAACAAACCCGTTATACTCCCAGAGATGAAATCAGAGTAACTGCCAAATATTATTAATCACAAGCTTGAGTTCTTACAACCCAAGGAATTTCAATTTAATAACTACATATTCTTTGCCATCCATTTACATGTCATAAAAATACATTGATACCCGAAAGCTAACATCTAGCCTACCAATAACTTCTTACTCAGCAGTGGCAGCTATGATCTCAGCGATTAATCCTCTGACGACTATCACTTGCTCGCACCGATCGTGCCTTGTGCGGGCCATCGGATCTAGCTGTTATTGTGATATAAATAAATAAAGCAAGGGTGAGCAATAGCCCACCAAAAGAATATAACTAAACAGTGATAATATATAACAGTTTAAAAGTATCTTTGAAACCATATACCATGCATTTACGAAGATGATGCCAGTGTAATATAAATGATGAAGTTACAAGGTAACTCAAAATATATCTTTCGCAGGAATATCTGCTATGCAAAGATAAGAGCCAGATATTATCACATTTCACAAAAAGGAAATTGCAGGAAAAATATGCAATTCTAGTTTTGAACACTTTTCAACCCTGCCAATACTGATAATGTTGCAGAAAATTTCTAACACTGAGAAAATGAACTAATCCTGGAGCATTGACGCGCCAAAAGACATAACATTTACGATGATCAGTCGCATGTTATGCTCCCCACTTTTGTTCTCTACATGTAGAAGGAAGTACCGGATTTACTTGTCTACCGCCCTCTAGAACCCCCCGGCCAACGGTTGGGCCATTGTTGGACCGGCGCCGCTCGGCCACTTACGCGGCTCATAGTTCGAATAACATCTATAACTCTGAAACGTAAAGTTTGTCCCCCTTTCCCCAAGTATAATACTGGTTTATAAGACTCCACAAAGTAGTCGTATCTAGTTGGAAAGGGAAATTCACCAATATTTCCCAAGCTGCTGCTTGTTAATGGATATCAACTTGTTCCAACAATCTTGCCTCTCAAATGATGAGAACGTATACAAAGATTCAATAAGCAAATAGCAACCAAGTTGCGAGTGAAAAGAATAATTTCGAATGATTTATGACCGGGAAGTCAACAGGATAAATAACATTTCTCAAGTAGGGTTCCCTTATAATTTGAAAGATAGATTTGATTGAAGAATAGGATTTTTTAGAACCTTCCTTGATAAAATAATATTATTAATAAGACTCACGGATAATTTACATAGTATCTGAAGACCAAGGAAATTTTTGAATAAAATAACTTAGTTTAGAACTAGTTGAAAGAATTAAATAAATATTCAAATAATATTTATTAAACCATAAATAGTTCCAAAATATTCTTAATATAAAATATTGCTCATGAATAACCCTCGAATAAGTATATATAAAATATTCATTAAATAAATAATTCCTCGAATAAATATTCAAGTTAATATCCAAGAAAATAATTAAAACCCTAAATGAATATTCAAGATAAAATTCATTAAGCAATTAAGCTCAAATGAATATTTGAAAATAATATTCATTAAATAAATAAACTCAAATGAATATTCAAAATAATATCCATTTAAATAAACCAAATCCTTAAACGAATATTTAAAATAATATTCATTAAATGAATAAAACTCAAATGAATATTCATTTTAATAAATAAAGCTCAAGTGACTATTTAAAGTAATATTCATTAAATAAATCAAACCTTAAATAAATATTTGAAAATAATATTCATTTAATAAATAATAGTCTAAATGAATATCAAAATAACATTCAATAAATAAACTCTCAACGAATATTAAAATAATATTCGTTTAATATTTCTCGACTGAGAATATGTTCAAATAACATTCTTCGAGATAAAATAATCCGTCGCCGGAATCCCTCCGGGTTTTCACGACTATTTCTATATCAAATACCGACTCCCGGTCTATAATAAAGGAATAAGATCGTACGCCCTTCACTAAGGGTCTTAGCGGCAAAACAATCCGGCTTATAACTGATAATTCATATCTAATTTATAAGCCAATATCAATTCGTGAAACAAGTATTGCAATAGAGTAGGCATGCATGCTATGGCATATGTATCATAAACAACAGATATATATTATCACAACAACAATTCCAAGGTATTGGAAACTTGCCTGGTAATCCTGTAGGGGTAGTGTGCCTCGGGTCAATCCGGTGATCTATAAATAGTCACAATATCCGAGGTTAATCATTTAATACTTCGAAAGGCTAAGTATACACTTTACTTATGCTAAAACACGTTTTCAAGTTATCTCGATATTCACCTATAGTGTAACTCTTATTAACACCGTTATAATCCGACAGTTGCTCGTTATTTAAGGCATGTCATTGCACTTACTCTGGGTAGGCACTTAAGTCATATAAGTCCTAGTGTCGGTCATTTACTCAAAAAGATTATACCTCGAGTTTTATTATCCGTTTTCTAAGTGATTTACCAAAATTATAACCAAGTGTACTTTTAAGGTTTTCATTCGCACTTAACCTCGATTCGAACATTTTTATAAAATCGAAAAACGATCCGTTTGACATGACGTTTTCTATCACACCTTCCTTATGATCTCTAACATTTAATTACCAAGATTCGTCACTAAATTACATATTTAACAGGGGTTCAATTTCAGTTACGAACTCGCATTTACGGTTTCGAACCACTTTTACGATTTTGACCATAACTCCTAAACCGTAAGTCCAAATGCTTCGATTCTCGCACCAAAACGATCTATGACTCGAGATCTACCAGGGTAGTTCATATAATCATTAAGGTCAGTGACCTATAGCTACTGTCATGCACGGTTTTAAAGGTCTAACAAAATTCGAGCATTACAACGGCTATATATCGGACGTTTCCAAATTTATCACAACAAACCAAGCCACACCGGGCATACCATAAATCCATAACATCAACCAACATTCGTTTTACACTTCTTAGGGAAGTGGTAACATTCAACTCCAATACCCAACCCTTTTACACATTGAACAATTATAAAATTCCTTAACATGCACTTATCTCTACATATCATCAAAACTATACTAAAAACTCATATGAACTAAAAGGGTGGGTTCGGGTTTTACCTTCCTTGATGCTCTAATAATACTAACAAAGCTTGATGATCCTCCTATAAGCCTTAGATAGTCCTTAGGAAGCTAAATCTTTATCATCAAAACAAGGAAACAAGTTAGTGATTTTCAAGTTACTATTCACCTCTTTAAAGAACCGGAAGAACGAAGGCCTTACACTGCTTTTCTGGCTAAGACTTCTGAAGGAGAGTTGTAGAGCATCTTAATACTTTTCCAACAAGCTAAAGAACACCAAATTTCATTGAGAAATAAAGGAGACGTTTGAAAATCGTTACAGAAACTGTCAAGAATCTGGACAGTTCAGCTTCTTCACTTGGGGAAGAGATTTGACTAGGCTATACTCATTAGATTGCCATGAAATTTTGAACGAATGTTGCCCATGGAGTGGAGAAGCTATGGTTAAAATTTGGTGATTTCAGAAGCTCTAGATCGGGAGATATGAATTTTTCTTTGAGCTTGGCTTTGCTGGGAAGTTTTGAAGAAATGGGGAGAATGGAGTTTTGCTTGCTTTTCACTTGTTCTCATATTGAATTATTGCTATGTCTTAGATAATATCTTGTGTAAAGTCACTTTAATAAATTGATTAGGTCATGGATGATGCAAATCAAGTGGACAAGTGTTGGCTTTTGTGCTAAGATGATGAGATTATGCTAACTAGTTGGTTTGATTCCAATTCTACTAGTTAGCTTTAAAACTAGCTTGGTTACTTGCTCTTATCCACTTGCACATGCTTGTATCTTGGCTTCCTGCTTGTTCTTTGTCCGGTTATCACTCAATTTCATTGATCGTTCGGAAGAATATCTCAAGGATCTCTAGTTAGGGTTTTACCGGAAGCCTCCTTAATAATAATACTTCCATTCTCATTCCTCCTTTATAATTCTTGAATTTAAATTCCTTAAATCCTCTTAATAAATCCTTAAGTCTTTCAGTGTCCAAGGAAATCTCTGAGAAAATAAAAGTGCTATTTTTCTGAATCTGATATCGTTTACATACACTTATCTCGTCCCTGGATCATGAATATAAACTCAGAAATCCGTTCTGAGTACTTTTATACAGAGTCGTCTAATAATATTCTTATTTCCACCAAAAACACTATTCACGCCTTATTCCCTTTTTATTCCTTATATTTATAAAAATGGCCTTGTCCTCTTTCGAGCGTTCCTTAACTCTTTCACGGAACCACTGGACTAATAACAGATATCGATTTGGATGACATGAGAATATTTCCTCTATTAAGAATTCCCATAACTTATCTCCCTAGGAGATAGATTATTCTAATCTAAGTTGTCAACCCATTGCATTCTTCATGACATATAAACATTGGAATCTATATCCATTCAATACTCATTCATTAGAACTGTTAATACCTTGTAGTCGAAATCACTGTTCATTCTTTCATCAGTACCTAATAAAAAGAAAGTTTTCTTTTTTCTTTTTAATTTTTTACCAAAAATCTGGGTTCTTAAAAACTAAGTAGTTACTAAGGTAACTAGCACACTTAGAATCAAACCAAGTACTTAGCTTATAAACCAAGAGAAACCAACACTTGTCCACTTAGAATGCATCATCCATGACCTAATCACTTTATTAAAGGTGCTTTATACAAGATATTATCTAGACATATCAATAATACAAGATCAGATGAGAACAAAGCAAGAGCAAGCCAAGCAAACACTCTCCCCAGCCATTTTTTGATCTCCAAATTTTTATGGTAAGTACTATATTTCATATCATAGTTATCCTCCAAATTTGAGCCTTAGATTCCACTTCTTTCATTTTCAAAAAAATCATTAAAATGGAGGATGAATAGTACTTTCAAGAACTAATCTTTGATTTCTTCTTTTCTTTGATTGATCTAAGCTAGCTTAAGGCCATACAAGGACTAGATCAAGCTTAGTAAGGCTAGTACATACTCCAAGGAAGGTATACCACTTGAAACCCTAGATCTTGTTTTGAGTTTTATGTATGTTCTTGATGGTTTTAGGTTAGTATGACTATGGTGATGATTATAAGCATTATTATGTAGTTGATTGTTTGATTTAAGAGATATAATGATCATGTTGGTTAAGTAAGATGTTCTTGGACTCTTTAAGAAGAGAATCATGTGTATAAGATGTATGTATGCCCGGTGTGGCTTGGTGATTGATGTAACAATTTGGAAACGTTCGATTTATAGCCGTCGTAATGCCGATATTTCGTTAACCATTAAAATTCGTTCATAACAGTTGGTATAATTTTCTGATCTTGATGAATAGTTGACCCACACTTATAGATCTCGAGTCATAGATCGTTTTGGCGCAAGAATCGAAGCAAACGGACTTACGGTTTAGGAATTATGGCTGATTTACTAAAAGTGGTTCGAAACTATAAATACAAATTCATAATTGAAATTGAACCCCCTTAACTCGAGTAATTCAGTGATGAATCTTGGTAATTAAATATTATAGGTCATAAGAAAGGTGTGAGAGAAGACCTCATGTTAAAAAGATCGTGTTTCGATTTTATAAAAATGTTCGAATCAAGGTTAAGTGCGAACGAACCCCTAAAAAGGATACTTGGTTATAACTTTGGAAAATCACTTAGATAACGATAGATAAATCTCGAGGTATAATCTTTCGACCTTAGAACTTATATGGCTTAAGTACCTACCAAGTGTAAGTGTAATGACATGCCTTAATAGCGAACCAATGTCGGGTCATAACGGTGTTAATAAGAGTTACACTAGAGAGTGTATAACGGTATAACTTGAAAACGTGTTTCGACCTAAGTTAAGTATATACTTATCCTTTTAAAAAGTGTTAAGTGTTTAATCTCGAATGCTTTGATTGTTTATAGATCACCGAGCAGCCCAGGACACGCTACCCCTACCAGGAAAGTTTCCATTACTTTGGAACTGTTGTTGTGATAATATATATAATTGAATGTTGTTATACATATTCCATAGCATGCATGCCTACTTTCAAGTTATAATGTGATCCTTGTTCCGAGATTTGGCATTGGCTTATAAGCTAGATATGATACATTAGTTATAAGCCGGATTTTGTTAAGACCCTTCATGAAGGGCATCTGATCTTCATTCATTAAGCTAGACCGGGAGTCGGTATTTTGAAATATAGAGATAGTCGTGGAAACCCGGAGGGATCCCAGTGAAAGATTATTAATCACTCGAGGAATGTTATTTGAATATTATCTTAATCGAGAAGTATTATATGAATATTATTTTGAATATTCATTCGAGTTTATTTATTTAATGAATACTATTTTTAATATTCATTTGAGCTTTATTTATTTAAATGAATATTATTTAGAATATTCATTTGAGTTTAATTGTTTATTTTATATTATTTTCGAATATTCATTTGAGCTTATTTAATTAATGAATATTATCTTGGATATTCATTTAATGTTTTAATTATTTCCTTGGATATTATTTTGAATATTTATTCAATGAATTATTTATTTAATGAATATTTTATATATACTTATTCGAGGGTTAATCATGAGCAATATTTATATTAAGAATATTCTTGAACTATTTCTGGTTTAATAAATATTCTTTGAATATTTATTTAATTCTTTCAACTAGTTCTAAAATGAGATACTTTATTCAAAAATTTCCTTGATATTCAAATACTATGTAAATTATCTCTAAGTCGTATTATTATTATTTTTATCAAGGAAGGTTCTCAAAACTCTATTCTTCATTCGAATCTATCTTCTAAACTATAAGGGAACATTGCTTGAGAGATGTTATTTCTTTGACTGCCCAGTCATATACTTGTTAAACTACCTTTTCACTCACATCTTGATTCTTTTCAAACATCGATATGGGTCTTTTTGGTTACCTCCTCAACACTCGAGGGGTAAGATTGATGGAACAAGTTTATATCCATTAACAAGCATCAGCTTGGGAAATATTGGTGAATTTTCCTTTCCAATTAGATACGACTACTTTGTGGAGTCTTATCAACGAGTATTACACTTGGGAAAGGAGGACGAACCTTACGTTTCAGAGTCATGGATTTATTCGAACTAGTAGTCATGTGTAAGAGGCCGAGTCGCGCGGTCCATCACAAGGCCCAACCGTTGGCCAGGGAGTTACTAAAAAGGGTGGTAGATAAGTAAATCCGTCAGTTCTTCCTTCTATCGGTAGTAAACTATATTGGGCTGTACCATCTTCGACTGATCATCGGAGAGTGGGACAGCTGGCGCGTGATAACTCCAGTATTAGTTCATCTCCCAAATCGGGAATTTCCTGCAACACGTATCGAAGAGACTTCTTTCAGGTTGACGGGTATTCTCCGCAACACGTATCGAAGAGACTTCTTTCAGGTTGGCAGGAGTTTAAAAAATGTTCAAAACTAGGATTGCAATATTTTCCTATAATTCCCTCTTTTATGACATATGATGATGTCTTGCTTTTACCGTTGCACAGCAGATATTTCTACAGAATATATGTTTTGAGTTACCTTGTAACTTCATCGTTTATATTATATTGGCAATATGTTCGTTAATGCATGGCATTTGATTTCAAAAATACTTTTGAACTATTGTATATATTATTGTTTAGTATACGTTATTGTTGGTGGGCTATTGCTTACCCTTGCTTTATTTTATTATATCACAACAATAGCTGGAGAAGATAGTCGTCCAAGGAACACTTGGCGCAAGAGCGTGGGAGCCAACAGAGAGTTACCCGATGATGTAGTTACCATTGCTAAGGAGGAAGCTATTGGTAGGCTAGTTTTCCGCTTTTAAGCCATCGGATATATTTATCCATACAACTTGTGTAAATGGATGGCAAAGAGTATGTAAGTTAAATTTCTTTTGGGTTGTAATAACTCAAACTCGTGATTAATAATATTTGATAGTTACTATGATTTCATCTCTGGGACTATAACTGGTGTGTTTTATGTTGTTATTTTGGGTCACAAGGTTGTAATTTAATTTATGTTGGTTTTGTGGATGGAAATTTAGTCCGTAACGACCGGATCCCCGACCCCGGATCTGGGGCTGTTATAGAGGCAGCTTTGATTGCCCCTGATGCTGCTGGTTTGTTCATTGGGCAATCCTTCCTCATGTGACCTTGACGTCCGCACTGGAAACAAGCAGCGCCTTTGCTGGCAGTAGGAGTAACCGTGGTACAATGGTGGGCATAGTGGCCTACTCGTCCACACTTGTAGCAGGTTATCGGTTTCTGGTTGCACACTCCAGGGTGTTTCCTCCCACAAGTTGCACATACTGGTAATGGAGGTCTGGAAGGGTGGGAATGGGACACTCCTGATTGTTGGCCACCCTGGCTCACACTTGCGCTCACAGATGGTTTAAATCCTACGTGCCTTCCAGGTATGGAAACTGTTCCTCTGTTAAACTTATTTGGGGGTTTTCCTCCTGCGGAACCTCCGCCCATGCTGGTATGCATCCTCTTTATCCCCCTTTTCTCTCTTTCTTTCTGCATCTCATCACTCCCTGCTTCCATAATTGTTGCTTTTTCCACCAAGGTGGCATAATCTATAATCTCTAAGACTGCTACCCGATTCTGAATCCATTGCTTCAACCCTTGATAAAACCTATTCGTTTTCTTCTCCTCAGTATCCATAAATTCTGGCACAAACCATGATAACTCGGTAAACTTGGCCTCATAATCAGCCCTTGACAAATTGTTCTGTTTTAGTTCTAAAAACTTGAGCTCCATTTGAGTTTTCATAAACCTCGGGAAGTACTTTTCCAGAAACAATTGTTTGAACCTATCCCAAGTTACTATAGCATCCGTCTCCATGTTCTTCTTAGCCTCCCACCAATAATTGGCCTCTCATTTCAGAAGGTAAGTGGCGAAAACAGTCTTTTGCGCCTCCTCAATGCTTAGAATCTCAAATGACTTTTCCATTTCCTTTATCCAGGCTTTTGCCTCGACTGGGTCAGCTGATCCATGGAATTCTGGGGGGAGGGACTTAAAGGCCCTGAAAGAGTTTGCCACGGTACTTTTGTTTCCCTGGGGTGGTTGGGGGTAACGGTTCAAATTTTGCCTAAGCAGCATAAACTGACCCATGGGGTCCCTATCCTGGTTCTCCCCTTCTTGCTCAACTTTGATTTCTTCCCTTTCTACTTCTTCTTCGAATTCTCCAATAAAAAAGGTTTCATCTGTTGTCCCATACTGGGAATCCTCTTGCTCATTATAATCCTCATCTTGTGCTTCATCGTATTCGGGATCTTCCCTATGTTGATTGTGACTTTCTTGATCGGTAGACTCACGGGGGTTAGCCCTAGTTCCCATTCTTCGTGGAGGCATCTTACTGAAAATTTGGACAATTACACATTAGGCTAATTAACTTGTTTTAAAGATTCCTCCTTGCAAAATCGTTACATATTTGGATTTAGGATCCCACAGTTCTATATGTCAGGGCAACTTAATCGAAAGCAGTACGTGCAGTAAATAAGCTAATAACCTGGTGATCGCGTCACAGCAGAACTGAAATGAATGAAAGGAAACAAATATATACATAGTGCTGAAAGATACATCATCTGAGTCACATCAACGTACAACCATCCTAACAATATCTAGTCAAAAGTGAAATACATGGTCTATCCTAACAACATCGGCACTACTATGTCTGTACATGACTAGAAGACTAGACTACTACATCATTGTCTCTGAAATCAGCCACCAGTGGAACCCAAAGCCCTAACCCTCATCATAGCAATGCGGAAGATCTCCTCAGCATCTATCCTAGATACCATGCCATGTCCATCATTGTCTCTTAAAGGCCCTCAGCTTAATACGGGTCACTGCCCTATGCATATCTCGAGCTCTAGCATGCCTCCCACCGCCCTGGCGTTCCAACCTAGCAACTCTCTCAACCGTGAGCTCCGCCCTGGACTCTGCTAACCTGGCCTCAGCCACTGCTAAATCTGTAGAAAGTCTGCTCACAACCCAGTTATGCACATACACTTGTATCCCCTTTATCAGAATATGGGGTGGCGTAGATGGCTCTGTTGGAGGTGCGGCCTCTGCCTGTTACGGCTCGGGGGTCAGCTCCTCAAACTCCTCAGAAACAGGGCTCACAGGCAAGGGTGGTGGGGTAGGGGATGTCACTCACCTACACAATATGAACTATGTTACTATCATGATATTTAAAAAGTTCCCGTAAGGGTTTTAGGTGAACTTGGCAAGAGTTCTTATTATCTTAGTGAATTTATTATTATATAACGTCGTATCATCTCTTGGGATATATAACTCTCGCTCTGATACCATTTCTGTAACAACCCGAGATCCGGGGTCGGGGACCTGGTCGTTACGATCTTAATTTCCATAAACAATCCTTGACTTGAGTCCAAATAAATAAACACATGTTGTGACCCCACAATAATATCCAATCACACACACACACAACCAGTTATAGTCCCAGAGATGAAATTGAAATAAGTCTCTACTAATAGGATCCACGAATATAAGTTATTAGAAACCAAAATGATTACATCATAAGTTTAAAGCCGTTGATTAACATTGATTATACATATACTTAAGACTGAAAACAAAAGCTGCCTGTCTACCTAAGCAATGGTAGCAACCATATCAGCGGGTAGTCCTACGACTGGAGTCACCTGCTTGCACCGAGTGCGCCTTACGCGGGCCATCAGACCTAGTTGTTGTTGTGATATAAATAATAAAGCAAGGGTGAGCAATATCCCACCAACAAATATGTATACTGAACAATAATATATATAACAGTTCAAAAGTATTTTTGAAACCATATGCCATGCATTAACGAACATTGTGCCAGTATAATATAAATGATGAAGTTACAAGGTAACTCAAAATATATCTTTCAGGGAAATATCTGTTATGCAAAAATATGAGCCAGATATCATCACATCTCATAAAAAAGAAATTTTAGGAAAAATATGCAATCCCAATTTTGAACACTTTTCAACCCTGCCAACATTGATAATGTTGCAGAAAAATTTCTAACTTTGAAAGATGAACTAATACGAGAGCATTGCCGCGCCAGGAGCCATAACATTTACGATGATCAGTCGCATGTTATGCTCCCCATCATTGTTCCCTACATGTAGAAGGAAGCACCGACGGATTTACTTATCAACCGCCCTCTGGAACCCCCCGGCCAACGGTTGGGCCATTGCAGGACCGGCGCCACTCGGCCACTTACGCGTCTCCTAGTTCGAATAACATCCATGACTCTGAAACGTAAAGTTCATCCCCCTTTCCCCAAGTATAATACTTGTTGATAAGACTCCACAAAGTAGTCGTATCTAGTTGGAAAGGAAAATTCACCAATATTTCCCAAGTTGTTGCTTGTTAATGGATACCAACTTGTTCCAACACTCTTACCCCTCGAATGATGAGGAAGTAACAAAAGATTCAATCGATGAATAGCAACCAAGTTGCGAGTGAAAAGAATAGTTTCAAAAAGATTTATGACCGGGAAGTCAATAAGATAAATAACATTTCCCAAGTAAGGTTCCCTTATAATTTGAAAGATAGATTTGAATGAAGAATAGGATTTTTGAGAGCCTTCCTTGATAAAATAATATTAATAATAAGACTCAGAGATAATTTACACAATATTCGAAGGTCGAAGATAATATTTGAGTGAAGTAAATCATTTTTAAAACTAGATAGAAGAAGTGAATAATATTCCAAAAGTATTTATTTAATCATACATATTTGAAGAATATTCTTAATATAAAATATTGATCAAAATATCCTTCGAATAAATATTCACCATAATATTCATTAAATAATTAATGAATGGTCAAATTAATAATACTTATTGAATAAATGAAATTTAAATGAATATTCAAAATAATATTCATTAAATAAATAATGATCAAATGAATATTCGAAAATAAGTCCCTTTAAATAAGTAACTCGAATGAATATTCAAAATAATATTCATTAAGTAAATAATCTCAAATGAATATTCAAATAATATTCAGTAAATAAATAATGGAAAAATATTTATTTAAATATTTTCCTCCAAAAATAATCCCAATATATCAAGAAATACCGACTCCCGGTCTATATTCGAAGAATGAGATTCAGATGCCCTTCACTTAAGGGTCTTAGCAATATCCGGCTTATAACCGATATACTATGTATCTAGCTTATAAGCCAACATTAAATCAGGGAACAAAGATCACAGTATAACTTGAAAGTAGGCATGCATGCTATGGCATATGTATGACAGAATCAGTTCATATATATATATATATATATATATATATATATATATATATATATATATATTATCACAACAACAGTTCCAAAGTATTGGAAACTTGCCTGGTAGTCGAGTAGGGGTAGCGTGTCCTGGGTCTGCTCGATGATCTATAAACAATCAAAGCATTCGAGATTAATTACTTAACGTTTTTAAAAAGGGGTAAGTATATACTTAACTTAGGTCGAAACACGTTTTCAAGTTATCTCGTTATACCCTTTCTAGTGTAACTCTTATTAACACCGTTATGACCCGACATTGGTTCGCTATTAAGGCATGTCATTACACTTACACTTGGTAGGTACTTAAGCCATATAAGTTCTAAGGTCGAAAGATTATACCTCGAGATTTATCGATCGTTATCTGAGTGATTTTCCAAAGTAATAACCAAGTATCCTTTTTAGGGGTTCGTTCGCACTTAACCTTGATTCGAACATTTTTATAAAATTGAAAAACGATCTTTTTAACATGAGGTCTTCTCTCACACCTTTCTTATGATCTTTAATATTTAATTACCAAGATTCGTCACTGAATTACATGAGTTAAGGGGGTTCAATTTCAATTACGAATTTGCATTTACGGTTTC
The DNA here is from genome assembly GCA_036435485.1 of Saposhnikovia divaricata. Lineage (NCBI taxonomy): Eukaryota > Viridiplantae > Streptophyta > Magnoliopsida > Apiales > Apiaceae > Saposhnikovia > Saposhnikovia divaricata. The sequence goes on along the minus strand of JAZHRN010000145.1, from coordinate 911,467 downwards.
GAACCACTTTTAGTAAATCGGCCATAATTCCTAAACCATAAGTCCGTTTGCTTCGATTCTTTCGCCAAAACGATCTATGACTCGAGATCTTTGATGGTACGTCGACTATTTATCAAAATCAGAAAATTATACCAACTGTTATGAACGAATTTTAATGGTTAACGAAATTTCGGCATTACAACGGCTATAAATCGAACGTTTCCAAATTGTTACATTAATCACCAAGCCACACTGGGCATACATACATCTTATACACATGATTCTCATCTTAAAGAGTATAAGAACATCTTACTTAACCATCATCATCATCATATCTCTTAAATCAACATAACTAACTACATAATCATACTAACATGCTTATAATAACACTAATATCATAACTACGCTAAAAACCATCAAGAACATGCATATACTTAAAATAAGACCTAGGGTTTCAAGTGAGATATACCTTCCTTGGTGTGTATATGATTCTAGAAAGCCTTGATCTAGTCCTTAGAACACCTTAATATAGCTTAGATCATCAAAAGAAACCAAGAAAACAACATTAGTTCATGAATGTTACTATTCACCCTCCACTTGAATGATTTATTCGAAAATGGAAAAAGTAGAGTTTGAAGCTAAGATTTCTAGGATATCATTTTTATGAAATGTAGTACTCTCCATAAAAGTTTGAAGATCAAATGATGGCCGGAACTTGGATTTTCGATATTGAATTAATGAAGAAGCCGAATGGAGAGATGGAGAGAGTGGTGGTGTTTTTGATTGCTTGATCTTGGAAAATAATGCATAAAGTGATTACCTTGGATAATATCTAGTGTAAAGTGGGTTTATTAAAGGTGGTGTGGTCATGGATGATGCATTCAAGTGGACAAATGTCATGAGTTTGTGGTAAGATGAGGTGATGATGCTAACTAAATGGTTTGATGCCTAATGTTGCTAGTTAGCTTGTAACTACTTGGTTACTTGCCTTTATCCACTAGCACATGCATGCATCTTGATCCTCTGCTTGTTTCTTTGTCCAGTTATTTCTCAATTCATTGATCGTTCGGACGAATATCTCGAAATTTCTAATTATGGTTTTACCGGAAACCTTCTTAATATTTATACTACAATTCTCAATTCTCTTTAATAATTCTTGAATCCAAATTCCTTAAATCTTTTCAATAAATCCTTAAGTCTTTCAGTGTCCAGGGAAATCTCGGGGAAAATAAAAGTGCTATTTTTCAGAATCCGATAACTTTTACATACACTCTTTTTCCCCTTGGATCATTAATACGAACGCAGAAATCCGTTCCGGGTACTTCTATATAGTGTCGTCTAATAATATTCCTATTTCCACCAAAAACACTATTCATCACTTATTCTCTTTTTATTCCTTATAATTAGAAAAATGTCCTTGCGCTTTCCCGAGCATTCCTTAACCCTTTTACGGAACCACTAGACTTATAACAGATATCAATTTGGATGACATGAGAATAACCTTCCTCTTTGGAATTTACCATATCTTACTTATCCAGGAGATAGATTATTCTTATCTAAGTTGTCAACCAATTGCATTGTTCATGGCATATAAACATTTGAATCAAAATCCTTTCAATATTCATTTATTAGAACCACTGTTACACTTATGCTCCATTACATAATAAAAGTTTTAATTAATACCAAAAATCTGGGTTCTTACAAATAGCCACAAATAAATCAAGGAAACAGAACAAAAAGGAATCATTTAGATCTTGATCATTATACTGATAAATGAACCGTTGCATCAGGATTCGATGTTTGACTAAAGTCAGGATTGACTTTTCGTCAGGATTCGATATGCATCAGGATCTTATGATCATCAGTATTTGATCTCCCATTGTTCTCAGAAACTCTCATAGTTCACCATTCCTAATTCATTCACCAATTTTGTAAAATTAGCTTCAGGAAGTGGCTTGGTGAATATATCAACTAGCTGTTCATCAGTAGGAACAAAGTGTAGCTCAATTATCCCTTCCAGTACTTGCTTTCTTATGAAATGATATCTGATACTGATATGCTTAGTAAGAGAATGCTGAACTGGATTTCCTGTCATGGCAATAGCACTTTGGTTATCACAATAAATAGGTATTTTTGAATATGATAAACCATAGTCCATTAGCTGATTTCTCATCCAGATTATCTGAGCACAACTGCTTCCAGCAGCAATGTACTCAACTTCAGCAGTTGATGTAGAGATAGACTTTTGCTTTTTACTAAACCAAGAAACTAGTCTTCCTCCCAGAAACTGACAACTGCCTGAAGTACTTTTCCTGTCTATTTTGCATCCTGCAAAATTAGCATCTGAGTATCCACATAAACTAAAATCAGATTCTCTAGCATACCAAAGGCCAAGAGATGGAGTGCCTTTCAAGTATCTGAAAATCCTTTTAACTGCAATAAGTTGTGGTTCCCTAGGATTTTCCTGAAATCTTGCACATAGACAGGTTGCATACATGATATCTGGTATACTAGCAGTTAGATACAAAAGTAAGCCAATCATACCTCTATAGTTAGTTACATCTACCTCAATACCTTGATCAGGATCAAGCTTAGTAGCTGTAGCAATGGGAGTTGAAGCAGTAGAACTGTCATGCATGTTAAACTTCTTTAATAAGTTCTTTGTGTACTTTGACTGATTGACAAAAATCCCATCATCAGTCTGTTTAACTTGCAGACCTAAGAAATATCTCATTTCTCCCATCATGCTCATTTGATATCTAGACTGCATTAGCTTTGGAAACTTCTCACACAATTTGGAGTTAGTTGACCTAAAAATGATATCATTAACATAAATTTGAACTAACAGCAAATCCATACCATGATTCAAATAAAACAAGGTTTTATCAATTGATCCAATGTTTCATACCAGGCTCTTGGAGCTTGATTTAGTCCATAAAGTGCTTTATCCAGTCTATAGACATAATCTAGATACACTACACTATATATGGCCTATCGTAACCCCTACCGAAGAAATGTTAGCCCAATATGTGACCTTAGCTATACTACTTACATCCTGAGGTAACATTGTGTTTTTTATTTTACCTTAGCCAAAAATATGATGTTGCATTAGCTAGAAAGTGTTGAAGCATGTAACATAAATATGTACGTGTTACATTAAAGTTGTCCTTGCCAACTCCTTTTATTTAATTTAATTTTTTTTAAAATTTTTAAATAAATTTAGTTTTTAAATTTTTTTAATTTTTTATAAAATGAATTAGAAAATTATTTTATTTTTTAAAATCAAAAAATAATTTTTTTCAGAAATTGTAATTTTTTTTAGAATTTTTTTGTACAATGTTTTTTTAAATTGTTAATATTTACCCTCCAATTTTTTAAAAAAATCGAATAAAACAAATTTTATAAAACTATATCAAAATTTTTATTTTTTTAATAAATACTTCAAGTTTATTTAATAAAAATTTTATATTAAATTATAAGTATTTTAATAATAAAATATTATTTATCAAAAAAACAAAACAAATCTGTGTACTCGGGGAAATTTTTTGTAGGCTGAGCGGGACTTTTTGGGGGGATTATTTTGGCTAAGCGGGATATTACTTTACTTTCCCCCAATTCACTACTTCACTTTCTCACAGCCGCCCACCCAATTCACTCTCCTTCTCCCCCTCTCCGCCCAACCCCTCTCTGCAAGACGACGATTGCAAGACGATAGTAATTAGGGCTTCCTCAGATTACAAGACGCGAAATCTCAGCCTACCTTCTTCTCCACCCAACAATTAGGGCTTCTTCCAATTAGGTATTTTTTGTTTGTGCTTTATGTTTATGTTTTTACTTTATGTTTTTCATTTTGATGTTGATTTGGTGTTGATTTGGTGTTGACTTGGCTTCCTCTGTGTGTTTTCTGCAAGTACACTTAGGGTTTCTATTTTGTTCATTTTTGCAATTGAATCGGTGAGTGTGAACTTAAACACTGAGTTATGATGATTTTTTTGTTGTATTATTAACTTTTTTGTATCGTAAATGTTTGTTATATTGTCCGGCAGATCTATGCTCCTTTGCGCTTTTCGTTTATGTTGAATAATTGTTGCTTAATTACTTATGGCACTTTGATTGTAGTGTCATTTTGCTAGTGTTGTCATTTTGCTATGATTTTCAGTTTTGACTGTTTTTATCACTAATATAGTTAAGTAGTAATATAAAACCAATGTATTCATAGTATAAGTTTTAATTACCTAGTAAGCCTAGAGTATACTTATATTTTATGACATTTTGAGTTGTCATAACTGTAGTGAGGATGACATGCCTAATATTTGGATAAACCTTCCAAAGTATAGTCAAGAGTATATGATAGGGATAAAAGCATTTATAAAAAATGTATCCCCAAAGTGGCTGTAGGTGACGAAATGCTATGCCCTTGCAAGAACTGTAAGAACATCAAGTGGCATGTACAAGATGTTGTCTATGATCATCTTATATGCAGCGGTCCTTTTTCCCTGTACGCAAACTGGATTGTAGATGTTTCAAAACATCTTGTCCCTGATCGTGCACGTAATGACGAGGATTTAGATATGGTGAGCGATATTGATTTTGGAGATAATCTAGTAGAGATGTTGCATTGTACTAATGGACCAAACGCTGATGCTAAGAAATTTAATAGACATCTGGAAGAGGGAAAACTTCCCTTATATGAAGGCTGTACAAAATTTTCTAAGCTAAGTTTCATTGTCCGGCTTTATTCCTTGAAGTGTGTTCATGGAATTACAGAGTCAGGGTTTGGGGAAATACTACAATTGATCAAAGAAGCTTTTCCAAAGGCAGACATTCCCCTATCTTTCAACGCTGCTAAGAATATAGTTAGATTTAGGTCTCGATTATAAAAAGATACACGCGTGTCCAAATAGTTGTATGCTTTATTGGGGGTGAAAATGAAAACGAACAAGAATGTAGAACCTGTGAAACTTCAAGGTGGGTTATGGTTGGAACGACAAGCCCAGATGACAATTAAATAGAGAAGATGCCTCGCAAAGTCCCGGCAAATGTGATGCGATATTTTCCACTAAGGCCAAGGCTGCAGAGATTGTTTAAGTGCAAAGACTATTCAAAACTGATGTCGTGGCATGCACTTGGACGTAAAAAGGATGGGAAACTTAGGCATCCTGCTGATGCGGAGGCTTGGAAGAAGATGGATGCACTTTATCCCCTTTTCTCGTCAGAAAATAGGAACATCAGACTAGGTCTAGCATCGGATGGATTCAGTCCTTTCCGTTCGATGAACATAAATCATAGTACTTGGCCAATAGTTTTGGTAAATTACAACCTGCCTCCTTGGTTGTGTATGAAGCCAGAAAACCTAATTCTGTCAACGCTTATCTCCGGTCCTGAATCCCCTAAGAATAGCATTGATGTGTACATGCAACCTCTAATAGCTGAGTTGAAAGAGTTGTGGGATGAAGGTGTAGAAACATACGATGCTTCTGCTGATCAGACATTCAACTTACGTGTAAGTCTTTTATGGGCAATTAACGATTTTATGGGATATACAATGTTATCCGGTTGGAGCACGAAGGGGTATTTATGCTGTCCCGTATGCAATTACGAGGCTTCTTCGCAATACCTAAAACACAGTAAAAAAGTGTGCTACATGTGCCATAGGCAATTTCTTGATCCAGGACACAAGTGGAGGTTCGATAAAAATAGGTTCGATGATCAAATCGAGATGGGGAAGCCTCCTGAACGTTTATACGGAACGGACATAGAAATATTATTGTCGAATTTTCAAAATGAGTTTGGAATGAAAAAGAAAGTGCCAGGCCAAAAAAATGTTTAAAAGGTTGATTTCCCTTTCAAGAAGAAGTCGATATTTTTCACTTTGCCGTATTGGAGTCAGAATTTACATCGGCATAACCTCGATGTTATGCATATCGAGAATAACATCTGTGAGAGCATACTTGGAATTTTACTGAATATTCCTGGAAAGTCAAAAGACCATGTCAATGCTCGCAAAGATTTGCAAGAACTTGGCATCAGGAAGGAACTTCATCCTGTTTTATCAAGTGATGGGAAATACCTGGAAATCAGAGCTGCCATATTTGACATGATGAATGATGAGAAAGATCGATTTTGCTCGGTACTGAAAAATGCCAAATTGCCATATGGTAGTGCATTTAACATTGCTCGGTTTGTTAATACTAAGGAGAGGAAAGTCTCAGGCTATAAGAGTCATGATGCACATTTTGTGTTGCACCATTTATTGCAATTTGCTGTTAAAAAATCATTGAAGCCTACAGTTGCCTCCCCTTTAATCAGATTAGGGGCCTTTCTGAGAAGTGGTTGGAGCAAAGTGATCGACTTAAGTGAGGTGAAGAGGCTACAGCAAGAAATTGTGGAAATACTTTGTCTATTTGAGACAATATTTATACAGGCTTTCTTTGATGTAATGGTCCACTTGTTAGTTCACTTCTGCAGTGAACTAGCTTATGGTGGACCAGCACACCTTCGTTCCATGTGGCCTATTGAACGTTATTTATGCAAGTTAAAAAAATATGTGCGAAACAGAAGTAAACCAGAGGGTTCTATCACCGAGAGTTACCTTGCAGAAGAATGCTTGACATTTTGGTCACGATTCTTGGGTGACAATGCCGGATAAGGTGATATTACCAAGCCTGGAAAACTTCAAGGTTGTCTAGAAAAGTTGGAATACCATATTGGTACAAGAAAAAATAAAAATGGAAAAGCTATACATTTAGAAGTACCTAAGTGGATGGCAATGCATCGTTATGTTCTATTCGACTCTGGAAAAAAAGAAGTAGAGGAGTTAATTACGTAAGTTTCAATTCCTAATTCCTAACTTAGTTTCTTTATATAATTAGTCATTTTTTTCTAGAATTTTAAACTAGCTACTTTCTATAGGAAGCATGAAGCTTTGATTGATGGTCAAACAAAGTTGAAAAAATATAAAAGGGCCAGACAACATAGCGATGACTTCTGGAACTAGATGTAGGAAGAGGTTGGAAAAAGAGGGAATATTTCGAAGGAATTAGAAGTTTTTGCAATGGGCCATAATCGATCAGCTAAGAGGTATAATGGATATGTAAGCAATGGGTACAGATACCACACGAAGAACCGGGATGCTAGATTCACAACACAAAATAGTGGTGTTTTTTTGACGTCTTTGACGACCAGTTTTGCAAGCACAAAAGATAATAAACCAAAGGTCGGTGAAGTCAATTACTATGGAGCAATTGAAGAGATAGTACAACTTGATTATTGGGGAGAATTAGTTGTAGTGTTGTTTAAGTGCTGTTGGTACCAAGAAGAAAAGGATATATATGGGATGGCATGAGTGAATTTTAATCGATTATGCCATAAATCTGATCCATACGTATTGGCTTCACAAGTACAACAGGTATTCTATGTAGAAGATCCAGTTGAAAAGATGGCGTATAATGTCATCAAGAAACTGCCAAGGGACTGGTGTGATGTAGAAGATGAAGATGGTCAAGATGAAGCACTTTTACATGATGCACCACTTGGATCAGAAATTGAAGTTCAAGGCAATGAGGATACATGGGCTAGGGATGATGTTCCAACTAGACATGTTCTTATCGAGATCGACGTAGTCGAAAAACCTGCATAATTTTCTAAATCTAGATGTTTTTATGCAATATGTTAATGTTCAATTGTCTTTTGTAATCACTGAACCTTTAATTAATTAAGTTAATTATCTGGCATTCCTAACATACTAGTAACTAGCTAGTTACAACTTTTTTGTATGTGGTAAATTGAACCGCATTTACTTGTTGTGTATTTAATGTGGTAAGCTGCATTTTAATGTTAATGTAATCATTATTTATGTAACACCAAGTGGTAGCCGATTACTTGCTCTGTTAACTCTGTTCTTACTCTAATGTAATTTCCATTCTTAATTATTTTTCAGGATATATGGAAAAATTTATTCATCTCAGATTCCACCATCAGGGTGAATTCCAGAGTACAGGATATACTGGTGGGACAGAGACTGTTGTACATGGTGTCGATACTGAAAAATTTTCATATACCGTACTCATGGAGCATGTCCACGATGACCTTAAATATTCAGAAATTGGAGGAATTTATGTAATGGCAGAGAATTCTGGTGATTGGATGTTGCTGACGAGTGACTTGGAACTTAATCGAGTAGTTGGCCAAACTAAAATCAATGACCATATTGATTTTTACATTGATAATGTCATTGACATGAGTGTGCATCCAATCAAAAAAATGCAGCCGCATGTGGTTTTGAGGCCAAGACATATAAATCAACTTACAGGTACAATGTTTATATGGTTAACTTCTTGCATATTGTCTAATTTATTTCACTTAACTATTGTGTAACTACCCTTGAACTTTTGTAGCTAACAAACCCCCTAAGCGCCAATTCACAACGGCTCATAAACTACAACAGCAAAGCAAGCACACAGTGAAGCAGATGGGTTCAGAGAAGTGGCCACAAGATGGTACTCGAAAGTCACCTCGACTGAATAAATTGGGAAAACCCATTGATACACTTGTGATGCAGAGACTTATGACTACCAAAAGAAAATTGTATTGTTCCAGTCCACGGGAAAATGAAACAATGGGAGAAAATGAGGTTCAGGTTAGATGTCTTCAATTTTACCATTCTTGTTCAATTTTTTGTTCCAGAAAAATTTTACCTTTCTAATGTAATTGTTTCAAATCTTTATATGCAGAGCAAGAGGACCATCCCCCCACCTTCTCCACCTCTAACAGATTATGAAAAACAAAGGGCAGAAAGAATCAAGCTTAATAATGAAGTTCTTTACACTCTGTTACCTTCACTGTCAGCGAAAGAAAACAATAATGGACCGAAGAGCAATAGAATTGATGTGGCCCAAGATGAAAGTGTCGATTATGATCCGGGACAGGATGCAGGGCATGATGCAGATAGTGACGGTGATGCATCAGTGACTCCACCGAAGGTGTGTCGTGGCTAGATGTTTTTATTTATTCCTGCATTATAACAAGAATCATATTATTTTGTACCTAAGTGGTTGTATTTTGCAGGGTAGAAAGAAGAAAAACAAGAAAAAGCTTGCTCGGGGACGGGCACCAACAACACGTTCCCGAGCCAATTCAACACCCAAGCCTGCAAATAAAGAAGCAAGGGAGAAGGATGAGACATGTCAATTTGTGGAATCTGAGATGAAGGACAAGGTTCAATGGATGCTTGGAGGGCTATGCGGAAATGCCAAAGAGAACAATCTGAAAATGAGAAAGCTCAAGGACAAGAAAAAGCAGGACAAGAAAAAGTAGGAGCAAGTGCAATTAAGAAGGTTGTCGAGGAAACTATCTTGCCTGATATTGATGAAGGAGATATGGAAGGTTAGCTTAATATATATGTTATTCATTGCATATCTATTTATATCTTCAAGTAAGCAGGAGCATATCTATTTACATTCACAAAATCTGCAGATCCAGTTCCTAAAAAAATGAGAGGAAAAACCAGGATGGATGCTGTTCACATGAGAAGCTTTGACAAGAGAGTTGTCATCGGGATGAATGACGATTTCCAGCCTACTGCAGAAAATGACAAAGTACTATCAGAATTAAGTTGCTACCTTGGAACACTTGCTAAGCGTCGTATGTCGCTAAGTTATGTTAGTTGGCGCCATGTTTCAAAAACTTGAGGTAGGCTATGTGGAATCATGTCAAGGTAATTTATGACCACATATCGATTTTTATCGTTACTTCTTATTTAATTAGATGAGTATAATTTCTTAAAAACTGATTAGGTGTGAGGGTTTTATTCATTTATTCTTATTGATTTTTGTAAGCAACGATATATAATTCCTGATGAGTTGGAAAATTGGGTGCTCGTGACAATTCATTCATGTTGGAAGGTGTACAAGAGTCGAATCAAGGAAAATCATTTTACAGCGTATGAAAATGATGAAATGAGGTTGGCTAATAGACCAGATGACATTGCACTCGAGACTTTCAAAATGCTTTTGGAATATTGGAATGATAAGAGTGTTCAGGTATATATACCATTTTTAAGCATTTATGCTCTCTCGAAAACATAATTACATCATTTTTCATTATTTATTTTAGGAGAGATCGAAGAAAAATGCAGCAAGCCGTAAAAAATATGTTGACACTCACACTCTTGGTCCAAAAAGTTTTGCACAACGTCGGTATAAGATGGTATGTGATTATTTTATTTAATTTTTTTGTTAACATGATTTTTTTGTTCGATTTAACTTGTTCATTGTTTCTGTCTAAAGTAATACCACAATGTTGTTTATTGTTTCGTGTTCATTTTTTTTTTACTAGAAAAAAAAGGCAGTGGTAGCTGAGCTTGAACCATGTGATGCAAAGGTTTTTAATTTGTTTACTTAATTTTCTTGTTCGATTTAACTTGTTCATTGTTTATGTCCAAAGTAATACCACAATTTTGCTCATTTATTCGTGTTCATTTTATTTTTTTTACTAGAAAAAAAATGTTGTGGCAGATGAGCCATGTGATGCAGAGGTTTTTATTGAAACTCAGAAGCGAGTTGAAGGACGTATGTACAAGACCAATCCTGAAATAATCACAAAAAATTGTAAGTATTTCATTATAACATTACGTATAGTTGTCTATATATATGGTTGACATTACATTGGTAAGCTGTAATTAATCAACATATGCGTGATAAATAACCATCTCAGTATTCATGATGGTTGTCTATATATAAATTTCAATTCTTAATCAGTCAAATACATGTTCATGGGAGTATTCATATTAATTCTGAGTATTCATAAATATACATGTTAATTAATCAACTTGTGTGGTACAGAAGTTGACATGCCATGCTTTATTCTAAGTTTCATATTTAACTTAGTAATTAAGTAATCTTATACATGTTTAACCAGTTGACTTTTATGTTTTATTTTATAGGATAATATTACCAAAAAACTCACCACCGGTGATGCCGCTTCTGATGAGCTTGGTGCAAAACATGGTCCTAATTGGCTAAAAGGAAGATGCTTTAAGTCAGGAATAAGCAGTTCTAATCCACCAACAGGAACATATGTGGAAGAGCTGACCACAAGGATTAAGGAAAGCCTCGCTTCTGAGTTGGAGGAGAAAATGAAGAAAGTCGAGTCTGAATTTGAACAGAAAATGCAACGGAACTTGGCATTTGCACTTAAAAAACTTGGAGAGGCCAACCCGGACATCACAGTTGATATCGACAAGTTGTGTGCAGTTGGTACAAGTGATGCTGATGATGGTACACCTATTACTGGAGGCAGTAGCTTCTAGTATCACTGCTTTCTAAGTTTAAGCTTCTAGTACATTATTTAACTTAGAATTGGGATGTAAAAGTACTTATGTTATGGATGTTAACTAGCTTCTATCCTTTAGTTTGGATGTTAAATTAGTTTGTTTTGTTTGGATGTTGAATCAGAATTGATTAGTTTGTTTGGGTGTTGAGATGGATCTCTTTGTGGTTCATTGTGATTGAATGGTATTTTGGGATTGTATACTTTTAAAAAGGTCCTATTCAAATTTTTTTTGGTAAAGTGTTACATTAGCCTGTTATAGTATTACAATAGACTAATTAAAATGTCATGACTACAATAACTGGGGTCCACAGGTCCGGCCCACACGTGGGGCCCACTGGTGGGGCCCACTGTTGCTGTCCACTGGTGGTGTCCACTGGTGGGTCTCATTGGTGGTGTCCACTGGTGGTGTCCACTGGTGGGGCCCACTGGTGGAGCCCATTTTTAAAAAAAAACTGAAGTACTCTAAGGTAACCGCATATTTATGTTACAATATGCCATTTTTATGTTACAGTAGACCTCTAAGGTAACCTGAAAGTACATGTTACCCTAGGGGTGAAATAAGTTACATTAGGTACCCTAAGGTAACGTCGAAATATGTAACATATAATTTATGTTACCTTAGCCCAAAAATGGGTCAATTGTAACATTTTAGCATCCTAATGTAACAGAATTTTTGGGTTACCGCAGGCTGTTTATGGTGTAGTGATATTTAGGATCAATGAATCCAGGAGGTTGTTCAACATATACCTCCTCTTCCAATTCTCCATTCAGAAAAGTACTATTAACATCCATCTGAAAAACCTTGAATTTCTTATGAGCTGCATATGCCAGAAAAATTCTAATAGCTTCTAACCTTGCAACAGGAGGAAAAGTCTCATCATAATCTATTCCTTCCTGTTGAGAATACCCCTTTGAAACTAGTCTTGCTTTATTCCTTACAAATGTGCCATCTAAATCTGTCTTATTTCTGAACACCCACTTTGTACCCACAATTGACCTATCCTTTGGCCTTTGTACAAGTTTCCAGACTTCATTTCTTTCAAACTCATTTAGTTCTTCTTGCATAGCTGTAACCCAATCAGCATCCTTGAGTGCATCTTCAACTTTCTTAGGCTCCTCCTTCGATAGAAAGTTATGATAAAGACATTCATTTTGAGTTGCACTTCTGGTTTTAACACCTGCATCAGGATTCCCAATAATTAAATCAGGAGTGTGACTTTTAGTCCATTTCCTTGCTGATGGTAAATCATTTCTTGAATTTGATGCTCCCCCTGGATTGGTGTTGTCTTCAAAAGAACTAGAATTATTAGAAGCTCCCCTTGAGATTGTGCTATTTCCTTCTGATCTACTTTCAGAATTATCACTTGAATCTATTTCTGATGAATTTCCTCCTGATGTTTGAGTTATTTTTGTATTGATGGTTTCTTGCTGTTGCTCCTCCTCAACATTTGCATTACCATCAATAATTTATGTCTCATCAGGAATGAGAGGATCGTCAGGATCTGATGGAGTATCATTTTCTGACATGGTTTCATCAGGATTCTTGGTAGCTTTATTTGCAAAAATCAAACTGTCATGTGAGTCTTCAACAATCTCTGTTATCTTCTTATCATCAAAAGATACATTGATAAACTCCATGACTGTCTTTGTTCTTAGATTGTAGACTTTAAAGGCTCTAGTTGTTGGATAGCCAACAAAGATGCCCTAATCAGCTTTAGTATCGAACTTTCCTAGCTGTTCAGGATGAGGTTTTAGAATAAAGTACTTGCAGCCAAACACATGTAGATGCTTCAGACTATGCTTCTTTTCTTTAATCATTTGATAAGTAGTTATACCATGCCTATTGATTAAAGTAATGTTCTGAGTATAGCATGCTGTGTTGACTGCTTCTGCCCAGAAATATGTAGGTAGTTTAGCTTCCTCCAACATAGTTCTGCCAGCTTCAATAAGAGTTCTGTTCTTTCTTTCAACTACTCCATTTTGCTGGGGTGTGCCAGGAGCAGAGAATTGTTGAACTATTCCTTTGTATTTGCAAAACTCTTCCATTACTGAATTCTTGAATTCAGTTCCATTATCACTTCCAAGAATCTTGACTTTGTGCTTTGTACCAGTTTCAACGAGTCTCACATGGTCCAAAACTATCTCAGCAGTTTCATCTATTCTGTGCAGAAAATACACCCAGGTAAATCTTGTATATTCATCAACAATGACTAATGATATGATGGACATTATGTTGACTGGTCCAAACAAGTTGTAAGAACCCAGATTTTGGGTGGAATTAAAACTTTTATGTATTTAATGATGAAAGAATGAATAGTGGATATGGCTACAATGTAATAATTGATATTTGGGAAAGAATGAATGGAATTCGACTTTATTATGTTTATGTCTTGAAGAATGCTAAAGGGTGACAACATAGGTAAGAATAATCTATCTTCTAAGGGAATAAGATATGGCAACTTCAAGCAAGAGAATACTCTCATGTCATCCAGATCGATAACGATTAATCCAGTAGTTCCGTAAAAAGGTTAAGGAACGATCGAAAGAGAATACGGACAATTATACAACCCTAAGAGAACAAGTAAAGAATACAGAATGAATAGTGTTTTGGTGGGAGTATATAATAATATGAGACGACACTATATAGAAGTATTCGGAACGGATTTCCGAGTTCGTATTAGTGATCCAGGGGGAAAATAAGTGTATGTAAAAGCTGTCGGATTCTGAAAAACCGCACTTTTATTTTCTCCGAGAGTTCCCTGGACACTGATAGCCTTAAGTATTTAACGAATGGATTAAAGGAATATAAAATGGAAAGTTAGAATGAAAGATGGAGAATGAAAGTATTAATATTAAAGAGGATTCCCGGTAAACCCTAATTAGAAATCCGTGAAATATTCTCACGAACGATCAATCGAAACGGGTAATAACCGGACACAGAAACAAGCAGAGGAAGCAAGAGTCTTGTGCAAGCTACTAGTATAAATATCTAGTAACTAAACTAGAAGCAAGGAACTAGCACCTTAGAGGAAGAACTAAGTACTTAGCAAGTAACTACCTAGTTAGGCTTTAACCACCACAAAACCAACACATGTCTTGCCATTTGAGCATCCAACACCTCATCACTTTATTAAAGTGACTTTTACAAGATATTATGTTGTAAGTGGATGAGAGTGAAGGAGATTAAAACACAAAAAAATCAAAGAACCAAGCAACACTCTCCCCCCCTTGCAAACAAAACCATTCGGCCATTTCCATTAATTCCAAATCCAAACTCAACCTTCCCACCATTGTTTGTTCTTGAAATAATTAAGGTGAGTCTTACATTTCATAAAACTTATCTCCTCAAAATCTTAGCTTCAAACTCATCCATTTCCATTTTCAAATAAATCATTCAAGAGGAGCATGAATAGTGTTCTTCTTGAACTAACTTTGTTTTCTTGATTTTTCATGGTTGATATAGCAAGCATAATCACTCCTAAGGACCATACAAGGCTTAGTAAGGCTATATCACTATTCAAGGAAGGTATAAAGCTCTTGAAACCCTAACCCTTGTTTGAGATTTAAGCATGTTTATGATAGTTATAACTTAGTTAGGGTTATGTTAAAGTTATAAGCATGATTATGTATGGATTTTGGATTAATGATGTAAATAGCTAGATGAACGGAAAGGCATTGCTTGGCCTCAGTTCATGTATATAAGTCATGTATATGTTGTTTGGGTTGGATGCTATGTTTATGGGAAGATTCGAAATTGATAGATATTCGATTTACAGCCGTTATAATGCCCGATTTTACAATACCATGTTTTGTATGCCATTTTCCATGTCGAACCCCTACTGTCCAGAGACCTTATCTGCCATGATAGGATAGGTAATGTTCTAAGCTTCGTTTTGATATAAAGATCACGTGAAACGGACTTACGGTTTAGGAATTATGACCAAATTACTAAAAGTAGTTCGAATCCGTAAACGAAAGTTCGTAACTGAAATTGGACCCTCGTAAGCTATGTAACGTCATGGCGAATCTTGGTAAATAAATACTAGGGGTAAGAAGGAAGGTGTGAAAGAAAACCGTATGTCAAAAAGAGCATTTTTCGATTTATTAAAAATGTTCGAGTCAAGGTTAAACGCGAACGAACCCCTAAAAGACGACTCTTTTATAACTTTGGTAAAACACTTAGAAAACGGGCGATAAAACTCGGAGTATAATATTGGTTCGTAACGATCAACCTTAGAACTCATATGACTTAAGTATGTCCCAAGTATAAGTGCAGTGACATGTCGTATTAACGAACGAATGTTGGGTCGGATCAGCGATAATAAGTAATCCACTAAAAGGGGTATAACGAGATAATTCGAGAGCGTGTTTCGATTTAAGTATAACTTAACTTTTAATATGTTAAGTGATTAATCCCGAATGCCTTGGCTATTTATAGATCACCAAGCTGAACCGGGACCCGCTACCACTACCCCTTACCGTACTCGACCACCAGGCAAGTTTCAATTCCCTTCTTTTAGGCTGTTGTTGTGATTGAATAATTATATATATATGATTGCTATTATACATATGCCATTGCATGCATGCCTACTTTCAAGTTGAATTGATATACTTGTTCCCTGAATGTTATTGTTGGCTTATAAGCTAGATAGTTATATATCAGTTATAAGCCGGTTATTGTAAGACCCTCATAGAAGGGCGTATACATCTTATTCGTCAAATATAGACCGGGAGTCAATATTTCTTGATATATCGAGATTACATCGGGAGAAAATATTTAAGTAAATATTTTCTATTATTTGGGCGACGAATATTATTTGAATATTCGTTCGAGACTAATTATTTTAACGATCCTTACTTCAAATAATTATTTGAATTTAACTATTCAACGAATAATATTTCTCAATATTCATTCAGAGTCGAATTGACTATCGACTATTATTTCGAATATTCTTCTAAAGATGAGACTATTAAGTGAATATTAATTGGATATTCTTTTAGAATATTATTTTATTAAATAAATATTACTTTTGAATATTCATTTAAATTCCTAATTAATCATGAATATTACCTTAAATATTCTTTTCAGGTCTTATTAATTAATGAATATTGTTTTGAATATTCATTTAAATATTTATTTATTCAATAAATATTCTCCTGATATTTCTTCAGGGATTATTTTGAGAAATACTCTGATTAAAGATATTCTTTCATATTCCCAAATATTCTTTCAATATTTTAACTCAATAAATATTCTCTGAATATTTATTCCATACTTAGAATAATCTCGATAAGGTTTATCTTCTTCGATTATTACAGAAAATATTTCGAAGTCATATTATTATTAATCTTATATCAAGAAAGGTTCCCAGACATCATTCATCTTTGAGTCTATCTCCTTAATAATAAGGGAACCTTACTTGGTAAAATGTTATTTATCTTGTCGACTTCCCGGTCATAAAGTATTCCCTTCACCTGCAACTCGGGTGCTGTTGACTTATTAAGTCGTTGCTTACCTTCTCATCTTTCGAGGGGTAAGATTACTGGAACAAGTTGATATCCGTTACCAAGTAACAGCTTGGGAGATATTGGTAAATTTTCCTTTCCAACTAGATACGACTACTTTGTGGAGTCTTATCAACAAGTATTATACTTGGGGAAAGGGGGACGAACGTTACATTCAGAATCATGAATTCTATCTGAACTAGGAGTCGTGTAAGAGGCCGAGTAGCGCCGGTCCATCCCCTTGGCCCAACCGTTGGCCGGGGAGAGCTAGCAAGGCGGTATACAAGTAAAGCCGTCAGTTCTTCCTTCTACCGGTAGTAAATCTAAATTGAGCTGTACGATCTCGACTGATCATCAAGATTGGAACAGCGGGCGCGGTGAATACTCCATCATTGGTTCATCATCCAAATTTATTTATTTCCTGCAACATGATTACTGTTGGCAGAGTTGGAAAAGTGTCATAACTGGAATTGCAACCTTTTCTTGCAAGTTCCTCTTCTTAATAACAATAAGAATATCTCGCTTACTTTGATGTAGCAGATATTTCTTCAAACAAATACTTTCAGTTACCTTGTAACTTCATCGTTCATATTATACTGGCATCATTTCCGTAAGTGCATGGCATATGGTTTGAAAGATAGCTTTGAACTGTTTTAAATTGTCGTTCAGTTATATATTTGTTGGTGGGCTTTCGCTCACCCTTGCTTTGTTTATATTATGTCAAAACAACAGCTAGGACAGATGGCTCGCGTCAGGCGCACTCGGCGCAAGCAGGTTACCCGACCCACCGGACTACCCGCTGAGATGCTAGCCGCCATTGCTGAGGTAGCATAGTTAGACAGCTTTTGTTTCCTGTTTAACTATATGTATAATTAATGTAATTAACGGCAAAACTTTTAAACCTATGATGTTATCCTTTTGGGATTGTAATAACTTTTATTCGTAAACCCTTTAATGTAAGACTTATTTCAATTTCATCTCCGGGACTATAACTGTTGTGTGTGTGAGTGGTAATTATTGTGGGGTCACAGCATGTGATTTATTTATTGTGGACTCAAGTCAAGTATTATGAATGGATGTAAGACCGTAACCACCAGATCCCTGACCCCGGATCTGGGGGTGTTACAGAGATGGTATCAGAGCGAGAGTTATATATCCCAAGAGATGATACGACGTTATATAATAATACATTCAATAATATAATAAGAACCCTTGCCAGGTTCACCTAAAACCCTTACGGGAACTTTTTAAGTATCATGATAGTAACATAGTTCGTCTTGTGTAGGCGAGCGACTTGTCGGCCCAGGAGGCAGCTGCGAGACAGCATGATGAGGACATGTTCCGGACTAGGGACCCATACTATGAGCACTTGCCTGAGGAGGATACTGAGCCTGAGGAGGAGGACGCTGAGGAGGTCCAGATTGATGCTGATACTGATGTGATCGAGTCTGAGGAGGAGGACCCTGAGGAGGTCCAGGATGATGCTGACACAGATGTTGTTGAGACTGAGGGGGAGGAGGACCCGGAGGGGATCCAGACAGGACAGGATGCTGAGTTAGTGGTTGAGGATGATGATTATTGGGTTGTGACTGAGATCAGGACTATGGGAGACGACACTGACATGACCACGGATCAGGTGGTGCCGGTATATGAGGGTGTTGAGGGAGATATAGATGAGCCAGTAGTTGGTGCTGTAGGGAGTTCTGGACTTTTTGTGCCACTCCTCCCTGTTGAGAGAGCCCCTACCCCACCACCACTACCTGTGAGCCCGTACCCCGACGAGTTTGAGGAGCTTACCCCAGAGCCCCAGCAGACAGAGACTGCCGCTCCAGCTGAGCCATCCACCCCACCTCATGCCCCGATAGGAGGAGTCCCAGTATGTGTTCACAACTTGATTGTGAACGGGCTTTATAGAGAGTTGTCTGTGGCAGATGCCAGGTTGGCAGAGTCTAGGAGTGAGTTAGCAGCAGAGAGAGCCGCCCGGATGAGGGTGCAGGGCAGGAGGACTATCAGTGACAGAGTTGGGTATAGGGCTGTGACCCGCATCGAGCTGAGGGCTCGGGTGAGGGTGCGATAGTTGCCTACTGATGGGCATGGTAGGGTAGACAGAGCAGAGGCTGAGGAGGTTTTCCGCATCGCCATGGGGAGGGTTCGGAGGATGTTTCGTCGTGGCGGCTGATTTCTGATGTAGTGATGCAGTGGTCTAGTTGTCTAGTCATGTACGGACATAGTAGTGCCGGCTTTTGTAGGGATGGTTTTCTTGTACTTGTTTTCCCTTTTTGCAGACTAGACAGATAGACAGCATATTTCACTTTTGACTTGTTGTTGTTGTTAGGATGGCTGTACTTTAAACTATCGTTGTAACTCGGATGTGTACCTTTTCGGTACCTGGTATATATTTGTTTCCATTTCAGTCATTACAATTTTGTTGGGATGTGATCACGAGTTTATTAGCATATGTATTACTTTTCGATTAAGTTGCCATGAGATATAAAACTGTGGGATTTTAAACCCAATCACGTAAAGAATTGTGCAAGGAAAAATCCTTTAAAACAGATTAGTGAACCTAATGTATAATTTTCCAAATTTTCAGTAAAATGCCTCCAAGACGAATGGGCACTAGGGCTAACCCCCGCGAATCTACTGACCAAGAGAGTCACAACCAACACGAGGAAAACCGTGAAAGTAGTGAGGAACAAGATCAAGACTATAATGAGCAAGAAGATTCCCAGTATGGAGCAGAGGATGAACCCCTGTACTCTGAAGAATTTGAAAGGGAAATAGAGGGTGGAGAAACTGAAGTAGAACAGGAAGGGGAGAACCAGGGCGGAAACCCCATGGGCCAGTTTATGGATCTACTTAGGCAGAATTTGAACCAATACCCCCAACCACCACCAAGCAACAACACTTCAGTGGCAAACTCCTTTAGGGCCTTTTAGTCCCTTAAGCCCCCAGAGTTCCACGGATCGGCTGATCCTGTTGAGGCGAGGGCCTGGATCAAAGAAATGGAAAAGTCTTTTGAAATTCTGAGTATCAATGAGGCTCAGAAGACTGTTTTTGCTACTTACCTACTAAAGGGAGAGGCCAATTATTGGTGGGAAGCCAAGAAAAACATGGAGACTGATGCTGTCATAGCCTGGGAAAGGTTCAAACAATTATTCCTGGAGAAGTACTTCCCGAAGTTCATGAAAACCCAGATGGAACTTAAGTTTTTGGAACTGAAACAGAACAATATGTCAGTGGCGGACTATGAGGCCAAATTTACTGAGCTATCGAGATTTGTGCCAGAGTTTGTAGATACAGAAGAGAAGAAAGCTAACAGGTTTCAACAAGGGCTGAAGCAGTGGATCCAAAATAGGGTGGCTATTTTAGAGATTACAGATTATGCCACCTTGGTGCAGAAGGCAACCATTGTGGAGGCTGGTAGTGATCAGATGCAGAGAGAGAGAGAGAAAGGGGGGATAAAGAGAAAGCATGTTAGTATGGGCGGAAGATCCGCTGGAGGAAAACCCCCAACCAAGTTTAATCGCGGAGCGGTTTCCCTACCAGGGAGGAATGTAGGGTTTAAACCATCTGCGAGCGTAAGTGTGAGCCAGGGCGGCCACCAATCAGGAATGTCCCGTTCCAACCCTTCTCGACCTCCATTGCCATTGTGTGCTACTTGTGGGAAGAGGCACTCCGGGGTGTGCAACCTGAAGCAGATAAACTGTTATAAGTGTGGGCGAGCTGGGCATTATGCTACCTCTTGCACCACGGTCATCCCTAGCAGCACAACCTGTTTCCAGTGTGGACAGCGAGGGCACATGAGGAAGGATTGCCCAAAGAACAAACTAGCAGCATCAGGAGCAAGCAAGGTTGCCTCGAATAGGCCACCAACTGCTAGGACTTTCAATATGTCAGTACAAGATGCCGTGAGGGACACAAATGTGATAGCAGGTACTTTTTCTCTCAATTCAGTCAGTGCAAATGTCTTATTTGATTCAGGAGCAACTAAGTCTTTTATATCTAGAGATTTTGCGCATAAGTTGAAACTTAAAACCCAGCAACTAAGAGATTCCTTACAAGTAGAAATAGCTAATCAGGAAATCATACCGGTTAATCAAATTCACCCCGTTTGTAAGCTAGAAATAGGAGGACGATCCTTCTATGTCGATTTAATTCCTTTTAAGCTAGGGGAATTCGATGTCATTTTGGGTATGGATTGGTTGTCTCGCAATGATGCGCGGATAGATTGTAAAGGGAAAAAGGTTAAGTTGAAAACCCCAGGGAAGAAAGAAATAGTGTTTAAGGGGATGCGACAGACCCAGAAAATTCTGACTATGGCGCAAACCAAGAGATTGTTACGAAAAGGGAACGAGGCTTATTTAGCCTACGTTATAGATACTCAAAAGGAAGTGCCAAGATTGCAAGACATTCTGGTAGTTAATGAGTTCGAGGACGTGTTCCCACAAGATCTTCCCGGACTACCACCTGATAGGGTAATTGAGTTTGCCATCGAATTAGCCCCGGGGACGGCGCCGGTTTCGAAGGCCCCGTACCGACTAGCCCCAGTAGAAATGAAGGAGCTAGCTAAACAATTACAGGAATTGTTGGATAAGGGCATGATAAGGCCCAGTGTGTCGCCTTGGGGCGCACCAGTGTTGTTTGTTAAGAAAAAAGATGGAAGTATGAGGTTATGCATCGACTACAGAGAATTGAACAAGTTAACCACAAAGAATAAGTATCCATTGCCCAGGATAGACGATTTGTTTGACCAGCTAAGAGGAGCTGAATACTTCTCTAAGATTGATTTGAGAACGGGATATCAGCAACTGAAAATCAAACCTGAGGATATCCCGAAGACTGCATTCCGCACCAGATATGGACATTATGAGTTCCTAGTTATGTCATTTGGATTGACCAACGCCCCAGCAGCCTTCATGGACCTAATGAATAGAGTGTTCAAGGAATATTTGGACAAATTCGTGATAGTTTTCATTGATGATATTCTCATCTACTCAAAGACAGAGGCAGAACACGCTGAACATTTAAGGATAACCTTAGAAATACTCAGGAAAGAGCAGTTATATGCCAAGTTCTCCAAGTGTGAGTTTTGGAAAAATGAGGTACAATTCTTAGGGCACGTGATCAATAGAGAAGGAGTGTTGGTTGACCCCTCCAAGATAGAAGCAGTTTCAAACTGGGAACGGCCAACTACCCCAACCGAGGTGAGGAGTTTCATTGGACTGGCCGGATATTACAGGAGATTTGTCCAAGACTTTGCGAAACTCGCAGCTCCATTAACTCGACTTACCCGTAAAACCGAGAAATTTGAATGGACTGAGAAATGCGAGAAGAGTTTCCAAGAGTTAAAGAAGAGGCTGGTGACAGCCCCAGTGCTGGCGTTACCTGATGGAAAAGGAGATTTCGTGATTTACAGTGATGCTTCGCATAAAGGACTGGGATGCGTGCTTATGCAGCACGGCAAGGTAATAGCGTATGCGTCTAGGCAATTGAAGGATTATGAAGTCAGATATCCCACGCATGATCTAGAACTAGCAGCCATAGTCTTCGCTTTAAAGATTTGGAGACACTACCTCTATGGGGAAAAATGCGAGATTTACACAGACCATAAGAGCCTCAAATACATTTTCACTCAGAAAGAGCTTAACATGCGCCAGAGGAGATGGTTAGAGTTAATCAAGGATTACGACTGTGAAATTCGCTATCACCCGGGCAAAGCCAATGTGGTGGCTGACGCCCTTAGTCGGAAAGAGAAGCTCAAGATGATAACTTCAGAGAAAGAGCTAGTGAAGGATTTTGAGAAGTTGGAAATCGAGGTTAAGTTACCTGGAGAGGGCCAAGAAAAGTTGATGGAAATTAGAATCCAACCTCCATTGCTAGAAAAGATTAGAATGTGCCAGGAACGGATGATGGAGGAAGAAAAGAACTCCACAGAAGAGCTAATGACCGGGGAGGAAATTAAGTGCGAAAGAGACAAGGAAGGGATCATGAGGTACACATACAGGATATGGATCCCAAACGTTCAGGAACTCAAGAATGAGATTTTAAATGAGGCACACAACTCAAGATACTCAGTGCACCCCGGTAGCACCAAAATGTATAAGGATTTGAAGGAGTATTACTGGTGGCCCAATATGAAAAAGGACGTAGCAGAGTGGGTAAGCAGATGCTTGACCTGCCAACGAGTGAAGGCAAAGCACCAGAAACCCAGCGGACTTCTACATCCCTTAGAGATTCCAGAATGGAAATGGGAACATATAGCCATGGATTTCGTAGTAGGTTTACCCAGGACCAAGGCTAATCATGACACCATATGGGTAATTGTAGATCGATTAACGAAATCGGCTCACTTTCTCCCGATCAACGAAAGGTACACGGTCGACAGACTAGTGGACATCTACTTAAAAGAGATAGTGGCGCGACATGGAGTCCCAGTCGCAATAGTATCCGATCGAGATCCTAGATTTAACTCCAAGTTTTGGAGAAGTTTTCAAGAATGTGTAGGCACCCGGCTGAACATGAGCACAGCCTACCACCCCCAGACAGATGGGCAAAGTGAAAGGACCATCCAAACGCTAGAGGATATGTTGAGAGTCTGCGCGATAGACTTCAAGGGGAGTTGGGATGATCACTTGCCATTGGTTGAGTTCTCCTATAATAACAGTTATCATTCAAGCATTGGGATGCCACCTTATGAGGCCCTTTATGGAAGAAAATGTCGATCTCCCTTGTATTGGGATGAAGTTGGAGAGCGAAAGATGCTCGGGCCCGAAGTGGTCCAATGAACTAAAGATGCAGTAGATCTAATCAGAGAACGGTTGGTAGCAGCCCAGGATCGGCAAAAGAAATATGCCGACTTAGCTCAGAAAGGCAAGGAATACGAAGTAGGGGACCTAGTGTTCTTGAAAGTGTCACCTTGGAAGGGTTTAATGAGATTTGGGAAGAAAGGAAAGCTGAGTCCCAGATACATTGGACCATTTGAGATCTTGAGGCGGATTGGGGAACTAGCTTATGAGCTTGAATTGCCCCCGAATCTACAGCAGGTGCACAATGTGTTCCATGTTTCGATGCTGAGAAAGTATAATCCGGATGCTAAGCATATTGTCGAGTATGAGCAAGTGGACATGCAACCAGACCTGACCTATGTGGAGCAACCTGTGGAAATCATAGACCGGAAAGAACAAGTGCTCCGAAACAAGGTCATTCAGCTAGTCAGAGTTTTGTGGCAGAACCACAATGTAGAAGAATCCACCTGGGAACTTGAAAGCGCAATGCAAGAGAAGTACCCCCACTTGTTTTCAAACTGATTCTGGGACGGAATCCTTTTAAGGAGGGGAGACTGTAAGAACCCAGATTTTGGGTGGAATTAAAACTTTTATGTATTTAATGATGAAAGAATGAATAGTGGATATGGCTACAATGTAATAATTGATATTTGGGAAAGAATGAATGGAATTCGACTTTATTATGTTTATGTCTTGAAGAATGCTAAAGGGTGACAACATAGGTAAGAATAATCTATCTTCTAAGGGAATAAGATATGGCAACTTCAAGCAAGAGAATACTCTCATGTCATCCAGATCGATAACGATTAATCCAGTAGTTCCGTAAAAAGGTTAAGGAACGATCGAAAGAGAATACGGACAATTATACAACCCTAAGAGAACAAGTAAAGAATACAGAATGAATAGTGTTGTGGTGGGAGTATATAATAATATGAGACGACACTATATAGAAGTATTCGGAACGGATTTCCGAGTTCGTATTAGTGATCCAGGGGGAAAATAAGTGTATGTAAAAGCTGTCGGATTCTGAAAAACCGCACTTTTATTTTCTCCGAGAGTTCCCTGGACACTGATAGCCTTAAGTATTTAACGAATGGATTAAAGGAATATAAAATGGAAAGTTAGAATGAAAGATGGAGAATGAAAGTATTAATATTAAAGAGGATTCCCGGTAAACCCTAATTAGAAATTCGTGAAATATTCTCACGAACGATCAATCGAAACGGGTAATAACCGGACACAGAAACAAGCAGAGGAAGCAAGAGTCTTGTGCAAGCTACTAGTATAAATATCTAGTAACTAAACTAGAAGCAAGGAACTAGCACCTTAGAGGAAGAACTAAGTACTTAGCAAGTAACTACCTAGTTAGGCTTTAACCACCACAAAACCAACACATGTCTTGCCATTTGAGCATCCAACACCTCATCACTTTATTAAAGTGACTTTTACAAGATATTATGTTGTAAGTGGATGAGAGTGAAGGAGACTAAAACACAAAAAAATCAAAGAACCAAGCAACACTCTCCCCCCCTTGCAAACAAAACCATTCGGCCATTTCCATTAATTCCAAATCCAAACTCAACCTTCCCACCATTGTTTGTTCTTGAAATAATTAAGGTGAGTCTTACATTTCATAAAACTTATCTCCTCAAAATCTTAGCTTCAAACTCATCCATTTCCATTTTCAAATAAATCATTCAAGAGGAGCATGAATAGTGTTCTTCTTGAACTAACTTTGTTTTCTTGATTTTTCATGGTTGATATAGCAAGCATAATCACTCCTAAGGACCATACAAGGCTTAGTAAGGCTATATCACTATTCAAGGAAGGTATAAAGCTCTTGAAACCCTAACCCTTGTTTGAGATTTAAGCATGTTTATGATAGTTATAACTTAGTTAGGGTTATGTTAAAGTTATAAGCATGATTATGTATGGATTTTGGATTAATGATGTAAATAGCTAGATGAACGGAAAGGCATTGCTTGGCCTCAGTTCATGTATATAAGTCATGTATATGTTGTTTGGGTTGGATGCTATGTTTATGGGAAGATTCGAAATTGATAGATATTCGATTTACAGCCGTTATAATGCCCGATTTTACAATACCATGTTTTGTATGCCATTTTCCATGTCGAACCCCTACTGTCCAGAGACCTTATCTGCCATGATAGGATAGGTAATGTTCTAAGCTTCGTTTTGATATAAAGATCACGTGAAACGGACTTACGGTTTAGGAATTATGACCAAATTACTAAAAGTAGTTCGAATCCGTAAACGAAAGTTCGTAACTGAAATTGGACCCTCGTAAGCTATGTAACGTCATGGAGAATCTTGGTAAATAAATACTAGGGGTAAGAAGGAAGGTGTGAAAGAAAACCGTATGTCAAAAAGAGCATTTTTCGATTTATTAAAAATGTTCGAGTCAAGGTTAAACGCGAACGAACCCCTAAAAGACGACTCTTTTATAACTTTGGTAAAACACTTAGAAAACGGGCGATAAAACTCGGAGTATAATATTGGTTCGTAACGATCAACCTTAGAACTCATATGACTTAAGTATGTCCCAAGTATAAGTGCAGTGACATGTCGTATTAACGAACGAATGTCGGGTCGGATCAGCGATAATAAGTAATCCACTAAAAGGGGTATAACGAGATAATTCGAGAGCGTGTTTCGATTTAAGTATAACTTAACTTTTAATATGTTAAGTGATTAATCCCGAATGCCTTGGCTATTTATAGATCACCAAGCTGAACCGGGACCCGCTACCACTACCCCTTACCGTACTCGACCACCAGGCAAGTTTCAATTCCCTTCTTTTAGGCTGTTGTTGTGATTGAATAATTATATATATATGATTGCTATTATACATATGCCATTGCATGCATGCCTACTTTCAAGTTGAATTGATATACTTGTTCCCTGAATGTTATTGTTGGCTTATAAGCTAGATAGTTATATATCAGTTATAAGCTGGTTATTGTAAGACCCTCATAGAAGGGCGTATACATCTTATTCGTCAAATATAGACCGGGAGTCAATATTTCTTGATATATCGAGATTACCTCGGGAGAAAATATTTAAGTAAATATTTTCTATTATTTGGGCGACGAATATTATTTGAATATTCGTTCGAGACTAATTATTTTAACGATCCTTACTTCAAATAATTATTTGAATTTAACTATTCAACGAATAATATTTCTCAATATTCATTCAGAGTCGAATTGACTATCGACTATTATTTCGAATATTCTTCTAAAGATGAGACTATTAAGTGAATATTAATTGGATATTCTTTTAGAATATTATTTTATTAAATAAATATTACTTTTGAATATTCATTTAAATTCCTAATTAATCATGAATATTACCTTAAATATTCTTTTCAGGTCTTATTAATTAATGAATATTGTTTTGAATATTCATTTAAATATTTATTTATTCAATAAATATTCTCCTGATATTTCTTCAGGGATTATTTTGAGAAATACTCTGATTAAAGATATTCTTTCATATTCCCAAATATTCTTTCAATATTTTAACTCAATAAATATTCTCTGAATATTTATTCCATACTTAGAATAATCTCGATAAGGTTTATCTTCTTCGATTATTACAGAAAATATTTCGAAGTCATATTATTATTAATCTTATATCAAGAAAGGTTCCCAGACATCATTCATCTTTGAGTCTATCTCCTTAATAATAAGGGAACCTTACTTGGTAAAATGTTATTTATCTTGTCGACTTCCCGGTCATAAAGTATTCCCTTCACCCGCAACTCGGGTGCTGTTGACTTATTAAGTCGTTGCTTACCTTCTCATCTTTCGAGGGGTAAGATTACTGGAACAAGTTGATATCCGTTACCAAGTAACAGCTTGGGAGATATTGGTAAATTTTCCTTTCCAACTAGAGACGACTACTTTGTGGAGTCTTATCAACAAGTATTATACTTGGGGAAAGGGGGACGAACGTTACATTCAGAATCATGAATTCTATCTGAACTAGGAGTCGTGTAAGAGGCCGAGTAGCGCCGGTCCATCCCCTTGGCCCAACCGTTGGCCGGGGAAAGCTAGCAAGGCGGTATACAAGTAAAGCCGTCAGTTCTTCCTTCTACCGGTAGTAAATCTAAATTGAGCTGTACGATCTCGACTGATCATCAAGATTGGAACAGCGGGCGCGGTGAATACTCCATCATTGGTTCATCATCCAAATTTATTTATTTCCTGCAACATGATTACTGTTGGCAGAGTTGGAAAAGTGTCATAACTGGAATTGCAACCTTTTCTTGCAAGTTCCTCTTCTTAATAACAATAAGAATATCTCGCTTACTTTGATGTAGCAGATATTTCTTCAAACAAATACTTTCAGTTACCTTGTAACTTCATCGTTCATATTATACTGGCATCATTTCCGTAAGTGCATGGCATATGGTTTGAAAGATAGCTTTGAACTGTTTTAAATTGTTGTTCAGTTATATATTTGTTGGTGGGCTTTCGCTCACCCTTGCTTTGTTTATATTATGTCAAAACAACAGCTAGGACAGATGGCTCGCGTCAGGCGCACTCGACGCAAGCAGGTTACCCGACCCACCTGACTACCCGCTGAGATGCTAGCCGCCATTGCTGAGGTAGCATAGTTAGACAGCTTTTGTTTCCTGTTTAACTATATGTATAATTAATGTAATTAACGGCAAAACTTTTAAACCTATGATGTTATCCTTTTGGGATTGTAATAACTTTTATTCGTAAACCCTTTAATGTAAGACTTATTTCAATTTCATCTCCGGGACTATAACTGTTGTGTGTGTGAGTGGTAATTATTGTGGGGTCACAACATGTGATTTATTTATTGTGGACTCAAGTCAAGTATTATGAATGGATGTAAGACCGTAACCACCAGATCCCTGACCCCGGATCTGGGGGTGTTACACAAGTCATGGTGAAGCATGTGATATGGTTCATCAGTCGAGGATTTAGTTTTACTCTTTAATGATGTCCTTCTCTGTTTAGCCTTCTCACAATCATCACAGAGTCCATCAGGAGTATAAAATGCCGTTGGTAATCCTCTCACCAAATCTTTCTTAACCAACTCATTGATGTTATTGAAGTTTATATGAGAAAGCTTCTTGTGCCAATTCGAACTTTCATCTACTGAGGCTTTGTTGATGAGACATGTAGAGGGACCATCAGTGTTGGTGTAGATGTTGGCTTCATATATGTTACCATGCCTTAGACCAGTTAGGGCAACTTTTCCTGATGCCTTACTGATTACTTCAAAATGAGAGTCATAGAAGTTGACATGATAACCTCTGTCTGTGATTTGACTAACACTTAGCAGATTGTGTTTGAGTCCCTTCACTAGAGCTACTTGATCAATGATGACATTTCCAATTATTATCTTGTTATATCCCAAAGTTTGTCCAATGTTGCAATCTCCATAAGACACTGTTGGGCCAGCTTTCTCCTCAAATTCTGATAGCAAGGTTTTGTTTCCAGTCATGTGCACAGAGCATCCACTATCCATGACTAACACATTTTTCTTTTTACCCTGCAATCAGAAACACAAAGAACTCAGTTAGAATTTTTAAGAACCCACACTTGTTGGGTTCTTTTTGCATGCAATTTAACATTATTAGCTGCAGAAGTCTTTTTAACAAAAGCAGTCCTGTCAGATTTGAATCCATCGGAATTTGATTTGTCATTATCAGAATTAACAGATGCATGCTTAGTATTCACACTCTTTGTTTTACCAGAATTTTCCCTTTTATTAAACTTTGGCAATGGATCATAATGGTTGTAGTACAAACTATGGTATTCTTCACATGTATAAATTGAATGCCATTTACTGCCACAGTGAAAACAGGGATTCTGTGGTTTACAAAATACTGATCTATTCCTAATGTCAGACTTAGGAACTACAGTAGCCTTCTTTTTACTTCTCCTGCAATCAATAGCAAGATGATTAGAGTTACCACAGTTGAAACATACTTTTCTTGGTGCATTTGGAATATACTTGTAATTATTCTCTTTGTTTATTCTAATTTACCATTCCTGTTTCTCTTAGTAGTAGATATTTTCTTTCTACCTGTAACTTCATAAATTCTATCTCTCAGTTATTTTTTTAGAGAAAAGACCTACATTCTTTGAATTTGTCAACTTAACATTTTTAGACACACTCTCTGTATTTTGTTTAGTAGAAGTTAATCCCTTTTCAGTAACTGAATTGGAATCTTTACTACACAAAAAATTGACAGGTTTAATATCAGATTTGGTGTTGTCTATTACATGTCTGTAGATCTTTGATTTTGTTGACTCACTAAAAACAACTTTTCCTTTATTCTTTTTTCAGATTTGTTTCTAGTTTATAACCTAGACACTCTTTCCAATTTTTGTCAGTGATTATTTCATGTGTCTTTGTTCCAGAGTGAGTCCAGGTTCTGAGTTTCTGATTAGCATCTTCAAGTTCCTTTTCAAGAGCAGTACATTTAAATTCCATTTCTAGTTTCATGTGCCTAGCCTTATCACATTTATTTTGTACTTCTTGCATAAAGAGTAACTCAGCTTCTAGATGATCAATTCTTTTAGACAATTCTGACATCTCAGATATTATTCTAGCATTTTTAAGAGATTGACTTTTAAAGCAAATATGCAAAGACTTTAAGAATGATCTTAACTCAGAAACATTATCAGTATCAAAATCAAAAACAGTTTCAGGTACCTTATTTTCAGGAGCAGCAATCTCATCAACATTTTCCATCAATGCATAGTTCACCTTTTCCTCTTTAGATTCTGAGGAAGAGTCCATCCAATCCTTGCTTGATTAGATAAAAGCTTTGGTCTTAGCCTTTTTGCATTCAGTTGCAAAGTGACCCATTCCATCATAGTTGTAGCATTTGACCTTTGACTTGTCAAACTTGCTGCCTTTGCCTTCATTCTTCTTGTACCTGTTCTTGTCAGCATTGAAAGGTTTCTTCTAAAAGTTGCCTTGTCTTCTAGCCTTTCTGAACTTCATCTTCTTGAAGCCTTTGACTATCATAGCAACCATTTCCATCATGTCAGAATCAGTAAAGTCATCATCAGTATCAGAATCAGGATTGGTATTAGGATCTGATGATGAGTCATCAGTATTGGACTCAGCTACTCTACTTCTTCTCCTTTAAACCTCCACAGCTTTTCCTTTTGATTTTGATTCAACATTTAAAGCAACAACCTTTGCTTTGTTGCTTTTCTTATTCTTCCTTTGTTGAACCTCAAGATCATGGGTTCTTAGCATCCCATAGACTTCATCAAGAGACACAGCATTAAGATCATACTGATGCCTAATGATCGAGGTTTGAGTATCCCACTCCTCAGGCAAAGCTCTAAGAAACTTGGTGTTCGAGTCCTCTGGTTCATACTCTTTACCTACCAGTGATAGATTATTCAATAGTGTCAGAAATCTATCATACAGATCAGCGAGGCTCTCATCAGATTTTGCATCAAACTGTTCATACTCTTAAATCAACAGAGCCCTTCTGTTCCTTTTGATAGATTCAGTGCCCTGGCATTGAGTTTCCCAGATCTCCTTAGCAGTTTTACATGCTATCACTCTGTTTGACATGACAGCATCAAGACTATTATGAAGGATATTCTTCACCTTTGCATCTCTGAGTACTTCAGCCTTTTCTTCAGGAGTCCATTCAGCCTTTGTCTTCTGAACATAGTGCTCAGGTACAATATCTGTTCTAGCAACCAGTCTCTTAGGGATATATGGACCATCATATATCCGATCGAGATAGTTAGGATCAGTTGCCTACAGATACATCAACATCTTTACCCTCCATGTAGGGTATGCAGCCTTTTTGAGGACAGGAATTTTAATACTCTTATACTTGCTTGTCGACATCTTAAGATTGTTTCTGTTTGTAATTAATCAGTTTGCTCTGATACCAATTGTTGCCAAGTAATCAACAATTGTAGAAGGAGTGTTGTGTAAAGCATAATGTAATGTAATATGTAATAGAGGACATATATAACTCAACTAGGATAAAAGATAAATAATATTAACTCTATACAAGGATCGTGAAATTTGAAGAACAAGCATCAATAAGGATCAAGTCGATGAAAGAAGTTCATTAACATGATCAAGCCTCAGTGACATAATAAGATGTACAGATGATTCAGTTGAAGGGCCAAAAGATTCCATGTATTTATATTATTTGAAGATATTGCTGCAGGCTAATCAATTGGAATGTAACGAAGGTGTGAAAATCAAGATCAGTGCTAGTCACTTGTGAACCAGACCAGTGCACTAAGTGTCAGCACATACGAGAAGGATCAACACATTTATTCAGAAAGAAAATTGATAAAGCAGATTGACGATCAAGGACAGACAGAATATTTCAAGAAGAGAGAAGCCCAAAAGAAGAAGCCAAAAATAGTAATACTATGCAAAGTTACGATGTAAAATTACTATGCAAGGTTACTATGCACGATTACTTTGCACGGTTACTGTGCAAATAGTGGCAAATAGTGGTACTGTGCAAATGGTAGTACTGTGCAAATAGTGGTACTGTGCAAATAGTGGTACTGTGGAAATAATGGTACTATGCAAATAGTGGCTGGTGGGGCCCACGGTGCTAGGTGATGAATAGTGGTACTATTCAAATAGTGGCTGGTGGGGCCTACGAGAGTTGTTGAAATAGTAAATGGTAGGTGAAATAGTGCCCTCCTTCAGCCTATAAATAGGCCTGTTGTATTTCATTTCAAAATACACCTCAACACACAACTCTCTTCTCTCTCTTATATCTTCTCTGTGTAAGCTGCTAGACAGTCCATCTAGTAGGGAAGTTGGTTTAGCCCACTTTCAGGAAGTGTCAGGTGGAAGGTCCTCGTGCCTAAACTATCCTTAGAAGTGTTCTGGTTTTGAAGCTAATCCATTGGATTAGAAGTTGTAACACCCCTTCGAGTTTATTATCAATAAAGATATATTCTCGGAATTATTTTTTTTTGGTAGTATCGTATTCAACCCCCCTTCTACTATACTTCGGGGCCTAACAATTGGTATCAAAGTAAATTTATAGCATAAAAGAAGTCTAAAGATCAAAACCATGGGAAGGAAGGATACAGGTGTGAAGATTCCAATGCTTGACAAAGATAATTACTTTCACCGGAAAGTAAAAATGCACCTTCATCTCTCAGCCATCGATGAAGGCTATGTAGATTGCATAGAGAAAGAACCTCATGTTCCAATGAAGGCCAACTCTAGGATTGGTCAAGATGATGGCACTATAGCTGCTGGAAGGCCTATTGCAAAGAATCAAGTTGAGTACAAAGATGAAGACTTGGAGGAGATTCACAAAGATAGGAAGACCATGAACATTTTGTTCAATGGAATCGATCAAGATATGTTTGATACTATCATTAACTGCACCACTGCTAAGCAAGTGTGGGACATTATCCAAACCATCTATGATGGAACTGAGTAGGTCAGAGAGAACAAGATGCAAGTCCTCATACAACAGTATGAACACTTCCACCATAATTCTGGTGAAAATTTAACAGATATATTCAGTAGATTTCAGAGACTATTGAATGGCCTGAAGTTGTATGGGAGAACATATGAAGTCAAAGACTCCAACTTAAAATTTCTGAGATCTCTTCCTAAGGAATGGAAGCCAGTTACATTCTCGTTGAGAAACTCCCAAGACTACAAAAGTTTTACACTTGAGAGACTGTATGGCATCCTAAAAACATATGAGCTTGAAATTCAGCAAGATGAGGAAGTAGAAAAGGGCTAGAAGAAGAGTGGAGCTATAGCCTTGATGGCCAACAATCTAAGGTGGTGGAAGAATGAAAAGTGTAGAAACGACACCAAGTTCAAAAAATTGTGAAGGTGGAGCTGAGGATAGCAAGGGCAAGGGCAAGATAATTGAAGAACTTGATGCATCCAGTGAAGATGAGTCTGGTGATCTGGATGAATATTTGGCATTTTTGTCAAAAAGATTCTCAAAGCTCAGATTCAAGAAGAATCCAGCAGGAGCAAGGCAACTCAGAAAGAACTATTAACCCTCCAAAGATGTTGTTGAAAGATCGAAGATCAAGTGCTTTAGTGTTGGAATTACTGGTCACTTTGCCAATGAATGCAGGAAATCTCAAGCTGAGAAAGAGAAGAAGCAGTTTGAAGATGTTGATTACAAGAAGAAATATTTTAATCTTCTCAAGCAACAAGGGAGAGCATTTGTGTCAAAAGATAGTGACTGGGCTGCTGGAGGTGACTCAGATGCAGAAGAGGAGTTTATCAATTGCACTCATGATAAACGAAACTGATGAAGAAGCTAGCTCAGTAAGCAACCAGGTATTCTCTACAGTCTTAACTGATCTTTCTAAAGCTGAATATGCTAGCACAATTGATGAAATGTCTATTGAATTGTACAACATGCATGTTACCTTGAAATCACTTAATAGAGAGAACAATAGGATTAAAAACCTTAATGAAAAGTTAAGTGATAGGAATGCTTTAATAGAAACACAGTTAATTGAGTTTGAAACTATGAGAAGAGATTGCTGAGATGCTAAAAATGAAATGATTGAGGCTATAAAGAGAAAGGAAGTTTTAAAGAAACAGTTAGTAGAGGAATAGAGTCTGATTGCTAAATGGAAAGGATCAACAGTTATAACTGAGGAAACTTGTAATGTTCAAGGAATTAATTCTTTCTACAAATTAGCAGAAGCTAAGTTAGATGTTGATAGGGAAGTTGCTTCAGACAGTGTGACGCCCCCAGATTCGGGGTCGGAGATCTAGGCGCTCATGGTCCATTTTCCGTTAGTAACATACCTGTTCTTGCACATAATATATATAACACAGCCATCGACCCCACAATAAACTCACACCACACTCACACACACAGGTTAGAGCCACAGAAACGTCACACATTGATTAAACAGTAATAAAGTTATCAGAGTTATTACAGACCGAATTAAATAGTATTTATGCTACCAGCAACACTTCGATATGAAGCGAAGTTGGCGGCTTGAAAGTTTGTTACGATACACTGCCTTGCACAGGTCATGCTGATAAATAAAACGAACTAACAAAAGCTGCCAACCAATCCGGCTAATGGGGCCTACCGGTGGAATCTCAAGTGGTGGCTCGGGTCTAGTCACCTGCTTTCGAACAGTCTGCCTGGGTCTTGCCATTTCGCTTAGCTGTTGTGTTTGTAAAGTTTGAAAACAAGCAAGAGTGAGCAACTATAGCTCAGCAAGAAATATATGTATACGGTAAGCAATATAACATTTCATATGATTGGCAGTTAATAAACTTGTTTGTTTCAATCAGTTATAAAATCACTTGTCATAGTTGATAAATCTCGAAGGTGCAACAATATGTGCCCTTGTTTTCAAAATAAACTTGCAGTTCTAGATACTGCATTGATTCAACATCTTTCTCATCAAAATAGAACACTATCAGCAACTTGGCACAAAAGCCTAAGAGGCAGTGTCAAAGCATTTTTCCAAAATGGAGGAATGGGACTTAAAGAAAACACAAAAACCTGACAAGGATTGACGATGATCAGTCGCCACATCCCAGTCCAATCATCTGCGGGTCTTCTCTACCGGTAGAAGGATAGAAACTACCTCCGTAACTATCCCTCGGGTGAAAACTACATCCGTAATCACCCTCGATGAAAACTACATTCGTAATCATCCTTCGGCAACACCTGGGCCGGAATAATAAGTGATGGACCGCCTGGCTCACGGCCGCTTACACATCCCGGGAATCGTTCGTCAATGGTTCCCACACCTGCCAGAGTCCCTTTTTCTTTTCTTTTAAAACTTGATTTTGATTGAAAACAGAGTAATTGAGGTTCGACATCAGTCGACCGATGATTCTTGAAATCATACAAGAAGCAGAATCTGACCGGGGGTTTTCGAAAATGTTTTGAGTTCGAAAGAGTTCGAGTTTGAAAGTATTAAAAGTATCTTGGATTAACTTTGTCTTTAAATAATGAACAATGATTAATAAATAGTATTTTAAGATTTAATATTAATAATTAATAAAATAATTATTCGATAAAATAAACTTTTAATCCAAGATAGGGTTTCGAGTATTTACGAAGATATAACAATAGTTATTTGAGTATACGATACCACCCGAATGACCCTTCGGGTTTTCGCAATCTAAATACGATATAATAATATACCGCTCCCCGGTCAATAGTATATACGGACCGCTACGACCTCTATTGCTAGAGTCGTTGTCCGAAGAAAACATTTCAATCTAAGTTCAAGGGGTAAAAGCATACATGTACTTGTTCAATCTCAATTGCATCAATACTTCGATAAACATAGCATTTGATATAATTTGAAAACTACAAACACAACAGTGAAAATCCTTGTATAGGGATAAGTTTTGAAAAGTAAACTTGCCTTGGTTTGGTTGGGGTGGTCGAGCGTGCGGATTCGAACGATATAAACATAAGCAATAATCGTTCGTTAGTACCTTAACAATATCTCTTTAATTACGGGGTTTTAAGGGGGTACGAAATTAACATAACGACTTTGTCTTATGACTCTCTAGCCCCACTATAGGTCCATGTCATCACTCGATTACGCTCGTCACTTACTCGACTTAATTTAGTTACCACGTTCGAATCATAACCACTAACCCTAGAATCATGTTCCACTAATCGACTTTTTCCATTGCGCGAATTTTACTCTAGCATTTTTATAAAATCCAAAAATTCATATTTTAATCCAATTCCTTTTGTGTGGTCTTCACCACTGCATTCCCTACATTCTCAAATTTTTCCATGATCCCACATATATTTTAAGGTGTTTAAACAAGGTTCATAAGGGGGTCACTTAATGCAGTCCATAGTCCAGAAACAAAATTCACTCCTCCGGCCATAACTAAAAATCTACACATTACCTAGCCATGAACCTTACATTTCCAGAAACTACATTCAATTATCTTTCCAACAATATATGGTTGGACATCAGGGGACATCATTTTGGGGTTCAAAATCGTGCTACAATACAGATCAAAGTCATTGGACAAAACTCAGCAAGCTCAAACTACTTAGATCCATCATTTTTCATATTTCCATAACATAATCAACACTTAGTACACTTAGATCATGGTTCATAACACTCATGGAGATATATATATTAACCATAGTCATAAAAGTCACAATCTCAACATCAAAACTCAAGATCCATGCTATCCAATACATATACATCCAAGATTAGTCCTAAAACACATGGATCTACTACCATACTTTATAAACAATACATAACCAAAAGAGTTTATGATTTGTATACCTTCTTGAGTAGCTAAAGACCTTGGGTGAGCTTTACAAACACTAAGAACACTTGGATGAGCCCTCGCAAACCTTAATCCTTCAAGATCTAAAAGATAACAACTTTGGTTAACACTCCTTCAATCCTTCAACAATTTTTATCTCAAGATTTAATGGATGAAATGCTATGAAATTGATACCATACCTCTATTATAATGCAAGGAAGCCCTATGATTTTTGCTTGAGGATGTAGGTGAGGAAAATATGGAGAGAAAATCTCTCTCCTCCTTCTCTTGATGGTTCGGCCGAGAGCTTCAAAGGGGGGGGGGAGAGTGTTTTGTTTGTGTTTTAATTTGAAAGGTAATAAAATGATATGTATGGTATGTATTATTGTGGGGATTAGATGTGGTTCACATGTTGCCAAGCTAGGGTCTAGGTTGTCTCCCAATGCCCTATTGTCCCCTAGGTTACAACACCCATCACACATGTCACTATTCACTTCTACTTTATGCTTTCTAGTTTCTTTTCCTAACTAGTTAGTTACATGGCACATGCATGTAATTTCTTTCCTTGTATTATTATTCTCCCACCAATGCTTGTTATTTAATCTTTACTTCGTATCGTATCTTAATTATTCTCTCGTAATAATATTTTGTCGCGTAGAGATTTCCCCTATAATTCCTTAAGTACTTATTGTGTAAATTCCTCGAATGTCCATAGTTCCTCGTCATAGTTCTTAATAAATCCTTTAATACTCTAACCATTCTCAAATCCCAAGTTTTATATATATTACTAACAATAAGACTCCTGCCTTCATAATCTCCCTTTATATCTTACATAATAAATGCAACAACGCAGTTTCTCAGACAATCAATTCTATTAATCAACAGGGATGACTAGAAAGGTTCCATAATGACAATGTCACAAGATATTAAATAAAAGGAAATATTACCAAAAATTAGGGTTCTTACAGCCTCCCCTCCTTAAAAGGATTCCGTCCCGGAATCAGGTTGAAAACAGTTGGGGGTGCCTTTCACGCATCGCGCTCTCTAGTTCCCATGTTGATTCTTCGACATTCTGATTCCTCCACAAAACTCTCACTAGTTTGACAACCTTGTTCCTCAGCACCTGTTCTTTTCTATCCATGATTTCTACGGGCTGCTCTACATATGTTAAGTCTGGTTGCAGATCCACTTGATCATGTTCTATCACATGTCGGAAGTCGGTATGGTATGGTCGTAGCATGGACACATGGAATACATTATGCACTTGCTGTAAGCTCGGGGGTAAGGCCAACTCGTAGGCTAACTTCCCAACTCGTTTCAAGATCTCAAAAGGTCCAATAAATCTCGGGCTTAGTTTTCCCTTCTTACCAAATCTCATCAATCCTTTCCACGGCGATACCTTCAACATCACAAAATCTCCTACCTCATATTCTTTGTCCTTGGGGGTCTGGTCCGCATACTTCTTCTGTCTGTCCTGGGCCGCTACCAGCCGTCCTCTTATGAGCTCGATAGTTTCTCTTGTCTGTTGGACCAGTTCAGGCCCTAAAATCTTCCGCTCTCCAACCTCTTCCCAACACAAGGGAGACCGACATCTCCGTCCGTATAAAGCTTCATATGGGGGCATGCCTATACTCGCATGGTAACTATTGTTGTAGGAAAATTCGATCAACGGCAAGTGGTCATCCCAACTTCCCTTAAAATCAATAGCACATACCCTTAACATGTCCTCGATGGTCTGGATGGTTCTCTCACTCTGTCCGTCTGTTTGGGGATGGTATGCAGTACTCATGTTTAAATTGGTCCCCACACAATCCTGAAAACTTCTCCAGAACCTGGAGTTGAATCTTGGGTCTCTATCTGATACAATGCTCACAGGAACCCCATGCCTAACCACAATCTCCTTTAAGTAAATATCTGCCAGCTTGTCGACTGTATATCTCTCGTTGATTGGAAGAAAATGTGCTGACTTGGTCAACCTATCGATAATTACCCAAATGGCATCATGATTAGTCTTGGTCCTTGGTAATCCGACCACAAAGTCCATCGCAATCTGCTCCCATTTCCACTCGGGTATCTCTAAGGGTTGCAACAATCCGATGGGCCTCTGGTGTTCGGCCTTCACTCTTTGACATGTCAAGCATTTACTTACCCACTCTGCCACGTCCTTCTTCATGTTAGGCCACCAATAGTATTCTCTCAGATCCCTATACATCTTAGTGCCTCCAGGGTGAATTGAGTACCTCGAACTATGAGCCTCTTGCAAAATCTCATCTTTTAACTCTTGAACGTTCGGGATCCATATCCTAGATGCGTACCTCATAATTCCATTCCCGTCCTTCTCACACTTAATTTCTTCGCCAGTCAAAACTTTCTCTATCGAATTCTTTTCTTCTTCTATCTTCCTTTCCTGGCATAACTTAATCTTTTCCAATAGCGGTGGTTGGACTTTTATTTCCATTAGACTTTCTTGTCCAATTCCTGGTAACCTCACTTCAATCTCTAGTTTCTCAAGGTCCTTGATCAATTCGTCCACTAACGTTATCATCTTAAGCTTCTCCTTTCGGCTAAGTGCATCGGCCACTACGTTGGCCTTCCCTGGGTGATAATGAATCTCACAATCATAATCTTTGATTAGCTCTAACCGTCTCCTCTGCCTCATGTTTAACTCTTTCTGAGTGAATATGTACTTTAAGCTCTTGTGTTCCGTGTAGATTTCGCACTTTTCTCCGTAAAGATAATGTCTCCAGATCTTCAAAGCAAAAACTATCGCTGCTAATTCCAAATCATGGGTGGGGTATCTTATCTCATACTCTTTAAGTTGTCTGGACGCATAAGCAATCACCTTACCGTGCTGCATAAGCACACACCCTAAACCTTTATGGGATGCGTCGCTATCACAAAATCTCCCTTATCATCAGGTAGGGCTAGTACTGGTGCTGTCACCAACCTCTTTTCAACTCTTGGAAGCTCTCTTCGCATTTTTCAGTCCACACAAACTTCTCGGTCTTGCGAGTTAGTCGGGTCAAAGGGGCTGCTATCTTTGCAAAGTCTTGAACAAATCTCCTATAGTAGCCAGCCAATCCTATGAAACTTCTCACCTCTGTTGGAGTGGTTGGTCTCTCCCAATTTGATACAGCCTCTATTTTGGCTTGGTCCACTAAAATGCCTTGTTCGCTAATCACATGTCCTAAAAACTGAACTTCCTTCAACCAAAATTCACACTTTGAGAACTTAGCATACAACTTTTCTTCCCTCAATGCTCCCAATACAATCCTCAAGTGCTCTGCATGTTCCTCCTTCGTCTTGGAATAAATCAAGATATCATCGATGAAGACTATAACACACTTGTCCAAGTATTTCTTGAAGACTCGATTCATTAAGTCCATGAAAGCTGCAGGGGCATTCGTTAACCCAAATGACATCACTAGGAACTCATAGTGTCCATACCGGGTGCGAAAGGCCGTCTTTGGTATATCTTCTGGTTTAATCTTTAACTGGTGGTACCCGGTCCGCAAATCAATCTTAGAGAAATAAACTGCATCTTTCAATTAGTCAAACAGGTCATCTATCCTGGGCAAGGGATACTTATTCTTTATAGTCACCTTGTTCAACTCCCTGTAGTCTATACATAATCTCATGCTGCCGTCCTTCTTTTTCACGAATAACACCGGGGCTCCCCACGGTGACACACTAGGTCTTATCATCCCTTTATCCAACAACTCTTGTAGCTGAGTGGCTAGCTCTTTCATCTCCACTAGGGCTAGCTGATATGGGGCTTTCGAAATTGGGGCCGTACCCGGAACTAAGTGTATAGCGAACTCGATGTCTCTATCAGGTGGTAGCCCTGGAAGATCATCCGGAAACACGTCCGCGAACTCATTAACGACAGGGATTTCCTGCAGGCTTGGTGCCTCCTTCTTGGTATCCTTCACATAGGCTAAATAGGCTTCGCATCCTTTACGTAACAACTTCTTAGCTTGGATCATAGTCAGGAACTTTTGGTTTTGCCGTTTCCCACTGAATACTACTTCCTCGTCCCCTGGCAGTCTCAAACTTACTTTCTTCTTGACACAATCAATCTGGGCCCCGTGGGTTGTTAACCAATCCATACCTACTATTACGTCAAACTCCCCTAGTTTAAAAGGTATTAAGTCTACCCGAAAGTGTCGCCCTTCTATTTCTAGGTCACAACCTGGACATACTTGGCTAACGGGAATAATTTCATGATTAGCTATCTCTATTTGCAATCTGTCTTTCAATGGTTCAGTCTTAAGGCCTAACTGACATACAAAATCTAGAGATATGAAAGACTTGGTAGCTCCCGAATCAAACAAAACATTTGCTTTAACTGAGTTGAGTAGTAGGGTACCTGCAATCACATCCGTGTTTCTCACGGCATCCTGCACCGTCATGTTAAAAGTTCTTGCAGTAGGGGCCTTGTTAAAAGCAGTTCCACTCACTCTCGATGCAGCTGGCCCAGAGGACATACATTCCCTCATTCGGTGCCCTGGTTTCCCACACTTGAAGCAATTACCTCCGGCACTCGGGTTGTTACTAGTTCCGCGACAGGCGTTAGCATAGTGCCCTGTCAGCCCACACTTGAAGCATTTCACATCTTGCAGGTTACACACGCCCGCATGTTTCCTTCCACATTTATTGCATTCTGGGGGTTGGGCTCGGGATGGGGTAGAGTAAGACGATCCCTGTGGTCGGCCGCCCTGGCCCACACTCCAACTTTCAGCTCTCTTGGTTCCAAAGTTCCCGCTGGGTTGGGACATCGTTCCTCGCTTAAATTTGCTTGGAAAGCTCCCACCAGCAGAGTTTCCCTTTCGACTATCAAACTTCCTCTTCTTTCCTTCCCTCTCTTTCTGCATCTGTTCACTTCCAGCCTCAACAATTGACGCTTTCTGTACCATGGTGGCATAGTCTGTCAGCTCAAGAACCGCCACACGATTCTGAATCCATTGTTTTAGCCCTAATTGAAATCTTCGGGCCCTCTTTGCCTCAGAGTTCACATATTCTGGCACAAACCTTGACAACTTAGTAAATTTGGCCTCATACTCGGCCACTGTCATGTTTCCTTGCTTCAGTTCCAAAAACTTCAGCTCCATTTGTGTCTCCATGAACCTAGGAAAGTACTTCTCCAAGAACAGCTCGCTAAATCTCTCCAAGGTCACCACACCTCTTCCTTCCAAATTCTTCTTAGCTTCCCACCAGTAGTTCGTCTCACCCTTCAGAAGGTAAGTGGCGAAAACAGTCTTCTGCTCCTCAGCGACACCTAGTATCTCGAAATATTTTTCCATTTCCTTCAGCCAGGCCCTTGCCTCGACAGGGTCGGCAGTTCCTTTAAATTCTGGGGGTTTCAGGGATTTGAAGTTCCGGAAAGCATTAGCATTAGCATTTTGGGGTGGTTGCTGAACTGGGGGACGGTCCAAGTTCTGCCTAAGTAACTCCATGAACTGTTCCATAGGGCCTCCCCTAGGATGTTCTACCTCTCGGGTATCATCACCAGCTTCTTCTTCTTCATACTCAGAGTCATCAAACAAGTTATGATCGTTGCCCTCATTCTCACTCAGGTTGACATTCTCCAATTTATGGTTCTGGTGGCCTCCGGCTCCATGGTGGCTACCCTGGCCCTCAGAACTGATCGGGTGAGCTCGAGTGTTCATTCTTCTGGGTGGTATGATTCTGATAATAAAACAAGAAAGGGGTTAGGGTTTTCCAGTTACCTGACAGCGTTTGCACGGGTCAGGAGCGTATCGTTCCTCCTCATAAGGGTGGAAGTGCAAAAGTTTTTAATAATCCGATGTTGGAGATAAAATGTCAAACATTTTTGGGGAAAAATCCCTTTGGGATGCGAAAAAATTTACAAGAGTTTTCAAAATTTCGAAACCTCAAAAATATTTTTCAAACTTTCAAAACAAAATATTTTTTTTTTGAAAAATTTATTTTTAAAGATTGTAGGAACATTTTTGGAAATTGTAGAAAACAATTTGAAATTGCATATCGTAAATTTGAAACATCATGGTTGTATTTGTGGCTTGTAGCAATTGTATAGTCACAGTTGTATATCAAAACAGTAAAGCATGGCATCGGAAAGTAAAGCAGTTGAGGCAATATTAAGGAAACTGAATCTAAATAAGTACGGTACAAGGGTTATCACAAAGTTTGGATGTTAGAGCCAAATACATAGTTCCGATGTCAAAGTCTAACAAAAGTGGAACAAATACAAATACATCATCCGAATAGTCAGGCTACACAAAAGTAGGCTACATCCATACATACTACCCGAAGTCACATCTACATATCTGTAGGTCAGTCTACTCATCCACTGGTCAGAAAGGATACCACTGCACAAGTCAACTATCCCGCAAAATCGACACACTAATGTCATCTGAACCTAGGGGACTGATCTATCGGTAACGCATCATGGGGCCGCGCCGCGATGGAGCAAGGTCCTCACTCGGGCAAATGCACGACGCACAACACGCCTAGCATCCCTAGCCTGGATCACTCCCCCCCTCGCGGATCCCTAATCCAAGAATCCTATCGCGACTCCTCATCTCAATCCTGTGGAGTCGAGCTCTAGTCCTCCTAGCAACAGCAGTCCTCATCTCAGCCTGGATCCTCAAGCGCGCCTCGCGCTCCTCCACTAGTGCCCGCCTCACCTCGTTAAGTCGGGCCTCTGCAGATAGTAAGTCTCGGGTCATGAACTGTACCACGTAAGCATTCTCAGTACCCGACACTGGGGGTAGGTCCATCGGTGGAGGTGGTATGACAGGAACAGGAGTAGGTGCATCAGCAGCAGCAGGAGCAGGAGCAGTAGCAGGGGTAGGGTCAAGCTCCTCCTCGTCATAAGTGTCATCCTCAGAGTCACCGTCCGATGAAACAGGGCTAGATGTCCGTGGAGAAGGTGGTGGTGACACAACACGACCCTCACCGGATCTCACACTCTCCTCATCAGTAGCTACAGGAGATGGGGTAACAGGCTCTGGCTCGGGCTCAGGCTCAAAGGGCTCCTCAACGGGATCCTCATCATCAGTACTCTCTATCAGTGTAATCCAGGGGCCAA
Organism: Saposhnikovia divaricata; assembly: GCA_036435485.1. Lineage (NCBI taxonomy): Eukaryota > Viridiplantae > Streptophyta > Magnoliopsida > Apiales > Apiaceae > Saposhnikovia > Saposhnikovia divaricata. The sequence continues at coordinate 867,502 of JAZHRN010000145.1, read as the reverse complement.
GGTCGGAGTCAGCACCCATATCCTCCTCAGGATCCTCGGTCTCTCGTATCAGGGCCTCATCATGCTCTCTCTCGAAAGCCTTAGGGTCTGGTATCTCCTCCATCTACACAAGGGAAATAAGGTGGGTCACTAACCATAAAAGAAGGGTTTAGGAGTAGTTCCCTCACGGGCCTTAAAGTCAGGACTATATCCGATAACCCGACTACAAACTCGATGAGAGTTCTAAGTATTATTAAAGTTGTTATTAGGGTTATCGTTATTGTTATTATTATTAGGGTTGCTTTCTTAAATTACTATCATTTTTGAGAACTGTAACCTCGCTCTGATACCATTTCTGTGACGCCCCCAGATCCGGGGTCGGAGATCTAGGCGCTCACGGTCCATTTTCCGTTAGTAACATACCTTTTCTTGCACATAATATATATAACACAGCCATCGACCCCACAATAAACTCACACCACACTCACACACACAGGTTAGAGCCACAGAAACGTCACACATTGATTAAACAGTAATAAAGTTATCAGAGTTATTACAGACCGAATTAAATAGTATTTATGCTACCAGCAACACTTCGATATGAAGCGAAGTTGGCGGCTTGAAAGTTTGTTACGATACACTGCCTTGCACAGGTCATGCTGATAAATAAAACGAACTAACAAAAGCTGCCAACCAATCCGGCTAATGGGGCCTACCGGTGGAATCTCAAGTGGTGGCTCGGGTCTAGTCACCTGCTTTCGAACAGTCTGCCTGGGTCTTGCCATTTCGCTTAGCTGTTGTGTCTGTAAAGTTTGAAAACAAGCAAGAGTGATCAACTATAGCTCAGCAAGAAATATATGTATACGGTAAGCAATATAACATTTCATATGATTGGCAGTTAATAAACTTGTTTGTTTCAATCAGTTATAAAATCACTTGTCATAGTTGAAAAATCTCGAAGGTGCAACAATATGTGCCCTTGTTTTCAAAATAAACTTGCAGTTCTAGATACTGCATTGATTCAACATCTTTCTCATCAAAATAGAACACTATCAGCAACTTGGCACAAAAGCCTAAGAGGCAGTGTCAAAGCATTTTTCCAAAATGGAGGAATGGGACTTAAAGAAGACACAAAAACCTGACAAGGATTGACGAAGATCAGTCGCCACATCCCAGTCCAATCATCCGCGGGTCTTCTCTACCGGTAGAAGGATATAAACTACATCCGTAACTATCCCTCGGGTGAAAACTACATCCGTAATCACCCTCGATGAAAACTACATCCGTAATCATCCTTCGACAACACCTGGGCCGGAATAATAAGTGATGGACCGCCTGGCTCACGGCCGCTTACACATCCCGGGAATCGTTCGTCAACGGTTCCCACACCTGCCAGAGTCCCTTTTTCTTTTCTTTTAAAACTTGATTTTGATTGAAAACAGAGTAATTGAGGTTCGACATCAGTCGACCGATGATTCTTGAAATCATACAAGAAGCAGAATCTGACCGGGGGTTTTCGAAAATGTTTTGAGTTCGAAAGAGTTTGAGTTTGAAAGTATTAAAAGTATCTTGGATTAACTTTGTCTTTAAATAATGAACAATGATTAATAAATAGTATTTTAAGATTTAATATTAATAATTAATAAAATAATTATTCGATAAAATAAACTTTTAATCCAAGATAGGGTTTCGAGTATTTACGAAGATATAACAATAGTTATTTGAGTATACGATACCACCCGAATGACCCTTCGGGTTTTCGCAATCTAAATACGATATAATAATATACCGCTCCCCGGTCAATAGTATATACGGACCGCTACGACCTCTATTGCTAGAGTCGTTGTCCGAAGAAAACATTTCAATCTAAGTTCAAGGGGTAAAAGCATACATGTACTTGTTCAATCTCAATTGCATCAATACTTCGATAAACATAGCATTTGATATAATTTGAAAACTACAAACACAACAGTGAAAATCCTTGTATAGGGATAAGTTTTGAAAAGTAAACTTGCCTTGGTTTGGTTGGGGTGGTCGAGCGTGCGGATTCGAACGATATAAACATAAGCAATAATCGTTCGTTAGTACCTTAACAATATCTCTTTAATTACGGGGTTTTAAGGGGGTACGAAATTAACATAACGACTTTGTCTTATGACTCTCTAGCCCCACTATAGGTCCATGTCATCACTCGATTACGCTCGTCACTTACTCGACTTAATTTAGTTACCACGTTCGAATCATAACCACTAACCCTAGAATCATGTTCCACTAATCGACTTTTTCCATTGCGCGAATTTTACTCTAGCATTTTTATAAAATCCAAAAATTCATATTTTAATCCAATTCCTTTTGTGTGGTCTTCACCACTGCATTCCCTACATTCTCAAATTTTTCCATGATCCCACATATATTTTAAGGTGTTTAAACAAGGTTCATAAGGGGGTCACTTAATGCAGTCCATAGTCCAGAAACAAAATTCACTCCTCCGGCCATAACTAAAAATCTACACATTACCTAGCCATGAACCTTACATTTCCAGAAACTACATTCAATTATCTTTCCAACAATATATGGTTGGACATCAGGGGACATCATTTTGGGGTTCAAAATCGTGCTACAATACAGATCAAAGTCATTGGACAAAACTCAGCAAGCTCAAACTACTTAGATCCATCATTTTTCATATTTCCATAACATAATCAACACTTAGTACACTTAGATCATGGTTCATAACACTCATGGAGATATATATATTAACCATAGTCATAAAAGTCACAATCTCAACATCAAAACTCAAGATCCATGCTATCCAATACATATACATCCAAGATTAGTCCTAAAACACATGGATCTACTACCATACTTTATAAACAATACATAACCAAAAGAGTTTATGATTTGTATACCTTCTTGAGTAGCTAAAGACCTTGGGTGAGCTTTACAAACACTAAGAACACTTGGATGAGCCCTCGCAAACCTTAATCCTTCAAGATCTAAAAGATAACAACTTTGGTTAACACTCCTTCAATCCTTCAACAATTTTTATCTCAAGATTTAATGGATGAAATGCTATGAAATTGATACCATACCTCTATTATAATGCAAGGAAGCCCTATGATTTTTGCTTGAGGATGTAGGTGAGGAAAATATGGAGAGAAAATCTCTCTCCTCCTTCTCTTGATGGTTCGGCCGAGAGCTTCAAAGGGGGGGGGGAGAGTGTTTTGTTTGTGTTTTAATTTGAAAGGTAATAAAATGATATGTATGGTATGTATTATTGTGGGGATTAGATGTGGTTCACATGTTGCCAAGCTAGGGTCTAGGTTGTCTCCCAATGCCCTATTGTCCCCTAGGTTACAACACCCATCACACATGTCACTATTCACTTCTACTTTATGCTTTCTAGTTTCTTTTCCTAACTAGTTAGTTACATGGCACATGCATGTAATTTCTTTCCTTGTATTATTATTCTCCCACCAATGCTTGTTATTTAATCTTTACTTCGTATCGTATCTTAATTATTCTCTCGTAATAATATTTTGTCGCGTAGAGATTTCCCCTATAATTCCTTAAGTACTTATTGTGTAAATTCCTCGAATGTCCATAGTTCCTCGTCATAGTTCTTAATAAATTCTTTAATACTCTAACCATTCTCAAATCCCAAGTTTTATATATATTACTAACAATAAGACTCCTGCCTTCATAATCTCCCTTTATATCTTACATAATAAATGCAACAACGCAGTTTCTCAGACAATCAATTCTATTAATCAACAGGGATGACTAGAAAGGTTCCATAATGACAATGTCACAAGATATTAAATAAAAGGAAATATTACCAAAAATTAGGATTCTTACAGACAGTGATTTAGTCGAAAAAGAATGTTCTTTGAGACTTAAGCCTGTTATCAAAGCAACTTTAACTAAATTGAATAAAAAGTACGGGCCTGTCAACAAGAATTTTTTTAATGGAGAATATAGCAATACTGAATCAGTTGAGAAAAGAAACATAGGCAACTTGTCCCACAAGCAATTGAAGTACAAGCTAGAAAATGTTAAGTCAGGTGTTAAGGACAAGAAAAAGAACAGAAATGGTAAGGTAGGGATTAACAAACACAACAATTACACACCTGACAAATATGCTCCTAGGAAAGAATGTGCAAAGTGTGGAAGTATTAATCATTTATCTACCAACTGCAAAGCTATGAAAAATCCTTTGATGCCTAACATACCTATGCTTGTGCCTGCTGTGAATGTTATTCCAAATATGTATGCTCCCTCTGCTCATGCATCTAGTTAATATGCTAACATGCCATTCATGCATAATCCATACTATAATGCTTTCAATATGCCACAGATGCCATAGATGATGAATAGCATGTTTGCACAGACTATGCCTAACAATGCTATCAACTATAAAAAATATGAGCCAGTATCAAATTCTGTCTCTCAAAGGCCTAAACCTAAAGTCAAAATTGATTTAACTCAATCTAAACTTTTGGTTAAAAGGAATTTGAAGGATAAGAAATTGGCTAACAAGGTAGGACCCAAGAAAACTTGGGTACCAAAATCAACTTGATTTTGTTTTGATGTGTGAAGGGAAACAGAAAGAATCTTTGGTATCTGGACAGTGGTTGTTCTAGGCATATGACTGGAGATTCTACCCTGCTCACTAAGCTTGAGGAGAGAGCTGGCCCTAGCATTACCTTTGGAGACAACAGCAAAGGATATACTAGAGGATATGGCTTGATTTCAAAAGGGAATGTTGTCATTGAAGAAGTAGCAATGGTTGATGGACTTAAGCATAACTTGCTAAGTGTCAGCCAACTGTGTGATAAAGGCCAGAATGTCTGGTTCACATCTGAAGCTTGTGTAATTTTCAAGAAAAGTGACAACAAGGTAGTGTTGACAGGAGATAGAAGAGGAAATGTGTACATTGTTGACTTCAATTCAACAAATGCAAACATGACTACATGTCTTCTCAGCAAGGCAAGTGTAGATGAAGGTTGGCTTTGGCATAAAAGACTGTCACACTTGAGTTTTAAAGCAATGAATGAGTTGGTAAAGAAGGATTTGGTTAGAGGTATTCCAAAATTGGATTACTCCAAGGATGGATTGTGTGATGCATGCCAGAAAGGGAAGCAGAAGAAGGCCTCTTTCAAATCAAAGTCAATGTCATCAATTGATCAACCCTTGCAACTACTTCACATGGATCTCTTTGGACCAGTCAATGTGTTGTCAATCTCAAAGAAGAAATACTGTCTTGTGATTATTGATGATTTCTCAAAATTCTCTTGGATATTCTTTCTGCACTCTAAGGATGAGGCGGGTGAAGTCATTATAAATCACATTAAGATAGTCAACAACAATCCTCTACTCAAAGTAAGAATTAGAAGTGACAATGGAACTGAGTTCAAGAATTCTGTAATAAGAGAGTTTTTTGAAGAAGAAGGAATTATTCAAGAATTCTCTGCACCAAGAACTCCTCAACAAAATGGTGTAGTAGAAAGAAAGAACAGAACTCTAATTGAAGCTGCAAGAACAATGCTTAAGAGTCTAAGCTACCAACATACTTCTGGGCAGAAGCTATAAACACTGCATGCTACACTCAGAATATTTCTTTGGTCAATCAAGCAAAAGGCATGACACCTTATCAACTTTTCAAAGGCAAGAAACCAACAATCAACTTTCTGCATGTCTTTGGATGCAAATGCTTTGTATTGAAAAATCATGGTGAGTATCTTGGAAATTTGATTCAAAGGTAGATGAAGCTATCTTTGTTGGATACTCAGCTGGAAAATCCTACAGAGTCTACAACCTAAGACTAAACATTGTAATGGAGTCCATACATGTTGTCTTTGATGACAAGAAAATATTCGGTCTAGTAGATGAAGGTTTTCATGAGTCTCTCTCATTTGAGAATGAGAGAAGTGGTGAAGAAAGTGAAGATGATGATGAAGAATGGAGATCAAATGGTGTAAGAAACAGACAAGGATCATCAGTTGAAGTGCAGAATGAACCACTTGTTGAAGAGCAACTTACACCATTAGTTGGAAATCAATTTGAAGCATCTGTAGAAAATCAAAGAGAAGCATCTGTTGATGAATCTGCAAGAACTCCATCAATCTCGAGGGCCATACACTCAGGGGGAGTTTCTCACAGTCAAAACTCAACAATAAGCCACAATGAACAACACAGAGAAAATGAAGCCACTTCATCAAGGTCAAACTTACCACCATAAAGAAAATGGACCAGGGATCATCCATTTGAGCTTATCATTTGAGATCCTAATGTAAAGGTCCAAACCAGAAGAGTAACTCAAGAAGAATGCTTGTATAGCAGTTTTCTATCCAAAGAGTAACCTAAGAGAGTTGAAGATGCTCTTCTGGATCCAGACTGGGTTTTAGCAATGCAAGAAGAGCTAAACCAGTTTGAAAGAAATGAAGTATGGAAACTTGTACCCAAACCTAAAGACAAATCAGTTATTGGCACTAAGTGGGTATTCAAGAACAAGATGGATAAGAATGGCATAGTCACAAGGAATAAAGCTAGATTAGTGGCTAAAGGCTACTGTCAAGAGGAAGGAATTGACTTTGAAGAAACCTTTGCACCAATGGCAAGGTTAGAAGCAATAAGGATCTTCCTGGCCTATGCAGCGTATGCCAATTTCAAAGTCTTTCAAATGGATGTCAAGAGTGCATTTCTGAATGGTATTCTGGAGGAGGAGGAGTATGTTAGTCAACCGCCTGGTTTTAACGATCCAGACTTTCCGGAATATGTGTTCTTTCTACTCAAAGCACTCTATGGCCTGAAGCAAGCACCTAGAGCCTGGTATGACACACTCTCACAGTTCCTTATAGAGAATCACTTCATTCGAGGTACTGTTGATAAAACTCTCTTTTAAAGAAATGTCAATGGCTCTATGATACTTGTCCAAATTTATGTAGATGATATAATATTTGGGTCTACAGATGAGAAACTTTGCAAGAGATTTGCCAAACTCATGCAAAGTAGATATGAAATGAGTATGATGGGTGAATTAACTTATTTTCTTGGTTTACAAGTTAAACAAGTGAATGAGGGAATTTTTATAAGTCAAACAAAATACATTTATGATCTTTTAAAAATGTTTGATTTAGTAGATTGCTCTTCTGCAAAAACACTCATGGCCACTGCCACTAAGCTTGAACTAAATACTGAGGAAAAGAAGGTGGACATGACAAGTTATAGGGGCATGGTTGGATCTCTTTTATACTTAACAGCTAGTAGACCTGATATTATGTTTGCTACATGTTTATATGCTAGATTTCAAGCTGATCCTAGGGAATCTCACTTAGTAGCTATTAAAAAGATTTTCAGATATCTCAAGGGAACACCAAGCCTTGGCATTTGGTACCTTAGAGATTCTGGTTTTGATCTAACTGGTTACTCAGATGCAGATTATGTAGGTTGCAAAATGGATAGAAAAAGTACCACAAGAACCTGTCAATTCTTGGGAAACAAGCTGGTCTCATGGTTCAGCAAGAAGCAGAACTCAAAATCTACCTCAACTGCAAAGGCTGAATACATAGCAGCAGGGAGTTGTTGTGCACAGATTCTATGGATGAGAAATCAACTACTTGACTATGGAGTTAAAGTTGAAAAGATCCCAATTTTCTGTGACAACACTAGTGCAATTGCAATATCATAGAATCCAGTGCAGCATTCTAGAACCAAGCACATAGACATCAGATACCATTTCATCAGGGAGCATGTGATGGAAGGCACTGTGGAACTGCATTTTGTTCCTAGTGAAAAACAGTTGGCAGACATTTTTACTAAAGCTTTGGATGAAGCAACCTTTTCAAGGTTGGTAAGTGAACTTGGTATGTTAAATTTCACATGATCTTTTAAAATGTCTGTTCAATTAGTTGCAGCCAGTGAATTTCATTCTCTGGATTTTGTTTGTTTTATTTGCTTATCTACATGATTATTCTGGAGATATCATTGTAGCATAATTAAATAAATATTTTATTGACATATATCAATTAATGATATTTTGTTAATTTTATGTCTATTTAATTGTGAGTTTATCTGATTATTGTGGATTAATTCTTGATTTACTGCGTGATTATTTTTAAATCCATAATAATTACAAGTATTAAATATGTGTATATGTGTATAGGCTGATAGGTTTCGGTGATAAGATGTTTTTTGGCTAATTAGGTTGTTAGATGATAAATTATTGAGCGGTGTTATTTTTCAACATAACCTGTCACTATCACACCTAACCCACTAAACCTTGAAACCTTATAAATGATGAGTTTTTGTTTGTGTTTAACATCATCATTTTTCAGATATACAGAGCATATACACACAATTGCTGAATATTTCGAGCTTTGATCGGAAAGATCTCTCAATCTAGCCGGTCGTTTTTAGATCGGATTTCATATTCTTGATTTATACATCATCCTTTATAAAAACTAACCCTTGTTTTTGAATTTCCTCAAAGTTTTGAAAATGGCATTGCAGGGAAGCTTTTTAATAGCTAAAGTTAATCCTATTTCCATTCAGCAAATCGAAACCATTCTGGATGAGCAATTTCGGGCTTGGACACAATTTCTGAATGAACATTCATTAATTTGCTATGCTTTAGTTACACCAGTGCAGCTTAACCATGATGCATTGCGTGAACTATATTGCATTGCGGTTAACACTTCTGGACAGGACGGGTGTGCAATCACATATAGACTGTTTGGTAGGTCGATTAGGGTGTGCAAATAGTGGTACTGTTCAAATAGTGGTACTGTACAAATAGTAGTACTGTGCAAATAGTGGTACTGTGCAAATAGTGGTACTATGGAAATAGTGGTACTGTGCAAATAGTGGTTGGTGGGGCCCACAGTGGTAGGTGATGAATAGTGGTACTATTCAAATAGTGGCTGATGGGGCCCACGGGAGTTGTTGAAATAGTAAATGGTAGGTGAAATAGTGCCCTCCTTCAGCCTATAAATAGGCCTGTTGTATTTCATTTCAAAATACACCTCAACACACAACTCTCTCTTCTCTCTCTTATATCTTCTCTATGTAAGCTGCTAGACAATCCATCAAGTAGGGAAGCCAGCTTAGCCTGCTTTCAAGAAGTGTCGGGTAGAAGGTCCTCGTGCCTAAACTATCCTTAGGAGCGTTTTGGTTTTGAAGCTAATCCATTGGATTTGAAGTTGTAAAACCCCTTCGAGTTTATTATCAATAAAGATATATTCTCGGAATTATTTTTTTTTGTAGTATCGTATTCAACCCCCCTTCTATGATACTTTGGGACCTAACAGGTTGAATACAATTGTATAAGATTTTTGACTTAAATAGAAATGATAACACAAGTATGAATAAATAACAGCTTTATTAACTCTGATATAAAACTGTTACAAACTCTCTCAAGAAATTCTGATGTTCTTGAGAGCTTCTAAGTTACAAGATATCTCGTGTAAGCGATTACTCAAATGTAAAACCTAAACTGTGTTTATATACATTACGCAGCTACCCTATCAATTACAAGATATGTCAAATTAATTAACAACTATTTACAATGCATATCCTAACTGATAGTTACTATCCTATAAAATAGGAGTCGATAAATCAATCTTCTTTGATCTCTGGACTAATAAAAATCTTCATCTAATCCTGACCAGCTTCCAATACTGATAACTCCTAATACTAACATTGTACTACTGATGATGTCAGCATCAGTATCTGATCAGTAGTCCAGATCCTGATATCACTTGAATCAATATCTAACACCTTGAGATATCTAAAAATTCTCTTCACAGCAATTAAATGAGATTCCTTAGGATCATTTTGGAATCTAGTACATAAACAGGTAGAAAACATTATATCTTGTCTACTAACAGTTAAGTATAACAATGAGCCTATCATGCCTCTATAGCTAGTATTATCAATACTCTTTCCATTAGGATCAGAGTCTAGTTTAGTGGCTGTTGCCATGGGTGTCTTTGCAATTGCACAGTCTTGAAAGTCAAACCTTTTTAAAAGATCTTTGATATACTTAGACTGATTAATGAAAATACCAGTCTTACTCTATTTGACCTGCAAGCCTAAAAAGAAATTTAGTTCACCCATCATGCTCATCTGATACTTAGATTGCATAAGCTTACTAAACTTAGCACATAACTTTTCATTAGTAGAATCAAATATGATGTCATCAACATAAACTTGAACTAAAAGCAAATCACATTTTACCTTTCTAAAGAAAAGAGTTTTATCAATTGTACCTCTTGTGAAGCCATTTTCAAGAAGAAATTTAGATAAGGTTTTATACCATGCTCTTGGTGCCTGCTTTAGTCCATAGAGTGCCTTGTCAAGTTTGTAGACATGATTTGGAAATTTTAGATCAACAAAACCAGGTGGTTGCTCCACATATACTTCCTCATCAATTTTTCCATTTAGAAAAGCACTCTTCACATCCATCTGGTATACTTTGAATTTTGAATGAGCTGCAAATGCAAGAAACATTCTGATTGCTTCCAATCTTGCAAAAGGAGCAAAGGTTTCATCATAATCAATTCCTTCTTCCTGTGAGTATCCTTTGGCTACCAGTCTTGCCTTATTTCTTACAATCATACCAGATTCATCTAGCTTGTTTCTGAAAACCCATTTTGCACCAACAATAGATCTATCTTTAGGTCTTGGTACTAATTTCCAGACTTTGTTTCTCTTAAACTCATTTAGCTCTTCCTGTATTGCAATTACCTAATCAGGATCCTGTAAAGCTTCTTCTACCTTCTTAGGTTCATTCTTTGAGAGAAAGCAGCTATACAAGCATTCATTGTGAGCTGATCTTTTAGTTTGAATACCACTATTTGGATCACCAATAATTAAGTCTTCAGTATGATCCCTTGTCCATTTTCTAACAGGTGGTAGATTTCTCCTGCTAGACTCTCCCCCTAAGTTAGTGGTATCTCTTGTAGAAGATTGTTCATTACCTTCAAAAGTTTCCCCTTGATCAGTGGAATCAGTAGACTCTATACTGCTGCTAGTACCTGAACTATCTTCATTAGACTCTGAAGAGTTAGTCCCTGAAGGAGTAGACTCTGAATGGTTGTTCTGCTCCTGACTGGTACTATGTTCTCCTTGATTGTTTTGTTCCCCCTTAACAGTAGCATTCCCTTGAGGAGTAACAGAAATTTCTTCTGGAGAACCTTCATCATCACTAGAGAGTATCTCAGAATCCTTAAAATTTTCAAATTCCAACTTGTCATGGCTTTCATAAGTTTGCAGAATTCCAAATTTCTTGTCATCAAATGCAACATGAATTAATTCCATAACAATGTGAGTTCTGAGATTATAAACTTTGAAGGCCTTTGATGTAGAATATCCTAGAAAGATTGTTTCATCTAACTTGGCTTCAAATTTTCCTAATTGTTCAGGATGAACTTTCAGGACATAACATTTGCATCCAAAGATGTGAAAATATTTCACACTTGGCTTCTTTCCTTGGATCATCTCATAGGGTGTCTTTCCATGACTGTTCACCAAGGTGCAATTTTTAATGAAACATGCAGTATTGACAGCTTCTGCCCAGAAGTAGGTTGGAAGCTTTGCATCTGCAAGCATGGTTCTAGCTGCCTCTATGAGAGTTCTGTTCTTTCTTTCCACTACACCATTTTGCTGAGGTGTTCCAGGTGCAGAGAATTGTTGAGAGATTCCATTGTCTACACAATACTCCTCCATTATAGAATTATTAAATTCTGTTCCATTATCACTCCTTAGTATCTTGACTTTGTACTTGGAGCTGTTCTGAATATTCTTGACAAGCTCAATGATTTGCTGAGGAGCTTCATCTTTCTTGTGGAGAAAGAACACCCATGTAAACCTTGTGTAATCATCCACTATAACTAGAGCATATCTTTTCTTGTTGATAGACATAATGTTCACTGGACTAAATAAATTAAGATGCAGCATATGAAATGGTTCAGTAATTGAATTTTCTGTCTTGCTCTTTAAAGTGGTTCTTTTCTGTTTACCAAGCTGACAAGCATCACAAAGTCCATTTTGCACAAAATTCACCTGAGGTAGGCCTCTCACAAGAGTGTGCTTAACAAGTTGATTAAGCTTCTTGAAGTTGAGATGTGAGAGCTTCTTGTGCCAATTCCAGCTTTCATCAGTTGATGCCTTACTGTAAAGACATCTTACAACTCCTCTAGTTGAATCTCTTAGGCTGGCTTCATAAATGTTACCATGTCTCTGAACAGTTAGAACAATGTCTCCATTCTTCATATTCGTGATTTTACATCCTACACTATCAAAGATTGATTGGTAACCTTTATCAACTAGTTGACTTATGCTTAAAAGAGTGTGTTTCAAGCCTTCAACTAGTGCTACATTTTTAATGATGACATTCCCCAAAACAATTGAGCCATATCCCAGAGTTTCTCCTTTGTTGCCATCTCCAAAAGATATTACTGGGCCAGCTTTCTTCTCAAACTTTGTAAGCAGAGACTTCTTTCCAGTCATATGTCCAGAGCATCCACTATCCAGGATAATTGAATGCTTCTTTCATGTGCCCTGCAAACAAAAAAATAACTACTTAGAAATTTTTGGGACCCAGCCTTGATTGGATCCTTTCTTACTAGATTTAGAAACAACAGGCTTTGAAGATTTTCCTTTTGAGTTACCTGTTTTAGAGTCAATTCTGACCTCTGATTTCACAACCTGCTTGTGACTAGGAGTTTCAGATTTCAAAGATTAATAGTCATAATACAGTTCATGATAATCTTTACACATGTAAATAGAATGGAGTAAACTACCACAATGATAACAAGTTTTTTATGGTTGGTACTGAATTTTCTGAGTCTTGGGGAATCTGGACTCAGTTTTCCAAGAAGGTTTTTGATTGCAGTCTAGGGCCGAATGATTATGATTACCATATTTATAGCATTTCTTCCTACGTGCATCATGTACATTCTTGTAATTATTCTCTTTATTAATACCTTCTTTTCCATTCCTATTTCTCTTGGTTTTGTTAGACTCTGAAAGACTTTCAAGTCTCTGTTTTAACTGATACTTAGACAAAAAGCCTATATTAGCATTCTTAGGTTTATCTAACACTTTACTATCTGAATTAGTGTTGTCAATTCTTTTGTGCACAACTGGGGTACCATTGGAATCAACAAATTAACATGCTTAGGTTCAGAAATTATCTTCTTACCTTCAGATTTAGATGTGCTAGCTTCTACTTTTCTATCATCAATGACAATAGCTACTTCATTTGCCTTGTCAAAACCTAAGCCATTAACCTTACCAAGATTCTGATTGTTAATAATGTCATGAGTCTTCTTGCAAGAGGTATTCCATGTGTGAAACCTATCTCTATCTTCCTCTAGTTCTTTTCTTACATAGTCATAAGCCTCAAGAATAACACTATAATCATGCTTAGCCTTATCAGAATTTAACCTGTACTATTCCATTTGAACTTGCTCAGACTCTAGAAAATTATTCCTATCAACTATTTCATCATTCTTAATCTTAAGATCATCTCTTTCACTAGTAAGAATTCTGAAGTTAGTCATAAGATTCTTAATCTCAACATGGATAGTTCTAATACCATCAGAATCTAAGCTATCATATAAATCAAGAGAGTGAATTGATACCATAGAAGATGAAGAAGTTTTCTTTGGAGAACCAGGCTTATCCGAAGCACTTGCCATTAAAGCAATGTTGTCATAATCCAATTCATCTTCAGAATCACTGGAATCTGCCCAATCTTTCTGAGTGACCATGAGTGCATTGCCCTTTCTAGAATTCCTAGGCATCTTACACTCACTAGCAAAGTGTCCAAGCTCACTGCAGTTAAAGCACTTGATCTTTGCTTTGTCAAGCTTGATGATTGTACTTTTGCCCTTGTCATCCTTCTTCACTTCTTTCTATGGAAACGCTCCTTTGCTAAATCTTCTCCTGTTGAATCTTCCTTTCTTGAAAGCTTTAGCAAACATAGCAAAGAGTTCATGCATATCTGTTTCAGAATCAGTGTTGTCAGAGTCTATATCTGTAGTCTCTGACTCAGAACTTTCTTTACTTTTCTTCTTCCTTGTATCTTTTACAGTAGGTTCACTATACTATTCTTCTGGAAGCTTCTGTGATTCAGATTGAGCAGTGAGTGCCACATTTTTTCAACTTGCCTTCATTTCTGCTCTTCTTTTGCTGTCTATCAAGTTCATAAGCCCTCAATTTTCCATAAACTGCCTCTAATGATATTTCATCCAGATCATTAGCTTCCTCAATTGCAGATATCTTCTCATTGTAGAAATCAAGCAAGGGTTTCATGAACTTAGTGTTCATATCCTCCAAGTCATAATATTTACCATGCATGGCCATCTCATTGATGAGTTTTGTAAACCAATCAAAGGTATCAGTAAGTGACTCACCAGACTTGGATTCAAAGTACTCATACTGTTGTTTGAGAAGTGTCCTCATATTCTTCCTGACAGGTTTAGTTCCTTCACAGTGAACCTTTAGATTGTCCCATATCTCCTTAGCAGTCCTACAAGAGAGAACATAGTTAGTGAGAACAGAATCAAGACTGTTGAAAAGTATGTTTCTCACTTTAGCATCCTTAAGAACATTCTCCTTGTCCTTATCTGACCATTCAGATTTAGGCTTCTCTATTGTGTGTTCTGGAATAACTTTACCATCGACAGTTACTTGACCAACAACCTTTGTTGGAACAAAAGGTCCATCTTTTATCCTGTCAAGATAATCAGGGTCTGTTGCTTCCAGGTGATGCAACATCTTCACTTCCCAAAGAGTATACTCGTTTCTCTTAAGCATAGGGATCTTAGTATTGTCATCCTTGTAACAAGACATGATTGCAGATCTTTTTGATTATTCGAAATCAACCTGCTCTGATACCAATTGTTAACTCGAATAACTTGTAGAAGGGGGGTTGAATACAAGTTAAATAATCGTGTCTGGTTTTTGCTGTAGTAAATAACAATGACAAACGAATAACTCAAAACTTGTTCTTATTAATAAGATCAAATACAAACTCTACCAAAAGTGTACAAATACCTTTAGCAGTTGCTCTCAATACAAATCTTTCTCTGTTTGTTCACTCGTATACTCACGATGATCACAAATCTCACACATATTACAATCTTATAGAGAGAGTATTTATAATGCTACCTATCAACTAATAACAGAAAGTAATGATTAATACATGGTAATGTTCCGCCGTCTAGTTGATAGTTTCCACTGATAGTCGATTCCTTTCTTCATGCACACTTCTTTCCATCTTCTGAATATCAGATCCTATAGAATAGCACTTTCCAATTCTACAGCTTCAGTCAGGGTCTGTCATAGTCCCTGGGAACTCGTAGTCCGTGACTCTAGTCTCTGATCGAGTACTGTTCACAGTTCTGCAAATCTTGGATAACTGATTCATCCTTAATCAAATTCTAAACCCTTTATAAGATAGGGTATTACAAGAAATGTAATATAATTCTATTCTATACATCACAACTCATGAATTATTCCTAACACTTTCTTGTAAACATTTCACATTCGATCCTCTAAAAGCCAAGTTATTTTTAGCAAGACATTTCACAACAGAAACTATTCTTATTAAAACTTGTTTCCAACGTTCGGTTTCCTTTGATTAGTTGATATTTCATGTTGAAGATATTTATTAATGGTTTGATTTGTAGCCAATCTCATTTTTTAGTTCACTCGACCTATTCATATTAGACATATGCTCAACACTATTTTTATGCTGTTTAAATTTCTCACTAAATGTTTCCAATCTCTTAATCCTTCATTTGCTAAGGAACTTTTCATATGATGATATTTGAATAACTTACAATAAAAGCGTACACTTTATCCACTGGTTTACAGTAAATCAACCATTTTCTATCAACAACCTCTCCATTACTCAATCTCCTAGAATATTAAGCATAAGAGAAATGTCTTGAAACATTATCCAGTGAAAATACAAGATTTAATTCTCTTATGGGTCCATTTTCAACTAAAATATCCATTTCCTTATTGTTTAAATTATCCCAGTTTCTAGGATCATAAATATTTAAACAATAAATCGACTCTTCTCCTATCGTATTTACATTGTTAAACAATTCGGGTTCCTTTCCATTCTCACTTAAGATGTTAACATCCTTCTTTTTTGAACTAAATCCACTAAATTTTCATCATTATCCGCTACCGAACCATCCAAATTTATGTTTGTTTGTTCTTTTTCCGAAGTGTATGTTTTCTTAATAATAAAATTCTCAAAAGCTCCTCTCTGTGACTTTATCATATCATCAACTAGTTTTGTTTTTTTTTTCACTTCCAGATGGTTATTTTTTGGTCAACATATTATTCTACAATAATAAATTGCAACTACTTGAGATAAATGAATAATAGCACATTGAATGAAGTAAGAAAGTATTTCAAGCTTGAAGTATCCAAAAATTTTATTCTTTAATTATTGAACCTGTTACAAATATAAAAAAATGAAAAAACTATTAATGAAGTTAACAAGAGACAAAGAACAAATTAAAAAACACAATTCTCAATTAAAGTAAGAAAAACAGAAGGGGACAAAAATTATCAAACTTAATAAATTACAACCCACCATATATTCCAAATTAAACTTGTATATAAATATAAATATAATCAATTTTCTAAGAAATATAAAAATATGTATTAATTTTTTGTGTATAAATCAATAGGTTGTAATGAATCAGTGATATAAAACATATTATATATGTAATATATGCATGTGCAAAGTTAAAAATAGAAGATCTTTTATGCCTGAGATGAGATTAATGAATGGGGGAGTTGGACCGGCGAAGCTGATTAGTAGAGAAAACAAGGAGGATAAAAAGATGAAGAGACCGTGTATTATTTGTTTTTGTATAACCTAGACTGATGTATACTAGGACTACTATTTGGATTTTGAAAATTTTGGGCCCCCAAATTTTTTGGGTCCAGAGCAGGTGACCTGGATGCCCTCCCTCTGGACCGGGCTAGTGTGATAAAATTGAGATACACATAATATAGACATGTAATATGGAGCTATAAACTACTTACAAGATGCCAAGGAAGAGATATTGATTTCAAGGGTACTTCACTAATACATAACAATAAAGGTATCTAAGAGCATCTCCAAGATACTCTTAAATGTGCTCTTAAGTCCAAAAATAAGGAGCACGAATAAAAATTGGGCTCCAAGAGACTCTTAGTGGCTCTTAAAAAGCTTAAGAGCCTCTTCTCTCTCCTCAATTTTAAGAGCTACTACATAGCACTTAACTATTTTCCATAAATAAAATATTCACTTGTGTTGGAAGTAATTTCAAATTGATATAAGTTGTTGGAAGAATATTGTTATTGAAGATTTGATGGACTAAGTTATGGAGTAGCTATAGGAACAAATCAAATAAGATCAGTAGTAGGAAAGTTGTTGAATCTTTTATTTCATTTCCTATTTTCTAGCAATTAGTTTCTTTCTTGCTCTCTATTTAACAGTTGTAATCCTTCAGAAATAAACCAAGCTTTTGGACAAAAACTTGTTGTGCTTACTTGTTTCTTATATCAAACAGTTGCTTTATTATCTATATTTCAATACTTGGTATCAGAGCATTAGGTGAACAGTTAGAAGTCAAAGGCAGGGATGGACGCGAACAACCTCAAGGGAGGTTCGATTGGCCTTAGTTACCCAACATTGGCAAAGGGTAACTATACGGCGTGGTCCATGAAGATGAGAGTGTTCATGCAGGCACACGGAGTTTGGGAGGCTGTCGAGCCCAGTGATCCAAAAACTGTAATCGAAGGAAAGACGGATAAGATCGCATTGGTTATGATCTATCAGGCTATTCTAGAGGAGATACTATTGTCTCTTTCTGACAGAAAGATGGCAAAAAGCACCTGGGAGGCGATCAAGACCATTTGTCAGGGTGCTGAGAAAGTTAAAAAGGCGAAGGCTCAAATGTTGAGAGCAGAATTTGAGTCTCTAAGCATGATAGACAATGATAATCTTGATGATTTTTATGTAAAGATAAATGGAATTGTATCAAACATATGGGCTCTGGGGGAAGAGGTGAAAGAATCATACGTGGTCAAGAAGTTGTTACAAATCGCTTCTACAGTTGAATAATTTGGAGATCTGGAAAATATGTCAATAGAGGAGGCCATTGGTGCACTCAAAATTCATGAAGAAAGGTTGAAGGGTGTTGTGACTGCAAATGAAGAACAACTAATGTTGACAGAGGAGGAATGGAGAAAGAAGGACAACGAAAGTGGGAAACTTTGCTCACACGGGAAGAGTGGTTGAAGAGATCGAATCGTTGGGCAACTGGTGGAATCTCAACCCAGAAAGGAGGTGGATTTCATGACAAGAGTCAAGTAAAATGTTACAATTGTGGTATACTTGGTCATTATGCAGCCGAGTGCAGGAAACCACGACGAGGAAGAGATCGGAAGCAGGCGATAAACATTGCTTCAATCGACGACGAGCCAGCCTTGCTAATGGCAATGCATGAACAGATAGAGATGAATATAATGTAAGTAAACGAAGGTGAGGTGACACCGAAATTCATAACAGCAGGGCATGAAAGGTATGGAGATTCAAATATTTGGTACTTGGATAATGGTGCTAGTAACCACATGACGGGTGATAAATCAAAATTCAATGTTTTGGATGAAGAGGCTAGTGGTAAAGTAAAATTTGAAGTTGGATCAACAGTTAAGATTGAGGGAAAGGGCTCAATAAAACTCAGATGCAAGAACGGGGAGGAGAGGACACTTCAAGACGTCTACTATATCCCAACTTTGTGTAACAACATCATTAGTCTTGGACAACTTTCTGAATGAGGCAATGAGGTTATAATGAATGGAAATTTGCTCCGAGTGTACGACAATCAAAAGAAGTTGATGATGAAAGTCAAAAGTTCAAGCAATCGGTTGTACAAAATCAGTATTGAGTCATGCAATCCCACTTGTCTACTTGTAAAATCAGATGGTGTCACTTGGCTTTGGCATTCTCACCTCGGACATGTAAACTTTCAAGCAATGGAATTGATGTCGAAGAAATAGATGGTGGAAGGATTACCAGAAATTGTGCAACCAAAGAAAGTATGCAGTGGCTGTCTCATGGCTAAACAAGTAAGAATATCATTCCCTCTTCAGTCTAATTTTAAAGCTAAACATGCATTAGAACTTGTTCATGAAGATCTATGCGGTCCTATCACACCTACCACTCTAGCTGGAAATTGTTACTTCTTATTATTAGTAGATGATTACACTCGAATCATGTGGGTGTACATGCTAAAGACTAAGAGTGATGCTTTCAGCATGTTTAAGAAATTTCGTGCAAAAGTTGAGAAGGAACAAAAAGAAAAAATCAGAACTTTTAGAACAGATAGGGGAGGAGAATTCATGTTAAAAGAGTTGAACTCTTACTGCGAGGAGCTCGGAATCACTAGACATTTTACAGCACCTTACACGCCCCAACAAAATGGCGTGGTCGAAAGAAGGAATCGTACTGTGGTTGAAATGGATAGGAGCTATTTGAAGCAAATGAAGGTGCCATCTGTGATGTGGGTTGAAGCAGTCAGACATTCAGTTTATGTCCTTAACAGACTGCCCACTCGAGCATTGATAGGGCAAACACCTTATGAATCTTGGACGGAGATAAACCTGATATTAGCCATATACGTGTCTACGGTTGTGTTGCTCACATGAAAATACAAAGTGAAAGATCTAAAAAAACTAGATGATCGAAGTCTGAAGGTAATGAATCTTGACAAAGAACCTGGCACTAAGGCATATCGTCTGTTTGATCGAAGGAGCAACAAACTCTATGTCAGTCGAGATGTAATTTTTGAAGAAAACGAGGCTTGGCCCTTGGAAGATCATGAAGAGACAGATATGAGTCACACTTTCTCTGTTCCAGAAGTGTGTGTGAATGAAAACATCGTTATTGATAGTCTGAGAAGACAGGAGCACACAGATGATACAGGTGAAATAGAAGTCATCACACCAGTATCACAACAATCAAACTCGATGCTCAACAGAGATGATTATGATGATAGTGTTACTCCAAAAAAATTCAGAACACTTGAAGACCTGTACAACAACACTGAAGAGATTGACATCGAGGATGAACTTATACTCATGTGAATTGACGAACCTAGCTCATTTAATCATGTTCTGAAAGATAAAGCCTGGAGGCAAGCTATGCAAAGTGAACTAGAATCAATTGAGAAGAACGGGACATGGGAACTCACAGACCTGCCACCAGGACACAAAGAAATTGGTCTGAAGTGGATCTTTAAGCTTAAAAAGGATGCAAGTGGGAAGATTGTGAAGCACAAAGCTCGTTTAGTCGCTAAGGGATATGTACAAGAAAAGGGAATTGATTTTGACGAGATTTTTGCTCCCGTAACACGTCTAGAAATAGTTCGCTTGTTATTGGCCTTGGCAGCAAAGAATTCATGGGAGGTATATCATCTCGATGTCAAGACAGCCTTTTTGAACGGCGAAATTACTGAAGAAGTATTCGTGTCTCAACCAGAGGTTTTTTTTTTGAAAGAGGGACAAGAGAGACGAGTCTATAAACTGTTCAAAGCTTTGTATGGCCTTAGACAAGCACCACGGGCATGGTACTCGAAGCTAAATAAGTGTTTGGAAGGTCTTGGTTTCGTAAAATGTCCTTACGAGCATGTTATGTATGTTAAAAGGGAAGGAAAAGAATCATTGATCGTTGGAGTATATGTGGTTGACTTACTAGTCACTGGAACTGATATGTCTCTCATTACTTGGTTCATAAAGCAAATAGGTACAAAATTCGAGATGAGTGATATGGGAAAGTTGAATTACTATTTGGGTATTGAAGTTAAACAAAATACTGATTTTATTGAGTTAAACCAATCAGGATATGCAAAGAAAATACTCGAAAAAGCTGGTATGTCTCAATGCAATCACAGCAAATTCCCTATGGATCCGAAAGAACACCTAACAAAAGATGAAGGAGGGAAAACTGTGGATGCAACTCAATTTAAAAGTGTGGTGGGAGGTTGTTGTGTAAAATCTAGATGTGCAAGTGTACACAATCGCAAGCAAGTATGTTAAATATAATTGATGTGTTTTAATCAGTGTTTAAGTGTTACAGTGAATTATCAGAGTTTAGCTGGAAGTGGTCAGAGTTTAGTGTAAACTCTGACAGATGGAAGCTCGACAGAGTTTGTCAAACTCTGTCTGGAGGCAGCTTCTACTGGTCAACAGTGATTGAAGATTTATTATGGGAGCGATATCTTTGAAGATTGGATAGCTATCAAAGAGATCGAGTTGACTTAGGAAACGTGTGACAATCTGTAATTGATATCATTGTATAGCTGATTATTAGGAATATCAATTAGCGATTGTATCGTAGCTGTATGTTTTATAAATACAGTTAGGTTAACCCTAGAAGGGTATCGTACAACGAATTATCTTTATTGTAACCTAGCAGCTCTTTGTGATAGTTTACATCACGAAGAGGGTTCTTAATACCAGAAGTTTTTAAGTGCATAAACGTATTACTTGTTAAACTCTTATACGAATTAGATTATTAATTGTGTATTCGGCCTAACAAGTGGTATCAGAGCCAATCTGTTACTTTATTACAGGTTAAGATCCAAACACAACAATAATCATGTCAGCAATTCCTCCACCAACACCTACTGTTTCTGAAAAGGCTCCTACTACTGTGAGTCGTATGAACCAATCAGGGTTCCTATTCTCAGGCCATTAGAGTATGCTATGTGGAAGGTCAAGATGACTATGTTTCTGGAGGCTACAGATCCAGAATATCTTGACAGGATTTATGAAGGTCCTCACAATCCTACAAAGCTATCTGTTGCAGTTGCTGGTGAAGAAGCTAAAATGGTTCCAAAGGAAAAGAAGGACATGACTCCTGAAGATCTATCATCAATTGCTAAGGATGCAAAGGTTAGGCATTTACTGCATAGTGCTTTAGACAATGTTATGTCTAACAAAGTCATTAACTGCACCACTGCAAAAGAGATATGGGATGCTCTTGAAGTCAGGTGTCAAGGAACTGCGGCTATTAAGAAGAATAGGAGAAACATACTCACACAAGAGTATGAGCATTTTGAGGCTAAACCTGAAGAGACCATGACAGAAACATTTGATAGATTCTGTAAACTGCTCAATGATCTGTCATTGGTCAACAAAGAATATGATTTAGAAACTCAAATCTCAAGTTTCTTCTTTCTCTACCTGAAAAGTGGGATGTGAAAACAACCACTATTAGAGACAACTATGATCTTGCTGAAACAGAGATTGATGAAATCTATGGGCTGCTCAAAACTCATGAATTGGAAATGGAGCAGAGAAACAGGAGATCAAGTAGGAAGGCAAAGTCTGTTGCTCTTAATGTTGAAGAGAAGCCTCAGAAGAAAGGGGCATCAAGAAGGAAAATGAAGGGAAAAGCTTTGGTCATACACTCGGAAAGTGAATCATCAAACTCTGATTGTGATTCAAACTATTCTGAATCATCTGACTCTGAGGATGATGAAGAAGAAATGAGGAAAATGGCTGTGTTGATGGTGAAGACTTTCAAGAAAATGGGCTTCAAGAATTTCAAGAAAGGGAAAAGGTTTTCTAGAGATTCAAATGAAGACAAGAAAAGCTTCAGGAAGTTTGATAAAAGAAATTCTAAAGGGAAGAAGGATAAGTCTGAAATTCAATGCTACAAGTGTAAGGAGATGGGTCACTATGCTCCTGAGTGCAAGAAGGGTAAAACTGGAAAGGTACTCTACACTAAAGGCAGAGATTGGGCAGATACTTCAGATTCTGATGAAGAAGTGAACTATGCTCTCATGGCTACTACTGAATCAGAAACTTCAGAAAATCAGGTACCTCTAACTACTTATGCTTATAATATTGATGACATTGCTCAATTAAGAATTTATCTTAAGTCATTGCATATAAGTTATAGGGATCAGACTTTAGAAAATGAGAGGATAAAAGCTGAAAATTCTGAACTTAAGGTAAGAAATAAACTTGTTGAAGAAAAACTTGAAAACATGCAACAAGTTCAGAAAGAGAGAGATGATGCTGTTTGTATAGAACAGAATTTGCTTCAGAAATATAAACAACTAGAATCTGAGTTGGAGGAAGCAAATAAGAAAATTAGGACTTGGACTAATTCTGGAAAGGACACTCAACAGATTTTTCAAACAGACACTGTTGGTCTAGGTTATAATGAGGGAGATGAACTTAGATTTCAAAATCAAGTTAAAATCAGAACTCATTTTGTACATGGAACCAGTAAATTTTTGTCTGAAAATGAAAAAGAAGCTGTTAAAAGTAAACCAGTAAAAACTAGTGTTAAACAGGTTAACATTGGTTCAATGACAGATAAACAACTCAAACATAAACTGAAGGAGTTAAAATCTGTTAAGAAACAGAGAGTGTCAAATAAGAACAGAAATGGAAAAGTAGGCATCACTTCAGGAAATAAACCAATGCTTGCTAGTTATGCTCCAAGAAAGACATGTCATAACTGTGGTAGTACTAAGCATCTTGCAAATTTCTGCAAGAAAAATAAAAATATAAATTCTTTACCTATCAAGTCTGAGGTAAAGAAGGATTTTGCTAGAACTAAGCCACAGACTTTATGCACACACTGTGGAAGCACTTGGCATTCCATTTATACTTGCAGAGAATATCATGCTATATATCATAATTACTATGAACTGAAACCCAATCTGAAATTGGTTAAAGTTGATACTGCAAGTGTAAACACTGATATTGTTAGCTCAAACTCTGATAATGTTAATTCCGCTGCAAAAGCTAACAAAGTTAAGAATGCCAAAGGATCCAAGCAAGTCTGGATCCTTAAATCTAATCCTCAGTAATTGCTTGTGATTGCAGGGCAACAGGGAGGCAACCCTAGTCGTGGACAGTGGATGTTCAGGACACATGACTGGAAATAAAGCCCTGCTATCAGACTATGAGGAGAAGGCTGGCCCAAAAGTTTCCTATGGTGATGGCAATGTAGGAAGAACATTGGGATATGGCAATATTAATCTTGGAAATGTCATCATCAAAAATGTAGCTCATGTCCCAGGACTCAAGCATGACTTGTTATCTGTGAGTCAAATCTGTGACAAGGGATATCATGTAGATTTTCAACCTGAATATTGTGAAGTTATCAGCAAATCTACAGGAAAGGTTGTTCTAGTTGGTCACAGGCAAAACAACATTTATGAAATCAAGCTTTTGATAGACTCTGTTGGAAAAGCTGTTTGCCTGTCTACGAGAATGTCCAGTGAAGAGAGTTGGAAGTGGTACAAGAAACTCTCACATTTGAACTTGAACAACATCAATGAATTGATCAGAAAGGATCTTGTAAGAGGACTCCCAAAGGCTCTGTTAAATGTTGATGGCCTATGTGATTCATGTCAGAAGGCTAAACAAAGGAAGTCATCTTTCAAGAGCAAGACAGAATTTTCAATCACTGATCCCTATCATCTTCTGCATGTTGATCTCTTTGGTCCAGTAAATGTTATGTCAATAGCAAGGAAGAAATATGCTTTAGTCATTGTTGATGAATACACTAGATTCACTTGGGTGTATTTTCTAGCAAAGAAGGATGAAACTGCATTAACTCTGATGGAGCATGTGAAGCTTCTGAACAAAGGATCAAGTAACAAAGTCAGAATCATCAGAAGTGATAATGGAACTGAGTTCAGAAATGCAACAATGGAAGAATTCTGCAAGTACAATGGAGTGAAGCAAGAATTTTCAGCACCTGGTACACCACAACAAAATGGTGTAGTTGAAAGGAAAAATAGAACCTTGATTGAAGCTGCCAGAACTATGCTTGATGAAGCAAAATTGCCAACTTATTTCTGGGCAGAAGCTGTTCAAACTGCTTGTTTTACTCAAAATGCTACACTGATCAATAAGCATGGAAAGACACCATATGAGATGGTGAAGAAAAAGAAGCCTAACCTGAAATACTTTCATATTTTCGGGTGCAAATGTTTTGTTTTGAAGACTCATCCTGAACAGTTGACCAAGTTTGAGCTAAAGGTAGATGAAGGAATTTTTGTTGGCTATCCACTGTCAACAAAGGCATTCAGAGTTTACAATCTGAGAACTAAAGTGATCATGGAATCTATACATGTGTCTTTTGATGATAAGAAGATAACTGGACTTGAAGACAAAGATGAATATGATCAACTGAACTTTGAAAATGTAGATTTAAACTCTGATGAAGTAAACTCTGATGAAACAATTCTGACAGACTCTGTTGAAACAAACTCTGAACCTCTACTGGTAAACACTGGAGAGACTTCTCAACCACAACAAAGGGGAGAACCAGTTGAGGGGGAGCATGAACAAGATGAAGACTCAAACACTGATACTGAGTCAACTGAAAATTCTAGATCAAACTCTGATGATTCAAACTCTGAAAATTCAAATTCTGACTCTGGGCAGTCAAGTTCAGGAAGAGTCTCAGAAAACGAAGATAGATCACAAAAAAGTCAGGAGAGCATGGATCAAGGGGGAGGATCACATGCTGATAGAAGTCATTTGCCTTCTGCTAGGAAATGGACTAAATCACATACACCTGATTTGATAATTGGTGATCCAGATGGAAAAGTGAAAACAAGAAGTGCTACTGCAAGTGAATGTCTGTTTCATGCATTCTTGTCTAAAAATGAACCAAAGAAAGTGGAAGAAGCTCTTCAAGATGCTGACTGGATAACAGCAATGCAGGAAGAGTTGAATGAATTTGAAAGAAATGAAGTTTGGACCCTTGTACCAAGGCCAAAGAACAGATCTATTGTTGGTACTAAATGGGTTTTCAGAAACAAGACTGACAGTGAAGGTGTTATCACAAGGAACAAGGCTAGACTGGTAGCAAAAGGCTATTCACAACAGGAAGGAATAGACTATGATGAAACATTTGCTCCAGTTGCAAGATTGGAGGCAATCAGAATTTTTCTAGCATATGCCTCTCACAAGAAATTCAAAGTGTTCCAGATGGATGTGAAAAGTGCTTTTCTGAATGGAAAACTTGAAGAAGAAGTGTTTGTTGAACAACCACCAGGATTTGTGGACCCCAAATATCCAGATTATGTCTACAGGCTAGATAAGGCACTATATGGACTTAAGCAGGCACCAAGAGCATGGTATGAGACACTTGCTCAATTTCTTCTAGAAAGTGGATTCAACAGAGGAACAATTGACAAAACTCTGTTTTATTTCAATCAAGGAAGTGACCTCCTTTTAGTTCAGATATATGTTGATGACATTATCTTTGGGTCTACTAATGATAAACTCTGTAAAAAGTTTGCCAAGCTCATGCAGTCCAGGTATCAAATGAGCATGATGGGAGAGCTTAGTTACTTTCTAGGCCTACAGTTGAGACAAACAGATGATGGTATTTTTATTAATCAAGAAAAATATACCTGAAATCTTCTCAAGAAATTTGGTATGCTTGACTGTTCATCTGCATCAACTCCCATGGCAACAGCAACTAAATTGGACAAAGACACAGGAGTTTCAGTTGATATGACAAACTACAGGGGAATGATAGGATCTCTTCTATACTTGACAGCTAGTAAGCCTGACATTATGTATGCAACCTGTCTTTGTGCAAGGTTTCAGGCAGATCCTAGAGAGCCACATCTGACAGTTGTGAAAAGAATCTTCAAGTATCTCAAGGGCACCATATCATTAGGTCTGTGGTACCCCAGAGAATCAGATTTCAAGCTACTTGGGTATTCTGATGCAGACTTTGCAGGCTGCAAGATAGACAGAAAGAGTACTAGTGGAAGTTGTCAATTTCTTGGTGACAGACTTGTCTCCTGGTACAACAAGAAACAGAAATCAATTTCCACATCTACAGCTGAAGCAGAGTATATTGCAGCTGGTAGCTGTTGTGCACAGATCTTGTGGATGAAGAATCAATTGCTGGATTATGGATTGAGGTACAGTAAAATTCCTATTTACTGTGATAATCAAAGTGCTATTGCTATGACAGGTAATCCAGTACAGCATTCAATGACCAAGCACATCAGCATAAGGTACCACTTCATCAGAGAACATGTGGAAGAAGGGAATATTGAACTACATTTTGTGTCTACAGAACAACAGCTTGCAGATATCTTCACTAAACCATTGAGTGAAGCTACATTTACAAGACTGGTCAATGAACTAGGAATGGTCTCTGGTTCTGACTAGGAATGTTGGTTAGATTCAATTTTTCTTATGTATTGTATTTCTCATATTTCCTGATTGGTTAAATGCTAAGTGAACTCTGTTGATTAAACTCTGTTATGCATACTCTGTTAAACTCTGTCAGCATGCCTGTATGTCATTCACTGTTAATAAGTTTGATAAACTCTGTGAACTCTGAGTTGATTTTTGTCTGAATGAAAACACCAATGAAGAAACATGTATGAAGCATGATTTTCTCAGCAATTAATCATGAATCTTTCTGAGTTATTGTGATCTAATCTTAGATTGTGCAGAAAGTAAACACAGCATAATACTAGTTCATATTTATAGCATCTCTTAGTTTATTTCGTCCTAAACTCTGAGTCTATAAATACTGTGTGCATTACCTTACATGAATAACTACTGATGTTGATGAACTCTAAACTCTGTTAGTTATCCTCTGGTAGAATAAAATGCTTACTGCAATACCCCAAAGAAAATATATATAGGTTGTTATACTCTTTTGAGATTATGTTGGATACTAGGATGACCCAGGAACCTATTGGTATATAATATGTGCTAAAATTCTCTGATTTTTGGTGACTAGTTAAATACTAGGATGACCCAGGAACTTATCAAAATGATAAGGGCTAAAATTTTTGAATTTTTGGTGACTGGTTCCAACCTCTAATTACTGGAATGAATATAATTAAAAAAAATTGTATATATAGAGGGGGTATAAAATAAAAGTTACTGTATATAGATTAATTACTTCAGAGTTTAGCTTTCATCATACAGTCAGTGTTTACTATGACAGTTTGTGCATCCAGTGTTTATTGATTTACTTTATGGATTTTATGAAAAATTAGATGCTCTAAAAATTGATTTGGTAAACTCTACTTCACACACACATATTTTCACAACTGTGCAATTTTTGAAAGGGTTTCGGTGATAAAGTTGGAGAATTGACAAACGTTGTTGATTCATGGTTTGTACTCTAAGGTAAATTTTCATTTGGATAATTTGAAAATTTTGGAGTAAATAGGGTTTTTGACAACTGTTAATATGTGTATTGTTGATGAATTTGTTTCTTATATGATTACTTTAATTAGTTTTCATATTCTCTTCTTTGATTTATTTCCTTGAAGAACAGTTCATAAACATAAAAAAAAATTGCAGAATACACTGAATAAGATTAGAGAAACAGAACTTTTCATTGATAATAAGAAGGAGATTACAAGCAAGTATTACATCTTTTTGTTCTCTCTATCTGCTAATCTATTCAACAGGAAAATAAAAGGTCAAGTCCAAACCACTCCATTGTTAGCAAAACATCCCAGATCCCATCTTTGCCACTTTATTTGGGTGGAAGTTGAAGGGATAAGGTTATTTTTGCTGACATATTCATTAACAATGGTTGGTGGTGTTGGATGAGGATGCCGTCGAGGAAAGCCATGCTAATGTTGCTTGGAGAGCAGCATCGATGTCGATCACTCTTGCAGGTTTTTTTCTCTCGATCTCTTCCAGACCGGCATCCATCTGCAGCCACAGAGTCTCCAGCTGCCTTTCCCAGTCAAACGCGTCAAACTCTTCACGCGTATAACTAAAGATATCTCTATTCTCTATGAGATGGAGATTTTTTTCTTTGATGGTAAGGTTTGCCATTGTTTTTAAGAGTGTGTTGTATTGAAGGGTTTTTGATTTTTCAGGAGAGGATGAATGGTTAAAGAGATACTGAACTAATCTGAACAAGTCTCAAGGCCTTAAATAGAGATGGGTAAGCAACGAAGCACTAAATCGCTTCGTATTCTGGTTATTAATGGTTACAGGTAAACGAGGTAAACGCTTCCTATTCTGGTTTTAATTGGGTCCAGGTATTTTAAGAGAGTGTTATTTGATTTTCTTTTAAAATCAAATATTTTATTGTTTTAATTTGCAAAATACACTTCTTAAAAATACGTGCACGTGACCCACTCACCCATTAATGTGTCCCACTCACCCATTATCGTGTCCCACTACACATTAATTTAGGAACTGATTGAGTGTTTGATTACATAAGAGATTGAGTTTTTAATTACTCTAATTACTTTTGTGTCCAAACGGTTGTGTTTTATTTTTACATCTCACAGTTCTCTCACGTTTCACTTGGGCATTCTTGCAAACACCTTTCCTTCATACATTTCTCTTAGGGATTCTTGAAAATTTCTTAACTCAATGGCTTCTAAACCATTCACTGCTCTTGGTCTACGGTTTGTCCCGAACAACTATGAAGCTCCACTCTATCATGAACGTGTTCCAGAGGCGTTTCATCTAATGCAGAATTTCTTGAGAGATTCAGAGATTGGACAAGCTCTGGTTGGACCTGATACTCTCTCTGCATCTCAACTTGCTACTTTTTGGCAAAATTCAGTCTATGTGGATGGAGGAGAGAATGGCACTCCTAACATCATCTTCACTTATGAAGAACAAGATTTTGTGATTACTCCACAAACTATCAGAGATACAATGGGGTTTGATACACATACATCTTATACTCTTGTTAATGAAACTCTATTGAGAGAGATGCTACAGGAGATAGGTTACATGGAATCTCTTGACAAGCTTGGCGGTATAAAGAGACCTAATCTCAGGAAGGAATGGAACTTTTTCTTTGATTGCATTACAAGGACATTCCAGAAGAAAGTCACCAACTGGGATGCCATTTCAATAGACAGTCTACAAATCGGGTATTCTCTACTCTATGGTAGTAATTTTGATTTTGGTAGATATGTTCTGATGAATTTAGGTGATAAACTGTCAGAGTCTACTACAGTTTATTATGCTCGATTTTGTCAAATGCTGTTTAATGCTTGTGTACCTGGTCTAGAGATTACTGATACTGATGCAATTCAGCCTTTTAGAGTCAACAAGAGAATATTCTCTGATATGACTAATAAGGATGTTGGTAAAGAAAATCTCCCTGCCTTTGTCATGCCACTTGCTTTGCAAAATTTTCTCAATCAACCTCAAGAACAACCACAACCAGAACCACAACCACAACCACAACCACAACCACAACCAGAACCACAACATGAACCACTAAACATTGATCGTACTCAAACACCAAACACTGAACCACCTACATCACCTACTCCCTCAGCACCTACAAAACAACCTTCACACACTCCTCAAACAAACTCTGAATCATCACAATCTCCACCAAAATCACAGTCTAAAGCACAAAGAGTTAAGAAGGCAATTACTGAACGACATACAAGGGTTAAGCAGGCAATATAGACACAAAGAAAATCAAAACAGACATCTTCTGGAGCTGTTTATACTAGAAGAGTGAAAAGAATAAAACAAACGGCAAACATACCTAAGTCACTCTCAGTGGTAGCACAATCTCCACAATCTAGTGAAGAGGATTCAGATGAAGTGCCTCTAGCGAAGAGAAGAAAACTGGTAATTTCTGATTCTGTGGATGAAGATATTGAAGCTCCAGAGGTGGTTTCACAGCAAACACCTATTGTTGAGGTTGAGAAAGTTGACATACCTGCAGAGGTTGAAATACCTGCAGAGGTTGAAATACCTGCAGAGGACAAAATGCCTGCAGAAGAGGATACTAGAGATGGCTTTTCTCCAATGAAATATTCTTGATTCATTTATGCCATTCTCTGATCCTATCTCTGATACTGGTGCAACTGATCAACCTACAGTTGTTCTTTCTGAAACTGTAGCATCACATACTGAATTACTCTCAGATGCTCACCAGACTGCTGAAGGAGGTGATGAGGTTGATCAAGCAACCAAGACTACTTCTCAGTCTATGCCTGTGGCTGACAATGCTCAGCACAGTGTTTTACTTGAAGATGAACATGCAAAAGCTGCAAGTGTTGAACCTGAAGGTGAAAGTAGTGCAAACTCTGATTCTTCTCTGAGTGCACCAGTACAAACAGACAATAAACATACACCTTTCACTCAACCTTGTCAGTCTCATGACGTTGAGAGAGCACACCTTGCAAAATCTGCTGCTGACTGGTACAAAGAGGATTTCATTTTTCCACGAGGGAGAGCAGCTGATTTTGTTAAGCAAACTGCTGATACTATCTCCAATCCAGAGATTCTTTCTTGCTTAAAAGCAACTGTAGTTCAAGTCAAAACTCTGGATAGAAGATTTGATGACACTACAAAGGCAATCACTGATTTGAGGACTGAGATCTTAACTACAGAAATGAAAATGGAAAGAGAGTCAAAACTCACGAATACAAAATTTTCTAAAGTTCAAGACAATCTTTTTGCCAGGTTGGGTAAAGTTGAAGAAAATCAGTCTGCCTTGTCTGTTAAAATTGATTCTATTGCTACCTCCTTGGAGTTAATTACATCTATTCTTATGCCTGATGATGTCAAAAAGGGGGAGAGAGTTGTCAGAAGGGATAGTGCTGGAGATGGAGGAGCAAGTAGTAAAGGAAAGAACAAAACTGAAGAAGTTCAAACTTTGAGAACTAGCAAGTCATCTAAATCACAGTCTGTTGGGATAAATACTGATACTCAAGGTACTTCAAAGACCAAGAGTTTCTATTACCTTCTAATCCACAGACTGATGAAGAATTGGCTGCTAAGTTGTTTATTGAAGAGAATGAGGAAGGAGTTACAATTGAGGACATTGAAGCTGAAGAAAAGAGTTTACAAGAAGAACATCTCAAGGCTTTAAAGTCTGGTAAGATAAAAAGAGGAAAAGCTCCTACGCCTGTTGTTAAATGTGTTGTGATCAAGGAAAGGGCTGATGATAGTCAAAGATCTAAGTTTTCAAAGGAAACAATGGCAGCAGAAGCTCAACTCAAGCTGAAAGGCATTGAAGGAGAAAGTTCACATAAGAAAGTTACAACTTCTGTTGCATCACAAGTTATAACCACACCTTTACAATCTTCTCAGTTGAAATCGGTTTTTGGGAAAGGAACAATTCAAGATCCAAATATATTATCTGGAGCTTCTATGAATATTTCTGATGGAAGAGCCTTGTCTGGTAAAGTTGGAAACAATAAGGGTGGACTAGGTTCACACAGAGACAAAAGGCAATATACTGGTCCTAGAGATCCTTCTTCACTGGCTGTTCCAGGTCGTGGTGTCCCTCAAGAGAGTTTGGACAGACTGGAATCAGTACAGTTAGTTCATCAGAAGAGTTTAAAGAAGGACTTTCTCTTGTATTTCATGGCTGATGGGACGGTATTTAAAATTGGTGAGAATGATATTGGCTTGAAATGTTGGGAAGAACTAGAATATGTTCTATATCTTTTCAAGGTGAATAGTCAAAGGACTCAATCAGTTGCTAATGTGCTCAGACAGAGAATGCTTCAGAATTTGGCAATCAGAGGAGAGAAGTATAATAGCAGATATGTTCCTAAGTACAGGGATTACAATGGAAATCTTATTGAAATGAAGAAAGGTACTGCAAAATTAAAGACTGATTTGGGAATCACTGTACTTGACTTCAATTCACAGTCAGAAGAAGTCAAATTTATCAGACTGGGAAATGAGATGAGAAGGAACAAAATATATGATCTTAGGGCTGCTATTTATCAGACAGATGGGAATGATCCTCAGCTCAGAGAGATTAAAGAAGCTATGAGATTGAACTTGAAAATGCAGAAAGAAGATTGCTCATAGATTATCTCAGAGCTATGCCAGATCTTGAAGTGATAAGAGATTAAGGTCTGTAAGGATTTTCTTATTCTCTGTAGATTTTGTTGAGGAGAAGCTTAAACTCTGAATTTGTATAAACACTGTATTTGTCTATTTGTTTTGACATCATCAATTATTGTCATTAACTTGTGCATTTTTGCTAATGAACAAGTTGGGGGAGATTGTTAAATATAATTGATGTGTTTTAATCAGTGTTTAAGTGTTACAGTGAATTATCAGAGTTTAGCTGGAAGTGGTCAGAGTTTAGTGTAAACTCTGACAGATGGAAGCTCGACAGAGTTTGTCAAACTCTGTCTGGAGGCAGCGTCTACTGGTCAACAGTGATTGAAGATTTATTATGGGAGCGATATCTTTGAAGATTGGATAGCTATCAAAGAGATCGAGTTGACTTAGGAGACGTGTGACAATCTGTAATTGATATCATTGTATAGCTGATTATTAGGAATATCAATTAGTGATTGTATCGTAGCTGTATGTTTTATAAATAAAGTTAGGTTAACCCTAGAAGGGTATCGTACAACGAATTATCTTTATTGTAACCTAGCAGCTCTTTGTGATAGTTTACATCACGAAGAGGGTTCTTAATACCAGAAGTTTTTAAGTGCATAAACGTATTACTTGTTAAACTCTCATACGAATTAGATTATTAATTGTGTATTCGGCCTAACAAAGTAATATAGTAATAAATATCGAAAATCGTTCCTCAAGGACTGTATATTCGTATCAATCGTAAGTAATATCTAACAATTCAGTTATCGAACAGAAATATTGATTGTTGATTTTTATAACTAAACTAATTATAAGAACTAATTTAACCAACTAAATTATACTAGAGAAGAGAGATTAATAAGTTTTAGATACGAGAAGCTAAGTCAAGATAATTACTTCCCCCTAATAAGATCATGTCGGTAATAAAGAGTGTAATACTATAGCAAAATCACAGTCTACTAACCAGAAATTCAACGATCATAGGTTTCTCTCAAAATCACTACGGTATAGATTCTGTAATTAAATTAACATATGTTTATGCCAAATTCAACTTCTAGAATACAATTAAGCACCAATTTCACACGGATATGCAAGGTAACGATATATGTCTATACCGTCACAAAATTAATAACAATAGATATAATCGTGCACCATTCAAGTTTTGTGTCAATTAACCATAACCTTCTCAGTATTAAAATTAACTCAATTATCTACTAGTGTTGACCAAACAAAAGCAAATAATATAACATGAAATCCACTTGAACGAATAAATTGCAAACTGCATATAGTATTGCTTATCAAAACACCAACAATCCCAAACTAGGGTTCCATAAAAATCCAAACTCAATAAATTTAGTTTATAATCAAGGTATCAAAACAATCCAAAGTTAACCAACACATAATCATAAGAAGAGATAAAAAAAAGATAAGAGAAAACAAAGCCAATTGAATGTCTTCAATGGTTGAATTCTTCTTGTTAATGGCTTCTCTCCTCCCTTCTTGTGCGGCTACTTGTTGTCTCTTCCTTCGTTGTATCTCCCTATTAGGTCTGATCTATCTAATAATAATCCTCTAATAAAAGTATTTTTTTTATTATCTAATACAATTACAAGGAGATTTCCCAATCAAAATTGAATTCCAAGAAAGGAAATTTGTAACTGACTTTTGGACTCTATTTCTGGGCTGACTCGGCTGGATTCTGATATCAAGACCACTTCCAAATTAAAGCCCTTCTCATAAGATTTTCGTGTGCTGTTGAATCGTCTAAAACGAACTTCTGGAACTCCAGATATGGCCAAAACAGTGTAGACTGCGCGAACGACCCATAAAATCCGAATTGTAATCAAATTAATTTCCAACTATTGTTATTTAAACTCCAAGCCTTCTTTTATTATAAGTCCTTGATACCTACAATAAAACAATAGAATTTATTAAATAAAAATCCAAATCAATGCAAAATAACTTAAATATAGGGACAATATTATGAATAAATGCATACTTATCACATGAGGTTTTCAACATCATAAAAAAATTTAGGACCATTAATAATTTTATTTTTAGGATAATATTTTTTTCTTTTTCTTTTCTTAGTTTTTTTTAGGTCGTTAGATATTTCTTTTTTAGATTTTATTTTAGGATAGTTAAAAAAATTATTAGAAAAACACAAAAAAATAGAAAACTTAAAAAATTGACTGCCTTGCCAAAATAGCATGTTAATAAGGATAAGTACACACCATGTAGGCTAATTTTTCGAGTGGCATGTATATGTGTCCTTAGCGTAAAATACCTTATACATGATGATGTCTTGTACGTGCTTGCGAAAATTAAAAACTTGAATATACGTCATTGTCAATTTTGATGAGTATGGCGTGCTATCACCATGTGAGATCTTGAGCCTTAATTTGTGATTGATACATCTTTGATCAATCTATTTTTTTGTGGTGAGTTATACGTCATTGTATGTGTTGCTCTAGAACATGCTTTAAACTAGGTCATGCGCATATTGATATTGTGTAAAAATGATAAAGGCACTAGGATTAACCGTATTGTCCCAAACAGTACCCTTAAAAATAATCCTTAGTGAGCCCCCTTGAGCCTATATCCTTTTTCTTCGTATATCACCATTTAAATTTTGAGGTTATATATTTCTTCTTGTCTTGATTGACTAGTAGAGCATTGTGATGTACAGATGAGATTGGTAAAATATTAAGTGTGGGGATATCTTTGTTATTTTGTGAAATTTTGGGTGGGAATGGAATTGGTTTGGCTAATCCTTCTTCGTGACACTTCAATAAAGTCACTCGAATAAAAAAGGAGGAAGCAAGAAAAAATAGAGAAAAAAAAAGGAATTCTCTCTGTGAAAAAAAAGAGAGTGTATGTTCAATGGTTCTTGCAATGTGAAATTTATGAGTTTACATTTGTATGTGGGATGATATCTCAAGGTTAGTTTCATGTTGAGTGCTTCAAGTATTTATGAACATTATGCTCTATTAGTTGTCAAGTTAGCCACTTGTTAACCTATTTGTTTGATATCCTACCCCCGCACCTAAGCCTCGTCACAACCATTGACAAAGACCTTTTGATTTATACGAACACGAAGTCTAGAGATTTTGGTGGACAAGCAAGCTTATGGTAGCACATGTGCATTTGATTGAATTTGAGTGATACAGTTGTACCTAACCACTTGTGTGATTTGAGTGTTTGTGAGGTTATTTTCCATCCAAAGCATGCTATTTTCTTGTTGATTGAGATTTTGATGTTATTCTTGATATTTTAGTCTTTTGAGACTATGTGTGCGTGGTTATATAGTTGTGTTGGTGTGTAAAGTTGAGGAATCGCATTAAATGACATTCATGAGCTATTACATAATTAAGTTTGCATGTGTGGAGTGCTATGATATATTTTATGTTTGAGACTTGGCAGTCAGAATAAAAATTAGGAATTTTGTGGGTAAATTCACTACAAACCCTCACGAGACCTTACTCGTCCACTAGGGCTACCTTTGGGGTTTAAAGGGCTTGTTGCATATGTCAAATGCAACCGTGATCACCTACGGAAGTGGTATTAGTTGGTTAGGATTTATTTTTTTCTTTCTTTTTGCCCGAGGATGTGCAAGATGCTAAGTGTGGGGATGTGATAAGTGTGCATTTATTCATAATATTGTCCCTATATTTAAGTTATTTTGCATTGATTTGGATTTTTATTTAATAAATTCTATTGTTTTATTGTAGGTATCAGAGGTCTGAGGTATCTTGTTCACACCAGACCTGACATAGCCTTTTATGTGGGTATTGTGAGCAGATTCATGGAAAAGCCAACTATTATGCACTTAAATGCAGCAAAGAGGATCTTGCGGTACATAAAGGGCACGATAGAGTATGGATTAGTGTATACAAAGGGGGCTGGCAACAATGTTTTGACAGGATACTCTGATAGTGATCTTGCAGGTCATGTTGAAGATAGGAAATCAACTGGAGGCATGGTGTTTTATTTAAACGGGAGTCTGGTAACTTAGGTTTCACAGAAACAGCGCTGCGTTGCATTATCCTGGTGCGGAGCTGAATTCATGGATGCCACCACTGCTGCTTGTCAGGCAATATGGCTGAGAAATGTTATGAAGGAACTAACAGGTGAACAGATTGGTCCAGTGATCATCTATATAGACAACAAATCTGTGATTGATTTTGCGAAGAATCCAGTTTTTCACGGGAGAAGAAAACATATTGATATTCGGTATCACTTTATTTGAGAATGCATTGAACGTGGGAACTGACAGTTAAACATATCAGCAGTGAAAGCCAGCGGGCAGATTCTTTAACAAAAGTTCTGGTTACTGTAAAGTTCGAGAGGATAAGAAACTTACTCGGAATCAGAAATCTGGATGGGCGAATTTGAAATTACGGGGGAGGATGTTAGAAGTAATTTCAAATTGATATAAGTTGTTGGAAGAATATTGTGATTGAAGATTTGATCGACTAAGTTATGGAGCAGCTGTAGGAACAAATCAAATAAGATCAGCAGTAGTAGGAAAGCTGTTGAATCTTTTATTTCATTTCCTGTCTTCTAGCTATTAATGTAACACCCCTAGATCCGGGGTCGGGCATCTGGTCGTTACGGTCTCAACTCAAACAATAATCATTGAACTTGAATGAAAATAAATAAACTGCACAATATGACCCCACAATAATATCACACCACACAAACAGTTATAGTCCCAGAGATGAAATCAGAGTAATCTATCATATATTATTAATCACTGGTTTGAGTTCTTACAACTCAAAAGAATAACATTCAACTTACAAACTCTTTGCCATCCATTTACAAGTCATATAAATAAATATAACTGGTAATCAGAAGCTGAAGATTAGTCTACCCCTGGCTCTCTACTCCGCAATGGTAGCCACATCGTCCTTAGGTTACGGACCATCTGCTCTATCTGTTGTTGTGATATAAATAATAAAGCAAGGGTGCGCCAAAGACCACCAAAATAATATAACTGGACAACAATATATATAATAGTTCAAACGAGTTTTGAAACCATATGCCATGCATTTAATGAACATAATGCCAGTATAATATGAACGATGAAGTTACAAGGTAACCCAACATATACTTTCCATAGAAGTGTCTGATGCACAAAAATATGAACCAGATGTCATCATATATCACAAAGAGGAACTTGCAAGAAATAATGCAATTCCAGTTTTGAACACTTTTCAACCCTGCCAACATAGAGAATGTTGCATAAAATTTCTAACTGAAAGATGAACCAATCCCGGAGCATTGACGCGCCAGGAGCCATAACATTTACGATGATCATTCGCCAGTTATGCTCCCCATCATTGTTCTCTACATGTAGAAGGAAGCACCGACGGATTTACTTGTCCACCGCCCTCTGGAACCCCCCGGCCAACGGTTGGGCCATTGCTGGACCGGCGCCACTCGGCCACTTACGCAGCTCCTAGTTCGTATAACATCCATAACTCTGAAACATAAAGTTCGTCCCCCTTTCCCCAAGTATGATACTTGTTGATAAGACTCCACAAAGTAGTCGTATCTAGTTGGAAAGGAAAATTCACCAATATTTCAAAAGCTACTGCTTGTTAATGGATACCAACTTGTTCCAACATTCCTACCCCTCGAATGATGAGAAGGTACACAAGATTTGATAGATGAATAGCAACCAAGTTGCGAGTTAAAAGAATAGTTTCAAAAGATTTATGACCGGGAAGTCAACAATATAAATAACATTTCTCAAGTAAGGTTCCCTTATTATTTTAAAGATAGATTCGAAGGAAGAATGAAATTTTGAGAACCTTTCTTGATATAATATTAATAATAATACGACTCCGAAGTAATTTTATAATAATCGAAGGTCGAAGATAATATTTGAAGTCATTTCAGAGTATCGGATAAGTATTCAGAGAATATTTATTGAATCAGAAATAGTTAAAGAAGACTTATAACTATGAACGAATATTTAAATAGAAGTATGTTTACACTAAAACACGCAAGCGTACGTGGTCATAAGTAATATAGAATAAAGTTGAGTTCGTTCCCACAGAGATCTGGTTATGGTTTTAATTCAGTTTTGTACCTATGCAACAATGTATGGTTATTATGCACTGTTAAGACAAATAACAAGATTTTAATTAACTATAATTAACTAAGAAACAAATTAATAAAACTAAGAATTACTTAACTAATGAGAATTTAAATCTAATTACTTCTGCAAGAGAAAACATGGGATCCTAACTTCATTATCTACTTCACTTAGAGATGATGCCTTTAATTAATACATGTGATGGGTTTTGATATCTGATCGGACAACACGAAACAAGTAAAAGCTACCTCTCGGTATACTAGTACCAAACTACTCATACATCCACAAAAGAGATAGAAGATGGGTAGACACCAATTATGCTTAGATCCTATATCTCTATAGAATTTGAAAACATAAAGGTTGAAGCACAAGTTCTCCACTTAGATCACATAGGGTAGCGTCATATCTATGTATGCCACAAATCATGATAATAATATCAACCTATCCTATGCTAGCATGGAAAGTTCTAAATCTCAAGATCCACTCTCGTTTCGCAAGAGATTAACAAATTAGATGTTCGCGACGCATCTAAATACATGAATCACAACCATACAAGGATATCAAGAATTCACCACACATAAATCTTTAAAGCATGCAAACTACTAAGCTACATAGACAAATCCGTTAGAATCCCATGACAACGATTAGTTCATAATTGAACCTCTCGTCATCATGGGATCTGATGTAACCATGGTAAAAACAAAGTATGAAAAGATACAAATAAAACTAAGTAATTGATATGTAATGGTGTGTGTTTTTTCTGTCCCCCAAGATGTGTATTTATAGCCCCAAGTGTCCTCTTCTCTAAGTAATTGCCTTCTTTGAGTTGGAATAGAAGATTGGCAAATTCCATCTTTGAATGAAATAGAATTGCAAATTCCATGTATAAGTCTGATTCTGGAAGTTTCTGACAGTTCATGTGATTCCATAATGACTAGAATTAGCAAACAAAGCAATTTCCTTCTCAAAATCGGTTTCCAGCAGCATTCTGTCCAAGTCTGGCGGTGGCAGGCGCGGCCGCGCTCCATTTTAGTGTAAAACGGGCGCTCCCGCGCTCTCCAAATTCTCTCAGCAATTCTACCAGCGCGGCCGCGCTCCAAAACAGTGCAAATCCGGCGCGCCCGCGCTCTGCATTCTGCCAGAAATATTTTTATGCTCTAGAACATTGTCCAAGCTTCGCGTGGACAGCTTACGGGCCTCAAACGGACTTGTAGAACTCCAGATATGGCCAAAACAAAGTAGACTGCGCAACCTACCGGCAAATCCGAATTTCCTACAATTTGCTCATTTCTCTTCCGTTTTCTCTTCCGATTCTTTTGCCACTTCCCGTTCTTCAATTCTTGAATTATGAATCCTCATGGTAGCCTAGGGAAATTCACCACCCTTCATTCCAAAGCTCAATTTAAACTCCAAGACCAACGAAAATCAACAATCATAGCTGGCATTTTGCTAACCTGCACAGCTACACAAAACATATTAAAACACACAAATACTGGAGATACAAGCGATCAATTTAAGCCAAAATAAAGCGATTCAAGTGGATAAAAATCCACTTATCACACCCCCAAACTTAAACCGATGCTTGTCCTCAAGCATAAACATAAAAATCTATCTACACTAACTAGTACCACTTCCGTAGGTGATCACGGTTGCATTTGGCATATGCAACAAGCCCTTTAAACCCCTAGGCAGCCCTAGTGGACGAGTAAGGTCTCGTGAGGGCCTATAGTGAATGTACCCACAAAATCCAACTGACACAAACGACACAAACAATGCAATGCATGAATGCAACTAATATGAAAATGCAACAATCCCCTTCAAACTAACCAAAACCAACTAGCAAGCAAATATCTTAGAGAATGCAACTAAATCCAAATAGAGCTCGACCAAGTTCCCGTATACTAACAATACATGAACAGAAACGTTCGTGTGTGCAATGCTCATCAGAAATACTCCCAAAACTAGGTCAAAAATCATACATGCTCTTCGTCAAGACAATCACAGGTTTATAAATAGAATAGACTGTAGACAATTCATAACCTAGGAACACCTCCATCCTTATCCAAGGTAGACAGAAATTCATGCTTTATTACTAACTACTACGACACATGTATACAAGCATGCTTATTTAACCGTGCAATGGATGAGACCCCGAAAGGCTTATACAATAATACCCATGTAGCGAGCGTTAGGTTAGTGGATCCCAGACTAATAAAAGCCTTAGGTCACTAGGCACAAAGTCCCCGCAAACTTAATTGCTCGAGTATTAAAGAGCTCACCCTAGTTAATTTTGCATATAAACAATCGACACTTTTGATTTTTTTTTTTTTTTTTTCTGTTTTTCTATTTTTTTTTCTCTTTTTTTTTTTCAAGCAATCTGGAATGAGAATTCTCAATTCCAACCCTAGACTACTCATATAAATATGAGCCGGCTACTAGCCA
This sequence comes from Saposhnikovia divaricata, assembly GCA_036435485.1. NCBI lineage: Eukaryota > Viridiplantae > Streptophyta > Magnoliopsida > Apiales > Apiaceae > Saposhnikovia > Saposhnikovia divaricata. The sequence continues at coordinate 826,083 of JAZHRN010000145.1, read as the reverse complement.
TTTGACGCCTAGCCATTATTGACAATTATTTACAATTAAGCATGAAATCCCTGTTTTCCCCCAAACTTAGACTTAAGTGATCTAGGCCATCAAGGGAATAACGAAAATTCTAAATATAATCAAGTGATTAAATCTCAAAACATCCAAACAAGCATGACCTCAACCTAGCCCAAAAGCACCCAATGAGACTGTGTAATTAGTTTTGTTTCCGAAACACATAAGTCAATTTCATAGAAACTATAAGTCAACCCTCTATTCATCATTACCACACTCAATTAGACACCTACCTACCAATCAGAATTAGCTCGTCTTAAGGGATCATGAAAATGCATGCCATGCTCATGCAGCTATATGAACATACATACCACAATAACAGAATGTCCTATATGAAACAAACATAAATAATACGAACATATATGCATGAACTACTACTACTAATATGCAAAGCATGAAATCCTACATGAACACAATGACTCAAAATCACAATTATATACACTACTTATCCCTCAAACCACCCCCAAACTTAAAATATTCAATGTCCGCATTGAATGGAAGTAAATACGATGGAAAGTAGAAAACATACCAGTATACAACAATGCTTGGGTTGCCTCCCAAGAAGCGCTTCTTTAACGTCAATAGCTTGACGTTACTTCCAAGCCTCCATTAAGGATGATAATAGTTTGCTTGGTCCTCTCTTCGTGAGACTTCATTGTCATCACGGCGGCACACTTTCCGCCCCTTCTCCTCGCTTGGCCTATTCGTATAACAACTATGTCCTATTCCAATGCCTTCATCTATTGATCCAAAATCTGTCAATTTGTAGAACAAAACACATCCACGGGCTTCGCTTGGATGTAATGGAGGAAGATAAATGTAAGTTGCTGAAGCCTTTGTTCCTCAAAGAGAACTTCCTCCATTGGCTCTAATGCACTACCTCCATCTTTAAACTCTGAGTCAAGTAGAAGACCTGCATCTTTCCCATGTTCTTCAGCCTCTTGGTACGTACATACCAATTCTTGAAATTTGTGCAGCTCATCAGTGTCTGTCCCAAATAGTGCCCTTTCCAAATCATCCACCATCCTAACATGATCAAATTCCTCACATGGCTTGTGAACACTCACCTCACCTTGGAATTTGTCTTCCTCCAGAAAAGACTCAATTGTACTATCCTTAAGATTTGACCATGAAACAACCTCATCAATCAGCACCTTAGAATCCCAGAGATCAGCCAAGCCGAGCGACTCACACTCTTCCTCCTCATCACTATCCACCACAGGTTCTGACAAAACAGAATTTTCTTCTTTTTCTATAAGATCCTGATCATGAATTCCTTCTTCATCCTCAATTGCTGAATTCTGATCGTTCGTGACTTTTCCAGATCTGAGCGTTATGAAATTAACCTGCTCCATGCCATCTTGTTTTCCTGGATTCACCTCTATGTCACTATGAAGAACTCCCTACGGTCCGTTGAGAAAGGCACTTGCAATTTTCCCAATCTGATTCTCCAATGTCTTGAGAGATACCGCCTGACTTTCAATCATCAACCTCAATTCATCAAATTCAGATTTTTCATTCGAAGATTGACCATCATCCCCATGAAACTGTTGCTGCTGAAAATCTTGATTGTTGCTCCAGCCGAAATTAGGATGATAGGTGGCTGGAGTTGGTTGCGAAGGTTGCTGGAAGTTGCTCACAAACTGTGCCGATTCAGAAGATATGGCACATTGACTCATCTCATGCGCGCCCTCACATAGCTCACAAACATTAGCAACTTGAGGCACCCCATGATGTGGACACTTCCTTAGCATCTCCTTATATCGCTCCCAAGCCTCGCACAAAGATTCTTCAGACTGTTGTGAAAATTGAGTAATAGCGTTCCTGATTGCTACGGTCTTTGCCATGGGGAAAAATTTAGTGAGAAATTTCTGAGCAATATCCTCCCAAGTGGTAATAGAACCGGCTGGTAGAGAGTGCAACCAGCCCTTAGCTTTATCCCTCAAAGAGAATGGGAAAAGTCTTAATTTGATAGCATCTTCCGACACCCCGTTGATCTTGAAAGTGTCGCAGATCTCAATGAAATTCCGGATGTGCATATTAGGATCTTCAATCGGAGCACCCCCAAACTGAACTGAGTTCTGCACCATTTGAATTATGCTAGGCTTGATTTTGAAAGTATTAGCTGTAATAGCTGGCCTGACAATGCTAAATTGGATGTCCTTGATCTTTGGTTGAGAATAATACATCAATGCTTTCGTTACTGCTACTGGTTCTTCAATTGCTACCTGCAACACATAAAAGTAAACAACTATGTAAGAAACAATCCGAATCAGTGAACTCTAACGACCACTATTGACAAGCACATAAACTAAAAATAAAACACCGATGATCCCCGGCAGCAGCGCCAAAAACTTGTTTACACTAAAACACGCAAGCGTACGTGGTCACAAGTAATATAGAATAAAGTTGAGTTCGTTCCCACAGAGATCTGGTTATGGTTTTAATTCAGTTTTGTACCTATGCAACAATGTATGGTTATTATGCACTGTTAAGACAAATAACAAGATTTTAATTAACTATAATTAACTAAGAAACAAATTAATAAAACTAAGAATTACTTAACTAATGAGAATTTAAATCTAATTACTTCTACAAGAGAAAACATGGGATCCTAACTTCATTATCTACTTCACTTAGAGATGATGCCTTTAATTAATACATGTGATGGGTTTTGATATCTGATCGGACAACACGAAACAAGTAAAAGCTACCTCTCGGTATACTAGTACCAAACTACTCATACATCCACAAAAGAGATAGAAGATGGGTAGACACCAATTATGCTTAGACCCTATATCTCTATAGAATTTGAAAACATAAAGGTTGAAGCACAAGTTCTCCACTTAGATCACATAGGGTAGCATCATATCTCTATGTATTCCACAAATCATGATAATAATATCAACCTATCCTATGCTAGCATGGCAAGTTCTAAATCTCAAGATCCACTCTCGTTTCGCAAGAGATTAACAAATTAGATGTTCGCGACGCATCTAAATACATGAATCACAACCATACAAGGATATCAAGAATTCACCACACATAAATCTTTAAAGCATGCAAACTACTAAGCTACATAGACAAATCCGTTAGAATCCCATGACAACGATTAGTTCATAATTGAACCTCTCGTCATCATGGGATCTGATGAAACCATGATAAAAACAAAGTATGAAAAGATACAAATAAAACTAAGTAATTGATATGTAATGGTGTGTGTTTTTTCTGTCCCCCAAGATGTGTATTTATAGCCCCAAGTGTCCTCTTCTCCAAGTAATTGCCTTCTTTGAGTTGGAATAGAAGATTGGCAAATTCCATCTTTGAATGAAATAGAATTGCAAATTCCATGTATACACTAGTACAGAATACACCTATAGCGTCGCCACCTATAGCGTCGGTTGTTGACCTATAGTGTCGCCAATTTACCTATTGCGTCGGTTGTTTGCATTAACCGACGCCTTAGGTCATCTGCCAAAAGCTATTGCGTCGGTTGTTTGCATTAACCGACGCTATAGGTATAGCCTATAGCGTCGCCTTTTTAAGGGCGACGCTATAGGCTATACCCAGAAGCTATTGCGTCGGTTGTTTGCATTAACCGACGCTATAGGTATAGCCTATAGCGTCGCCCTTTTAAGGGGCGACGCTATAGGCTCTACCTATAGCATCGCCCCCTAAAATGCCGACGCTATAGGTTAATGTTTTTTTAAAAAGAGCCTATAGCGTCGCCCATTCAAATGACCGACGCTATAGGTCAATTTTTTTAAAAAAAATAATTATTTCAAAAGTGAAATTTCACCATTACAAAATATAATCCAAGAACACCAAACAAGTCTAAACATAATTTTAATCCCATTACAAAATAAACCATTCAATACAACCAAAATATTAACTAGTTTTACTCATTAATGTTACCCTACTTTCAATAATTTTCTATTTTTTTTATATTTTTCCCCATTTTTAAACTAGTTTGTCAAAGAAATCAAAAAATTAAATAAAAATAGGAAAAATGCCAATTTTTGAAAATAAATTCATACACAACAAATTAGTGATACTGACAATTTGTATGATTAATTTTACCCTACTTTCCCTAATTTTCCATTTTTTTATTGTTTCCCTATTTTTAACTAGTTTGTAAAAGAAATAAAAAAATTAAATAAAAAAAAGAAAAATGCCACTTTTTGAAAATGAATTCATACACACCGAAGTAGTCATACTCACTATTTGTATGATGAATGTTACCGTACTTTCCTTAATTTTCCATTTTTTTTTATTTTTCCCCATTTTTAACTAGTTTTTCAAATAAATCAAAAAATTAAATAAAAATAGGAAAAATTCCAATTTTTGAAAATAAATTCATACACACCAAATTAGTCATACTCACTATTTGTGTGATGAATGTTACCCAACTTTCACTAATTTTTCATTTTTTTTTATTTTTCCACCATTTTTAACTAGTTTGTCAAATAAATCAAAAAATTAAATAAAAATTAGAAAAATGACAATTTTTGAAAATAAATTCATACACACCAAAGTAGTCATACTCAATATTTGTGTGATGAATGTTACCCAACTTTCACTAATTTTTATTTTTTATTTATTGTGATTAATCAATTCAATTATGCAAAAATCGAATTTTCTTCACATTTTTTTAATTATAAAAATAATAAATAATAATTTTTTATAATAAAATTTTAAAACACACGCGTGTCAAAATAAAAAAATGGGCGGTCAATGAAAATATTGTATTTATAAGATCAAAACTTGTAAAATTTAATTTAATCATTTTAAAATCATTTTGATATGTGTGTGATAAAAAGAATTATTAAAATTATAATTTATAATTTTGATATGAAAATTATAAAAAAAATATAATATTTATTTATATGTGTGTGTGAATGTGTGTGGGAAGTGCACAGAGTGATTGCTGAGCGGCAGATGAAAAATCAAAAGGGCCGCTAAAATTTTTAACCCGCACAAAATCCTTCTCGGTCTCTTTATCTCTCCCTTTCTCTCTGTCTCTCCCTCTTTCTCTTTCTCTCAAAATCCCTAATTTTCCCAATTTTAGTCGGCTGTGGTTTCTCTCTCAATTATATATCTCGAGCTCTCTCTCTACTCCCTCAAACAAATTCAAGTCTCTCTCGAATTCTTCTCTCCCTATCTCGTTAATTTTTGAAAACATCTAGACACCAAGGTTTGAATCCCTGCAACAGCCTTTCATTGTACGACTTGTCAATATCTCCGACCATTTTCGAGTCTCTCTCGATTTCTCCGACCATTTTCTTTACCTCGTCAATATCTGCAGTTGATCCCAGATGGGCTGCTAAAAAGAAGCGCATGAGTCTTAAAGTTCGAGATATGTATGTATCTTTTTGTATTTTTATAACTATTTTGCTCATTTTCTTGTTTATGATCTCTTTCATGAACTTTTATTGATGGCAATTGTTGTTGTTTTATAGAATTTTTTTTATTAGTAGTTTGTGTTATAGTGGCATGTAATTGAATTATGATGTTTGTGATTGTTGGTTAATTTTTGAAATTTGGGGGAAATTTTGAGGTTTTATTGCATTTTTTTTTCCTATTTTTTCCAGGTTTTATCATGCCTATGACAACTACTTGACACATGCTTTTCCGGTTAGTTAAGGATGGAATGTTTGTATCTTTTGTACTATGATTATTATGCGTTGTTTTTTGTCATAAGTTTTATAAGTATTTAATTGTGTTTGTTGTCGGTTAATTTAAAAGTGAAATTGCAGCATGATGAACTTAAACCTATGTCCAAATCGTTAACGGACTCCCTTAGTGAGCTTGGCAATTTGAAGGTAGCGACCGATTTGGAAACATTTTGCATAGTTATACTCCGATAGGTAGATTACCTAACTTTCTACTTGTATTTGTTTCAGCTTGAACACTTATCAGAGCGGTACAAGGGATTAGCCCTTACACTTATTGAGTCATTATCGAGGTACACTATTTCTAGAATTTTCGCCCTCGTACTCTAGCAACCAATGAATATTTATAATTTGTTTTATGGTGCCTTCTTTTCAGTTTACTTGATTGCTTCTTTGATGTTCATTATTATCCTAGTCTCGTTATTATGGGGAACATCACAGAGTTTGAAAGAGCAGTCTATTGGCTATCTGACAACCTTGCATTTGATGTTGATGTGAGGGTCAATCTGTTTGAGGTATGCTTGTTAAAAGCCTTTTCCACATTGAGAGTATGATTGAATTCTTTCGCGAGAAGCTTTACGATTTACATTGTTCGCATTTTTCGTTGGTACATCATCAAGGAGTAATATTAATCATAGGTTTAGTCAAAGTGATTTTATTGTTTCTTTTCTTCCTCCATTTTTATTGTGCAGTGCAACATAAGAATTCTTGGAGGACTTGTTTCCGCTCATATTCTTGCAACTGATTCCACAAATAGGTTGGGTCAAAGAGTCTACAACAATGAGCAGCTCAGCGTTGCTCAAGATTTAGGGCAAAGATTTCTTCCGGCATTCGATACACCCACTGGATTGCCATATGCATGGGTTAATCTGAAGGTAGTTTCTAAAATGAGGATAATTTTTACCATTAACATTGTTCAGATGTTACCTCTGAAAACTAATATGTTTTATTAACAATTGATTGGTTCACAATTGTGTGGCATTCCAAGAGTTAAAGTTTGCACTTACTTCTTTAAAATGATACCTATTTAAAACAGTGTCGAAGTGATATATAACTATTAACGCTAATGATGTTGGTCAAAAACTACTATCTATTTAGCCCATGTAGTTTAAGTGTAAGTGCAAATATCATTCTACAATTGTTTTTACCTTTTACAGAACATAGTACATACTTGACATCTTTACATGAATATTTCTCTAGACAGTGGAGTGTATGAGAATGGTTTATTGGTTTTCTTTGTAAGAAGGATAATGACACCGCATCAATGCGGAATTCTATGGACAGTATGGCGTAATGGAGAATGAGACACCCGAGACAAGCACATCTGGATGTGGTGAGGAACATTTATTGGCAGTTGAGGGAATCTATCAAAGAATTTTATGTCTAAAGGCCAATTAATATACCTTTTTTGCGGGTTCAGGTTCAATTATTCTAGAAATGGGAGCATTATCATGATTGACTGGTGACCGCAGATATGAAAATGCCGCTTTGCGTGCTCTTCGTAAATTGTGGAGCATGCGTAGTTCTTTGAATCTCTTAGGAACCACTCTGGATGTGGAGACTGGGGATTGGATTGAACACTCGTCCGGAATTGGAGCTGGTATGTGCAATGCCAACCTCTTAAGCCTTCTCCATCCCTGCTCAGTGCTCAATGTAAATTTTTGTTTTAAAGTTCAAAGATTTTTATTTCTTACATGTGCTGATTAATTCGGCATGAAAATTCAAGTTTATTATAATCATTACTTTACAGTTTACACAAACCTTTAGGCACACAATAGCCCTGCAATATTACCAAAAAAAGGAGTGAAGTTCTGGAAGCTAAACCAACTTCTTTACCTTTCTGGATGCAAAAAATCTCTCCAGAATTTTAAATTCTCTTCATTACTAATCTGTTTGTATTACTGTACATAACCTCATTTGTTCTTTTACAGGTGTTGATTCTTTTTACGAGTATCTGATCAAAGCACACATTCTTTTTGGAAAGGATGAATTTTGGACGATGTTTCAGTCTGCTTATCTTGGTGTGCAGAAATATTTCAGACATGGTCCATGGTACTTTGACCAGTTCTTGTTCACAACCAGTATAATGAATGTTCCTGCCAATGCTACACATTTGAATATTTTTTCCACATTTGATGGATGAAAGATTGATATAATATCTTAGAGAATGATTTCTTACTCTGGCAGGTACCATGAAGCTGATATGAGGACAGGAATAGCAACTTATTGGCAACTTACTAGCCTTCAAGCATTTTGGTTAATGGCAGTAGCCATTCTTATTTAAGATGACGGGTGCAAACTGCCAAACTGCAAAGGTAATTTTAATTTAGTTGATAGTACAGGTAATTTTAATTTAGTTGATTGATGTGTGTATATTGTTTTACAGGGACTTGTTACATCATGAGTAAATTAACCTACAGAGGCATCTGAAAGTTCTTCCAGACAACATCTAGGGAATTACTATTTTTGTTGTAATTATGCCTTAATTAAATTAGATGAACAATATAATTTTTGTTGTAACTTTTGAGATTTAATTTCTATTTTAGTTGTGTTGCTATTATATGTATTGTTATCAAATGTTTGTTGGCATGGGATAATTGTAATTGTTTTATACTATATTGTGGTATTTGTTGGGTTTGGTAAAGATTATTGAAATTGCAATCTTGAAATTATTGTTTTTTTTTTAAAAAAAAAAAATTGACCTATAGCGTCGGTCATTTGAAAGGGCGACGCTATAGACTTTTTTTTAAAAAAAAAAACAACCTATATCGTCGGTCATTTAAAAGGGCGACGCTATAAGGTATACCTATAGCGTCGGTCATTTGAAAGGGCGACGCTATAAGGTATACCTATAGCGTCGGTCATTTGAAAGGGCGATGCTATAGGCTTTTTTTAAAAAAAAATTAACCTATAGCGTCGGTCATTTGAAAGGGCGACGCTATAAGCTATACCTATAGTGTCGGTCATTTAACCGCCTAAAGTAGGATTCAGCGTCGCCATTTTAACCGACGCTATAGGCCTATACCTATAGCGTCCCATGCATATACTACGCCAAACAACCGACGCTATTGGTCTATATAGGCGACGCTATAGGTTCAGTCTGTAGTAGTGATAAGTCTGATTCTGGAAGTTTCTGACTGTTCATGTGATTCCATAATGACTAGAATTAGCAAACAAAGCAATTTCCTTCTCAAAATCAGTTTCCAGCAGCATTCTGTCCAAGTCTGGCGGTGGCAGGCGCGGCCGCGCTCCATTTTAGTGTAAAACGGGCGCTCCCGCGCTCTCCAAAATCCTCTCAGCAATTCTACCAGCGCGGCCGCGCTCCAAAACAGTGCAAATCCGGCGCGCCCGCGCTCTGCATTCTGCCAGAAATATTTTTATGCTCTAGAACATTCTCCAAGCTTCGCGTGGACAGCTTACGGGCCTCAAACGGACTTGTAGAACTCCAGATATGGCCAAAACAAAGTAGACTGCGCAACCTACCGGCAAATCTGAATTTCCTACAATTTGCTCATTTCTCTTCCGTTTTCTCTTCCGATTCTTTTGCCACTTCCCGTTCTTCAATTCTTGAATTATGAATCCTCATGGTAGCCTAGGGAAATTCACCACCCTTCATTCCAAAGCTCAATTTAAACTCCAAGACCAACGAAAATCAACAATCATAGCTGGCATTTTGCTAACCTGCACAGCTACACAAAACATATTAAAACACACAAATACTTGAGATACAAGCGATCAATTTAAGCCAAAATGAAGCGATCCAAGTGGATAAAAATCCACTTATCAAAGTATTTCTCAGAATAATTCTCGAATGAATAAAGAGAAAATATTTAATAAATAATTAAATATTTAAATGAACATTCAAAATAATATTCATTTAATTAATAAGACTTGAAATGAATATTAAAAATAATATTCGATAAATAAATAGAACATCAGATGAATATTTACAATAATATTCATTAAGTAATTGGGAACTTAAGTGAATATTCAAAAAAGTAATATTCATTTAATGAATAATATTCTAAATGAATATCGAAATAATATTCATTTAGTAATCCAAGCTTTAAAGGAATATTCGAAATAATATTCGATAAATTAATCGACTTTAAATGAATATTGAAAAATAATATTCATTGGATAGATAACGTTCAAATAATTATTTGAGGTAATGATCGTTAATTAAATGATCTCGGACGAATATTCAAATAATATTCGTCACCCAAATAAAGGAAAATAGGTACTTAAATATTTCCCTCGAAGGTAATTACGATATATCAAGAAGTACTGACTCCCGTTCTATATTCAACGATTACGATATATATGCCCTTCTCTAAGGGACTTAACAACATCCGACTTATAACTGATTATTCACTATCTAGCTTATAAGCCAACAATAATTCAAGGAACAACTATATCAATATAACTTGGAGGTAGGCATGCATGACGTGGCATATGTATAACAGAAAGCATATATATATTCTCAACAACAGCCTTTAAAAGGATTTGAAACTTGCCTGGTAATCGGGTGTGGGTAGAGGTAGCGTGTCCCGGTTCAGCTCGGTGATCTATAAACAATCAGAACATTCGAGATTAATCACCTAACACTTCTTTAGAAGGTTACGTATAAACTTTACTTAAGTCAAAACACGCTTTCGAGTTATCTTGTTATGCACCCTTTTGTATAACTCTTTTTAATATCGATACGATCCGACTTTTGTTCGTTATTAAGACATGTCATTACACTTACACTTGACATATACTTAAGCTGGGTAAGTTCTAAGGTCGGTCGTTTACAAACCAAGATTATACCTCGAGTTTTATCGCCCGTTTTCTAAGCGTTTTACCAAAGTTATAACCAAGTACGCTTTTAGGGGTTCGTTCGCGTTTAACCTCGATTCAAACATTTTTATAAAATTGAAAAACGATCCGTTTGACACGAGGTTTTCTCCTACACCTTCCTTATGACCTCTAATATTTAATTACCAAGGTTTGTCACTAACTTTCATTTTTTACGAGGGTTCAATTTCAGTTACGAACTCTCGTTTACGGTTTCGAACTACTTTTAGTAAATCGGTCATAATTCCTAAACCGTAAATCCGTTTCACATGATCTTTATGCCAAAATGAATCTTATAACATAATCTATCTTGTCAAGGCATAATATGAAACTGGACAGTGGGTTATAGCTACTGTCAACTACGATTTCTTAAGGTTAACGAAAATTAGGCATTACGACGGCTATAATTCGGACGTTCTAAAAATTGTAACATCAAAACCAAGCCACACCGGGCATCCATACATCTTATACACATGTTATACATCTCACTAAGTCCAGAAATTTTACACTTCATCATAATGATCATCATGTTACCAAATCAACCACCAAATCATGCTAATATGTCTGTAATAACATTAATATCATAAGTAATCTTAAAATACCAAGATCATGCTTAAAACTCAAAGTAAGATTTAGGGTTTCAAGAGAGTTATACCTTCCTTGGTGTGTATGTGAGTCTAACAAGCCTTGATCTAGTCCTTAGAACTCCTTACAACCTTAAACTAGCAAGAATCATCAAGAACATAATTAGTGATTTTCGGATCTGCTATAACTCAGTGAAAAGATCATGAAGAACGAGGGCCTTACCGAGGTTTTCTGATCAAGACTTCTAAAGGTGAGTTGTAGAGAATCCAACTAGCTTTCAAAAAATCTAAAGAACAATAAATTCCATTGAGTAATGAAGGAGATATGGCCGTTAGAAAATCGGTCCAGAAACTGTCAAGCATCAGGACAGTTTGCTTCTTCAACTTGGGGAGGTGATTTGCCTAGGCTATACTACTTGGATTGGTATGAAACTTTGAGCGAATATTGCCCATGGAGTGGAGAGGCTGTGGTAAAAATTTGGTGATTTTATCATGGATAAAAATGGAGATATGAATTTTCTTCTTTGATGAGGTTCTGCTGGACAGTTTGTAAGAATGGAGAGAATGGAGTTGTTTTGCTTTTGTTCTCGTGCTTGGTTTGCTAGAAATGAATTATTGTGATGGGAGCAAGATAATATCTTGGCCAAAAGCTACTTTAATAAAGGTGTGATGCAATGGATGATGTATTTGTATGGCTTGATGTGGAAGCTTGGTTGAAAAAATATCTATTATGTTAAGTACAAGGTTTAAATCACTAAGTGCATTGGTTACTCAAGTAACCATGTGACGTCCCTAGATCCGGGGTCGGAGACCTAGGCGCTCACGGTCCATTTTCCATTAATAACATACCTGTTCTTGCACATAATATATAAAACAGCCATCGACCCCACAATAAAACTCACACCGCACACACACACACACAGGTTAGAGTCTCAGAAACGTCATACACTTCATTAAGCAAAAGTAAAAGTTTCAAAGTTATTACAGACCGAATTAAATAGCATTTATGCTACCAGCAACACTTCGATATGAAGCGAAGTTGGTGGCTTGAAAGTATGTTACGGTACACTGCTTTGCACAGGTCATACTTATAAATAAAACGTACTAACAAAAGTTGCCAACCAATCCGGCTAATGGGGCCTACCGGTGGAATCTCAACTGCTGCCTCGGGTCTAGTCACCTGCTTTCGGGCAGTCTGTCTGGGTCTTGCCATTTCTCTTAGCTGTTGTGTTTGTAAATTTGAAAACAAGCAAGAGTGAGCAACTATAGCTCAGCAAGAAATATATGTATAAGGTAAGCAATATAACATTACATATGTTTAGCAGTTATTAAACTCGTTTGTATCAATCAGTTATAAAATCACTTGTCATTGTTGATAAATTTCGAAGGTGCACCAATACGTGCCCTTGTTTTCAAAATAAACTTGCAGTTCTAGATACTGCATAGAGTCAACATCTTTCTCATCAAAATAGAACACTATCAGCAACTTGGCACATAAGCCTAAGGAGCAGTGTCAGAGCATTTTACAAAATGGAGGAATGGGACTTAAAGAAAACATAAAACCTGACAGGGATTGATGATGATCAGTCGCCACATCCAAGTCCAATAATCCGCGGGTCTTCTCTACCGGTAGAAGGATAGAAACTACATCCGTAACTATCCCGGGGTGAAAACTACATCCGTAATCACCCTCGATGAAAACTACATCCGTAATCATCCTTCGGCAACACCTGGGCCGGAATAATAATTGATGGACCGCCTGGCTCACGGCCGCTTACACATCCCGGGAATCGTTCGTCAACGGTTCCCACACCTGCCAGAGTCCCTTTTTCTTTTTCTTTTAAAACTTGATTTTGATTGAAAACTGAGTAATTGAGGTCCGACATCAGTCGACCGATGATTCTTGAAATCATACAAGAAGCAGAACCTGACCGGGGGTTTTCGAAAATGTTTTGAGTTCGAAAGAGTTCGAGTTCGAAAGTGCTAAAAGTATCTTGGATTAGCTTTGTCTTTAAAATAGTGAACAATAATTAATAAATGATATTTTAAGATTTAATATTAATAATTAATAAAATAATTATTTAATTAAATAAGCTTTTAATCCAAGATAGGTATTTTGAGTATCTACGAAGATATAAGAATAATTACTTCAGTATACGATACTTCCCGAATGACCCTTCGGGTTTTCGCAATTTAATTACGATATAATAATATACCGCTCCCCGGTCAATAGTATATACGGACCGCTACGACCTCTATTGCTAGAGTCGTTGTCCGAAGAAAACATTTCATTCTAAGTTCAAGGGGTGCAAACATATATGTGCTTATACATCTCAATTTCATCAATACTTCGATAAACATAAACATTTGATATGATTGAAAACTACAAACACAACAGTGAAAGTCCTTGTATATGTAAGTTTTGAAAAGTAAACTTGCCTTGGTGAGGTTGGGGTGGTCGAGCTTGCGGAGTGGAACGATCTATACATAATCAATAGCCGATCGTTAGTACCTTAACAATATCTCTTTTAATTGCGAGGTTTTGGAGGGTACAAAATTAACTTAATGACTTCGTCTTATGACCCTCTAGCCCACTATAGGTTCATGTCATCACTCGATTACGCTCGTCACTTATTCGACTTAATTTGGTTACCACATCCGAATCATATCCATTACCCCTTAAATCACACTCCCTTTACGACTTTTTCCCTTGCGCGAATTTTACTCTAACATTTTTATAAAATTGAAAAATACATATTTTAATCCAATTATTTTTGGGTAGCCTTCACCACTGCATTTACTAGCTCCTCTAATTTTTCCATGATCCCACATAAAATTTTAGGGGTTTAAACAAGGTTCACAAGGGGACCATTTAGGGCAGTCCGAATTCCAGAAACACATTTCACTTCTCAGGCCATAACTCAAAATCTATACATCACCAAGTCATGAACCTTATATTTCTGGAAACTACATTCAAATACCTTTCCAACAATATATATTAGGACTTCAGGGGACAAGCTTTAGGGGTTCAAAACCCTCCTACAAGACAGTACAAGTTCCTGGAAAAAATACTCAGCATGCTTTTACACTTAACCAACCAAGAATCTTACATACACATCACAACCATCATCTAAACCACCAAGATCATACTTTATAACATACATGGAGTTACATACACTAACCACAAGCTTAAAAATCACAACCACAACACTTAAACTCAAGATCTACATCATCCATCACTTATATGTCCAAGATTCACACTAATAATCATGGATCTAACATTAAACATCACAAATACTACATGGCCAAGAGGGGTTAGGGTTTTTATACCTTCTTGAGTATCTAGGAGCCTTGGGTATGCCTTACAAGTCCCAAGAACACCTTGGATGAGCTCCTACAATCCTTACAACTCAAGATCTAAATGAAAACTCAACATTGTTACTATTCATCAAAACTTCAATAATTTATAACTTGAAAACTAATGGATGAAAAGGGTTGGAATTCATAGTATACCTTCCTTATGTGATGTAGAGTGCCTAGGATTTTTGCCTTGAATTAAGAGTGAAGAAAAGTGGAAGAAAGAATTTCTTCTTCCCCCTTTTTGTGTTTGGCCGAGAGCAATGAAGCTTGGGGGGGAAGAGAGTGTTTTTGTTTTTGCTTTTGGTGTTGGTTGATTAAAGTGTAAAGTGTGGTTGATATGTATTATGTGTGTGTATATGTATCACATGGTACAAGCCTAGTGTCTAGACCACCATACCCTCTTGTATCCTTGGAAAAGGTACCAACTAGTTACTATTCCTCTTGTAAACTTTGTATTACTAGTTTGCTTTCCTAACTACTTAGATGCATGGGACTTGCATGCAATATCATTCCTTGTATCATTATTCTTCCACCAATGCTTGTCACTTAATCTTTAATTCGTATCGTATCTTAATTAATTCCTCGTAATAATATTTTGTCGCGTAGAGATTTCCCTTGTAATTCCTTAAGTACTTAATTGTGTAAATTCCTCGAATATCCATACTCCTCGTCATAATTCCTAATAAATCTTTTAATACTCCAATAACTCTCAAATCCCAAGTTTTATAAATCTTACTAACAATAAGACTCTTGCCTTCAACAACCTTCCCTTTATCTTACATGGTGAAAGTAACAACATAACTTCTCAGACCATCAATTCCATTAAACAACAGGGATGACTAAAAAGGTTCCAAATTGACAATGTCACATGATATTATATAAAAGAAAATATTACAAAAATTAGGGTTCTTACAGCCTCCCCTCCTTAAAAGGATTCCGTCCCGGAATCAGGTTGAAAATAGTTGGGGGTGCTTTTCACGCATCGTGCTCTCTAGTTCCCATGTTGATTCTTCGACATTCTGGTTCCTCCACAAAACTCTCACTAGCTTGACAACCTTGTTCCTCAGCACCTGTTCTTTTCTATCCATGATTTCTACGGGTTGCTCCACATAGGTCAAATCTGGTTACAAATCCACTTGGTCATATTCTATCACGTGCCGAAAGTCGGTATGGTAGGGTCGTAGCATGGACACATGGAACGCATTATGTACTTGCTGCAAGCTTGGGGGTAAAGCCAATTCATAGGCTAACTTTCCAACTCGTCTCAAAATCTCAAAAGGTCCAATAAATCTCGGGCTTAGCTTCCCCTTCTTACCAAATCTCATCAATCCCTTCCATGGTGATACCTTTAACATCACAAATTCTCCTACCTCATATTCTTTGTCCTTGCGGGTCTGGTCCGCATACTTCTTCTGTCTGTCCTGGGCCGCTACCAGCCGTCCTCTTATGAGCTCGATAGTTTCTCTTGTCTGTTGGACCAGTTCAGGCCCTAAAATCTTCCGCTCTCCAACTTCTTCCCAACAAAAGGGAGACCGACATCTTCGTCCGTATAAAGTTTCATATGGGGGCATTCCTATACTCGCATGGTAACTGTTGTTGTAGGAAAATTCGATCAACGGCAAGTGGTCATCCCAACTTCCCTTAAAATCGATGGCACATACTCTCAACATGTCCTCTATGGTCTGGATGGTTCTCTCACTCTGTCCGTCTGATTGGGGGTGGTATGCAGTACTCATGTTCAACTTGGTCCCCACATAATCCTGAAAACACCTCCAGAACCTGGAGTTGAATCTTGGGTCTCTATCTGATACAATGCTCACAGGAACCCCATGCCTTACCACGATCTCCTTCAAGTAAATATCCACCAGCTTGTCGACAGTGTATCTCTCGTTGATTGGAAGAAAATGTGTTGACTTGGTCATCTATCGATAATTACCCAAATGGCGTCATGATTAGTCTTGGTCCTTGGTAGTCCGACCACAAAGTCCATCGCAATATGCTCCCACTCCCACTTCCACTCGGGTATCTCTAAGGGTTGCAACAATCCACTGGGCCTCTGGTGTTCGGCCTTTACTCTTTGACATGTCAAGCATTTACTTACCCACTCTGCCACGTCCTTCTTCATATTTGGCCACCAATAGTATTCTCTCAGATCTCTATACATCTTAGTGCCTCCAGGGTGAATTGAGTACCTTGAACTATGAGCCTCTTACAAAATCTCGTCTTTTAATTCCTGAACGTTCGGGATCCATATCCTAGATGCATACCTCATAACTCCATTCTTGTCCTTTTCACACTTAATTTCCTCTCCAGTCAAAATTTTCTCCATCGAATTCTTTTCTTCTTCTATCTTCTTTTCCTGGCATAACTTAATCTTTTCCAATAGCGGTGGTTGGACTCTTATTTCCATTAAACTCTCTTGTCCAATTCCTGGCAACCTCACTTCGATCTCCAGTTTCTCAAGGTCCTTGATCAATTCGTCCACTAACGTTATCATCTTGAGTTTCTCCTTTTGGCTAAGTGCATCGGCCACCACGTTGGCCTTCCCTGGGTGATAATGAATCTCACAGTCATAATCTTTGATTAGCTCTAGCCATCTCCTCTACCTCATGTTTAACTCTTTCTGAGTGAATATGTACTTTAAGCTCTTGTGATCCGTGTAGATTTCACACTTTTCCCCGTAAAGATAATGTCTCAAGATCTTCAATGCGAAAACTATCGCCGCTAATTCCAAATCATGGGTGGGGTATCTTATCTCGTACTCCTTAAGTTGTCTGGACGCATAAGCAATCACTTTACCGTGCTGCATAAGCACACACCCTAAACGTTTATGGGATGCGTCGCTATAAATTACAAAATCTCCCTTATCATCAGGTAGGGCCAGCACTGGTGCTGTCACCAATCTCTTTTTCAACTCTTGGAAGCTCTCTTCGCATTTTCAGTCCACACAAACTTCTCGGTCTTGTGAGTTCGTCGGGTCAAAGGGGCTGCTATCTTGGTAAAGTCTTGGACAAACCTTCTATAGTAGCTAGCCAATCCTATAAAACTTCTCACCTCTGTCGGAGTGGTTGGTCTCTCCCAATTTGATACAGCCTCTATTTTGGCTGGGTCCACTAGAATGCCTTGTTCACTAATCACATGCCCTAAAAACTGAACTTCCTTCAACCAAAATTCACACTTCGAGAACTTAGCGTACAATTCTTCTCTCAATGCTCCCAATACAATCCTCAAGTGCTCTGCATGTTCCTCCTTCGTCTTGGAATAAATCAAGATGTCATCGATGAAGACTATAACACACTTGTCCAAGTACTTCTTGAAGACTCGATTCATTAAGTCCATGAAAGCTGCAGGGGCATTCATTAACCTAAATGACATCACTAGGAACTCATAGTGTCCGTACCGGGTGCGAAAGGTCGTCTTCGGTATATCTTCTGGCTTAATCCTTAACTGGTGGTACCCGGTCCTCAAATCGATTTTAGAAAAATAAACTGCGTCCTTTAGTTGATCAAACAGGTCATCTATCCTGGGCAAGGGATATTTATTCTTTATAGTTACCTTATTCAACTCTCTGTAGTCTATACACAATCTCATACTACCATCCTTCTTTTTCACGAATAACACCGGGGCTCCCCACGGTGACACAGTAGGTCTTATCATCCCTTTATCCAACAACTCTTGTAACTGAGTGGCCAGCTCTTTCATCTCCACTGGGGCTAGCCGATATGGGGCTTTCGAAATTGGGGCCGTACCCGGAACTAAGTCTATAGCGAACTCGATGTCTCTATCAGGTGGTAGTCCTGGAAGATCATCCGAAAATACGTCCGCGAACTCATTAACGACAGGGATTTCCTGTAGGTTTGGTGCCTCCTTCTTGGTATCCTTCACATAGGCTAAATAGGCTTCGCATCCTTTACGTAACAGCTTCTTAGCTTGAATCATAGTCAGGAACTTTTGGTTTTTCCGTTTTCCACTAAACACTACTTCCTCGTCCCCTGGCAGTTTCAAACTTACTTTCTTCCTTACACAAACAATCTGGGCTCCGTGGGTTGTTAACCAATCCATACCTACTATTACATCAAACTCTCCTAGTTTAAAAGGTATTAAATCTACCCGAAAGTGTCGCCCTTCTATTTCTAGGTCACAACCTGGACATACTTGGCTAACAGGGATAATTTCATGATTAGTTATCTCTACTTGCAGTCTGTCTTTCAATGGTTCAGTCTTAAGGCCTAACTGACATACAAAATCTAGAGATATGAAAGACTTGGTAGCTCCCGAATCAAATAAAACATTTGCCTTAACTGAGTTGTGTAGTAGAGTACCTGCAATCACATCCGTGTTCCTCACGGTATCTTGCACCGTCATGTTAAAAGTTCTTGCAGTAGGGGCCTTGTTAGAAGCAGTTCCACTCACTCTTGACGCAGCTGGCCCAGAGGACATACATTCCCTCATTCGGTGCCCTGGTTTCCCACACTTGAAGCAATTACCTCCGGCACTGGTGTTGTTACTAGTTCCTCGACAGGCGTTAGCATAGTGTCCTGTCAGCCCACACTTGAAGCACTTTACATCCTGTAGGTTACACACGCCCGCATGTTTCCTTCCACACTTATTGCAATCCGGGGGTAGGGCTCGGGATGGGGTAGAGTAAGACGATCCCTGTGGTCGGTCGCTCTGGCCCACACTCCAACTTTCAGCTCTCTTGGTTCCAAAGTTTCCGTTGGGTTGGGACGTCGTCCCTCGCTTAAATTTGCTCGGAAAGCTCCCACCCGCAGAATTTCCCTTCCGACTATCAAACTTCCTCTTCTTTCCTTCCCCCTCCTTCTACATCTGTTCACTCCCAGCCTCAACAATTGATGCTTTCTGTACCAGGGTGGCATAGTCTGTCAGCTCAAGAACCGCCACACCATTCTGAATCCATTGCTTTAGCCCCAATTGAAACCTTCGGGCCCTCTTTGCCTCAGAGTTCACATATTCCGGCACAAACCTCGACAACTCGGTAAATTTGGCCTCATACTCGGCCACCGTCATGTTACCTTGCTTTAGTTCCAAAAACTTCAGCTCCATTTGTGTCTCCATGAACCTAGGAAAGTACTTTTCCAAGAACAGCTCGATAAACCTCTCCCAGGTCACCACACCTCTTCCTTCCAAATTCCTCTTAGCTTCCCACCAATAGTTTGCCTCACCCTTCAGGAGGTAGGTGGCGAAAACAGTCTTCTGCTCCTCAGCGACACCTAGTATCTCGAAAGATTTTTCCATTTCCTTCAGCCAGGCTCTTGCCTCAACCAGATCTGCGGTTCCTTTAAATTCTGGGGGTTTCAGGGATTTGAAGTTCCGGAAAGCATTTGCATTAGCATTGTGGGGTGGTTGCTGAACCGGGGGACGGTCCAAGTTCTGCGTAAGTAGTTCCATGAACTGTTCCATAGGGCCTCCCCTTGGATGTTCCACCTCTCGGGTGTCATCACCAACTTCTTCTTCGTCATACTCAGAGTCATCAAACAAGTTATGATCGTTGCCCTCATCCTCACTCAGGTTCACATTCTCCCCTTCATGGTTCTGGTGGCCTCCGGTCCCATGGTGGCTACCCTGGCCTTCAGAACTGACCGGGTGAGCTCGAGTGTTCATTCTTCTGGGTGGCATGATTCTGATAATGAAACCAGAAATGGGTTAGGGTTTCTAATTACCTGACAGCGTTTACACGGGTCAGGAACGTATCGTTCCTCCTCATAAGGGTGGAAGTTGCAAAAGTTTTAATAATCCGATGCTGGAGATAAAACGTCAAAACATTTTTGGGAAAAATCTCTATGGGATGTGAAAACATTTGCAGGAGTTTTCAAGATTTCGAAACCTCAAAAAAAAAATTTTTTTTTTTTTTTTGAAAAAAATTTATTTTAAAAATTGTAGGAACATTTTGGGAATTTGTAGAGAACAATTTGAAATCGCATAACGTAAATTTGAAACAGCATCGTTGCATTTGCGGCTTGTAGCAATTGTATATTCACAGTTGTATATCAAAACAGTAAAGCATGGCATCGGAAAGTAAGGCAGTTGAGACAATATCAAGGAAACTGAAACTAAATAAGTACGGTACAAGAGTTATCACAAAGTTTGGATGTTAGAGCCAAATACATAGTTCCGATGTCAAAGTCTAGCAAAAGTGGAACAATAACAAGTACATCGTCTGAATAGTCAGGGCTACACAAAAGTAGGGCTAAATCCGCACATACTATCCGAAGTCACATCTACATATCTGTAGGTCAGTCTACTCATCCACTGGTCAGAAAGGATACCACTGCACAAGTCAACTATCCCGCAAAATCGACACACTATTGTCATCTGAACCTAGAGGACTGAGCTATCCGCAACACATCATGGGGCCGCACCGCGACGGAGCAAGGCCCTCACTCGGGAAAATGCACGACGCACAACACGCCTAGCATCCCTAGCATGAATCACTCCGCCCCCGTGGATCCCTAAACCAAGAATCCTCTCGCGACTCCTCCTCTCAATCCTATGGAGTCGAGCCCTAGTCCTCCTAGCAACAGCAGTCCTCATCTCAACCTGAATCCTCAATCGCGCCTCGCGCTCCTCCACTAGTGCCCGCCTCGCCTCATTAAGTCTGGCCTCTACAGAAAGCAAGTCTCGGGTCAGGAACTGCACCACGTAGGCGTGCTCAGTGCCCGACATTGGGGGTAGGTCCATTGGCGGGGGTGGTATGACAGGAACAGGAGCAGGTGTAGTAGCAGTAGTAGGAGCAGGAGCAGTAGCAGGAGCAGGAGCAGGGGTAGGGTCAAGCTCCTCCTCGCTAGAAGTATCATCCTCGGAGTCACCGTCCGATGAAACAGGGCTCGATGACTGCGGAGAAGGTGGGGGTGACACAACACGGCACTCACGGGATCTCACAGTCTCCTCGTCAGTAGCTACAGGAGAGGGGGTAACAGGCTCAGGCTCAGGCTCAAAGGGTTCCTCAACGGGATCCTCATCATCAGTATCTCCTATCAGCGTAATCCAGGGGCTAAGCTCAGAGTCGGCACCCATATCCTCCTCAGGATCCTCGGTATCTCGCATCAGTGCCTCATCATGTTCTCTCTCGAAGGCCTCAGGGTCTGGTATCTCCTCCATCTACATAAGGGAAATGAGGTGGGTCACTAACCATAAAGAAAGGTTTAAGGAGTAGTTCCCTCACGGGCTTTAAAGTCAGGGCTATATCCGATAACCCGACTGCAAACTCGATGAGAGTTCTAAGTATTATTAGGTTTGTTATTAGGGTTATTATTATTGTTATTATTATTAGGGTTGCTTTCTTAAATTACTATCGTTTCTGAGAACTGTAACCTCGCTCTGATACCATTTCTGTGACGTCCCTAGATCCGGGGTCAGAGACCTAGGCGCTCACGGTCCATTTTCCATTAATAACATACCTGTTCTTGCACATAATATATAAAACAGCCATCGACCCCACAATAAAACTCACACCGCACACACACACAGGTTAGAGTCTCAGAAACGTCATACACTTGATTAAGCAAAAGTAAAAGTTTCAGAGTTATTACAGACCGAATTAAATAGCATTTATGCTACTAGCAACACTTCGATATGAAGCGAAGTTGGCGGCTTGAAAGTTTGTTACGGTACACTGCTTTGCACAGGTCATACTTATAAATAAAACGTACTAACAAAAGTTGCCAACCAATCCGGCTAATGGGGCCTACCGGTGGAATCTCAACTGCTGCCTCGGGTCTAGTCACTTGCTTTCGGGCAGTCTGTCTGGGTCTTGCCATTTCTCTTAGCTGTTGTGTTTGTAAATTTGAAAACAAGCAAGAGTGAGCAACTATAGCTCAGCAAGAAATATATGTATAAGGTAAGCAATATAACATTACATATGTTTAGCAGTTATTAAACTCGTTTGTATCAATCAGTTATAAAATCACTTGTCATTGTTGATAAATTTCGAAGGTGCACCAATATGTGCCCTTGTTTTCAAAATAAACTTGCAGTTCTAGATACTGCATAGAGTCAACATCTTTCTCATCAAAATAGAACACTATCAGCAACTTGGCACAAAAGCCTAAGGAGCAGTGTCAGAGCATTTTCCAAAATGGAGGAATGGGACTTAAAGAAAACATAAAACCTGACAGGGATTGACGATGATCAGTCGCCACATCCAAGTCCAATAATCCGCGGGTCTTCTCTACCGGTAGAAGGATAGAAACTACATCCGTAACTATCCCCGGGTGAAAACTACATCCGTAATCACCCTCGATGAAAACTACATCCGTAATCATCCTTCGGCAACACCTGGGCCGGAATAATAATTGATGGACCGCCTGGCTCACGGCCGCTTACACATCCCGGGAATCGTTCGTCAACGGTTCCCACACCTGCCAGAGTCCCTTTTTTTTTCTTTTAAAACTTGATTTTGATTGAAAACTGAGTAATTGAGGTCCGACATCAGTCGACCGATGATTCTTGAAATCATACAAGAAGCAGAACCTGACCGGGGGTTTTCAAAAATGTTTTGAGTTCGAAAGAGTTCGAGTTCGAAAGTGCTAAAAGTATCTTGGATTAGCTTTGTCTTTAAAATAGTGAACAATAATTAATAAATGATATTTTAAGATTTAATATTAATAATTAATATACCTTAACAATATCTCTTTTAATTGCGAGGTTTTAGGGGGTACAAAATTAACTTAATGACTTCGTCTTATGACCCTCTAGCCCCATTATAGGTTCATGTCATCACTCGATTACGCTCATCACTTATTCGACTTAATTTGGTTACCACATCCGAATCATATCCATTACCCTTTAAATCACACTCCATTTACGACTTTTTTCCTTGCGCGAATTTTACTCTAGAATTTTTATAAAATTGAAAAATATATATTTTAATCCAATTCTTTTTGGGTAGCCTTCACCACTTCATTTACTAGCTCCTCTAATTTTTCCATGATCCCACATAAATGTTTAGGGGTTTAAACAAGGCTCACAAGGGGACCATTTAGGGCAGTCCGTATTCCAAAAACACATTTCACTTCTCAGGCCATAACTCAAAATCTATACATCACCAAGTCATGAACCTTATATTTCTGGAAACTACATTCAAGATTTAGGGGTTCAAAACCCTCCTACAAGACAGTACAAGTTCCTGGAAAAAATACTCAGCATGCTTTTACACTTAACCAACCAAGAATCTTACATACACATCACAACCATCATCTAAACCACCAAGATCATACTTTATAACATACATGGAGTTACATACACTAACCACAAGCTTAAAAATCACAACCACAACACTTAAACTCAAGATCTACATCATCCATCACTTATATGTCCAAGATTCACACTAATAATCATGGATTTAACATTAAACATCACAAATACTACATGGCCAAGAGGGGTTAGGGTTTTTATACCTTCTTGAGTATCTAGGAGCCTTGGGTATGCCTTACAAGTCCCAAGAACACCTTGGATGAGCTCCTACAATCCTTACAACTCAAGATCTAAATGAAAACTCAAAATTATTACTATTCATCAAAACTTCAATAATTTATAACTTGAAAACTAATGGATGAAAAGGGTTGGAATTCATAGTATACCTTCCTTATGTGATGTAGAGTGCCTAGGATTTTTGCCTTGAATTAAGAATGAAGAAAAGTGGAAGAAAGAATTTCTTCTTCCCCCTTTTTGTGTTTGGCCGAGAGCAATGAAGCTTGGGGGGGGGGGAGAGAGTGTTTTTGTTTTTGCTATTGGTGTTGGTTGATTAAAGTGTAAAGTGTGGTTGCTATGTATTATGTGTGTGTATATGTATCACATGGTACAAGCCTAGTGTCTAGACCACCATACCCTCTTGTCTCCTTGGAAAAGGTACCAACTAGTTACTATTCCTCTTGTCAACTTTGTATTACTAGTTTGCTTTCCTAACTACTTAGTTGCATGGGACTTGCATGCAATATCATTCCTTGTATCATTATTCTTCCACCAATGCTTGTCACTTAATCTTTAATTCGTATCGTATCTTAATTAATTCCTCGTAATAATATTTTGTCGCGTAGAGATTTCCCTTGTAATTCCTTAAATACTTAATTGTGTAAATTCCTCGAATATCCATACTCCTCGTCATAATTCCTAATAAATCTTTTAATACTCCAATAACTCTCAAATCCCAAGTTTTATAAATCTTACTAATAATAAGACTCTTGCCTTCAACAACCTTCCCTTTATCTTACATGGTGAAAGTAACAACATAACTTCTCAGACCATCAATTCCATTAAACAACAGGGATGACTAAAAAGGTTCCAAATTGACAATGTCACATGATATTATATAAAAGAAAATATTACAAAAATTAGGGTTCTTACAAACCACTTGGTTACTAGATATTTCTACTAGCACATGCATGCATCTTGCTCTCTGCTTGCTCTTTTGTCCGATTATTGCTCAATTTGATTGATCGTTCGAACGAATATCTCAATCGTTTTTAGTTAGAGTTTTAACGGAAACCTTCTTAACATTTATACTACCATTCTCCATCATTCTTAATAATTCTCGAATCCATTTTCCTTAAATCCTTTTAATAATCTCTTAGGTCTTTCAGCGTCTAGGGAAATCTCGGAGAAAATAAAAGTGCCGTTTTTCAGAATCCGACAGCTTTTACATACACTCTTTTTCCCCCTGGATCATTAATATGAACTCAGAAATTCGTTCCGGGTACTTCTATATAGCGTCGTCTTATAATATTCCTAATCCATCAAAATCACTATTCACCACTTGTTCTTCACTTATTCTTTTAGGGTTATATAGATGTCCCGGTTCTCTTTCGATCGTTCCTTAACCCTTTTACGGAACCACTGGACTGATAACAGATATCGATTTGGATGACATAAGAATAACTTTTCCTTTTGGAATTATCAAATCTTAATTTCCTAGGAGATAGATAATTCTTATCTAGATTGTCAACCAATAGCATTCTTCATGACATATAAATATTTGAATCCAAATCTATTCCATTCATTCATTAGAACATTCGTTACATCATAGTCGTACCCACTATTTACTATTAGATCCATACATAATTAAAAGTTTTAATTCTATCCAAAATCTGGGTTCTTACAGTCTCCCCTCCTTAAAAGGATTCCGTCCCAGAATCAGGTAGGAAGCAAAGAGTCGTTTTCTGTCGTTTCACTTTTTAGCTTCCTGGTCAATTCTTAGTCATTCTACCCTTTCTCAGCACATCTTCTAGTGCTACAATACATACTTTATACTTTTTCCATCAACTTGCTACTTTTCGTACAACACATTATCCGGGTTATGCTCTTACTCAGTCCTATACTATTATCCTTATTGATACCCGCAGTGGCTTTGGTATCACTATCGTGCCGCGAATTCGGAGATAACCTCACTCGCACTATACATTTCCTGATCGCCTTAATCTTCGCAATCTCGATCAATATAGAGAAGTGGAAAGATTTATAGAGAGATCACTATGATCAATGAACATTTGTTACATTGCATAGTTAGTACATAAGGGGGCCAGCCTTTAGTACTTGACCAGCAATTAAACAAGTTATGGTATTCCACTTAGACTTCCATCACACAGACAGATAGTCACGCAGCAGTACCTCCCCTCCTTAAAGGGTTGTTCTTCTCAATTCATAAAGAAGATGAATAGGAGAGAAGAAAAGAAAATAATTCTAAAGGATTATAGAAAGTTTTCGTGATTGTAAAATATCATACTCAGAATTTACCTCTGAACTATAGAGGTTCATTAAAGAAGAAAATAATCATAATTATATCCAATACTATTTGATCGCAATCTCACGTGTCAACATATCTTGCTGCTTTTGTAAGAACCCTAATTTTTGGTAATATTTTTTTTTATATAATATCATATGACATTGTGAATTTGGAACCTTTTGAGTCACCCATGTTGTTTAATGGAATTGATTATCTGAGAAATTTATGTTGTTACATTCACTATGTAAGAAAAAGGGAAGATTGCTGAAGGTAAGAGTCTTATTGCTATTAAGATTTATAAAAATTGGGATTTGAGAGCTACTAGAGTGTTGAAAGATTTTAAGAGACTGTGACAAGGAGTTATGGATATTTAAGGAATTAATACAATTTAGCACTTAATGAATTACAAAGGAAATTTCTACGCGATAAAATATTATTACGAGGAGTTTTATTATAGATACGTCAAGAATTAAGGATTACGTAACGAAAATTGGTTGGGTAATGAGACGAGATAATATTCCATGCAAGATGCCATGCAAAACATTAAGTTAGAAATGCTAACTAGAAGTACAAAAAGCAAACTAAGTAGCATGGGTTAGTAGTACATCTAGCCATGCTTTAAGTACAAGGGAGACATGGCCTAACTTAGGGCTAGCTAGTAGGGTGGAGACATGTGATTACTTATCATCTAATACACCACCAATATATCCATACACCACACAATTATTTGACCAAACAAAAACAAAAGAAAAGCTCTTTTCCCCCCTTACCAAACTGCTCTAATCTGAGCAGAAAAATAAGAGAGGAAGAAAAATCATTTTCTCTACTTCTACTCCTCTATAGTTCGCAAGATTAAAACCCAAGCTTCCCCTAGGTGTTGTGAAGGTATGTACTAAGTTTCATAATTTTATTCAAAGTGTAGCATGGTGAGAAAAATGGTGGAAGTTGGAGATGTATAATGACTAACCATAACTTTTGTTTTAGATCTTGAAGTTTAAGGTTCATCTAAGCTAGCTAAGGTGTTCTTAAAGCTACCCAAGCTCGTACAAGGCTTCCCTAGGCTCAAGAAAGGTATAACATCCTCTCACTTTTAGTTTGTGTCAAGATTTGATGGATCTTTTAAGGTTTGAAAGTATTAGTGTAAATCTTGGAGGTTTTGGACTTTTGATGGTTAGATCTTGAGATATTATGCTTGTATCCATGTTGTAAGCCATGTTTTTGAGTTATGTAGTCATATATGTGTTAATGGTAAGGATCTTGATGGCTTTGATGGTTATGGTTAAGTGTACAATGAGATTTGAAAGTGATGTAGTTGCAAAGGTGTTGTTTGGAACTTTTGTAAACTGCTCTGTCTTGTGAGACAAATTCGGACCTTGAGTTTTTGCCCCCTTGAGACCCACTGACCGCGGTTGGAAAGATAATTGAATGTAGTTTCTAGAAATATAAGGTTCATACCCAGGAGATGTGTAGATCTTGAGTTATGACCGGATTAGTGCAGTGTGGTTCTGGAATTCAGACTGCACTGTGTTGTCCACTTGTGAACTGAGTTAGGACCCCTTAAAATTATGCTAGTGTTATGAAATTTGTGGGTAGTTAGATTATACAGTTGTGAAGGCTGTCCAAAAAGAATTGGAATAAAATTTGTATTTTTCAATTTTATAAAAATGTTAGAGCGAAATGCGCGCGAGTGAAAAATCACCTAGGAGGTTAGTTTAACGTAGTTTTAAGAGTACTCACTTGTGTTTCAAGTTTGAGGAATGGATTCGAGTCGAATGGGTAACGAATGTGATAAAGTGATGACATGGTCATATGGGAGGGTTAGTGGTCACAAATTGGAGTCTTTAAGTTAGTCTTACATCCTTTAAAACCTTACGATTAAGTAGTGTTGTTAAGGTACTAACATACGAATATTGATTATGTATAGATCTTCGTTCCACGTCGCGAGCTCGACCACCCCACCCTACCAAGGCAAGTTTACTTTTCAAAACTTATATATAAGGATTTTCACTGTTGTGTTTGTAGCTTCCAAACGTATTATATGCTTATGCTTTACGAGATTATGTTGAAGTTTGAGATTTATGCATATGTGTTTGTACACCCTTGAACTTAGAATGAAAGTGTTTCCTTCGGACAACGACTCTAGCAATAGAGGTCGTAGCGGTCCAAATATACTATTGACCGGGGAGCGGTATATTATTGTATCATGATTAAATTGCGAAAACCCGAGGAGTCATTCGGGAAGTATCATATACTTAAGTATTTATTATTTTTACGTTGTTAAAAATACTCAAAAATATCTATCTTGGATTAAAAGCTTATTTTAATTAAATAATTATTTTATTAATTGTTTATATTAAATCTCAAAATATCATTTATTAATTATTGTTCATCATTTTAAAGACAAAACTAATCCAAGATACCTTTAGCGTTTTCAAACTCGAACTCTTTCGAACCCAAAACATTTTCGAAAACCCCCGGTCAGGTTTTGCTTCTTGTACACTTTTCAAGAATTATCGGTCGACTGAGGTCGAACTTCAACTACTCGAATTTTCTATCAAAATGATTTGGACAAGAAAGAAAAAAAAAAGGGGGACTCTGGCAGGTGTGGGAATCGTTGACGAACGATTCCCGGGATGTGTAAGCGGCCGTGAGCCAGGCGGTCCATCAATTATTATTCCGGCCCAGGTGTTGCCGAAGGATGATTACGGATGTAGTTTTCATCGAGGGTGATTACGGATGTAGTTTTCACCCGAGGATAGTTACGGATGTAGTTTCTATCCTTTTACCGGTAGAGAAGACCCGCGGATTATTGGACTTGGATGTGGCGACTAATCATCGTCAATCCCTGTCAGGTTTTATGTTTTCTTTAAGTCCCATTCCTCCACTTTGGAAAAAAAATGCTCTGACACTGCTTCTTAGGCCTAAGTGCCAAGTTACCGATAGTGTTTTATCTTGATAAGAAAAATATTGACATCGTGCAGTATCTAGAACTGTAAGATTTTCTATAAAGATTGGCACGTGTTAGTGCACTCTTGCAATTATTTCAAAGAATGAAATGTTTTTGAATGAAAAACCTTCTAAGCTAATGGAAGGAAAGAGGTTTGCAATGATGTATTCCCTGTACAGTATGTTAACCGTAGAGTGTTTTGCCGAAAATGATATACTCATATGTATATATTTTCAAGCTTGAGATATATTGAAATGGGAACCTTATAAAGGGTTCATATGTATTCTTAAAGCTCCTTAGTGAGTATAGATGTTTCTTTCAAACTTGGACATATATATTGTCCAATTATGTTTTGAAATCTGAGATATATACCCATATAGTTGGGAATGTTTTCGAAATAAACCACATTATTATTTTTCAAAATGGTGAACTTGCTGAGCATTATGTAGCTCATTCTTGCTTTATAAAAACTTTTCAGAAAGAGAAAAATTTGGCCGATTAACTCCGCACCAGCAGAAGAGGAGTAGAAGATTTACCCCGGAGATGATTTAGTTCCTGATAAATACTACAGAGTAAGTCTGATAGGTTTTCAACTGTAATAGTAAGACTTGTCTTCAAGTGTAGTTGTATAAGTGGAAGTGCGTAAGATTCTGGATTGTATAGATGAATTGTAATATTTAGTGTTACTTTTGATTATCGTTTCTGAGGCTCTAACTTGTTTGTGCGTAAGATTGAGGTCTGGATGGATGTATTGTTGAGTTGTAAAGTTAATACAGGTATGATATGGTTGGATGGTGATGTGACGACTTGAATCTTTGACCTCGGATTTGGGGGCGTCACAGCTTTGTCCATTATTCTATGGACCTATACTCTGGTTCAACCTTAGTAACACTTACTTTTGGAAAATCTTTCAACCTCTCAGGTTAAATCTTGGATTTCTCGCTTGACATCATTGTTTCTGGCATTCCACGCCACGCTACTAGCTCTTTCAT
The DNA here is from genome assembly GCA_036435485.1 of Saposhnikovia divaricata. Taxonomy (NCBI): domain Eukaryota; kingdom Viridiplantae; phylum Streptophyta; class Magnoliopsida; order Apiales; family Apiaceae; genus Saposhnikovia; species Saposhnikovia divaricata. The sequence continues at coordinate 795,898 of JAZHRN010000145.1, read as the reverse complement.
AATTATAATTCTAACATCTTCGGGTTGTCATCCCGAGAATTCATTAGAAAGCCCATTCATTAATCCTATTCATAACATTCCTTGCTTCACATTTCGTAGTTGCTTTCCCAGTCTTTTCTTTATCAATCACATCCTGCTAATTATCTGATTCTTATTCACTTCTGTTATTTACCTCCACCGTCATCTATTTATTGAGACATCTTTTGCACTTGGTACCTCCTTATTGGTATTCCGTCACATTTACTCTATAATCATCACATTATTCCAATTTAAACCCTCCGAAATAAATCTTATCGGTTTCTCTAACTTAGATCCAATATAATCTATTTCTGCCAAACTTAGTTCTCATTACTTGTTCTTTTCTATCCGTGATTTTTTCACAGATTGTTCTTCGTAAGTCAGACCAGGTCGTATATCTATCTGCTCGTACTCTTATCATCTGTCAAGCATCTGCGTTTTACTGGCGTAGCCTTGCCACATGAAACCTGTTACGACCATGCTATAAGTTTTGGGGGTAAAGCTGGCTCGAATGCCACCTTCCGAACACTTTTAAACCCTAAGATGGCCCAATAAATTTCGGGCTCGACTGTCCTTCTCTCCCAATCTCATTAATTCTTTCCGTGGGAATACCTTTAGCATCATGAATCTCCCACCTCATATTCTCTATCTTGTTTGCACAGAAATACACTAACACAAACTTCTTGTCATTCATCAACATGCCATTTAGCTTATCACTAGTAGAACTATCTTTATCTTTGCGTTGTCATCTACTTTCTTAAAAAGAATCACCATGTTAGAAATAATTGATGTGAATATTAATCAGTGTTTAAGTGTTACAGTGATAAATCAGAGTTTAGCTGGAAGCAGTCAGAGTTTAGTTAAACGCTGACAGTTGGAAGCTCGACAGAGTTTGTTAAACTCTGTCTGGAGGCAGCGTCTACTGGTCAACAGTGTTTGAAGATTATTTAAGGAAGCAATATCTTTGAAGATTGGATAGCTGTCAAAGAGATTGAGTTGACTAAGGAGACGAGTGGCAATCATAATTGATATCAATTGTATAGCTAATTTATAGGAGCATCAATTATCTATTGTATAGCAGTTGTATATCTTATAAATACAGTTAGGTTAACCTTAGAAGGGTATCGATTATTGTGAAACATTATTCATTGTAACCTAAGCAGCTCTCTGTGATATTTTACATCACTGAGAGAGGAGTTATTAATTCCAAACAGTTTTTGATTATTTAAAACGCGTATTTTATTGTTAATCTCTCATATGATATTGATTATAATTATGTATTCGGCCTAACAATTGGTATCAGAGCCAATCTGTTACTCTATACAGTTTAAGATCCACACACACAGCTATAATTAATGGCAGAGATACCTCCTCCAACAGGTTCAAGTTCTGAGAAGGCTCAACCAAATACTGTGAGTCGTTATGAGACAATCAGGGTTCCTATTCTCAGGCCAGCAGAGTATTCAATCTGGAAGGTGAAGATGATCATGTTTCTGGAGGCTACAGATCTAGAATATCTTGACAGAATTTATGAAGGTCCTCATAAACCTACAAAGCTATCTGTTGCTACTGCTGGTCAAGAAGCTAAAACAGTTCCAAAGGAAAAGAAAGATCTAACTCCTAAAGATCTTTCATCTATTGCTAAGGATGCAAAAGTTAGGCATCTACTTCATAGTGCTTTAGACAATGTTATGTCTAATAAAGTGATTAACTACACTACTGCCAAAGAAATTTGGGATGCTCTTGAGGTTAGATGTCAAGGAACTGCTGCTATCAAAAAGAATAAAAGGAACATACTCACACAGGAGTATGAGCACTTTGAGGCTAAATCTGAAGAAACCATGACAGAAACATTTGACAGATTCTGTAAACTGCTCAATGATTTGTCATTGGTTAATAAAGAGTATGATCTGAAAGACTCAAATCTCAAATTTCTTCTTTCTTTACCTGAAAAGTGGGATGTGAAGACAACCACCATAAGAGATAACTATGATCTTGCTGATACTGAGATTGATGAAATCTATGGGCTTCTCAAAACTCATGAATTGGAATTGGAGCAGAGAAACAGGAGATCAGGCAAGAAGACAAAGTCTGTTGGTCTTAAGGTTGAAGAAAAACCCTCGAAGAAGGAATCATCAAGGAAGAAAGCTAAGGGAAAGGCTTTAGTCATACATTCTGAAAGTGAGTCATCAAACTCTGATGTTGATTCAAACACTGATGAATCATCTGACTCTGAGGATGATGAAGAAGAAATGTTGCAAATGGCTGCTTTGTTGGTGAAGACCTTCAAGAAGATGGGTTTCAAGAACTTCAAGAAGGGAAAAAGGATTTCTAAGAAATATTCAAATTCTGACAGAAAAAGTTTCAGAAAGTCTGAGAGAAAGGATACCAAGTCTGGGAAGAAGGACAAGTTTGAGATTCAATGCTACAAGTGTAAGGAGTTGGGTCACTATGCTCCTTAGTGCAAAAAGGGTAAAACTGAAAAAGCACTCTTCACAAAAGGCAGAGACTGGGCAGACACTTCAGACTCAGATGAGGATGTTAACTATGCTCTCATGGCTTCTATTGAGAATGAATCTGAAGACTCTGAAAAAAAGGTACCTCTAACTACCTATGCTTATAATACTGATGATATAACTGAATTAAGAATTTATCTTAAGGCTTTGCATATCAGTTATAGGGATAAGACTTTAGAGAATGAGAGAATCAAATCTGAAAATTCTGAACTTAAAGTGAGAAATAAAATTGTTGAAGAAAAACTTGAAAATATGCAACAAGTTCAGAAAGAAAGAGATGATGTTGTTTATCTAGAACAGGATTTGCTAGAAAAATATAAGCAACTAGAATCTGAATTGGAGAAGGCAAATCACATAATTAAAACTTGGACTCATTCTGGAAAAGACACTCAAGAGGTTTTTCAGTCACACACAGTTGGTTTAGGTTACTGTGAGGGAGATGAACTTAGGTTTCAAAACAAAGTCAAAATTAGAACACATCTTCCATCTACAAAATTTGTTCATGGAATAAATGAACCTAAGTCTGAAGTTGAAAAAGAAGCTGTTAAGAAAGAATCAGTAAAAACTAGTGTTAAACAGGTTAATATTGGTTCAATGACAGATAAACAACTCAAGCATAAGCTTAAGGAGTTAAAATCTGTCAAGAAACAGAAAGTGTCTAGGAAGAATAGAAATGGTAAAGTAGGCATTAATCAAGGTAATTATCCAATGCTTGCTACTTTTGCTCCAAGAAAGACATGTCATAACTGTGGTAGCACTAACCATCTTGCTAGTTTCTGCAGAAAGAACAAAAACATTAATTCTTTACCTTCCAAGTCTGAAGTAAAGAAAGATCACAGACTTTATGCAAACATTATGGAAGTACTTGGAATTATATTTATACTTGCAGGGATTATCATGCTATTTATCATAACTACTATGAACTTAAGCCCAATTTGAAATGGGTTAAGGTTAATTCTGCAAGTGTAAACTCTGATAAAGTTATCTTAAACTCTGATAATGTAAATTCCGCTGCTAGAGCTAACAAAATTAAGAAAGCCAAAGGATCCAAGCAAGTCTGGATCCTTAAATCTAATCTTCAGTAATTGTTTGTGATTGCAGGGCAACAGGGAAAGTACCCTAGTCGTGGACAATGGATGTTCAGGACACATGACTGGAAATAAAACCCTGCTATCAGAGTATGTGGAGAAGGCTGGCCCAAAAGTTTCCTATGGAGATGGCAAGATAGGACGTACTCTGGGATATGGCAATATCAATCTTGGAAGTGTCATCATCACAAATATAGCTCTGGTTCCAGGACTCAAGCATGATCTGCTATCTGTGAGTCAAATCTGTGACAGAGGATTTCATGTAGATTTTTAGCCTGAATACTGTGAAATCATCAGTAAATCTACAGGGAAAGTTGTTCTAGTTGGACACAGGCACAATAATATCTATGAAGCAAAGTTATTGGCAAACTCTGATGGAAAAGCTGTGTGCCTGTCCACAAGAATGTCTAGTGAAGAGAGTTGGAAGTGGCATAAGAAACTCTCTCATCTTAATCTGAACAACATTAATGAGTTGATAAGAAAGGATCTTGTAAGAGGACTTCCAAAGTCTTTATTAAATGTTGATGGCCTGTGTGATTCCTGTCAAAAGGCCAAACAAAGGAAGTCATTTTTCAAGAGCAAGTCTGAATCTTCAATTGTTGATCCTTATCATCTTCTACATGTTGATCTCTTTGGACCAGTGAATGTCTTATCAATTGGAAGAAAGAAATATGTTCTAGTCATTGTTGATGAACACACCAGATATACATGGGTGTATTTTCTAGCAAAGAAGGATGAAACTGCATTAACTCTGATGGAGCATGTAAAGCTGATGGACAAAGGATCAAAACACAAAGTCAAAATAATCAGGAGTGATAATGGAACTGAATTCAGGAATGCAACAATGGAAGAATTCTGCAAGAACAGAGGATTGAAGAAAGAGTTTTCTGCACCTGGTACACCACAGCAAAATGGTGTAGTTGAGAGGAAGAACAAAACCTTGATAGAAGCTGCCAGAACTATGCTTGATGAAGCAAAATTGTAAACCTATTTCTGGGCAGAAGCAGTTCAAACAGCCTATTTTACTCAAAATGCCACACTGATCAACAAGCATGGAAAAACACCATATGAGATGGTGAGGGAAAAGAAGCCAAACCTGAAATATTTTCATATTTTTGGGTGAAAATGCTTTGTGTTGAAAACTCACCCTGAACAGTTGACTAAATTTGAGTTAAAAACTGATGAAGGAATTTTTGTTGGCTATCCACTGTCAACTAAGGCATTCAGAGTTTATAATCTGAGAACTAAGGTGATCATGGAGTCAATTCATGTGTCATTTGATGACAAGAAAATAACTGGACTTGAAGATGTAGATGAACATGATCAACTGCACTTTGAAAATGAAGACTTAATCTCTGATGAAGTAAACTCTGATGAAACTGTTCTGATAAACTCTGTTGAAGTATTCTCTGAACCTCTGCTGGTAAACACTGAAGAAACTTCTCAGCCAGAACAAAGGGGAGAACCAGTTGAGGGGGAGCATGATCAAAATGATGACTCAAATTCTGATAGTGAGTCAACTGATAAATCTGGATCAAGCTCTGATGACTCAAACTCTGAAAGTGCAAAATCTGACAGTTCAAACTCTGAGCAGTCAAATTCAAGGGGAGCCTCAGAAAATGAAGAAAGACAACAAGAAAATCAGGAGAACATGGATCAAGGGGGAGGATCAAATACTGATAGAAGCCATTTACCTTCTACTAGGAAATGGACAAAATCTCATACACCTGATTTAATTATTGGAGATCCAGATGCAATAGTAAGGACAAGGAGTGCTACAACAAATGAATGTCTGTTTCATGCATTCTTGTCTAAGAATGAACCAAAGAAGGTAGAAGAAGCTCTTCAAGATGCTGATTGGATAACAGCAATGCAGGAGGAGTTAAATGAATTTGAGAAGAATGAAGTATGGACCCTTGTACCTAGACCAAAGAATAGATTTGTTGTTGGTACTAGATGGGTTTTCAGAAACAAAACTGACAGTGAGGGAGTTGTTACAAGGAACAAGGCAAGACTTGTGGCAAAAGGCTATTCACAGAAGGAAGGGATAGATTATGATGAAACTTTTGCTCCAGTTGCAAGATTGGAGGCAATAAGAATTTTCCTATCATATTCCTCTCACAAGAAATTCAAGGTATTTCAGATGGATGTGAAAAGTTCTTTTCTGAATGGGAAGCTTGAAGAAGAAGTGTTTGTTGAACAACCACCAGGTTTTGTGGACCCAAAATATCCAGACTATGTCTATAGGCTGGATAAGGCACTCTATGGACTTAAGCAGGCACCAAGAGCCTGGTATGAAACTCTGGCTCAATTTCTTTTAGAAAGTGGGTTCAACAGAGGTACAATTGATAAAACACTGTTCTATTTTAACTATGGTGATGACTTGCTTTTAGTTCAGATATATGTTGATGACATAATTTTTGGGTCTACTAATGATAAACTCTGTAAAAAGTTTGCCATCTCTCTTAGCATCATCAATAATCTTGGCTTTCTGCATCTCCACATCATCCCTATGGCATAGTAGGATGGCTTCATAATCAGGAGTTGAGATGTTGGAGGTGACAAGGTTCTGGGCTATTTTTACAAACTCAGGAATCTGATCCACAACATAGCTTTGGAGAGCTTCAATGGACATTTATGGTGGAACAGACCCTGATCCTGAAGCACTGTCTTGTTGCACAGGCTTCAGCCATTGGGACAAAAAGTTAGAGCTAGAGCTAGGCAAGCTAGACTCCTCAGTTACAGATGCAACTTCTGTAACCGGATGGAAAGACTCTGCTACTGTTGTCTCCACAGAAGTGGGATGAGTTACAACAGTAGTTGACACAGGCACAGAGTCTCTAGTTAAAACCAGTGAATCCTCTGTGTTTGTGATGGTGTCATTAGGAGATGCCCCAGCATGCATTCCCTGACCATCTAAATGTGGTACCTGGGTGGTGAGCAAGGTGTCATGCACCAAGTCACTTGAATCCATTGGCTCATCAAGAGAAAAGAATTCTTGATGATCAATGCCTTGCTCCCCAATTGCTTGAGTTGCAGGCTCCAAAGAAATATGAGTGGTAGATTCTGGAAGAGAAGTGTGTTGTAGATTAGATTTTGGCAACTCCCCCTGAGAGATAGAGGGAGTTTCAATTGTGATGTGCTCTCCACTCAGTGTTGTGCCAGCCTTATCACTCCCATGTGCTGACTCTGTACAAGTAGGTGCATTGGGGAGGATGCTTGATTCTATAGATGCACCCTGTTGAGAGGATACATCTAGTGAGCTGTTTGCCCCTGATTTTACAACTTCAGCCATTTGGGTGACTGAAGAGGTGGTTTTAGATTTCTTCTTCTTCTTTAGGTTAATGATAGGTGACTCAGTTTCCTCACCTCCTAAACCTAGTTCCACAGCCAAGGCTGCTTCAGTTAAGATAGTTAAAGGTTCAGAAGCAACCTGTTTCCTCTTCTTTTTACTAACATCACCCTTTTGAGAGGATGATGCAGTTGGCTCTCTGTTTAGTAGAGTGTTTGTCTGAGAGGGTTGGTTAGCAAGCCTTGGGTTAGCATTATGTTCTTCTGGCTTAGGCTGTGCTAACTGAGACTTAGACTCAAATATTGGCATGTTGTGGGGGTAAGACCTAAACAAACCCTCCATGTAGTGAGTTATTTTAAGCCTTACATCCACATCATTCCTAGTCTCCAAGTTACCAAAAATAAGTTTGGTCATGGACCTAGGATAGCCTATTTTACTTTTATCTAATCCAGGCAATTCAATCAATGATGCATTATTAAAATTAAGTACTGATTGAATAAAGCGGGGAAAGAAAATTTCAGTACCTCTCTTGGCTATGTTCTTACCAAGTCTCTCATATAGCTCTTGTATGATGAGATGTCCAACATCTATCTTTCTCCCATGAGCCAAGGCATAGGCAAGCTGCTGCACAGGTGTACTAATCTGATCAAAGCTTGATTTCCGGGCAGTGAATACCTGAAGGAGTGTAGCAAAAACATAGCTCCATTCCTTTCTCAAGTACTTCCTATTCAGCTTTCCAAGTTTAATAGCCTCTGAGTAGTTGATAAATTCAAAGAATTCTTCCAACTCAGCATCTGTGACCAGGGAGTCATATGCCTCTTGCTGCAAATCCAAGGCTTCATTCATGTCTGCGGTAGTGATAGAAATATCCACGCCTTGAATCTTGCAGTAGACAACATATGAGGTGATAGCATTCTCAAGGGCGATAACCTCAACTGTAGCTGTCCTCCAGAATTGTTCTAATATGTCTATGTACAGGGTTGGGTTGGCTGATAGTGCACCCTTGATGTAAGATTCAGACAACCATCGAACAAAGCACTTGAAATTAGCATTTGGTGCTTCCACATCACTGGTAATTGCAATGAAATTGGTTTGGGAAGGTATGGTGAGTTGAGTGTTTGCCATTTAGGTAGAGAAGAGAAGAGAATTAAGGTTGAAGAAGAAATTCGCAGTTAGGGTTTTCAGAGGTTTTAAGAGTTTAGATGCTTGAGAAATCGAACGAAATGAGTTGAACAGTTGTGAAATTGTATATATGTGAGTGACTTGAGTAGTCGATTAGATATAAGTTTTGTATCGACAAGACAGTCATTCGAGAAGTATAAAACAACTATTCGATTAGTCAAGAAAGGCTTATTCGATATCTCAAGCAGTTTGTAACTCACAGCTGGCAGTTATTTTAACTCAGAAAATAATTCTAAGCTAAATAAAATATTTTTTTTTATGAGCGAAATGAAATTTTGAATATAAATCCAAAAAACGGTTAAGTGTCAGCGAGAAATCAGCCTTTTCAAATGATTCGATAACTCAAATACAGTATTCGAGAACTCCATCATTAGAGAACTAAAATACTCTATTCGAGAACTCAAAGTGTGCTATTCAATTTCTCCAAAAGACACTATTCGAGAACTCAGGAGGGTTCTTGATAGGCCTATTCGAGAACTCGAGCCATGACAAAACAATGAACCATTCGAGAAGTCTGACTTATCGAACTATACTTTTCACTCATAAAATTCAATTTTCACTATCTTTTAAAATTTACCAGAAATATTCACTGAAGAATATTCTACTAAATTAAATAGTGATTCTCTCAAAATTTCACAGAAATTTCAAGCTAAAGATGCATGATTTTCAACATATGCAGCATTGTGGAATATTTATAAATCATAATCCAGCCAATACTTACTTTAAAAATATTGAGCATTTGATAAAGTAAGTATTTACTGCTGCAAAAATCTAGTTGATATATTCACTTAGCCAGAATTTGAAGAATTCAGCATTCCAATCTCACTAACCAACCTTGTGAAGGTGGCTTCATCTAATGGCTTAGTGAATATGTCAGCTAGTTGTTTCTCTGTGGGAACATAATGTAGCTCAATGGTTCCATTAGTTGCATGCTCCCTTATGAAGTGATATCTGATGTCAATGTGCTTTGTCCTAGAATGATTGACAGGATTGGAAACTATAGAGATTGCACTTGTGTTGTCACACATGATTGGAATTCTTTCCAACACAAGTCCATAATCTCTAAGTTGGTTTCTGATCCAAAGCATTTGAGCACAGCAACTTCCAGCAGCTATGTATTCAGCTTCAGCTGCGGAAGTTGACACAGATTGTTGTTTCTTGCTGTACCAAGAGACTAACCTTTGTCCAAGAAACTGGCAGCTACCTGAGGTGCTTTTCCTATCCACTCTGCATCCAGCATAATCAGCATCAGAATAACCAATCAGATTGAACCCTGTGTCCTTAGGATACCATAATCCCAAGTTTGGTATGCCCTTCAGATATCTGAAAATCCTCTTTATTGCTATCATATGTGATTCCTTTGCATTTGATTGAAACCTTGCACACAAACATGTTGCAAACATTATGTCTGGCCTACTAGCAGTGAGGTAGAGTAGAGAACCAACCATGCCTCTGTAGATTGAGATATCTACCTTCTTGCCCTTACCATCTTCATCTAACTTGGTGGCAGTGGCCATGGGTGTCTTTGCAGGTGAGCATTCTTCTAAGTCAAATTTCTTCAATAGATCCTTGATGTATTTGGTTTGACTTATAAAAATGCCATCCTTCCTTTGACTCACTTGCAGCCCAAGAAAGAATGTTAATTCTCCCATCATACTCATCTCAGATCTGCTCTGCATGAGCTTAGAGAATTTCTCACACAGCTTCTCATTTGTAGAGCCAAATATGATATCATCCACATAGATTTGAACTAAGATAATATCATCACCATGTTTCTTGTAAAACAGTGTCTTGTCCAGTGTGCCTCTAGTGAATTGATTCTCCAGTAAAAATTGTGACAATGTGTCATACCATGCCCTAGGAGCTTGCTTAAGTCCATACAATGCTTTAAGCAATCTGTAGACAAAGTGAGGGAATTGTGGATCCTCAAAGCCAGGTGGCTGTTGCACATATACTTCTTCTTCCAACTCCCCATTCAGAAATGCACTCTTGACATCCATTTGATAGACCTTGAAATTAGAATGTGCAGCAAATGCCAAGAAAATTCTGATGGCCTCTAGTCTCGCAACAGGGGCAAAAGTCTCATCATAGTCAATGCCTTCCTGTTGAGAGTATCCTTTTGCGACCAACCTTGCTTTGTTTCTTATGACTACACCATTTTCATCCATCTTATTCCTTAGAACCCATTTTGTTCCAACAACGGTTCTATCCTTTGGTGCAGGCACAAGTTCCCATACTTTGCTTCTTTCAAATTGGTTTAACTCCTCTTGCATAGCAATTATCCAATCAGGATCCAACAATGCATCTTCAAGTTTCTTAGGCTCAACTTGGGATAGAAAGCAACCATAGAGACATTCATTTAGAGTTGCTCTCCTTGTCCTCACTCCTGTATTTGGATCTCCAATTATCTGATCTGCAGTATGTGATCTATCCCATTTCCTTGTATGTTCAGATTGATTTCTCAGCCTTGATGTTGCTTCATCATCCAGATCATGATCATTTACATTTCCTCCCCCTGTGAAGTTTCCACTAATCACAGGTGTGTCATGGATGCTTGTTTCTTCATTGTTGGTTGACATAGGTTCTTCATTCACTTGAGTTTGTTGGATTGTGGGTTCAACTTCAGTTTCAATCTCCTCATCAGAATCATCTAGATTGTCAAACTTCAAAGGATCTTTATCTTCATCATTGGCTTCTTCTAATCCAGGTAGTTTGCTGTCATCAAATGTCACATCTGTGCTTTCCATAACTTTCTTTTGAGTGATGACATAAACTTTGTATGCAATTCTTTCCATAGAGTAGCCAAGAAAAATTCCTTCAAATGCTTTTGCATCAAACTTTCCAACATATTTTGAGTTGTCTTTTAACACAAAGCATTTGCTTCCAAAAGTATGAACATACTTTAGAGTGGGCTTCTTTCCAATCATCAAGTTGTAAGGTGTCTTTCCAGTGTTTTTGTTGATGAGGGTTCTGTTTTGGATATAGCATGCAGTGCTCACAGCCTCAGCCCAAAAACGTGTAGGCATCTTTGCATCAAGTAACATTGTTCTAGCAGCCTCAATCAGAGTTCTATTCTTTCTCTCAACAACTCCATTTTGTTGTGGAGTCCTTGGAGCTGAGAATTGTTGAGAAATACCATTTTCTTTGCAGAATGCTTCAAGCATGGCATATCTGAACTTTGTTCCATTATCACTTCTTAATGCAATCACACTTGCATTGTTGGCCTTTGCTTCCTTGTCAATTTTCTTTATATGCTCAATGATTACTTGGGGAGCCTCATCCTTTGATGCCAGAAATTCTACCCATGTATACCTTGTGAAATCATCAACCATCACCAGAGCATACTTTTTCCTTCCTAGTGACATAATATTGACAGGCCTAAACAAGTCCATATGAATCAGTTGTAGGGGCTTGGTTATTGATGTCACTATCTTTGACTTGTGGCTTGATCTTTTCATTTTTCCCTTTTGACAAGCCTCACACACTCCTTCTTGACAGAATTCAAGTGTGGGCATGCCTCTCACTAACTCTCTTTTGACTAGAGAATTAATGCCTTTGAAGTTCAAGTGTGATAGCTTCTTATGCCACAGCCAACTATCTTCATTTGATGCTTTTTAGTAAAAGCAACAAATTTTGTCCTTGTTTGCAGAGTTCATATTGGCTACAAACAGGCTTCCTTTCCTTACTCTAGATAGAGCAAAGTCACCAGTCTTTTTGTGGGTGATCAAACATTCATCTTTTCAAAATTCACTTTGAAGCCTCTGTCAGTAAATTGACCAACACTCAGTAGATTGTGCTTGAGTCCCTTGACCAGTGCTACATTTTCAATGATGACATTTCCAATTTTCAACTTGCCATATCCCAGTGTGTTGCCAATGTTGTCATCTCCAAAAGCAACCATTGGGCCAGCCTTCTCCTCATACTGTGATAGCAGGGCCATATCACCAGTCATATGGTTTGAGCATCCACTGTCCAAAATCCACATGACCTTTCTTTCACTTTCTTTGCCCTGCAAACACAAAGGTATTACTTCTCCTTTGGTACCCAAACAAGTTTGGGTCCATGTGGCTTAGCAACAGTTTTATCATAAACAGCATGCTTATCAATTTTCTTGATGTTAGTCTTCTTGTCACTGTTAGAAGTCTTAGAATCAGGGTTCTTAGACTTAGGTGACAGAGGCACCTTCCTAACTTTAGGAGGACTTGAAGACTTTGTTCTTGTGTAGTGTGTGTGAACATTGTGACTGATGCAACCTTCCATGAATTGTCTTCTCAAATTAAAGCAACTAGTCATTACATTCATGTTACATGGCATACAATCAAATTTATCACAGAAAGGAGAGTCTCTATGTCTTAAAGGCACAGAGCAATCATAGAATGGTTTAGCAACACTACCAGATGGTTTCTTGCATGCATGAGTTAAATGATTAGTGCTAAAACAATTTTGACAAACTTTCCTAGGGGCATTTGGCACATAAGCATAATTGTTGTCCTTGTTAATCCCTAATTTGCCATTCCTGTTTTGTTTCTTTTTAGCCACTTTCTTCTCAAACTCATTATTCCCAGCTGAAACAAACTTCACAAATTTCTCAAGTCTAGGTCTACCTCCTACTGACTCCTTGGCTTTGGTTTTGACATTCTCACTCTTAGAGGATGCTTGTTGTTCATTTGACTGTGCTTTATCTTCATCATCCAACATTTGCTTAATGAGTAAGAGCATCTCCAAGAGTCTCTTAAATCACTCTTAAATATATTATAAAATAATGGCTCTTAGTGATTTAATGTTGATTCATCTCCAACAATGCTTCTTATTTTCACTCCTTATTTTGTTTTATATTATTAAAAATAAGCTATATCCATAAAAGTACAAAAGAAAGTAGATAGAGAGAGAATGTTGTCTTTAAAATTAATAATATAATATTAGTTAAGAGTTGCTAGTAGCTCTTAAAATTGAGGAGAGATAAGAGAATTTTAGTGAATTTAAGAGTCACTAAGAGTCTCTTGGAGCAAAAAATTTCATCTCTCTCCTCAAATCTCAAGTTAAGAGCTAATTTAAGAGTCTCTTGGAGATGCTCTAAGGCATCCTCATCAATCTCAAGTGTTGGTGTTTTAAATATTGGGGTCTCAGCCTTTTTCAAAACCTGAGGCACTTCCTCTTGAACAACAATGTCATCTTCAATGACTGCATAGCCTTTCCTCTGTTTGAGAGTGTCATAATCAAGTCCAATTGCAGCCTTAGGTCTAGCTAGATTTTTCTCATAGTAGGACTGCAATAGACTAGAGGAATTCTTGAATGTTTTCAATTTAAATTCATTTTCAGCTAGTTCATCCCTAAGAGCTTTCTCAACTTGACTAGCACATAGAACCTTATTCTTTAGATATTCGATTTCTTGTTTAAGGTTTTCTACTTGCATAGCAGTTAGTTCTAGTTCCTCATTTCTCTTGTTCAACAGTTCATTCTTAGTAGACAGTTTAGCAATCTCTTCATTAGCAGCAGTCATACTAGTATGAATATTAAACATCTCAACAGATAGTTGTTCAACCATAGATTTGTATTCAGAAACAGACATGTCTATAGTAGTAAGGGATGGTACCTGAGAGTCTGATTCAGATGGTTCTTCCTTGGAGTTGGCCATCAAGGCATAGTTGCAGAATTCTTGTTCTTCTCCATCACTGTCAGAATCATCCCAACACTTCCCTTTAGCTATGTAGGCCTTACCTGGTGTATGCTTCTTTAGCAGAGCCTCATACTTAGCTTCAAGCTCAAGAAACTCCTTATCCTTCTTCTTAGGCTTCTTGCATTCACTGGAAAAATGCCCTAGGTCATTGCATCTATAACATCTCACAGATGACCTATCCACATAGCTGGTTTTGAATTTGTTTTTGTTTGCTTTCACAGGTGCCTTGCTCTTGTTGAATGAATGATTTTGAGATCTAGACTTGAAGGGCTGATTCCTCTTAAATCTGATGTTTGGGAATTTTCTAGCCATAAAAGCATATGAAGTGTTTTCCATGGCATCCAACTCTTCAAGAGTATAGAACTCATCTTCTTCCTTTTCATCAACAGGTTCAGTCACTTCTTCTTCAGTCTCTTCATCATCTACTATCTCTTCTATTCTCAGTTGACTTGTAGATGCTTCCAGGTCTTGAACGGATTTGTTGACAATCAAGGCACAGGATGTGTTTATCATTCTGCCTTGGTTGGCTTGGATAGCCCTCTTCTGAAGCAACTCAAGCTTATGAGTTTTTAAAACCCCATAGAGCACATCATATGTGACTTTGTTCAAATCTCTTTCTCTTAGAGATATGACCCTTTGCTCTAGATGGTTTGGTGCAGATAGTAGAAACTTCATGTTTAATTCCTTAGTGCTGTAAACCTTCCCATTCATTTGAAGCTCAGTCACCAGCTTGTGAAATCTCTCAAACATATCAGTAATACTTTCTTTGGACTGTGCCATGAAAGCTTCATACTGTGTGACCAGTATCTGTTTCCTATTTTCTCTTACCTCCTCTGTCCTTTCACATAACACCTCGATGTGGTTCCACATGTCCTTGGCTGATGTGCATGATGCTATATTGGCAAACATCGACATATCCATGGAGTCTATGATCAGCAACATGAGATGACTGTCTAGGGCAACCTTTTCCTTCTCTGAGTCCGTCCATTTGGATGGCTCTTTTGCAACATATGATCTAGGAACGACTATTGTGCCCACTGTGGATTCAGCAATTTCTTGTTGTGGTACAAATGGACCATTCTTGAGGATGTCAGGGTAGAGAGGATTGGCAGCTTTGATGAACAACAGCATTTTTATCTTCTAGATGTTGGAATTCTCTTTGTCGAACTTAGGGACCTTCACCGTACCTGTAGTCTTTAGTGTATTCGAACTCATGATCGTTTTCTGTTTAGATTAAATAGCCTGCTCTGATACCACTTGTTGAGTATTGAATACAGTAAAAGAATACAGAGGGGGGGTGAATGGATTCTTGAACTTTTCTTTGTTCTTGAATCTTTGCAACAAGATATGTGCTGAGTGTGTGAGATATGTAAGTGCAGATAGCAAAGACAAACACAACACAATATCACTTTAATCTAATATTTTATTAGATAAAGATTTTGCTATTCTGTGAATACAAATGATAGTATTCTCAGCTTCGTTTTTCTTAGAGAGATATTTCTTGTGATGTATCTTGAAAAACTTATCTGCTAAGGAAGTGAGGCTGTATCCTTATAGACATGGATACACCTACTTACTACAAATAAGGTAGGTAAAACAAACTACTTTCCATTATGTCTATCTTATTTGAGTAAGAGTCCAAACGGCTACAGATTTGACTTTGTAAAGCCTGTTCAGATCCACTTCTTTAGCTCCTTGTCCCTTTGTCTTCTCTCTCCAAGCTTCTTTGTAGGATTTCCAATGTGCTTTATAGTACATAGTAAAATAAAGCGACTTGGCTTGTTGCAGGTTTCTGACTTGTACAATTCTTCAGTATTTTGTCTCCAAGAATGTATTCGAGAAGTGGCTAAGTGATTGATTCGAGAACTTGAATTGACTTAATCGATAACTCTGAGTTCTCGAATAGTGTTATATTGACATATCAAATCACTTCTCGAATAGCTCTTTTCTCTGGGACTCCTTGAGATATCGAATAGAGCATTTTGATATATCGAATCCCTGAGATGTCGAATAGCTTCTTTAGTCCTTGGGATATCGAATAGAGCATTGACTTGTTGACCCTTAGAGAACTCGAATGATGCTTTGACTTGTTGACTCCATGAGTTCTCGAATAGAGTAATAGACATATCGAATCTCTGAGATATCGAATGAGATATCGAACAGTGTATTCAGAGATATCGAATAGTGTCTTCTGAGATATCGAATCTCTGACTTCTCGAATGCTAGACTTCTCGAATAGACAAATGTACTTCTCGAATTGGTACTTAGGCAAATTCTTCATTCCTTCAAATCCCAACTGTGATTATTTGGCAGTCTTTATTTCCTTGCTTGAGGCATGAACCTTGGAACTTCTTTCAAGCATTATTCTTGACTTTATAAGTACAGTAACACAACTAGAATTTGATGCCTATTACAAGTACAGAACAAATAGAAACTCTACAACTAGAGGTTCCCTCAGTTAAGAGGTCATGTAGGTAATGCATAGCATTACACACAATTAGGCTTGTTATTAGATGTATTCAGGCATGCCTCTGTGACTAACAGGCATGATAGGGTCTCTTCTTTATCTAACAGCTAGCAGGCCTGATATCATGTATGCAACTTGTCTCTGTGCAAGGTTTCAGGCAGACCCCAAAGAACCACATCTAACAGCTGTGAAGAGGATTTTTAAGTATCTCAAGGGGACCATAACCTTAGGTCTGTGGTATCCTAGAGAATCAGATTTCAAGCTACTTGGTTACACTGATGCAGACTTTGCAGGTTGCAAGATAGACAGAAAAAGCACCAGTGGAAGTTGTCAATTTCTGGGTGATAGACTTGTTTCTTGGTACAGCAAGAAACAGAAATCAATTTCAACATCAACAGCTGAAGCAGAGTATATTGCTGCTGGTAGCTGTTGTGCACAGATTCTGTGGATGAAGAATCAATTGCTGGATTATGGATTGAGGTACAGTAAAATTCCTATTTACTGTGATAATCAAAGTGCTATTGCTATGACAGGAAATCCAGTACAGCATTCAATGACCAAGCACATCAGCATAAGGTATCACTTTATTAGAGAACATGTAGAGGAAGGGAATATTGACCTTCATTTTGTGTCTACAGAATAACAGCTTGCAGATATCTTCACCAAGCCATTGAGTGAAACTGTATTTACAAGGCTGGTAAATGAACTAGGAATGGTCTCTGGTTTTGACTAGAGATATTGGTTAGACTCAAAATTTTACTTATGTAATGTGTTGCTCATAATTCTATGGTATGTTAACTGCTATGTGAACTCTGTTGTTAAACTCTGCTATGCAAACTCTGTTCGTTAACTGTTAAACTTTGTTAGCATGCTCTGTAAGTCATACACTATTGACATGTTGGATAAACTCTAAGAAACTCTGATAATGTTTTTTGTCTGAATGTTAACACCAATGAAGAAATTTGTATGAAGCATGATTCTCAGTAATTAATCATGAATCCTTCTAAGTTATTTATGATCTAATCTTAGATTGTGCAGAAAATTAACACAGCATGATACTGTTTCATATTTATAGCATCTCTTAGTTTATTTATCCTAAACTCTGAGTCTGTAAATACTGTGTGCATTGCCTCTCATGAATAATTTCTGATGTTGATGAGCTCTAAACTCTGTTAGTTATACACTGTTAAGTTAGATTCTGTTATTAGACTACCCCCAAAGCTTATGTATATAGACTGTTATAACTCCTTTGAGATCATGTTAGTGACTAGGATGACCCAGGAACTTACTGGTATATAGTAAGGGCTAAAATTCTCTAATTTTTGGTGACTAGTCGAAGACTAGGAAGATCCAGGAACTTATCAAAGATGATAATGGCTAAAATTATAGGATTTTTGGTGACTAGTTCCAACCTCTGATTACTGGTAAAAAAATGGGGGGTTATAAATTAATTAAATATTATTGTATATAAATCATTTACTACAGAGTTTAGCATTCATCATACATTTAGTGTTTACAATGAGAGTTTGTGCATCCAGTGTTTACTGATTTACTTTATGGATTTTATGAAAAATTAGATGCTTTAAAATTTGAATTGGTAAACTCTGCTATACACACACATATATTCACACCTGTGCAGTTTTTGAAAGGATTATGGTAATGCAGTTGGAGAATTGACAAACGCTGACGAATTTTGTCTAATACTCTAAGGTAATTTATTTCAGACAATTTATATACTTGGGGTAAAAAGAGTTTTTGAAAAATGAAATAAATTATTGCCAACTGTTAATGAGTGTTGAAGTGGTAAAGTGTGTTGGTAATGGGAGAGAAATTAGCTGTAATTATTGCTATAGTTACTGAACATGCATATTTGTTCCATTATATATGTGCCACGTGTCCCACTCACCCACTAATGTGTCCCACTTGCACATTAATTGAGTAATTGGTTGAGTGTATTAATGGTAAAACGATTTGGTTTTATTTTTTCATTACAACTCTAATCATTTTTACTTACGCGGTTATTTTCTTTGCACACAACCCATTCATAGTTTATTGCTATCTCATTTGCACATTTTCACATTTTCACAAACACCTTTGCTACATATCTTTTTCACTCATATTTTCTTCTCAAATCAATTCTAATGGCCACTAAAGCTTTTACTGCCCAAGGATTGTTGTTTGTTCCCAACAATTATGCAGCCCCTTTGAACAATGAAAAAGTTCCAGAGGCGTTTCACTTGATACAAAACTTTTTGGGAGATTCAGAGATTGGAACAGCTCTAGTCGAACCACAAATGCTTTCTGCCACGCAGATTGCTACTTTTTGGAATAACTCTGTGTATGATGATGGAGGAGAGAATGGAAATCCATCAATTGTTTTCACTTATGAGGAGACAGAGTATGTGATTACTCCTGCAACTGTTAGAGATACTATGGGTTTTGACACTCACACTTCATACACTGTTGCTGGTGAGAATCAATTGAAGAAGATGTTGTAGCAGCTGAGGTTTTCTGGTTCTTTAGACAAGCTTGGTAATGTAAAAAGGCCATGGCTCAGGAAGGAATGGAGTTTCTTCTTTGATTGCAATCACAAGAGCTTTTGGCAAGAAAGTCACCAACTGGGATGCCATTCCTACTGACAGTCTTCAAATCGGGTATTCTCTTCTCTATGGAAGTAATTTCGATTTTGGTAGACTTGTCTTAATGAATTTAGGTGATAGGTTGTCAGAGTCTAGTACTATTTATTTTGTTAGATTTTGTCAATTATTATTCACTGCTTGTGTTTCTGGTGTTGAAATTTCTGAGGATGACACCATATTAGCCTTTAAGGTTAATAAGAGAATATTCTCTGATCTAACCAACAAAGATGCTAACAAGGAGCAATTACCTGATTTAGTGTTGCCACTTGCAATTCAAAACTTTCTACACCAACCTCAAGAGCCTCCACAATCTCCACAACCTCAAGAACCCCCACAGCCTAACCCTGCACCTACAAACTCTGAACCTCACCAAACTATAAACATTGAACCCATACAACCAACTCCAAACATTGAACCTCAAACTCAAACCACTGAACCTCCAACTCTAAACTCTGAAACACAAACCCAAACTCAATCTTCACCTCAACCTGAACAACAACCATCTATTACCGAACCCAAACCAAAACATAGAGGTAGAAGAAAACACACAGCAGCAAATACACAGGCTAAAGCAAAAAGAGATTCTGCTAAAGTTCAAAAGGAGTCTGCTAGACCTAAAAGGGCTAGAAAGGAAAGGGCAAACAGACCTCCATCACCTACTGTCTTAGATGATTCTACTGAAGAAGAGACAGTTGAAGTGCCTCAGGCTAAAAGAAGAAGATTGATTCTTGATGATTCTGATGAAGAAATGAACTTTGAAGCTCTAGAGGTGATTTCCAAGGAAATACCTACTATTGAGACAAATACTGTAGAAGAAGCTGTCAATATAACTGCCAATGTACAAATGGATGAGGACAACAGAGAAGATTTTACTGCTATGGATGATTTTGTTGAGACATTCATACCATTCTCTGATCACATTAATGTTCCTCTCTCACCTGTTATTGCAAACTCTGAAGAAACTGGTGCAGCTGATCAGCCAACTGTAATACTTGATGAAACAGTGGCATCACACACTGAGCTATTCTCTGATGCTCACCAGGTTCCTGAACAAGGTGAAGAGGTTGAACAAGTTCAAGTTCCACAGTCTGTTGATGCTAGAGACACAACTGCAGAGATTGTTGCTGAAATAGCAGTGCATGTTACTGAAACTGAAGAGCTTGTTGCAGAGAATGTTACAGTACATACTAATCAAGTTGAAGATGCAGCTGTTGATGTTGAAGATGAAGGCAGTGCAGAATCAAACTCTTCTCAGAGTATGCCAGTTCAAACTGATGCTAAGCACACACCTTTTTGTAAACCTTCAGAACAACATGACATTGAAGTTGAGCACTTTGCCAAGAATTCATGGGATTGGTATAAGTCAGACTGTATTTTTCCTATTGAAAGAGCAGCTAAATTTGTTCATCAATCTGCTACAAAGATCTCAAATCCTGATATTATCTCAAGTCTGCAAGCAACCATTGTTCAAGTCAAGACTCTGAATGAAAGATTTGATGAGTCTCAAAAATCAATTAATGAACTAAGAGCTGATGTTGTTCCTAGAGATATGACTATGCAGAGGGATAATCAAATAATAATCAAGACCATTTCTAAAACTCAAGAAACTCTGTTTTATAGACTGGGTCAAGTTGAACAGAATCAGACTATCTTGTCTGGAAAGATTGACTCTATTGCTAACTCCTTGGAACTGATTACTTCTATATTGATTCCTGATGATGTCAAAAAGGGGGAGAGAGTTGCTAAGTCTAAGTGCAGGCAATCTCAAACTCTGACTAAAGAGGAAGAAAATATTAAGAGCTGATCAAAGTCTGAAATTTAGCAAGTCTTCTAAGTCAAAGTCTGTTGGAATATACACTGATACTCAGGGTACTTCAAACACCAAGAGTTTATTATTCACTGAAAATCCACTGACTGATGAGGAATTGGCTGCTAAGTTATTTCTTGAAGAAAATGAAGAAGGAGCTACTATTGAAGATATTAAAGCTGAAGAAAAGAACTTACAAGAAGAACATCAGAAAGCTTTAAACTCTGGAAAGTTTAAAAAGAAAGAAAAAGCTCCTAGGCATGCTCTTAAAGGCATTGTGATTAAAGAAAATGTTGGTGCTGATCAAAGATCACAATTATCTAAGAAACCAACAGAAGCTGAAGCTAGATTGAAGCTAAAAGGCATTGCTATAGAAGGAGAAGACTCAAAGAAGAAGAATACAACCTCTGTTTCTACCCAAGTTGTACAGAGACCTTTATCTACTCAGATGCAAATGGTTTTTGGGAAACCAACTCTTCATGATCCATCTCTGATGACTGGAGGTACTACTACTGATTTTCTGCATGGTAGAGCTTTAACAGGAAAGCAAGGTCGAGATAAATCTGGATTGGGCTCTTATAAAGAAGTCAAAATGAACACTGGTCCTAGAGATCCTTCATCACTGGCTGTTCCAGGTCTTGGTGTTACTCAGGAGAGTTTAGACAGACTGGAGTCAGTATAGTTGATTCATCAAAGAAGCTTGGATAAAGACTTTCTACTGTATTTCATGGAAGATGGTACTGTATACAAAATTGGTGAGTATGATCTTGATTTGAAGCTATGGGAGGAATTAGAATATGTTCTATATCTTTTCAAGGTGAAAAATCGAAGGACTCAACAAGCTGCAAATGTACTAAGAAATAAAATGCTACATAATTTGACAATCAGAGGGATGAAATACAAAAGTCAATATGTCCCAAAATACAGAGATTATCATGGGAATATTGTTGAGATGAAGAAGGGTAGTGCTAAATTGAAGACAGACCTGGGTATAACAGTTCTTGATTTTAACTCAGAGTCAGCTAAAGCACAGTTTATCAGACTGGGGAATGAGATGAGGAGAAACAAAATCTATGATCTGAGGTCTGCTATTTATCAAACTGGTGAAGATGATCCTAAGCTAAAGGAGATCAAGGAGGTCATGCAGACAGAGCTTGAGAATGCTGAAAGAAGATTACTTATTGACTACCTTAGAACAACACCAGATGTTGAGGAGATTAAGGATTAAAACTCTGTAAGAATTTTCTTGTTTTCTGTAGATTTTGTTTAAGTAGAAGTTAAACTCTGTTTGTATATTAAACACTGTATTTATTTATTTGTTTTGACATCATCAATTATTGTTAAACTTGTGTATTTTTGCTAATGAACAAGTTGGGGGAGATTGTTAGAAATAATTGATGTGAATATTAATCAGTGTTTAAGTGTTACAGTGATAAATCAGAGTTTAGCTGGAAGCAGTCAGAGTTTAGTTAAACGCTGACAGTTGGAAGCTCGACAGAGTTTGTTAAACTTGGAGGCAGCGTCTACTGGTCAATAGTGTTTGAAGATTATTTAAGGAAGCAATATCTTTGAAGATTGGATAGCTGTCAAAGAGATTGAGTTGACTAAGGAGACGAGTGGCAATCGTAATTGATATCAATTGTATAGCTAATTTATAGGAGTATCAATTATCGATTGTATAGCAGCTGTATATCTTATAAATACAATTAGGTTAACCCTAGAAGGGTATCGATTATTGTGAAACATTATTCATTGTAACCTAAGCAGCTCTCTGTGATATTTTACATCACTGAGAGAGGAGTTATTAATTCCAAACAGTTTTTGATTGTTTAAAACGCGTATTTTATTGTTAATCTCTCATACGATATTGATTATAATTGTGTATTCGGCCTAACACACCACTATATTACTGTAATCCATTGTTGGATCGCCATCGTTTGCTGTTTACGTAGTGCTTTAATGGTTAATCAGACGGGTTTCATAATTGTCATATCCAAAATTCTCTAGGAAGATGAACTAATCACTATTTCTTATTCATAAGGAATACTTCCTGAACTTCATGTAGATATTGATGAAGCAGATAAAATTGCAGAAGAGCTTCAATCACCGCCGCTATGCCAGGTTGATGAAATTGTTAATCAGATATCTTCAGTAGAAGACTGAAAACTTAGCGGTTTACCTAATCAACTCCGTATCATGGTCCTAGTTTACTTCAAAATGGGACCTTCTAAGGTATGTAATATGCTTAAGACGCCATTAGGAATTGAATCTTTACTTAACTATTATTACCGTCAATTCTTGCACAATCATCAGAAGGAATGTAAATTCCTCCACTCCGATATGACCTTCAAGGTCCTTTCAAATATCATTCTATTTCTTTGGTATGAACATTTGTATTTACTCCTCTTTACTTAGAGTGTCGGCCACCTCATTGGCCTTTCCTGCTAATAATAATTTATTGTAATCATTGTCTTCTGGATCTATTCCAACTCACATTTTTCTACCTCATTCCCATTACTGTTGGGTGAAAGCATTCTCCTTTAAACTCTACTAAAGGAGAAAAGTATCTATCAGTCTTTTTCCATAAGTCATTGCTTCCACCTTTCTATGTGAACCTTATCACGGTTACTCCTAATTATACCTAGGATATTTCTTCTCCTGGCTCTTTCTTGTTCTAGGGTAATCTCAACCTTCTTTGGTTCCATCCATACCTCATCATGGTTTCATACATGCCTCATCTGGCATTATTGTTATTGTGTCTTACATTCTCTACCAAACTTCTATTTTGAAACTCAGAATATTAACTTTTTCCTTGTAAGGTTTCTTAGGTCGTCCTCATCATTCCTCCTGTATTTTCCAGGTACAGGGTATATCAAAATATCGCTAATTGATCCTGTAACAATTCTGTCGAAGTACTTTCCGAAACTCCTTTCAATAAATTCTTAAAGGTTATTGTTACATTAGTCAATCCAACTTATATCATCCGAATTCATAATGTCTTTATTAGGGGTAATGCCACCCTTTGTGCATCCCCAGGGTTCATCTTAATTTATGGATATTCTATCCTCAATTCTATTTTCAAAAATACTTACATCCTTTAGTTAACAATCACGTCATAATTCCTTAATAAGGGTCTCTTTTCAATCATTCACATCTTGATAATCTATGGGTAGCTTCATGCTAACCTTCTCTTTCGAACGGATGTCAGTCTACATGGCATTCAAAAGACAACATATATTTGGTAATGGCAACAAGGATGTTCTGGAACAGATTGGTCGTGTTCAACGTGAATCTCTTAGTACCTATTGCTCTTCTTGAGGTCACTAAGTTTCAGATCACATTTACGCATCACACTGCACTATCTCTGACAATCTTCATAACCTTCATTGGTCACTATCCTCAATCCTAATACGTCCATGGTATTTATATAATCCCATCATCATGTATCTCAATTCACTTTATTACTTCTCTTTCTAGTGAATAAGTTGGTCAATCATATACGCCTGAATCACTTAGCTTTATATCCAAAGTTCTCGTGGTTGGTGCTTGGTTAGAAGCACCCCACTTTGTCCTTACATTGCTGGTCTAATCACTTTATCATTCTTTTTCACATGGCCCCAAATGGCCGCGCTATAGTGTGTGAGTTCAGGGTTGGCTAATGGCATTACTTTTCTAACAATTGCTTGGCATAGTGCCTCTTTCGTCCATAGCGAAAATAATTTATTTGGGGTGGTTACGCTTATCAACATACTTTGTCCTGTGTATTCTTCACTCTTTTCTTTTTGTATTTGTTCACTGCTTTCCTTTACATGGCAATCCTAGGTACCAGAGTAGCACAGTCACTCAACTTGAGCACTGCCACTCCTCGTTCATCCCTCTACCTCGATACCTTCTGATCTTTTCAAAATGTTACTCCATATAAGTCTCAATCGACTTCTCGGTACCATCTCCGGTCACCTTTCCTTTATTTTTTTATCTTCAACTTCTCTTATCAATCCCACGTGCTACACAAGCTTAACACTTTTAGCATAATAACCTTTTCATTTAAGTCAATCCCGGAATTCCTCAGTCCGTTTTGGTTCTTGAATATAGTTCTCCTTTACCATCCAATCTCAACTTCATCATTTTATCCCTACAATCAATCGTAACAATCGGGGTGTGTTCGCCAACCCATATAGCGACTCCCTCACCCAATCCACAGGGTTCGCTTCAGTTTCCACTTTCTTCAATAACATTTTCGGATAATCAGAAAGACAAGGTTTGCCTATATTTATTGAATTCTTTCCAGAATTAGGGAAATTTGGGCAATCTATCCACCCACTGGTAATACTAAGAAGATCAACTTCTTAAACCTGAAGAACAGTTCTTATGAACATTCAAGCAGGTAGAATCGTAAGCAGTTATAATACGAAATGTTTAACATAAAGTTGGAAGTTTAACCACTGGAAGGGAACCAAATATATACATCCCATAGAAGGGAAATCAGAAGTTTCAAACTGAAACATGCCACATCTTCGTGATGCATATACGTCCTAATAGTTGATACTACCAAATGTTAGTCTATCTAACCACCAGTCTCAGAAGGGCACTACCGTCGGAGTTAGTCGTTCCACCAAATTGGCACTACCAGGGCCATCCAAACCTGGTGAACCGTGCTATCCGAATGCATCCGCAGTTACTCTACCGTGCCACACAAGCACAGTACCTAAACCTGTATGAGATGCATCATAATATATCACAAAGTTTTCCTTCTTCCATTAGGCAACGCCAACGCTGGGTCGTCACCAATTTCATCTTTAGCTCCAGGAAGATTTTCTCACATTTTCTCGTTCATTCAAACTTCTTTAGTCCTTTGTTGGTGTGGTTGGCCTTTCTCCAATGAAACTGCCTCGGCGGGGTCAACCAACACTACTTGATATTGATCGCATGTCCTAATAACTGAACTTCACTTTTCCATAATTCATACTTCGAGAACTTGGCAGACAATTGCTATTTTAGGTTTTTACCTTTAAAACATTCTCACTCACTTCTTAACCACTGATCGTATTTCTTGATCCATTTATGATTGAGCAACGGAACAATCTTAATGTAACTTACTATAATCCATTCAAGGAAAAGAAAGAATTTAATATTCCTCTGAATGACATGCGTCTAATATTTCTGTTTCATTATTTTACTGGGTTGAAATAAACCTATACTTAGTCTCTAACAGTAGTCTTATCACGAGTTTATCGAAGACTCAATAGTCTTTTCCTCTTGTAGGTTTTGAGATGCTTACTACTTCCTTGTCTAACTTTATCCAATCAGGCCATCACTTCCCACTACTTTACTTTCTAAACTGACCCATTAATAAAATGAACACTTCCCTGAATAAAACCACCTCAACAATCTCAATTTGGTTTTATAAATTATAACCTATGAAATCTGCCTTCACATGGCGAATCATCATTGATAATATTCACACCAATCCATTCATCAAATGATATGGCACTTGCTGCCTCTAGCTCAACTACTCCTGAAGACTCTGCTCCCCGTCCTATATCGATGTCTTTGATAATCATGCGTCATTCTAACTCTTTTCTCATTAATCTGAAAGTCTCTAAATGTCCTTATCTATCTCCATATAAGATTTCAAGTAATTCTTTCAATCCGTCCTACTTGCTAGTACTACATCCGGTAGTCCGGCTATGAGTCCAATATGCATCCTTAGTTCTCTTAACATTACCTCAGGTCTTTGCGCTCACTTTTCTGAGCACTGTACCTTAACTCTTACAGTCTTTCTGGCTGCAGCCCTCCTTTCCTCAAGGGTAAACTCTTTATCCTTAACAGGATTCTCCTCCTTAGCTGGAACCATCTTCGGGTCCTCAGTAGGGTACTTTATCGAGTCTTCAAGCCGATCGTCAACATATAATAAAGCATCCTCGTGCTGCTGCTCGTAAGTCTCGAGGTCCATGGCCTTACTCGTCGATACAACATCGGGCTAAGTTACTAACATGATATTTAAGAGTTCCCATAAGGGTTATATATGTCAGTACTACATTATGTAGTCCGACTATGAACTTGGCAAGAGTTCTTATTATCTTAGTGAATTTATTGTTTTAACGTCGCATCATCTCTCGGGTGTATAACGTAACGCTCTGATACCATTACTGTAACTCCCCCAGATCCGGGGTCGGGGATCTGGTCGTTACGGTCTCAACTCCAACAATAATCCTTGAACTTGAATCAAAATAAATAAACTGCACAATATGACCCCACAATAATATCACACCACACAAACAGTTATAGTCCCAGAGATGAAATCAGAGTAATCTATCGTATATTATTAATCACTGGTTTGAGTTCTTACAACTCAAAAGAATAACATTCAATTTACAAACTCTTTGCCATCCATTTACAAGTCATATAAATAAATATAACTGATACTCAGCAGTTGAAGATTAGTCTACCCCTGGCTCTCTGCTCCGCAATGGTAGCCACATCGTCCTCAGGTTACGGACCATCTGCTCTATCTATTGCTGTGATATAAATAATAAAGCAAGGGTGAGCCAAAGCCCACCAAAATAATATAACTGGACAACAATATATATAATAGTTCAAACGAGTTTTGAAACCATATGCCATGCATTTAATGAACATAATGCCAGTATAATATGAACGATGAAGTTACAAGGTAACCCGACATATACTTTCCATAGAAGTATCTGATGCACAAAAATATGAACCAGATGTCATCATATATCACAAAGAGGAACTTGCAAGAAATAATGCAATTCCAGTTTTGAACACTTTTCAACCCTGCCAACATAGAGAATGTTGCAGAAAATTTCTAACTTTGAAAGATGAACCAATCCCAAAGCATTGACGCGCCAGGAGCCATAACATTTACGATGATCAGTCGCCAGTTATGCTCCTCATCATTGTTCTCTACATGTAGAAGGAAGCACCGACGGATTTACTTGTCCACCGCCCTCTGGAACCCCCCGGCCAACGGTTGGGCCATTGCTGGACCGGCGCCACTCGGCCACTTACGCAGCTCCTAGTTCGTATAACATCCATAACTCTGAAACATAAAGTTCGTCCCCCTTTCCCCAAGTATGATACTTGTTGATAAGACTCCACAAAGTAGTCGTATCTAGTTGGAAAGGAAAATTCACCAATATTTCCCAAGCTACTGCTTGTTAATGGATACCAACTTGTTCCGACATACCTACCCCTCGAATGATGAGAAGGTACACAAGATTTGATATATGAACAGCAACCAAGTTGCGAGTTAAAAGAATAGTTTCAAAAGATTTATGACCGGGAAGTCAACAATATAAATAACATTTCTCAAGTAAGGTTCCCTTATTATTTGGAAGATAGATTCGAAGGAAGAATGAAATTTTGAGAACCTTTCTTGATATAATATTAATAATAATACGTCTCCGAAGTAATTTTATAATAGTCGAAGGTCGAAGATAATATTTGAAGTCATTTCAGAGTATCGAATAAATATTCAGAGAATATTTATTGAATCAGAAATAGTTAAAGAAGACTTATAACTATGAACGAATATTTAAATCGAAGTATTTCTCAGAATAATTCTCGAAAGAATAAAGAGAAAATATTTAATAAATAATTAAATATTTAAATGAACATTCAAAATAATTCATTTAATTAATAAGACTTGAAAGGAATATTAAAAATAATATTCAATAAATAAATAGAACATCAGATGAATATTTACAATAATATTCATTAAGTAATTGGGATCTTAAGTGAATATTCAAAAAAGTAATATTCATTTAATGAATAATATTCTAAATGAATATCGAAATAATATTTATTTAGTAATCCAAGCTTTAAAGGAATATTCGAAATAATATTCGATAAATGAATCGACTTTAAATGAATATTGAAAAATAATATTCATTGGATAGATAACGTTCAAATAATTATTTGAGGTAATGATCGTTAATTAAATGATCTCGGACGAATATTCAAATAATATTCGTCACCCAAATAATGGAAAATATTTAATTAAATATTCCCCTCGAAGGTAATTACGATATATCAAGAAGTACTGACTCCCGTTCTATATTCAACGATTACGATCTATATGCCCTTCTCTAAGGGACTTAACAATATCCGGCTTATAACTGATTATTCACTATCTAGCTTATAAGCCAACAATAATTCAAGGAACAAGTATATCAATATAACTTGGACGTAGGCATGCATGACATGGAATATGTATAACAGAAAGCATATATATATTCACAACAACAGCCTTTTAAAGGATTTGAAACTTGCCTGGTAATCGGGTGTGGGTAGAGGTAGCGTGTCCCGGTTCAGCTCGGTGATCTATAAATAATCAGAACATTCGAGATTAATCACCTAACACTTCTTTAGAAAGTTACGTATAAACTTTACTTAAGTCAAAACACGCTTTCGAGTTATCTTGTTATGCACCCTTTTGTATAACTCTTTTTATTACCGATACGATCCGACTTTTATTCGTTATTAAGACATGTCATTACACTTACACTTGACATATACTTAAGCTGGGTAAGTTCTAAGGTCGGTCGTTTACGAACCAAGATTATACCTCGAGTTTTATCACCCGTTTTCTAAGCGTTTTACCAAAGTTATAACCAAGTACGCTTTTAGGGGTTCGTTCGCGTTTAACCTCGATTCAAACATTTTTATAAAATTGAAAAACGATCCGTTTGACACGAGGTTTTCTCCTACACCTTCCTTATGATCTCTAATATTTAATTACCAAGGTTTGTCACTAACTTGCATATTTTATGAGGGTTCAATTTCAGTTACGAACTCTCGTTTATGGTTTCGAACTACTTTTAGTAAATCGGTCATAATTCCTAAACCGTAAATCCGTTTCACATGATCTTTATATCAAAACGAAGCTTATAACATAATCTATCTTGTCATGGCATAATATGAAACTGGAAAGTGGGTTATAGCTACTGTCAACTACGATTTCTTTAGGTTAACGAAAATCGAGAATTACGACGGCTATAATTCGGACGTTCTGAAAATCGTAACATCAAAACCAAGCCACACCGGGCATCCATACATCTTATACACATGTTATACATCTCACTAAGTCCAGAAATTTTACACTTCGTCATAATGATCATCATGTTACCAAATCAACCACCAAATCATGCTAACATGTCTATAATAACACTAATATCATAACTAATCTTAAAATACCAAGATCATGCTTAAAACTCAAAGTAAGATCTAGGATTTCAAGAGAGTTATACCTTCCTTGGTGTGTATGTGAGTCTAACAAGCCTTGATCTAGTCCTTAGAACTCCTTACATCCTTAAACTAGCAAGAATCATCAAGAACATAATTAGTGATTTTCGGATCTGCTATAACTCAGTAGAAAGATCATGAAAAACGAGGGCCTTACCGAGGTTTTCTGATCAAGACTTCTAAAGGAGAGTTGTAGAGAATCCAACCAGCTTTCCAACAATCTAAAGAACACCAAATTCCATTGAGTAATGAAGGAGATATGGCCGTTAGAAAATCAGTCCAGAAACTGTCAAGCATCAGGACAGTTTGCTTCTTCAAATTGGGGAGGTGATTTGCGTAGGCTATACTACTTGGATTGCTATGAAACTTTGAGTGAATATTGCACATGGAGTGGAGAGGCTGTGGTAAAAGTTTTGTGATTTTATCATGGATAGAAATGGAGATATGAATTTTCTTCTTTGATGAGCTTCTGCTGGACAGTTTGTAAGAATGGAAAGAATGGAGTTGTTTTGCTTTTGTTCTCTTGCTTGGTTTGCTAGAAATGAATTATTGTGATGGGAGCAAGATAATATCCTGGCCAAAAGCTACTTTAATAAAGGTGTGATGCAATGGATGATGTATTTGTATGGCTTGATGTGGAAGCTTGGTTGAAAAAATATCTATTATGCTGAGTACAAGGTTTAAATCACTAAGTGCATTGGTTACTCATGTAACCACTTGGTTACTAGATATTTCTACTAGCACAAGCATGCATCTTGCTCTCTGCTTGCTCTTTTGTCCGGTTATTGCTCAATTTGATTGATCGTTCGAACGAATATCTCAATCGTTTTTAGTTAGGGTTTTACCGGAAACCTTCTTTACATTTATACTACCATTCTCCATCATTCTTAATAACTCTCGAATCCATTTTCCTTAAATCCTTTTAATAATCTCTTAGGTCTTTCAGCGTCCAGGGAAATCTTGGAGAAAATAAAAGTGCCATTTTTCAGAATCCGACAGCTTTTACATACACTCTTTTTCCCCCTAGATCATTAATATGAACTCAGAAATTCGTTCCGGGTACTTCTATATAGCGTCGTCTTATAATATTCCTAATCCATCAAAATCACTATTCACCACTTGTTCTTTACTTATTCTTTTACGGTTATATAGATGTCCCGGTTCTCTTTCAATCGTTCCTTAACCCTTTTACGGAACCACTGGACTGATAACAGATATCGATTTGGATGACATAAGAATAACCTTTCCCTTTGGAATTATCAAATATTAATTTCCTAGGAGATAGATAATTCTCATCTAGATTGTCAACCAATAGGATTCTTCATGACATATAAATATTTGAATCCAAATCTATTCCATTTATTCATTAGAACATTCGTTACATCATAGTCGTACCCACTATTTACTATTACATCCATACATAATAAAAAGTTTTAATTCTATCCAAAAATCTGGGTTCTTACAATTAGTTTCTTTCTTGCTCTCTATTTAACAGTTGTAATCCTTCAGAAATAAACCAAGCTTTTGCACAAAAACTTGTTGTGCTTACTTGTTTCTTATATCAAACAGTTGCTTTATTATCTACACTTCAATAACTTGCACATGGTTGGATTTGAATGCATGTCATAGTTAGGTTTGAAATATTAATAAAATATAAGTTCGGAGTGATGATAAAGAATATTGTTGTAGTTGACACGGAAATCTATTTACTAACTTGCTAAGAGACATATAATTTATATTATATTAAAGAGGCAATTAAGAGATTGTTGGAGATGCTCTAAAATAAGTATAACATGCACAAGTTAGAAAGAAGGAACTATGGAATAAAAAAGAAGAACAAGTTAGAAAGAATAAACTATGGAATAAGAAAGGGGAGCGAAATTCAGAACAAACCGATGAAGGTACAGAGCAGGGATTCATCGAATTGGCGGGGATTAATCAGAACGATTAATGGATCACTAATCGGAATCAATTTAATATTATTTTTTAAATAAAATTATTTTTAATACATATAATATGTTGTTGGAGGATTTTTGCGCAACTACGTGGAGGCCATTGCTGGAATAGCGCCGTTAAATATGAAATCGCCTAACTGCCCGGAAAGGCTCACATTCGGAGATTTATGGCTAGCCGCCCGGGAAGGCACACGGCTAGGGGTTACCGAAGAACACGGGAAGGTGTTTTGGTGATGATTGGGGCTGAATCTACGGGATAGAGCTCAAGGACCATCTGTTGGCCAGCCAAGAACCCTAATTTGACTGTGTCACACAAGAGTGCACGTGCTCTAGCTACTCAAGGAGTGTAAAGTGTCGAAGAAGATCCCGTAAACTGCCTACATACCACTATTTATAGTGGATCAAGCCCGAATGTAGTTCTTGAAGGATATGATCGTTTATTTATGATAAGTTATCCTCTCTCCAGTGGGATAATGACTGTTATTTCTGATAATAATCGAGTATGATGTGTATAATCAGGTTACCAAGCAGTTTAGGTAACATAGAATGATTATCTCTTGTATTTATCATGATTTTGTATCATTTATCAAGTATATATGACATATATCCTCAAATAACTGAATGTTTATCTGTTTGAGAGTGTTTTTAGATGATATAAACGTGTTCCTAAAAAGTAGGAGGCGTGCCTTATCTGATTTGGCAGCCTGATCAGGCTTCCGGCGGAAGCTGGGGGTACCGCCCGGTAGCCTGGCTCCGGTACCCCCTCCGGTAACCCCTATCACGGAAGCTACTCTGGAGGCTCTACTAGATGACTGATAATAGTTATAGGTTATCCTCAAGGGGATACCTTGAGACCCTTAGTCATGCGTTCCCGTGCTGCAGTGTACATGGTAACCCCTAGGGCTACCGCAGGCCTCCGGAAACCCGATAGATTACACATTCTCTTCATGGATCTGGACCCTAATCCTCTAGTGGTCCTAAATCTAACCCATGCAAGATTTTGGTCAAAACAACTACCCCCCGGTTCCCTGAAGTACTGTGTGCAAGGGGAACCTAATATTCACAGGGTGCCGTTCATCAAGAAAGTTCATCTTTTTGCTATCTTGCCAGATCATCGTCATCATATGAAATGTCAATACTGAAAATTCTTAATCATAGAATTTGGGGTTAATACTGATTCTAATAATTGGTAACTCCTGTTATTGTGCTATGGAAGCTGGAATTAGAATTAATCGTCAAGCGGGAACCCTTATGATTTATTCGTTAAGTATTTAATTACCTTTATCCCTAGGAAATTAAAAAGGATAATTGAAAAAATGAGGTAGTTGTTCTCGGACTCTACCATTTCCTTTCAGGATGAACATAGACGGTCCATTTTCCCACGTGTGTGAGCTTCCTGCCTGTCTCGTTTTCTGTGCCAAGTCAATTGACTAGAGGGACACGCCTCTTTGCTCTGTGTTTGTATATATCCATATGTTTTAATCTTTTCACTTTTCTTTTCATTTTTACACAACACACTCTCTTAAGCAGGCAAGGGTTCCAAAGGTTTCCGACGAGGCTTCCGGTGAAGGCTAAAGTGTTTTCACACCTTTCTCTTTATCTCTATCCAGGTATGCCTCTGACTTTCTTGACCCGTTTATAAGCACAGTTTGCGGTTTTATGTATGATTGCTATGCACACACCAGACTATGCTTTCGCACATCTATATGCACATGTGAACGCATATCCTTGAATCGATAGTAAATTCTATTTTCTAGGGGACATTGCACACCATTCGTTTTGATTCGCCTAAGTTTTTAATATCCGCCTGTTCATTCTTGTTATACTTCTCTACTGTTGAACCTTTCTTCGGACAGATCTGTTTACGCTTCTTCTGATTCGTGGTTGCATGTGTGAACCTCTGTCTTCTGTGTGTATACCGAGAGGCTGGGGTGAAACCCCCTTCGGCTTCCCCCGTAATTGTTCTTTGACATGCTTATAACATGTTTGATATATGTCTCTAATGAAATTTATTTACTTTAATCTGTCTTGTCAAGTAAATATTTCAAATTCGTTGTTTTGGATAGCCTTATAGTTCTTTAGGCATGCTCCCCTTATTTTTCTTGATTGAGTAGCCTTAGCACAATCCCGTTGGGTTGATCTATTAGTGGCCACCCCCCGAGCCTTGGCTTACTTTTAATGTGAACCGGTAGTCCCTTCGTTCACAGGGTACTCCTAGGATAATTATTTGAGACCTTTAATTTCTTCAACTTAAACTTCCTAATTCCAAATCTTTCACCTAACCTGCATCCTGTGGTTGCAGATGTCGTCTTCATCTGTATCTGGGGGTTCCTCATTGCAACCGGAAAACGTGTCTCCCATCTCCGGGGAGCCCTCTGACACTTGGTCCACCCACATAAGTGACTTGCTCATCTCTCAACCCATTTTACAGTCTAGACCGTCTGTTAGTTCAAGAACTCGCTCTCGGGTGGAAGTCATTGACCCTCTCGAGGCTGAGATTGTTAGCCGGTACCCCAAACCTTCCGTGGAGGCTGGTTCGTCAATTCCTGTTGAGGGGCATCCCGATAGAGTTGTTCTAAGCTCTAATACTGATGAGGAAGAGGGATCAACGAATATGTTCTCTACCGATAAGGATTCGATAGGTGATAAGGAACAAATTGCAGTGGGGATGATAGTACAGGTGGAACGGAAGCTTCACGTTCCGGTAAGCTTCGTTCCCTCCTGCGAAGACATGGATTCCTCCATGAATGTAGATAGTCTTGAAAGGTTACGGGAGCTATGCAACCCGGGATGCAATCTGGTGATTCCCAGTGGGGGTGAGAGGTGTCATAGATTTAACAACTTTGAGCCTGATCAATCCATACCAAACGCAGTGTTATCTGCATCTTTTTTCAAGTTAGGGTTTTCTCTGCCACTGCACCCATTTTTCACTGATGTGTTAAACTTCTATGATATTGCTCCAATGCAGTTGTCTCCTAACTCCTTTAGGGTGGCAGCTTGCATGTATATTCTTTACGACCAAACCTTCTCTATTCCCCTTACGGCTAGAGAGCTGGGATATTTCTATCAACTGAAAGATGTGGGAAGGAAGGTGGGTATTTTCTATCTTACTTCCTGGAACAATAGACAAGGTAAGTGTATAAAGGGAAACAAACGGGGGATGTATGACTGGCTAGAAATGTTTTTATATTGCTACGATTGTGAGGAGGTGAGAAAGGAATGGAACCTGACTCCGGGTAAGCATTCGGTATCCCTTCACACTACTGGTAGCACCAGTCAAAACACCTTCTTCTTTTTGATTCAACCTCCATTTTTCTTGTTGTATTGTTTAGGAATCCCAGCGCAAACATCCCTGCAGGGGATTGAAGAAAAAAGGGCTAGGAATATCATGAAGTTGGCAGGCTCGTTGAGAGACGGGGAAAGTTTGTTGATCCCGGAGACTCTGATGAGATTAGGGTTCTCAAGACATGTGGCTCCCCCATCTCCTGCTCACGAGATGGAGGTTAAGGATAAGTTGGAAAGAGAGACTAAGCCTCTAGGTACCAAGAAGCGTGAGAGGAAAGATGGGGCTTCCACCGGCTCCCCTTCCGGTATCCTGGGCTGCCGCTCCCTATGCCTCCTATTTACACACACATTGCCACCCAATACGTCATATCTCTTTGTTCATAGATACTTACTGATATTAGCATTTCTATAGATTTTCTTATGTATATGCTTCCAAACTGTGTTGTATTTATTGCTTTTCTCATACTCATGTATTCATCTATGTCCAGAAGTCTGGATCTGTTAGCATTATCGGTAGCCTGAAATTTCTCCTTATAAATATATGTTATGGTAACTGATATCTCTCATGTTTCATCGTTTCAGGTATGTCAGGATCTGTGCCGTCCTTTATCAAGCCCTCTGACAAGTATGAGGATTTATTTCCCGAAGATGAGTTGACTATGTTGGAGACCCCTATTGCTGCCACTCCGGTTTCTCGGTTCCCCGCTTCTCTGTCCGTCAAGACTGAGCTTTCCGCTGCTGAAAGGCGAAGACTCTCTCAGGTTACCGGGATTTCAAAGTCTACTCCTGAAACCAGGTCCTCAAAGAAAGCTAAGGTGTCTCAACAGGGTACCCCCATGGGTGATGCGGAGCAATTTCATCAGATGTGCGGTGGGCAGATACCCCTGGAAACGATAACAGGATGGGTTAAACAAAAGACTTCCGATGCTGCAAGGTCTATGCTGTTCTCCGCGGGTGAGAGTTTCTTCCATCAGCTTAGGCTTTCCAATCAGCTTGCCCTGGCCACCCGGGGTGACATGCGGCTCCGTGAAGAGATGAAACAATTGAAGGTTGACATGAAGGTTATAGAGGAAGAGAAGAAAAAGCTTTTGGATGCCGTCAAGAAGATGAAGGGTGATGTTTCTACGCTGTCTAAGGAGAAAGACAGGCAGAGTAAAGTGGCTTTCGACTGGGAGAGAGAAAAAGAAGAGTTGAAAGCAGCCCATGATGCTGTAAACGATGAGTTAAAGCTGCAGGTTGGTACGCTTTAGGCTTCAGTGAAAAAGCTCAAAGAGGCCCTCCCGGACAGGTATAAAACTGGTTTCTCTAAAGGAGTCAATGACTACATGAAGGCTACCTGGAAGGTAATGCCAAATCTGGACTGGTCCCTTCTTGGTGAGGATGCCGTGAAGCAAGTGGAAGGTTTCAAGGCTAAGGCTGCCAAGTCCCTGGTCTCCACCGCCAAAGTGGTCACCAAGCCATCAGCCGTCCAACAAGGTGATATCGAAGATGCCCAGGCTACCAGGGTTGAGGCTCCCACACACGTGGTTGAGGTTACTCCAGGCGATTCTACCCAAAAGGTTGACCCTGTCGAGGATTCCCCTGGCTCTGAGGCTACCAAAGACCCTTCCGTTTCTCAGTGACTTTCTCTTCAGCCATTCCGAACTTTTATCTAGTTGTTTCTCTGAACTTATTGCTTTAATTAAGGGGGTGGGCTCCTTAACGCTCCACAGATGTACTTTTAACCCTGGTTTATCATATTAATGCATGTTTGTTTTATCATCTAACTGTTCTGTGATAGGTACAGGTACCGTGGTAGGACTAGTTATATCCTAAATATTATTCGTATGAGGGTCCTGCGATGGGTACTTACAAGCTACCGAAACTATAACACAAGTAGTTTGGTTCAGATGGATACGTCCAGTGCATGTTTCTAACTTAGTGGTATGTTAATTATTTACTAACTACCCGACGAACACTAATTCGTAATCGATAGTTCTGGGAATTTATACCTCAAACTTATTCGTATTCTAAGGTATTAATTTGGTAAGTAAGAAGGGTAACATTATAACTTAAGGCAATTCGTAACTGAATGTCACTATTGGATTCTAATGAGTAATACGACTCTGGACATTGATCCTAGAATTAGTTTATACAAATATTTAGAGGATATATGCCATATGTATGTTGATTAAATGAAATGAATGATAAATCATGCTTCGAGAATTGGATGATAGAACGGTAACGTAATACGGAAGTGCACTTGAGTAGTTGTGGCAACACATACCTGGATAGGTAGCCACAGTAATGATGTACTACTCGTACCTTGGTCCGTGAAACTGTTACTCCGGGTGTGGGGGTACCGCCCGGTAACCCTATAGTGTCTGGAAGCCCCAAAGACGGGAACCTGGCCTCGGAAGCCTCAGGTGGTAACCCTGTTTGGTAGCCCGGGGTGACCTCTCGGCTTAGCCTGGAAGCCTTTGTTCCGGGATCACTAGCTTATTTCAATGAATCATTTGTGAGAATTCCATGTAAGCCATTCCTGCAAGGCTGCATTGGTAAGGCATTCGGTAATCCATATTGGTTAACTCTAGTAACCACATAGGTTGATGATTGAATGATCAATGTATGTCAGTCATGATTCCGTATATGACTATCGATTAAGTAAGCCATGTGAACCACTCAAGGTTACGCACATGTCTGATATTGAAGGGATCCAAGTGTGCCGGTCAGGGTACCACACGAGCCCAAATAATGAAGGCAACCATGTATGCCGAACAGGGTTCCATACATGCCCTGGTAACCAAGTAAGCCATGTGAACCACTCAAGGTTCCATACATGTCTAGTGTTGAAGGGATCCAAGTGTGCCAATCAGGGTACCACACAAGCCCAAGTAATGAAGGGAACCATGTATGCCGAACAGGGTTCCATACATGCCCTGGTAACCAAGTAAGCCATGTGAACCACTCAAGGTTCCATACATGTCTGGTGTTGAAGGGATCCAAGTGTGCCAATCAGGGTACCACACAAGCCCAAGTAATGAAGGGAACCATGTATGCCGAACAGGGTTCCATACATGCCCTGGTAACCAAGTAAGCCATGTGAACCACTCAAGGTTCCATACATGTCTGGTGTTGAAGGGATCCAAGTGTGCCAATCAGGGTACCACACAAGCCCAAGTAATTAAGGGAACCATGTATGCCGAACAGGGTTCCATACATGCCCTGGTAACCAAGTAAGCCATGTGAACCACTCAAGGTTCCATACATGTCTGGTGTTGAAGGGATCCAAGTGTGCCAATTAGGGTACCACACAAGCCCAAGTAATGAAGGGAACCATGTATGCCGAACAGGGTTCCATACATGCCCTGGTAACCAAGTAAGCCATGTGAACCACTCAAGGTTCCATACATGTCTGGTGTTGAAGATTTTAAAATTCTAATAATTTCAATCTGTTAAGCTGAGAGGTGTATCCACTACTACCCCCCTAGTTCTGGATGGTAGCCTGGCTGCCATGTAGAACTATGCTCGTTGGTCTTACATATCTTTCTGAAAATATTTATAAGTGGTATATGTAAAAGGAAACAATCAACTTCTACTTTTACTGAAAATCAAAGAGTACGATTACATCAAATTTCATCCAGACGGGGTGTGTATCCACTACCCCCCGGGCATCTACTGAAAATCATGAAATCTTAAGAACTGAAAGGGAAATGACGCAACCACAACTAGTAGGTTGCCTTTATTTATCCTAAACCTGAAAGAGGCCTACGTTTGCTCTGAAAAGAGTCTTACTGATAGTACTTTTTTAGGTGCTCGACATTCCAAGCGCGGGGAATAGTGTTCCCATCCATGTCTTCAAGGTGGTAAGTGCCTTCCCAAAAGATAGACTTTATTTTGTAAGGCCATTCCCAATTTGCTCCAAAGGCTCCGTGCCCGGGAACCCGCATATTGGGCATCATTCTTCTCAGTACTAGGTCGCCAACCTTGAGGGGTCGAGGGCGTACCTTGTTGTTGTAGTATTTGCGGGTCCTCTGCTGATAAGCCGCAAGTTTCAGCTGGGCGGTAGCCCGGGTTTCTTCTACCATATCTAGGGCCAACCTCTGATTTATTTCATTTGACTCTTGACTGAAATTGTCCCTCCGGTAAGACCCTGTCCCGACTTCCACTGGGACCATAGCTTCACAGCCATAGGTTAGAACAAAGGGAGACTCTCCGGTAGTGGACCTTGGAGTAGTGTTGTAAGACCATAAGACCATTGGAAGTTCCTCAGGCCAGTTTCCCTTTTTGTCTTCCAACTTAGCTTTCAGAGTGTGCTTGATGATTTTGTTCACAGCCTCTGTCTGTCCGTTGCTCTGGGGATGGCAAACGGCTGAGAAATCTTTCTTTATTTCCAAGTCTTCACATAGACTTCTCATTTCTTTACTATCAAATTGCTTGCCATTATCTGAAATCAGTTTGTACGGTACCCCGTATCTACATATAATGGCTCTTTTGACAAATTCCTTCAGCTTGCCGGCAGTGATGGTAGCCAGGGGTTCCGCCTCTGCCCACTTGGTAAAGTAGTCAACAGCTACCACAGCATATTTCACACCACCTCTGCCTTTAGGAAGCTCCCCAATCAGATCAATTCCCCATATTGCAAAGGGCCAGGGGCTTCCAATGGGCCTTAATTCCACAACTGGGTTGCTATTGAAGTTAGCAAACCTTTGACACTGATCACAAGCTTTAGCAAAGTCATAAGCATCAGTTTTCATGGTAGGCCAGTAGTAGCCTTGCCGTAGCACTTTGTGGGCCAGGGAGGTACCCCCCGAGTGGTTTCCACAAATGCCTTCATGAATTTCCCTTAGGATGTATTCACATTCATTTCCAGATATGCATTTAAGTAGAGGTTGATTAAAACCCCTCTTGTATAGGATGCCATCATAGATCACATAACGGGCAGCCTTATATTTGAGTTTCCGAGCTTCATCTTTGTCTTCCGGAAGTGTCCCCTTGGTGATATACTCACGTATTGGGGTTGTCCATTGGCTTTCCATTGAAGATTCTATTTCCATAGTCTCCTCTCGATGGATACTTGGTTGGAGTTGCACTTCAAGGGTATCACCCCTAACAGAACAGCTTCTTTTTGGGATCCCAACTTGGCAAGGGCATCAGCATTGGTATTTTCCACCCTTGGGATTTGATTTAGATTTAGCAATTTGAACCTACTGATAAGTTCTTGGGCATACCTCATGTAGAGTTCAGTGCGGGGGCCTCGACTCTGGAAGCTTCCTTTAATTTGCCACACAATCAGCATGGAGTCACTAAACACATTTAGGTATTCTACCTTCATTTCCAGAGCCAGTTTCAAGCCAGCAATCAGGGCCTCATACTTTGCATCATTGTTGGTAGCCTTGAAGCCAAAGTGTATGGCACTCTGAATTCGGTGCCCCTCTGGGCTTACCAACTCTATTCCTGCACCTCCCCCATTATTGTTTACTGCTCCATCAACATACAGGTTCCACCATAATTGGGGGCTTTCGGCATCCCCTTCGGTAACTGGGGATACCGGGGTACAATCTTCTCCGGTAACCTCAAAATCAGGAGGAAACTCCAGTAAGAAATCGGCCAGCGCTTGGCCTTTGATAGCAGTTCGGGGCTTGTAATCTATTTCAAACTGTCCTAGCTCGACAGCCCATTTCATCATTCTACCGGAGGCTTCCATCTTGTGCATCACTTGCCTTAGCGGGAAGGATGTTCTAACTTCAACTTTATGGGCCTGAAAGTAAGGCCTTAGCTTCCTGGAAGCCAATATTAGAGCATATGCTAGCTTTTCCATGCTGGGATACCGGGTTTCCGCGTCCAACAGCCTTTTGCTCACATAATATACCGGGTATTGTACTTGTTCTTCCTCCCGGATCAACACAGCACTTATAGAGTATTCAGAAACAGCTAAATATAAAATGAGTACCTCACCTTCCAAGGGTTTGGAGAGCAATGGTGGGCTTCCCAACTGTTCTTTTAGTTTCTTGAAGGCTTCCTCACATTCCGGGGTCCATTCAAAGTTTTGACCCTTCTTGATAGCCTTGAAAAACTCCTTGCACTTGTCGGAAGACCGAGATACGAATCTATTTAGGGCTGCTACCCTTCCGGTAAGCCCTTGGACTTCTTTTACATTCCTTGGGGACCTCAGTTCCAGCAATGCTTTGATTTTGGCAGGGTTTGCCTCAATCCCTCTGTGGTTCACAATGAATCCAAGAAATTTTCCAGACTCTACACTAAAAAACACACTTTTGAGGGTTCAACTTCATCCGGTACTTCCTTAGGATATCAAACATCTCAGATAGGTGCAACACATGGTCGGCTGCCACCTTTGATTTGACCAACATATCGTCAACATAGACTTCCATAGTCTTACCAATCTGTTCTTTAAACATCATGTTTACCAGCCTTTGGTAGGTTGCCCCGGCATTCAATAGCCCAAACGGCATCCCCACATAACAGTACAGTCCCCTATCGGTTATGAAGCTGGTATGCTCCTGGTCTGGTTCATGCATCGGTATCTGGTTATATCCGGAGTAGGCATTCATGAAACTTAGCAAAGCATGGCCTGCCGTGGCATCCACCAGTTGATCAATTCTGGGTAGCGGGAAGCTATCCTTAGGGCATGCCTTATTCAGATCAGTAAAGTCAACACATGTCCTCCATTTCCCATTGGGCTTCCGGACCAGTACCGGGTTTGCCAGCCATGTTGGGTAGAAGGATTCTTTGATCAAACCAGCCTTCAATAACCGATCTACCTCTTCCTGGAGGGCGATAGCCCTTTCACCACTGACAGGCCTTCTTTTCTGCCGGATACCCCTTCTCTCAGGGCCAATGTTCAAGTGGTGGCACATGACTTTCGGGTCGATCCCCACCATGTCAGAATGACACCATG
Source organism: Saposhnikovia divaricata (assembly GCA_036435485.1). Classification (NCBI taxonomy): domain Eukaryota; kingdom Viridiplantae; phylum Streptophyta; class Magnoliopsida; order Apiales; family Apiaceae; genus Saposhnikovia; species Saposhnikovia divaricata. The sequence continues at coordinate 753,807 of JAZHRN010000145.1, read as the reverse complement.
CAAACACATCAAGGTTGCTTTTAAGGAAAGCAGTCAACCTTTCTCTTGTCTTTTCATCTAGATTTTGTCCAATTTTCAAGATTTTACCAGGATCTTCAGCATCCACTAGTATGGGGATAGTATCTTCGGCAGCCCCTGCCTTTTCCAGGGTACCGGGCATCCTGGGATCAATGTCAATCTCAACCGGGAGTCCTTTCTCCGCTCCCTGGTTCTCATTCTCTAGCATTGCTTCGCCTAGATCATCATCTGAGGCATTTCTTACTATGCCTTCCAATGAAATGTTTTGAATTTCATCATTTTTCTCGGCAGCTTCCAACAACAAGCTTTGTGGTGGTATTACCCCCCGAAAAACGGGAACCTCTTCAGTAGGTTCCTCTGGTAATTCCACTATCATGATGGCACTGCACGATGCTTTTCCAAACTTTTGTGGCTCAAGCCCATGGCTTCTCATTAGGGCTTCCCCATCAGTCTTTTCTTCAACATGAATAGATTTATCTGTCTTCTCGGCAGCCTGCACAGCTCTGTTATAGCATTCCCTTGACTCATGTTGACATCCTTTCACACACCCAATGCCATTTGGTGTAGGAAACTTCATTGAAAAGTGGTATATTGAGGTTACCACCCTCATATCCTTCAATATTGGTCTACCAAGAATTGCATTGTGGGAAATGTCTTCATCTACCACCATGAATTCTGCCATTTGGGTAGCCTTGCAGGGATCCATACCCAATGTCAGGGGCAATTTGATCTTTCCCATAATTTGGACAGGGTTACCGGTAAACCCATATAGCTCATTATTGGTAGGCAGTAACTCTTTGTCCAAAAGTCCCAATTTCTGGAATGTGGTATATGCCAAGATATTTACTGAGCTTCCATTATCAACCAGCACTCTGTGCAAATTCATTCCACCAATACTCACGGTTGCCACCAAAGCATCATTATGAGTGTGGTGAACCCACTTGGCATCCTCCTCGGTAAAGGAAATATCAGCGGTTTCCCCTTTGAACAGCTTAGGGGGCCTTTCTGCAAGGTGGAACACATTAGTTAGGGGTTTGCCCCTGGCTTCCCGGGCATACCTATCTCTGGCATTCCGACTGGCACCCCCCAAATAAGGGCCGCCAAAGATGGTATGGATGCTATTAGCTCGGGTAGTCCTTTCTTGGTTTCCAGGAGCCTTGTCCTTGTTATCTCTACCTTCTTTATACTTCTTAGCCTCTTGGGCTACAAATTCAGTCAGGTATCCACCTCTAATCAATTCTTCAATTTGATCTTTCAAGTGCTTGCAATCAGCAGTCTCGTGACCATTCACTTCATGCAATGCACAGTACTTTCCCTGATCTTTCACTCCTGGGGGGCCTGCCCGGTAGGGCCTCCGGAATAGCCCATTCTTCTCATTCACTTCGAGAATATGACTAATTGGGACAGTCAAAGGAGTATACTCTGAGTATTTCTGAAAATTTGCCTTTGGAGTGAGTCTGTCCTTGGCAGAAACTCTATCCTTAGTTGCATTAACAGCAATAGGGGCAGTCTTGTCATCATACCGGGGGGCTCCCAAACCGGCAGTACCACTCCCGGAAGCCCTCTTATTTGAATCCCTTTTAGGGCTGTAAGAACGATTTCTTTTGTTCCTGCTCCAACCTCGGGAATTGGAATCTTTGGACAGTTTTGCCATGGATTCCTCAATCACTTTGTGGCGTTCTGCTTGTTGGTAGAATTCCGCCAGGGTTCCGGGCTCCTCAGTTTGCAATTCCTTCCAAAACTCGGTTCCAGGCCTAACCCCGGCTATCAGGAAATTCTTCAGAGTTTCATCAGAGGCCTTCTTCACTTTTGGCACTTGTTCATTAAATCTTTTGAAGTATTGTCTTAAAGATTCGTGGGGTTCTTGCTTGATATTAGCCAGAGTATTCACCGGTGGGGCATAGGCCACGGTAGCCCTGAATTGAGAGATAAACTGGTCTCCCATCTTCCTCCAGGATTTGATAGACCCTTCGGCTAACCTTTTGAACCATTGGTGGGCATTCCCACTCAGTGTGGATGCCAGTAGCCTACACCTTGCTAAGTCCTCCACTTGGTAGACATCCATTTCCGTATTAAAACGGCTCAAGTATTCAACTGGATCTGAGTTTCCATTGAATTTCAGGTCAGTATTCATCTTGAAGAACTTTGGCAAGGCTGCCTTTTTCACTTTTACAGAAAATGGGGAACCGGCAGTGATACCGGACTTAAACTTTTTCCCCTCCTTGATCTTTTCCAAGGCCTTTTTCCAGTCAGACATCCTGAACTGTCCATTTTCACCATCCGAAAGCATATCACTTCCAGAGTCATCATCTTCATTGGCTGTCTTGCTTCTTCTAGGGACTGAACTTTGATGGGAGCCGGAATCCTGATCGGTACCCCCACCGGTTGGGACTCCGGTAGAGCGGGATTTCCTGTTTCTATGCCAAGAAGAGTGACTGCTTTGCCTATAACTCCTTCTGCCATCAGATCTGGACCTCCTGGAAGTACTTCTTGGGGGTACCGAGTGGGACCTCTCTCGGCGTTCTCAAGAACCCTGAGTTATGGAACCCCCATTTCCGTTCCTTCGATCTTTGTTTCCAGTATGACTCAACTTGTGACGAAGGTCTTTTTTGGTCAGTCTTTTGCCAACTCGATCAAAAACACTTAGGCTTCTGGTGGGTGAGCCTACGGTATCCTGGGCTTCCGGAACGTCAGATTGGTCGCCCTCATATTCTTCTTCCACAGGCTCTTCTGCGTCTTCTCCAGATGGGACATGATCAGTGTTGTCCTCAATATTATCGTCAGACTCGAAATTCAGCCTTGTCGGAGTCACGTTCTTCTTTTTTGACTTCGACTTGCACTTTCTTTGCCATATTTTCATTTTCTCGGAACCTTTTTCCAAGTTGTTGACTCTTTCATTCATCGTTTTCAGATAGTCCATGATTTCCTTGTTACTAACATCATCACCACCTTTGTTTCGTCCATTACCATCCTGAGACGGTGTCTTATCACTTTCAGAATTGTCACTCGCCATATCTCCTCCAAATGACGATTTTTGAGGCCCCTCCTTCGGGCGCCAATTGTTGTGGGAGGAATTTAGAATAGCGCCGTTAAATATGAAATCGCCTAACTGCCCGGAAAGGCTCACATTCGGAGATTTATGGCTAGCCGCCCGGGAAGGCACACGGCTAGGGGTTACAGAAGAACACGGGAAGGTGTTTTGGTGATGATTGGGGCTGAATCTACGGGATAGAGCTCAAGGACCATCTGTTGGCCAGCCAAGAACCCTAATTTGACTGTGTCACACAAGAGTGCACGTGCTCTAGCTACTCAAGGAGTGTAAAGTGTCGAAGAAGATCCCGTAAACTGCCTACATACCACTATTTATAGTGGATCAAGCCCGAATGTAGTTCTTGAAGGATATGATCGTTTATTTATGATAAGTTATCCTCTCTCCAGTGGGATAATGACTGTTATTTCTGATAATAATCGAGTATGATGTGTATAATCAGGTTACCAAGCAGTTTAGGTAACATAGAATGATTATCTCTTATATTTATCATGATTTTGTATCATTTATCAAGTATATATGACATATATCCTCAAATAACTGAATGTTTATCTGTTTGAGAGTGTTTTTAGATGATATAAACGTGTTCCTAAAAAGTAGGAGGCGTGCCTTATCTGATTTGGCAGCCTGATCAGGCTTCCGGCGGAAGCTGGGGGTACCGCCCGGTAGCCTGGCTCCGGTACCCCCTCCGGTAACCCCTATCACGGAAGCTACTCTGGAGGCTCTACTGGATGACTGATAATAGTTATAGGTTATCCTCAAAGGGATACCTTGAGACCCTTAGTCATGCGTTCCCGTGCTGCAGTGTACATGGTAACCCCTAGGGCTACCGCAGGCCTCCGGAAACCCGACAGATTACACATTCTCTTCATGGATCTGGACCCTAATCCTCTAGTGGGCCTAAATCTAACCCATGCAAGATTTTGGTCACAACATAATATAACCTTTAAAAAAAATTCATAAATATTCATAAAATGTAAATTTAATATTTTTTTTTAAAATTTTGACCGAACTTGACCATTTTTTGACCGAATTTATCGTTTATTGACCGATTATTCGCTTATTGACCATTTTTTTTACAAAAAAATTATTTTTATCCCAATTTGGTTAAAATCCAAGTTACCGAACGTTAATCGGATTAATCTGAAAGAATGACATTTTTACCACAAGTTTTTTCATATTTTACAAAAATAACAATTGGCGGGACGGGTGGCCAAAACTACCGGCGATTTACGCATTTTTCACATGCTTGATAAAAAAACATAATTGACAGGCTATTACCATATACCAAAAGCATAACAAAGAAAAAAAAATAATTACCCGTGCTACAAATGCGTAATAGCTTAATACCCAAATATGAAATGCATAATAAATATATTGCACTTACTACAAATACGTAATACATATATTACAATTACTATAAGTGCGTACCCTATATATTCAATATTTGGGATTAAATAGTTTCCAATCGGGTTTCAACGGGTTCCAATATTTGGGGCTTGGAAATATTCAATTTTTTTAATTAAAATTTTTAAAATTTATTTGTATTCCCTTATGGGTTCAACGGTTAACCTTTGTAGTTCAACCTTTCGATTTTGAGTTTTAGAAATATTTAGAATGACTAATAAACCGTATACGGACTTAGGGTTAACCTTAGACCCAAAACCCTAATTTATCTTGATTTTTAAAAAATTGGGCATGGTTCCCGATTTTTTAAAAATCAGGCCGCTGGACTCATTAAAATATTCAATTTTTTAATTAAAATTTTTAAATTTATCTGTATTTTCTTAGGGTTTCAACGGTTAACCTTTGGAGTTCAACTTTTCCATTTTGGGTTTTAGAAATATTCAGAATGACGAATAAATCGTATACGAAATTAGGGTTTGGGTTTAGGGTAGACCCAAAATCCTAATTTATCCTCATTTTCCTGATTTTTTAAAAATTAGGCCGCCGGACTTATTAAAAAAACACAATTTGAATTGACCATCTAATTTAAGGATAATGCTAAACATAGCCCTTAGGGCTATGATTAAGAATTAATGTAAGTAGATAAATGCATTAATATATCAATTTTGCACTTAATACATCAATTTTGCACGAATTATTTAGCAATTTGGGATGTTTTTATTAGCAGAAATTAATGTGAATGCAGGGGGTCCACTATTATTATTCGGAAAATTAAATTAATGCTATAAAGGAGCATTGGAAAACGAAAAATCAATTAAATAACTAAAAATAAATGTTGAAAATATGAGAATATTTAATGCTAAATATTTAATTAGGGCTATGGTTAGCATTTTCCTTAATTTAATAGTGTTTGTAAATATATATTTAGCAAAAAAAAAAAAGAAACATTACCATATTTGAAATACGTAATAGATCGTGTTACCCTATTATAAAATGCGTAATATATATTATCCCTTCCATTAATGCGTAACCACCCTTCTTTTTTTAAAAAAAATAAGTTATTTCATCTAAAAATTGCGTAACATATATTACTCAGTCTAAAAATGCGTAATAGATCTCCCCATACGCGCCATCGATACATGGGTATTCGTGTCATGGGACTTAAAAAAAAAGTGGTACTCTTATCCATTAGAGCAACTACAATGTAGTCCCAGTTGATGCATAGGGACTCATGAAATGGAACTGGTCATTCAAGTGGGCGTGTTTTAGCATTGGATGGAAAGAAACAAAAGTGGGCAATCCCGGCATGGTGGGCTCGTCCCACTTCGATGCTTTTATTATTTAATGGCTTTATACACATGCATGCAGACAGTACTAGCTTTTCAGTTTTAACGTTATAATAGTAATGTTAATATAATGTATCTATTTGTAGCGTAAACTTAAAAAACGGTAATATTTTTCTTCTATATGTAATAACCGCGAATTTTCGAATAAGTTTTCTACTCAATATTTAAACTTTATTTAAGAGCGATGCATTAGTATATTTTAATTAGTACATTTTTATACATATATAAGTAAATATTACATTATATTATAATTATTTATATTAGGAATAAATATATGGAAATAGGATTTTAGTTTTACTGGATTGATATTAAATTAGAGTCTCATTTTAACTGGCCAGCAGGGGAGAAATGGAATGATACGTATTAAAAGAGTAGGGTGTTGTGTTGGTTGGTTAGGGTGTAACCACGTAACATAAACGTGGTTAGTGGGTAATCCATCTATTATTATTGGCACAGAAGAGGAACAGATCAGGGGGTACATCACTTCTTCACAAAACAAAACAAAACAAAATTCAACTTCTCTTTTTCTTGTTCACCTACCATCTCCTCTAGCTTTTACTGTCTCTTTTAAACCAAACAAAATCCGGCCACATATAACCTCAGGTGGGTTGTTTTTTTTCTTTTATTTGTTTTGTTCGATTTCGTTTCTAGAGGCTCGAATTTGTACTTAGTTCTTGTTTTGTTTTCTTTTTCGATCGGTTGATTGCTTGAATGGAGTGATTGGTGGGATGAAATCGGAAATAAATAGGGGGATGGGTGTTGCCGTGTGTTGTCGGAGAAGGAGAAAGGATGAGATTATGATTGGGAACTACGGTTTTGGGGGGGAAACGTTGTTGATTTTGGTCGAAGAACCACCACCGATTGGTGGGGGTGGTGGTTAACAGAGTAGGGGGACGGTAGACGGGGGGAGATGGAGAAATTATGGAGAGATGCAGGGGAGGGAAGAGACGAGAGAGAGAGAGAGAGAGAGAGAGAGAGAGAGAGAGAGAGAGAAAAGAGAGAGGGAGAGAGAGGCGGGTTGGAGAAGAGAGATTCAGGGGAGGTGGTGCCGCGGTTTCATAAAAACAATAACAACCTAGCAATAAAATCGAGATTAAAAAATGGATTATTGCTGTTATATTCGGTAACCCTATTTTTCGTTTTAAGCGAGATTTTCGGATATTAAAATAGTACATATTTTTTAGATTTGATCCCTGAGTTCGAAGAAGAGTTATTATCCGGGAATTATTTTCCGTTACTTATTTAGAGATTTTCAGGAAATATTTTAGTATTTAAATATTATATTATCAGTCCCGGAAGTATTTTATTTTTTGGCGAATCGCTCACATTTTTCTGGTTGCCATTTTTAAAGCATAATTCTCGAGCCGTAGATCGAAATCAAGTTCACGGGTAGAGTATAAATTTTATCTGCATTCACTGCACTTCGAGATCGAGGCAAGTTCCTTCTGACCCTCACTCCTTTTAAAATATTTCAAGAAATGCTGAGATATTATTCTGTTAAAATATTTCTGAGTTGTCAGGTCATTATAAATTCATTTTTTGATATATCCTGTTTATACAAATGTTGATTTAGAAATTTTAGAGACTGTCCTTAAATTATTATAAGCTCATAAAACGCACTTTGATTGAACTCTAGGGCATCTTATTTGTTCAGGATGGCCCCAAAGATTATATAACTACGCTCATATATCGAAGTAGTTAAATTTTATTGTCTTCAATCGGATCTATTATTCAGATCTGATAAATTTTATTTCAACATTCCAATTTGATTCATTGTGCGAATCAAAGTAATTACACTCAGAATAGAGAACAGAAGAATAGATTATCATCATAATTTCCTCTAAAATACCTACTCTTGCGTATTTGAAGGTTTCCTTTTTGAATCGAGTCGTTCTTATTATTTCAAGACGACTCCACATGATTTATCCTAATCAACGAAGCTTACTTGTTCAAGGTTGTTACTTTATTGTCTTGTATTGACATCGTGTCAATATAATAAATTAGTTCTTTTGAAAATATTGTGACGGCCTATTGTTCAGGTCGATCTCATACAAAGTATAGACTAGCGGTCGGCTAGAATCGAATAGGAATTCAAACCAATCAAATTCTTCGGAGAAATAATCATGTAATCCACTGGTTAACATGGGAATGGCCCATGGGTTTTCTTTCAGATCAACATGAGGAATAAACTATTGGTATCGAAAGTGAAATATTAACATTTTGGCACAAATGTTGTCAGGTTGACTTTTCAACCAACTTTTTGCTAGCAAAATGATATGGTGATACTTGCAACATAGTAGTGATCGTGCTATGGGGTATCACGGGTGTGCGGTACTTGCGACACAGCGGTTGATCGCGCTGTGGGGTATCGTGAAGGCAGAAGACCAGTATCTCAATCTTTTAAATTTCAATTTCTTTACTCAGAGATAAGTTATTTGGTCTATCAGCAAGTATTAACAGGGCACTTTGCCTGCATACGAATATCTTTCATAAATCGAATTATTATCTTTCCATACTTCATGGTTAGTGAGAGAGCGAGTCAGTGGACTTGCTGGGCATATACTTGCTCATTCTTGTTGTTAATAATATTTTTTTCATTGAAGACGGAAAAAGGCGAAACCTCTCGTTACAAGGCCAAGGGGATGGAGGAAATGCACTAAGGCACTGAGCTGGACTAGAGTGTCTACCTCAGAGGTGACGACCATATCAAAGACTACTAGCATATGTTTCGACATGTTTAGTGATATAATGTGTACTAGTAATATGTTGTAATAATTCATAGATATGTCGATGCTTGGACGTGTGGATTGGAACCCCTTGTTGTTATGATAAAACTTTTATGTTTATTATGTATTGTAATGTATTTTTTATAAGGCAGGTATTGATGGATCGTGGCGACCTAAGTCTACAAATAGTGGATTTGGGGGCGTCACAGCTTGGTATCAGAGTGTTAGTTATATTCTTAGGGAAGCGAGAGATCCTAGGGATATGACGGAGCGAGAGACGAAAGGTATAAACATCGATTTTTGAGGTTATTTTGAGCTATAGCTCCATATTTGTAGAGTAAAAACCCTAACGGTTGTCAGTTATACGTTATGTATATATGTATACCATATTATGAGTTGGACCCTGTTGTGATAAAAGTCTTTTGTAGATGTCATCGTCAGGTTCGCCAGTTCCCTCCGGTCACCGATCTGTCAGAGATAGGTCACCTACCCCATATCCAGTAGAACCCTTGGATTCCTCTTAGGAGAGTGACCTGTCAGAGGAGTCGGATGATTCTTCTATTCAGATTCTTCCCCCGCCATCTCCGCAGATCATTGACGTGGTAGACTCGCCAGATCAAATCATTGTGATACCAGACTCTCCTACACTTTCTGAAGGTGATCAGGTCATCCCTATTTATGTTGCTTCATCTACTACACTTTTATACACACCAGACCTATATAGACATGAGGTTCTTGAGCTTGATATATCTGAACCGATGGATGATAGTCAGTGTAACGCCCCGACTTCCCAATACTAAAAATATACTTTTATAATAAATTATTGGATTTAATTAAACAAAATAGAATTTGATACAGGGGAATTTTAAAAAAATTCGGCATGAAGTATTCGTAATATGGTCTATCCACCTGTATTTTGAACCAACCAAATTCATAAAAAGGAAAATAACTGCAGTTCCAACTAATTAAGAAAACATAACATCTGTTCAACCTGTCCTAACCGATCAGGTGAACCGTACTACTATGCCCTCCCGATCATAAGACAAGATCGGGCACACAACCAAAATTAAATACATACAAGCTGATAACCAGACATTAAATCATAATACAACACCCCACTACTAACCCGGATCTCTAACAGGTAGTGGTATGAAACAAGCAACTACTAGCTAAGTTATTACATTACAATACTAAATTCTTAATTAAAAGATACATACGCTCCACAATTATAAATACAACCAACTATAACTATTACACCATTTCCTACTAATACCCAAAAGTCCAACCTTGTACTAGTGCCAAACTAGTCTGTCTACAGCCCACAACAAGATCTTCTCCTGATATAGCTCCTACGTCGTATCCTTTTCCTCCTTAACTGAAAAAGGGTTATAAACAACAATAAGTGAGCCAAATGCTCAGCAAGTAACAATATAGATGCCAAAATAAAAATCAACAACAAGAGTACGGATACAACGATATAAGAATCATTCTCTGAGTTTTTCCAAAGTTTGGCAATTTGTAATTCATTCCAAAAATAGGGAGAGAGAGAGAAATGAATTTCTCTTTTTATATCAAATTTCCCACCTTTAAAACATTTTAATTAAATTAAGGATTTTATTAAAATCGGACAATACGGGTGATCAGCCACGTAATGTCCCCATACCGGACACTAGGTCCCTCTGGACTTTGAAAATTGGGTTCCCAATTAGGCAACACATTGGCCTCTATTGCTGGACTAGGACCACCCTAGCCTCTTACGCCAAATTAAAGAGCTGGACTAGGACCACCCTAGCCTCTTACGCTAATTTAAAATAATTAATTAAATGTCCATAAAGTAAAGCAAGTTTCGATGAATGGAATTCTTAGGCAATAATTCAGAGTGGGGAATTTATTCTGTTTAACTTCAAGAATAAGTGACTGAAAGTCAAGTAAGAAATCTAATTTAATTGCATAAGGTTCGCAAGGTAGGGTTCAAGTGTGATTCACAGGTATTTAAAAATAAAGGTTTATCAAGTTATGACCATTTTAGAGGTGTAATACAAGGCGGTATCGAACAAGGTATGGCTCGGGAAAAAAAATAGGAATTTAAGCAATAAGGGAAATTAATTAATTAGGGACTTAATAAGAATTAGGGATTTGGAGTTTAGTTTCAGGTTTATAAGGTGTATTTAGGTTAGTGCAGATTAAAGAATTAAGCATGAATTAAGGTTTGAGCTAATACAAAAGGTATAACATACAACGGGGATTTATAATTCAACAAGAATTAATATAAGGAGGGAGTACAGTAGTTGAAAAACAACAATCTATAAGGGTAACAAGAAAGTATAGAGGATTATGCAATAGTTAATAGGGTTTAAACAGTGTACTGCAAAGGATTCAACAATTTCTGGAGAGAAACAACATTAAGTTATGAGAATTTAAACTATGAATAATTAATATGGTTTAAACAGTGTAGTGCAAGGGATTCTACAATTAACTTGAAGGAAACGACAAGAAATTATGAGAATTTAAACAACAATTCATGTATAATTGAAAGAACCTGAACTGAAATAAAAGGTTCGAGTTACTTGCCTTAACCAAATATTTCCACGCTAGTCACTTGGCTCAAAAACTCTCAGCCTTTGCCTTTCCTTTATCCCTTAAGTCTACGCTCTTCGGATCTACACATATAAAAACACTACTTCAGAATTCTATAAAATACTCGACGTTCGTCTTTACACATTTACCCTTAATCTACCCTTGCGTTAACCCACGACCACTAACATAAATAACTAAATATATAAATATATATAGATAACTTACATCATATATACTTACCAAACAGCTTACCATTATTAGATAAGCAACTAAACACATAGCATCTATGACATGAAATCATATAAGCCACTTAAGAATTTAATACATAATACAGCTTAACTTTAAAACAACTTAAAATCTTATACTATAAATTTTATGACCTATAATTCTAACAAAAATCGGGCAGAGTTTCCTTTATAAATTGGACTATCCCGTCGGAGTTCAACCGACTCAAATCATAATCAAATACATCCGATGGATTACAAATCCACCTACAAGCCCAAAGGATTTCTAATTATAATCTCTAAGTACCAATAACACTTTCACTTCATACGAATAAATAATACGAGACTCTACACAATTTATTAAACGATTAATTAATAATTTCAGTAATTAATTCAACAAGGCTTCGACTTTAATCAAATCAAAACCACAAAATATGACACGGATAATTCAATTAACCTCACATAAAAAGGACCCAATTAAACTTTGAGCATCAGTATATATATATGGCCACACTCTAATACATACCACACACCTACACCAAACTCACGCCACAACACACGCATACACAATTTACATACGCACACACACGTTACAATTTACACACCCACACACATATCACCACAGCCGCAGCAAAGATACACACATTAGCAGCAGTAGCACAAGCGCAGAGAGAAAATAGGGGAAGGGGGATTTTTCAGCTTTGCGAATTCGATTGTCACCCACCAGCTTCACCACTCACACACCCAGCATCTATAAACACACAAATCTTATACCCACACCACAATACACATGTACACACACAGCCACACACATGAACACTACATATACATACACACTCACACGATCATATACTGATACACACCATAAACACGCAAGACACCCACACGCTGCTATACATAGTTCGCAAGGGAGAATGGAGGAAGGGAAGGGGTGGGTTTTCTTTTTACTCGCAAGAACCGAGCAGAACAGATTCAAGGGAATTAAACGAAAGAAAGAAAAAAAAACCACGAGAGGGAGAGAGAAGAAATTAGAGAGAGAGAGCGGAACCTTCGAGAGAGATTGATAGTTTGAGAGAAGTGTCCAGAGATTGATTTTGATTTTGGGGGAAAACTAATTAGGGATTCAAGAATTAAAAGGGAATAAAAGTTGTTTAGGTGGTTTATAAGAATTTTCTAATTAAACAATTAAAATCCATATCGTAAATTAGCAAATAAATAGGTAACAATGGCAAAAAAATCAAAGCTTCATTTTCAAAGCGTAGAGAATGAAATTGTCTATCTCCCCATATTTTTAAAATATTTTTGGGGTCAAAAACGAATTTAATATCAATTGTACAAGATTAAACCAATAAGACCCAAATAAATTCATAAAATCATTTTAAAATCCTTAAAAATCAAAATAAATCCATCTACTATTTTTAAAACTCAAATAAACTAATAAAGTTAATAATACAAAAGATTTCAAAATTTTTACTAATTTTGATGATTTTATAAAATTTCCAAAAGATAAATAACATTTAAATTAAATAGGATTTAATCACCAAAAACTAAAGTAAAATACGTAGACTTATCCGACACCTATAAATCATCAAATAAACCCACAATACGACATCACACATAATTTACCTCCTAAAAAAATAATCACGTCACATAATTCACATTTAATAATAAATAAATAATTATAAATATTACAAAAATTCTAAGGCGTTATATCCTTCCCCCCTTAATAGGATTCTGTCCCCAGAATCTCACCTAAGTAAATAAATGAGGATAGTTTTCTAGCATCTCGCTCTCAAGTTCCCAAGTTGATTCTTCAACTCTTGGGTTCCTCCACAAAACCTTTACCAACTTAACTATCTTATTCCTTAGCTTCTTATCCATTCTGTCCTGAATTGCTACAGGCTGTTCTATATACGACAGACCTGGTTGTAACTCAATAGGCTCATACTCGATCACATGACTTAAATCTGGATGATATCTCTTGAGCATTGACACGTGGAAGACATTGTGAATATGACTCATATGTGGAGGTAGGGCTAACTCATACGCGACTTTTCCAACCCGTCTTAAGATCTCAAAAGGTCCTACGTATCTCGTACTGAGCTTTCCTTTCTTGCCAAACCTCGTAACTCCTTTCCAAGGTGACACTTTCAACAACACTTTCTCTCCTTCTTCAAAATTCATATCCTTCCTGGCTTGATCAGCATACTTCTTTTGTCTGTTCTGGGCAGCAATTAGCCGTTTCTGAATGATTTCGATCTTTTCCTTCGTTTGTTGTACTAGTTCCGATCCTAACACCTTACGCTCACCAACCTCATCCCAATATACAGGAGATCTACATTTCCTTCCATATAAAGCTTCGTATGGCGGCATCCCAATACTCGCATGATAGCTGTTGTTGTAAGAGAATTCCACCAAAGGTAGGTGCTCGTCCCAACTTCCTTTAAAATCCAATGCACACGTTCGTAGCATATCTTCAATAGTTTGAATGGTTCGTTCACTCTGTCCGTCTGTCTGCGGATGATAGGCTGTACTCATCTTAAGCTCAGTTCCTAAGCATTCTTGAAATTGTTTCCAAAATCTGGAGTTGAAACGTGGATCTCGATCAGATACAATAGTTACTGGCACACCGTGACGCATAACCACTTCCTTCAAATACAGCTGTACCAACTTATCTAGTGAGAATCTTTCGTTGATTGGAAGGAAATGGGCAGATTTAGTCAAACGGTCTATGATTACCCAAATCGCATCATGATTAGCTTTTGTTCTCGGTAGTCCCACAACGAAGTCCATAGCTAAATGCTCCCATTTCCACTCAGGAATATCTAATGGCTGTAATAGTCCACTAGGCTTTTGATGTTCAGCTTTGACTCTTTGACATGTGTAACACTTACTAACCCAGTCTGCAATCTCTCTTTTCATATCAGGCCACCAGAAATGTTCCTTCAGGTCTTGGTACATCTTCGTACTCCCCGGATGAATTGAATATCTTGAACTGTGAGCATCCCGCAAAATCTCATTCTTTAATTCTGGCACGTTGGGAATCCAAATCCTCGAAGAAAATCTTAAGATACCCTTATCATCCTTCTGAGTGCAAATCTCTTCACCTGTCAATGTGTTCATATCTTGATTCATGATTTCCTCCTGACATCTTCGTATCTTTTCAAGTAACTCGGGTTGAAAGGTCATGGTATAACACTTACCACTGGTAGGCTCCGAGATCTGGACTTCTAATCTCAACTTTTCAAACTCCTTGAACAATTCCTTTGAGATGGTAAACATGTTCAGTCTCTCCTTTCTACTTAATGCGTCGGCCACTACATTCGCTCTCCCTGGGTGATAATTAATTGTGCAGTCATAATCCTTAATCAACTCTAACCATCGCCTTTGCCTCATGTTAAGCTCTCGTTGAGTGAAGATATACTTCAAACTTTTGTGGTCCGTGTAAATCTCACATTTTTCACCATACAGATAATGTCTCCAAATCTTTAGTGCGAATATAATTGCTGCTAACTCCAAATCATGAGTCGGGTACTTCTGCTCATGAGGCTTTAATTGTCGAGAAGCATACGCAATCACCTTTCCATGTTGCATCAATACACACCCTAATCCCTTGTATGAAGCATCACTATAGATCACAAAGTTTCCTTGACTATCTGGTAAGACTAACACTGGTGCTGTTACTAATCTTTTCTTTAATTCCTGGAAACTCTCTTCACACTTCTCATTCCATATGAATTTCTCATTTTTCCTAGTCAACCTGGTCAATGGTGAGGCGATCTTAGAAAAATCTTGAACAAACCTCCTATAATAACCAGCCAATCCCAAGAAACTTCTCACTTCGGTGGGCGTTCTCGGTCTGCTCCAATTCACCACAGCTTCTATCTTTGCAGGGTCAACTCTAATTCCTTCGCTACTGATTATATGGCCTAGAAACTGCACCTCTTCCAACCAAAACTCACATTTTGAAAACTTGGCATACAACTTCTCTGCTCTCAATATTTCTAACGCAATCCTTAAATGTTCTGCATGTTCTTCCCGGGTCTTGGAATATATCAAGATATCATCAATGAAAACTATCACAAATTTATCCAGATGCTTCCTAAAGACTCTGTTCATAAGATCCATAAATGCTGCTGGGGCATTGGTTAATCCAAATGGCATCACTAAGGATTCGTAATGTCCATACCTTGTGCGAAATGCCGTCTTTGGAATGTCTTCAGGTTTGATCTTTAATTGATGATAGCCCGATCTTAAATCAATCTTCGAGAAATAAGCTGCTCCCTTAAGTTGATCAAACAAATCATCGATTCTCGGTAAGGGATATCTATTCTTGATGGTCAGCTTGTTGAGTTCTCGATAATCGATACACAATCTCATACTACCATCTTTTTTCTTGACAAACAGCACAGGAGCTCCCCACGGTGATACACTTGGTCTTATGACTCCCTTATCTAAAAGTTCTTGTAATTGTGTTGCTAACTCTTTCATCTCCACCGGTGCCATCCTATATGGTGCTTTGGACACGGGTTCTGCTCCAGTTACTAGGTCTATAGCAAACTCCACTTCTCGATCTGGAGGTAAACCGGGTAATTCTTCTGGAAAAACGTCGGGGAACTCGTTAACAATTGGTATATCTTCTATCTTCGGTGCATGCTTCTCTACGTCCGTCACGTGTGCTAAATACGCTTCACAACCTTGTCTAAGTAACCTCTTGGCTTGCATAATACTCAGAAATTTCTTCACCTGCCTTTGTCCTTGAAATATCACTTCCTTATCATCCTCCGCCTTTAATCTCACCTGTTTCTTTCTACACTCAATCTGTGCATCATAATCAGCCAACCAATCCATTCCTAAAATTACATCGAATTCTCCCATTTCAAAGGGTATCAAATTGGCATAGAAAAGGTAACCACCTATCTCTATATTACACTGAGGACACACTTGATTGACAGGGACTCTATCTTGGTTTGCCACCTCTATCACTAAAGCTTGCTCTAAAGGTCGAATTTCACATTGCAATTTACTAACAAACTTGTTGGAAATGAAAGACTTAGTAGCTCCAGAGTCAATTAAAACTTTAGCCTCTATTGAATTCACAGGAAGCGTACCTGCAACAACATCCATTTCTTGAACAGCATTCTGCATAGTCATGTTAAAGGTTCTGGCTCTAGGTTGAGACGTCTGGGTCTGAGATGGAGGTCCAGTTATCCTCAGGGCATTTGCCGATGGGGGTCCGGCTATCCTTAAAACATTTCCTGACTGAACTGCCTCCTTGCAATCCTTAGCAATATGACCAACTTTCCCGCAGTTGTAGCATGTTATCCCTGATTTTGAAGTCGGGCACTCTCCCGCGTAATGTCCCTTCTTGTTGCATTTAAAACAAGTAATACCGAGTCTGTGGCAAACTCCCGAGTGCTTCTTCCCACAAGTTGTACATTCAGGTAAGGCTGGTCTGATTGCAAGCTGCTGACTGGTATTCTGAAGACGTTTACCTTGACCACCGTTTCCATTCTTCGGTTTCTGAAAACCTCGGTTTCTGTCAAACCGGCCCTCATTCCTTGGCTTGAACTTGTTATTATTATTATTGCCTTTTGGGTTCTGACTTCCCTCAGTACTTTCTATCTTCCTTTTCTTTCCTGCTTTCTCTTTCTGATACAATTCACTTTCACCTTCAACAATCATAGCCTTCTCCACTACCATTGCATAGTTCTCTAACTGAAACACCGCCACCTTACTACGTATCCATGGCTTTAGACCCTGTTGAAATCTTTTAGCTTTCTTTGCCTCAGTATTGACATACTCAGGAACAAACCTTGCTAACTCTGTGAATTTTGCCTCGTATTCTGCCACGCTCATGTTTTCTTGTTTTAATTCTAAAAACTGAATCTCCAGCTGATCTTGCATATACCTTGGAAGATACTTCTCGAGAAATAACTCGGTGAATCTCTGCCATGTGATCACTCCATCACCTTGCAGCAGTTTTGTTGACTCCCACCAATAATTTGCTTCAGCTTTCAAGAAGTAACTAGCATATTCCGTCTTCTGATCTTCTCCTACCCTTACCAAAGCAAAAGCTTTTTCCATTTCATTAAGCCAAGCCCTAGCTTCTATAGGGTTGACAGTACCTTTGAACTCTGGAGGGTGTACAGCTTGAAAAGCTTTGAAGGTCACAATTGGTTGGGCGGGTCGTTGCTGAGCTAGTGCGGCTGTCTGTTGTTGAAGAAGTTGGAGAATTTGAGTCATAGTCGGGTCAACTGGATTTTGATTGCCAGTGTTCTGGTTTTCAGAATTTGTAGCAGGTGTTTTCTTCTTTGGAGGCATGATTCTGATAAGAAAGCAAGAAACTTATTAAGCAACAGGCTAATATATACAAAATAAGGTTTTTCGAATCCTGGATTTGAGTTACCTATGTTCACAAGAATTATAACGGGGTAAAGAACCAAGGAAGCATAGGTATTATCTTGAACAAGTAATGCTAACAAGAGATATTTAGGCAACTCAGAAATGTAATAAAAGATGTGCATATAACAAGAAAATAAAGGTCATGGTACCAACAAAGTTAATATAACACAACAGTTTCAGAGTTCAAGGTACACTGTTAACCATCTTACTACAAAAATAAATACCGAGGATAATCTCAATCATCCACCATCTGCGATAACGATATAGCGAGTAAAGAAATTATTAAAGCGATAAAAGAATATCCTAAACCTACTACCTACTATCCTAATGATAACCTACACCTATCGCTCCTATCCTATACCTATACCTAATCCTGGCTTGTTTCAGTGACCAAAACCTGATGGCTCTGATACCAACCTGTAACGCCCCGACTTCCCAATACTAAAAATATACTTTTATAATAAATTATTGGATTTAATTAAACAAAATAGAATTTGATACAGGGGAATTTTAAAAAAATTCGGCATGAAGTATTCGTAATATGGTCTATCCACCTGTATTTTGAACCAACCAAATTCATAAAAAGGAAAATAACTGCAGTTCCAACTAATTAAGAAAACATAACATCTGTTCAACCTGTCCTAACCGATCAGGTGAACCATACTACTATGCCCTCCCGATCATAAGACAAGATCGGGCACACAACCAAAATTAAATACATACAAGCTGATAACCAGACATTAAATCATAATACAACACCCCACTACTAACCCGGATCTCTAACAGGTAGTGGTATGAAACAAGCAACTACTAGCTAAGTTATTACATTACAATACTAAATTCTTAATTAAAAGATACATACGCTCCACAATTATAAATACAACCAACTATAACTATTACACCATTTCCTACTAATACCCAAAAGTCCAACCTTGTACTAGTGCCAAACTAGTCTGTCTACAGCCCACAACAAGATCTTCTCCTGATATAGCTCCTACGTCGTATCCTTTTCCTCCTTAACTGAAAAAGGGTTATAAACAACAATAAGTGAGCCAAATGCTCAGCAAGTAACAATATAGATGCCAAAATAAAAATCAACAACAAGAGTACGGATACAACGATATAAGAATCATTCTCTGAGTTTTTCCAAAGTTTGGCAATTTGTAATTCATTCCAAAAATAGGGAGAGAGAGAGAAATGAATTTCTCTTTTTATATCAAATTTCCCACCTTTAAAACATTTTAATTAAATTAAGGATTTTATTAAAATCGGACAATACGGGTGATCAGCCACGTAATGTCCCCATACCGGACACTAGGTCCCTCTGGACTTTGAAAATTGGGTTCCCAATTAGGCAACACATTGGCCTCTATTGCTGGACTAGGACCACCCTAGCCTCTTACGCCAAATTAAAGAGCTGGACTAGGACCACCCTAGCCTCTTACGCTAATTTAAAATAATTAATTAAATGTCCATAAAGTAAAGCAAGTTTCGATGAATGGAATTCTTAGGCAATAATTCAGAGTGGGGAATTTATTCTGTTTAACTTCAAGAATAAGTGACTGAAAGTCAAGTAAGAAATCTAATTTAATTGCATAAGGTTCGCAAGGTAGGGTTCAAGTGTGATTCACAGGTATTTAAAAATAAAGGTTTATCAAGTTATGACCATTTTAGAGGTGTAATACAAGGCGGTATCGAACAAGGTATGGCTCGGGAAAAAAAATAGGAATTTAAGCAATAAGGGAAATTAATTAATTAGGGACTTAATAAGAATTAGGGATTTGGAGTTTAGTTTCAGGTTTATAAGGTGTATTTAGGTTAGTGCAGATTAAAGAATTAAGCATGAATTAAGGTTTGAGCTAATACAAAAGGTATAACATACAACGGGGATTTATAATTCAACAAGAATTAATATAAGGAGGGAGTACAGTAGTTGAAAAACAACAATCTATAAGGGTAACAAGAAAGTATAGAGGATTATGCAATAGTTAATAGGGTTTAAACAGTGTACTGCAAAGGATTCAACAATTTCTGGAGAGAAACAACATTAAGTTATGAGAATTTAAACTATGAATAATTAATATGGTTTAAACAGTGTAGTGCAAGGGATTCTACAATTAACTTGAAGGAAACGACAAGAAATTATGAGAATTTAAACAACAATTCATGTATAATTGAAAGAACCTGAACTGAAATAAAAGGTTCGAGTTACTTGCCTTAACCAAATATTTCCACGCTAGTCACTTGGCTCAAAAACTCTCAGCCTTTGCCTTTCCTTTATCCCTTAAGTCTACGCTCTTCGGATCTACACATATAAAAACACTACTTCAGAATTCTATAAAATACTCGACGTTCGTCTTTACACATTTACCCTTAATCTACCCTTGCGTTAACCCACGACCACTAACATAAATAACTAAATATATAAATATATATAGATAACTTACATCATATATACTTACCAAACAGCTTACCATTATTAGATAAGCAACTAAACACATAGCATCTATGACATGAAATCATATAAGCCACTTAAGAATTTAATACATAATACAGCTTAACTTTAAAACAACTTAAAATCTTATACTATAAATTTTATGACCTATAATTCTAACAAAAATCGGGCAGAGTTTCCTTTATAAATTGGACTATCCCGTCGGAGTTCAACCGACTCAAATCATAATCAAATACATCCGATGGATTACAAATCCACCTACAAGCCCAAAGGATTTCTAATTATAATCTCTAAGTACCAATAACACTTTCACTTCATACGAATAAATAATACGAGACTCTACACAATTTATTAAACGATTAATTAATAATTTCAGTAATTAATTCAACAAGGCTTCGACTTTAATCAAATCAAAACCACAAAATATGACACGGATAATTCAATTAACCTCACATAAAAAGGACCCAATTAAACTTTGAGCATCAGTATATATATATGGCCACACTCTAATACATACCACACACCTACACCAAACTCACGCCACAACACACGCATACACAATTTACATACGCACACACACGTTACAATTTACACACCCACACACATATCACCACAGCCGCAGCAAAGATACACACATTAGCAGCAGTAGCACAAGCGCAGAGAGAAAATAGGGGAAGGGGGATTTTTCAGCTTTGCGAATTCGATTGTCACCCACCAGCTTCACCACTCACACACCCAGCATCTATAAACACACAAATCTTATACCCACACCACAATACACATGTACACACACAGCCACACACATGAACACTACATATACATACACACTCACACGATCATATACTGATACACACCATAAACACGCAAGACACCCACACGCTGCTATACATAGTTCGCAAGGGAGAATGGAGGAAGGGAAGGGGTGGGTTTTCTTTTTACTCGCAAGAACCGAGCAGAACAGATTCAAGGGAATTAAACGAAAGAAAGAAAAAAAAACCACGAGAGGGAGAGAGAAGAAATTAGAGAGAGAGAGAGCGGAACCTTCGAGAGAGATTGATAGTTTGAGAGAAGTGTCCAGAGATTGATTTTGATTTTGGGGGAAAACTAATTAGGGATTCAAGAATTAAAAGGGAATAAAAGTTGTTTAGGTGGTTTATAAGAATTTTCTAATTAAACAATTAAAATCCATATCGTAAATTAGCAAATAAATAGGTAACAATGGCAAAAAAATCAAAGCTTCATTTTCAAAGCGTAGAGAATGAAATTATCTATCTCCCCATATTTTTAAAATATTTTTGGGGTCAAAAACGAATTTAATATCAATTGTACAAGATTAAACCAATAAGACCCAAATAAATTCATAAAATCATTTTAAAATCCTTAAAAATCAAAATAAATCCATCTACTATTTTTAAAACTCAAATAAACTAATAAAGTTAATAATACAAAAGATTTCAAAATTTTTACTAATTTTGATGATTTTATAAAATTTCCAAAAGATAAATAACATTTAAATTAAATAGGATTTAATCACCAAAAACTAAAGTAAAATACGTAGACTTATCCGACACCTATAAATCATCAAATAAACCCACAATACGACATCACACATAATTTACCTCCTAAAAAAATAATCACGTCACATAATTCACATTTAATAATAAATAAATAATTATAAATATTACAAAAATTCTAAGGCGTTATAGTCAGCTTTCACCAGTTCGTTCCACTGCTCCACTCAGTGAGGGTTTTATTGTTCCAGGGCCGGGTGTTCCTATTGTGGTATCTACTTTTGCGGATTTACTCACTCCATCAGCACCTATCTATATGGAGACACCTACACTTCCTACAGTACCAGATCACTATTCCACCGATCAGTAGTGCACCGGCATGTGACACTGCACCTCCTGCACCTACTATTCATATTCCTGCTATAGTATTGATGATTCCATCTGCTACACCTTTCCCAGTGCAGTCAGTTGGTATGCCTATGCAGCAGATAGCGGATCGAGAGCCAGTACCATGGGTTATTCATGATCATCTTTTTCAACAGTTTCGTTGGGTATGGATGTGCTATGAGGAGGTTTTTGCTACTAGAGATGTTATACTGCGACTACTGTCAGTTGACCCTGCTACAGTTCATGGAGGAGGCAGCCTACTTATGAGGGATGTTCCTATGGAGATTGTACACCAGATCTCTATCTCTATTCTGACCAGACTGCAGACTGATATCACAGCCTCACCATCTTCCAGTACAGGAGCTGTTGACCGTAGTGCTGTTGCTGATTTGATTACTAGAGCCATCACGGAGTTCCATAGATGCGTTGGTGAGATGTTTGGTCGCTGAGACCATTGCTGATGACATAGCCTAGACTTTTGTTGTTTTGGAGGGATGGCATATATATGGACTTGCCTATCCCTATCTTTTGGTTACGTATATTTTAGTTGTTAGCGACCCGAGTTTTTGTTGGCGTCAGGGATAGATCTTTCTATATAGGGTGCTTATGTATTTTAGCATGTATCTAGTCTGACATAGGTAGACCAGCACTCAGTAGATTGAGTAGTTTTGACTTATGTATTAGCTGGCTAGCTTATATCGGATGTAGTCACTGAATGTACCTTATGGTACCATTTTGATTGTATATGATGATCAGTATCTTTGCACTTTTACCTGTCTTAGACTTTATTGTTACTGTTGCACTTCATTAGTAGCACTCCTATTTAGTTGTAAAAAAAAATCTGGAACGTTTTCTAAAAGGACTAAAGCATTTTCTTAAACCACGATATTTGAGATTTAGAATTTTGCAACCTGCTAGTGGTTATACCTAAATTGGAAAAAAAATGTTTTATTATCGTGACGCATGAGATATATTTTCACCATTTTCGGAATTCAACATATGACCTTGAGGATTTACGTTACCAGCATTGATATTCTGCTTTACATATATATTTTTACCCTGTTTAATCAAGCTCTATGTTTTCAATCTTAATAGAAAAAGATGCCTAAAAGAGGTAGACCCCGCAAGAACCGAAGAATACCCCCAGCATAGGACTACCCTGATGTTGATCCCAATCCTCAACCAGAACCCGAACCAGAACCTGAACCTGAGCCAACTCCCGCAGTACAACCAAATCCAAATCCTAATGACCCTATGGGTTTACTCGTGGAATTCCTGAAAAATTATACACAGAATCCTCCACCTAGACAAGAAATACCTCAAGTCCGAAATGATCAACCCCCTGCACCACCAACTAAAAATACAGTTACCTTTAAATCTTTCAAATCATTAAATTCCCTTGAGTTTAAAGGTACCACTAATCCTGTTGAGGCAAGAATCTGGTTACGAGAAATGGAAAAGACCTTTGAGATTGTAGGAGTAGAAGAAGAGAAGAAAACCATTTTTGCAGCCTACATGTTAAAAGGTGAAGCGAATTATTGGTGGGAATCAAAGAGGACAATGGAAGGGAACGTAGTCATACCCTGGGCTAGGTTCACACAGCTATTTTTAGAGAAATATTTTCCTAAATACTTGGAGAATCAGATGTAGATCAAATTTCTAGAACTTAAACAAGGCAATATGACTGTAGCTGAATATGAAGCCAAGTTTTCTAAACTCCCTAGGTTTGTGCCTTACCATGTGGATACTGACGAAAAGAGAGCAAAACGTTTCCAACTAGGGCTAAAACCATGGATCCAGAATCGAGTTACGGTACTAGAAATCACCAACTATGCTACTTTGGTTCAGAAAGCATCTATTGTCGAAAGTGGAATTGAGCTTTACTCAAAGGACAAGGATGTGAAGAAGAGGAAGTTTCATAACCGTGGAACTAGTTTTGAGAGAAAGCCTGAGGATCGGAGTGGAAAGAAACCATTTGTGAAGCGGAAAGACAGAAGCAATGACATAAAGAGAATTGGGAATCAAGACACTAGGGGAAACAACCAGAAATTCAGACCCTCTCAGACAGCCAATCTAATTCAAGGAAGGCCACCATTACCCGAATGCAGTACGCGTGGGAAGAAGCACCCAGGATCTTGTAATCTTACCAGCATTGTTTGCTATAATTGTGGACAGAAAGGGCATTATTCTTCTAACTGCAAGGAGAAGGAGAAGGCAACTACTTGTTTCAAATGCGGGAAGAAAAGACATATTGCACGAGATTGCAAGTCACCACCAAAGGAGACCAGTGTACCTAGACTCATGGCACCCCCTAGCAACAAGCCAACTGCACGTACTTTCAACATGACGGTAATTGCATGTATGCTTTTAGTAAATTCTATAGATGCATGTGTTTTGATTGACTCGGGAGCGACAAGATCTTTCATATCGGAGAATTTTATGAACAAACTGGATATTCAGTCCGTACCATTAGGGGAGACCTTGATTATAGAAGTAGCAAATCAGGAAAAAGTTCCTGTAGATCAGATATGTCCCGATTGTGGAATCGAAATTCAAGGACAACGCTTTGAAGCAGATCTTCTTTCTTTTAATCTAGGGGAGTTTGATATAATTCTTGGAATGGATTGGTTAGCACGTTGCGATGCTCAAATTAATTGTTGGCGTAAGTGGGTTAGTTTAAAGGGATCAAATGGCAAAAGAATACAATTTCGATATAACGGTCCCAAAATCCGGGGTATAGATATGGGGCCACTAACCAACAATAATAACATACCTCTCTAAATATAAACAACATTTAATAATAAAAACCCCTTCACCAAGATCGCATACAGGTTATGGTATGAAACAAACTATCAATCACATTATTACAACCCAATCTCAGAATAAAAGTATATTATACAAATTTATGAATGTACAAATTCTCTGTCTAACTAAATATCCAACTTTAACAATTCCCAATCCATTCTTTGAAAAGTCCATCACTCGAACGTCTCCTCTCGCTGTCTATATAGCTATACCATCTGACCACTATGGTCTCTGATCACCTCTAACAACTAGAGAAATAAACAGAAGCAAGAGTGAGCCAACAATGCTCAGCAAGTGTAAATAGTGATGACAATTTCAATAATGACAACAATTTTGATAAACAATAGAGTTTCATCTCATTTTATGAAGGAATTAGTTACATAAACTTTTCAATTGCCACGAGGGCCAATAACTCACCATTCATAAGGTGCATCAAGAAATAGAACTGACAAGAATTATGATATCAAGATATTATAAAAACAGACTTTCAAGGAGTCAAGAATTAAACATCTCAATCGCAGAATATAGATTAGAATTGGAATTTTTATTTATTTTTTAAAAAAAACATCAAGGTTAGGTTGCTGATCAGTCAACACTAACCCCGGACAAACGCACACAGCAATGTCCTAGGACAAACGCGCACAGCAATGTCCTTAATTGGATCCATGGCACACATTGGCCTTAACTTCCGACCATAATAAGGTCCCACCCAGAAGGGTTTTACGCCCCAAGGGCCACATTTAAAAAAAACATTTCCAATTCTAAATCATCCACACTAGGTGTCGGGACAATCGACAACCTTTGATCTCCAAACAACTGGAAACTCACGTCCAGAATAATAACTCAAGATTAAGAGTTAATAAGAAACAACAACATCACTTAGTATCGACAAGTTTGATACACTACAAGGAGCAAACGAACCATCAAGATTTTTAAAAGATATCGACAAGTTCGATACCAACTAGGGTGAGGAATATAAAGAATGACAATTCAAATAAATACTAACAAGAAGAATATGAATAACTGGAATTATTAACGTTATCAACTTAACAAGAGAGAGATTTCACTTGAGCACATAACAGATATACATTGCAATAAGATTTTCAATCATAAAAATTCTAAATTAAAGCGAAGGTGTGGTCAACACTAGGCACATTGTAAAGTTTGAGTTTCCATAAACAGATAAAGTAGCTCAAACATTTGTTTGTAAAACGACTCCAATATGGAAAGGTTCAAAACATTTTCACAGAAAACATTTTTTCTAAATGGAGTACTTTTGTGAAAATATGCTAGAATCAAGAGTTTCGCTAGCAGGCTTTCGTAAGAGTTTAAAATCTCAGGCTTTCTTTTTTTTAGAAAATTCTTAGACAATTTCGACGAGAATAGGCGAAATGGCATTCCAGGGATAAGAAAATAAGCGAGAAAGGTTATTTGTCAAATTCTTTGTAAATCATGGGTAGGGGAGATAAACGGCATCATACTATACAAAAAAGTATGTCATCTGCCATCTATACTTAGCCAGATCATCACATACTGCAAGTAAATTAAACTGCATCACTTGAACAATAAGTGATTAGCAAAAACACTTGCCTTGATTTACGAAATTCCTGATTCCACATCGGTACTCATTTGTCTTCTCTTCAGTTTCTTTCACTTACATGTGGCTTCTCACTCGGTCTCACTTTCATTCTTTGCACTTTACCAGTTCCCACATTAGTTCACCCATAGGCTTGATACTTGTCCTTCTGTTCCTCTTTCAGGTCACCCGCACTGTCCTTGGCTAGGTTTCCTATTCGAACCTTTTCAAGATCAAATACTATTTTAGTATCCAACTAAGCAAAAGCTTATTGTTTTGCCCTACTCTACCCATCCGCCTCCTATAACGCTTACTTATAACTTATACAACCATACTTAATCACATTCACAATATAATTCAAGACAACCTCTAAGCAAATACTCACTTCACATAAATACTTAACACATATGGTTACTCGATATTTAGATACCATCTAGGCAACCACTTCACAGCAATACATATCAATTATAATATTTACCTCGACTCTCGAAAATCACCATATAATTTCAAATCACCAAATCAAATAAATTAAATAGGTTCTAAATAGATTTGCAGGGGATTTTTAGAAAATTTCGGCATGAAGTATTCGTTTATCGGACTATGGGCACAGCCCCTCAATATCAATTAAAAACAATTCAACCCTGTTTTTACAAAAATAAAGCTGCCTCAACTTGCAGCAACATAAAAGTAAACAATTAATGAAAAGTACCCGCCCGAACATGCGGCACATAACACATAAGAAATTTATATTAGACTACTACTTACGCTACACCAATGATCGTATTTCTCACGCATTTTAATGATACACGTGACAATCAATCATTGATGTTCGTAAGCCCTAGGGAACAACCCCCAGCACTAACTATTACTTACGCTATATCAATGATCATACCACTAGAGCATATTAATTATACCCGTGGCAATTAATCATTGGTATTCGTAAGCCCGAGGAACTAGTTGAAGAGAATTACACAAGTACTTAAATATTGACATTTAAGACTCGAGATCTCATTTCAACTCCTCGCAGATAAACACATAATAAAATGAACCTCACAGTTAATCTTTGATAAATAACATTTAAACCGAAATATACTGCTTAAGCAATTCTCAATACGTACTCGACTCCAAATGTTTTACAAGCATAGCATTTAACCGATACTATAACTCGACTACAACATTCAATCTATATAACTCATTTACAATTAACAACTCATGTAAACTTCAACATTATACGACAATAATAATTAGTAACTAAAACAAACTCTTAGCACATATACATTTCCGACGCCATATGCAACTAGCAACTCATAATTACCCACTAACGACCACAAATTAATTCCCACCACTACACTTAGCAATTAGCATTTAAACATTCATGACAAGCAAGACCATATAACCTTTACATATTATTCGCCCGTCACAATTAGAAATTTACAATAAACATTACACAATTACTAACCGGCACATTAGTCGGGCCCCCAATTAACCTCAACAATTATACTTAACAATTATACCCTCCGAATTAAATCACAAAAATTAACACAATAATCTCTCACTTTAAAACAATTTAAATTACGACAATATTCTCGAAATTCAAATATAATCTAATTACAAGAATTAACATATTAAACTAGCCATTTAAGCTAATTAAATTACAGCAATAATCTTGCAAATTTAAACTAATTTAAACAATATATCGAAATTCACAATTAATCTAATTATGAACATTAACACAATCTCACAATTTAAAACTAATTAAATTACAAAAATTTACACAATTAATCTAAAATTGACAATTAAATAATTACATCGAAATTGAAAATAAATAAATAAATAAAAATATTATACCTTTTCGATTTCGGTTCGACTCGTCCGAAAATCAACCACCGGAAAAATCTCCATCATCTCTCTCCCTTCTCTCTCTCTCTCTCTCTCTCTCTCTCTCTCTCTCTCTCTCTCTCTCTCTCTCTCTCTCTCTCTTCCCACTGCTACCCACTGCACAGCTGCTTGCCTCGTACCTCCACTACTCCGGCCACCACCATGGCCTGCTACGCCGCCAGGGAAGCCACCGCCGGCCGCCTCGCGCGCGGTGAGCTCTCCCCCCTCCCCCTCCGCTACATCTCAGCCTCTTCCCTTTTACACACAAGTATACATGCATATATGTGTATGTATATGTTGATTGATAGATTCAATTTCCCCCCCCCCCAATCTCTCTTTTCTTCCTCCCCAATTTCTCTTTCAATCTCTCTTTTCTCATCTTCTTTCTCTTTTCTTCTTCCCATTTTTTTTTCTCTGCCGACCTCTCTAGAACTCTCGGCTGTGTTTCTTTTATTGGGCCTGGCCCAATATCTTCTTTTCTCCACTCTACCCTCTTTTCGGCCCAATAATATACTAATAACCAACTTCTATAAATCACAATTAAATAGAATATTCGTAAAATTACACTTTTCATTTTTAAAATAAAGAATATAAA
Source organism: Saposhnikovia divaricata (assembly GCA_036435485.1). Lineage (NCBI taxonomy): Eukaryota > Viridiplantae > Streptophyta > Magnoliopsida > Apiales > Apiaceae > Saposhnikovia > Saposhnikovia divaricata. Next base: position 724,848 of record JAZHRN010000145.1, on the reverse strand, counting down.
ATTACGAGCACGCACATATTTTTAAAATATTTTTCGGATCAAAATTGAATTAAATATGAATTTTTCAAGTTTTGATCATTTAAATACAATAAAATCCTTAAAATCGTTTTAAAATACCGAAACATCCAAATTAATTCACCCAACCATTTTAAAAACTAAATAATATTATAAAGATAATATTACAAAAGATTCCATGATTTTTAATTCCTCCGATAATTTTATAAAATTTACAGAGGATCAAAAATGCAGGATTTAAATATATTTAAATCCTCAAAATAAAAATAAAAATACACCAATCATCACAACATACCCAAATCATCAAATAATCACATAAACAGCATCTCACATACATTTCACCTTTACAACAATATTCACATAATATAATTTATAATTTATAATAAATAAATATTATTAAAAATCGAGATTTTCTAGGTCGTTATATCCTTCCCCCCTTAATAGGATTCTGTCCTCAGAATCAATCTTAAGGACACCAGTAACAATTCTCGTTAAACATCTTACTTCCACTTTCCAGGTTGCACTTTCAACTCTAGGATTCCATCATAACCTCTCATACTTTTATAAGCTCATTCCTTGAGCCTTCAATTCCCGTAATAACCTTAAGCTTTGGTTTTCAAATCTCTAACGTTCATCACACGTCAACGAATAACTTTCCGCGAAAATCAATATGACTTTTTCGCATAATGAACTATACTCTGCGTCAATACTATATTACCGCGCCAATCCTTCGCAATAATACGATCGTGCAAGTTGCCTTAATTTACAATGACCTACACTTGGTATCACTTTCACGCTTTACGTATTACCACATGATTTCAAATAGAACTTTGAGAAAAGAATCTCAGGAAATCCCCCGATCACTTCCACTCCACTTTTCAAGTACGATGTTGATTCAGAAGGGAATAATTAAAAAGTTACTTTCTTTCTTTAGTCCTAGAATTTTACCGAGTACCCAATCGGGAAACTTAACATCATTTTGTCCATTCTTAGTCGCATTCTCGAAATCGAATACTATAACCAAATACATACGTCCTTAGATGCACATCAAGCATAATTTAATTAACGACCCGATTCTCAATCTTATAAAATGGTCTAGGTTGCTTAATCTTTTGAAACACAACCTCGAATATCTGTAGCCTTTGGAAGCTATTATACCCGTCACCTTGACTGTAACTTCACTCTATACATGAACAATTCCTGAGGTCACAACTCCACTTGAAATCAATCATGATACAATTCTTTAACAATTCTCAACAAGCTCCCGCTTTAACAACACGCATATACAACTTAATACGCATCATTGCTTATTGATGTCTCTTAAAACAAAATCTTCCTCAATTAAAACTTTGAGAAAAGGAACATCAAGAAATTCTTCGATCGTTCTTACTCTTCTTTCACGTGCAATGTTACTTGAGAAGGGAATAATCGGAAACTTCTATCCATCCTTCATCTCATTGTTTCACTGAGTTCCTATTGTGGAAAAATTAACCTTATATCATCTATTCTCAATTGCTATTTGAACGCGAACAACACGCTAAACTCTTATAGCATGGCATTTGCGCCAACCACCATTCGGTTTAATACTCGATTTCTACCTTCTTACAACACCGGTTTGCTAAAACATTTAAAAGAAACAAATATTTTGTTGATATAAAATGATTTAAAAACCATTTGAACCAACTGAAAATCCTTTTAAAAGATATTTTAAAAAATCATTTTAAGAGAAAACATTTAAAATAATAGGGTTTTTAATCAAAAAGCCTTTTTGAACCAAAATATTTTTGAAAATTTTAAAAATCAATTAGCAAACCATGACCTTGGCTACGACCTAATTCCTTATGGTACAACATATTTAAAACTTGCTTACGACTTCACTGCCTTGCATCCACAGAGTTCCTTCCAAATCATAACTTTGCATACTTGGCGAGTCCTCGAATTTGACTCTTCCTATTACAACTCCAACATTTAACATCACTACCATTAACCACAGAATCATAACATTCGAAATTCACACTAGAACTCTTATGCAAAATTTTCTTCCTTTTCTTGTAAACTCTTAAAAGCACTCTCAATTGATTTGCATACGCTTCCTGAATCTTCGATCATCTTGTTATGTGATCTACAATCATATTAAATTTTATCTTCTTAATAATCATAAAAGCAGTCTTTTCACTCTTTTCAAACTTCGGCCAAAGTTAATGTAATACTATTTTCGGCAAAATTTCCATCTTTCCAAGCTTATAACTCATAGCTTTAATTTCTGACTTTGTTACTTGTTACCACACTTCCCTTCAGGTTACAACCACAACTTCCCACATTTATCTTAATAAAATCTCTAGGGATTCTACTCCCGAAATCTTATTCTCTGATCATGGGATCTCGTTAATTTCTGCTAATTCTCATTCTGTAGGCAACTACGGTGCCCCTTTCTCTTCGAACTCCACATATTCGGGATTTCACATTCTTTTCTTAACTAAATTTTATACGTCTACTATTTAATCACTTCTGGAAACTTTCTGATTTCCCTGTCTTCCTCCTTATTGACATTTATTCCATCTTGGTCAACTTTCCACCATCCTTGATAATCATGACTTTCTACACTGGCTTGCATAAGTTATTTACTCCACACATTCACCTTACCCCTCATTCAGTCCTGATTCTTCTTGATAATTCTTACAACCCATTATTCTGTTTTGCTTCACTCTGCTCTATCCAAGTCATCCTTCTTGTTTCTAACATCTTATGCTCAACAACAGCTCCAACATTCAAAATCTTATAAGATTCTGTCTACTGTCTTTGCCCTTCAATAGATGTCCAAAACAATCTTTCTTCAACATTGTGCATCTCATACCTAACATTCTCATCACCGTTTTCTTTTCATCTTTTAACCGTATCTATAATCATGTGCTTTTCTTTACTGTCCCTTTTTCCTTTGTTCAATTCTCATTAGCCACAAATCTTGTCCATGTCTCATCGATCCAATAAATATTCCAACTTGACATGACATATCTGTCTTAATCACCAAATTCTTAAACTCGCATCACCACTTCTTCGTTAATGCAGTTATAGTTTTAATCATTCAAAACGTCGTCACATCTATCTTCGCATCTCTTCATCACTAAGAATTTGTGAAAGTATCGAATTTCTGACAAAGAAAATCAATAAAATGAATGGGGCATCAAGTACGAATATACACTGGGTTTATTTGATAAAACTTTTATAAAGGAATTTAACCGAGAGATCAATATGATCTTTTGAACTATTTTCAGGTTGCATTTGTCATTTGGTTAACCACCACAGTACATAAAGATGGCCAGTCCTTAGTACTTTCGTGACAAACACAATCAGTGGCGTTCCACCGGACTTCTATCACAAAGATAAAATGTCCCTGAATCCTCTATCTGTATAGGTTGTTCATCTCAGCTGGAATAGAGAAAAATCAAGTATTCATGAATATGGAAGGGATTCAAGAGTTTCAAAAATTATCAAGTACAGTTGGATCAATTATCCTTTGAAAGATATAGATATTTCTAAAAGAACGGAATTGAATTCGAATAAAGCTGACATACCAAACTCGTCATCATTTGATGTATAAAAGACTTTTCAATAGATACTTCAATGATTGATCAAGCAAACATTCAAGAAATTCTTAATTATTCATAATCTCACTCTTGTCGACTAAGCACTAATATACTTAGCTGCCAAACCGGCCTGACCATAATGAGTTGAATAAATAAGAAGATCTCAATTCATTCTCGATTTTTGAACCATCACTGGGCAACGAATGCCTCAGCAACGATACTAACCGGGAATTAATTATGACGATAATTCAAAGAAGAATAGGAAATTTCTTTAAGCAATGGATTTGAATGAATCAACGATTAAGGGTATACAACTACGCTTAACTTCTAATTCTTACGAATAATTGCTTCCCACCTCGCATTCTTAACCTTCTCGTACCATCTCCGAAACGTTCACATCGAAAATAATATCATAAAATGTCCTAGATTCTACGCAAAATCTCGAGATAACGTTCCCCCGGACTGATAGCTCCAGCTGCCCACTTAGCTTATTCCGCTTCGGGTTCGATGTTTGGCTAATAACCCAATCCTTAAACGATTCGAACTTCCTATCTTATACTCGTACCCTAGCCCTCCTAATCCGTTTCAGTGACCATAACCTGTAGCTCTGATACCAACTTGTAACGATCCCAAAATCCGGGGTATAGATATGGGGCCACTAACCAACAACAATAACATACCTCTCTAAATATAAACAACATTTAATAATAAAAACCCCTTCACCAAGATCGCATACAGGTTATGGTATGAAACAAACTATCAATCACATTATTGCAACCCAATCTCAGAATAAAAGTATATTATACAAATTTATGAATGTACAAATTCTCTGTCTAACTAAATATCCAACTTTAACAATTCCCAATCCATTCTTTGAAAAGTCCATCACTCGAACGTCTCCTCTCGCTGTCTATATAGCTATACCATCTGACCACTATGTTCTCTGATCACCTCTAACAACTGGAGAAATAAACAGAAGCAAGAGTGAGCCAACAATGCTCAGCAAGTGTAAATAGTGATGACAATTTCAATAATGACAACAATTTTGATAAACAATAGAGTTTCATCTCATTTTATGAAGGAATTAGTTACATCAACTTTTCAATTGCCACGAGGGCCAATAACTCACCATTCATAAGGTGCATCAAGAAATAGAACTGACAAGAATTCTGATATCAAGATATTATAAAAACAGACTTTCAAGGAGTCAAGAATTAAACATCTCAATCGCAGAATATAGATTAGAATTGGAATTTTTATTTATTTTTTAAAAAAAACATCAAGGTTAGGCTGCTGATCAGTCAACACTAACCCCGGACAAACGCATACAGCAATGTCCTAGGACAAACGCGCACAGCAATGTCCTTAATTGGATCCATGGCACACATTGGCCTTAACTTCCGACCATAATAAGGTCCCACCCCGAAGGGTTTTACGCCCCAAGGGCCACATTTAAAAAAAACATTTCCAATTCTAAATCATCCACACTAGGTGTCGGGACAATCGATAACCTTTGATCTCCAAACAACTGGAAACTCACGTCCAGAATAATAACTCAAGATTAAGAGTTAATAAGAAACAACAACATCACTTAGTATCGACAAGTTCGATACACTACAAGGAGCAAACGAACCATCAAGATTTTTAAAAGATATCGACAAGTTCGATACCAACTAGGGTGAGGAATATAAAGTGACAATTCAAATAAATACCAACAAGAAGAATATGAATAACTGGAATTATTAACGTTATCAACTTAACAAGAGAGAGATTTCACTTGAGCACATAACAGATATACATTGTAATAAGATTTTCAATCATAAAAATTCTAAATTAAAGCGAAGGTGTGGTCAACACTAGGCACATTGTAAAGTTTGAGTTTCCATAAACAGATAAAGTATCTCAAACATTTGTTTGTAAAATGACTCCAATATGGAAAGGTTCAAAACATTTTGACAGAAAACATTTTTTCTAAATGGAGTACTTTTGTGAAAATATGCTAGAATCAAGAGTTTCGCTAGCAGGCTTTCGTAAGAGTTTAAAATCTCGGGCTTTCTTTTGTTTAGAAAATTCTTAGACAATGTCGACGAGAAAAGGCGAAATGGCATTCCAGGGATAAGAAAATAAGCGAGAAAGGTTATTTGTCAAATTCTTTGTAAATCATGGGTAGGGGAGATAAACGGCATCATACTATACGAAAAAGTATGTCATCTGCCATCTATACTTATCCAGATCATCACATACTACAAGTAAATTAAACTGCATCACTTGAACAATAAGTGATTAGCAAAAACACTTGCCTTGATTTACGAAATTCCTGATTCCATATCAGTACTCATTTGTCTTCTCTTCAGTTTCTTTCACTTACATGTGGCTTCTCACTCGGTCTCACTTTCATTCTTTGCACTTTACCAGTTCCCACATTAGTTCACCCATAGGCCTGATACTTGTCCTTCTGTTCCTCTTTCAGGTCACCCGCACTGTCCTTGGCTAGGTTTCCTATTCGAACCTTTTCAAGATCAAATACTATTTTAGTATCCAACTAAGCAAAAGCTTATTGTTTTGCCCTACTCTACCCATCTGCGTCCTATAACGCTTACTTATAACTTATACAACCATACTTAATCACATTCACAATATAATTCAAGACAACCTCTGAGGCAAATACTCACTTCACATAAATACTTAACACATATGGTTACTCGATACTTGGATACCATCTAGGCAACCACTTCACAGCAATACATATCATTTATAATATTTACCTCGACTCTCGAAAATCACCATATAATTTCAAATCACCAAATCAAATAAATTAAATAGGTTCTAAATAGATTTGCAGGGGATTTTTAGAAAATTTCGGCATGAAGTATTCGTTTATCGGACTATGGGCACAGCCCCTCAATATTAATTAAAAACAATTCAACCCTGTTTTTACAAAAATAAAGCTGCCTTAACTTGCAGCAACATAAAAGTAAACAATTAATGAAAAGTACCCGCCCGAATATGCGGCACATAGCACATAAGAAATTTATATTAGACTACTACTTACGCTACACCAATGATCGTATTTCTCACGCATTTTAATGATACACGTGATAATTAATCATTGATGTTCGTATGCCCTAGGGAACAACCCCCAGCACTAACTATTACTTACGCTATATCAATGATCATACCACTAGAGTGTTGGTGTATACTGAAAATATTTATTTGAAGTATTTACATTTATTTCTAGCCGGTTTAATTGAGAATCATTTAAATGTTTACATGTTGTCTAAATATTATATATTGTGAATAATCAAGTATCAAATGGGATACAGAATATTAGATTATTAAATACGGTTTATATAATATAATAAGGTTCACAGCACAGGTGGAGTTAGACAATCCACTGGAATGGCTGTAGTATTATTTAGATTAGTTTATATTGACTAATAAATAATACTAGTATACTTTGTGTATATTGAACAGGATCAAATTTAGAATTGTTCCCTTATACTGATTAAGAAGGTGAACTAAGATTCTATGTTATTATTAATGCTTAGGTTCTTAATCCGGAAATAATAATTGACACGTATATATTATTTACATGCTTTGATTTATATATGAAATAATTCTTTTGATTTATTTCATTATATTTTGGGTGATGAAATAATATATATGGTGGGATATTATTTATTGAAGGAATCCATGTCCTGATAATATTCGGGTTAATGATGTCCCCTTGAAAGTTCAAAAAGATTTAATTATGTGAAACCCTGCAGGTGGATTTATTCCGGCATAATTAAATAAAGGTTGAGTGGATAATCAAGGATAAAAGATATTAATTAAATGAATTATCAGTAATTTATTTAATTAATGGACATGCGATATTTTAAACATGGGGAATTTAATAAGCAAATAATATTGGAACCGAATTAATTAATTAAATTACGGTATTAGGAAAGGTAGTGCAAATATTAATTCTTTAGTGGATTGAATTAATATTTAATTACGTTGGGCTAGGCTCAAGATGTAATTAGAAGGCCCAACCTAATTGTCCATGATCCCTATTGTAGCCTATATATATTCCTATTCTCTTCTTGCTGGGGGCTGGTCGAAAAAAATTGGTAGCCACCCAGGAGCAAGAAGAGAGGTTAACTTGAGAAGACGAAGGCCACACTTCGCTCAAGGGAATTTGGGAATACAATAGAAGAGCGTGAAATCAACCGTTAACAAGGTGATTTTTCTATTCGTACTCGTTAATTTAGTGTATCAAAATTCGCAGTGCCAAGATCTGATTGTCCCAACAATTGGTATCAAGAGCCTGGTTCATTGGTTCTGCGAATTTTGATACGATGTCCATGTCGTAATTATATATGCATGTGTATAGTGGTGTGCTTGGATAATAATCTTTTGCAGGTTGTTTAGTATCCACTATTATGGCCATGTAATTTTAATTATGTGTTTGGTTTCCACGTGGTTTATCGTGGTTGTAAAACACGAGGGTTGATCGTGTTAGAATAGATTTCGCAAAATTAGTTTTGTATTAGATCTACTTTTTTGTAATTGTTTATTGGATTTTATTAAGATCCGGATATTTTGTAACAATTACGTGCGATCGGAAATCGAAACGGAGAAAAGAATTTGTTCCGCTGTGTAACTGATGGGGCTGCTTGCTGTTGCTGTCCAAGAAAAGCACGACCAAAAGCAAGGAACAGATCTGGTGGAACAGAGCAGGCGGCGCGCGTGAGAAATTCTGATCTGAAGCCTGTAACGCATGTGCAGACTGCGTTACAGGTATGTTCAGGCTGTAACGCATGACGCACATGCGTGACAGGTCTGTAACAGGCTGTAACGCATGACGCACATGCGTGACAGCAGTTCCAGGGCTGTAACGCAGGCCGTGAATGCGCCACAGCAAATTTTTGGCAGAAAATGGATTTTTTTCAGCAGAATGGTGCTGGAAATTTATTTTTTTCAAGGGGCCATAATAGTGGATTTAAATTATGTTTTATAATTTTGATTCCGCTATTTAATTTTTTAATTATTGCTTTAAATAATTATTATGTGTGTTGTTAATTATGTGTGTAATTTTTAATTGCATGTTTAACATAATTAGGACGACATGGACATTAATTTTATTTATTGCTTTAATTTTATGATGCATGCTGCTATGTTATGTGTTCTTTGTTTTGTTATTTTTATAACATGTAGACCTCGAAAAAATAACATAGGGCGATGCATCTAGATAAAATTCCTCAATTTTAAATAAAAAATTCTAAGTGGGTGAGGGAATTAATTAGGAATTAAATCCCATGGTCTCCATTATTGTTTGTATGTAATTTAACACCGAGACGAATATAAATTATATACATGCCACCCATCGTGGCGTATGATTTATGGTGTCAGGTAGTGTTATGGATATTACTAGAACAAACTTCCTAAATTAATTACGAATATTGAAAGGTATACATGCCACCCATCGTGGCGTACCAAGTTTCATAGAATTCGATTAATTAGAAGGGTACCACTGATTGAATATAGATTTTCAATATTGAGAGAAAGGATGATTCTGTCTAGAAAGGGGTCTTAAGTGATGCCTCTTGACAATGCTCCCCCCGATCTGGGAATTATCCTATTATCGATTATTGATTTGAAATATTTAATGGTGGTATCCAGTCTTTTTATTAATTTAAGATTTAATAATGGTATACACTTAGCTATGAAAAATAATATATAGTCCACCCTAACGTGGCGTATTATTTAGTAATAGGACCGAAGTAATATTTAAACGAATTTAAGTGGTATATATGTCATCCATCGTGGCGTACCAGATACTTATGGTGTTTAAATATTAGTGCATTAATTTTAATTAATTGTTAGAGGAAACCAATAGGATTTAAGATTTATGCAACTATCTGATTATGTGTTACATGTATGATTCTCAGGATTAGATCACTATGGGCTTTAATCCACTATTCACCATACTTAAGGATAACAAACTTACTGGACCGAACTATATTGAATGGAAACGTAATTTGGACATAGTGTTGACTGCTGAGGAGTACAAATTTTGTACTTATGAACCCAAGCCAGACCAGCCTGCTGAAGATGCTCCTGAAAGTGAGAAGGAGTATTATAAGCGGTGGATTAAGGCTGATGAGATGTCGCGATGTTACATTCTGGCAGCAATGTCGGGTGTTTTGCAGCATCAGCATCAGGCTATGCCCACTGCTTCAGATATGCTCTTTAATCTCAAGGAACTTTTTGGAGAACAGAATAGGGCTGCTAGGCAAGTAGCAATGAAGGCTTTAATGAACACTCAGATGGTTGAAGGAACACCTGTAAGGGATCATGTTCTCAGAATGATGTCTCATCTGAATGAGATGGAGATCCTTGGTGCTGATATTGATGGGGAAACCCAGATCGATATCATCCTTATGAGCTTGCCCAAAAGTTTTGAGCAGTTCCGCTTGAATTACACCATGAACAAAAGGATGTATAGTCTCGCGGAACTTCTGACAGAACTTCAGGCAGCTGAAGGACTCTTTAAGCAGAATGTTCAAGTGAATGTGGCCGAGAAAGCTTCTTCATCTAAGCCGAAAGGTAAGAAGAAGAAAAAGACTCAGACACAGAAAGCTGGAAAGATTGCTAATGCAGTGGGAGTTCAAGGTGGTGTGAAAAAGCCTAAGGGCAAGTGCTTCAGGTGCAAGCAGTCAGGTCACTGGAAACAGGATTGTCCTCTTCCTAAGAAGACAAACAATACTGGTATGTCTCTTTCTCTAGTTACAGAAACATATATAGCGGCTATATCTACGAGCACTTGGTGTGTAGATACAGGAGCCACTGACCATGTTTGTAACTCTATGCAGGGGTTCCAGCAATCCAGAATGCTTAGAGATGGCGAGATATATGTGTTCATGGGAGATGCTACGAAAGTAGCAGTAGTTGCAGTTGGAATAATTACATTATCTTTTGGCGATGATAGGATTTTGGTTTTGAACAATTGTCTTTATGTACCTTCGTTTAGAAGGAATTTAATTTCGGTTTCTAAACTTGCCATGGATGGTTATAATGTTTGTTTGGATCGTAATGTTTCTATTATGATGAATAAACGAGTTATATGTTCTGGTACATTGCAAGACAATTTATATATTATTAATCCTATCCAACCAATGCTGCAACATAAGGAAACTAATAACATTCTTTCTAGCTCAAATAAAAGAAAGAAACCTTCTGAATTGAACCAAACATATCTTTGGCACTTAAGATTAGGTCATATTAACTTGAGGATGATTCAAAGACTGGTAGTAGATGGGCCATTAGGCTCGTTGGCAGTGGAGCCATTTCCAGTTTGTGAATCCTGCTTGGAAGGTAAGATGACTAATAGGCCTTTTAAAGCAAAGGGGAATAGAGCTAAAGAAGTGTTAGAATTGGTTCATACTGATTTATGTGGACCTATGAGTATCCAAGCAAGAGGAGGTTATGAGTATTTTGTCACTTTCATTGACGATTATTCTAGATATGGGTACATTTATTTGTTGCGCCGTAAGTCTGGGTGCTTTGAAAAATTCAAAGAGTACAAAGCAAGTGCGGAGAAGCGACATCTTGGAAAATGTATCAAGTCACTACGATCAGATCGTGGTGGCGAATACTTGCTTGGAGAATTTAGGGAATATTTATCAGAAAATGGGATTGCATCCCAGTTGTCTGCACCTGGCACACCTCAGCAGAATGGTGTAGCAGAGAGAAGGAATCGGACTCTTTTAGAGAGTGTTAGATCGATGATGAGTTATTCAGATTTACCCAAGTCGTTTTGGGGATATGCTATAGAAACAGCGGCTTACCTTCTGAACTTGGTACCTTCTAAGTCGGTTCCCAAGACTCCAATTGAATTATGGACTGGTAGCAAACCAAGTCTAAGACATATTCGGATTTGGGGTTGTCCAGCACATGTGCTGAACAAGAACGCGACCAAGTTAGAATCTCGTACAGAAGTAAGGCTGTTTGTAGGCTATCCCATGGGAACAAGGTTATTCATTTTATAGTCCTAGGGATCGAGATATCATTGTTAGCACCAATGCTAGATTCTTAGAAGAAGACTATATAATGAAACACAAACCCATGAGTAGTATCGTTTTAGAGGAACTAGTGGGAGGGACAGATAATCCCCAAGTGCCAATAGTACAAGTAGATCAACCACAAGATAATGCACAACCTGTCACTAATACCACACCGGTGCTTCGTCGTAGTGGGAGGGTTGTTCAACAACCTGATAGATTCATGTTTTTGGGAGAGTCCTCGGACTTGGTCTCTGGTGAACATGATGAGGATCCCAGGACATACGAACAAGCAATTCTAGATAAAGATGCAGATCTTTGGCAAAAGGCAATGGAATCTGAGATGGAATCTATGTATTCTAATCAAGTTTGGGAGCTCGTGGAACCACCCAAAGGTGTAAAACCCATTGGATGTATGTGGATCTACAAGAAGAAAAGAGGATCTGACAAAAAGGTGAAAGCCTGGAAAGCACGACTTGTTGCGAAAGGGTATACTCAGAAAGAAGGGATCGATTATGAGGAAACCTTTTCGCCGGTTGTTATGCTTAAGTCGATCCGGATTCTTTTATCTATAGCAGCTCATCTCGATTATGAGATTTGGCAAATGGATGTCAAGACAGCTTTCCTTAATGGAAGTCTTGAGGAAACCATCTATATGCAACAACCAAAAGGGTTCATTAAGGAAGGCCAAGAGCATCTTTTTTGTTAGCTTAAGAGGTCTATTTATGGACTAAAACAAGCTTCTAGGGACTGGAATATTCGTTTTGATCAGGCAGTCCAGTCATATGGATTTGATCAAAGTCCAAGCGAATCATGTGTGTATAAGAGAAGTGAGGGTAATGCAGTGGTTTTTCTGGTACTGTATGTTGATGACATTTTACTCATTGGAAACAATGTTAAGATGTTGTCATCAATAAAGGCATGGTTGTTCAAACAATTTGAAATGAAGGACTTAAGTGAAGCGGCATACATCCTTGGGATCAAAGTAATAAGGGATCGCAAGAAAAGGATGTTGGCTTTATCTCAAGAGCCCTACATTGATGAAGTATTAGCTCGTTTTAACATGCAGAACTCTAAGAAAGGTTTTTTACCTTTTAAGCATGGAGTGGCTCTATCCAAGGAGCAGTGTCCTTCGACACCTAAGGATATAGAGAGCATGAAAGCAGTTCCTTATGCTTCGGCATGTGGAAGCTTAATGTATGCTATGTTATGTACGAGGCCTGACATCTGCTTTGCTGTAGGCATGGTTAGTAGATATCAGTCGAACCCAGGTCAGGAACATTGGAGCGCAGTAAAAACTATACTCAAGTACCTGAGAAGGACTAAAGAGTATATGTTAATTTACAAGGCCTCAGATCTATTTCCTTTGGGATATACTGATTCAGATTTCCAATCAGATAGGGATAAGAGGAAATCAACCTCGGGATATGTTTTTACTTTGGGAGGTGGAGCCGTTATATGGAGGAGTGTAAAGCAGAAATGCATTGCAGACTCTACCATGGAAGCCGAGTACGTGGCGGCCTCTGAGGCTGCAAAGGAGGCTGTATGGTTCAGGAACTTCCTTTTGGACTTGGATGTGGTACCTAATTTGCCTAGGAGCTTGACAGTGTATTGTGATAACACTGGTGCTGTGGCAAATTCGAAGGAACCGCGAGATCACAAAGCAGCTAAACATATTGAACGTAAGTATCATCTCATACGAGGAATCGTAAAGCGAGGAGATATAGTTGTGGCTCACATATCATCAGAAGACAACCGGGCAGATCCTTTCACAAAGAGCCTGCCAGCCAAAGTTTTTGACAGGCATATGGAAGCGATAGGAGTCAGATGGATGGACATATAGTTTTTTGTAATAGTGGATTAAATAAACACTGATATACTCATAGAATATTTTGAGTATAAGTGGGAGATTGTTGGTGTATACTGAAAATATTTATTTGAAGTATTTACATTTATTTCTAGCCGGTTTAATTGAATCATTTAAATGTTTACATGTTGTCTAAATATTATATATTGTGAATAATCTAGTATCAAATGGGATACAGAATATTAGATTATTAAATACGGTTTATATAATATAATAAGGTTCACAGCACAGGTGGAGTTAGACAATCCACTGGAATGGCTGTAGTATTATTTAGATTAGTTTATATTGACTAATAAATAATACTAGTATACTTTGTGTATATTGAACATGATCAAATTTAGAATTGTTCCCTTATACTGATTAAGAAGGTGAACTAAGATTCTATGTTATTATTAATGCTTAGGTTCTTAATCCGGAAATAATAATTGACACGTATATATTATTTACATGCTTTGATTTATATATGAAATAATTCTTTTGATTTATTTCATTATATTTTGGGTGATGAAATAATATATATGGTGGGATATTATTTATTGAAGGAATCCATGTCCTGATAATATTCGGGTTAATGATGTCCCCTTGAAAGCTCAAAAAGATTTAATTATGTGAAACCCTGCAGGTGGATTTATTCCGGCATAATTAAATAAAGGTTGAGTGGATAATCAAGGATAAAAGATATTAATTAAATGAATTATCAGTAATTTATTTAATTAATGGACATGCGATATTTTAAACATGGGGAATTTAATAAGCAAATAATATTGGAATCGAATTAATTAATTAAATTACGGTATTAGGAAAGGTAGTGCAAATATTAATTCTTTAGTGGATTGAATTAATATTTAATTACATTGGGCTAGGCTCAAGATGTAATTAGAAGGCCCAACCTAATTGTCCATGATCCCTATTGTAGCCTATATATATTCCTATTCTCTTCTTGCTGGGGGCTGGTCGAAAAAAATTGGTAGCCACCCAGGAGCAAGAAGAGAGGTTAACTTGAGAAGACGAAGGCCACACTTCGCTCAAGGGAATTTGGGAATACAATAGAAGAGCGTGGAATCAACCGTTAACAAGGTGATTTTTCTATTCGTACTCGTTAATTTAGTGTATCAAAATTCGCAGTGCCAAGATCTGATTGTCCCAACATAGAGCATATTAATTATACCCATGGCAATTAATCATTGGTATTCGTAAGCCCGAGGAACTAGTTGAAGAGAATTACACAAGTACTTAAATATTGACATTTAAGACTCGAGATCTCATTTCAACTCCTCGCAGATAAACACATAATAAAATGAACCTCACAGTTAATCTTTGATACATAACATTTAAACCGAAATATACTGCTTAAGCAATTCTCAATACGTACTCGACTCCAAATGTTTAACAAGCATAGTATTTAACCGATACTATAACTCGACTACAACATTCAATCTATATAACTCATTTACAATTAACAACTCATGTAAACTTCAACATTATACGACAATAATAATTAGTAACTAAAACAAAATCTTAGCACATATACATTTCTGACGCCATATGCAACTAGCAAATCATAATTACCCACTAACGACCACAAATTAATTCCCACCACTACACTTAGCAATTAGCATTTAAACATTCATGACAAGAAAGACCATATAACCTTTACATATTATTCGCCCGTCACAATTAGCAATTTACAATAAACATTACACAATTACTAACCGACACATTAGTCGGGCCCCCAATTAACCTCAACAATTATACCCTCCGAATTAAATCAAAAAAATTAACACAATAATCTCTCACTTTAAAACAATTTAAATTACGACAATATTCTCGAAATTCAAATATAATCTAATTACAAGAATTAACATATTAAACTAGCCATTTAAGCTAATTAAATTACAACAATAATCTCACAAATTTAAACTAATTTAAACAATATATCGAAATTCACAATTAATCTAATTATGAACATTAACACAATCTCACAATTTAAAACTAATTAAATTACAACAATTTACACAATTAATCTAAAATTGACAATTAAATAATTACATCGAAATTGAAAATAAATAAATAAATAAATAAAAATATTATACCTTGTCGATTTCGGTTCGACTCGTCCGAAAATCAACCACCGGAAAAATCTCCATCATCTCTCTCCCTTCTCTCTCTCTCTCTCTCTCTATCTATCTCTCTCTCTCTCTCTCTCTCTATCTCTATCTCTCTCTTTCTCTCTCTCTCTCTCTTCCCACTGCTACCCACTACCCAGCTGCTTGCCTCGTACCTCCACTACTCCGGCCACCACCATGGCCTGCTAAGCCGCCAAGGAAGCCACTGCCGGCCGCCTCGCGCGCGGGGAGCTCTCCCCCCTCCCCCTCCGCTACATCTCAGCCTCTTCCCTTTTACACACAAGTATACACGCATATACGTGTATGTATATGTTGATTGATAGCTTCAATTTCCCCCCCCCAATCTCTCTTTTCTTCCTCCCCAATTTCTCTTTCAATCTCTCTTTTCTCTTCTTCTTTCTCTTTTCTTCTTCCCATTTTTTTTTCTCTGCCGACCTCTCTAGAACTCTCGGCTGTGTTTCTTTTATTGGGCCTGGCCCAATATCTTCTTTTCTCCACTCTGCCCTCTTTTCGGCCCAATAATATACTAATAACCAACTTCTATAAATCACAATTAAATAGAATATTCGAAAAATTACACTTTTCATTTTTAAAATAAAGAATATAAAATTACGAGCATGCACATATTTTTAAAATATTTTTCGGATCAAAATTGAATTAAATATGAATTTTTCAAGTTTTGATCCTTTAAATACAATAAAATCCTTAATATCGTTTTAAAATACCGAAACATCCAAATTAATTCACCCAACCATTTTAAAAACTAAATAATATTATAAAGATAATATTACAAAAGATTCCATGATTTTTAATTCCTCCGATAATTTTATAAAATTTACAGAGGATAAAAAATGCATGATTTAAATATATTTAAATCCTCAAAATAAAAATAAAAATACACCAATCTTCACAACTTACCCAAATCATCAAATAATCACATAAACAGCATCTCACATACATTTCACCTTTACAACAATATTCACATAATATAATTTATAATTTATAATAAAAAATATTATTAAAAATCGAAATTTTCTAGGTCGTTATATTCGCGGAAGAAAACCTACCCATAATTTTCTGACTATGGTCCAAGCAAAGAAACTACTAAGGCAAGGATGTCAAGCCTGCTTGGCTCATGTGGTTGACAGCGTGAAGCAAGCCCCTCCTATTGATGAAATTCCTGTAGTGAATCAATTCGAGGATGTTTTTCCTGAAGAACTACCTGGATTGCCGCCTGACCGAGAAATATAATTCACTATCAATCTTGCCCCAGAAACTGCACCAATTTCCAAAGCACCATACCGAATGGCTCCAGTTGAGATGAAGGAGTTGGCCACACAACTACAAGAACTATTAGACAAAGGCGTAATTCGACCAAGCGTATCCCCTTGGGGAGCTCCAGTGCTATTTGTAAAGAAGAAAGACGGATCTATGAGGTTGTGCATAGACTACCGAGAGTTAAACAAGATGACGATCAAGAATAAATATCCTTTGCCACGAATTGACGATTTGTTCGATCAACTGAAAGGAGCAGCTTATTTTTCCAAAATTGACCTTAGATCGGGTTATCACCAGTTGAAGATTAAACCTGAAGATGTGCCAAAGACTGCCTTTAGGACTCGCTATGGGCATTACGAATTTCTAGTGATGCCATTTGGATTGACAAATGCTCCAACTGCTTTTATGGATTTGATGAATCGGGTATTCAAGAAATATTTGGACAAGTTTGTGATTGTATTTATTGATGACATCCTGATTTACTCTAAAAGTCAGGAAGAACACGCAGAGCATCTTCGTTTAGTGTTGGAAACTTTACGCAAGGAAAGTCTATATGCTAAGTTGTAAGAACCCTAATTTTTGGTAATATTTCCTTTTATTTAATATCTTGTGACATTATCATTATGGAACCTTTCTAGTCATCCCTGTTGATTAATAGAATTGGTTGTCTGAGAAACTGCGCTGTTGCATTTATTATGTAAGATATACAGAGAGATTGTGAAGGTAAGAGTCTTATTGTTAGTAATATTTGTAAAACTTGGGATTTGAGAATGGTTAGAGTATTAAAGGATTTATTAAGAATTATGACGAGGAATTATGAACATTCGAGGAATTTACACAATAAGTACTTAAGGAATTATAAGGGAAATCTCTACGCGACGAAATATTATTACGAGAGAATAATTAAGATACGATACGAATTAAAGAGTTAATAATAAGCATTGGTGGAAGAATAATAATACAAGGAGTAGTATTGCATGCAAGCCCATGCAACCAAGTGGTTAGAAATCAAACAAGTTAGTTGGCCATTGGAAGATGAATAGTATCTAGTTGGTTACTTTTTCAAAAAAGGGGACACATAGTACAAGAGCCCATGCTTGCTAGTACACCACCATGCTTACATATGATATGTATCACCCAACCTATTACCATCAATTATTTACCAAATATAACACAAACACAAAACACAAAGTCTTTCTCTCCCCCCCTTGAAGTTGCTCTCGGCCAAGCAAAAGAAGAAGAAGAAAATTTCTTCTTCTCCCCTCTCCCATCACTCATAAATCTTGCCATAATTCCTAGGTCATCTACATCACATATACAAGGTATGCTAGCAATTTCACTCCATTCTATCCAACCATTTTCAAGTTACAAATTATTCAAGTTTTGGTAAATGGTAACCAAGTTTGTTTTTCACTTAGATCTTGCATTGTAAGTGTTGTAGGAGGCCATCTAAGGTGTTTTTGAGTTGTGTAAAGATTGTTCAAGGCCTCTAGGAGCTCAAGAAGGTATAAAATCTCAAACCCCCCTTGGTTATGTATTGTTCATATAGTATGGTAGTAGATCCATGTGTTTTAGGACTTATCTTGGATGTATATGAATTGGATAGCATGGATCTTGGGTTTTGATGTTGAGATTGTGATTTTTATGACTATGGTTAATATATATATCTCCATGAGTGTTATGAGTCATGATCTAAGTGTATTAAGTGGTGATTATGTTATGGAAGTATTAAAAATGGTTGATCTAAGTGGTTTGAGCTTGCTGAGTTTGTCCAGGAACTTTGATCTGTGTTGTAGCACGATTTTGAACCCCCAAATGATGTCCCCTGATGTCCTACCTTATATTGTTGGAAAGATAATTGAATTTAGTTTCTGGAAATGTAAGGTTCATATCTAGGTGATGTGTGGATTTTTAGTTATGGCCGGAGGAGTGAATTTTGTTTCTGGACTATGGACTGCATTAAGTGACCCCCTTGTGAACCTTGTTTAAACACCTTAAAATATATTTGGGATCATGGAAAAATTTGAGAATGTAGGTAATGCGGTGGTGAAAACCACCCAAAAGGAATTGGATTAAAATATGAATTTTTGGATTTTATAAAAATGCTAGAGTAAAAGTTGCGCAATGGAAAAAGTCGATTAGTGGAACATGATTCTAGGGTTAGTGGTTATGATTCGAACGTGGTAACTAAATTAAGTCGAGTAAGTGACGAGCGTAAACGAGTGATGACATGGACCTATAGTGGGGCTAGGGAGTCATAAGACGAAGTCATTAAGTTAATTTCGTACCCCCTTAAAACCCCGTAATTAAAGAGAAATTGTTAAGGTACTAACGAACGATTATTGTTTATGTATAGATCGTTCGAATCCGCACGCTCGACCACCCCAACCAAACCAAGGCAAGTTTACTTTTCAAAACTTATCCCTATACAAGGATTTTCACTGTTGTGTTTGTAGTTTTCAAATTATATCAAATGCTATGTTTATCGAAGTATTGATGCAATTGAGATTGAACAAGTACATGTATGCTTTTACCCCTTGAACTTAGATTGAAATGTTTTCTTCGGACAACGACTCTAGCAATAGAGGTCGTAGCGGTCCGTATATACTATTGACCGGGGATCGGTATATTATTATATCGTATCTAGATTGCGAAAACCCGAAGGGTCATTCGGGTAGTATCGTATATTCAAATAACTATTGTTATATCTTCGTAAATACTCGAAACCCTATCTTGGATTAAAAGTTTATTTTATCGAATAATTATTTTATTAATTATTAATATTAAATCTTAAAATATTATTTATTAATTATTGTTCATCATTTAAAGACAAGTTAATCCAAGATACTTTTTAATTCTTTCAAATTCGAACTCTTTCGAACTCGAAACATTTTCGAAAACCCCCGGTCAGATTCTGCTTCTTGTATGATTTCAAGAATCATCGGTCGACTGATGTCGAACCTCAACTACTCTGTTTTCAATCAAAATCAAGTTTTAAAGAAAAAGAAAAAGGGACTCTGGCAGGTGTGGGAACCGTTGACGAACGATTCCCGGGATGTGTAAGCGGCCGTGAGCCAGGCGGTCCATCACTTATTATTCCGGCCCAGGTGTTGCCGAAGGATGATTACGGATGTAGTTTTTATCGAGGGTGATTACGGATGTAGTTTTCACCCGAGGGATAGTTACGGATGTAGTTTCTATCCTTCTACCGGTAGAGAAGACCCGCGGATTATTGGACTTGGATGTGGCGACTGATCATCGTCAATCCTTGTCAGGTTTTTATGTTTTCTTTAAGTCCCATTCCTCCATTTTGGAAAAATGCTTTGACACTGCTTCTTAGGCTTTTGTGCCAAGTTGCTGATAGTGTTCTATTTTGATGAGAAAGATGTTGATTCAATGCAGTATCTAGAACTGCAAGTTTATTTTGAAAACAAGGGCACATAGTGTTGCACCTTCGAGATTTATCAACTATGACAAGTGATTTTATAACTGATTGATACAAACAAATATATCAACTGCCAATCATATGAGATGTTATATTGCCTATCTTGTATATATTTCTTGCTGAGCTATAGTTGCTCACTCTTGCTTGTTTTCAAATTTTACAAACACAACAGCTAAGCGAAATGGCAAGACCCAGGCAGACTGTTCGAAAGCAGGTGACTAGACCCGAGCCACCACTTGAGATTCCACCGGTAGGCCCCATTAGCCGGATTGGTTGGCAGCTTTTGTTAGTACATTTTATTTATCAGCATGACTTGTGCAAGGCAGTGTATCATAACAAACTTTCAAGCCGCCAACTTCGCTTCATATCGAAGTGTTGCTGGTAGCATAAATACTATTTAATTCGGTCTGTAATAACTCTGATAACTTTATTACTGTTTAATCAATGTGTGACGTTTCTGAGGCTCTAACCTGTGTGTGTGAGTGTGGTGTGAGTTTATTGTGGGGTCAATGGCTGTGTTATTTATATTGTGTGCAAGAACAGGTATGTTATTAATGGAAAATGGACCGTGAGCGCCTAGATCTTCGACCCCGGATCTGGGGGCGTCACAGAAATGGTATCAGAGCGAGGTTACAGTTCTCAGAAACGATAGTAATTTAAGAAAGCAACCCTAATAATAATAACAATAACGATAACCTTAATAACAACTTTAATAATACTTAGAACTCTCATCGAGTTTGTTGTCGGGTTATCGGATATAGCCCTGACTTTAAGGCCCGTGAGGGAACTACTCCTAAACCCTTCTTTTATGGTTAGTGACCCACCTTATTTCCCTTGTGTAGATGGAGGAGATACCAAACCCTGAGGCTTTCGAGAGAGAGCATGATGAGGCCCTGATGCGAGAGACCGAGGACCCTGAGGAGGATATGGGTGCTGACTCCGAGCTTGGCCCCTGGATTACAGTGATAGATAGTACTGATGATGAGGATCCCGTTGAGGAGCCCTTTGAGCCTGAGCCCGAGCCAGAGCCTGTTACCCCATCTCCTGTAGCTACTGATGAGGAGAGTGTGAGATCCGGCGAGGGTCGTGTTGTGTCACCCCCACCTTCTCCACAGACATCTAGCCCTGTTTCATCGGACGGTGACTCTGAGGATGACACTTCTGGCGAGGAGGAGCTTGACCCTAACCCTGCTCCTGCTCTTGCTGCTGCTGCTGCACCTACACCTGTTCCTGTCATACCACCTCCACCGGCGGACCTACCCCCAGTGTCTGGTACTGAGCATGCTTACGTGGTACAGTTCCTGACCCGAGACTTACTATCTGCAGAGGCCCGACTTAACGAGGCGAGGCAGGCACTAGTGGAGGAGCGCGAGGCGCGCTTGAGGATCCAGGCTGAGATGAGGACCGCTGTTGCTAGGAGGACTAGGGCTCGACTCCATAGGATTGAGAGGAGGAGTCGCGATAGGATTCTTGGTTTAGGGATCCGCGGGGGCGGAGTGATCCAGGCTAGGGATGCTAGGCGTGTTGTGCGTCGTGCATTTGCCCGAGTGAGGACCTTGCTCCGTCGCGGCGCGGCCCCGTGATGTGTTACTGATAGCTCAATCCCCTAGGTTCAGATGACATTAGTGTGTCGATTTTGCGGGATAGTTGACTTGTGCAGTGGTATCCTTTCTGACCAGTGGATGAGTAGACTGACCTACAGATATGTAGATGTGACTTCGGGTAGTATGTATGGATGTAGCCCTACTTTTGTGTAGCCTGACTATTCGGATGATGTATTTGTATTTGTTCCACTTTTGCTAGACTTTGACATCGGAACTATGTATTTGGCTCTAACATCCAAACTTGTGATAACCCTTGCACCGTACTTATTTAGTTTCAGTTTCCTTAAT
Source organism: Saposhnikovia divaricata (assembly GCA_036435485.1). NCBI lineage: Eukaryota > Viridiplantae > Streptophyta > Magnoliopsida > Apiales > Apiaceae > Saposhnikovia > Saposhnikovia divaricata. Next base: position 702,596 of record JAZHRN010000145.1, on the reverse strand, counting down.
ACGCCTCAACTGCTTTACTTTCCGATGCCATGCTTTACTGTCTTGATATACAACTGTGATTATACAATTGCTACAAGCCAAAAATACAACCATACTGTTTCAAATTACGATATGCGATTTCAAATTGTTTTCTACAATTTCCAAAAAAATGTTCCTACAATCATTAAAAAAAAAATTCAAAAAAAAAATGTTTTGAAATTTTGAAAAAAAAATAAAAAAATTTGAGGTTTCGAAATTTTGAAAACTCTTGTAAATATTTTCGCATCCCAAAGGGATTTTTCCCCCAAAAAAATGTTTGACATTTTATCTCCAACATCGGATTATTAAAACTTTTGCACTTCCACCCTTACGAGGAGGAACGATACGCTCCTGACCCGTGCAAACGCTGTTAGGTAATTGGAAAACCCTAACCCCTTTCTTGTTTTATTATCAGAATCATGCCACCCAGAAGAATGAACACTCGAGCTCACCCGATCAGTTCTGAGGGCCAGGGTAGCCACCATGGAGCCGGAGGCCACCAGAACCGTGAAGGGGAGAATGTCAACCTGAGTGATAATGAGGGCAACGATCATAACCTGTTTGACGACTCTGAGTATGAAGAAGAAGAAGCTGGTGATGATACCCGAGAGGTAGAACATCCTAGGGGAGGCCCTATGGAACAGTTCATGGAGTTACTTAGGCAGAACTTGGGCCGTCCCCCAGTTCAGCAACCACCCCCGAATGCTAATGCTAATGCTTTCCGGAACTTCAAATCCCTGAAACCCCCAGAATTTAAAGGAACTGCCGACCCTGTCGAGGTAAGGGCCTGGCTGAAGGAAATGGAAAAATCTTTCGAGATACTAGGTGTCGCTGAAGAGCAGAAGACTGTTTTCGCCACTTACCTTCTGATGGGTGAGGCGAACTATTGGTGGGAAGCTAAGAAGAATTTGGAAGGAAGAGGTGTGGTGACCTGGGAGAGATTTAGCGAGCTGTTCTTGGAGAAGTACTTTCCTAGGTTCATGGAGACACAGATGGAGCTGAAGTTTTTGGAACTGAAGCAAGGAAACATGACAGTGGCCGAGTATGAGGCCAAATTTACTGAGTTGTCAAGGTTTGTGCCGGAGTATGTGAACTCTGAGGCAAAGAGGGCCCGAAGATTTCAATTAGGGCTAAAACAGTGGATTCAGAATCGTGTGGCGGTTCTTGAGCTGACAGACTATGCCACCCTGGTACAGAAAACGTCAATTGTTGAGGCTGGAAGTGAACAGATGCAGAAGGAGAGAGAAGGAAAGAAGAGGAAGTTGGATAGCTGAAAGGGAAACTCTGCTGGTGGGAGCTTTCCGAGCAAATTTAATCGAGGAACGATGTCCCAACCCAGCGGGAACTTTGGAACCAAGAGAGCTAAAAGTTGGAGTGTGGGCCAGGGCGGCCGACCACAGGGATTGTCTTACTCTACCCCATCCCGAGCCCAACCCCCAGAATGCAATAAATGTGGAAGGAAACATGCGGGTGTGTGTAACCTGCAAGATGTGAAATGCTTCAAATGTGGGCTGACAGGGCATTATGCTAACGCCTGTCGCGGAACTAGTAACAACCCGAGTGTCGGAGGTAATTGCTTCAAGTGTAGGAAACCCGGGCACCGAATGAGGGAATGTATGTCCTCTGGGCCAGCTGCATCAAGAGTGAGTGGAACTGCTTCTAACAAGGCCCCTACTGCAAGAACTTTTAACATGACGGTGCAGGATACCGTGAGGAACACGGATGTGATTGCAGGTACCCTACTACTCAACTCAGTTAAAGCAAATGTTTTATTTGATTCGGGAGCTACCAAGTCTTTCATATCTCTAGATTTTGTATGTCGGTTAGGCCTTAAGACTGAACCATTGAAAGACAGATTGCAAATAGAGATAGCTAATCATGAAATTATTCCCGTTAGCCAAGTATGTCCAGGTTGCGACCTAGAAATAGAAGGGCGACACTTTCGGGTAGACTTAATACCTTTTAAACTAGGGGAGTTTGACGTAATAGTAGGTATGGATTGGTTAACAACCCACGGAGCCCAGATTGATTGTGTCAAGAAGAAAGTAAGTTTGAGACTGCGAGGAGACGAAGAATTAGTATTTAGTGGGAAACGGCAAAGCCAAAAGTTCCTGACTATGATTCAAGCTAAGAAGTTGTTACGTAAAGGATGCGAAGCCTATTTAGCCTACGTGAAGGATACCAAGAAGGAGGCACCAAACCTGCAGGAAATCCCTGTTGTTAACGAGTTCGCGGATGTATTTTCGGACGATCTTCCCGGACTACCACCCGATAGGGACATCGAGTTTGCTATAGACTTAGTTCCGGGTACGGCCCCAATTTCGAAAGCCCCATATCGGCTAGCCCCAGTGGAGATGAAAGAGCTGGCCACTCAGTTACAAGAATTGTTGGATAAAGGGATGATAAGACCTAGTGTGTCACCGTGGGGAGCCCCGGTGTTATTCGTGAAAAAGAAGGACGGCAACATGAGATTATGTATAGACTACAGGGAGTTGAACAAGGTGACTATAAAGAATAAGTATCCCTTGCCCAGGATAGATGACCTGTTTGACCAATTGAAAGATGCAGTTTATTTCTCTAAGATTGATTTGCGGACCGGGTACCACCAGTTAAAGATCAAACCAGAAGATATACCAAAGACGGCCTTTCATACCCGGTATGGACACTATGAGTTCCTAGTGATGTCATTTGGGTTAACGAATGCCCCTGCAGCTTTCATGGACTTAATGAATCGAGTCTTCAAGAAATACTTGGACAAGTGTGTTATAGTCTTCATCGATGATATCTTGATTTATTCCAAGACGAAGGAGGAACATGCAGAGCACTTGAGGATTGTATTGGGAGCATTGAGAGAAGAAAAGTTGTACGCTAAGTTCTCGAAGTGCGAATTTTGGTTGAAGGAAGTTCAGTTTTTAGGGCATGTGATTAGCGAACAACGCATTCTAGTGGACCCAGCCAAAATAGAGGCTATATCAAATTGGGAGAGACAAACCACTCCGACAGAGGTGAGAAGTTTCATAGGACTGGCGGGCTACTATAGGAGATTTGTCCAAGACTTTGCTAAGATAGCAGCCCCTTTGACCCGACTAACTCGCAAGACCGAGAAGTTTGTGTGGACTGAAAAATGCGAAGAGAGCTTCCAAGAGTTGAAAAAGAGGTTGGTGACAGCACCAGTACTAGCCCTACCTGATGATAAGGGAGATTTTGTGATTTATAGCGACGCATCCCATAAAGGTTTAGGGTGTGTGCTTATGCAGCACGGTAAGGTGATTGCGTATGCGTCCAGACAACTTAAGGAGTATGAAATAAGATACCCCACCCATGATTTGGAATTAGCAGCGATAGTTTTTGCTTTGAAGATCTAGAGACATTATCTTTACGGAGAAAAGTGTGAAATCTACACGGATCACAAGAGCTTAAAGTACATATTCACTCATAAAGAGTTAAACATGAGGCAGAGAAGATGGCTAGAGCTAATCAAAGATTATGATTGTGAGATTCATTATCACCCAGGGAAGGCCAACGTGGTGGCCGATGCACTTAGCCGAAAGGAGAAGCTTAAGATGATAACGTCAGTGGATGAATTGATCAAGGACCTTGCGAAACTGGAGATTGAAGTGAGGCTACCAGGAATTGGACAAGAGAGTCTAATGGAAATAAAAGTCCAACCACCGTTATTGGAGAAGATTAAGTTATGCCAGGAAAAGAAGATAGAAGAAGAAAAGAATTCGATGGAGAAAATTTTGACTGGCGAGGAAATTAAGTGTGAGAAGGACGGGAATGGAATTATGAGGTACGCATCTAGGATATGGATCCCGAACGTTCAAGAATTAAAAGACGAGATTTTGCAAGAGACTCATAGTTCGAGGTACTCAATTCACCCTGGAGGCACTAAGATGTATAGAGATCTGAGAGAATACTATTGGTGGCCTAATATGAAGAAGGACGTGGCAGAGTGGGTAAGTAAATGCTTGACATGTCAAAGAGTGAAGGCCGAACACCAGAGGCCCAGTGGATTGTTGCAACCCTTAGAGATACCCGAGTGGAAATGGGAGCAAATTGCAATGGACTTTGTGGTCGGATTACCAAGGACCAAGACTAATCATGATGCCATTTGGGTAATTATCGATAGGTTGACCAAGTCAGCACATTTTCTTCCAATCAACGAGAGATATACTGTCGACAAGCTGGCAGATATTTACTTAAAGAGATTGTGGTTAGACATGGGGTTCCTGTGAGCATTGTATCAGATAGAGACCCAAGATTCAACTCCAGGTTCTGGAGAAGTTTTCAGGATTGTGTGGGGACTAAGTTAAACATGAGTACTGCATACCATCCCCAAACAGACGGACAGAGTGAGAGAACCATCCAGACCATCGAGGACATGTTGAGGGTATGTGCCATTGATTTTAAGGGAAGTTGGGATGACCACTTGCCGTTGATCGAATTTTCCTACAACAACAGTTACCATGCGAGTATAGGCATGCCCCCATATGAAGCTTTATACGGACGAAGATGTCGGTCTCCCTTGTGTTGGGAAGAAGTTGGAGAGCGGAAGATTTTAGGGCCTGAACTGGTCCAACAGACAAGAGAAACTATCGAGCACATAAGAGGACGGCTGGTAGCGGCCCAAGACAGACAGAAGAAGTATGCGGACCAGACCCGCAAGGACAAAGAATATGAGGTAGGAGAGTTTGTGATGTTGAAGGTATCGCCGTGGAAGGGATTGATGAGATTTGGTAAGAAGGGAAAACTAAGCCCGAGATTTATTGGACCTTTTGAGATCTTGAAACGAGTTGGGAAGTTAGCCTATGAATTGGCTCTACCCCCGAGCTTACAGCAAGTACATAATGTGTTCCATGTGTCCATGCTACGACCATACCATACCGACTTCCGACATGTGATAGAACATGATCAAGTGGATCTGCAACCAGACTTAACATATGTCGAGCAACCTGTAGAAATCATGGATAGAAAAGAACAGGTGCTGAGGAACAAGGTTGTCAAGTTAGTGAGAGTTTTGTGGAGGAATCAGAATGTCGAAGAATCAACATGGGAACTAGAGAGCGCGATGCGTGAAAAGCACCCCCAACTGTTTTCAACCTGATTCCGGGACGGAATCCTTTTAAGGAGGGGAGGCTGTAAGAACCCTAATTTTTGGTAATATTTCCTTTTATTTAATATCTTGTGACATTATCATTATGGAACCTTTCTAGTCATCCCTGTTGTTTAATAGAATTGGTTGTCTGAGAAACTGCGTTGTTGCATTTATTATGTAAGATATACAGAGAGATTGTGAAGGTAAGAGTCTTATTGTTAGTAATATTTGTAAAACTTGGGATTTGAGAATGGTTAGAGTATTAAAGGATTTATTAAGAATTATGATGAGGAATTATGAACATTCGAGGAATTTACACAATAAGTACTTAAGGAATTATAAGGGAAATCTCTACGCGACGAAATATTATTACAAGAGAATAATTAAGATACGATACGAATTAAAGAGTTAATAATAAGCATTGGTGGAAGAATAATAATACAAGGAGTAGTATTGCATGCAAACCCATGCAACCAAATGGTTAGAAATCAAACAAGTTAGTTGGCCATTGGAAGATGAATAGTATCTAGTTGGTTACTTTTTCAAAAAAGGGGACACATAGTACAAGAGCCCATGCTTGCTAGTACACCACCATGCTTACATGTGATATGTATCACCCAACCTATTACCATCAATTATTTACCAAACATAACACAAACACAAAACACAAAGTCTTTCTCTCCCCCCCCCCTTGAAGTTGCTCTCGGCCAAGCAAAAGAAGAAGAAGAAAATTTCTTCTTCTCCCCTCTCCCATCACTCATAAATCTTGCCATAATTCCTAGGTCATCTACATCACATATACAAGGTATGCTAGCAATTTCACTCCATTCTATCCAACCATTTTCAAGTTACAAATTATTCAAGTTTTGGTAAATGGTAACCAAGTTTGTTTTTCACTTAGATCTTGCATTGTAAGTGTTGTAGGAGGCCATCTAAGGTGTTTTTGAGTTGTGTAAAGATTGTTCAAGGCCTCTAGGAGCTCAAGAAGGTATAAAATCTCAAACCCCCCTTGGTTATGTATTGTTCATATAGTATGGTAGTAGATCCATGTGTTTTAGGACTTATCTTGGATGTATATGAATTGGATAGCATGGATCTTGGGTTTTGATGTTGAGATTGTGATTTTTATGACTATGGTTAATATATATATCTCCATGAGTGTTATGAGTCATGATCTAAGTGTATTAAGTGGTGATTATGTTATGGAAGTATGAAAAATGGTTGATCTAAGTGGTTTGAGCTTGCTGAGTTTGTCCAGGAACTTTGATCTGTGTTGTAGCACGATTTTGAACCCCCAAATGATGTCCCCTGATGTCCTACCTTATATTTTTGGAAAGATAATTGAATGTAGTTTCTGGAAATGTAAGGTTCATAGCTAGGTGATGTGTGGATTTTTAGTTATGGCCGGAGGAGTGAATTTTGTTTCTGGACTATGGACTGCATTAAGTGACTACCTTGTGAACCTTGTTTAAACACCTTAAAATATATTTGGGATCATGAAAAAATTTGAGAATGTAGGTAATGCGGTGGTGAAAACCACCCAAAAGGAATTGGATTAAAATATGAATTTTTGGATTTTATAAAAATGCTAGAGTAAAAGTTGCGCAATGGAAAAAGTCGATTAGTGGAACATGATTCTAGGGTTAGTGGTTATGATTCGAACGTGGTAACTAAATTAAGTCGAGTAAGTGACGAGCGTAAACGAGTGATGACATGGACCTATAGTGGGGCTAGGGAGTCATAAGACGAAGTCGTTAAGTTAATTTCGTACCCCCTTAAAACCCCGTAATTAAAGAGAAATTGTTAAGGTACTAACGAACGATTATTGTTTATGTATAGATCGTTCGAATCCGCACGCTCGACCACCCCAACCAAACCAAGGCAACTTTACTTTTCAAAACTTATCCCTATACAAGGATTTTCACTGTTATGTTTGTAGTTTTCAAATTATATCAAATGCTATGTTTATCGAAGTATTGATGCAATTGAGATTGAACAAGTACATGTATGCTTTTACCCCTTGAACTTAGATTGAAATGTTTTCTTCGGACAACGACTCTAGCAATAGAGGTCGTAGCGGTCCGTATATACTATTGACCGGGGAGCGGTATATTATTATATCGTATCTAGATTGCGAAAACCCGAAGGGTCATTCGGGTAGTATCGTATATTCAAATAACTATTGTTATATCTTCGTAAATACTCGAAACCCTATCTTGGATTAAAAGTTTATTTTATCGAATAATTATTTTATTAATTATTAATATTAAATCTTAAAATATTATTTATTAATTATTGTTCATCATTTAAAGACAAGTTAATCCAAGATACTTTTTAATTCTTTCAAATTCGAACTCTTTCGAACTCGAAACATTTTCGAAAACCCCCGGTCAGATTCTGCTTCTTGTAAGATTTCAAGAATCATCGGTCGACTGATGTCGAACCTCAACTACTCTGTTTTCAATCAAAATCAAGTTTTAAAAGAAAAGAAAAAGGGACTCTGGCAGGTGTGGGAACCGTTGACGAACGATTCCCGGGATGTGTAAGCGGCCGTGAGCCAGGCGGTCCATCACTTATTATTCCGTCCCAGGTGTTGCCGAAGGATGATTACGAATGTAGTTTTCATCGAGGGTGATTACGGATGTAGTTTTCACCCGAGGGATAGTTACGGATGTAGTTTCTATCCTTCTACCGGTAGAGAAGACCCGCAGATTATTGGACTTGGATGTGGCGACTGATCATCGTCAATCCTTGTCAGGTTTTTATGTTTTCTTTAAGTCCCATTCCTCCATTTTGGAAAAATGCTTTGACACTGCTTCTTAGGCTTTTGTGCCAAGTTGCTGATAGTGTTCTATTTTGATGAGAAAGATTTTGATTCAATGCAGTATCTAGAACTGCAAGTTTATTTTGAAAACAAGGGCACATAGTGTTGCACCTTCGAGATTTATCAACTATGACAAGTGATTTTATAACTGATTGATACAAACAAATATATCAACTGCCAATCATATGAGATGTTATATTGCCTATCTTGTATATATTTCTTGCTGATCTATAGTTGCTCACTCTTGCTTGCTTTCAAATTTTACAAACACAACAGCTAAGCGAAATGGCAAGACCCAGGCAGACTGTTCGAAAGCAGGTGACTAGACCCGAGCCACCACTTGAGATTCCACCGGTAGGCCCCATTAGCCGGATTGGTTGGCAGCTTTTGTTAGTACGTTTTATTTATCAGCATGACCTGTGCAAGGCAGTGTATCGTAACAAACTTTCAAGCCGCCAACTTCGCTTCATATCGAAGTGTTGCTGGTAGCATAAATACTATTTAATTCGGTCTGTAATAACTCTGATAACTTTATTACTGTTTAATCAATGTGTGACGTTTCTGAGGCTCTAACCTGTGTGTGTGAGTGTGGTGTGAGTTTATTGTGGGGTCGATGGCTGTGTTATTTATATTGTGTGCAAGAACAGGTATGTTATTAATGGAAAATGGACTGTGAGCGCCTAGATCTCCGACCCCGGATCTGGGGGCGTCACATAAGTTCTCTAAGTACGAGTTTTGGTTAAGTAAAGTGCAATTTCAAGGACACATTGTGAGCAGTGAGGGAATTTCTGTTGACCCCACGAAAGTAGAGGCAGTTGCAAATTGGGAAAGGCCGAAGACTCCAACAGAGGTCAGAAGTTTTCTTAGACTAGCAGGATATTATCGAAGATTTGTAAAGGATTTTTCAAAGATAGCTACACCATTGACCTAGCTCACCAGAAAGAATAAGAAGTTTGAATGGACTCCCAAGTGTGAAGAAAGTTTTCAAGAACTTAAGAGACGATTGTTAACTCGAATAACTTGTAGAAGGGGGGGTTGAATACAAGTCATATAATCGTGTCTGATTTTTGCTTGATTATATGAACAAGAACAAACGAATGAATCAAACTTTGTTTGTATTAAATAAATCAAATACAAACTCTACCATAGGTGTACAATACCTTTAGCAGCTGCTGACAATACAAATCTCTCTCTCTGTTTGTTTCGAACTCTCGAATACAAACCTTATACAGAGCTTCACACAATATGCACTCTACAATTCTCAATTCGCTCTTTTTACAATGATATTGAGAGAGTATTTATAATGCTACCTATCAACTAATAACAGAATTATAATCTATCTATTACAATGTTCTGCCGTCCAGTTGATAGTTTCCATTAATAGAGAATTCGTTTCCTTCACAATATCTTCTTGCTTGTTCTCCAAACAAAGATCCTGTTTTATAGCACTTGCCATTTTCTGTAGCATCCATAATGACATCATCAGTAACACGACTGATATCAGGATTTCTCATTGCATCAGGATCTGATCATCCCATCAGTATTTGATCAGGATCTGACTTGATGTATCAGGATTTGCTCTTAGTTCCTGGAATGTAGTCTCTGACGCACTGTTCCTGACTAAACTCTACATATTACTGTCTAACACATATATCCTATACAAAGTGCTAAATCCTTTATAAGATCAGGATTTACAAGAAGTATAAGCAAAATTCTATTTTCAACATCACAACCTATGAATTATTCCTAACAATCTCCCCTATTTATGCTTTAGAATCTGAAGCATAAATCTAAGTTGTAGATGTCAAAACATATAAAAAACAACCAGAATAGAATTTATGAATTTAAGATCATGAAGTTAAGTACCTCCTTCTTCAGATGTAGACATGTATCTAGTACTTAGAAGAAAGAATTCAACTATTTGATGCTTCTTTTTCTTTACCACTCCCATGATGAAATTTACCAACTCTGTCACCCTTAGTTCTGATCCCAGTCTGTTTATCTCCCCCAGTCTGTTGTTGTTGTTGATTCTGAATTGTCTTTATCTCCCCCTTTTTGACATCAGCAACATTAATTCCAAGAGATTCAGTAACAGAACAAATGAGATTCATCAGAACTGTTTGATTTTCCAAAATAGTGACTTGGTTATTTTCAAGAATTTTAAGTCTCGATTGAATATCACTTTGAGATTTCTGAATGTCCTTAAGAAGTTCAGAATTGACTTCAATGTTGGAAGTGCTTGTTGTATCTTCAGAATCAGATTTAGAAAGAACCCGATCTTCAATCCTTGTAGAAGAAGTTGCCTGTAGAGAACGATATTCAAGTAATAATACTTAAGCAGAAGTACAAACATTTTCATCTTTCTGATCTGGAGCTGAAGTATGATCATCCTGTCCTTCACCAGTATTCTGTGTACTAACATCTACAAATCCTGACTCCTCCTTAGATTGATCAGATATTGTTGATGTCTCAATTCTAGCTAATATTGGAAGTACAAACAAAGGAATACTAGGATCATTATGAATTTCTTCTGGTACTGATTGAGTAGAATTTTGTCTTAGCCTTTCACCTCTTCTGTTGATGAACCTGCAAGCCTTTCTTTCTGTTTCTGAGCTTTAACTTCTGGCTTTGCATTGTGATGTGCTAAGTCATTCTTCTCATACATCTTGATAAAAGAATAAGTACCAGCATCCATACCAAGATTTTCAGACCAAGTTTCAGGAAAAACCTGATCCCAGAAATCAAACGATGATGGTTTCCTAATTTTCTCTCACTCACTATGGAGTTGATCATCCATACCCTCATTCTCACTTTGACTATCTAAAGTCAACACTCTTTCTACCTCTCCTTTTGCCTGGTCAGGAGCCAGCCTCTCTGTGTGTGGATCTATGTCCATCTTTTCAAGTATATCACTCAAATTTGGATAAGTGCTCTCATGACCTACAGAAAAATAGGGGTTAGAAGAAGTTTGTATACCTGAACTCACATGGAGAGAGGGTTCCTCATATGGCATGGGGCTTGAGGTTTTCTCCAAGGAGTGAGATGCTATAGTCTCTGAACTCTTACAAACATCTACTTTCTTTCCAGAAACTACAGGCTCCAGTATACCACTTTCAGGTTTTACACTAGACTCTGATGTCTTCAGTAATACTTCATTAGACACCATAGCTAGTATGTCACCGTCTTTAAGTGTTGATTGATGAGACACACCCTCAAGGTGGATAGACTCTGAAAGAACAATATTGGTTTGATCTTCAGAAAAATCAATCAAAGTCATTCCTTCCATATCATAGGGTTTCTCACTTGCAATTTCAGTCATCACAGAAGACCTTTCAGCATTATCAATCATAGTTCCTGAGTCATCCAACCTCTGACTAGATAGTTCTTGTGTTGCAGTGACTATGATCTAATCTATACTACTATTCACCACTGGTGCAATAGTATCTTCTGATGACTGCTTCCCTCTATCAACTACCTCCTCTTGTTCACCTTGAGCTGAAGCATCTTCAACAATGACATCCTTGTCAAATAGATATGCATGAAGTGATTGAAGTGCAACATGCTTAGGAAGTCCAAATTTCTTGTGCAATTCCTTTCTGACTGATACATAGAAGTACATCTTCATTAAATCAAGCCTTTGATGTAACAGTCCATATTCTCCAGGAAATGAAAGTTTGGGAACTCTTTCAATTAGAAAATCTAGAACAGGCCTGGAAAGCTTCACTTTTAGAGAAATAAGTTTCATAGACAGTCTGTATGTCAATGTTGTTTCCCATGAAGAATCAAGATCCAGATCTCTCTTGTCAGATACTGACATGGATATAGCCTTATTTGTAGAGACCTGCATAATGTTAGTTTGACTTGACACTGTGTGTGGGTGACAAATGAATCTTTCTCCTTGTTCTCCTAGTATAGTGAGTAACAAATTTATCTTGAGAAGACTCAAGAGGTGTAGACACAGAAGTGATCTTGGGATGAGATCCTTTTTCAATAGACACAATCTTTTGAGAGACATTATCCAGTAACTGTTTTCCCTTTTTAAGAACTACAGCCTTTTGGGAGACTGCAGCTTGGCTGTGACTAGTTGTTCCATCTCTTTATCCTAGCTTAGAAAGTTGAATTGCAGCCTTCAATTCTGCTCTCTCAGCAAGAGATATATTATCATCATCTTCACTAGAACTACTACTTGAAATGACAAATCTTCTCTTCCTTACAACTGATGTCTTTTGAGAACACCAGAGGTTGGCTTCTTTGAAACAATAGGCTATGGATCAAAATTTGGTTCTAGACTTGTTTCAGAGACTGTAATGTTTTTGGCTACTTGGGTAGACACAGGAGGGTTCTCCTCCAATTGAGATTCCTGAGTCATTTCACCACCAAAGAAAGAAGAATTATAGATAGTAGGAAGATGAGTTCTTAGAAGTACCTGAACATGATTTGGATAGTATAATGCAGGTATTTCATCTAGATTCTGTTCACTGTCCTTCTTTGTAATGTCAGAGAAAATTCTCTTTTGCTGTACATAAGAAGAAACACAATATTCTCTACTAAATCTAGCTTCAACATCAGGAATGAAATGGTTAATAAACAGTTGCATGAATCTATGATAATAAACCATATTCCTGTCATGATCTCTTGACCCGAGCTTAATAAACATCTGACTTAAGATAATGTTACCCAAATTAATTACTCTTTTATAAAGCAAGCTATATGCAATATATGATGTAACAGCAGTAATTTTTTGAAAAGAACTACATTTACCAGTAAAACATTTAGCAACTTGATCAAAGAAGAAAGACCATTCTTTCCTAAGAAAGGATCTATTTAACTGGCTCATGTTATCTAGAGGTCCATTATAACCTAGTTCAGATAACATAGTTCTCACATCATCATCAGATGGTACATTCTCAAAATTTGTACTAACAGGTAAGTGAAGTACTGAATTAACAACCGATTCAGTAATATCAAATGAGTCATGTCCTAAGTGTAGAACAATCTTACCCGATTGACTCTGAGTAGAATCAATTACCTCAGAATTCTCCCAAGCTTGTGAAACAGCTACTTGATTAATTTAAGGAGATGCTGTCAAGGCATAACTTAATGGTCCTTTCGCCATAAAGTCCATAATTGGGTGAAAATCAATTGACACCCCTTCCTTGTTGGTGATAGCTGCAACATGATTGTTCATCATAAAATCAAAGTCACCAAACTTAAAAGCTACTGATTTGGGTAGTCTTCGTTGAGTTGTCATTTTGATCTGAAAAGAACTTAAGAAATCTTTGAAATTGATTAGTGATTTTGAGAACTCTAGAGTGTTTTTGCTTTAGAGAATGAAATTAGAGAAAGCAATTACACGATTAGAATGTCAAAATAATTATATTTCAAAAATTCTTCAGACCCATTATCCCATATTGACACGTAGGTTGACAGGTGTCTGTCCCTGAAAAATACAGTTACCCACGACTTTTGGAAAATAAAATCCAAAATTAATTTCAAGTAAATTAAATCAAGGTAAAATCAAGATAAAAATCAATACTGATCAGCTTTCTTTTCCTGATGTGATTTTCTCATCAAGATAATCACACGATTCAATGTGATTTCTGAATAAAAAGAATTACTAATCCTGATGTGAACACACTTGTATTCCTGATCAATATCATCCTGATTCCAGAGACCAAATGGAGTTTCCACGTGGCATTTTCTTTTACCTGTAAAAGAAATAAATAAAATCTGAACAAAATCAATTGGTTAAATTCTTTCAATATTTCTTGAAAATACAAGAAATACAGTCACACATAATTATGACTGACTGCATTGATATCTCCCAAATGACTGTTCAGCTTCTCATGTCTTTCTATAAAAGAACCCGACGTCTTATGCCATTCTCCAAAACCTTTTCATTCTTTTCTCTTTCCATCATGACTTCCAACCCAAATCTTTATATGAACCCTAGCTTTTGGTTCATTACCTCTGAGAAGTTCTTTACTCTTGATGATCAGGAGCAAGTAAACTATCTCTTAGAAGAGATGACTTTTCTCATCGAGTCAGATATGGTTGGTCTTAACTCAGATGATTTCTACGAATCTCCTCTAAAACATCTACCAGTTGGATACAATTCTCCTCTAATCTCTTCACACCTTGAGGATGAAGAATTTGGCGAAGAGTCTGAGGTTGATCTTGATGGAGATGCTATTCATCTTCTTTAATAAGCATGAAGATGAGTCAGCTGCTTTCATTCAAGTCGCCCAGACAAGGAATCCAATCTTGAGATGCTCCTTGTCCTGAAGTCGATCGTTGAGGATTGAAGCAGTAACAACTTTAGACAAGAATAGAATTATCAGTAGTAATTAGACAAAAAGAAGAATTGTATTTCATTTCCATGTATGTAATGCTTTTGATTAATGAAAATACAAGTTTTCTTATTATCTACTTGTCTATTGTTGTTTATTGACTGACCTGAATAATTATATAAATTATCAGTATGCATGTGATAAAACTTGCAAACATAGACTTTAACAAAACTCAGAATTGAACCACTGAATAACATGAACTTCAGAATTTGAAACAGTAAGTCACACAAATTTCACAATCCTGATACTGACGATACAATCCTGATGTCAATACTGATTACGTCAGCATACTGATAGCAATCCTGATGTTTTATTAATAAGTCTATCATACTAAAATTTATCAAAGTAAAATGTTACAGCTTAAGCATTTAACAATCAAGTATAGATCCTGACAAATATATCAAGTCTATAAGCTGAAATAACATACCTTGCTACTTATGCAGATGTTAAAGATCTAAAAATTTAACATTCCTAACTCACTAACCAATCTAATGAATGTAGCCTCATCAAGTGGTTTAGTTAGAATATCTGCAAGCTGTTTGTCATTAGGAACAAAATGAAGTTCCACAGTACCATTTTCAATATATTCTCTAATAAAATGATACCTGACATCAATGTGCTTAGTCCTTGAATGTTGAACTGGATTTTCTGCAATTTTGATAGCACTAGTATTATCACAACACATAGGAATATTACTAAGTGTCATACCATAGTCCATCAACTGATTTCTTATCCAAAGGAGTTGAGCACAACAACTGCCTGTTGCAATGTATTCAGCTTCTGCAGTTGAGGTTGAAACTAATTGCTGCTTCTTGCTTGCCCAAGAAATCAATCTGTTTCCCAAGAATTGACATGTACCTGTAGTGCTTTTCCTGTCTATTTTACACCCTGCATAATCAGAGTCTGAATAGCCAATTAGGGAGAAATCAGATTCTCTTGGATACCACAAACCAAGATTTGGAGTTCCCTTTAGATATCTAAAAATTCTCTTCATAACAATTAAATGAGATTCCTTAGGATCACTTTGGAATCTAGCACATAAACAGGTAGAGAACATTATATCTGGTCTACTTGCAGGTAGATATAACAGTGAACCTATCATGCCTCTATAGCTAGTGTTATCAACACTCTTTCCCTTAGGATCAGAGTCTAGCTTAGTGGCTGTTGCCATGGGTATCTTTGCAATTGCAAAATTTTGAAAGTCAAACCTTTTTAAAAGATCTTTGATATACTTTGACTGATTAATGAAAATACCAGTCTCAATCTGTTTGACCTGCAAGCCTAAAAAGTAATTTAGTTCACCCATCATGCTCATCTGATACTTAGACTGCATGAGCTTGCTAAACTTAGCACATAACTTTTCATTAGTAGAACCAAATATAATATCATCAACATAAACTTGAACTAAAAGCAAATCACCTTTTATCTTTCTAAAGAATAGAGTTTTGTCAATTGTACCTCTTGTGAAGCCATTTTCAAGAAGAAATTTAGACAAAGTCTCATACCATGCTCTTGGTGCCTGCTTTAGTCCATAGAGTGCCTTGTCAAGTTTGTAGACATGATTTGGAAACTTTGGATCAACAAAACCAGGTGGTTGTTCCACATACACTTCCTCATCAAGCTTGCCATTAAGAAAAGCACTCTTTACATCCATCTGGTATACCTTGAATTTTGAATGAGCTGCAAATGCAAGAAACATTCTGATTGCTTCAAATCTTGCTACAGGTGCAAAGGTTTCATCATAGTCAATTCCTTTTTCCTGAGAATAACCCTTGGCCACCAGTCTTGTTTTGTTTCTTACAATCATACCAGATTCATCCAGCTTGTTTCTTAAAACCCATTTAGCACCAACAATAGATCTATCTTTAGGTCTTGGTACCAGTTTCCAAACTTTGTTCCTCTCAAACTCATTCAATTCTTCCTGCATTGCTATTACCCAATCAGGATCCTGTAAGGCTTCTTCAACCTTCTTAGGTTCATTCTTTGAGAGAAAACAACTATACAAGCATTCATTTTGAATTGATCTTCTAGTTCGAACACCACTATTTGGATCACCAATTATCAAATTCTCAGTATTATCCCTTATCCATTTTCTAACAGGTGGTAGATTGCTCCTGCTAGACTCTCCCCCTAAGTTAGTGGTATCTCTTGTAGAAGAACTTTCTCTGCCTTCAAAAGCTCCACCTTGATCAGTAGAATCAGTGGATTCAATACTGCTGCTAGTTTCTGATCTTCCTTCATTAGACTCTGAAGGATCAGTTCCTGATGAAGTAGACTCTGAAAGACTAGTCTGATCCTGACTAGTACTGTGTTCTCTTTGATAGGATTGCTCCCCCTCAACAGTAGCATTCCTTTGAGAAGCAATAGAGATTTCCTCTGGAGAACCTTCATCACCACTGGAGAGAATCTCAGAATACTTAAGATTTTCAAATTCCAGATTGTCATGGCTTTCATCAGTTTGCAAAATTCCAAACTTCTTATCATCAAATGCAACATGAATTGATTCCATAACAATGTGAGTTCTGAGATTGTATACTTTGAAGGCCTTTAATGCTGAATATCCTAGAAAGATTGCTTCATCCGATTTGGCTTCAAATTTTCCAAGTTGTTCTGGATGAACTTTCAAGACATAGCATTTACATCCAAAGATGTGAAAGTATTTCACACTTGGTTTCTTTCATTTGATCATCTCATAGGGAGTCTTACCATGAGCATTTACCAAGGTACAGTTTTGAGTGAAACATGCAGTGTTGATAGCTTCTGCCCAGAAATAGGTTGGAAGCTTTGCATCTGCAAGCATGGTTCTTGCTGCCTCTATAAGAGTTCTGTTCTTTCTTTCTACTACAACATTCTGCTGAGGTGTTCCAGGTGCAGAAAACTGTTGAGTAATTCCTTTGTTTGCACAATACTCCTCCATTGTTGAATTCTTAAATTCTGTACCATTGTCACTTATGAGCACTTTGACCTTGTACTCAGAGCTATTTTGAATATTCTTGACAAGTTCAATGATTTGCTGAGGAGCTTCATCCTTGTTGTGTAGAAAGAATACCCATGTGAACCTTGTGTAATCATCCACTATAACTAGAGCATATCTTTTCTTGCTGATAGACATAATGTTTACTGGACCAAATAAATCAAGATGCAGCATGTGAAATGGTTCAGTAATTGAATTTTCTGTCTTGCTCTTGAAAGTGGTTCTTCTTTGTTTTCCAAGCTGACAAGCATCACAAAGTCCATCTTGCACATAATTTGCCTGAGGTAGGCCTCTCACCAGATGGTGCTTAACAAGTTGATTAAGCTTCTTGAAATTGAGATGTGAGAGCTTCTTGTGCCCGTTCCAGCTTTCATCATTTGATGCCTTGCTGTAAAGACATCTGACAGTTCCTTTAGATGTGTCACTCAAGCTGGCTTCATATATGTTACCATGTCTCTGACCAGTCAGAACAATGTCTCCGTTCTTCATATTCAAGATTTTGCATCCTTCACTGTCAAAGATTGATTGGTAACCCTTATCACCCAGTTGACTTATGCTTAAAAGTGTGTGTTTCAAGCCTTCAACCAGTGCTACGTTTTCTATGATGACATTTCCCAAAATAATTGAGCCATATCCCAGAGTTTCTCATTTGTTGCCATCTCCAAAGGATATAACTGGGCCAGCTTTCCTCTCAAACTTTGTAAGCAGGGAGTTCTTTCCAGTCATATGTCCAGAGCATCCACTGTCCAGGATAATTGAATGCTTCTTTCCAGTGCCCTGCAAACAAAAAGTATCTAGTTAGAATTTTTTAGGACCCAACTTTGATTGGATCCCTTCTTACTAACTTTTGAATCAACAGGCTTTGAAGATTTTTCTTTTAATTTACCTGTTGCAGAGTCAACCTTAGACTTTGATTTCACAAACTGTTTGTGACTAGGAGTTTCAGATTTTAGAGAATAATAGTCATAATACAGTTCATGATATTCCTTACACATATAAATGGAATGAAGTAAACTACCACAATGATAACAGGGTTCTTGTGGTTGGTATTGAATTCTCTGAGTCTTGGGGAATCTGGACTCAGTTTTTCAAGAAGGTTTTTGATTGCAGTCTAGGGCCAAATGATTGTGATTTCCACATTTATAGCATTTCTTCCTAGGTGCATCAGGTACATTCTTGTAATTATTCTCTTTGTTAATACCTTCTTTTCCATTCCTATTTCTTCTGATCTTGCTAGACTCTGAAATACCTTCTAGTCTCTGTTTCAACTGAGACTTAGATAGAAAACCTATGTTGACATTCTTAGATTTTTCTAACACTCCCTCATCTGAATTGCTATTGTTAATTCTTTTGTGCACAACTGGGGTACCTTTAGAATCAACAAATTTAACATGTTTAGGTTCAGAAGCTATCTTCTTACCTTCAGACTTAGATGTGCTAGCTTCAACTTTAATATCATGATTGACAATAGCTACAGTATCTTCTTGCCTAGCCTTATCAAAACCTAAACCATTAACTTTACCAAGAATTTGATTTTCAATGATTTCTTGAGTCTTTTTACCAGAATTGTTAATGGTTTTAATCACATCTCTCTCTTCCTCTAGTTCTTTTCTGACATAGTCATAAGCCTCAAGAATAACACTATAATCATGCTTAGCTTTATCAGAACTTAACCTATATTCTTCCATTTGAATTAACTCAGATTCAAGAAAATTATTTCTACTAACTAATTCATCATTATTAGCCTTAAGTTCATCTTTTTCACTAGCAAGAATTTTGAAATTAGTCATAAGATTCTTAAACTCAACATGAATAGATCTAATATCATCAGAATCTAAGTTATCAAATGAATCAAGAGAGTGAAGTGATACCTTAACAGAAGATGAATAAGTTTTCTTTGGAGATCCAGGCTTGTCTGAAGCACTTGCCATCAATGCAATGTTGTCATAATCCAATTCATCTTCAGAATCACTGGAGTCTGCCCAATCCTTCCGTGTGACCATGAGTGCATTACCCTTCCCTGAATTCCTAGGCTTCTTGCACTCACTAGCAAAGTGTCCAAGCTCACTGCAGTTAAAGCACTTGATCTTGGCTTTATCAAGCTTGATAATTGTACTCTTGCCTTTGTCACTCTTCTTCTCCTCTTTCTTCTGAAAACAGCCTTTGCTAAATCTTCTCCTGTTGAATCTTCCTTTCTTGAAAGCTTTAGCAAACATAGCAAAGAGTTCTTGCATCTCTGATTCAGAATCATTATCTTCAGAGTCTACATCTGCAGTCTCTGACTCAGAACTTTCTTTGCTCTTCTTCTTCCTCAAGTCTCTTTCAGTAAATTTAGACTTTTCTTCTGGAAGCTTCTTTGATTCAGATTGAGCAGTAAGTGCAACAGTTTTCATCTTTCCTTTACTCCCGCTCTTTTC
Source organism: Saposhnikovia divaricata (assembly GCA_036435485.1). Classification (NCBI taxonomy): domain Eukaryota; kingdom Viridiplantae; phylum Streptophyta; class Magnoliopsida; order Apiales; family Apiaceae; genus Saposhnikovia; species Saposhnikovia divaricata. The sequence continues at coordinate 682,915 of JAZHRN010000145.1, read as the reverse complement.
TGCTGCCTGTCAAGTTCATAAGCTCTCAATTTTCCATAAACTGCTTCTAATGATATTTCATCCAGATCATTAGCTTCCTCAATTGCAGATATCTTCTCATTGTAGAAATCAGGAAGAGCTTTCATGAACTTAGTATTCATATCCTCCAAGTCATAATATTTACCATGCATGGCCATCTCATTGATTAGTTTAGTAAACCTATCAAAGGTGTTAGTAAGTGACTCACCAGACTTGGATTCAAAGTACTCATACTGTTGTATGAGAAGTGTCCTCATATTCTTCCTGACAGGTTTTGTTCCTTCACAGTGAACCTTTAGATTGTCCCATATCTCCTTAGCAGTTTTACAAGAGAGAACATAGTTAGTGAGAACAGAATCAAGACTGTTGAATAGTATGTTCTCACTTTAGCATCCTTAAGAACGTTCTCCTTTTCCTTATCTGTCCATTCAGATTTAGGCTTCTCTGTTGTATGTTCTGGAACAACTTTTCCTTCGACAGTTGCTTGAGGAACAAGCCTTGTTGGAACAAAAGGCCCATCTCTGATTCTGTCAAGATAATCAGGATCTGTTGCTTCCAGGTGATGCAACATCTTCACTTCCCATAAAGTATATTCGTTTCTCTTGAGCATAGGGATCTTAGTATTACCATCCTTGTAACCAGACATGATTGCAGATCTTTATGATTATTCAAAATCAACCTGCTCTGATACCAATTGTTAACTCGAATAACTTGTAGAAGGGGGGGGTTGAATACAAGTTATATAATCGTGTCTGATTTTTGCTTGATTATATGAATAAGAACAAACGAATGAATCAAACTTTATTTGTATTAAATAAATCAAATACAAACTCTACCAAAGGTGTACAATACCTTTAGCAGCTGCTGACAATACAAATCTCTCTCTCTGTTTGTTTCGAACTCTCGAATACAAACCTTATACAGAGCTTCACACAATATGCACTCTACAATTCTCAATTTGCTCTTTTTACAATGATATTGAGAGAGTATTTATAATGCTACCTATCAACTAATAACAGAATTATAATCTATCTATGACAATGTTCTGCCGTCCAGTTGATAGTTTCCATCAATAGAGAATTCGTTTGCTTCACAATATCTTCTTGCTTGTTCTCCAAACAAAGATCCTGTTTTATAGCACTTGCCAGTTTCTGTAGCATCCATAATGACATCATCAGTAACACGACTAATATCAGGATTTCTCATTGCATCAGGATCTGATCATCCCATCAGTATTTGATCAGGATCTGACTTGCTGTATCAGGATCTGCTCTTAATTCCTGAAATGTAGTCTTTGACGCACTGTTCCTGACTAAACTCTACAGATTACTGTCTAACACATATATCCTATACAAAGTGCTAAATCCTTTATAAGATCAGGATTTACAAGAAGCATAAGCAAAATTCTATTCTCAACATCACAACTTATGAATTATTCCTAACAACGATTAAAATCAGCCTCGGTTTTGACACTACCAGATGATACGGGAAATTTTGTAATCTATAGTGATGCTTCCCATAAGGGTTTAGGATGTGTATTGATGCAGCATGGAAAAGTAATTGCTTATGCCTCCCGACAGTTAAAAGATTATGAGGTAAGATACCCAACTCACGATCTCGAATTAGCTGCGATTGTTTTTGCACTTAAGATTTGGAGACACTATTTATATGGGGAAAAGTGTTAGATTTACACGAATCATAAGAGTTTAAAATATATCTTCACCCAGAAAGAATTGAATATGAGGCAGAGACGATGGTTAGAATTGATCAAGGACTATGATTGTTCGATTACTTACCATCCAGGGAAGGCCAATGTGGTAGCAGATGCACTAAGTAGAAAAGAGAGACTTCACCTGGTAGTAACATCGAAGGAATTGATCAAAGAAATTGAGAGATTCGATTTGGAGATTAAGATTCCTGTCCAAGCCAATGAGAGAGTATATGAAATCTCCTTACAACCAGAGTTGATCGAAAAGATTCGTCGTTGTCAAGAGAAAATGATGGAAGAAGAGAGGGATCAGTTAACAGAAGAAGAATTTCAGAGTCCAAAAGATGCTAAATGAATTAAAAGATTTGCCTCTAGAATTTGGATACCAAATGTTGCAGAACTAAAGGAAGAGATTTTGAGCGAAGCACATAGCTCGAAGTACTCTATTCATCCCGAAAGCACGAAGATGTATCAGGATATCAAGCAAAACTATTGGTGGCCTAACATGAAAAGAGAAATTACAGACTGGGTAAGTAAATGTGTAACTGTCAGAAAGTGAAGGCAGAACACCAACGACCAAGTGGACTTTTACAACCCTTAGAGATACCCGAGTGGAAATGGGAGCATATTACCATGAATTTTGTCATAGGATTGCCCCGAACTAGAGCTAGCCATGATGCAATTTGGGTTATTGTTGACCGACTCACTAAATCTGCGCATTTTATACCAATTAGTGATAAGTACTCCATTGAAAGATTGGTGAACATATACCTAAAGGAGATTGTGGTTCGTCATGGAGTGCCTGTTTCAATTGTATCTGACAGAGATGCCCGCTTTACTTCTCGATTTTGGAAAAGTTTTCAAGAATGTCTTGGCACGAAGTTAAATCTGAGCACTGCATATCATCCCCAAACTGACGGACAAAGTGAAAGGACAATTCAAACAGTTGAGGATATGTTAAGAGCCTGTGCACTGGATTTCAAAGGAAGTTGGGATGATCATTTGCCCCTGGTTGAGTTTGCTTACAATAATAGTTACCACTCCAGCATAGGTATGGCACCATATGAAGCCTTGTATGGAAGAAAGTGTAGATCACCTCTATACTGGGATGAAGTAGGAGAAAGGAAGATACTAGGACCAGAACTGGTTCTACAAACCAAGCAAGCAACAGAAGTTATTCGAAAATGGTTAGCTGCAGCTCAAGATTGACAGAGAAAGTATGCAAATCAAAAGAGAAAAGACAAAGCATTTGAAGTGGGAGATAAAGTATTGCTGAAAGTTTCACCTTGGAAGGGAGTAATGAGATTCGGGAAGAAAGGCAAGTTGAGCCCCAGATATATAAGACCTTTTGAGATTCTCAAGAAGATAGGACCACTAGCTTATCAGTTGGACCTACCTCCAGACCTTCAGCATATCCATCATGTGTTTCATATTTTCGTGTTAAGAGAGTATCATTCTGATTTCAGACATGTTTTAACCTACGAACCAGTGGAAATTCGTCTTGATCTGACATACGAAGAACAGCCAGGACAGATCCTAGACCACAAAGTGCAAGAATTAAGAACTAAGCAAGTGAATTTGGTAAAAGTACTCGGGAGAAATCACCAAGTTGAGGAAGCCACGTGGGAACTAGAAAGCGAAATGCGGAATAAATATCCTGAATTGTTTAGTGCGTAATATTGATTCCGAGGACGGAATCCTATAAGGAGGGAAGACTATAATAACCACGAATTTTCGAATAAGTTTTCTACTCAATATTTAAACTTTATTTAAGAGCGATGCATTAGTATATTTTAATTAGTACTTTTTTATAAATATATAAGTAAATATTACATTATATTATATTTATTTATATTAGGAATAAATATATGGAAATAGGATTTTAGTTTTACTGGATTGATATTAAATTAGAGTCTCGTTTTAACTGGCCAGCAAGGGAGAAATGGAATGATACGTATTAAAAGATTAGGGGTGTTGTGTTGGTTGGTTAGGGGGTAACCACGTAACATAAACGTGGTTTAGTGGGTAATCCAGCTATTATTATTGGCGCAGAAGAGGAACAGATCAGGGGGTACATCACTTCTTCACAAAACAAAACAAAAGAAAATTCAACTCCTCTTTTTCTTGTTCACCTACCATCTCCTCTAGCTTTTATTGTCTCTTTTAAACCAAACAAAATCCGGCCACATATAACCTCAAGTGGGTTATTTTTTTTCTTTTATTTGTTTTGTTCGATTTCGTTTCTGGAGGCTCGAATTTGTACTTAGTTCTTGTTTTGTTTTATTTTCCGATCGGTTGATTGCTTGAATGGAGTGATTGGTGGGATGAAATCGGAAATAAACAGGGGGATGGGTGTTGCCGTGTGTTGTCGGAGAAGAAGAAAGGAGGAGATTGTGATTGGGAACTACGGTTTTGGGGGGAAACGTTGTTGATTTTGGTCGAAGAACCACCACCGATTGGTGGTGGTGGTGGTTAACAGTTAGTGGGATGGCAGACGGGGGAGACGGGGAAATTATGGAGAGAGAGAGAGAGAGAGAGAGAGAGAAAGAGAAGAGAGAGGGAGAGAGAGGCGGGTTGGAGAAGAGAGATTCAGGGGAGGTGGCGCGGCGGTGGTGGTGGCAGGTGGGCCCCACGCGCCGTGATTGCAAATAAAAACAATAATAACCTAGCAATAAAAACCGATGGTCGAATATTTTAATCGGGATATATATATATATATATATATATATACATATATATATATATATATATAAGGGGTTCAATTAATTTAATTTGGAATATTTTAAATTTGGGGTATTATTTAAAATGGTTGGTAATAAATAGTTTAATAGAAACGGTATAATTGATTAATTAGTTAAATAGAAATATTTAGCGATTATCCGGACTATTTTGATTAACCGGATCGAATCAGATTATTTTAGAAGTAAAAATCGAGATTAAAAAATGGATTATTGCCGTTATATTCGGTAACCCTATTTTTCATTTTAAGCGAGATTTTCGGATATTAAAATAGTACATATTTTCTAGACTTGATCCCTGAGTTCGAAGAAGAGTTATTATCCGGGAATTATTTTCCGTTACTTATTTTAGAGATTTTCAGGAAATATTTTAGTATTTAAATATTATATTATCAATCCCGGAAGTATTTTATTTTGGCGAATCGCTCACATTTTTCTGGTTGCCATTTTTAGAGCATAATTCTCGAGCCGTAGATCGAAGTCAAGTTCACGGGTAAAGTATAAATTTTATCTACATTCACTGCACTTCGAGATCGAGGCAAGTTCCTTCTGACCCTCACTCTTTTTAAAATATTTCGAGAAATGCTGAGATATTATTCTATTAAAATATTTCTAAGTTGCCAAGGTCATTATAAATTCATTTTTTGATATATCCTGTTTATACAAATGTTGATTTAGAAATTTTAGAGACTGTCCTTAAATTATTATAAGCTCATAAAACGTACTTTGATTGAACTCTAGGGCATCTTATTTGTTCAAGATGGCCCTAAAGATTATTTCAGCTATAACTACGCTCATATATCGAAGTAGTTAAATTTTATTGTCTTCAATCGGATCTATTATTCAGATCTGATAAATTTTATTTCAACATTCCAATTTGATTCATTGTGCGAATCAAAGTAAATACACTCAGAATAGAGAACAGAAGAATAGATTATCATCAGAATTTCCTCTAAAATACCTACTCCTGCGTATTTGAAGGTTTTCTTTCTGAATCGAGTCGTTCTTATCATTTCAAGACGACTCCACATGATTTATCCTAATCAACGAAGCTTACTTGTTCAAGGTTGTTACTTTATTGTCTTGTATTGACATCGTGTCAATATAATAAATTAGTTCTTTTGAAAATATTGTGACGGCCTATTGTTCAGGTCAATCTCATACAAAGTATAGACTGGCGGTCGGCCAGAATCGAATAGGAATCCAAACCAATCAAATTCTTCGGAGAAATAATCATGTAATCCACTGGTTAACATGGGAGTGGCCCATGGGTTTTCTTTCAGATCAACATGAGGAATAAACTCGTGGTATCGAAAGAGAAATATTAACATTTTGGTACAAAAGTTGCCAGGTTGACTTTTCAACCAACTTTTTGCTAGCAAAATGATATGGTGATACTTGCGACATAGTAGTGATCATGCTATGGGGTATCACGGGTGTGCGGTACTTGCGACACAGCGGTTGATCGTGCTGTGGGGTATCGTGAAGGCGGAAGACCAGTATCTCAATCTTTTAAATTCCAATTTCTTTTACTCAGAGATAAGTTATTTGGTCTATCAGCAAGTATTAACAGGGCACTTTGCCTGCATACGAGTATCTTTCATAAATCGAATTATTATCTTTCCACACTTCATGGTTAGTGAGAGAGCAAGTCAGTGGACTTGCTGGGCATACAGTTGCTCATTATTGTTGTTAATAATATTTTTTTCAGTGAAGACGGAAAAAGGCGAAACCTCTCGTTACAAGGCCAAGGGGAAGGAGGAAATGCACTAAGGCACTGAGCTGGACTAGAGTGTCTACCTCAGAGGTGACGACCATATCAAAGACTACTAGCAGTTTCGACATGTTTATTGATATAATGTGTACAAGTAATATGTTGTAATAATTCAGAGATATGTCGATGCTTGGACGTGTGGATTGGAACCCCTTGTTGTTACGATAAAACTTTTAGGTTTATTATGTATTGTAATGTATTTTGTATAAGGCATGTATTGATGGATCGTGGCGACCTAAATCTACAAATAGTGGATTTGGGGGCGTCACACTATAAATACATAATTCTCGTACTTTATTTTTCATAACTTTACTTCTTCACTAAAAAAAATTTTCCTATCAAAAGATGAATCCAAATAATCCTCTACCTTCAAATTCTCAAAATTCAAACCCACAATTTCCATACCCATATCCAAATTCCTATTTTCCAAACCCAAAAAATTATAATTTTAATTCTCCAAATCCGAATTCTCAATACCAATTTCCACATTCTCAGAATTCTCAATATCCATTTTCATGTCCCCAAAATTCTCCATACCAATTTCCATTTCCTCCATTTTCAAATCCACAATTTGAAACCCAACAATCACCTACCAAATAATCAATATTCTCCATATTCACAAGTTCCCGCCTTTAATAACCCAAATTTTATTGATCTTAACGATGATTTTGAGGAAACTGAAGATGTTCAAGAAATTAGTGATTAGTGGAAGTGGGTTGAAGATAAAATATTAATAAGTGCATGGTTGAATGTGTCAACTGATCCATTGGTTGGTACAGATCAAAAAGCTGAAGCATTTTGGGAACGAATTCATCAATATTGTGAAGAATATAATCCTGGTGTCATCAAGAGAGGAGTTGTGGCTATGGAAAAAAGGTGAAGCGGGTTAAACGATGGTGCTCAGAAATTTGAAGCGTGTTATGAAAAGGCAATAAAGCTAGGGGAGCGGTTCAAACATGGAAACTATATCTGAGAAAGCTCATGAACTTCATTTAACTACATAACTTTGATAAGCACTGGTTTGAGCTTCGTAGACAGCCCAAGTGGAAAACTCCTTGAACTACTGAAAGTTCAAAAAGAACTAAATTAAGCAATTCTGGAAATTACTCATCATCGGGAAATAACGATACACCAACAGATGAGAATGTTGTTGAATCTCCGATCCGTCCTAAAGGTACGAAAGCGGTTAAAAAGAAGGGAAAAGGGAATGCAAGAATGGTAGCACTACGCCATAGATGGCCTATTGCAACCTTTTGGCATGGGTGTTACCATCTTGGATGTTACCATAGCTATGAAATTTTTGAGCTATCGCAATCTTGTGATTGTGGGTGTTACCAAATTCACAAAAGTATGTTACTTTAGTTATAAAAGGTGTTACAGTGGGCAACACCATGAGATGTGTTACCATAGAGTATTCATGAACAAAATTTTTATTTTATTTAAAATTAATGATTTAATAATTATATGACTTTAAAAATAATTAATTTTAACAAAATCGTTGAAGTAATCATTTTAAAACGTAATAGTCCATCAAATAATTGAATCAATCATACTTTTTAAATATTTTTTTCTGTTTTCATTTTTTATATTTAATATCATATGTTCCCAGGTGGTTCAGGTGCAGGTGCAGGGAGTTTTTCTTGGTGGTACCTAGGGGTATGGTAGGTAAGTCCCGTGTGGATAAAGCCATGGGCTCAGGTATTGCTTGGAACGTTATCGCATATCCTTTTGATTCCTTTGTTTATTTCACACACCGTATATGTCGAGCACATAGCCGAGGGTCTTCACGGAAACAGCCTCCCTACCCTAAAACGTGGGGGCATGGTCTGCGTACAACCTACCCTCCCCAGACCCTGTTCTGAGCGGGATATACTGGGTACGTTTGGTTTGGTTTGGTTTTTTATACTTTTTAAATATTAAAATATTTTTAATAAATTTAGAATGAAAAGATTTCTAAAATAAAGTGATATTGAAAAATTATTAAATTTTGATTAAAATCATTAAAAAATTTAATAGAGAAAATAATAGTTTGTATAAACTTTGAATTATTACAAATAATTAAATTAATAGATTTAATAATTATAATCTAATATCAAGAAATTTAAATAAATTTATAATATATTTAAAAAAAAAAGAGAAAAGTACAGTGAATTATTGAGGAGAGTTGAGTAGTGAATTATTGAGGAGAGTTCGGCAAACGAGACAGAGATCGGCAAAACGAAAAATTAGAATCGGGAAAGATTAGCCAAATACAAATCGGGGAAATTGGGGGAAAAACATAAGTCTCTCGCTACTCTCACATTTCTCAATTCTCATGCCTCTCTTGCCTCTCATTTCTCATTCAATTAGGATTCAATTATGGTTTGAGCTGGGTTAATGGAAGCTTGATTCCATGATTCAATTAGGATTCAATTAATGGAAGTTGTGTTGCATACTTCGATGTGTATTTGTAGCTCTCTATTTGGATTTGTGTTTGTATCTCTCTCCTCCCCTCTCTCTGTCTCTCTCTGCATCTCTCCCTCTCTCTCCCCCTTTCTCTATATCTCTCTGTATCTCTCCCCCCTCTCTCTCTCTCTCTCTCCCATTCTCTCTCTATCTCTCTCTTCCAGTATCACTGTCTCTCTCTACCCCTGTCTCTTTATGTATCTCTCTTCCTCTCGCTCTCCCTCTCTCTCTCTCTCTCTCTCTCTCTATCTCTTTCCCTCTCTCTGTCTCATTCTCCATCTCTCTTTCCCTCTGTCTCTCACTCTTATTTGTGTTTGATGTTAGCTTAACAAGTCTTTTTTTTCATGTGCAGGTGCGATTTTTGAAGGTAGCTAGACGAGTATTACCTAAGGTACTAGATTAGTTGTCACATTGATTTGTTAAAATGATGAAGATTTTTTTTGTAAATGTCATGATGTTGTACTTCAAGAATTGGTTTATGAGAATCATTTTGCTTGCAGGAAAGAAGCAGCTCTGCAACAAGGGGAGGTCAGTACTAAGCTTGCAAATATATACTCGAATTATCTGCATGCTGTGTTTTAGTTTTAAGCACAATCTTAATATTGTATGTGTAAGGACATAATTTTGCAGATTGTGGCAGTCTGCTTCCAATAAGATTTAGAATATGCAAATTCCTTTTTTTTTGGTGTAATGTCATTGTTAATCTATATTTATTTGCTTGATCTTAGACAATATGTCACTACATCTTTATTTAGCCTAGAATGTATATGATGATAGTAGTTTAAAATTTATCAGAAAAATGTCAATATTTCAGGATGCTCTTAAAGGTGTACAACAAAGTTATGGTACAGAAGGCACCGGTAATGAAGTTGAGTTGCTTCGAGCAGAAGCTGAGGTATGCCAACGTTCATGTCCTATCATTTGATTATTGTTCAACTACTATTTATGACAATTCAATCTTTTGTGTGCTGAAAAGAATGCAAGGGAGGCAGCGACATCTGCATTTGAACAACTTAAATATGTTGCCTACGAAGTTAATTCACTTAGAACAATGACACAAAGAAGTATGCTAACTCAAGAAGAGATGGTAAGTGTATGGGTCAACTTGGTTGGGTATACATAACTTTCTTCAAATGTATGCTAATATGTTGTAAAATATATTGCAAAATCTTAGGAAGAGGTTGTTCTCAAGAGGTGCTGGCTAGCTCGCTATTGAAGTTTATGCAATCATGTTTGTACATTATGTATTCATCGGAAGCTCACATCCATTATAAAGACCCTATTCCATAATGTAACCGAAGTGTGCTAAAGTCATGGGAGATTAGACAGATTATAAGAGTGAGTACAGTTTTTGCCTGTGCACAGAATATGTACTCAACTAGTTAGGAAAAAAACAAGAAAAGAAAATACTAAACTCGCAAGAATTATATTTGGGGTGTTTTTTCCTTAAAAAATGTATGACACGGAAGGAGATACTCATGTTACGGTAGATATTAGGTGCAAACCTTTAAAGAAAACCTTTTACTTTTAGAACATGTACATACTCATTATAGATCAAACTGTCATCAACTGATATTTAGTAACATCGGCTCAAGATTTTAGCACCAGGACTTCTGATGATTTAAATTGTAATGTCTTGCAGGTGTTCATTCAGAGCTAGCTGCAGCGAGATATGAATACTGGTCAATTTGAAGTTAATTTGATGATGGTAAGAATTGATTAGTTGTCATATTTGAAGTTCAGATTTATTCCTTTTTTTGTATTAATTGAGCAGTTCTGGTCCCGTTTGATCCCCTTCCTTGCTCAGTTCTTTACTTAATAATAACAGTAAACTTGGTCTTTATCCCTTTTTTGTGCCAAGTTGACATAAATCAATGATATATATCACTCTAGTATATGGATGAAGTTTTGTATCTGACATAGGCTCTATTTTAACATCAGTAGTAGTAAACATCAGATACAATGATTGCTTGTGCAACATTTTTGCCGTGAATCGGATCAGACATATTGTCCGCATATGACCTTATAGGTTAGCTGTTTTGTTTGTTGGAGCATGATGTTATGTTTTTTGTTGAGACTCACATAGGATTTATTTTGGTTGTTTTGTGTTTATTTTCCAGTGCTTACGGATCGTATCAACCCTATGAGATTATGGACATGGAATGCCGATATTAAATTATATGGTGGCTAGCTAGAACTGTAAGATATTTTTGTAAGCAACAAAATATAAAAGGTAAGTATTTATATGTGTTGTTTGCTTGCTTTGAGGACCTCCCAGGTATTCATTTTTAATCAACTTATTTTTGGTAAATGTGTGGATACACATTTATCGATACTATTCATTCCTCTGCAGTGCTAACTTTTGGAGGACATGCATATAAAGTTAATGAAGACATGGAGATTCCAGCTCGTAGTTCTGATGCTACTTCTTGAGAATTTTGTAGTGGCTGAGAATGAGATGGATATGGACCTTGAGGACATCAAGAAACAGGAACAATATTTTAAAAGTAACTTCAATGGATCGGTAATATAATGCTACTAGTAGTGACATAGGAGCTGTTATCTGCTTCTTGTACTTCTTTGTTTTAGTTTATGTTCTTTAGTGCTGGTGGATTTTATGTAGTTGTTGGTTACTTGACTGGTTATGTTGTTGGTGAATTAAGTTTCAATCAAGTTTTATATAACACACACTTTAATATTTTATACATTATAAAAAGTATTATTTATATTATATAAATAAATTATATTCTGTGCATTAATTTTAATATTTAATTTTGTTATAAAATTTTACATATAATCAATTTTTAAATGAATTTAAATCATTAAAATAACCAAATAGATTTGATATGAAATACATCTTAAATACTTAGAGTCTAAATTTTTTTAATATTTCGGTTTTAATAATACAAGGTTATTTGTTATACGATGCACCAATGACTTTTATATAAAATGTATTACATTATGAAATATATTATAGTATAGATTATATATATATATATATATAGATATAGATATATATATATATATATATATATATATATATATATTCGGATTTTTTTTCGGGTTTCGGGTTCGGATCGGGTTTGGATCGGTTTTTGGGTTTCGGATCGGGTTTTGAATCTGGATCAAATCCAAATCCAAAAAATCGGGTTCCGGTTATCCAAAATTTCGGGTTTTGGATTGGGTATCCGTCGGATCGGATTTTTTAGCCATCCCTAGCTCTGCACTACATCCAAGGCAAAACCAAAACAAATCTTATACTATAATATACGTAACAAATACGTAGAATACCGTATAAGTACATAACAATACACAAAAATACATCAAAATACGTATAAACCCAGTGGCATTGTCAGTAACATACCAAAAAGGACATGGGCTTACCGGTAAAATCATGCTGAAAAGCTCTTCAGGATGTATCATTTATATAGATAGACTATGACTGTGTAATAAATGCAAGTAACTTAGTTGATGTTCCCACAAATCTAGCTATCTTTCAACTCTACCATGGCTTCCAACAATTGGTACACATACTCTTTCTCTTTTTCTGTATCTTTGTAATTTCCTTTCCAGATTTATTTGTTAGGGGTGCTTTCTTTTCTAAAGGGTTTAGTAGAACCCTAATTTTCTTGAATTGTAATTTCTTATACATAAATTGCTACAGTTTTAAGGGTAATTTTCCCATTTGGTGAATTGGGGAACCCCTTTCGGTACTCGTGTGTATAGATTTAATTCTTTGGCGTGTCAATTTGTCTTGGTTTTGAAATTTCTTATGATATTGTTGGGGGGAGTGGGAAGAATGGGAGGAAATTCATATTCGGAAAAGTTGTCTTCTTTCTGAAATTTCGTATGATATTGTTGTATATATGGTTTTTTTTTTATATCAATAAAATGCTTTTTAGCTGTTGATATGTGAGATTCTGTGAGGGTTGTGTCAGGGGCAAGAATGAGATTTGCACACACTGCTGTTGAAAAATGAAGCCTACTTGAGAGAACCACCTTTTCATTTTATGTCCATGAAAACCCAACTCTTGATGTTTCTTACGTAGCATGAACTCATACTATTTGAGAAGTAGTAGATATCAAGGAACATCTTTCAGTATTTTACGTAGGAGTGTGCAAAGTGAGAAGTAAGATAAAGTAAGGGAGAACGAAGCTATTGAGCGGGAATGCAACTGCAGAAGCAGCCTCTGTTACTGCTCATCTATTATGCACTACTTCCTTTATCCCAAAAAAAATCCTTTGTAGTTATGTTCTGTTCCTCGTGTGCTACCATTTCCTTCCTTCCCTTCTTTTTTATCACAGAATCACATAACCTATTGTCACTGGGTTCCAACTTGCTCTCTTCATGCATCCCTGTCACCGGGTTCCAACTTGCTCTCTTCATGCATCCCCGTGCAAAAAGAAATTTAAAATTTTGGGGAGATGCCAAAGATCTTATATCCTGCAGAACTGTCACACAGGGTTAATCAGGGTCTCAATCATTTCAAGTTTCAATTAAAGCTGAACTCCAAGATAGATGGTATAGAGCAAGGATGCATTAATCGAATCAAAAGGAGTTGCCACTGGTTCCCTACTTTTTAAGTGAAATTGATATTCTCCAGTGTGAGATTCCTTGATTTATAGTTGCCATGATTTTTTGCTGAGGATTAAGTTGAGATTACAGTCTTCATATTTTGTTTTGAAATCTTTGATCCTTATGATAAAATTAATAGGAGATTACTATTAAAAGTTGGCATTTATAAGATGAAGCATTCTTGTTCCACCGATGCTACCATAATGCTAGCACGTGGAGCCACAAAGCCATAGAGATGCCATGGTGTTTATGGGTCCATAATCCGTAGCCGCGATAGCATTAACAATATAAATTTGCACACATTTACTTAAACACGCAGGTCCTCATTTTTTGATATATAGTTACATGTACATATGTTGCTTAAATATTACTCCCTCCGTCCCAAATCATTTATCTCATTTGACTTTTTTGTGGTCAAGTTGACCGAATTTTGACCACCATTTACGTATTATCTTTTAATAATTTATAAAATAAGAAAAATACATCTTAAACTAGATTAAATGTACTTTCTAATGATATAACTTTTATCATAATTTTATTTATATTATATATGTAATATTTGGTCAAAGTTCGATCAATTTGACCATAAAAAAGTCAAATAAGACAAAATATTTGGGATGGAGTATATAGCTTTATTGTTATCAACCTAGTTCTCCACACATGCACGGTACTGGTAAAGATCCTAAAATACTACAAAATAAAATATATCACATTCAATGGTTATCCTATGTAAGTGTAATTGTTATATGAAACTGTCTCAAAAAATACATTACTAAAGTGCTTTCGCACATTTTTAATGATCTAACTAAACTTAAATTTATATGAAAATCATACAAAAACATATGTACTTGGTTGTTTATAAGTATATCGAATTATCTAATTATTCTTTTAAAATCAATTTATAGCAATGTAATATGCATATTACGTAATTTAGTCAACTAATTTTCTTTTGTGGGTGATTTCCTCTCTATAGACCATAGACACAGGTTACTAATAAACACATGACATTCTTAGTAGAACAGTACATTGTAGTACTAGTAAACAATGGTATCTAAACACTGGAGAGATGTGAAATTTTAACTAGTGCTATAACTTGTTAGTGTTATATATGTTTCTCTAGAATTTAGGATACACAAATTGATTTCTTGGTGCAAGTAGAATGAATGGTTAGATAAACATTGTATTTAGAATACGAATATACAATAAGAATTGTATTTAGAAATTAGAGTGGATGGGTTTGCTAGAAAGGTAAAGACAATGATAAGTAATGATATATAGACATGTGAAATTCAAACCAGAACTTCTACTCGAATGAAAGGTTTAAAGCAAGTTAGCCCCGTCCAAAGCTTGTACTAAAGGTGTATTTATAACATGCTTATAGTCGTGCTATTGAAAACTTTCAGCTCGAGGGAGAACGTTCATAGAATAAAAACATATTGGTATATTTCTATTTGTATTCAACTTGACATAAGTTGGGCCCTCAAATCTGAAATTTTCAGCATTTTTAGTAGAACGGTACATTGTAGAGTTTTGTGGCTCCCTCAATGTTATGACATGACTGTCTAAGCAGGCAAACGTGATATCTTGCATATTAGAAGATCAAATTTATATAAGTACAGTTTAGTATAGAGCTACTGGAGCTATTGGCCACGGCTATAACAAAACTATAGACCGAGTAAACGTACATAACAAATACACATGTACCAATAATTTAACTACTGCATAATAGATGGCAATTTAATGGTAAGCAACTCGTAAAAAGATCAATGACAAGATCAATGACAAACTACAATTTAAAAGCAAGCAACTTCACTGCATTTCAGTACTAAAATTATCAAATCGGAAAATGAAGCATGTGATGATAGTCAAAAAATTAACACACAGAAAACAAAAAAAGAAGCAATATTTGTTTGTTTAATATATTATTTTGAAAGTCAGGGAGAGATGATAGATACATACCCAGAATGTGAAAATTGTGCAGGAATTTCCGCTTCAAGTAGCAAGCATGCACTTCAGTTTTGTACGCTGTTGCAAGAGTGAGGAGAGTAGTGGGGTTTCAGTTTCAAGTAGCAAGCATACGTTGGATTCGTGATCGGCGTTATCCTAACCAGAACTAAAGCTTTCAATTCAATGCAGGTGAAAGAAACCCGATTCTTTTGTTGGGCCCGTCCAATTCAATCTGATCAACAGAATATAGGTGACAATGTGGAGTAGTGGAATGACAAGAGAAAGAGGCATAGAAAGACAAAAAAATGATTATGTAAACACATGTTAGTACTCCATTTCTTAGGGAGAGGAAAGTCAGAGATAATACAATACATACATTGAGTCGTTCCTCTTTTTCTGCTTTTTCTCCTATGCTAGAGCTGCTGCCTCAGGAGCGAATGCAACTCCACCAGAAGCTGCAGCAGGTACCGCACCGTTCCAACAACAGCAGCACCACCAACAATCACCTGTATCACACTCATTATTATAAGAAGGTCATTTAGTATAGGTTGGAAGATAGACACCAAGAACAAAAAAAAAATAATTTGAATTTGTAAGAACCCGAATTTTTGATAGAATTAAAACTTTTCTTATTATGATAAAGTGCATCAGTGAATAGTGATTTTGTGGATGAATAGTATTTTTGGGAACCAAGAAATTTTTCATACCACCCTATGTATGAGACATGGTATGGATATTTCGAAGTCATATTAGTGATTCACGGAGTAAATAAGTGTATGTAAACGAGGACAGAATTCAGAGAATTCAAACTTTATTTTATTCCATAATTGACAGAGAAGTCAGGAATATAATAATTGGATTATAAATTGAGGATGTTAAATGTTAGAAGTACAAGGGAGGATATATTATGAGAGGGAAAGAGGATTGAGAATATAATCCTAGAGCAAAGAGAATGCAAACGAGTTTGAGAATGCTTGAGAAACCGGGAGAGCAAATTCTGAGATAAAGAGAATATACCAAGGATATTGGATTTAATATCTATTTGAGGATTAGGACCGCACCAATACATTAACATATAATGTGGGAAAGGATTATATATATCCAAGAGATTTACAAGAAAGAAACCACTGAGACGATCACAGAAATCATTCGATGAAGGAAATGACGAAAGAACGTGCATAAAGCCCTAGAGCAAGGGGGAAAGCCCAATTTCGGTCCAATACTAATCAAGGAGCTGATTTATCAAGTGACTTATGATGAAAGCCAAAAGGCAACGGTAGTGGTGGAAGGAATCTTGAAAAGCCAAGGACATGGAAGTAAAACACCACAAAATGGAGTAACATGTTTCTAGCTTGACAAATGGTCCATGAGATCATCAACAATTGTTTTAATCTCATTGGTGGACATCAAACACACTACAAACTACTTTCCTAACTGGTGTTAAGTGATAGATGTCACATTTGTGGTAATTATCCAAGAGAAAAGAAAGCAAAACACAAACTCCTCTAAGCTGCCCAGCAGAAACACCACTCAAAGAAAAAATTCATATCTCCACTTCTATCCATCCTTAAATCACCAAATTTTAACCATAGCTTCTCCACTCCATGGGTAACATTCGTTCAAAATTTCATGGTTAACAAAGGAGTATAGCCTAGTAAAATCCCTCCAAGTTGGAGAACCCAATCTTTCCAGTTTCTGTCTAGCGGAAAGGTGGGGCTCAAAACCCTAGCTAGGAAGCTTCAGATTTGATGATCTATAGCTCAAAAGAAAGCTTATGAAGAGCACAAGGTGTGGTAAAACTTTGAGCACCAAACTCTTATTTTTCGATTTGTTATGAATTTTACAAGATGAGGATGAATAGTAACTTCAAGTTGTTTTCTTGTTTTGATCTTAATGATTTAGCACTTTAAGGACCATCTAAATTCTTGCTGAGTGAAGAGAATAACTAACATTGGCTATGAAGTTTTATGCTACAATCATCGTTTAATGCCCCCTGAAACCAAGGTGTGGGGTTGCAAAGATTATGAAGTTTCCCCTCCTTCGTAAACGTCTTTTCATATCCATCTGATTCTCCATTATCTTGATATATTGGCTTTTCATAAATAATACAAGAGCTTTTGCCATTTCTGTGTAAGGTTCAGTCAGAAGGACCAGCTGCTTGTACACTACAGATATTGTAAAATTAGGGGTAAAGTTAAGAGGATATATTTTCATTTTCATGGATGAATAGCTTTTCAGAAGTACTAGTGAATCGTATCTATATGACTATATCTAAGGTTTATATGTATCTATCTGTATGTATGTCAGTGAAGAAGCGAAAAAAGGAGGGCAATTTCATTTATGATTCAATGACAAATTAAATTTTACTTATTTAGTATATTTATATTATGCATTATAAATTAAATAGGGTGATTGCCCAAAATATTCATATGGGAGCCATGCTGGCCCTTTTTACTGACTGAAAACGCTACACCGTCTACCGTGATGAGGGGTGTTGCGGAACACCGCGTTCCGTATCATGGGGTGTTGCGGAACACCGTGTTCCGTATCATGGGATGTTGCGGAACACCATGTTCCGTATCATGCACGGATACGGAACACCGTATTCCGTATCATGCTAACACGGAAGATGGTGTTCCGTATCATGCATAATACGGAACACGGTGTTCCGTATTATGCTAAGACGGAGGACGATTCTCCGTATCCCGTCGGTATTTCGGGCCATTTTTTTCAAAATCAGTATTTTGGGTAAAAACTTGTGAAAAATAGACATTTTGGTAATTCTCTCAATTAAATATAATTTATTTAATATATTTATATTATGCATCTTTTTTTATAAAATTAAGATTTAAGGTGCTAATCATTGAAATATTTTGTGAAAGGAGGGTACCAAAAATGATGTGAAATACAAATACTATAAAAAAAATATTTTTTATTAATATAATAAAAAATATCCTTAACAATTTAGTATTTACACATAGGATATAGGTTATCCGCAATATAATAAAAGAATAAGATACGATTCACTAGTACTTCTAAAAAGCTTATTCATCCATGAAAATGAAAATATATCCTCTTAACTTTACCCCTAATTTTACTATATTTGTAGTGTACAAGCAGCTGGTCCTTCTGACTTAACCTTACACAGAAATGGCAAAAGCTCTTGTATTGTTTTATGAAAAGCCAATATATCAAGATAATGGAGAATCAGATGGATATGAAAAGACGTTTACGAAGTAGGGGAAACTTCATAATCTTTGCAACCCCACACCTTGGTTTCAGGGGCATAAAACGATGATTGTAGCATAAAACTTCATAGCCAATGTTAGTTATTCTCTTCACTCAGCAAGAATATTGGCATTCATTTCATTTATTTAAACCGAAGAATCTCTGATAGTATGATTATTTTTGTATTTTGATTCTGATGATTGTAGCATGTTGGTAGGAATTTTGCACTGTCCATATGTGATTTATTGGTTTAAAGTAGAGTTGGTTACTTTGATCAATCTATTCAATCATTTATACGGACCACAATCCATAACTATGCAGATTACAAGTTGTGGTTTCAGTGATTCAAATTATTTTTTTTTCTTGGTGTCTATCTTCCAACCTATAATAATGAGTGTGATACGGATGATTGTTGGTGGTGCTGCTGTTGTTGGAGCGGTGCGGTAGCTGCTGCAGCTTCTGGTGGAGTTGCATCCGCTCATGAGGCAGCAGCTCTAGCAGAGGAGAAAAAACAGAAAAAGAGGAACGACTCAATGTATGTATTGTATCATCTCTGACTTTCCTCTCCCTAAGAAATGGAAGTCTTAAATACTAATATGTGTTTACTGAATCATTCTTTGGTCTTTCTATGTCTCTTTCGGTTGTCATTCCAGTACTCCACATTGTCACCTATATTCTGTTGATCAGATTGAATTGGACGGGTCCAACAAAAGAATCGGGTTTCTTTCACATACATTGAATTGGAAGCTTGTTTGCACTAAATCACGCAAGCGCACGTGGTCACAAGTAATATAGATATAAGTTGAGTTCGTTCCCACAGAGATCTGGTTTTGAATTTAAATCAGTTAATGTACTTATGCAACAATGTATGGTTTTTACTCACTGCTAGGACAATTAATAAAGTGGGTTTTAATTAACTAAATTAACTAAGAATTATTTAACTAATGAGAATTGCAAACGAATTACTTATATGAGAATAAACATGGGATCCTAACTTCATTAAATACTTCGCTTAGATCTGACGCCTTTAATCACTATGTGCAACAGTTATGATATCTGATCGGACAACACGAAATAAGTACACGCTACCTGTCAGCATACGTATACCAAACTACCCATGCATCCACAAAAGAGATAGAAAATGAATAGACACCAATTATGTTTAGACCCTATTTGTCTATAGAATTTGAGAACATAATGGTTGAAGAACAGGTTATCCACATTGATCACATAGGGCAACATTATATATTTCTATTTATGCTACAAATCATGATGTCAAAACATACATAATCCTATGCTAGCATGGCAAGTTCTAAATCTCAAGATTCACTTTCACTTCACAAGAGATTAACAATTCAATTTAGATGTTAGCTACGCATCTAAAAGCATTAAGAATAACCATACAAGGATATCAGATATTCATCACACACAGATCTTTAAAGCATCAAGATACTAAGACTCCATAAATAAATCCGTTAGAATCCCATGACAACGGTTAGTTCATAATTGAACCGTTCGTCACCATGGGATTTGATGAAAAGATGATATTAAACAGGATAATAAACAAGATATGAATGAAAGTAATAATATTAATAAGATTAAGAGTAGAGAAAACAAATCTAAAACCCAAAGTATCGCCTAATTACAAAAGTAGATCTGGAATTCCAAGTGCTGTCACGATCTTTGGAATTTGTCTCCAAATCTGATCTTCTATCCTTGGCTAACTCTGTATTTTCTATGTTATATATTCTATTACAATGATATAGTGTGTTTAAATAGGTCCTAGAAGTCTTGTCCAGCAAGAAAAACACTAAAAATACAATTTTACATCGAATTAGGGCAAAACAGTAATTTTCAGCATGTTGCCGCGCTCTCAGCGCACTTCCTGCACTCTCAGCGCACTCACATTCTGTTCAGGCGCGCTCTCAGCGCACCAGGCGCGCAGTCAGCGCACTAGCTATCTGCCGGTTTGCTTGTTTGGCTCATTTTTCTTCGTTTTGACTCCGTTTTCTTCCGTTTCTTTTCCGCTAGCTTCCGTCTTCAATCCTTTAGCTTTAGGAACTTCATGAAATCTTAAAACAAATTCCCATTCTTCATTCCAGTGCTAACTTTCAACTCCAACATCGACGGAAATTACAAAACCTAGCCAACAATTGCAATCCTGCACAACTACACAAAATACATCAAAAATACAACTCGAGACCAAGTCAATCAATTTAAGCTGATATGGAACGCTCCAAGTGGATATGAAATCCACTTATCAAAGCTTTAGTTTTGGTTAGGATAATGCCGATTACGAATCCAACGTATGCTTGCTACTTGAAACTGAAACCCCACTACTCTCCTCACTCTTGCAACAACGTACAAAACTGAAGGGCATGCTTGCTACTTGAAGCGGAAATTCCTGCACAATTTTCACATTCTGGGTATGTATCTATCATCTCTCCCTGACTTTCAAAATGATATATTAAACAAACAAATATTGCTTCCTTTTTTGTTTTCTAGTGTGTTAATTTTTTTGACTATCATCACATGCTTCATTTTCTGATTTGATAATTTTAGTACTGAAATGCTGTGAAGTTGCTTGCTTTTAAATTGTAGTCATTAATCTTTTTACGAGTTGCTTACCATTAAATTTGCCATCTATTATGCAGTAGTTAAATTATTGGTACATGTGTATTTGTTATGTACGTTTACTCGGTCTATAGTTGTCAGTTTGTCATACTAATTTGTTATAGCTGTGGCCAGTAGCTCTATACTAAACTGTACTTATATAAATTTGATATTCTTATATGCAAGATATCACGCTTGCCTGCTTAGACAGTCATGTCATAACATTGAGGGAGCCACAAAACTCTACAATGTATCGTTCTACTAAAAATGCTGAAAATTTCAGATTTGAGGGCCCAACTTATGTCAAGTTGAATACCAATAGAAATATACCAATATGTTTTTATTCTATGAACGTTGTCCCTCGAGCTGAAAGTTTTCAATAGCACGACTATAAGTATGTTATAAATACACCTTTAGTACAAGCTTTGGACGGGGCTAACTTGCTTTAAGCCTTTCATTCGAGTTGAAGTTCTGGTTTGAATTTCACATGTCTATATATCATTACTTGTCATTGCCTTTACTTTTCTAGCAAACTCATCCACTCTAATTTCTAAATACAATTCTTATCGTATATTCGTATCCTAAATACAATGCTTATCTAACCATTCATTCTTCTTGCACCTAGAAACCAATTTATGTATCCTAAATTCTAGAGAAACATATATAACACTAACAAGTTATAGCACTAGTTAAAATTCCACATCTCTCCAATGTTTAGATACCATTGTTTACTAGTACTACAATGTACTGTTCTACTAAGAATGTCATGTGTTTATTAGTAACCTGTGTCTATGGTCTATAGAGAGGAAATCACCCACAAAAGAAAATTAGTTGACTAAATTACGTAATATGCATATTACATTGCTATAAATTGATTTTAAAAGAATAATTAGATAAAAAGCCATGTGAATAGAGCTGCTCATGATTTCCTGTCATCTCTCTGACTTTCCTCTCCCTGAAAAATTATATAATAAACAAACAAATATTGCTTCTGCGTGTTAAAATTATGAATGTTATGAGATGATTTTTTTTTTATAGTTACCAATAAAACAAGTTTTTAGATATGATTGGTGATCTTTCTTAGATATGATTGGTTAGAGAAGTGTACTGGTTATAGCACTGTGTAATTCAACTACCATATCAACTAGTTTAAACATACATACACCTCAACAGTTTGGACTTCAGAGGGCACATAAATACAATGCTTATCTAATCGTATGTGAATTCTACTAGCACCTAGAAGTTACCATCTATTATGCAGTAGTTAAGTTCTTTGGTACATATGTATTTGTTATGGACGGTCACTCGGTCTATAGTTGTCATACTATTTTGGTATAGCTGTGACCACTGGCTGCAGTAACTCTGTACTAAATTGTACTTTATATACATTTTATGTTGTTATATGCAAGATAAAATGTCGTAAATGCCATTTTATATTGAAAATTTCTGATTTGAGTATTTAATTGATGCAGAGTTGAATAACAATAGAAATATATTAATATGGGTTTATTCTGTGAACATTCTCCCTTAAGTTGAAAGTCACGACTATAAGCATGTTGCAATACAACTTTAGTACAAGCCTAATCTCTTGTTTTTTTATTATAATTTCTTCTTATTAAGATTTATGTATACTCTATTACAATTACAACTTTAGTATAAGCTTAATCTCTTATTTCATTCTATAAACATTATCCCTCGAGCTGAAAGTCCTAAATAGCATGAGTAAAAGCATGTTTCAAATAGAAATTTAGGACAAGCCTGATCTCTTGTTTTTATGATTTCTGTATACTCTATTACAAATACAACTTTAATACGATCTTAATCTCTTGTTTTTTACCAATAGGAAAAATGAACTCGGAAATAGAGATGGTTGGGGAAATTCAACCGGATCACACGAGTCTGGATAGGCGCACCCTGGATGAAATTCAAAGGGGTTGTTTGCTGAATCCAGAGACACACATCGACTTAGGGTACATCGTCTGTAGCAAAAAAGCGTTCAAGTGGACCGTGGGATTGGTGATCCTAGCAGGTCTTGTCATCGGAATGATCATAAGAAATAGTGCCGCAGTATCATTCCCGCTCACGCCAGCCAGACAATTATACAACTGTGCTTCGCGAGGCGCTTTTGTTCTTTAACGAACAAAAATGTAAGTAAATGTTTTTGCTTTTGATCATCTGTTGCTTAGTAGTAAGAGTTGGTAACACTATATATTTACATATTTGGTGAACAAGGAGAGCTATAACATAAGTTAGAGAGTAGATTCGGGGCTACATGATGGAAATGAAACAAAGACATGGACTATCGTCGTCTAGTCCAAAAAAGCATACACAGCTCCAGAATTAGCTGGAGAAATGGCAGCAGCACTGGCAGCAGCATCCGTAGTGTTCCGTGACAACACTGCTTACTCTGAATGCTCGGGGCGGCTACAGTCTTTGAATTCTCCCTAGACAAAAGCAGACACACATACAGCTTCCAAAACCCAGTGATTTCGAGTTATTACAAATCCAGTGGCTACTATGATGAGCACATGTGGGGTGGCATGGCTTTGCTATGCCTCTGGGAACAGGAGTTTTCTATCCCTTGTAACTAATCCAAGACTGCTTTCTAAAACCAAAGGCTTCTCTTCAGATCCTGACTTGAGAGTTTTGAGTTGGGATAACAAATTAACTGCAGCTATGATGCTGCGAACTAGGCTGCGTATCTTTTTGGATCCTGGATACCCTTATGAGGGTCTGCTGAGAAGCTATCACAAGAGGATTGGTCTTACCATGTGCTCTTATCTCCGACGCTACAGTGTCTACAACTGGACTCAAGGTAACTTTTAGATTTTCATGTTAATTATTAGCATACACCAGAGACACAAAGAGTCATCAATGAAGCTACACATAATACAAGTACAAAATATTAACTTAACTACTGCCAAAATTGCAGGGGGGCTGATTCAGTTGAATCATGGACAAGGGAAGCCACTTCAATATGTGGCTAATGCTGCTTTCTTAGCATCACTTTTTGCGGATTATCTTAACGCCGCAGGAGCTCCTGGTTGGTATTGTGGACCTGACCTCATCTTAGCTGATGATCTGCGCAGTTTTGCCACCTCCCAGGTTACCCAGATAAATCTGCAAACTTTATTAAGATTCCATCTTCAAAACCGCATTAAATGAATCTAATAATTCTCTACTTTTCATTGGCAGATAAATTACATTCTTGGTGCAAATCCTATGAATATGAGCTATGTAGTTGGATACGGGTTCAACTACCCCAAATTTGTTCATCATCGTGGAGCATCTGTACCAAACAACAACAGGACTTACTCATGTAAAGGTGGCTGGAAGTGGTTTCAGAGCCGTTTCCCGAATCCTAACACAATTGCAGGGGCAATGGTAGGAGGTCCACATAGTTCTGATGGATACAAAGACGTTCGTTCCGATCACAACCACACTGAGCCAACGGTTGCTGGGAATGAAGGCTTGGTTGGTGCACTTGTCTCCCTCACAAGAAGTAGTAGCCACGAAATCAAGAAGAATATCATCTTCTCTGCAGTCCCGCCATTGTATTCACCAAGTCCACCACCCCCATCACCATGGAAGCCCTAAAGTACATAAAAAGTGCATAGGTGGATCCTATAGAAAACTAGTACGTACAAATTTGTTGTTTATTTTTACAAGTACTCTAGTCAGATTATTTATATTTATGTATGCGATCTGACTTATGAGAATTCATAATATTTATTTATATTGAATGCTGATCTGTCAATGCAGTTATGCTGCTGCACACGTCACCAGCTTGGTGCCTGGTGTCAACGCCTTCACATGCTCTTGAATTTCTGCCTTTCCATGCCAATGATTGCTATCACGGGTGGTAATATCTCTCAATTGCCCTTACACTTCATATATTCACTTAATGACTACTTCATATATTCACTTAATAACTTATCCTAGGCTTCAGGATTGGCATTCATCTTGATTTCATCAAGCTCACCATGTTGATTTTCCATCTTAATCTGGATCGCCTTGATGCAATGTAATGGCCATGATATGGTGTGATTCCAGAAGCATTTTTCCAGCAGCCCACAGCAGCCCATGTGCCATTTTTATAAGTCAAATTCTTCCTACTTCACCTACCTACTTCACCTAACTACCTACTCCACCTACCATCATTTATTTGCATTTTAGGACCTCATTATTTGCATGTAAGGACCTCTAGCATTAGTATAAATAGGCATGATTAGAGCATTGTAAAATCACCTTGAATTGGAATAATAAAAGTGAGTTATTTAGAGAATTTTCTCTCTTGTTCCTGAGCCATATTTTGGTATCAGAGCAAGTTTTTAGATCCCGGAGTCGAGTGAAAAAAATAGAAATTCCGGTCACTATTTCGGTCGGAAGTTACTGTTAACTGTTCATCGCCGGAGAAGACGCACTGTTCAGGCGGAGTTACTGTTCATCGCCGGAGAAGACGACGCTGTTCATCACCGGAGAAGAAGGCACTGTTCGTACGACACTGTTCATACGGTACTGTTCATACGACGCTGTTCATACGACAATGTTCATACGGTACTGTTCATACGGTACTGTTCATACGGCATTGTTCACGGGCACTATTCACTGAAAAATTTATTTTTCAACATGCCTCCACGAAGACAACCTCTGCGAGACGTTGAAATGGCGGACATGCGGAGACAAATTCAGGAACTTCAAGATGCTTTGCAAGCCCAACAAGTCTTGTTAAACGAACGTAAACCAGAAGATGAAGAATATTCCAGTGATTCTTCAACACATAGAAATCGCCACCCTCAAAGGCCACAAGTCAGACATGATGACATTAAAGTTGACATTCCTAACTTTGAAGGAAGACTTCAACCAGATGATTTCATCGATTGGCTTCAAACAGTCGAAAGGGTGTTTGAATATAAGGATATTCCCGAAGAAAGAAAGGTGAAGATTATTGCTGTGAAATTAAGGAAACATGCTTCCATTTGGTGGGAAAATCTTAAAAAAAGGCGAGACCGAGAAGGAAAAAGCAAGATCAAAACATGGGAAAAAATGCGAAAGGAATTAACCCGAATGTTTCTTCCTCCTCACTACTACCAAGACAAGTTTATCCAACTGCAAAATCTTCGTCAGAAGAATTTATCAGTCGAAGAATACACAAGAGAATTTGAGAAGTTGATGATGCAGTGTGATATACAAGAGAAAGAGGAGCAGACCATTGCCAGATACCTCGGAGGATTAAATACTGATATTGCTGATCGTGTTGAACTTCAACAATATTGGTCATTAGAAGATGTTATTCGTCTTGCTACGCGAGTAGAGAAGCAGCTACCCAAAAGATCTACCAATAGAAATTTCTCCCCAGCAAACCAACCACCTTACAATCAAAAGCTACCTACCAACCAAGCCAGCTCTTCCACCCAACCCTCTTCTAAAACCATTTCTACAGAAAACAAAAACAAGGCCATTAAATACTTTAAATGCCAAGGTTTTGGTCACATTGCTTCAAACTGTCCAAACCGGAGAACCATCACAATTATCAAAGGAGAAGCCTATGAAGTTTCTGAGGAAGAAAATACTCGAGAAGACATTGAAGGAGAATATTACGCAGATCCAATATACGATGAAGAAATTACTACTGCTGATCAAGGAGAGTCCTTAGTAATCCGACGAAGCCTAAACACAATGGCTAATAAGGAAGAACCTTGGTTGAGACGCAATATTTTCCACACTCGTTGCACTTCTGCAGGAAAAATCTGTGATGTTATCATAGACAATGGGAGTTGTGAAAATGTCGTTTCAAGTTACATGGTAGAAAAATTGGATCTACCAACCCAGATTCATCCACACCCCTACAGTTTGCATTGGCTCAATAAAGGAAGTACAGTCAAAGTTGACAAGCGTTGCCTTGTAACATTCTCTATTGGTCAGAAGTACCAGGATCAAGTATGGTGTGATGTTGTGCCTATGGATGCCTGTCATCTTCTCCTAGGTAGGCCATGGCAGTATGATCGTCAAGTACTTTATGACGGTTATGCAAACACCTACTCTTTTGTCAAGGATGGAGTAAAAATCAAGCTCGCTACTCTGCCGCCGAGTGAGTTTGATAAAAACAAGAAGGAAGCCAAACCATTAGTCTCCCTAGTCACGAAGAAACAACTGGAGGAAGCTATAGAGGAAGTTCAAACCATGAGCTTATTTCTATTATTCGAATCAAATAAGGAGACTCATGTTCCAGTCGAAATTAAACCACTACTTGAAGAGTTTCCCGATGTGTGTTAGTCACAGAGGCATGCCTGAATACATCTAATAACAAGCCTAAGTATGTGTAATGCTATGCATTACCTACATGACCTCTTAACTGAGGGAACCTCTAGTTGTAGAGTTTCTATTTGTTCTGTACTTGTAATAGGCATCAAATTCTAGTTGTGTTACTGTAATTATAAAGTCAAGAATAATGCTTGAAAGAAGTTCCAAGGTTCATGCCTCAAGCAAGGAGATAAAGACTGCCAAATAATCACAGTTGGGATTTGAAGAAATGAAGAATTTGCCTAAGTACCAATTCGAGAAGTACATTTGTCTATTCGAGAAGTCTAGCATTCGAGAAGTCAGAGATTCGATATCTCAGAAGACACTATTCGATATCTCTGAATACACTGTTCGATATCTCAGGGATTCGATATGTCAAAATGCTCTATTCGATATCTCAGGGATTCGATATGTCAAAATGCTCTATTCGATATCTCAGGGATTCGATATGTCAAAATGCTCTATTCGATATCTCAAGGAGTCCCAGAGAAAAGAGCTATTCGAGAAGTGATTCGATATGTCAAAATGCTCTATTCGATATCTCAAGGAGTCCCAGAGAAAAGAGCTATTCGAGAAGTGATTCGATATGTCAAGATAACACTATTCGAGAACTCAGAGTTATCGATCAAGTCAACTCCAGTTCTCGAATCACTCACTTAGTCACTTCTCGAATACATTCTTGAGGACAAAATACTGAAGAATTGTACAAGTCAGAAACCTGCAACAAGCCAGCACACTTTATTTGACTCTGTCCTATAAAGCATGCTGGAAAGCCTACAAAGAAGCTTGGAGAGATAAGACAAGGGACAAGGAGCTGAAGAAGTGGATCTAAACAGGCTTTTCAAAGTCAAATCTGTAGCCGTTTGGACTCTTACTAAAATGAGATAGACAGACTGGAAAGTGCTTTTGTTTTACCTACCTCATTTGTAGCAAGTGGGTGTATCCATGTCTATAAGGATACAGCCTCACTTCCTTAGCTGTTAAGGTTTTGAAGTTTCTCAAAAATATCCAGAAAATATCTCTCTGAGAAAAACGAAGCTGAGAATACTATCATTTGTATTCACAGATTGTAGCAAAATCTTTATCTAATAAAATATTAGATTAAAGTGATATTGTGTTGTGTTTGTGTTTAATTATCCCCATCTTCATATCTCACACACTCATCACTTATCTTGCTGCAAAGATTCAAGACCGAAGAAAAATTCAAGAATCCATTCACCCCCCCTCTGTATTCTTTTACTGTATTCAATACTCAACAAGTGGTATCAGAGCAGGCTGTTTAATCTAAACAGAAAACGATCATGAGTTCGAATACACCAAAGACTACAGGTACGGTAAAGGTCCCTAAGTTCGACAAAGAGAATTACAACCTCTGGAAAATAAAAATGCTGTTGTTCATCAAAGCTGCCAATCCTCTCTACCCTGACATTCTCAAGAATGGTCCATTCATACCACAACAAAAAGTTGCTGAATCCACAGTGGGCGCAGTAGTCATTCCTAGATCATACGTTCCAAAAGAGCCATCCAAATGGACGGACTCAGAGAAGGAAAAGATTGCCCTAGACAGCCACCTCATGTTGTTAATCATAGACTCCTTGGATATGTCGATGTTTGCCAACGTAGCATCATGCAGATCAGCCAAGGACATGTGGAATCACATCGAGGTGTTATGTGAAGGGACAGAGGAGGTAAGAGAAAATAAGAAACAGATACTGGTCACACAGTATGAGGCGTTCATGGCACAGCCCAAGGAAAGTATCACTGATATGTTTGAAAGATTTCACAAGCTGGTGACTGAGCTCCAAATGAATGGGAAGGTTTACAGCACTAAGGAATTAAATATGAAGTTTCTACTATCGTCACCAAACCATCTAGAGCAAAGAGTCATATCCCTAAGAGAAAGAGATTTGAACAAAGTCACGTATGATGTGCTCTATGGGGTTTTAAAGACACACGAGCTTGAGTTGCTTCAAAAGAGGGCTATCCAAGCTAACCAAGGCAGAATGATAAACACATCCTGTGCCTTGATTGTCAACAAATCTATTCAAGACCTGGAAGCATCTGCAAGTCAGCTGAGAATAGAAGAGATAGTAGATGATGAAGAAACTGAGGAAGTAGTGACTGAACCTGCTGATGACAAGGAAGAAGATGAGTTCTACACTCTTGAAGAGCTGGATGGCATGGAAAATACATCATATGCTTTCATGGCTAGAAAATTCCCAAACATCAGATTCAAGAGGAATCAGCCCTTCAAGCCTAGACCTCAAAATCATTCATTCAACAAGAGCAAGGCACCTATGAAAACAAACAAGAACAGATTCAAAACCAGCTATGTGGATAGGTCATCTGTAAGATGTTACAGATGCAATGACCTAGGGCATTTTGCCAGTGAATGCAAGAAGCCTAAAAAGAAGGATAAGGAGTTTCTTGAGCTTGAAGCTAAGTATGAGGCCCTTCTAAAGAAGCAGACACCAGGTAAGGCTTACATAGCTGAAGGGAAGTGTTGGGATGATTCTGACAGTGATGGGGAAGAACAAGAATTCTGCAACTATGCCTTGATGGCCAATTCCAAGGAAGAACCATCTGCATCAGACTCACAGGTACCATCTCTCACTACCATAGACATGTCTGTTTCTGAATATAAATCTTTGGTTGAACAACTATCCGTTGAGATGTTTAACATTCATACTAGTATGACTGCTGCTAATGAAGAGATTGCTAAACTGTCTACTAGGAATGAACTGTTAAATAAGAGAAATGAGGAACTAGAGCTAACTACTGTGCAAATAGAAAATCTTAAACAAGAGATTGAGTATCTAAAGAACAAAGTTCTATGTGCTAGTCAAGTTGAGAAAGCTCTTAGGGATGAATTAGCTGAAAATGAATTTAAGTTGAAAACATTTAAGAATTCCTCTAGTCTATTGCAGTCTTATCATGAGAAAAATCTAGCTAGACCTAAGGCTGCCATTGGACTTGATTATGACACTCTTAAACAGAGGAAAGGCTATGCAGTCATTGAAGATGACATTGTTGTTCAAGAGGAGGTGCCTCAGGTTTTGAAAAAGACTGAGAATCCAATATTTAAAACACCAACACTTGAGATTGATGAGGATGCCTTACTCATCAAGCAAATGTTGGAGGATGAAGATGAGGCACAATCAAATGAACAACAAGCATCCTCTGAGAGTAAGAATGTCAAAACCAAAGCCAAGGAGCCAGTAGGAGGTAGACCTAGACTTGAGAAATCTGTAAATTTTGTTTCAGCTGGAAATTATGAGACTAAGAAGAAAGTGACTAATAAGAGACCAAACAGGAATGGCAAATTAGGGATTAACAAAGATAACAACTATGCTTATGTGCCAAATGCCCCTAGGAAAGTTTGTCAAAACTGTTTTAGCTCTAATCATTTGACTCATGCTTGCAAGAAACCATCTGGTAGTGTTGCTAAACCATTCTATGATTGCTCTGTGCCTTTAATACATAGAGACTCTCCTTTCTGTGATAAACTTGATTGTATGCCATGTAACATGAATGTGATGACTAGTTGTTTTAATTTGAGAAGACAATTCATGGAGGGCTGTATCAATCATAATGTTCACACACACTACACAAGGACAAAGTCTTCAAGTCCTCCTAAAGTTAGGAAGGTACCTCTGTCACCTAAGTCTAAGAACCCTGATTCTAAGACTCCCAACAGTGACAAGAAGACCAACATCAAGGAAACTGATAAGCATGCTGATTTTGATAAAACTGTCACTAAGTCACATGGACCCAAACTCGTTTGGGTACCAAAGGAGAAGTAATACTTTTGTGTTTGCAGGGCAAAGAAAGTAAAAAGAAGGTCATGTGGATTTTGGACAGTGGATGCTCAAATCATATGACTGGTGATATGGCCCTGCTATCACAGTATGAGGAAAAGGCTGGCCCAATGGTTGCTTTTGGAGATGACAGCATTGGCAACACACTGGGATATGGCAAGTTGGAAATTGGAAATGTCATCATTGAGAATGTAGCACTGGTCAAGGGGCTCAAGCATAATCTACTGAGTGTTGGTCAATTCACTGACAGAGGCTTCAAAGTGAACTTTGACAAAGATGAATGTTTGATCACCCACAAGAAGACTGGTGATTTTGCTCTGTCTGGAGTAAGGAAAGGAAGCCTGTTTGTAGCCAATATGGACTCTGCAAGCAAGGACACAATTTGTTGCTTCTACTCAAAAGCATCAAATGAAGACAGTTGGCTGTGGCACAAGAAGCTATCACACCTGAACTTCAAAGCCATTAATTCCCTAGTCAAAAGGGAGTTAGTGAGAGGCATGCCCACACTTGAATTCTGTCAAGAAGGAGTGTGTGAGGCGTGTCAAAAGGGAAAAATGAAAAGATCAAGCCACAAGTCAAAAACAGTGACATCTATATCCAAGCCCCTGCAACTGATTCATATGGATTTGTTTGGGCCTGTCAATATTATGTCACTAGGAAGGAAGAAGTATGCTCTAGTGATGGTTGATGATTTTACAAGGTATACATGGGTAGAATTTCTGGCATCAAAGGATGAGGCTCCACAAGTAATCATTGAGCACATAAAGAAAGTTGACAAAGAAGCAAAGGCCATAAATGCAAGTGTGATTGCATTAAGAAGTGATAATGGGACAGAATTCAGAAATGCCATGCTTGGAGCATTCTGCAAAGAAAATGGTATTTCTCAACAATTCTCAGCTCCAAGGACTCCACAACAAAATGGAGTTGTTGAGAGAAAGAATAGGACTCTGATAGAGGCTGCTAGAACAATGCTACTTGATGCAAAGATGCCTACATGTTTTTGGGCTGAGGCTGTGAGCACTGCATGCTACATCCAAAACAGAACCCTCATCAACAAAAACACTGGAAAGACACCTTACAACTTGATGACTGGAAAGAAGCCTACTCTAAAGTATGTTCATACTTTTGGAAGCAAGTGCTTTGTGCTAAAAGATAATTCAGAATATGTTGGAAAGTTTGATGCAAAGGCATTTGAAGGAATCTTTCTTGGCTATTCTATGGAAAGAATTGCATACAAAGTTTATGTCATTTGTCAAAAGAAAGTAATGGAGAGCACAGATGTAACATTTGATGACAGCAAACTACCTGGATTAGAAGAAGCCAATGATGAAGATAAAGATCCCTTGAAGTTTGACAATCTAGATGATTCTGATGAGGAGATTGAAAGTGAATCTGAACTCATAATCCAACAAACTCAAGTGAATGAAGAACCTGTGTCAACCAACAATGAAGAAACAAGCATCCAAGATACACCTGTGAGGAGTGACAACTTCACAGGGGGAGGAAATGTAGATGATCATGATCTAAATGATGAAGCAACATCAAGGATGAGAAATCAATCTGAACATACAAGGAAGTGGGATAGATCACACACTGCAGATCAGATAATTGGAAATCCAAATGCAGGAGTAAGGACAAGGAGAGCAACTATAAATGAATGTCTCTATGGCTGCTTTCTATCCCAAGTTGAGCCTAAGAAACTTGATGATGCATTGTTGGATCCTGACTGGATAATTGCTATGCAAGAGGAGCTAAATCAATTTGAAAGGAGCAAAGTATGGGAACTAGTGCCTGCACCAAAGGATAGAACCGTTGTTGGAACTAAATGGGTTCTAAGGAATAAGATGGATGAAAATGGTGTAGTCATAAGGAACAAAGCAAGGTTGGTTGCAAAAGGATACTCTCAACAGGAAGGTATTGACTATGATGAGACCTTTGCCCCTGTTGCTAGACTAGAAGCCATCAGAATTTTCTTGGCATTTGCTGCACATTCTGATTTCAAGGTCTATCAAATGGATGTCAAGAGTGCATTCCTGAATGGGGAGTTGGAAGAAGAAGTATATGTGCAACAACCACCTGGCTTTGAGGATCCACAGTTTCCCCACTTTGTCTACAGATTACTTAAAGCATTGTATGGACTCAAGCAAGCTCCTAGGGCATGGTATGACACACTATCACAATTTCTACTGGAGAATCAATTCACTAGAGGCACACTGGACAAGACACTGTTCTACAAGAAACATGATGATGATATTATCCTAGTTCAAATCTATGTGGATGATATCATATTTGGCTCTACAAATGAGAAGCTGTGTGAAAAAATCTCTAAGCTCATGCAAAGCAGATATGAGATGAGTATGATGGGAGAATTAACATTCTTTCTTGGACTGCAAGTTAGTCAAAGGAAGGATGGCATTTTTATAAGTCAAACCAAATACATTAAAGATTTACTGAAGAAATTTGATCTGGAAGAATGTTCACCTGCGAAGACACCCATGGCCACTGCCACCAAGTTAGATGATGATGCTAAGGGCAAAAAGGTAGATATCTCAATCTACAGAGGCATGGTTGGTTCTCTACTCTACCTCACTGCTAGTAGGCCAGATATCATGTTTGCTACATGCTTATGTGCAAGGTTTCAATCAAACCCAAAGGAATCACACATGATAGCAATAAAAAGGATCTTCAAATATCTGAAAGGCACACCAAACTTGGGGTTATGGTATCCTAAGGACACAGGGTTCAATCTGGTTGGTTATTCTAATGCTGATTATGCTGGATGCAGAGTGGATAGGAAAAGCACATCAAGTAGCTGCCAGTTTCTTGGACAAAGGTTAGTCTCTTGGTACAGCAAGAAACAACAATCTGTGTCAACTTCCACAGCTGAAGCTGAATACATAGCTGTTGGAAGTTGCTGTGCTCAAGTGCTTTGGATTAGAAACCAACTTAGAGATTATGGACTTGTGTTGGAAAGAATTCCTATCATGTGTGACAACACAAGTGCAATCTCTATAGTTGCCAATCCTGTCAATCATTCTAGGACAAAGCACATTGACATCAGATATCATTTCATTAGAGAACATGCAACTAATGGAACCATTGAGTTGCATTATGTTTCTACAGAAAAACAACTAGCTGACATATTCACTAAGCCATTAGATGAAGCCACCTTCACTAGGCTGGTCAGTGAGATTGGAATGCTGAATTCTTCGAATTCTGGCTAAGTGAATATATCAACTAGATTGTTGCAGCAGTAAATACTTACTTTATCAAATGCTCAATATTTTTAAAGTAAGTATTGGCTGGATTATGATTTATAAATATTCCACAATGCTGCATATGTTGAAAATCATACATCTTTAGCTTGAAATTTCTGTGAAATTTTGAGAAAATCACTATTTAATTTAGTAGAATATTCTTCAGTGAATATTTCTGGTAAATTTTAAAAGATAGTGAAAATTGAATTTTATGAGTGAAAATTATAGTTCGATAAGTCAGACTTCTCGAATGGTTCATTGTTTTGTCATGGCTCGAGTTCTCGAATAGGCCTATCTAGAACCCTCTTGAGTTCTCGAATAGTGTCTTTTAGAGAAATCGAATAGCACACTTTGAGTTCTCGAATAGAGTATTTTAGTTCTCTAATGATAGAGTTCTCGAATACTGCATTTGAGTTATCGAATCATTTGAAAAGGCTGATTTTTCGCTGACACTTAATCGCTTTTTGGATTTATATTCAAACCTTCATTTCACTCATAAAAATATATTCTTAACTTTGAATTATTTTCTGAGTTAAATCACTGCCAGCTGTGAGTTAAAAACTGCCTGAGATATCGAATAAGCCTTTCTTGACTTCTCGAATAGTTGTTTCATACTTCTCGAATGACTTGTCGCTACAGAACACTTATCTATCGACAACTCAAGACATTCACATATATATATACAACTTCACAACTATTCAATTCATTTCGTTCGATTTCTCAAGCATCTCAACTCCTGAAACCTCTGAAAAACCCTAACTGCGAATTTCTTCTTCAATCCTAATTCTCTTTTCTTCTCTACCCAAATGGCAAACCCTAAACTCACCATACCATCCCAAACTAATTTCATCGCAATCACCAGTGATGTGGAAGCACCGAATGCCAATTTCAAGTGCTTTGTTCGGTGGTTGTCTGAATCATACATCAAGAGTGCGCTCTCAGCCAACCCAACTCTGTACATAGATCTATTGGAACAATTCTGGAGGACTGCTACTGTGGAGGTCATCGCTCTTGAGAATGCTATCACTTCTTATATTGTTCACTGCAAGATTCAAGGAAAGGATATCACAATCACCACTGCAGACATGAATCAAGCCTTGGATATGCAGCAAGAGACGTATGATGCTCTGGCCTCCAATGATGAGTTGGAAGAATTCTTTGACTTCATCAACTACTCTGATACTAT
This sequence comes from Saposhnikovia divaricata, assembly GCA_036435485.1. NCBI lineage: Eukaryota > Viridiplantae > Streptophyta > Magnoliopsida > Apiales > Apiaceae > Saposhnikovia > Saposhnikovia divaricata. Next base: position 647,304 of record JAZHRN010000145.1, on the reverse strand, counting down.
CAAGCTGGGAAAGTTGAATAGGAAGTTCTTAAGGAAAGAATGGAGCTTTGTATTTGCTACACTCCTTCATGTATTCACTGCACGGAAATCAAGCTTTGATCAGATTAGTACACCCGTGCAGCAGCTTGCCTATGCCTTGGCTCATGGGAGAAAGATAGATGTTGGACTTCTCATCCTACAGGAACTCTATGGGAGACTTGGTCAGACCACAGCCAAGAGAGGTAATGAAATTTTCTTTCCTCGCTTTATTCAATCAGTGCTTAACTTTAAAAATGCTTCTTTGATTGAATTGCCTGGAGTAGATAAGAGTAAAATAGGCTATCCTAGGTCCATGACCAAACTCATTTTTGGTAATTTGGAGACTAGGAATGATGTGGATGTAAGACTTAACATAACTCCCCACATGGAGGGTTTGTTTAGGTCTTACCCCCACAACATGCCAATATTTGATTCAAAATCACAGTTAGCACAGCCTAAGCAAGGAGAACAAAGTGCTAACCCAAGGCCTGCTAACCAACCCCCTCAGCCAAACACTCTATCCAGCAAAGAGCCAACTGCATCATCCTCTCAAAAGGGTGATGTTAGTAAAAAGAAGAGAAAACAGGTTGCTTCTGAACCCTTAGAAATCTTAACTGAAGCAGCCTTGGCTGTAGAACTAGGGTTAGAAAGTGAGAAACCTGAGTTACCTATCATAAGCCTAAAGAAGAAGAAGAAGTCTAAAACCACCTCTTCAGTCACTCAAATGGCTGAAGTTGTAAAATCAGGGGCACACAGCTCACTAGATGTATCCTCTCAACAGGATGCATCTATAGAATCAAGCATCCTCCCCAATGCACCTATCTGTAAAGAGTCAGCACAAGGGAGTGATAAGGCTGGCACAACACTGAGTGGAGAGCACATCATAACTGAAACTCCCTCTATTTCTCAGGGGGAGTTGCCAAAATCTTGTCTACAACACACTTCTCTTTCAGAATCTACCACTCATATTTCTTTGAAGCCTGCAACTCAAGCAATTGAGGAGCAAGGCATTGATCATCAAGAATTCTTTTCCTTTGATGAGCCAATGAATTCAAGTGACTTGGTGCATGACACCTTGCTCACCACCCAGGTACCACATTTGGATGGTCAGGGAATGCATGCTGGGGCATATCCTAATGACACCATCACAAACACAGAGGATTCACTAGTTCTTACTAGAGACTCTGTGCCTGTGTCAACTACTGTTGTAACTCATCCCACTTCTGTGGAGACAACAATAGTAGAGTCTGTTCATCCGGTTGCAGAAGTTGCATCTGTAACTGAGGAGCCTAGCAAGCCTAGCTCTAACTCTAACTTTTTGTCTCAATGGCTGAAGCCTGTGCAACATGACAGTGCTTCAGGATCAGGGTCTGTTCCACCACAATTGACGGTTGAAGCACTTCAAAGCTTAGTTGTGGATCAGATCCCTGACTTCACAAAAATTGCTCAGCACCTTCTCACTGCAAACATGCCCAATCCAGACTATGAAGCTATTCTCCTATGTCACAAAGAGGATGTAGAGCTACAGAAGGAGAAAATCATAGATGACACTGAGAGAGATGGGAATATCGATGCTTGGCTGCAAGGAACCAATTCAATCCCTCTCTCAGAAGGTCTTCAGTATCTCAGAGAAGAGTACATCACTTCACTAGGGTCCAATGCCAAATCTCTCAACCCTACTGATGTGTTTGAAGCAGTGAATGACAACTATAAAGGCATTCTCAAGGCTGCACACTATCTTGGTAAAGGCTTAAAGACAGAAATTAATGAAGTGTGTTCAGCTACAACCAAGGAGGTGCATGAGATCAAGAGGACTTTTGATGCTAAATTCCCTCAATTGGAGACTGTTCTCAAGGACATTCGAACCTGCAATGCTACTTGCACCAGGATGGACAATGGTTTGGCTATTCTCAAGGATGCTGTCACAGGTCTGGGGCACAAATTTCAATCCTTATCAGATCAGACAACTGATGCCAATGCCATGCTCAGGACCCTCTTTGCAAATCAATATGGAGACAAGCTGGTCACTGAGGTTCCTGTGCATGAAATGTCAAGGTTCGAAGTGCAGAGACTAAAGGATCAATCCCTATCTGGTTTTAAGGCCAATGAACTCTTCATTAAAGTGGATACTCTTGAAAAGGAGGTAGTCTCTCTCCACAAGTCCAATGCTCATCTTACAGACACTGTGACAACTCTGACTGAGCAGTTGAACACTCAAGCCACCACCACAGCTGATGTTCTTCTGCATCAACAATCAATGTTGTCTGCAATGATGAAGCACATGGGTCTCCCTCTACCTGATGAATCTTCAACTCCAAAGGTGCCTCCTACAGTCCCTGTGTCTGTCAACAAGCCTAAGGGGGAGAAGAGGATATCAAAGAACTCAAATCCAAAGGGGGAGAGACCACTAGAAAAGGGCATCAAGATCACTGAGGGTGGCCATCAGAGAACTTTGAAATCTACTACTCATGTGCCTGGAAAAGGAAAGGACAAAGTTGATGAGCCTCCCACTTCTCTGCCAGTTGTCACTCTACCAACTGTGCACATCACTACTCCTGATGGTCAAAGGCAGTCTATCACAACCACAGTGGTTGCAGGGAGTATGCCATCTGACAAGCCTCGAATCTCAATATCTAAGAGTGCCAAGCCAGTAGAAGTGAAGGTGGTCACTGAGGCCAAGCTACAAGAAATTGCAAACTCAAATGTCTATCATGATGATGCATTCTTGGAGTTTCTGAAAGTCTCTAGAGAACAGGCTGGTGATGCTCTGCTATATCATGAGAGTTTGAAGAGTCAGATTGACTGTCTCACTGTAGTACCAAGGAGGCTTAATGATCTATGGCTCAAGGAGATATTGATGGTAGGAAAGAACAAGATATGGCACTTAACCATCAATACTCTACAGAGTCTAAAGCACTCAGAAGTGAATGTGCTCCTTGGACTAATTGAGAAGGGAAATGAGAACAACAAGAGTCTTCATGATGAATTGAGGAATGGTCAACCTTCAAGGCTACCTGAAGTTTTCACAGATCCTAGAACTATTATCTACCAGGCTGGAACAAGAATTGAAGATATCAAGCAGCTGGTCATTCCTAAGCATCTAACTCCTCAAAATAAAAATCTCATCATAGCCATCATTGAGAAACTGATCAAGAAGAAGGGATCAAGAACAGCAGAAGAATTAGAAGCTATATCTTATCTCAGGTCATATATTGCAACTGGCATTGTATCTGAGACTGCTAAGTTCAACCCAAGCAAAGATCAAGACAAGGATGAAGATAAAAGTGATGGAAGGAGAAGACATCACAGGAGTAATAAGGGTGATGAAGACAAGAAGAAGAAGAAGGATGATGAGAAGAGGAAGAATGATGATGATCAAGGTAAAGGCTCTGAGAGGAAAAGTGGAAGACAGCAAGCCTCAGGCATTGCTGACAGTAACCTCACCACAACACAAGACTCTAAGTCTAGGGTGAATGCTGCCAGTAGTGACCTTTCAAAATTTGCATCTATGGCTTCTACAACTGTCTTGCCACCTCAAGAAGAGAAGAAGATTCAAGTCAAGAAACCATCTGTATGTTTCAAAAAGCAAACTGCTAATGGAATACTACAATGGTCTACAAACAAAGGTCACATACTGCTGCCAAGTAATCATGTAAAAAGAATCAAGTTCAAGCAAGCTGCAAGGAAATCAAAGCCAACCACATCAAAAACCCTGACAATCTATCCAGGCCTAAAACTCCAACCACTAGATGAAGATTATGATGTAGACCAACTGCAATTTTTGCAAGCTCAAAGAATCTATCATGTTGCCATTGTTGATAATTGCCTTGAGATTAAATATTCTGATGGAAGGGAGGAGAAATTCAAACAAGGAGGATGTCAACACTGGGGCAAGCTATATGACATAGAGAGAATCATTGCACTGTTGAGCTCAGAAGATAAAGTGGAGAGAGTATGGAAACTGGAGCTAATTGATTTTGTGAAAATGAAGAGAGATCATGAAGAAAAAGTCAGAAAAGAGTGTTTTGAGAAATGGCTGGCAAGGGAGAAAGAAATTGAGAGACTGGAAAGTGAAGCAGAAAAGCTGAGGAAAAAGGGTTTGTGTAGAGTTCAGTTCAACCCCTACATGGTAAAGTATAGGAGGAGGAATGGAAATCAAGTCAACATCAGAATGAATCTACTCAACCACTATCTTGCAAATATTCTGGAACCAGTACTTGAAGATTTCAAAGACTCAATTTTGCTTGAAGAATTGGATGCTATGGCAGAAATAATAAAAGCTATGGATGAGAATACAAGGAAGGAGAAAGAAAGAAGAGAGAAAGAATATGATGAATTTCAAGCCAAAGCTATGGAAAGGGAATCAAAAGACAATGGCTAGTTCTTCATCATAGGCTGTAAGATTACTCACTCTGTAGTTCTATCCAAATTGCTAATGGAAATTCATACCTGTACTGTCAAGTTTTATCTTTATGTATGATAGGCTTGTTATCAGACATGAAATTGTGACTAAGGGTCTTACTCACAATTTGGGGGAGATTGTTAGTCACAGAGGCATGCCTGAATACATCTAATAACAAGCCTAAGTATGTGTAATGCTATGCATTACCTACATGACCTCTTAACTGAGGGAACCTCTAGTTGTAGAGTTTCTATTTGTTCTGTACTTGTAATAGGCATCAAATTCTAGTTGTGTTACTGTAATTATAAAGTCAAGAATAATGCTTGAAAGAAGTTCCAAGGTTCATGCCTCAAGCAAGGAGATAAAGACTGCCAAATAATCACAGTTGGGATTTGAAGAAATGAAGAATTTGCCTAAGTACCAATTCGAGAAGTACATTTGTCTATTCGAGAAGTCTAGCATTCGAGAAGTCAGAGATTCGATATCTCAGAAGACACTATTCGATATCTCTGAATACACTGTTCGATATCTCAGGGATTCGATATGTCAAAATGCTCTATTCGATATCTCAGGGATTCGATATGTCAAAATGCTCTATTCGATATCTCAGGGATTCGATATGTCAAAATGCTCTATTCGATATCTCAAGGAGTCCCAGAGAAAAGAGCTATTCGAGAAGTGATTCGATATGTCAAAATGCTCTATTCGATATCTCAAGGAGTCCCAGAGAAAAGAGCTATTCGAGAAGTGATTCGATATGTCAAGATAACACTATTCGAGAACTCAGAGTTATCGATCAAGTCAACTCCAGTTCTCGAATCACTCACTTAGTCACTTCTCGAATACATTCTTGAGGACAAAATACTGAAGAATTGTACAAGTCAGAAACCTGCAACAAGCCAGCACACTTTATTTGACTCTGTCCTATAAAGCATGCTGGAAAGCCTACAAAGAAGCTTGGAGAGATAAGACAAGGGACAAGGAGCTGAAGAAGTGGATCTAAACAGGCTTTTCAAAGTCAAATCTGTAGCCGTTTGGACTCTTACTAAAATGAGATAGACAGACTGGAAAGTGCTTTTGTTTTACCTACCTCATTTGTAGCAAGTGGGTGTATCCATGTCTATAAGGATACAGCCTCACTTCCTTAGCTGTTAAGGTTTTGAAGTTTCTCAAAAATATCCAGAAAATATCTCTCTGAGAAAAACGAAGCTGAGAATACTATCATTTGTATTCACAGATTGTAGCAAAATCTTTATCTAATAAAATATTAGATTAAAGTGATATTGTGTTGTGTTTGTGTTTAATTATCCGCATCTTCATATCTCACACACTCATCACTTATCTTGCTGCAAAGATTCAAGACCGAAGAAAAATTCAAGAATCCATTCACCCCCCCCCTCTGTATTCTTTTACTGTATTCAATACTCAACAATGTGGTTCCAGAAGACATTCCATCTAGACTACCCCCCATGCGAGACATCCAACACGCTATTGATTTCAGTCCAGGAGCAACGATTCCAAACCGACCCGCATACAGAATGAGTCCTCAGGAGCATGCTGAAATTCAAAATCAAGTTGAAGGGTTATTAAAAAAAGGATTAATACAGGAAAGTGTTAGTCCTTGTGCGGTTCCTGCCATTCTCGTCCCTAAGAAAGATGGAAGCTGGAGAATGTGTGTTGATAGTCGAGCTGTCAACAAAATTACCATCAAGTATAGATTTCCAATTCCTAGACTTGATGATTTGCTAGATCAGATACATGGTTCCACTATCTTTTCAAAGATTGATCTTCGAAGCGGATACCATCAGATCAGAATTCGACTAGGAGATGAATGGAAGACTGCCTTTAAAACAAGAGATGGTCTTTATGAATGGACAGTTATGCCCTTTGGGTTGTCCAATGCGCCAAGTACATTCATGCGACTTATGAATCAAGTCCTTCGACCCTTTATTGGTAAATTTGTCGTTGTCTATTTTGATGACATTCTGATCTTTAGTAAGGACAAGGAGGAACACTTGGAACATATCCGACAAGTGTTACAGACTCTTCGTGAACAAAAACTCTATGCCAATTTGAAGAAATGTGCTTTCCTGACAAATGAAGTTACTTTTCTTGGATATATCATCACATCCGAAGGCATACGAGTTGATCCGGAAAAGATAGAAGCAATCAATAGCTGGCCAGTTCCGCAATCAATCCATGAGGTCAGAAGTTTTCATGGATTAGCCTCCTTTTACAGAAGATTCATCAAAAACTTCAGCACAGTTGCCGCTCCCCTCACAGATTGTATCAAAGGAGACAAGTTTCAATGGACCGAGGCTGCACAGAAAAGTTTTGACAAGCTGAAGAAATGTTTAACTGAAGCACCAGTATTAGCCCTTCCCAATTTTGATCAAGTATTTGAAGTTAGCTGTGATGCTTCCCACACTGGAATTGGTGCTATTCTAAGTCAAGAAGGTCATCCTATAGCCTTCTTCAGTGAAAAGCTTAACAATGCTAAACTTCGGTATTCAACATACGACAAGGAGTTTTATGCAATTGTTCGAGCCTTGCATCATTGGAGTCATTACCTGTTAAATAAAGAATTCATTCTTTATTCTGATCATGAAGCTTTAAAATATTTGAACTCTCAACAGAAGATTAGCCGTCGACATGCCTCTTGGAGTGAGTTTTTACAGTCTTATCCATTTCTAATCAAGCACAAGGCTGGAATTCAAAATGTTGTTGCAGATGCTCTCAGTAGGCGCCATACTCTACTGTCTACACTCCAAACAAAAGTAGTTGGTTTTGAAATGATAAAGGAGTTGTACCCAGATGATCCTGACTTCCAGAAAATTTGGAATACTACTGAAGTGCAATCCTCCAAAGATTACTACAGGCATGAAGGATTTTTATTCAAAGAGAAGACTTTGTGTATTCCTCGATGTTCACTACGAGAAGCCATTATCTGGGAAGCCCATGATGGAGGATTAGCAGGTCACTTTGGCCGAGATAAAACTATGGCCCTGGTAAAGGAATATTTTTATTGGCCAAGAATGGAAAGAGATATAAATCGGCATATTCAAAGATGCAGAATCTGTCATTTGGCTAAATCCAAACGTCAAAACACTGGTTTATATATGCCACTTCCCGTACCGGAATCACCATGGGAAGATGTTACTATGGATTTCATTTTGGGACTTCCACGAAGTCAACGTCAGAAAGATTCAGTTATGGTCGTGGTGGATAGATTTTCAAAGATGGCCCACTTCATTCCTTGTCAAAAGACCAATGATGCTGTTCAAGTTGCTGATTTGTATTTCAAAGAAATAGTTCGTCTTCTTGGAATCCCAAAAACGATCACTTCTGATCGAGATGTGAAGTTTTTAAGCCATTTTTGGAGAACTCTATGGAAGAAGATGGGAACTAAGCTGCAGTTCAGTAGTGCGAGCCATCCTCAAACTGATGGACAAACCGAAGCTGTCAACCGACTGTTGGGAAATCTACTTCGAAGTTTTGTTGGTAAAAACCTGAAGCAGTGGGATCTTATTCTAGCTCAAGTTGAATTTGCTTACAACAATTCAACTAATCAGTCCACGGGAAAGTGCCCTTTTGAAGTTGTATATGGCACCCGTCCACTTAGCCCACTTGATTTAACTCCGTCAACCAACAAACAACAATTCAGTTCTGATGCAGATAGTCGAGCGAAGGAAATCAAGAAACTGCATGAACAAGTTCGAGAGCAGATACCGAAACAAAATTCCAGATACAAAATTCAGCGAGACAAACATCAGAAGCAACAGATTTTTAAAGTTGGAGATTTGGTCTGGATTCATCTACGAAAAGAGAGATTTCCTAATCAACCAAATGCCAAGTTGTCACCTAGAGCTGATGGACCATTCAAAGTTGTGCAGAAAATCAATGACAATGCTTACAAAGTAGAACTGCCTGGAACATATGGTGTTTCTGCAACTTTTAATGTTGCTGATCTTTCACCTTATTTGGACAATGAAGAATACTAAAACTCGAGGTCGAGTTCTCTCCAACCCGGGGAGTATGATTCCAGAAGCATTTTTCCAGCAGCCCACAGCAGCCCATGTGCCATTTTTATAAGTCAAATTCTTCCTACTTCACCTACCTACTTCACCTAACTACCTACTCCACCTACCATCATTTATTTGCATTTTAGGACCTCATTATTTGCATGTAAGGACCTCTAGCATTAGTATAAATAGGCATGATTAGAGCATTGTAAAATCACCTTGAACTGGAATAATAAAAGTGAGTTATTTAGAGAATTTTCTCTCTTGTTCCTGAGCCATGGTGACTTCTCAATTAAGCTCCAGGTTGCTTCTTTTCCCAATCTCGATGAAGTTCTAAAGTAACAGCAGTGATCAAACTTTATATTCCAACACTGTTTAAGCCATATCGTTAAAATATTAGGCCAATTCTAGGAATAATATGATATGAATTATAAAACTGTAACATGTATTAAGTTGTCGTTTCAACACATTTATAATTGCATGTTTTGAATGTATTTTTTACTGGTATACTAGTGTTATAAATGCTGGATGATTACCTCATTATCAATACTTGTGACGAGCCCTTTAAGTCTTCATATCCTATGATATGGATGTTGCCCTCTTTGACCTCATTCTATCTCCGGAATGTTTATTTTGGTGATCGTATTTCGGGGTTTGTAAACTTGAAAGAACTAACTCTGTGCTGATGCAAAGATTTTTTGGGAATACAAGGAGGGTTTTACTATAAACTGTCGAAATCTCTACAGTCTTATATAAAGGAAGTGAATTTTATTATTCAAAATTAAGGTTGACGACAGAGACTTAAAACTAAACGGCAGAGTGCAGGATAGCGGTTTCTGTGCAGAATTTAATTACTACGTTGTATGCAAGCCAAACATATGTAGTTCCAGGCATCTTTCGTTTTTTCCTAATCATTTCCTAATCATTTAAGTACTATGTTGTATGCAAGCCAAACATATGTAGTTGCGGTTATTGTGATACATGTAGTTTCATCAGATTTTGTGTATTTATTATTTGGAGAATACAAAGTAAAATCATCCATCTAACTCAGTTTCTTGCTCGTTTTCCTAGTTTCTTCGGAGGGTTCCATATTTTTCAGAATACAAGCTTTGTCCATTCTGCAAACTCAAATTCCTTTACCTGCAAGGGCTATATGAAATGCCAACAAGGTCTACCGATCATGTCCTGAACTACTTGCTCGGTAATTCTCCTCATGCAGAGATCCTTAAAGATAGAAAAATAATAGATCCACTTTTTTGTTTAAACGATTCAGTTAAGGCTCAACTCCATATTATGGCAATTAATTGCTGTCACGGTGGTAATATCTTTCGATTGCCCCCTTACACTTTATATCTTCACTTAATGACTTATTCTAGGCTTCAGGACTGGCTTTCATCTTGATATCATCAAGTGTGCCTTGTTGGTTCTTCCATCTAAATAGCTAACTTTTGGCAGATCTGGATCGTCTTGATGCAATGTAATGGATGATAATGGTTACCTCTCAATTTCAGCTCCAGTTTGCTTCTTTTCTCAATCTTGATGAAGTTCTATTGTAAGTTACCAAACCTTATATTCCAACACAGATTAAATCACATCATTACAACATTAGGCTAAATCTAGGAAGAATATGATATTTAAGATAAATATAATTAACATGGAAGTCCCACTTCAACACAACTAATTGCTTAGTTTGAATGTTTCCAATCAGAAATGCTAAAACCTGACCAGAACTACAGAGGATGAAGATATCGTATTTTCTTTGTTGCACGATACAGGGCCCTATCCGCAGGAAAAGATTTGTTTTAACACGTCCCACAAACTAATGACAGTATTAAAGGACAAATGCTTCAGTTGTCTTACCATCAAAACTGTGTTAATATGTTATTACAACTGACTTCACACCTACTTGTTTAAGATAAATAAATAAAATATTTTTTTTAAAGAATTTGTCAAATTTTCTAAAGATTTTTTTAGTAGATTGGAGACTGTGTGATCTTCGCCAGTGAAAGATGCAAAAAAAGTTCTGGTGTAACATGTAATGCATAACAATACTAATGCAGATAGATAAAATAAACCCTAAATTTAGGTGATTGCAGAATGAAAATAGGTCAGAATTCAAATGGGACACTAGCAGTAGCTGCTGTCTTCTGTAGACAGTCCAGAACTAATAAATATTAGTATAATAAAAACTTAGAAAGACGACAAAACACGAAAAGAAAAACAAAAGATGGATACTATTAAGCAAGCATGTTAAAGACTCTTTTGACAGAAATTAGGACAACAACAGAAAGGCAGAGTCCAGAAGCATAAAATTGAATGTATCCCCCGGATGTTTATTTTGGTGACCATATTTCGGGGCTTGTAAACTTGAAGGAATTAACTCTGCACAGACTTTTTGGGGATTCTAGACAGTTTCACTATTAGCTGTCGAAATCTCCAAAGTCTTGCATTGGGCCCAGATTTTTCACATTGTGATTTAGATGTTTCCACACCAAATCATGTACCAGAATTCTCTGCAGGGGATGGATTCTCTTGTATAAAAGAAGTGAAATTTGATATCAAAATTAAGGATGTCGATGGAGACGTACAAGTAGATGATGAGTACAGGATAGCAGTTGCTCTGCTGAATATTACTATGTTGTAGGCAAGCGAAACATATGTAGTTTCAGAATATTGCTATGTTGTAGGCAAGCGAAACATATGTTGTTTAAGGCGTCTTTATTTTCTTCCTAATCATATACTCGAAACCATGACTTTGTGATTTTTATGATATGTGTAGTTTCATTATATTTTGTGATTTTTATGATATGTGTAGGATACATAGTACATTCATCTAATTCCTATCACTTTTCGTGAGTCTTATGTGGACAATTTAAAGTTTAATATTAATCATAGTCGAAGTTTCTGATTGCTGGGTTTTTTTTTATTGCCAGTAAAGAAGATCAAAGCTACAAAGGAACCAAATCGGAACCAACAGCTTCTTCTACCACCCTTGGGAGCTCATCTACAAACATGCGACAACATTGATTCTCTTGCACAGCCCAAATACGTAGTTCATGAGCCACTCAATTTCCTTCTATACTAATAAAGGACCATTCACACGAAACTAGCTCATTTGTATTAATGGAACTGAAGTGCCACTGTTCTCATTTGTATTTTTGTTCAGGAACATTAGCTCGCCGAAAATAACATAAAGATGGGTTACTGTTGGCATTGATGAGAACATTAGCTCATTTGTATTTGGTTTTTATCCCTGATTTTAACCTTATCTCACATTTACAGCTGAATTATTTGATTATAATGTGAGAATTTATTTAAGAATTCCTTGGATATGCTCTTAATTTAATATTTTATTTATTAACCATTGGTTTTTTTTTCTATTAAATTTTTGTTCTAGTGAAATTGAAATATGAATAAAATAAAAATAAAAAAATATAGAAAATATTATTATAATTGACATACAAATCTTTTATATTCTAAATGTGTGCTAGTGAAGGATTTACATAATTCCTTAAAATATTCTTAAAAATTTATCCTTTTAATACAACTTATGCCTATTTTCGTAATTTCCCAATTATAAAATATTATGTCATCTTACATCATCATCCTTAATTAGTGAAGGATTTGCATAATTCCTTTGAATGTCCTTGAAAATTTATCCACTTAAGACAACTTATGCCTATTTCCGTAATTTCCCAATTATGAAATATTATGTCATTTTACATCATCATCCTTAATTAGCAATATATAATATCTTATTACATCCCAAAATTATGTCATGTAACATCGTCATCCTTAATTAGCAATAGATAATATCTTATTACATCCCCAAATCATCATCCTTAATTAATGAAAGATTTGCATAATCTATCTATATATATTCTTGAAGCATGAACATGAAGGATTCCAAAAATTACATATTCTATCCCTTAATTTTTAACTATTATTTACCTTCCTACTTATTTACAAGGTCATTCTAGACAATTAACTTATTTTATGATCCAATGGATAAAACCCGTTTACCTATTAGAAATCATTCAATACAAAATAAACTTGGTTAGTACAAGACCCGGTTACCATATTAGAAAATGGGTATGACCCGTTAGTAGTAAATCAAATTTTATGCAATATTTTGTTATTGAAAGACACTAATTAACACCATTTTTCCATGATTTTAGCACACGAAATTTGTTGTTGATTTTAGCATTTAAACTTCCTAAATTTTAGTCCGTATATGCAATCATCCAGTACAAAATGTACTTGAATTACTACAAAACCGGGTTACCAAATTATCTTGGTCACCCGATGCTATGGAGGGTCCCACTCCAGTATCCACTTTGATTCATGCAGCTACTATGGTAACAGCTGGCGTTTTCATTATAGCAAGGTGCTCCCCTTTATTTGAATACCCGTCTACGGCTTTGATTGTTATTAATTTTACAGGAGCTATGATCATTCCTTGCGGCAACCAGTGGAATATTACAGAACGATCTAAAGAGGGTCATATCTTATTCAACTTATGACCCGTTAATGTTAAATCAAATTCTAATATGTTATGGAAAGACAATAACTAAGCATTATTCTCCTTCATGATTTTAGCACACGAAATTATATACTTGGATTACTACAAAACCCGGTTACCATATTAGAAAATGAATATGACCCGTTAGTGGTAATTCAAATTCTAAGCATTATTCTGTTATGGAAAGGCAATAACTAAGCATTATTCTCCTCCATGATTTTAGCACACAAAATTAAATTTTAATTTCGTCATTTTAAATTCCTAAATTTTACTCTGTATATGCAATCATCCAGTACAAAATATACTTGGATTACTACAAAACTCGGCTACCATATTAGAAAATGGATATGATCCGTTAGTGGTAATTCAAGCATTATTCTGTAATGGAAAGGCAATAACTAAGCATTATTCTGCTCCATGATTTTAGCACACGAAATTAAATTTTTATTTCTTCATTTTAAATTTCCTAAATTTTAGTCTGTATATGCAATTCACACGGTTATCACTCTTCGATTTCTTCATTTTAAACTTCCTAAATTTTAGTCTGTATATGCAATTCACACTATCATCACGCTTCATCGAATTAATCCATCATATCTTCCAATATACCATCTATAAATGGTCCTTTTTCCATCTACAATATTCTACACCTCAAACTCTGCACTGTAATCGATAAAACAGGTACACAAATTTTTTGTTTATATGTTAGTTCTATTGTATTTTGAATCTAGACATTTGCTTAATCGTGAAATAGGTCGTAAGAGGATTCCGCTTGGTTCTGTTTTTCCTACTTTAGAACGAAACTGTAAGCGAAGCATTTGTACTTGGATTCTTTTGCTTTTTTATGTTTCAAAAACTTGCATTTCCTGATGCATTTTTTCTGGGACATCTTATTAATTGTTATACATCTCAAATCCATATATTGTATGGTCCTTTCACAAATTTGAATCTTTTGGTCAGTTTCGTCATCTCTGAAACTGCATTGCATAATTTAAGGATTTGAAGCATTGACTAATTTTTTCTTTGGTTTTTCTTGAACTTAATTGCTTCTTGGCATCAAGCCATTATTATCTTCGAGATTGAGACGTTGGCTTATTTATTGCAATATGTTTCCTAAGACATGATAATCAAATCTATTTTTGTGTTAAGTTTTCACAACCAAACATGGTTTATATGTTGGTTACGTTATATTTTGAATCTAGACATTTGCTTAATTGTAAAACAGGTCGTAAGAGAATTCCGCTTAGTCCTATTTCTCCTACTTCATAACGAAACTGTAAGCGAATCATTTGTACTTGGATTCTTTTAATTTTCCATGGACTATCCATAATATGACCTATTTTCAATTATTTGTGATTAACTCAAGACAATTTTTCTATTTAATTCATTATAAAATTTGAAATTCAAATTACTTATTTAATACACAATCTTTCCATTTAATTCAAAATTTTGCTTCATTTTCTCTTATAAGTTTCCTCCCAAATATTTTTTAAATATTTTTGAATTCATAATTACTCATTTATGGAAATATGACTCATTCAAAATGTTGCTCAATGTTCTATATGTAATGTATTCCATTGTAATTCACAATATTCACGGATTATCCATATTATGATCTATTTTCAGTTATTTATAATCAAGTCAACACAATATTTTCATTTAATACATAATAAGAATTTGAAATTCAAAGTACTTATTTAATACATAATCTTCCCAATTATATCAAAATCTTGCTTGATTTTCTCTTATCATATTATGATCCATTTTCAATTATCTATAATCAAGTCGACGCAATCTTTTCATTTAATATGTAATAAGAATTTGAAATTCAAACTACTTATTTAATTCATAATTTTCCCAATTAATTTAAAATCTTGCATGATTTTCTCTTATCATATTATGATCAATTTTTAATAATCAATAATCAAGTCAACATTATCTTTTCATTTAATACGTTTTTTAAATTCAAATTACTTATTTAATACACATTAATCTTCCCAATTAATTCGAAATCTTGCTTGATTTTCTCTTTTCAATTCCCTCCCATATATTTTGCAAATAATTTTAAATTTATAATCACTCATTTATGGAAACTATAATCCATTCATATAGTATATATCAATTAGCATTAATTATTCATATATCTATCTTTCATTTTTTTTTAAAAAAAATCTCCTTTTTGACTATTTCAAAATCTTAAATTTAAACGTATTTTTAGGATCAAATAGATTTTTTTGGCCAAATTTTCTAATTGGATTTTTAGAATTTTCAAATTTAAGGAATATAAATAACTAAATTTTGAAATTGAAATTCTAAAGAGAAACCTAGAGCTGAATTTGTACTTTTTTATATACATTGTTGGAGTTAGTGAAATATGAGATATTATAAATTTTCATAATTGATTGATATTTTTTAGTTAAAATTTTTAATATTACAATATTTAAATTGCAAGTATTCGTTGTTAAGAGACGGGGGAGAAATCTTTAACTAAATTTATAATTTTTTTTATAAACATCTATGCAATTAGTGGAATATGAGATATGATACCTTTTCATAATCAATGTTTATATTTTGTTGCAATTTTTTAATTTTACAATATCTAAATTGCGAGCCATCGCCGTTTGGCGATGGCGAGAAGCCTTGAACTGAATTTATAATTTTTTTATTATAGACATCTATGCAATTAATGGAATATGAAATATGATACCTTCTTATAATCGATTTGAGTTTTTTAGTTACAATATCTAAATTAAGGACGATGACGAGAAAACTTAAACTAAATCTTTATATAAACTTATTATATACATTTATGCCGTCATGAAATATCTTAAAGGAAATTTACCAAGAATACTAGATTTAAAGTTTCTATTTGCAAAAATACCATCTCCTTGAATTAATTGCAATTTTACCAACCTAAGTTTCAAAATTGCAAAAATACCGACCCTAACCCTAACCCTAACCCTCCCCCCTTTCCCCTCTACCCTTTATCCTTTCAAAACCAGGCGGCGTTTGTACTTTTTTTTGAATGCAACCACATTCAACCAAATGCAACCACATTCAACTTTCTTTTTTTTAAGGTGGGGTGATTTTGGTGGATTTGGGTTGCAAGGCCCCGCCAGGGGCAATATACAACCAAATGCAACCACATTCAATTTTTTTTTTAGGTGGGGTGATTTTGGTGGATTTGGGTTGCAAGGCCCCGCCAGGGGCAATATACAACCAAATGCAACCACATTCAACTTTTTTTTTTAAGGTGGGGTGATTTTGGTGGATTTGGGTTGCAAGGCCCCGCCAGGGGCAATATTCAACTGAATGCAACTGAAATCAGAAATTTAGTTGCATATGGTTGCATTCAGTTGCTGATTTCATGTTCCATTTTTCAGTTGTCATTTTCGACCTCATTTATATATATATATATAGAGTCCAAAAATGAGGTCGAAAATGACAACTGAAAAATGGAACATGAAATCAGAAATTTAGTTGCATATGGTTGCATTTAGTTGCAAATTTAGTTGAATATGCCCCTGCGGGGCCATGCAACCTAAATCCACCAAAATATCACCCACCTTTTATATATATATATATATATATATATATATATATATATATAGAGTTCAAAAATGAGGTCGAAAAAGATAAATGACAAATGGAACTTAAAATCAGAAATTTAATTGCATGTGGTTGCATTTAGTTGCAATTAGTTGCATGTGGTTGCATTTAGTTGCAATTAGTTGCATGTGGTTGCATTCAGTTGAATATGCCCCTACGGGGCCTTGCAAACCAAATCCACAAAAATATCCCCACCTTAAAAAAAAAAAGGAGTTGAATGTAGTTGAATTCAGTTGAATGTGGTTGCATTCAGTTGAATATGCCCCTGCGGGGCCTTGCAATCCAAATGAACCAAAATAGCACCCCACCTTAAAAAAATAAATAAATAAAAAGTACAACCGCCGCCTGCCAAAGAAAGAGGGGGGATGGGGGCTAGGGTTAGGGTTAGTGTTTTTGCAATTTTGAAACTTAGTTAGTAAAATTGCAAATAGCTATTCTTAACAAAAGTAAATGTGCAAAAATTTACTTTTTCCTATTTATTTATCAAAAGAACCCTGTCTTAAAATACATTTTCATAATTGAATTTTTATCTTTTAATTTTAATTTTCAGTTTTAAAATGTTTAAAATGCGAGAAGTCACAGTTAGGCGACAACGAGAAACTTTGAACGGAATCTTATATAAATTTTTGTATACATTTATGTGATTATTGAAATATCCAATATGCTATCTTTTTATAATTTTTTATACATTTATGATATTGTTTTTATTTGATACTTTTGACATCGATTAAAAATATGATTACAATTTAACATAATTTTTTTTCATTTCTTTTAAATTTAAATTAAAATGTTTTGTTAAACTATTTTTTGTAATTTTTAATTGCATGTGTACCTTAAGTTATCATTGATAATATTACTATACATTGGACGAGGTTAATATTGTGAATAACAATAATAAACATTAATCTTTAAATTCATATTTAAAAAAATTATTATTTTTAGAGCGCGCGGACAAAATTCCCAGCATGATAATTGTAATTCGTAAATTACAATCAATTAATATCAATCATAACTTAAACTTTGATTTATGTAAAATTGTAATCAATTATTAATAATCATTTCCTTAAAAATTGATTATGTAAAATACATAATCATGTATTTTATGGCTAATTTTATATAAAACAAATAATACAAAATAGAATATCATTATAACATTATAATTTCTAAAATCATCTAACAACAAGATCATGTGTATTTCTTATAATCTTTTTGTTTAAACTATTTCTAAATTTTTGTTAATCGATCGTAACTTAGCAAGATAATTTTTGATAACATTTTAATTATTGTTTATATTGTGTGAGTATAAAATATAATAAATTAGCAAGATAACTGTATTGTATAAATATTAATGGTACATCTTAAATTTTATATCATGTTCTTTAAAAACTTGCTACCCACATGAACGAGAAATGATGAGATAAACAATAGAACGACAGGGAAAGACCTGGCCGACCCCAGCCGAGGGCTTGAGGACGAGCTTTATTTCTTTAGATAGAATAGTATATCGATTTAGGTAAAATTTGATATAATTAATTATTTATTATATATTATATCATTAAATATCTAATTCATACATACATAATAAATAATAAAGCTGTATATATATATATATATATATATATATATATATATATATATATATATATATATATATATATATATATTTATTCACTGAATTTTGTATATTTTTCCTTTATAAAACAAATTAAATCAAACTGAACATCATTATAATTCCTAAAATCATTTAAAAAACAAGATCCTCTATATTTCTTAGAATATTTTTGTTTAAATGTCCCTTAATTCATTGATTTCATTTAGCATGAATATCAAATTTAATAATCAAACAAGATATGGTATCAAATTAATATTCCTTCTCCACACATTACGAATAATAAATATGTTTGATCAATTATTGTTAGTGACCCGAATAAAATGAAGGATCAAACTTCGTGTGACAAAGAAATGGCCTTCTGATTTTATCATAAGCTGATACTAGAGATGCGTTAAAAGGACAACTTTTTTTTTTTTGAAAATCGAACCCATGACCCTGGGACGAGATAAACTCTTACCACTTGAGTTATCTCATCGCGCTTGGATACAACTTAATTATACTGAACAATGATGTAAATATATGGTGTAAATAAGTATATGTTGATGTCGATGACTTATTCAATGTTGCAAGTTTTTTTGATAATCTTTTTCATATAACTTTCATGCTTTTTTTTTAATCATTAGTTAATTGGATAAATAAATTAAGTTTTCCGTGTGCAAAGCCATATTGCTAGTTAATGTAATAACTTGATAACTAACTAAATTATTTATAATATATTTATGAGTGAACTAATGCATTCTTGAAAATGCTAAGAGATTGTTGGAGATGCTCCCATAACAGTTTTTTTTTTCTTATGTTTTTTTAGTCATGGTAGTAATAATACTGTAATACAAGTGTGTGTATGTAATAAATGCATAGGCTGGGCGTTATAATATTGATTCTAGTCTACTAGTTGAATTCTTCACAAGGTTAGCTCTCTTTCAAACTCTTACCATGGCTTTCAACAATCGGTACACACACTCTTTCTCTTTATATATATGTGAATTTTATGTGTACATGTTTCTTGAATTTTCTTGATGTTATACATGGGATCCAACTGCATTTGCCTTTTTTTTTTATATAGATATATTAGTTAGTGGTGCTTTATGTTCTAAAGGGTTTATTAGAACCCTAATTTTCTTGAATTGTCAATTTCTCTTCGTTTTGAATTTCTTATGATACTATTGTGCATATGATTTTTTTTTTTCTAAATGCACATTTTTTGCTGTTGATATGTGGGGTAGTGTGAGGGTTGCGTTATGGGAAAGAAAGCATGATTTATTGGGTGTTTTTTTTCTGTGCTGAGTCTGCTGACTGCCAAAATATTGAATTATTGCTTTATTTTTAATTCTATGAAGTAATTGGCTTAGTAGACACTAGGTATTTCACTTGCTGTGGTTTTGGATGTATATTACTGTGTTACAATTGCACAGACATTGCTGTTAAAAAATGTGGCCTTTCTGAGTGAACTGCCTTTATATTTTTTTCCCAAGAAAACCCAACTCTGGTTTTTAGGCTTGTAGAACAATCTCGCATGAAAGAATGCTCTTATCCTAATGCTTCTTACTTAGCATGAACTATATGGAAAGTAGTAGATGTCCTGAAACATTTTTCAGTATTTTACGTACAAGTCTACAAAGTGAGATAAAGAAAAGAAGAAAGTAGCAATTGAGCAGGAAGGCAACTGCAACACCTGCCTCTGTTGCTGCTCAGCTGTTACGCACTACTTCCTTTTTCCCAAAAGATCCTTCATAGTAATGTTCTGCTCCTCATCTGCTACCTTTTCAATCATTTTAAGGTTCAGTTAAAGGTGAACTCCAAGATAGATGGTATAAAACAAGGATGCATTAATCAAATCAAAAGAAGTTGGCACTGTTCCTACTGTTTTTAAGTGAAATTGATATTTTCCAAAATGTTCTTCATATTTTGTCTTGAAATCTTCGGTACTTATGTTAAAATTAGTAGGAGATTAATGTCAATATTTGACATTAATAAGATGAAACATTCTTGTTAGCCGATGCTACCTCGATGTTGGTAAGTAGGGCCACAAAGCCTGGAGAAGCCATGGTGTTTATTGGTCCATAGACCGTACGGCGATATGGCATTCACTATATGCATTTTCACATATTTATGGGCACACGCATATCCTTATTTCTTGATATATGATTACATTTACATATGTTGCTAATATATTACTCTCTCTGGTCCTATTTATAGGTTGATTGACTTTTTGCACACAAATTAAAGTAATTTGACTACATAGTTAACATCAATATCTTTAACACTTTCTTTTTTTTTAAATCAAAATATTAAAGCTATGTTTTTTATTCAGAAGAAGAAAATTAAAGAAAATTTAATTTTGACCACCTTATTGTACGTGTAGAAACTCAAAGGACCTACAAAGAGGAGCAGTGGGAGTAAATAGCTATTTGGTATCAACCTAGTTCTCCACACATATAAGATTCTGTGAAAGATCCTAAAATCCTACAAAATAAAATATATCATTTTAATGGTTAGATAAAGCTGTCTCAAAAAATACATTACAATTTAATAATTGGAAATTAGTAATTATGTCTGGCCCAAAAAAGAAAGAATATTTAAAAGGCCAACGTTACCTAACATGGTGCCATTTAGGAAAAGTTGAACTTTAGACCTCTTCAAGGAACAGCTTTAAAGTGCTCCGGCATTCATTTAATGATCTAACCTTAAATTTATATGAATATCATAAAAAAACAAATGTACTTGATTGTTTATACATAGTATATTGAATTTAATCAATATCTCTAAAAATAACAACACAATCAAAAAAATTCTTATTACAATAATTGAACCACCATGTTATAATGATACTATACAATCCAAAATTATTTAAAAAGAAGCACACAGAAATATTTAACTTTTTATCTTTTGTCCAAGAAAACCCAACTCTGGTTTGTAGGCTTGTAGAACAATCTCGCACGAAAGAATGCTCTGATCATAGTTTTCTTACTTTACATGAACTCAAGCTATTTGAAAGTAGTAGATGTGAAGGAACATCTTTCAGTATTTTACGTACATGTGTACAAAGTAAGAAGTAAGATAAAGAAAAGGAGAAAGAAGCCATTGATCAGGAAAACAACTGCAGAAGCAGCCTCTGTTGTTGCTCATTTGTTATGCTCTGCTTCCTTTTTTCCCCAAAAAATCCTTCATAGTCATGTTGTGCTCCTCATTTGCCCCCCTTTCCTTCATTTCCTTCTTTTTTAACATAGAATCATATAACCTATTGTCGCCTATTCTGACTTGCTCTCTGAATGCATCCCCATTGATGCAGGACAGAATATTAAATCGATAATAAAACAGATAATAAGCAATGAATTATACGAATCCCAAGAATAATCAATCAAATATTATTCCCAAGAAAGGCGTATAATCAAAGCTAAGTATTATGTGGGGGATTACATCACTTGCATAGAAGATTTAAACCCTAATATTGAACCTAATGGACTAAGGTCCGTAACAATTGGGCTTTATTATTAATAAATTACTTATATGATAAATTCATAACCACACATATAAAACATATAAACAAATAATTTTAATTCTCTCTAAACTAAATACAAATAAACCTATTATTAACATATATAAAAACTTAAAAAGTCTTCAATCTTGTTCCTCATCATTCTCCCCTTGTTGGAGAAAACTCAACCACGAGTTTTGTAGAAGTCAAGAACCAAGCAAGAATGAGCTGGAACGAAGAAAAAGTGTTTCCACTTGAAGAAGAAAGGCTTAAATGCAAAGAACTTCGAAAACTGACTAACAAGCGAAGGAGGCTTAGGCAAGTAGTCTTAAATAACGAAGTCGATATGCTCAACCTCAATAATATCATTAATTACTTTATGATCCTCAATAGTTTGAAAGCAATCGGGTTGTGGCTTGGTTTCTTCCACTTGCTCCTCAATAGCAACCTCTGTATGTTCGACTTGTTTAACCTCCTCAGTTGGATCTTCCTTAACTTGTTTAACCTCCTCGATTGGATACTCTGTAGCAACTTCTTCAACATGCTGCTCAATTTCCATTAAATTTCATCCTTTTCATTCCGTCAAAAATCTATTTTACGGTATAGATGACCTTTTTCGAATTCTCCAAATTTACAAGACGTTTAACTTGAGATGTAAGAGTCTCAAGAGTCCTCTTTAGTTTATCATTTGCACGTTTGTACCTTTCTTTACCCAACTCAATTTTGTACTTCTTTTCCAATTTTTTAAGTTCATTATATTGATTTCCTAACTCCCCCAACATAAGTTTATATTGAAGTAACCAACGTTCACGATGACAAATATTCATAGTACAAATCATCACGTTCAAGAAAATAGATACTATCGTCCGCACTAGCAATTTGACGCTTGATGTAAGCAGACATTGCTTAAAAACATCGAACAAGTAATGAAATTGTGGAAGAATTCAAAAGAGGCAGATTTCCAGGAATTTAAGGGCATGAATTGTCAGAAGAATTTAGAAGTTATAGGGACTGGACAATGAAAATTCTAAAGCTGAGGGACAAATTTGACAATGTCTGGAAAGCCCAGGGACTGTTATGCAATTCCTAGAAGCTTTAGGGACTTGTCTCAAACTTCTCTACTACTCCAGGGACTAGTTTACAATTTATAGAAACTTTTAGATACCTAACAGCAGTTTCACAAAATATATAATGAATGAGATTAGGGTTACCACTTTATTATCCAATACAGCAGCCCTCTATAGAAAATTTTCTGCCCAGATCTACTGCTTCTTCCTTTCTTGTTGATTTGATTTGATAACTGCTAAATAAAACCGAATCGATTAACAGCAACGAACTGGGTTGTACTGTCGGGTTACTAGGATCCAATGGACTTGATTTGGGAATTAGGGGTTTACAACCGGGTTGGGTCTGGTTGTACTTGTGACGGGCCTAGGATGAGTTAGGGTTTAGGTGATTGGGGATTTAGGTTTTGTATGGATCGGGTCGGGTTGTAATTAGGCTTTCGTACGCGGAGATGTATGTTATGGCAGCGGATGTAATTTGGTGGTGTGTGGTGGTGTATGGCAGCGGTGAACAACGAGAAAAATGATGAACATTAAATTGGTGAACAGTAAAAGTTATGAACAGTGAATGCGTTTTTTTACAGCAAAAACCAAGTTTCGGCTCTGATGCGAAGGACACAATATTAAATCGATAATAAAACAGATAATAAGCAATGAATTATACGAATCCCAAGAATAATCAATCAAATATTATTCCCAAGAAAGGTGTATATTCAAAGCTAAGTAATATGTGGGGGATTACATCACTTATATAGAAAATTTAAACCCTAATATTGAACCTATTGGACTAAGGCCCGTAACAATTGGGCTTTATTATAAATAAATTACTTATATGATAAATTCATAATCCCACTTATAAAACATATAAACAAATAATTTCAATTCTCTCTAAACTAAATACAAATAAACCTATTATTAACATATATAAAAAGTCTTCAATCCTATTCCTCATCACCCATGCAAAGAGAAATATAAAATTTGGGGAGATGCCAAAGCCCTAACATCCTCAGAGCCCCCCACACAGGGGTATTCAGGGATTTAATCATTTTAAGGTTCAATTAAAGCCAAAGTCCAGGATAGATGGTATAGATCAAGGATGCATGGCACTGGTTCCCTATTGTTTTTAAGAAAAAAAATGACATTCTCCGATGTAGGATTCCTTGTCTTATACATTGCGATGATTATTTGCTAGGATTTAGTTGAGATTACAGTATTTTTTTTGTTTAAAATCTTTGATCCTTATGATTAAATTAATAGAAGATTACTATCAATATTTTACGCTAAAAAGATAAAGCATTCTTATTACGCCACGATGCTACCACGATTTAAGTGGAGACACATTGCCCTGGAAACGCCATGATGTTTAAGGGTCCACTTGTCTTATACGTTGCGATGATTATTTGCTAGGATTTAGTTGAGATTACAGTATTTTTTTTGTTTAAAATCTTTGATCCTTATGATTAAATTAATAGAAGATTACTATCAATATTTTACGCTAAAAAGATAAAGCATTCTTATTACGCCACGATGCTACCACGATTTAAGTGGAGACACATTGCCCTGGAAACGCCATGATGTTTAAGGGTCCATAATCCAATGGCGCGATGGCATTCACTATGTACATTGTCACATATTTTTTGACAAATGCCATCTTATTTTCATATACATATGGTACTGTTAAAGACCCTAAGATCCTACAATAAAATATATCATTATTCTATTATGTGATTGAAATTGACTTTATACAAAATTGTCTTATAAAATACTTTACAGTTTATCCAATTAGAAATTAAGTATGGCCAAAGGAAAAAAATATAAGAAAGAAAGAATATTCAAAACATCAATGTTACTTAACATGGTGTCTTCCCCGGAACTCTTTAAATGATCTAACTTTAAATATATATGAGTGTCATAGATAAATAATTGTACTTGATTGTTTTTGAATAATATACTGAATAGATTCTAATATCTCTAATGATAATAACATAATCAAATATTAGTTTTTAAAATAATTGAACCGTTATGTTATAGTGATATCCTACAATCTTAAACTACTTAAGAAGCTGTATACAAAGATATTTTGACAATTTCTTATATATGTATAGTTGAATTATTACAAAAAATCATAATGCATAATTTATCTTGCTTAATTCCAGTTATCATTATATTTTAGGTATAATTAAAAAATGTATGTTATATACTCACATGTGTATATATATCTTATATGTAATATAAGTATTAAACTAATTCAATTTTGGTCACTGGACGAATTAGATTAGCACTGCTCCATATCCTATATATATTAGCTTATAACCCGTGCAATGCATGACTCATTTTTTAATATATATAATTATATATATTTTTTCAATTTTATATGTTATTAATTTACATATCAAATTGTTATTAGAAAATTGATATATATAAGATATTACACATTCGATTTAATATTTGTACTCTATCTTGAATTGTTAAAATTTGATTTGGACGATTTTACCGCCCACGTGAAATTAACAAAATAATTTTTAAGTTAGTGATGGTTTAACATTTTTTTTTTCCAATTAAACATACGCAGAAACAAAAGAGAGAAGAAATTGACGATTTTTTACATTGAAAATTCTATTCGATTTATGAATTCTACTTATAATTCGTTTTGATTATCAAAATAACCTAGTTATTATTTGAAGATAGTCTACTAACAACCAAATACAATTTTAATAATAAGTGTATGAGAGTTTTTGTCCAAAACTTTGATAATCGGTAGTCTGGTCCTCCGTACGACAAAATAAATAAGAACCATTAGATCTTAAAATAAATAGATGAAAACCGTTGGATCTAGGATAAAAAAATATTTTATATTTTAATATGTTATAAACTAAAAAGTGTATTTATATTGAAATACGAAAAGGTGTATGTCAATGATTTAAATCATATATAATTATGTTTTCTACATTGAATAGCATTATCAATGTAGGACTTCTACATTGAATATGATTAATGCAAAAATTAGTAATTATATTTTCTCTTGAGATTCTGAGTGTTTCCATTTGAATAATAATTATTAAATCATTACTAAATTAAAGATAATTTTATGAGTTTCGCGTGGATTGTAAAATCATCTAAATCTGATTTCTAGATCTCAAGATAGACCTAAAATAGTAAATATAATTTTTTTTAATACTAATAAAAAATAAATAAAATTCAATCCTAATACAAACTTTTTTAATTACATCCTTTTCACATTATAATTTTCTTTTTAAAATTCAATTCTAATACAACCTTTTTTTAATTATATCCTTTTTAGATTATAATTTTCTTTTTAAAATTCACTTTTATTGTAACATTTTCTAATTATATCATTTTTAGATTATATTTTTCTCTTTTAATATGATATAATCTTGATGGTCTACTTTTAAAAATATTAGATTCGACGATTGAGATTATTTTGGTAGTACAGTGACCAAAATTATGGATAAGATCCCTTTTACGCGTAGCTATATACAGTAAAACCTCTATAAATTAATAGTGTTCGGACCGGCAAATTTTATTAATTTAACGAGATTATTAATTAATCAAGGTTAAATTTACACTATCGCTATTATGTTGGGACCAAAAAATTATTTTGAAAATATTAATTTATAGTAGGCTATTAATTTATCGAGTATTAATTTGTAGAGGTTTTACTGTATTATAAATTGCTGCATAACCCATACTTCAGGTTTGGTATCCATATTTTGGTTCGGTTAATATTTTTAGTTTTATTTTGATCCATGGACTATCCACTTTTAGCTTTAGTATCCATTTTTTGGTTTGTGTAAAATTCATCTACATATTTGACCCGCTTTTAAATACAGAAAGTCAATATGTAAATTTAAATATCATAACTGTCATTTAAAATATTTATGGTAAACTCCTAATAGAATTTTGGTAACTTCATTAATGCAAATTATCACATAATCTATACAATATAATATCTTATTGAATTGATTTGTTAAATGCATTTATTATAACATTTAAAAGTAACTCTTTATTTTATTTATATTATTTCTTTCACAATTGTATTGTTTGATTATCAATGTATAATTATATGATTTATTTAATGTACCATTATTATTTTTTTCTAAAGTAATTTTTTAAAATACCGTGTGCGTAGCACGGGCTATAATCTAGTTATATATAAGGATATAATAGTACTCGGATTTCCAATCGGGTCGGATTTTTTTCAACCAATCCAAATTATCCTAAATGGATCAAATTGGATCGGATCAGGAGTACAATCAATTTGTTTATACAAAGGAAATAATTTCTTTGGTTGGTTAATTGTGCCGGTAAGCCAGTGTTTACATGTGTCTGAGGGAGGAGGTAATGAAATAAATTTGGTCTTTTATTTGTTTATTGTGGGTTAAGCTGAATAAAATCAACTTAATGAACTAGTGGAGTGGTCGTTTTTTCACCTTTCTTTTCATTACTAGTTCATGTATATATATCTCCTTTCTTCAACCTCATTCCTCACAGAGTTTTGAATCTTAACACAGTATTCTGTTTTTCTGCATATCTCTACACCTGTTATCATCCGTCGCATTGTCTATTTTTTTATCCAGATATACTGTAAGTTCTCGCCAGTTTTTCAGAAGGCTTTGGCCCTTGACACATTTTCAGTATTCTCTTTTGTCAATTTTGCCACAATATAAGGATTTAAAAAATGTGCATTGCCAATATAACAAATTGCGATTTTGTCTTGGTGGTTAAGGGTCCTGGTGTGAACAGGGTGGTCGTCGGAGCAAGTCTACTTAGGTACAGAAGTTTATCAAATCAGAAAGCATTGCGAGTTGTCACGTTATGCACATTCTTGAACTGCGGGACATGTAACACACATTCTTGTAACTTGTAACGCCATTAAAAAAAAAAAATCTTTTCATTATACATATTTTGAAAATGCGAGGTGCTAGAATTTATTTCACAAGAAACACACATTTTGCAAGTGTATCCAAAAATATATTTTTTAGTAATTTTGAATTTTTAACATATGTGTCCAATGCGATTACTAGTGCCAAAATTTTAAAATGTGATTTATTAGTCAGCTTATCATTTTTAAATAAACCTGTGGATATGGGTATGTGTTATTTGTGATTTTGCTGGCAACCTGGTAGGAGTATAGTTATTATCCTGAATTAGAGCATCTCCAAGAGGCTCTCTATTGTAGCTCTTAACTCAAAAAATGAGGAGAGAGAATAAAAATAAGCTCCAAGAGACTCTTAGAGGCTCTTTAAAAAGTTAAGAGCTTCTTCTCTCTTCTCTATTTTAGGAGCAACTAGTAGCTCTTAACTTAATATTTTATTAGTAAAATAGTGGTTCTTCTCTCTCATCTATTGATTGTTTGTCCAAGTGGATTTGAAATATGAATAAAATATAAAATAAAGAGCCATAATAGAGAGCATTGTTGGAGTTGACACACAAATCAATATAATAACTTGCTAAGAGCTTAATTGTTTGTAATATATTTAGGAGTGAGCTAAGAGACTCTTGGAGATGCTCTTAGTGGATTGTGGTGTAATCTGTGCTTCCGGTTCGGAAGCCGTTATTAAATTTGGCATTCTAAACTGTTCTTTTCCTTCTCGTCAATATTTTTTGATAATGTTTTTCTAGTCATTGCCAAAATACTTACCACTATTTGCGAAATTGCCCAAGTTATAGGGTTTCGAAAGTATCATAATATCTTATATTTGTAAAATATTGAATTTTAACTGAAGTAGTCAATTTAGCAAATGTATGGAATTTTAATAGTTTCCAAACCCCTACGGCTTAAAAAATGAAATTTTGGTGATTGGGCGGGCTTTTCAGGAATAAGTGATTTGTTTAATTCGATCCGGTAACAGTAACGGTTCGGAATCTTGGTATTCGGCAAGCCCCTGATTTTTGATTCGTTTACCAAAACAAAAGTCAGTTTGGTAACTGAAGTACCTATTGCACAGCCCTAGACCGGATCTGCGCCCCATTGACAGGCCTAGGCCAAATTTTAAAATAAAAGACAACGATGGGTTCAAGGTAAAAGACACAAGCAGCATGCAGGTCAAATCCGAAAAGCGGACAATTTTCCCCTTAGCTGATAGTCTGATACCTATCTGTCCTGTCCCAGAAAATATAAAATCTACCGAATTTTATAACTTAAAGTCTTAAACAGAACTCATAGTTAATGTCACCCTTGAGTCCTTGACATGTGACACATTACCCTTAATGCCGGGTTCTGTGCTCATGACTTGAAGATTTCATGACAGAAATGTGATTCGATTGAACTCAAATTACTGGACATGGCAGATGTTGACAATCATTTTAATAATATTCTAACCCTGTATATGATTGATGATCTTCTGGAAATGAGGGATTATATCTACATATGATGATATCATACAGTCTTTAAGGTTAGAGTGATCCTTGTTAACAATAAAATTTTGCTGTAATATGGCGGACATTTTCATATTTTGGTTTACTTCCATCTGCTAATGTGACATTGGCCTTCTATTTTAAGATGCTTAATTGTAACATCCTGTAACTCAACTCGTGCAAGTGGAGATCATGCTGCGAGATCACTGGATGTCTGGATCCTCAACAACCTGTCATTGCCATGATGCCACTTAACAGTGTCACCTACACGAGCACGCATAGCAACATTCATGCATCTCAAACAAATGTATTTTCTACTCCTATAATTAACCATCCAGCTATGGTGTTTTTACCTTCTCAGTCAAATGTGGGAGATTTATAAAGAGTTCTAGGGGCCACCAGTCATGGGTTTGCTGTAACAAGAAGTGCTGCACTAGTATCTAATGATACTTATCTTTCCGTGTCCCTCTCCAGGTGTTGCTAGAGATAGAAGTAAGTACTTTTAGACTTGTAGTTTCTGACTTTCTGTAATATTAATTCCTGCCAGTGCTTCAGGAAATCAAAAATCTTGAAAATAATCGAAATCAGACTGTGCCATCTATTTCTGCCTAAGAATTTAAGCAACCTTCTTGAAAATTTAAATATTTTGACAGAATTATAAATTTGATCATTGAGAGATGAAATTAAATATTTATCCATGTATCAGTTTAGCTGTTGTTTTTGGTTTTAAATATAAAATATACTTGTGATCGAGATCATGTAAATGTATATTGCTCTGGGGTGATCAAGAAACGTTTTTACCTCTTGTAAATGGAAGTCACTTAAGATGGAGACATGGTGTGCAATTCAAAGCGCCTCTTAAGCTCTTGTCTGTATCCATTATATATTTCAGCCTAGGTGGTTTTTCATGTGTACTATCTACATAAATTTTCTACAGTACCTGTTAAGTACTTCATTAAGTAGGTGGTGACTTCTGACAATATGTTGATATTTATGCGGTATAAAAGTCGACATTACTCTTCTAATGCTGGTATAAATCGTTCAATGATCTAATCTAAAATATCCAATATGGTGTATGCCTTTCTATTAATAGCCATGTGACTGCCTTTTATAATTGCAGATACATTTAGTTGGTTTATTGAACACGATGGTAAGATATTTATTAGAGGAAGAACAACCACTGGTGAGAAAAAGGTTCTCAAGCACGGCAAGGTATATTTGAAATGCTGGCACAAATTCTTTGTCCACCGGGTGAATTTTCCATCTCATTTCAAGCTTCTGGGGCCAATTAATTCTGACGGTGTAAATGCTGGTTTTGGAACTGATGGCATCTTTGAAGGCGTTGTGAAGAAGATTCAACCACAAACTTTTCGCTATTCCATTTCCGAACTTTAGACTAATACATTGCTCTCAGTAAATGCTTTAAACATTTTGAATCCACCTAGTTTTACATGGTGCCATGGTATGGTTTTGTGTCACAAAAGATTGAAGTTCTTATACCCCATTTCAGAACTTTAGACTTGATACATTTATCTCATTGAATGCATTGAACATGTTGAATCCATGTAATTTTACATTGTGCCATGGTATGATTCTTGCACATCAGATCAGTCCTTATACCCCATCGACTATGGAAGAATGAATTTGGTTTTTCCATTATGACAACCATAGTGTGTTATCATGGTGGTTTCTTATGCACCCATTCCTGAATCTGAATTAGAGTGTGATCTCTTGCCTTGTACGATAATTCTTTCATTATTTGTCATTATAGATGAGTGTGCTATGACTTCTTTTCGTGTATAATGTTTAGTCAGGCAAAACAAAAGAGAAGGGGCCAGGCATATTCGGATTTATCTGCCATCTCAGTCGAGCCTATATATTCTTACTACACTGAAAACCCCTTCCAAGAAGCACTCTCAGGCTTGAACATGCTTCAATAATGGCATGTTACTTGTGCGTTTTAATGAATTTGGCTGTGGTTCAAATATTTACAGGTTTGTGTTTAGATATATGAAGCCTTGATATATATTTTCGTTTAGAATTTCATTGCCTTCTTCAACAAAGCTACTTGAGATCTGTGAAATCTTCATTTATATTTTTTTTTTTAGAGTTCCATTACCTTCTTTAACAAAGCCATCCGCAACGTCACCCATTCATGAGGGAACATGAATTGTAAGGGTTACTTAACTGATGTTCTTACAACGGATGATGGATCTAGTTAGAGGATGCCTAGACCCAATGCCGGTTTTAGACCTTTTTAATGCCATATGATATATGGTTCTTTCTATTTTATCTACTCTCTCCGATCCATTATATAAAGCATTTGACTTTTTTGCACGTAATTTTAAGTGTTTTGACTACATACTAAAAATTATTATTTTTTAATTTTTCTTTTTTTGAATAAAAATATTAATAATCTATTTTTATTTGGAAAAAGAAAATTTAAAAAATAATAATTTTTACTGTGGTCAAAACACTTAAAATTACGTGCAGAAAGTCAAATGCCTTATAAAATGGACCGGAGGGAGTATTTATATATTCTACAAAGGAAATATATATAGTTGATGTGAACATTTTGAAAGTTAATTGTATGTACTAAAAAAATAAGAAAAAGAAATTGAGGAGGTGCTTGACTAATTCCGCTTAGGTGGCTAGAGTATTTATGGGTGTGTAACATTACATATCGATAAGAATAAAAGTATTCGGCTCCTTTATAAGGTCAAATTTATAACTAATGTATATCAAATTGATAACCCTTTTGGATTGACCTATGGTGGGTTGTTGGGTCCGGTATGCAATCAGTTATGGGTTTGGATATTATAAATGGTATCAGAGCTCTATCCGACCAGAAGTGCACAGGTTGTGCCCAGGTTTCGTAAGTGTGTATGGACTCGACGAGGACGTCGATCCAATAAGAGAGAGGGGGTGTTTGTAACATCACATATCGATAAGAATAAGAGTATTCGAGCCCTTTATAAGGTCAAGTTTACAATTAATGTATACCAAATTGCTAGTTCTTTTGAACTGACTTGTGGTGGGTTGTTAGGTCCGATATGTATTCGGTTGTTGGTTTGGATGTTATAAATATGTGATAAGCCTATATTTTCTTTTAAAATTTTATTTCTAATAATTTAAACTATTTAAAATAAAGTAGTGCTCTAGCTTTTTTGTGTGCAAAAATTTAATTTAAAATACATTATTTTTATAATTGAAACTTCAGAAAGAAAAATATTTATAAATGTAATTTTCAAGTTTATGTTATTTTAAATGTTTAATCATTTTACTTGGTCAAAATTAGTGTTACAAGATAGATAAGGTATACGTTAGTTTAAAAATTTAAAGTAGTGGGGATGATAAGTGATAACCACCCACAAACCTAGGAGTGGATTGAGGCAAATTTTTAAATAAATAAACTCTTGTATGACCATTTGTTCTCTGCATAGTTTCTTCATTCCCAGGTTAGTTTAGAACACCTTATATGTTTCCTTATTCAATTTAGACATTTTTTTCAAGTTACGTGATTCACATGTTTTTAAATTTATAATCTAATTAGTTTAACTGTATATTATCAAATATTATTTTATATAACACTTTAGGCCAAACTAGTGTGCAATTCAATTTTACCAGCAATTTTATGTTCACAAATACAATTACATGATTTTGTTCCATTTTGTTAATTTTGAGAATTTGTTTCATTTTGTTAAATTGAGTATAATTATTGTTATTCATATTTATTAAACATTCATTTTTTACAAAATTAGTACTAGATGTTAGTCGACTTTGTTGTATTGTCACTACGCCAAAACTGTTAAAAGACATCACCTCTTTAACATCGGTTGCGTTTCTGACTGATGTTAAAGATGTGTTTTACATCGATTTTACTATAACTGATGTTAAAGTAGGTTTTAGACATCAATTTCACTTTAAACCGATGTCTTAACTACTTTTTAAAAAAACAAAAAAAAAACGCAGATCCTTTTTTCAGCCCGCTAATATGTAAAATTTCAGTTCCCTCTGATATGTAAAATTTCAGCCCGCTCACTTACAAACATATTCTCTATCTCTCAACTTCTCTGTCGATTACTCTCTCTCCCTCTCTCTCTGACCATCACTCTCTCACAATTACTTAGTCGATCAATTTTCTTAGTCGTCTCTGGTTATTGGCTGCTTCTCTAATTACTCTAATTTGCTCTGCCTGCTTCTCTTTCTGGCGATTGGTTGCTTCTCTATCTGGTTCATCTTCTTCGACTCTCAATTTGGTTTCAATTCTAGGGTTTGATTTGGTTCAAATCGAACCAAATCTTCCACGATTTGAATTTCGATTTTAGGGGTTCAATTATATGGTTCGATTTGGGTTTAATTTAATTTGTTTTTTCGATTTTGTAGGTGCTTTAAGTTTTGAATTCAAGCTTCTCTATGGGGTTCAGATTCTTAATCGACGACTAAGTTGCAGTACTAGGCTCTTAATCGACTTCTTCTTACCGAGTTTATCGGGTTCAAAAATCAAAGGTACACAAATTCACAGAGACTTGTGAGTAAATGTAATTGATGTTTGTTTACGGTTTGTTTACGGTTTAGGAAGATGGCTTTGTTTGTTTGTGATCTCATTTTTTTATACTAAATTAACACTGTTTTATCCTGGAATTTTATTATCTTGATTCTGCGTTTGTTTCTATGGCTTTTATTGTATTTAAACTTTTTGTTTGTTTGTTTGTTTGTTTGTTCTCTGTGCTGTTGCTGTGGCGCAAGTGTCCTGTTATTCCTTACGCACCTCTTTTACATTATTCACGCTCTTACTATGTGTGTTTGTGTTTACCTACCCTGTGATGGATTCCCCAATTCTTAAGTAAAATTTTTTAAGTAAAATTTGTGTCGAGCTCGCCTTTTTATGTCTTTCCTCTATAGACTAATAATTATATAAGGTTAATTATTAAGGTACCTCATAGCTAGAATTGTGCTGTAAGTTCTATTTATATGATTGATTGCTGTCTATTTTCTTTTAAGCTACAGAATGCATCATGTTTAAGTTTGTATTAATTTTTAAGGTGGTGTTGTGTTATTTAGGTTCTAGCTATGGGTCAAGCTTTTGGTTGTGTTCAGGTGGCGCAATCAACTGTTGCTGTGAAGGAACGTTTTGGTAGGTACGAGGATGTGTTAGACCCTGGTTGTCATTGCTTACCTTGGTGTTTCGGTTACCAAGTAGCAGGTGAACTATCCTTGCGTGTGCAGCAGCTCAATGTTCGTTGTGAAACCAAGACCAAGGTGCAGCTCACTATTAAATAGCTAGATAGAAATTTCTTTCCATATATCTTGTTTTCTTCCCCTCGATAACTTTTATGTTTCATTGTGTTCAGGTTCTTGGCAAAATATATTAGAACAAATTGTTTGAAGTGATAGACAAGAGGTAACTCAGAAATAATCCTAGTCATATGTAGTTTATCCAAATGCTTCTCATTGAGTAGTCTAATAATTCTTCACCAGCTTCACCAATTGCTGATGCTTGTTGTTTGCGAGTTGCCAGAGTTTCTAGGTGTTTGTTGTACGTGTATGGATAAAGGAGGCTTTTTAAGATCTGATAAAGGGCCATGGAATGATCCTAATGTATTGAATTTGAGAGTAAGGAGATGCTCTTTCCAAATTTGTAATTCTTAATTTGGTATATTCCAAACCTATTATATTGTCACACAGATGGTTCAGGGTATTAAAGAACAATGTTCTAGACCATGTGAATTTGTGATCGCTAAAAACTTCTACTCTTCTTATTTACCACAGGATTTTGAATATTAAAATTGAAATAATGGTGTGCTAAAATAATGGTGTTCAGGGTATTAAAATTTATCTTCTTAGAGAAAGTTTATCTCCATTAAAAGGGGCTAAGTTGGATACGTTCAGAGATTATTCCACAACATTTTATTATGCATCTTAAGAATGAGCATTAATTGAATGGAGTTATTAATTATCTGACTACTGTACATTCTATTTTCTTGTTTATATTGTATAGAACAGAGCATGAGGGATGATCTTAAATCTCTTGGATACGTTCTTATGTACTTTATAAGTGGAAGGTTTGTTTGTGTAGTATGTTACATACATAGGATGAAACATGCAGTATGTAATTGGGGGATTTAGCTCTCTGTCCAGTATACCTTAAATGTTTTTCTGTTGTTTAGGTTTTTTACTCAACAACAATTTAATTGTTCACAGGACCTAATACTATCTTGTATCTGTATACATATGCATGTTTGATCACTTTAACTTATGTTTTATTTGCATTACAAATAAATAAACAACTATGGTTTCCATATACAGTTCGGACAAGTTGGACAGCTGGGTCACAGGGAATCTATAGACAGGTACTAACCTTTTTACTTTTGAAAGGACAATATAATAATACCCAAGGGAAAGTTATGCAGGTCTTTTTTGTATCTGTGCCAAAAACACACCTAATGTGCTACTCATAAATAGTCTCACTGCATCTATTCATGTGGATACTACGTTTCTCAACCATAAATGATTATCATTATGGGAGAAGCAGATTTCTTTCTTGCCAACAAGTAATGCTGATAATGTGGAGCATGGGCCTCTTTAATATTCTTTTAGCATTTGTTAGTTGTTTTCAGATTATCATGAAGAGTCTTGTCTATAATGTTATTATCCAACTTGCCTTTAAATTGTTTAAGGGCTTCCACCATACCTCCTAAGGCCTGTTCTCCTATAATTCATGAGCAAGCAAATAATTTAGTGCAAAAATTTGTTATCCATGCCATTACTGTATTCGATACAAACAGCTGAAGGAAAGGGTAGATACAAATTAGTAAAGTACAGATTAATTATTTATTATATGCCCTTTAGTAAGAAAGTTACCAGAATAAGTTATGCAAATGGATTGTTATTTTTACTAGTAAATTTTGTTTTTTATCCTATTATTGTTGATGGTGATCTGGCTTTGTACTACAGGATGCTAAAAGATTTCATATTGGAAAAAGCAAGCTGCAAAGAAGCCATTCCCATTGAATGGAGCCATTCCCTTGCTATTCAGGGATCATTGCGAGAGACTGCTAGAAACTAGTTTTAGTTGGTTTTTCATATAATGTAATGAAAGCTTGTTTTTTGTATATAGGCTCATGTAGAGTAGGCAAATTTAGTTTTACTCAATGATGTAAGAATGTTGTATTTCTTTCGTTAATGAAAAAAATCAGTTTTACTTACTTTCTAGTGTGATTTAGTTTTGGTAATTGTAGTGTGTTACTTTCTAGTGTGATTTAAATTTAGTAATTATAGCGTGCAAATTTATGGAGCTATTTGACATCGGTTAAAAACCGATGTAGTATACAGTTTATTTTGGCAATTTTTGGAAGCTATTTTACATCGGTTAAAAACCGATGTTGTATACAGTTTACAACATCGGTTCTATCTAAAACCGATGTAGTACAAGAGTTGAGACATCGGTTCTGTTTTGAAAACTGATGTTGTTGACAACAATTTACATCGTTTCACAACTGATGTAATAAGTACTTTTTAACATCGGCCTAGAACCGATGTAAAACACAAGGACATTTAACAACACCCACCTAGACATCGGTTTTGAAAAGTTTTTACATCGGCCCAGAACCGATGTTGTATCCAGTTTTTCTAGTAGTGTGTAAGGTATTTATTATATAATGAAAATCATATAATCTATTTTTAGATGTTGATGCATATACACTCTTATGATTAAATGACTTTGCATGAGACCTTTATAAGATTTTTCTGTTCTTCTTCTTATTATTACTATTATTATTCTTATTCTTATTATTGTTATTATTGTTACTATTGTTACTATTCTTATTGTTACTATTGTTACTATTGTTACTATTCTTATTGTTACTATTGTTATTATTGTTATTGTTACTATTGTTACTATTGTATTCCTGGAATAATGTGATTTTGTAAATAATAAACTATTGATAAATTTGATAAATTGGAATTTATGTTTGTATTTATAAATTGCATGAAGTTCATGTATGTTTTTTTTTTCGAAATCAAACAATCTTTTCATTCAAAAGAAGAATCAGAAAGAAGTGTCCCTAACACACAATCTGGAGGAGACGTAAAAACAGTAAAACAACCAATCATACAAGGACATCTAGCTAGTAAATGGGCAGCCTTGTTCCTTTCTTTTTTAACATGTGTTGGGATTTATGGGTGATAACTTTGAGACAACTTAACTAGATTTTATCATGCTTAGTCTTTACTAAGTAGAACATTCTGTCACAGCCATAGTGTGTTCTTGTAATCAAATAAATTACTGCCGTGTAATAATTGTATATCTTAAAAGAAGTTCATGTATATGTTCTAGCATCAAGGAATACATCAGATCGACAGCAAGAATAAATGTTACTGTCATAACATTGACAACAAGGTTACAAGAAGACAGCATGTTGCAGGTCATGACAGAATGATACATCTGACAGGAACATTGGCGGAAGCATGAAGACAGTAACTCTCACATGTTGACAGAAAGTCTGGAATTCTTGACAACATCATCTGCGGAGAATTCACACTGTCAGCCAAAGCATATCATATGACAGCAGACTTGATGCATAGGATACTGTCTCAATGGAATCTATTTGAATTGGGGATTTCTTAAGTCAAACATGTGACAGATTGGATGTTCAAGATTCAGGCATGCTGTAGTATCCCAATATTGTAGCAGTCCTATGAAGACTACGACAGAAGTTTGAGAGATCACAAGATGGAACTTATCAATTTGAGGGTATGGCAAATCAACATCTACCAGAATTGTGTAAGCTCAAAATGGAAAATATCTAGATTGCTTTTTATGTATAAGATGGTTTGTATAACAATTTAGGTAAGTCACATGGGTGTACAACTTGTAAGGAGCTGCCAATTGAATATAATAGCAGCTCCACAATCCACGTAAATAGCGATGGTAGAGTAAAGTGAGATATATGTAGATTCAACTACTATTCTATCTAAAAGAGACAACATAACAAATCTCTCAAGGAGACGAAGCTTGAGAAAACACTTTTTCTCGAGGTTGTAGCAAAACATTGCAAAATAAAACATTTATTTTGTGAGAATTACTTGTGTAAATCTACTTGTGTTTGCATCTCTTATACTGATAGGTTAAAATCTTTATTATTGTTGTTGAAGTAAAGATTTAAATTTATCAGTATTGCATTCAACCCCCCCTTCTACAATACTTACCGGGACCAACAACTGGTATCAGAGCAAACAGATTAACATACAAATATGAGATCATGGCAAGTACATAGAAGTCAAGTAGTATCAAGATTCCAGCTTTTTATAAAGAGAACTACAACATATGGAAAAGGAAAATGTTGTTATTTATCAAAGCTGCAAATCCACTGTATATGGGGTATCCTGGAGAATGGTCCATTCATTCCTCAAAAAGAAGTACCAGCAACTACTGTCAATGGTGTAGTTATTCCTGCACACTGGGTTGCCAAGAAACCATCTGAGTATCTTGATGCAAAAAAGGAAAAAGTAGCTCTAGATGATCATCTACAACTAATCCTGTTAGATTCACTCACCTTGGACAAAGCTAAGTGTGGCAATGTTATTGGATGTACCTCGGCAAAGGAGATGTGGAACAAGATTGAGTTATTATGCGAAGGAAGTGAAGAAGTTCGAGAGAATCAAAGACAAATCCTTATGTCACAATTTGAAGCCTTCATGGCCAAGCCAGGTGAAGAGCTAACTCTCACGTTTGAGAGATTTAGCAATCTATTAGCTGAGCTACAAATCCATGGGAAGTTCTATGAGAAGAAGGAGGTCAACATCAAGTTCTTACTTACCCTTCCTGAGCATCTTGAAAGTAGAGTAACAGCAATTAGAGAAGGAAGAGACTTGAACACTGTTTCTTTGGAAACACTTTATGGTGTGCTCAAGTCCTATGAACTTGAACTCTTTCAGAAGAGAGAAATCTAGAATGGTTCCAAAGGCAAAATGGCAAACATGTCTGGTGCTCTTGTAGCTTAAGAACCTAAAGTAATTCTGCCAAGTGAATCACTTCACATTCCTCAACAGACTCAAGTGCCATCTCTGAAAATAGAAGAGGCGACAGAAGATGAGGAGAAAGTGGTGCTGCAACTCAAGGATGTTGAAGATGAAGACTTCTACATATTAGAAAAGATGGAAAGCATGGATAATCCAACTATGGCTTATATGGCAAAGAAGTTCAAGAACATTAGATTCAGAAGAGATAAGCCATATAAGTCACAGAGTCAAGCTTCGAAGTTCAACAAGGGTAGCTTTTCTAAAGCTGTTGGTGGAACCAGTAAAGGAGGATACAAGACAGGGTTAGTGGATAGATCGAAGTTCAGATGCTACAACTGTAATGAGCTTGGTCATTTTGCAACAGATTGCAAAAGAACACAACAATTTAAGAGAATAGACAAAGGATCAGGCAGCTAGTCAAAGAAAGGTCAAGGAAGAGCTTATGTGGCTGAGGGTAAATATTGGGATGAGTCAGGCGACGAGGAAGAAGAAGAATATGTAAATTTAGCTCTCATGGCTAAGTCAGATGATGAAGCATCAACCTCTTCAAGTCAGGTACCATCTCTAGTCCTACTTGATATGTCTAATGTAACGCCCCCAAATACGGGGTCAGAAGATTTGGTCGTTACCCGATAATCCTCAAAGTAAATCACATGTTTAATAATAAACATTCCTTTGTAATTGTCCAACAATGGAAATATAACAACTACGACCCCAATTATACCAAGATCTTTTAGGTTATAGTGCTAGAACCAAGAATCCAAATTTCATTTAAGAAAAATTTCTTCTTTACATCAATCTCTTTATTCAAATCTTACACCACTGGTATAACTCCGACAAGAAGCATACCAGTCCAACTAATCTAATACATTATAATAAATATTAGAATTGAACTATATAAAATAAATCTTACACTAGATCCAGACATCCCACGTCCAGTCATCTTCATAATGGCATCTGTCTTCTCTTTCCGAAATACGCGGATAGGTCTCGCCAACTACCTTTTACTAGAAGGTTAAATTTAAAACAAACAAGAATGAGCGAATAAAATGCTCAGCAAGTGCAGTACTAAAATAGGATAGGAGGTTAAAGAATTCCATATTTGTTTTATCTCAACAACGTCAAAATAATTTTTGATATTCCACAACCAAATAAGAGTGAGCTAAAAAGGCTCAACAAGTGTA
Source organism: Saposhnikovia divaricata (assembly GCA_036435485.1). Taxonomy (NCBI): domain Eukaryota; kingdom Viridiplantae; phylum Streptophyta; class Magnoliopsida; order Apiales; family Apiaceae; genus Saposhnikovia; species Saposhnikovia divaricata. The sequence goes on along the minus strand of JAZHRN010000145.1, from coordinate 606,995 downwards.
TAATAACATGGGAAATTTAATAAATCGTTGGTAAACAAAATCATTTCTTCCAGTTCAAATATAATATTAATTTTCATCGATTCAATAAACTTTTCATAATTTGATATAGGATTTCAAATGACGCTACGGACTATAGACGATGATCAGTCGCGAAATAGTCCCGGACAAAGCACAAAGCAAAGTCCTACAAATTTTATGCATCCAAGGCACTTATTGACATTGGCCCATCATATATAGTAACAGGGGACCTGCGTCTAGGTCAAAATATTTTTGTTTTAATTCCAAAACATTTTATATCCACTTTCACAACGAATAAATATTTATGAAACCTTACGGTCCAGTCCTTAAACTCACTGATAACAGATCAGCCCAGTATATGGAAAAGTCATTGTCAAGTTAAAAGTCTCAGTATCACAATATCATTTAAAAGTGAATGACAAGAACAATATTGAGATAAACAAATGAAGAACATTTAGTAGAGTTTGCATGCTCGATAATAGGTGAAACATTCATAAAACTAATTAAATATTCGGAAACGAATACCTATGAATTGTAAACATTTGTGATATCATTCGAGAGAAATCGACCCGAAAAATAGTTGAAGAGAAATTATCACTAGAACAATAAGTGAAGGTATAGATACTTGCCTCAATACACAAAGTTTCTGATTCTAATACGTCGATTCGTTACTCAACTTAACGTCGGTCTCTACTTCTTTATACGTCGGTCCCCACTTGACCATACAGTTGTCTTTCTTCAATAATTCATCAGTCTCGATACCAATACACTTGTCAACTCCATAAATATCTTCCTTCTCAAAATTTCATTTACTCTCGTACTGACTTTTAATCGGTCTCTTACTGGTACCTATATAAGGTAAGTACTACTTCAATACACAACCCACCAAAACCTTACTGTTAATTCTAGTCTACCCATACATGTCCTATTGCGCTTTACACACATAACACATATAACATATTAGGTTATACTTATACAATAGTTTTAGTATAACCAAATAAGCCACGTAAACATGTAACACATATTATCACTTAACACTTACGATTTACAATACACACTTAACATATATACAGATTGTTTTTATTAAAATACTATAAGAATCATATAATAATTCTAACGAAAATTCGACAGCACCGCCTGTCGGAATACAACCGACCCAATTAAGAAATCAAGGAATCCTTTTCTTCAATATCCATTCAAACCAACTTAACTCCACTGACATTCATAAGTCAATATTCAACAATTAATCCTTTTGAAAATAAAAGAAATCTGACCATCCTTGTCGGTCAATCAAAGAAAACGTCGTTTACTATTGCGTACTTAATATGATATACAAAAGAATTAGCAATAACAATTAGAAACCACTTGTACACATAAGGACATAATACACATATCACGTAGATCAGATCTTGAAAAGATTTTATCCGGTGTTTTAAAAATAAAAAACGGGTTAAAACCCTAATTACTGGATATAACCGACTTATCGAAAGGTTCGGTAAAACGTTGACCCGAATTTAAAAGTTGAATTTTAACTTAAAACTATTTTTATAAGAACCGGGTCATTTTTATGATTTCAGAAATATTTATCTCGTTTAAAACGGACAAACGGTTCGATTAATACGCCATTAATAAGAATAATTCAATTAATAATTAACTTAATCGAATTTTTAATCATCATTTAAAATAAATCAATTAATTAATTAATTAACCAAAATGATTAATTAACTAATTAAAGTAATTAAAATAATTGAATTTTTAGATTTTATAAAATATTTTGTAAAATAATTTAGAATTTGAAAATTAATAATTCAAAAACAGTTTTCTGGAAATCATTTGGGTTTTAAAAATCAAAACCGGGTCGGGTTAGTTCTTAAACGGGTCGTCAAGAACACAAATGGGTCGCCAAGAACAACTACCAGAAAAATGTAATAACATCTAAAATACTTTCAAATCAAACAATATAACCTCGTTACAATCTATACCAAAATATCCCAAAATATATTATACTCTAAATTCAACAATTCACATTCATAAAAAATATAATTATCAAAAATAATAAATAAGCAGAAATCCAATTCAATTAAATTAAAGGTTATCAATTTTCGGAATTCTTGCATTTTAACGACGAGGAAAAAGGAGCGATCGAGGCCTCCAAATCGAGCTCCGGTGGCTGCGAGAGAAGACAGAGAGGGGAGAGAGGAGAGCCGAGAGGGGGAGGGGAACAGGGGAGGCGGCCGAGTGAAAAAAGGAACACAAATGGGTTGGGTTAGTTCTTAAACGGGTCGTCAAGAACACAAATGGGTCGCCAAGAACAACTACCAGAAAAATTTAATAACATCTAAAATACTTTCAAATCAAACAATAGAACCTCGTTACAATCTATACCATAATATCCCAAAATATATTCTACTCTAAATTCAACAATTCGCATTCATAAAAAATATAATTATCAAAAATGATAAATAAACAGAAATCCAATTCAATTAAATTAAAGGTTACCAATTTTCGGAATTCTTGCATTTTAACGACGACGAAAAAGGAGCGATCGAGGCCTCCAAATCGAGCTCCGGTGGCTGCGAGAGAAGACAGAGAGGGGAGAGAGGAGAGTCGAGAGGGGGAGGGGAACAAGGGAGGCGGCTGAGTGAAAAAAGGAAAAGGGGGTGCTAACTAGAGAAAAGAAGGGGGTTGCGTGTGTTGTATAGGGGTTTGGGTAGATTAGGAATATTTATATATATAAAAACTTATACAGTAACTATTAAACTAGCATCCCATTAATTACTCCTAATCCCTAATTTTATTTAATTGGTCCAAAAATTACCAATTAAATAATTAGTAGGTAAAATAATAATTTCTATTTTTGCAAATAAAATAAATGAAAATTTTCGAAAATTATTTTTTATTAGAAATGATATACTCGGATAAAATTTGGAAAAAATTTATTCCTTCCAAAAATTAAAACAAATATGCACAAAATTTTGACAAAACCCGGATTGTTCAGAAATATAAAAACACATAATTTTCGGATATTTCATAACGCACCCAAATATCAATCGGGTCACGGACAAGAAATCGGGTACAATCTTTGCACGGAAAAAAAATAAAGTTTTGATCCCAAAAATTCTAAAATAATCTCAATTTACCAAAAATGTAAAAATACTAAATTTTCAAATATTTTGATAATTTACACAAATAAAACTTCTGTACACGGGTAGAATGCCGAGTATAATTTTGCACCAATAAAATACTAACTCGATCCATAAAATGATAAAACGAACTCAATTTATCAATATCGATAAAAATATCAATTTTTAATAAAATAAAACTAATTACTAGAACAAACGGTAGCAAGTATAGTCTAACCGAATACCATCTTGACAATTAAACACGAACAAGCATTCAACAAAATATCCACAATATGATTCCTCCTTTACTGAAAACCCAATAAAATATTTAAATAATAATAAATCCTGAAAAATCTGGATTGTTACAATCTACCTTCCTTATAGGATTCCATCCTCGGAATTAGCTGAGGAAAAATCCGTGGGTTCCTTTTACCAACTTCTCAATTCAGATAACATCCGCAACAATTGTGACGCCCCAAATCCGGGGTCCAGATTTGGTGCCACAACCAATACAATTAAGTATAACTTAATTATACAGACGACCCCTCAACAAGGATCGATCTCAGGTTATAGTATGAAATAAGAATCTAAATTACAACAACTATTATAACTACTATACCTTCTTATCAGAAGCGTAGTCCAATACTGAATGAGTCCATACTGATTCTGAAATCTAACTTGAATAGAACGCCTTGCCATGCTCGTTCGAATTATAAGATGTAGGTAGACCATTCTTAAGTCTACCTGAAAGGTTACATGAATAAAACAAGAGTGAGCCAACAACGCTCAACAAGTGAATATTGAAGTAACAACTTCTAAATAAATTGAAAACTGACAACAAACATAAAGCTGGCTTCCAACAATAATAAGATGGTAGAATGATATGACCGGAAGCAATAGATTAATACTGACGTTTGATAACAACAGGATATCAATTGAAAGGCAAAGCAACAGTTGATAATAAAATATGTGCAAGGCAATTGACATATCCAATACTAAACCAATTTCATTTCATAGTCTTATAAATAAAGCATTTTAAAAGTGATTGGAGGATTTTATTCATAACAGACAATAAGGGTGATCAGCCCATAGAGTCCTCATACCGGACACAAAGTCCCTCTAGACATCAATTTTAGGATTGCTTGGGTTCCCAAGAGGCAACACATTGGGCTATAAAGGTGTCGAACTAGACAAACCAGAACTACACTACTACATACACAAACCGATGGAACCAGCATTACCCGTTCGCCCCGTCTCTCCAATCGTCAAGAATCTGTGGAAACCATTCAGACGGAGTTCCTAACATTTTATAAAATCTTTCTTTAAAACTATTAAGTTTTGCAAAACTCTTTTTAACTTCATAAAACATTTTAATACTTAATCCTTTCGAAAACTTTTACTTCGAAGCACCTTCGACTCACTGATAACAAATCAGCCCAGTCTAAGTAACTTCAAAGTATTTTTAAGAAAAACAACTCATTTTGATTTGCAATGATGAAAGTCTAAAGATTTGGTTAAATGGTCTAATACCAAAGGAATAGGGTTACAAATCTGATTCATCCAGAAAAGACTCAAAGATAATCAAGATAATGATTAAGGAATAGTTATAAAATTTCAAGATTTAGGTTGTACCAAATTGGAATTTAAGAAACTTGAGTATTCACTTTAAAACATTAAAGTATGGTAATATATCAGTTTATGGAGTTAAAGGTCTTGCCTTTATGAAACCATGGTTAGACAGGGCATAGTAAATAAGTCTCACTTTTCTAAATCAAGGTTCGTTTGAATACGAATTTCAAAACAGGGTTTAGTAGCATATAGTTTCTTAAAACAATGTTTTGTTGAAATAAGGTTGATTGAAAGTCAAGTTCAATAAGGTTTAGTAAAACTTGGTTCTTTAAAACAATGCTCGGTGGGATAGAAGTTAAGAAAACATGAGTAAGTAATACTAGAGTTAATAAAACATGATTTGATAACTAGAAGAAGGTTTATCAATCAATAAATTATAAAACAGGCGTTAAGTTTTAGAATTCGTATTTAAGCTCTGAAAAGTCCGATTGGGTTCATAGGGTATAAAATGATAGACATAACAAATGTCTCACTTTAAAGCAGGGGATAAATTATAGAATCAAAGTTCAGTGTTCAAGAAAAACAGTGATAGGGTGCATCACAATCAATGTATAATCAAAAGACAAATCACAAGATAGCTCAATGGAATGATACCAGAAGGTACAGATTACTTGCACGTTGATTTGAATAAAACATATGATAAATAACAGGAGTAGATATGCTTCACTTGAATAATAAGTGAAGGATAGAAATACTTGCCTCAATACCCGCAGTCCTGATTTCAAATACGTCGATTCGTTATTCTCTATACGTCAGTCTCTACTTCTTTGTACGTTGGTCTCTAATTGATATACGTCTATCTTTCCTCCATGATTCGTGAACCAATACGCTTGTTAACTCTGATAACATCTCACTTCTAAGATTCCAATTACGCACGTACTGGCTCTCACCGGCCTCCTACTGGTACCTACATAAAGGTAAAGTACTACTTCAGTATACTTTACTCTTCATCATCTAACTCTATTCTACCCAAACGATTCCTATAACACTTCATCACTTAACACATAACACATCTCAAGTATACTAGTTATACTTATCAAATGATTTAGTATAATCGAGTAACACTTAAGCATATAACATATAGCACAAACAAATCATATTTGTCACTTAAACACTTAACAGATAAGATCAACTTGATTTACAAGTAGTTTATACTATACTACTATAAACTTTACGACTTATATTTCTAACAAAAATCAAGCAGAGTCTCCTTTGTAAAATGAACTATCCAGTCGGAACATATCCGACTCAAGTCGGAACATATCCGACTCAATTCATAATCAAGACATTCCGATGGATTTCAAATCCACCTACAAGCCTCAATCATACCCTTTATACTACTACATAATTCAAAATTATCAACCAAATATAAATAATTAGCCATTCATCTCATTATCAAATTAAATCAATAAATCATATTTAATTAATCACTAAAATCATGTAATTCATACTTTTAATCTAAAATTTCGAATTAAATCTACATGAATCTGAAAAATCATACATGTTTGATAACTAGCATCTAATTACATCATAATCATCATTAGCATATCTACAAAAATTTAAACAAATATTAATTTATTTAAATCATATTCTTCACCAATAATTCGAATAATTCAAATGAGATCCAATTAATCCACAAAATCATACATACACCTTTATACATTCATATTACACATATTTAAAATCTTTAATCATAATCAATCATCAAAAACATCATCTAAATCTATAGATTATCAATTAACAAATTTGAAATATTCAAAATATATATTAATTCGAATAAAAATTCATAAACAACAAAATCCTTGCATGCAATTCAGTTTAACCACATATACCTACTCTAAATCACATGCACAAGCTGTCAAGCCAACAGACCACCACCACCGACCAGCCCTTGCCGGAAAAAGACATGGCCGCCGGTGGGGTTTTGTCAAACTCCGAGAACAGCCTCCAAACCACCTTTAAACTTTTTTTGATTGTTATTAACCTCACATATCATCATGAACACTCACCCACGAAACCCCAGCCCTTACGTGTCAAAATCGAATGTATATATATATATATATATATATATATATATATATATATATATATATATATATATATAGTGTATATAACTTTCAATTAAACTCAAGAGAATTCATCCTAAACCAACAATTAGGATAACAACTAATTAAAGGAGAATATTTACAAAAATTTAGAGTGATTTTGGTGTTGGAATTGAAGAGAAGAAGAGAGAATTGAGCTCTACCGAAAGAAAAATGAAAGAAAATTGAAAGAGGAAGAAGAAGCTGCTGACGGTGGGTATTAATACTTCCAGGGGCAGTTTCGTCATTTTCCAAATGTTGAAAATCTTTTTTCCTTTTAAAAATCGTTTTTAATCAATCTAAAATCGAAATAAATCAGAAAATTTGGGGAAAAATAAATTCTAAAATTCTAAAATAAAATTTATGAAAATAAAGACTTCCCCATATTTTTAAAATAATTTTTGAGTCAAAAATAAATTTTATATGAATTTTACAAGTTTAAAGCTTTTAAATGCAATAAAGCTTTTAAAATCATTTTAAAATACTTACACACATAAATAAATACTCCCACCAATTTTAAAAACTAAATATTATCACAAAGATGATAATTCAAAAGATTTCATGAATTTAAATGACTAAATGATTTTATAAAATTCTCAAAAGGATAAAAATGCATGTTTAAAATAGGTTTGAATGCTCAAAAATACAAATAAAAATATATGAGCACACACGGCACTTGCAAATCATCACATAACCATATACACATGATTCCACACATACATTGACTTCACAAAATATTCATATCACATGATTCACCTTTAATATTTAAATAATCGCTTAAATAATTACGCGAATTTCTAGGTCGTTATAACAATACTAGTTCTTTAATCTTTGACACTCGTTCTTTCTTATCTGAAATTTCTACTGGTTTTTTACATAGGACCAATCTGGTTGTACCAATATATGTTAATGCTCTCTTATGAGCCCATCCTTTAAAGACGTTCTTCCCTTTGACACAGGACACATGTTATGTCCATTTTCCATAACCGGTGATAGCATCGCTTATATGTTGATAGTATTGTAATCGCATCGTAATCCACTTTTGCTCGTGGTAATCCCATAGCAAAGTCTTGATTCATCCTGTCAAGGTTAACTTATTCTAACCTGATAGGCATACCTTCAAAACTTTTTGAGATAACAAGAATCATGAAACTTTGAAGATAAAAGATTCCATATAATAACAAATGCCCCACAAATGTGGTTATCAATTTATGAATTTTAAAGCAAACATTCTTTGAAATGAAAGAATAACTGAGCGATCAATATGATCATATGAACCCGATGTTGCGTGTCTTAGCTCCGACATTTACAAATAAAGGTGGCCAACCTTCTTGGAATATACTTATAATTATTCTCTTTGTTTATTCCAATTTTACCATTCCTGTTCCTCTTAGCAGTAGTGGTTTTCTCTATATCTGTCGCTTCACAGATTCTGTTTCTGAGTTGTTTCTTAGACAAAAGACCTATATTTTTGATAGATTTAGACTTAGAGTTTTGTGTAGAAGTAGATCCCTTCTCTAAAGTAGAGTTGGGATTTTCTGGATACACATACTTAACAGGTTTTAATTTGGTCTTTGTTCTATCTATTACATGTTTATAGGTTTTTGGATTTGTTGACTCATTCACAACAACTCTTCCTGATTTTGTTGTTTCAGCAGTAACAACTTTACCTTTATTCTTCTTTTTGTCCTCTGGTTTATAACCTAGACCCTCTTTCCAGTTCTTATCTTTGATAAGATCGTGTGTTTTCTTTCCAGAGTGTGTCCAGGTTCTGAGTTTCTCATTAGCTTCATTAAGTTCCTTTTCAGGTGCAGTACATTTAAACTCCATTTCTGGATTCATGTGCTTAGCCTTATCACATTCATTTTGTACTTCTTCCATGAAGAGTAACTCAGCTTCTAGATGATCATTTCTTTTAGTCAATTCTGACATCTCAGATATTATTCTAGCATTTTTAAGAGATTGACTTTTAAAGCTAATATGCAGAGACTTTAAGAAAGATCTTAACTCAGAGACATTATCAGTATCAAAATCAAAAACAACTTCAGGTACCTTATTTTCAGGAGCAGCAATCTCATCCACATTTGCCATTAATGCATAGTTCACTTTTTCTTCTTCAGAGTCTGAGGAAGAGTCCATCCAATCCTTGCTAGATGAGATAAGAGCTTTGGTTTTGGCCTTTTTGCATTCAGTTGCAAAGTGACCCATTCCATCACAGTTGTAGCATTTGACTTTTGACTTGTCAAACTTGCTACTTTTGCTTTCATTCTTCTTGTACCTGTTCTTGTCAGTATTGACAGGTTTCTTCTGAAAGTTGCCTTGTCTTCTAGCCTTTCTGAACTTCATCTTCTTGAAACCCTTGACTATCATACCAACCATTTCCATCATATTAGAATCATTAGAGTGATCATCAGTATCAGTGTCAAGATTTGCATCAGGATCTGATGATGAGTCATCAGTATTGGACTCAACGACTCTACTTCTCCTTCTTGAAACCTCCACGCTTTTTCCTTTTGATTTTGATTCATCATTCAAAGCAACAGCCTTTGCTTTGTTGGTCTTCTTATTCTTCCTTTGTTGAACCTCAAGATCATGGGTTCTTAGCATCCCATAGACTTCATCAAGAGATACAGCATTAAGATCATACTGATGCCTAATGATAGAGGTTTGAGTATCCTACTCCTCAGGCAAAGCTCTAAGAAACTTGGTATTCGAGTCTTCTGGTTCATACTCTTTACCCACTAGAGATAGATTATTCAATAGTGTCAGAAATCTATCATACAGATCAGTGAGGCTCTCATCAGATTTTGCATCAAACTGCTCGTACTCTTGAATCAACAGAGCCCTTCTGTTCCTTTTGATAGATTCAGTACCCTGGCATTAAGTCTCCAAAGTTTCCCAGATCTTCTTAGCAGTTTTACATGCTATCACTCTATTTGACATGACAGCATCAAGGTTATTATGAAGAATGTTCTTCACCTTTGCATCTCTGAGTACTTCAGCCTTTTCCTCAGGAGTCCATTCAGCCTTTGTCTTCTGAACATAGTGCTCAGGTATAGTATCTGTTCTAGCAACCAGTCTCTTAGGGATATATGGTCCATCATATATTCGATCAAGATAGTTAGGATCAGTTGCCTCCAGATACATCAACATCTTTACCCTCCATGTGGGGTATTCAGCCTTTTTGAGAACATGGATTTTAATACTTTCATACTTGCTTGTCGACATATTAAGATCGTTTCTGATTGTAATTAATCAGTTTGCTCTGATACCAATTGTTGCCCAGTAATTAAAAATTGTAGAATGGGGGTTGAATACAATTGTATTAGATTTTCGACTTAAACAGAAATAATAACACAAGTATGAATAAATAACAGTTTTATTAATTCTGATATAAAATTGTTACAAACTCTCTCAAGAAATTCTTATGTTCTTGAGAGCTGCTAGGTTACAAGATAATTCGTGTAAGCGATTACAATTAAGTAAAACCTAAACTGTGTTTATATACAGTACACAGCTACACTATCAATTACAAGATATATCAAATCAATTACATACGTCTCTTAGTACATATCTTGAATGATAGCTGCATTCCTATAAATCAGGAACCAACATGTCAATCTTCCTAGATTCCTGGACTGATGTATATCCTCATGAAATCCTGATCAGCTTCCAATCCTGATGATAACCCAATCCTGACGGTGCATTACTGATGACGTCAGCATCAGTATCTGATCAGTAGTCCAGATCCTGATCATCACTTGAATCAATATCTAACACATTTATACTCAGAAACATACATATCTATGGTAGTGAGAGATGGTACCTGAGAGTCAGATAGAGATTGTTCATCCTTGGAATCAGCCATCAAGGCATAGTTGCAGAATTCTTGCTCCTCTCCATCACTATCAGAGTCATCCCAACACTTCCCTTCAGCTATGTAGGCCTTGCCTTGTGTTTGCTTTTTCAGAAGGGTCTCATACTTAGCTTCAAGCTCTAGAAACTCCTTATCCTTCTTTTTAGGCTTCTTCCATTCACTGGCAAAATGCCCTAGTTCATTTCATCTATAACACCTTACAGATGACCTATCCACATGGCTGGTTTTGAATTTATTCTTGTTTGCTTTCACAGGTGCCTTGCTCTTGTTGAATGAATGGTTTTGGGGTCTAGGTTTGAAGGGTTGGTTCCTCTTGAATCTGATGTTTGGAAACTTTCTGGCCATGAAAGCATATGAAGTGTTTTCCATGCCATCTAGCTCTTCAAGAGTATAGAAATCTTCTTCTTCCTTCTCCTCAACAGGTTCAGTAACTTCACCTTCATTTTCTACATCTACTATCTCTTCTATCCTTAGCTGACTTGTAAATGCTTCTAGGTCTTGAACAGATTTGCTAACAATCAAGGCACATGATGTGTTTACCATTCTGCCTTGGTTGGCTTGGATAGCCCTCTTCTGAAGCAACTCAAGCTCATGAGTCTTTAAAACCCCGTAGAGCACATCATATGTGACTTTGTTCAAATCTCTTTCTCTTAGAGAAATGGCCCTTTGCTCTAGATGGTTTGGTGAGGACAATAGAAACTTTATGTTCAACTCCTTGGTGCTGTAAACCTTCCCATTCATCTGTAGCTCAGTCACCAGCTTGTGAAACCTTTCAAACATGTCAGTAATGTTGGGTTTCAAACAATCAAACGTAGCAAAAAATAAAAACAAATTGAAACCCACCGCTAGGATCCATGCGAGAATTGTATATTTAATTCGTAGTTCACAGAAATTAGTACCTTTAAAAAGCTTTTCGAGGTCTGAGATTGTAGGAAGGATGTTCGATCACCACGTATCCCGCACGAGCGATGTACGTCTCAATCGGTATCCACACGAATGAATTATCGAAGGTAGATGTGTACTAGCACCACTGATCCGTTCTTGCTCTCTCTCTCTCTCTCTGTCTCTCTCTGTCTCTCTCTCTCTCTCTCTCTCTCTCTCTCTCTCTCTCTCTCTCTTTACAGCTAGGGTTTTTATAAAACGTTAACCCTAATATGAAATCATAATTTCATTATATAGGAGAAGAGCAAAAAAACGAATCCTAAGTCTAGTATAAATCAGAATTTTGACAAATCCGAAATTCTATCTTTTAATACTTTAAGTCCAACTTAAAGTCTTAATAAAATAATTTTAGATTTTATTCTAATTTAAATTAGAGTTTTATCAAATCCGAAATTCGTATTTTAAAGCTTATTAAGTCTAACTTAAAGTCTCTAATAAATCTGATTTCGAATTATATTTATTTATAAATTCGAAATTCAATATTTTAATTAATTAAGTCAAACTTAATTTAATTAAATAATTTCGAATTATATTTGATTTAAATTAAATCCGAATTTAATTTAAATAATCCTTCATTCATTCTTTTGTGTGACCCTATAGGTTATTATTATATTGGCAACAATTTTATTTAATAAATAAAATCGTAAACAATGAGCGGCATCTAGTAATACATCATTGTTACCCAAATAATAATAATTAAATCGGTGAATCGATTTCGCCTTTCGTGAATAATGTACAATGTAATATAATCTCTTTAATCTTGATATTATAGATTAAACTAGAGGCATGGAATGTGTCATCCTCGTCATAATTTAATCTTTATTTTGTTGATCGATGAGTAGACTATTCAAACAAATCATTATTTGAGCACGGCCAAGCATTTCATAGTCTCACTCAAACAAGAGGCCAATAATATCACTCCTATATATTTATATATATTAAGGAGGGTTAAATTCCATCTAGATCATTCACATTTCTCATACGATTCATAATATACCCAAGACCATCTTTATCATTACCCGATTAAAGATAACTTTTGATAGAATCAAAATATATTAATTCTCATATAGAAATGTAATGACTTCAGGTCTAAGGATCATTACATCATTATCACATTGAGATTCATAATGACACATTTATTCATTCCATGTCGAATCTGATAGTGGGTCTATCCAGTACATCATACTCATACATGTACCTATGCATTGACTTTAGTATCATCATACTTATGATCAATGAGAAGTGATCATCAGTCAATCAACATACTAGTCTCGATGTATTATTATTGTCCCAATAACAATAATACTTGACTAGGGATATTCAAGATTATTATATACTGTATATTATCTCATAATTATATAGTTCGTATCAATAATCTAGGGACATTTATTATACTAACAATTATATCGCAGTAAATACTAAGCATAATAAAACATCAATATAATCAAAATGGAACATAAATGTCAATGACGAAGTTTAACCAAACTGAAATGTATTGCCTCTAGGGCACTTACACTAACAATCTCCCACTTGCACTAGAGCCAATCATTTATATTCCTAATACCTATGGAACTAGTGTGACTTTCGTGCTTCTGCTGCGGCAGAGGCTTAGTCAGTGGATCAGCAACGTTATCATTGGTATGCACTTTACATACGTGTATATCTCCTCGCTCGTTAATTTCACGAATAAGATGATATCTTCTAAGTATATGTTTCGCCCTGGAGTGCGATCTTGGTTCCTTTGCTTGTGCTATGGCTCCATTATTATCGCAATAAAGATCAATGGGATCTGCTATTGATGGAACCACACCAAGCTCATTAATGAAGTTTCGGATCCAAACTGCCTCCTTAGCTGCTTCACAAGCAGCAATATACTCAGCCTCCATTGTAGAATCAGCTACTGTTGAGACAAAACACAAAACCAGACTGGGATATAGAATCATCCTTGTCTGTTTGGAAACTAGAATCAGTGTAACCTTTTACAACTAGTCCCTCTTCCCCTCCATACACCAAGAACGAATCTTTAGTCCTTTTTAAGTACTTTAGAATGTTCTTGACAGCTGTCCAGTGAGCTTCAGCTGGATTAGACTGAAACCTGCTCGTCATGCTTAAAGCATACGACACATCAGGACGAGTACATATCATTGCATACATGATAGATCCAATTGCAGAAGCATATGGAATCTTACTCATGCGGTCCTTTTCATCTTTCGATTTAGGACTATCTTTATCTGAGATCGTTATCCCATGAGACATAGGGACAAATCCCCTTTTTGCATCTTGCATCCCAAAACGATGCAATACTTTGTCAATGTATGTACTCTAACTTAGGCCAATCAATCTTCTTGATCTATCTCTATAGATCTTGATCCCTAATATATAGGAAGCCTCACCTAAGTCTTTCATGGAGAAATTCTTTCCTAACCATGCCTTAACAGCCTGTAGAGAAGGTATGTCATTCCCAATCAGTAATATATCATCAACATATAGAACTAGGAATGCCACAGTGCTCCCACTAAACTTCTTGTAAACACAAGGTTCATTTTCATTTTGAACGAAGCCAAACTCTTTGACTGTTTGGCCAAAACGAATATTCCATCTCCTTGAAGCTTGCTTTAGTCCATAAATGGACCTGATTAGCTTACATATCTTTCTAGCATCCTTTGGATTTACAAAACCTTCAGGTTGTATCATATATACATCCTCTTCAAGGCTTCCATTAAGGAAGGCTGTCTTGACATCCATCTGCCAGATTTCATAATCGTTGTAAGCTTCTATCGTAAGAAAAATCCTAATGGATTTGACCATTGCTACTGGTGAAAAAGTTTCATCATAGTCAATACCATGAATTTGTTTGAAACCTTTTACAACCAACCTAGCTTTATAAGTCTGGACCTTTCCATCCATGTCAGTCTTCATTTTGAAGACCCATTTGCACCCAATGGGTTTTACCCCTTCAGGTGGATCAACCAAAGTCCATACTTTGTTTTCATACATGGAATCCATTTCAGATTTCATGGCTTCTAGCCATTTCTCAGAGTTTGGAATGTTCATAGCATCTTGATAGGTAAGAGGCTCATCTTGATCCATGAGCATTATATCACCATTATCGACTAGGAGAAATCCATAATATCTCACAGGCTCATGGCGAATCCTACCAGATCTACGAATAACTTGTGTTTCTTGAGCAATATTCTCTTCAAGATTATCTTGAATATCTTGCTCACATTCCATTTCTGGTTCAGTGTTATTTTGTGGTTCTCAAACTTCATCGAGATCTACTTTCCTCCCACTGTTTCTTCTGGAGACAAATTCTCTTTCTAGAAATACAACATTTCGAGAAACAACTATTTTGTTCTCAATTGGATTATAGAAATAGTAACCCTTAGTTTCCTTTGGGTACCCCACAAAATAACATTTGCAGATTTGGGTCCAAGCTCGTCAGAGGTCAAGAATTTTACAAACGCTTCACATCCCCATATTTTCATAAATGACATGCTTTGACGCTTTCTAGTCCATATCTCATATGGAGTCTTTTGAACCGATTTTGATCGAACACGGTTTAGTGTATATGCAGCGGTCTCTAGGGCATCACCCCAGAAACTTATTGGAAGATCAGCATGACTCATCATCGATCGTACCATGTCCAACAAAGTACAATTCCTCCTTTCAGAAACACCATTCCATTGTGGTGTTCCAGGAGGAGTGAGTTGTGATACAATACCACATTCCTTTAAGAAATTCTTAAATTCCAGGGTTAAGTATTCACCTCCTCGATCAGATCGAAGAGTTTTAATACTCTCTTCCTATTGCTTTTCTACCTCAGCTTTGTATTCTTTGAACTTTTTAAAAGATTCAGATTTGTGCTTCATTAGATACACATATCCATATCTACTGTAATCATCAGTAAATGTTATGAAGTAGTAAAAGCCTCCTCTTGCCATAGAACGCACTGGACCACATACATCACTATGTATTAGTTCTAATCGTTCAGAGGCCCTTTCACCTTGTTTGTTAAAAGGGGCCTTTGCCATTTTACCAAGTAAACAAGCTTCGCATTCATCGTATGATTCAAAATCAAATTTATCCAAAAATCCATCTTTATGGAGCTTGGATATGCGATTCTCATTTATATGGCCTAATCGACAATGCCATAGGAAGGCTTGATTAGAGTCATTTGCTTTAAGGCGTTTATTAACATTATAGACAGGAGTAAAATTTAAATCTAGAACATATAAACCATTAAACATGCGTGCAATGCCATAAGTTAAATCATTCAAACCAAAAGAGCAACAATTGTCTTTAATAGTAAATGAAAAATCCTTCTTGTCCAAACAAGAAATAGAAATAATGTTTCTGCAAATCGCAGGCACGTAATAGCAATTATCAAGTTCTAAAATAAGCCCAGTGGGCAATGATAAATAATAAGTTCCTACGGCTAAAGCAACAACCTTTGCTCCATTGCCTACTCGTAGGTCAACTTCTCCCTTTGCCAATGTCCTACTCCTTCGCAGTTCCTGCACATTAATACAAATGTGAGAACTACGAGATAGCGTGTTTATACAAATTATCCTAATGGATCAAATTGGATCGGATCAGGAGTACAATCAATTTGTTTATACAAAGGAAATAATTTCTTTGGTTGGTTAATCGTGCCGGTAAGCCAGTGTTTACATGTGTCTGAGGGAGGAGGTAATGAAATAAATTTGGTCTTTTATTTGTTTATTGTGGGTTAAGCTGAATAAAATCAACTTAATGAACTAGTGGAGTGGTCGTTTTTTCACCTTTCTTTTCATTACTAGTTCATGTATATATATCTCCTTTCTTCAACCTCATTCCTCACAGAGTTTTGAATCTTAACACAGTATTCTGTTTTTCTGCATATCTCTACACCTGTTATCATCCGTCGCATTGTCTATTTTTTATCCAGATATACTGTAAGTTCTCGCCAGTTTTTCAGAAGGCTTTGGCCCTTGACACATTTTCAGTATTCTCTTTTATCAATTTTGCCACAATATAAGGATTTAAAAAATGTGCATTGCCAATATAACAAATTGCGATTTTGTCTTGGTGGTTAAGGGTCCTGGTGTTAACAGGGTGGTCGTCGGAGCAAGTCTACTTAGGTACAGAAGTTTATCAAATCAGAAAGCATTGCGAGTTGTCACGTTATGCACATTCTTGAACTGCGGGACATGTAACACACATTCTTGTAACTTGTAACGCCATTGAAAAAAAAAATCTTTTCATTATACATATTTTGAAAATGCGAGGTACTAGAATTTATTTCACAAGAAACACACATTTTGCAAGTGTATCCAAAAATATATTTTTTAGTAATTTTGAATTTTTAACATATGTGTCCAATGCGATTACTAGTGCCAAAATTTTAAAATGTGATTTATTAGTCAGCTTATCATTTTTAAATAAACATGTGGATATGGGTATGTGTTATTTGTGATTTTGCTGGCAACCTGGTAGGAGTATAGTTATTATCCTGAATAGTGGATTGTGGTGTAATCTGTGCTTCCGGTTCGGAAGCCGTTATTAAATTTGGCATTCTAAACTGTTCTTTTCCTTCTCGTCAATATTTGTTTGATAATGTTTTTCCAGTCATTGCCAAAATACTTACCACTATTTGCGAAATTGCCCAAGTTATAGGGTTTCGAAAGTATCATAATATCTTATATTTGTAAAATATTGAATTTTAACTGAAGTAGTCAATTTAGCAAATGTATGGAATTTTAATAGTTTCCAAACCCCTACGGCTTAAAAAATGAAATTTTGGTGATTGGGCGGGCTTTTCAGGAATAAGTGATTTGTTTAATTCGATCCGGTAACAGTAACGGTTCGGAATCTTGGTATTGGGCAAGCCCCTGATTTTTTATTCGTTTACCAAAACAAAAGTCAGTTTGGTAACTGAAGTACCTATTGCACAGCCCTAGACCGGATCTGCGCCCCATTGACAGGCCTAGGCCAAATTTTAAAATAAAAGACAACGATGGGTTCAAGGTAAAAGACACAAGCAGCATGCAGGTCAAATCCGAAAAGCGGACAATTTTCCCCTTAGCTGATAGTCTGATACCTATCTGTCCTGTCCCAGAAAATATAAAATCTACCGAATTTTATAACTTAAAGTCTTAAACAGAACTCATAGTTAATGTCACCCTTGAGTCCTTGACATGTGACACATTACCCTTAATGCCGGGTTCTGTGCTCATGACTTGAAGATTTCATGACAGAAATGTGATTCGATTGAACTCAAATTACTGGACATGGCAGATGTTGACAATCATTTTAATAATATTCTTACCCTGTATATGATTGATGATCTTCTGGAAATGAGGGATTATATCTACATATGATGATATCATACAGTCTTTAAGGTTAGAGTGATCCTTGTTAACAATAATATTTTGCTGTAATATGGCAGACATTTTCATATTTTGGTTTACTTCCATCTGCTAATGTGACATTGGCCTTCTATTTTAAGATGCTTAATTGTAACATCCTGTAACTCAACTCGTGCAAGTGGAGATCATGCTGCGAGATCACTGGATGTCTGGATCCTCAACAACCTGTCATTGCCATGATGCCGCTTAACAGTGTCACCTACACGAGCACGCATAGCAACATTCATGCATCTCAAACAAATGTATTTTCTACTCCTATAATTAATCATCCAGCTATGGTGTTTTTACCTTCTCAGTCAAATGTGGGAGATTTATAAAGAGTTCTAGGGGCCACCAGTCATGGGTTTGCTGTAACAAGAAGTGCTGCATAGTATCTAATGATACTTATCTTTCCGTGTCCCTCTCCAGGTGTTGCTAGAGATAGAAGTAAGTACTTTTAGACTTGTAGTTTCTGACTTTCTGTAATATTAATTCCTGCCAGTGCTTCAGGAAATCAAAAATCTTGAAAATAATCGAAGTCAGACTGTGCCATCTATTTCTGCCTAAGAATTTAAGCAACCTTCTTATAAATTTAAATATTTTTACAGAATTATAAATTTGATCATTGAGAGATGAAATTAAATATTTATCCATGTATCAGTTTAGCTGTTGTTTTTGGTGTTAAATATAAAATATACTTGTGATCGAGATCTTGTAAATGTATATTGCTCTGGGGTGATCAAGAAACGTTTTTACCTCTTGTAAATGGAAGTCACTTAAGATGGAGACATGGTGTGCAATTCAAAGCGCCTCTTAAGCTCTTGTCTGTATCCATTATATATTTCAGCCTAGGTGGTTTTTCATGTGTACTATCTACATAAATTTTCTACAGTACCTGTTAAGTACTTCATTAAGTAGGTGGTGACTTCTGACAATATGTTGATATTTATGCGGTATAAAAGTCGACATTACTCTTCTAATGTTGGTATAAATCGTTCAATGATCTAATCTAAAATATCCAATATGGTGTATGCCTTTCTATTAATAGCCATGTGTCTGCCTTTTATAATTGCAGATACATTTAGTTGGTTTATTGAACACGATGGTAAGATATTTATTAGAGGAAGAACAACCACTGGTGAGAAAAAGGTTCTCAAGCACGGCAAGGTATATTTGAAATGCTGGCACAAATTCTTTGTCCACCGGGTGAATTTTCCATCTCATTTCAAGCTTCTGGGGCCAATTAATTCTGACGGTGTAAATGCTGGTTTTGGAACTGATGGCATCTTTGAAGGCGTTGTGAAGAAGATTCAACCACAAACTTTTCGCTATTCCATTTCCGAACTTTAGACTAATACATTGCTCTCAGTAAATGCTTTAAACATTTTGAATCCACCTAGTTTTACATGGTGCCATGGTATGGTTTTGTGTCACAAAAGATTGAAGTTCTTATACCCCATTTCAGAACTTTAGACTTGATACATTTATCTCATTGAATGCATTGAACATGTTGAATCCATGTAATTTTACATTGTGCCATGGTATGATTCTTGCACATCAGATCAGTCCTTATACCCCATCGACTATGGAAGAATGAATTTGGTTTTTCCATTATGACAACCATAGTGTGTTATCATGGTGGTTTCTTATGCACCCATTCCTGAATCTGAATTAGAGTGTGATCTCTTGCCTTGTACGATAATTCTTTCATTATTTGTCATTATAGATGAGTGTGCTATGACTTCTTTTCGTGTATAATGTTTAGTCAGGCAAAACAAAAGAGAAGGGGCCAGGCATATTCGGATTTATCTGCCATCTCAGTCGAGCCTATATATTCTTACTACACTGAAAACCCCTTCCAAGAAGCACTCTCAGGCTTGAACATGCTTCAATAATGGCATGTTACTTGTGCGTTTTAATGAATTTGGCTGTGGTTCAAATATTTACAGGTTTGTGTTTAGATATATGAAGCCTTGATATATATTTTCGTTTAGAATTTCATTGCCTTCTTCAACAAAGCTACTTGAGATCTGTGAAATCTTCATTTATATTTTTTTTTTAGAGTTCCATTACCTTCTTTAACAAAGCCATCCGCAACGTCACCCATTCATGAGGGAACATGAATTGTAAGGGTTACTTAACTGATGTTCTTACAACGGATGATGGATCTAGTTAGAGGATGCCTAGACCCAATGCCGGTTTTAGACCTTTTTAATGCCATATGATATATGGTTCTTTCTATTTTATCTACTCTCTCCGATCCATTATATAAAGCATTTGACTTTTTTGCACGTAATTTTAAGTGTTTTGACTACATACTAAAAATTATTATTTTTTAATTTTTCTTTTTTTGAATAAAAATATTAATAATCTATTTTTATTTGGAAAAAGAAAATTTAAAAAATAATAATTTTTACTGTGGTCAAAACACTTAAAATTACGTGCAGAAAGTCAAATGCCTTATAAAATGGACCGGAGGGAGTATTTATATATTCTACAAAGGAAATATATATAGTTGATGTGAACATTTTGAAAGTTAATTGTATGTACTAAAAAAATAAGAAAAAGAAATTGAGGAGGTGCTTGACTAATTCCGCTTAGGTGGCTAGAGTATTTATGGGTGTGTAACATTACATATCGATAAGAATAAAAGTATTCGGCTCCTTTATAAGGTCAAATTTATAACTAATGTATATCAAATTGATAACCCTTTTGGATTGACCTATGATGGGTTGTTGGGTCCGGTATGCAATCAGTTATGGGTTTGGATATTATAAATGGTATCAGAGCTCTATCCGACCAGAAGTGCACAGGTTGTGCCCAGGTTTCGTAGGTGTGTATGGACTCGACGAGGACGTCGATCCAATAAGAGAGAGGGGGTGTTTGTAACATCACATATCGATAAGAATAAGAGTATTCGAGCCCTTTATAAGGTCAAGTTTACAATTAATGTATACCAAATTGCTAGTTCTTTTGAACTGACTTGTGGTGGGTTGTTAGGTCCGATATGTATTCGGTTGTTGGTTTGGATGTTATAAATATGTGATAAACCTATATTTTCTTTTAAAATTTTATTTCTAATAATTTAAACTATTTAAAATAAAGTAGTGCTCTAGCTTTTTTGTGTGCAAAAATTTAATTTAAAATACATTATTTTTATAATTGAAACTTCAGAAAGAAAAATATTTATAAATGTAATTTTCAAGTTTATGTTATTTTAAATGTTTAATCATTTTACTTGGTCAAAATTAGTGTTACAAGATAGATAAGGTATACGTTAGTTTAAAAATTTAAAGTAGTGGGGATGATAAGTGATAACCACCCACAAACCTAGGAGTGGATTGAGGCAAATTTTTAAATAAATAAACTCTTGTATGACCATTTGTTCTCTGCATAGTTTCTTCATTCCCAGGTTAGTTTAGAACACCTTATATGTTTCCTTATTCAATTTAGACATTTTTTTCAAGTTACGTGATTCACATGTTTTTAAATTTATAATCTAATTAGTTTAACTGTATATTATCAAATATTATTTTATATAACACTTTAGGCCAAACTAGTGTGCAATTCAATTTTACCAGCAATTTTATGTTCACAAATACAATTACATGATTTTGTTCCATTTTGTTAATTTTGAGAATTTGTTTCATTTTGTTAAATTGAGTATAATTATTGTTATTCATATTTATTAAACATTTATTTTTTACAAAATTAGTATTTATAAATTGCATGAAGTTCATGTATGTTTTTTTTTTCGAAATCAAACAATCTTTTCATTCAAAAGAAGAATAAAAAAGAAGTGTCCCTAACACACAATCTGGAGGAGACGTAAAAACAGTAAAACAACCAATCATACAAGGACATCTAGCTAGTAAATGGGCAGCCTTGTTCATTTGTTTTTTAACATGTGTTGGGATTTATGGGTGATAGCTTTGAGACAACTTAACTACATTTTATCATGCTTAGTTTTTACTAAGTAGAACATTCTGTCACAGCCATAGTGTGTTCTTGTAATCAAATAAATTACTGACGTGTAATAATTGTATATCTTGAAAGAAGTTCATGTATATGTTCTAGCCTCAAGGAATACATCAGATCGATAACAAGAATAAATGTCACTGTCATAACATTGACAACAAGGTTACAAGAAGACAGCATGTTGCAGGTCATGACAGAATGATACATCTGACAGGAACATTGGCGGAAGCATGAAGACAGTAACTCTCACACGTTGACAGAAAGTCTGGAATTCTTGACAACATCATCTGCGGAGAATTCACACTGTCAACCAAAGCATATCATATGACAGCAGACTTGATGCATAGGATACTGTCTCAATGGAATCTATTTGAATTGGGGATTTCCTAAGTCAAACATGTGACAGATTGGATGTTCAAGATTCAGGCATGCTGTAGTATCCCAATATTGTAGCAGTCCTATGAAGACTACGACAGAAGCTTGAGAGATCACAAGATGGAACTTATCAATTTGAGGGTATGGCAAATCAACATCTACCAGAATTGTGTAAGCTCAAAATGGAAAATATCTAGATTGCTTTTTATGTATAAGATGGTTTGTATAGCAATTTAAGTAAGTCACATGGGTGTACAACTTGTAAGGAGCTGCCAATTGAATATAATAGCAGCTCCACAATCCACGTAAATTTATCCTAAATGGATAATTTGGGTGGTGGAATTGCATGTTTCGGATGGTTTAGAGCTGGAAGTGTCGAGGGCTGAGATAGCATGTCGATCAGGGAGCATATCGGAGCATTGTGCAGCAACCAACAGAGGAACGGAGAAAAATTGAGATTCTGGACAGGGGGGCCAGGCGCGCCTGCACCCTGGCTGGCTGAGAAATATTAATTTTCTGTTGTTGGGCTTGTTCTGAAGGGCCGGTTCGGACGAGATGTGCAGCCTTGTGTCTTGGAAGCCCAGTTTATTATGTACTATTGGGGGAAAGCCCTAATTATCAAAGGAGGATCGTATTATTCTAAGCGTGGATTTTTAGGGAGAGAAGAACTATTGGAAGAGCATCAAGCTTTTTGGGGGTTTCCTAGTTTTCATTTGATATTTGTAATCTCCTATTGCGTTGAATGCTCGGTTGTTTTCGTATATTCTTTTACTACTCTTGTTTGGTTTATCGTATCTCTTTTTCAATCATGTTTACAATTGAACCCATGATGGCGATTAGGTCGATTATGGGCTAATTCGTTATCATGGGATTTTAATGGATTTTTCTATGGATTCTAGTAATTAAGTGTTTTTTATGCCTTGGTGTGTGATTGATTTTATTGATTTCCTAGTATGATTACGCTTATTCGTTATAGGTGAGTCGCGAACACCTGTAATTGTTTGTTTAATCCTGGTGAATGCGAAAGTGGATCTAGGGTTTAGAACAATTCATACTAGCATAGGTTTTTGCATGCGAAGAACATGTATTAATTTATTGTGTAATTCTAACCGTCTTGCACTGACTATGTGGTTTTATGGATGCTTGATTTTTAACCGGTATGTGTTCAATTGCTATAGACATATAGGAACTACGCATATTTGGTGATTACTTGACTTCTACCAATTGTGGATGATCAGTAGGATGGTATATGCACAACGAAAGTTGGTGTGTATCAGTTTAGTGCATCTAATCAGTAATCAACTCTGTCACATGCTAGGTTAAAGGGCATAAGATTCTAGATGAAGTGGTTAATGAAATTGAAATCCCATGTTTGTTTATTATAAATTAATCGTTAAGTTATTTTCTCGTAATTGTCATAGTTGGTATTTAATCATTAGTTAATCAAAACCAAAATTGTGATTGTCTTGGCAGTGAGTGTAAATCATAAGCTGGTGTATAAGTGAATATAACGAACAATTCGAGTCTCTGTGGGAACGAATCCTATTTACCATATATTACTTGTTGACCACGTTCTCTTGCGTGAATAAGTGCGAACAATATGAAATAAATACATGTAGTGTGCAAACAGAATCTGTTGCAGCGAATATTGCTCCAATTGCTAAAATAATGGAAGGAAGATATTACGGTCCATAACACTGATAGGAAATAAAGGGTGCTACCAATAAAGTGCAAAAGTAGATACCCAGATAGTCCCCAATGTCTTGAGAGCCAACACCCAATCTCTTAAAAAGTTTCGTGATACCTGGTTCATCCATAAACAATTAAGAAGGGAAAGTTTTACAGTCAAAAGCAAATGACCGACATAATGTTTAGTCCAATGCTGAACTTGATCAAACGAACATAAAGGCATTTTTATGTATGGCTGATTGCATTTGATTGCAGTTACATAAAAAACCCGCAGAAAGAGTTGGTTGCACATTTTATGCGAAGAGTTTTATTTGGCACAATGACTTGTTTATTTAAAAAGCATCCATGGTTTGATACCAAGTGAAAATTCAGAGTTATGACAGTAGATAGGATTATAAGAAAGAAGAGAAAAGTTATGTTTAGCTATTGCGGAAAAAAACTCTTACTAAAACAAGTCCCTTTCGACGAGATCGAGATTTTGTCAAAGTAGAGGTGTTTATAGTCTAACATTCACTTGAACTATGCAACTGGAAAAACATTTTACAAGGCTAAAATTTAGTGCAAAGGTGGCATACCAAATGAGATAATAGAACATGAAACCAGGGTTCCAATAGCGCCAAACATCATAATAGTCTGTGATCAAGAAGGGTGCTAAACATTAGCCGACCCAATTTTAATTGCATTACTGTAATTTTAAACTGACCTGCTGACAAAGAGGACTCAGAAGCGATGAAGGTAAATCAATTTGCTTCTCCACTGGCACTTCTTCCATTCCAATTAATAAGCCAATCGCCTACAAAGCGTTAATGGGAAGTCATACCCCATAAATATTAAGATAAAGACGTGGAGATCATTTATTATCATTGTCTTATTGGCATATTAAATGAGCATAAGCAATTACCTCAAAAATGTGACTACCATTTTCAGCTACCAATAGATCGTTCTCCACACAATGTGTTCTTGTAAACTGAGCGATTGTATCTTGTAGGCTCTAAAAATTATTTGAAAAAACAAAAGAGTATTTTAGGAGGGTAACTGGCCTGCAAAGCAATAGATGCACCCAAGTATAATTCAAATATCTACAAGAACAAATACCTGCAAATCCGAACCGCCCACAGATTACTCGAAAGAAGCTTCTCCTTAGCTCCAATTACATACATACATACATACATACATACACGAAGCTTGGAAACAGGGGTTGGACAAATTTGGATGGTTTAAGCCGCCTATCTCACGAAAGAATTACCTCAGTGCTAAAACAGAAAATAAGAAAACAAGGCACTCATAAACAGATGTTCTAAACTAAACTTTAAACAAAAAACTCCCAAATTGAAACATAGTTAAGAACTCCAAATTAAAACACAAAATTACGAATACAAACTAAAACCCAAACATATGTAAATTTAAAAACATACATTAAACCGTAATTAACAATATAAGCTCCAACTAAAAAAATAAATAAGAACCCTAATTGAAACTCGATTTAAAACTACATTTGGGGAAAAAATAATGGGGAATATACCTTCTTCGTGCTTTAATCTTCTTCGCTTTTGTGTTTCCTTCAAACTAAGTGTCTTCTTCAATTTTGTTTTCTTAGATTTAGTCTGCAAATGTGTGTATCGTGTATGTTTGTATGTCTCTGTGTATGTGTATGTCTCTGTCTTTGTGTGTCTGTGAGCTATGTGTTCTATTATTGTCTTTTTTTTATTTTTATTTTAATAAGCCGGGCAAATTTTTATAAGGCCGCTCAATTTTTTGAGTAGCCCGCCTAAATTTTGAGCCCAAAATTGCTATGTATAGTAACGATTTCTTAAATCATTGCAATAGACTGAATGTTTTTAACGCTCTTAAATTTTTTCAATGCTATTGCAATGTTTTTTCAGAGACGTTGCAATTTGTGTGATTTAGTTTCTCAATAGCAACGTTTTTCGACAAACCTTCAAAAATATGGTTGCAATAGGCATTATATGGTGTAGTGGATCTTGGATCTGCGGAGTGGACACTTATGCTCCGTTGTAATAAATATTTTGCTTTATTATTGAGCTAACGTGTGCTGCAGGATATCGAGACAGATGTGACGACCCGGGTCCCCGGTCAGGGCGGATTTAGGGGCGTCACATATTAATGATTGTAAGATTTGTTTTAAATTAAAAAGGTAACGTGTTTTAATTCGAAAGGAAATATTAATGATCGGAAGATGTTTATAAAAGGTAAATCTTCGACTAAAAGTAAATGTGAAAAAGTCAATCGACTAATTACCATTAATTATGTATCTACAACTAAAACTAAATGTGAAAAAGGCAATCAACTAACTACATTTAATTGTATTATATTATTATTTATTTTAGGTGTATTTATTTTTCTTTATAATGAAGGGTAAATAAGTAGAAGATATTTATAAAAGGTAATATCTTCGACTAAAAGTAAATGTGAAAAAGTCAATCGACTAATTACCATTAATTATGTATCTTCAACTAAAAGTAAATGTGAAAAAGGCAATCGACTAATTACCTTTAATTGTATTATATTATTATTTATTTCAGGTGTATTTATTTTTCTTTATAATGAAGGGTAAATAAGTAATTTTGTATCTTCAACAAAAAGTAAATGTGAAAAAGACAATCGACTAATTACCTTTAATTGTATTATATTATTATTTATTTTAGGTGTATTTATTTTTCTTTATAATGAAGGGTAAATAAGTAAATTCACGAAGTACCCAAAAACTGGTACAAAAAAATTGGTACTAAAAAACAGGTACCAAAACTTTTATTATTTCGGGTTTTATATAATATTGTATATATATATGTGTGTGTGTGTGTATATATATATATATATATATATTTGAATTTTTTTTACTTTGTATATAAATGTAAGGTTTAAATTTTAGTACAAAATTAAAAATATTAAGAAATGTTTATTTAAAAATACATTGTTTGAACATTAGATATGTATC
Source organism: Saposhnikovia divaricata (assembly GCA_036435485.1). Taxonomy (NCBI): domain Eukaryota; kingdom Viridiplantae; phylum Streptophyta; class Magnoliopsida; order Apiales; family Apiaceae; genus Saposhnikovia; species Saposhnikovia divaricata. The sequence continues at coordinate 579,936 of JAZHRN010000145.1, read as the reverse complement.
AAAAAATAAATTGAATTTACCATATATACGGTTCTTCTCAAAATATTGCATAGTTACATTTTTTTCAAATTTATTCGACAAGTACTATTTCCTTATTTCTTCTCCTAGCTTTCTTTTGACCATCTCAATTTTCCCAATCCTCAATTTCAATTGCTGCTTTTTGTGTCACCATCAATTTATGTAATTCGAATTTATCTCTAAGTTAGGTGAATATAAATAAATTTTAATTTAGATATAAGTCAGGTTTTTCTTTAATTACACGAATTTGATCACATATATATATAAGTCATTAAAATATATTACGTGCATAGTTAAGACAACTCCTACAGCCAGAACTGGGACAGCGCCACCTTCCTACTCAGGTGTGGCTACTGGAGACAGTGATAAACATAACTCCTGTCAAAAAATCATACCATTCGACCACCTAGGAGACAAAAATACGATGGCATACAACATCCTTCATGATGCACTAGATATGGGTCTGATAGCAACAAAAAACACGGAAACAACAATACAAGACATAATTGCAGCATTATAAATTATAAAACTGTAAGAACCCAAATTTTCGGTAGAATTAAAACTTTTTATTAAGTATTGATAAAATGAGGAACAATGATTCCGACAACAAGGTCACCAGCTCTAATGAATGAATGGAATGGATATGGGTTCAAATATTTATATGTCATGAAGAATGCTAATGGTTGACAACTTAGGTAAGAATAATCTATCTCCTAGGGGAATTAGATATGGCAATTCCAAGCAGGAGAATATTCTCATGTCATCCAGATCGATAATGATTAGCCCAGTGATTCCGTGAAAGGGTTAAGAAACGCCCGAGAAGGAACAAGGAAATTGTCATAAATATAGGGAATGAAGGAAGAATAAAGTATGAATAGTGTTTTTGGTGGAAATGAGAATATTATGAGACGACACTATATAGAAGTACCCAGAACGAAATTCTGAGTTCGTATTAGTGAGCCAGGGGGAAAAAGAGTGTATGTAAAAACTATCGGATTCTGAAAAATAGCACTTTTATTTTTCCCGAGATTTCCCTGGACACTGAAAGACATAAGGAATTATTGAAGGGATTTAAGGAAAATAGGTTCAAGAATTATTAAAGAGGATGGAGGATGATAATATAAATATTAAGACGGATTCCGGTAAAACCCTAACTAGAAACGAATGAGTTATTCCTCCGAATGATCAAAGAATTGAGCAATAACCGGACAAAGAAACAAGCAGGAAATCAAGATACATGCATGTAGTGGTGGAAAATATCTAGCAAACCAAGTGATGACTCATGCAACTAGCATACTTAGAGATGAAACTAGTACTTAGCAATGCAAACTACTTAGTTAGCCTTAACACCACCAAAGATCAACATTTGTCCATGCAATTCTCATCATCCATTGCATCACCACTTTATTAAAGTTACTTTACCAAGATATTAACACAATAATGCACTAAAGTGGATGAGAACAAAGCAACCAACCAAGCAAAACTTCATCCTCTCTTGCAAAAACCCCCATTCGACTTTTTCATTAATTCCAAAGGAGAAATCAAGCTTCCACTCCTTGTTTGATCTTGTAATTTTTAAGGTGAGTCCTATATTTGAAGAAAGTAATCTCCTCAAAATTTTAGCTTCAAACTCCTTTGTTTCCATTTTCAAAAAAATCAAGAAAGAGGAGGGTGAATAGTGCTTTCATGAAACTAACATTGTTTTTCTTGATTCTTTTGAATGATCTAAGCTTTGTTAAGGAAATCTAAGGACTATACAAGGCTTAATAAGTGCATACACACTCCAAGGAAGGTATAAACTTCAAGAATCCAAGTTTTTGTTTTGAGTTTTAATGGAGTTTTAGATGAGATTTGGTGATGATGTTAGTATAAGCATGTTTACATGATCATGTAGTTGTTCTTAGTAGTTATTTAATCATGATTCAAGTCCTTGATGATTTTGAGGTTAAGATCAGTGGTTCTAGGACTTGTGGATATGAGAATCATGTTTATAAATTGTGTTGATGCACGGTGTGGCTTGGTTGTGCTGTTACGATTTTTAGAACGTCCGATTTATAGCCGTCGTAATGCCGAATTTTTGTTAACACTTAAAAACCAATCATGGCAGTTAATATAGGTTCCTAACCTTGATAATATTATGACTGGTCCTTGTAGATCTCGAGCTATAGATCGTTTTGGCACGAGAATCGAGACATTCCGACTTACGGTTTAGGAGTTATGGTCAAATTACTAAAATTGGTTCGAAACCGTAAGTAAATAAATAAATTACTAAAATTGGTTCGAACCCTCGTAAAGCATGTTACTCAGTGGCGAATCTTGGTAAATAAATACTAGAGGTCATAAGGAAGGTATGAGAGAAAACCACATGTCAAACGAATCGTTTTCCGATTTTATAAAAATGTTTGAATCAAGGTTAAACGCGAACGAATCCCTAAAAACCAACTTGGTTATAACTTTGGTAAAACACTTAGAAAACGAACGATAAAACTCGATGTAAGAACCCTAATTTTTGGTAATATTTCCTTTTATTTAATATCTTGTGACATTATCATTATGGAACCTTTCTAGTCATCCCTGTTGATTAATAGAATTGATTGTCTGAGAAACTGCATTGTGCATTTATTATGTAAGATATAAAGGGAGATTGTGAAGGCAGGAGTCTTATTGTTAGTAATATTTATAAAACTTGGGATTTGAGAATGGTTAGAGTATTAAAGGATTTATTAAGAATTGTGACGAGGAATTATGGACATTCGAGGAATTTACACAATAAGTACTTAAGGAATTATAGGGGAAATCTCTACGCGACAAAATATTATTACGAGAGAATAATTAAGATACGATACGAAGTAAAGATTAAATAACAAGCATTGGTGGGAGAATAATAATACAAGGAAAGAAATTACATGCAAGTGCCATGTAACTAGCTAGTTAGGAAAAGAAACTAGAAAGCATAAAGTAGAAGTGAATAGTGACATGTGTGATGGGTGTTGTAACCTAGGGGACAATAGGGCATGGGGAGACAACCTAGACCCTAGCTTGGCAACATGTGAACCACATCTAATCCCCACAATAATACATCATACATATCATTTTCTTACCTTTCAAAAACAAAACACAAACAAACACTCTCCCCCCCTTTTTGAAGCTCTCGGCCGAACAACAAGAGGAGGAAGAGAGAGATTTTCTCTCCATCTTTTCCTTACCTACAACCTCAAGCAAAAATCCTAGGGCTTCCTTGCATTATAATAGAGGTATGGTATCAATTTCATAGCATTTCATCCATTGATTCTTGAGATAAAAATTGTTGAAGGTTTAGAGGGGTGTTAACCAAAGTTGTTATCTTTTAGATCTTGAAGGATTAAGGTTTGTGAGGGCTCATCCAAGTGTTCTTAGTTGTTGTAAAGCTCACCCAAGGTCTTTAGCTACTCAAGAAGGTATACAAATCATAAACTCTTTTGGTTATGTATTGTTTATAAGATATGGTAGTAGATCCATGAGTTTTAGAACTAATCTTGGATGTATATGTATTGGATAGCATGGATCTTGAGTTTTGATGTTGAGATCGTGACTTTTATGACTATGGTTAATATATATATCTCCATGAGTGTTATGAACCATGATCTAAGTGTATTAGGTGTTGATTATGTGATGGAAGTATGAGAAATGGTTGATCTAAGTAGTTTGAGCTTGCTGAGTTTTGTCCAGGAACTTTGATCTGTATTGTAGCACGATTTTCAACCCCCAAATGATGTCCTCTGATGTCCTACCTTATATTGTTGGAAAGATAATTGAATGTAGTTTCTGGAAATGTAAGGTTCATAGCTAGGTGATGTGTAGATTTTTAGTTATGGCCGGAGGAGTGAATTGTGTTTCTGGACTATGGACTGCATTAAGTGACCCATTTGTGAACCTTGTTTAAACACCTTAAAATATATGTGGGATCATGGAAAAATTTGAGAATGTAGGGAATGCAGTGGTGAAGACCACCTAAAAGGAATTGGATTAAAATATGAATTTTTGGATTTTATAAAAATGCTAGAGTAAAATTCGCGCAATGGAAAAAGTCGATTAGTGGAACATGATTGTAGGGTTAGTGGTTATGATTCGAACGTGGTAACTAAATTAAGTCGAGTAAGTGACGAGTGTAATCGAGTGATGACATGGACCTATAGTGGGGATAGGGAGTCATAAGATGAAGTCGTTAAGTTAATTTCGTACCCCCTTAAAACCCCGTAATTAAAGAGATATTGTTAAGGTACTAACGAACGATTATTGCTTATGTATAGATCGTTCGAATCCGCACGCTCGACCACCCCAAGCAAACCAAGGCAAGTTTACTTTTCAAAACTTATCCCTATACAAGGATTTTCACTGTTGTGTTTGTAGTTTTCAAATTATATCAAATGCTATGTTTATCGAAGTATTGATGCAATTGAGATTGAACAAGTACATGTATGCTTTTACCCCTTGAACTTAGATTGAAATGTTTTCTTCGGACAACGACTCTAGCAATAGAGATCGTAGCGGTCCGTATATACTATTGACCGGGGAGCGGTATATTATTATATCGTATCTAGATTGCGAAAACCCGAAGGGTCATTCGGGTGGTATCGTATACTCAAATAACTATTGTTATATCTTTGTAAATACTCGAAACCCTATCTTGGATTAAAAGTTTATTTTATCGAATAATTATTTTATTAATTATTAATATTAAATCTTAAAATATTATTTATTAATCATTGTTCATTATTTAAAAGCAAAGTTAATCCAAGATACTTTTAATACTTTCAAACTCGAACTCTTTCGAACTCAAAACATTTTCGAAAACCCCCGGTCAGATTCTGCTTCTTGTATGATTTCAAGAATCATCGGTCGACTGATGTCGAACCTCAATTACTCTGTTTTCAATCAAAATCAAGTTTTAAAAGAAAAAGAAAAAGGGACTCTGGCAGGTGTGGGAACCGTTGACGAACGATTCCCGGGATGTGTAAGCGGCCGTGAGCCAGGCGGTCCATCACTTATTATTCCGGCCCAGGTGTTGCCGAAGGATGATTACGGATGTAGTTTTCATCGAGGGTGATTACGGATGTAGTTTTCACCCGAGGGATAGTTACAGATGTAGTTTCTATCCTTCTACCGGTAGAGAAGACTCGCGGATGATTGGACTTGGATGTGGCGACTGATCATCGTTAATCCTTGTCAGGTTTTGTGTTTTCTTTAAGTCCCATTCCTCCATTTTGGAAAAATGCTTTGACACTGCTTCTTAGGCTTTTGTGCCAAGTTGCTGATGGTGTTCTATTTTGATGAGAAAGATGTTGATTCAAAGCAGTATCTAGAACTGCAAGTTTATTTTGAAAACAAGGGCACATATTGTTGCACCTTCGAGATTTATCAACTATGACAAGTGATTTTATAACTGATTGAAACAAACAAGTATATCAACTGCCAATCATATGAAATGTTATATTGCTTTCCTTATACATATATTCTTGCTGAGCTATAGTTGCTCACTCTTGCTTGTTTTCAAATTTTACAAACACAACAGCTAAGCGAAATGGCAAGACCCAGGCAGACTGTTCGAAAACAGGTGACTAGACCCGAGCCACCACTGGAGATTCCACCGGTAGGCCCCATTAGCCGGATTGGTTGGCAGCTTTTGTTAGTTCGTTTTATTTATCAGTATGACCTGTGCAAGGTAGTGTATCGTAACAAACTTTCAAGCCGCCAACTTCGCTTCATATCGAAGTGTTGCTGGTAGCATAAATACTATTTAATTCGGTCTGTAATAACTCTGATAACTTTATTACTGTTTAATCAATGTGTGACGTTTCTGAGGCTCTAACCTGTGTGTGTGAGTGTGGTGTGAGTTTATTGTGGGGTCGATGGCTGTGTTATATATATCATGTGCAAGAACAGGTATGTTACTAATGGAAAATGGACCGTGAGCGCCTAGATCTCCGACCCCGGATCTGGGGGCGTCACAGAAATGGTATCAGAGCGAGGTTACAGTTCTCAGAAATTATAGTAATTTAAGAAAGCAACCCTAATAATAATAACAATAACAATAACCCTAATAACAACTTTAATAATACTTAGAACTCTCATCGAGTTTGTAGTCGGGTTATCGGATATAGCCCTGACTTTAAGGCCCGTGAGGGAACTACTCCTAAACCCTTCTTTTATGGCTAGTGACCCACCTTATTTCCCCTGTGTAGATGGAGGAGATACCAGACCCTGAGGCTTTCGAGAGAGAGCATGATGAGGCCCTGATACGAGAGACCGAGGATCCTGAGGAGGATATGGGTGCTGACTCCGAGCTTGGCCCCTGGATTACACTGATAGAGAGTTCTGATGATGAGGATCCCGTTGAGGAGCCCTTTGAGCCTGAGCCCGAGCCAGAGCCTGTTACCCCATCTCCTGTAGCTACTGATGAGGAGAGTGTGAGATCCGGCGAGGGTCGTGTTGTGTCACCCCCACCTTCTCCTCAGACATCTAGCCCTGTTTCATCGGACGGTGACTCCGAGGATGACACTTCTGGCGAGGAGGAGTTGACCCTACCCCTGCTACTGCTCCTGCTCCTGCTGCTGCTGCTGCACCTACTCCTGTTCCTGTCATACCACCTCCACCGATGGACCTACCCCCAGTGTCGGATACTTAGCATGCTTACGTGGTACAGTTCCTGACCCGAGACTTACTATCTGCAGAGGCCCGAATTAACAAGGCGAGGCGGGCACTAGTGGAGGAGCGCGAGGCACGCTTGAGGATCCAGGCTGAGATGAGGACTGTTGTTGCTAGGAGGACTAGGGCTCGACTCCACAGGATTGAGATGAAGAGTCGCGATAGGATTCTTGGTTTAGGGATCCGCGGGGGCGGAGTGATCCAGGCTAGGGATGCTAGGCGTGTTGTGCGTCGTGCATTTGCCCGAGTGAGGACCTTGCTCCGTCGCGGCGCGGCCCCGTGATGTGTTACTGATAGCTCAGTCCCCTAGGTTCAGATGACATTAGTGTGTCGATTTTGCGGGATAGTTGACTTGTGCAGTGGTATCCTTTCTGACCAGTAGATGAGTAGACTGACCTACAGATATGTAGATGTGACTTCGGGTAGTATGTATGGATGTAGCCCTACGTTTGTGTAGCCTGACTATTCGGATGATGTATTTGTATTTGTTCCACTTTTGCAAGACTTTGACATCGGAACTATGTATTTGGCTCTAACATCCAAACTTTGTGATAACCCTTGTACCATACTTATTTAGTTTCAGTTTCCTTAATATTGCCTCAACTGCTTTACTTTTCGATGCCATGCTTTACTGCTTTGATATACAACTGTGATTATACAATTGCTACGAGCCACAAATACAACCATGCTGTTTCAAATTTACGATATGCAATTTCAAATTGTTTTCTACAATTTCCAAAAATGTTCCTACAATCTTTAAAAGTAAAATTTTTCAAAAAAAAAAGAAAAAAAAAATTTGTTTTGAAATTTTGAAAAATATTTTTGAGGTTTCGAAATTTTGAAAACTCTTGTAAATGTTTTCGCATCCCAAAGGGATTTTTTCCCCAAAAATGTTTGACATTTTATCTCCAACATCGGATTATTAAAACTTTTGCACTCCCACCCTTATGAGGAGGAACGATACGCTCCTGACCCGTGCAAACGCTGTCAGGTAATCGGAAAACCCTAACCCCTTCTTGTTTTATTATCAGAATCATGCCACCCAGAAGAATGAACACTCGAGCTCACCCGATCAGTTCTGAGGGCCAGGGTAGCCACCATGGAGCCGGAGGCCACCAGAACCATGAAGGGGAAAATGCCAACCTGAGTGAGAATAAGGGCAACGATCATAACTTGTTTGATGACTCTGAGTATGAAGAAGAAGAAGCTGGTGATGACACCCGAGAGGTAGAACATCCTAGGGGAGGCCCTATGGAACAGTTCATGGAGTTACTTAGGCAGAACTTGGACCGTCCCCCAGTTCAGCAACCACCCCAGAATGCTAATGCTAATGCTTTCCGGAACTTCAAATCCCTGAAACCCCCAGAATTTAAAGGAACTGCCGACCCTGTCGAGGCAAGGGCCTGGCTGAAGGCAATGGAAAAATCTTTCGAGATACTAGGTGTCGCTGAAGAGCAGAAGACTGTTTTCGCCACTTACCTTCTGAAGGGTGAGGCGAACTATTGGTGGGAAGCTAAGAAGAATTTGGAAGGAAGAGGTGTGGTAACCTGGGAGAGATTTAGCGAGCTGTTCTTGGAGAAGTACTTTCCTAGGTTCATGGAGACACAAATGGAGCTAAAGTTTTTGGAACTGAAGCAAGGAAACATGACGGTGGCCGAATATGAGGCCAAATTTACTGAGCTGTCGAGGTTTGTGCCAGAATATGTGAACTCTGAGGCAAAGAGGGCCCGAAGGTTTCAATTAGGGCTAAAACAATGGATTCAGAATTGTGTGGCGGTTCTTGAGCTGACAGACTATGCCACCCTGGTACAGAAAGCGTCAATTGTTGAGGGTGGGAGTGAACAGATGCAGAAAGAGAGGGAAGGAAAGAAGAGGAAGTTGGATAGTCGAAAGGGAAACTTTGCTGGTGGGAGCTTTCCGAGCAAATTTAAGCGAGGAACGATGTCCCAACCCAGCGGGAACTTTGGAACCAAGAGAGCTGAAAGTTGGAGAGTGGGCCAGGGTGGCCGACCACAGGGATCGTCTTACTCTACCCCATCCCGAGCCCAAACCCCAGAATGCAATTAATGTGGAAGGAAACATGCGGGCGTGTGTAACCTGCAAGATGTGAAATGCTTCAAGTGTGGGCTGACAGGCCATTATGCTAACGCCTGTCGCGGAACTAGTAACAACCCGAGTGTCGGAGGTAATTGCTTCAAGTGTGGGAAACCAGGGCACCGAATGAGGGAATGTATGTCCTCTGGGCCAGCTGCATCGAGAGTGAGTGGAACTGCTTCTAACAAGGCCCCTACTGCAAGAACTTTTAACATGACGGTGCAGGATGCCGTGAGGAACACGGATGTGATTGCAGGTACCCTACTACTCAACTCAGTTAAAGCAAATGTTTTATTTGATTCGGGAGCTACCAAGTCTTTCATATCTCTAGATTTTGTATGTCAGTTAGGTCTTAAGACTGAACCATTGAAAGACAGACTGCAAATAGAGATAGCTAATCATGAAATTATTCCCGTTAGCCAAGTATGTCCAGGTTGTGACCTAGAAATAGAAGGGCGACACTTTCGGGTAGACTTAATACCTTTTAAACTAGGGGAGTTTGACGTAATAGTAGGTATGGATTGGTTAACAACCCACGGAGCCTAGATTGATTGTGTCAAGAAGAAAGTAAGTTTGAGACTGCCAGGGAACGAGGAAGTAGTGTTTAGTGGGAAACGGCAAAGCCAAAAGTTCCTGACTATGATTCAAGCTAAGAAGTTGTTACGTAAAGGATGCGAAGCCTATTTAGCCTATGTGAAGGATACCAAGAAGAAGGCACCAAACCTGCATGAAATCCCTGTCGTTAATGAATTCGTGGACGTATTTCCGGACTATCTTCCCGGACTACCACCCGATAGGGACATCGAGTTTTCTATAGACTTAGTTCCGGGTACGGCCCCAATTTCGAAAGCCCCATATCGGCTAGCCCCAGTGGAGATGAAAGAGCTAGCCACTCAGTTACAAGAGTTGTTGGATAAAGGGATGATAAGACCTAGTGTGTCACCGTGGGGAGCCCCGGTGTTATTCGTGAAAAAGAAGGACGGTAGCATGAGATTATGTATAGACTACAGGGAGTTGAACAAGGTGACTATAAAGAATAAGTATCCCTTGCCCAGGATAGATGACCTGTTTGACCAATTGAAGGATGCAGTTTATTTCTCTATGATTGATTTGCGGACCGGGTACCACCAGTTAAAGATTAAACCAGAAGATATACCAAAGACGACCTTTCGTACCCGGTATGGACACTATGAGTTCCTTGTGATGTCATTTGGGTTAACGAATGCCCCTGCAGCTTTCATGGACTTAATGAATCGAGTCTTCAAGAAATACTTGGACAAGTGTGTTATAGTCTTCATCGATGATATCTTGATTTATTCCAAGACGAAGGAGGAACATGCAGAGCACTTGAGGATTGTATTGGGAGCATTGAGGGAAGAAAAGTTGTATGCTAAGTTCTCGAAGTGTGAATTTTGGTTGAAGGAAGTTCAGTTTTTAGGGCATGTGATTAGCGAACAAGGCATTCTAGTGGACCCAGCCAAAATAGAGGCTGTATCAAATTGGGAGAGACCAACCACTCCGACAGAGGTGAGAAGTTTCATAGGACTGGCTGGCTACTATAGGAGATTTGTCCAAGACTTTGCAAAGATAGCAGCCCCTTTGACCCGACTAACTCGCAAGACCGAGAAGTTTGTGTGGACTGAAAAATGCGAAGAGAGCTTCCAAGAGTTGAAAAAGAGGTTGGTGACAACACCAATACTAGCCCTACCTGATGATAAGGGAGATTTTGTGATTTATAGCGACGCATCTCATAAAGGTTTAGGGTGTGTGCTTATGCAGCACGGTAAAGTGATCGTGTATGCGTCCAGACAACTTAAGGAGTATGAGATAAGATACCCCACCCATGATTTGGAAATAGCAGCGATAGTTTTTGCTTTGAAGATCTGGAGACATTATCTTTACGGAGAAAAGTGTGAAATCTACACGGATCACAAGAGCTTAAAGTACATATTCACTCAGAAAGAGTTAAACATGAGGCAGAGGAGATGGTTAGAGTTAATTAAAGATTATGATTGTGAGATTCATTATCACCCCGAGAAGGCCAATGTGGTGGCCGATGCACTTAGCCGAAAGGAGAAGCTTAAGATGATAACGTCAGTGGACGAATTGATCAAGGACCTTGAGAAACTGGAGATTGAAGTGAGGTTACCAGGAATTGGACAAGAGAGTCTAATGGAAATAAGAGTCCAACCACCGCTATTGGAAAAGATTAAGTTATGCCAGGAGAAGAAGATAGAAGAAGAAAAGAATTCGATGGAGAAAATTTTGACTGGCGAGGAAATTAAGTGTGAGAAGGACGGGAATGGAATTATGAGGTACGCATCTAGGATATGGATCCCGAACGTTCAAGAATTGAAAGACGAGATTTTGCAAGAGGCTCATAGTTCGAGGTACTTAATTCACCCTGGAGGCACTAAGATGTATAGAGATCTGAGAGAATACTATTGGTGGCCTAATATGAAGAAGGACGTGGCAGAGTGGGTAAGTAAATGTTTGACATGTCAAAGAGTAAAGGCCGAACACCAGAGGCCCAGTGGATTATTGCAACCCTTAGAGATACCCGAGTGGATGTGGGAGCAAATTGCGATGGACTTTGTGGTCGGATTACCAAGGACCAAGACTAATCATGATGCCATTTGGGTAATTATCGATAGATTGACCAAGTCAGCACATTTTCTTCCAATCAACAAGAGATATACTGTCGATAAGCTGGCAGATATTTACTTAAAGGAGATTGTGGTTAGGCATGGGGTTCCTGTGAGCATTGTATCGGATAGAGACCCAAGATTCAACTCCAGGTTCTGGAGAAGTTTTCAGGATTGTGTGGGGACCAAGTTAAACATGAGTACTGCATACCATCCCCAAACAGACGGACAGAGTGAGAGAACCATCCAGACCATCGAAGACATGTTGAGGGTATGTGCCATTGATTTTAAGGGAATTTGGGATGACCACTTGCCGTTGATCGAATTTTCCTACAACAACAGTTACCATGCGAGTATAGGCATGCCCCCATATGAAGCTTTATACGGACGAAGATGTCGGTCTCCCTTGTGTTGGGAAGAGGTTGGAGAGCGGAAGATTTTAGGGCCTGAACTGGTCCAACAGACAAGAGAAACTATTGAGCTCATAAGAGGACGGCTAGTAGCGGCCCAAGACAGACAGAAGAAGTATGCGGACCAGACCCGCAAGGACAAAGAATATGAGGTAGGAGAGTTTGTGATGTTGAAGGTATCGCCGTGGAAAGGATTGATGAGATTTGGCAAGAAGGGAAAACTAAGCCCGAGATTTATTGGACCTTTTGAGATCTTGAAACGAGTTGGGAAGTTAGCCTACGAGTTGGCCTTACCCCCGAGCTTACAGCAAGTGCATAATGTGTTCCATGTGTCCATGCTACGACCATACCATACCGACTTCCGACATGTGATAGAACATGATCAAGTGGATTTGTAACCAGACTTAACATATGTCGAGCAACCCGTAGAAATCATGGATAGAAAAGAACAGGTGCTGAGGAACAAGGTTGTCAAGTTAGTGAGAGTTTTGTGGAGGAATCAGAATGTCGAATCAACATGGGAACTAGAGAGCGCGATTCGTGAAAAGCACCCCCAACTGTTTTCAACCTGATTCCGGGACGGAATCCTTTTAAGGAGGGGAGGCTGTAAGAACCCTAATTTTTGGTAATATTTCCTTTTATTTAATATCTTGTGACATTATCATTATGGAACCTTTCTAGTCATCCCTGTTGATTAATAGAATTGATTGTCTGAGAAACTGCGTTGTGCATTTATTATGTAAGATATAAAGGGAGATTGTGAAGGCAGGAGTCTTATTGTTAGTAATATTTATAAAACTTGGGATTTGAGAATGGTTAGAGTATTAAAGGATTTATTAAGAATTGTGACGAGGAATTATGGACATTCGAGGAATTTACACAATAAGTACTTAAGGAATTATAGGGGAAATCTCTACGCGACAAAATATTATTATGAGAGAATAATTAAGATACGATACGAAGTAAAGATTAAATAACAAGCATTGGTGGGAGAATAATAATACAAGGAAAGAAATTACATGCAAGTGCCATGTAACTAGCTAGTTAGGAAAAGAAACTAGAAAGCATAAAGTAGAAGTGAATAGTGACATGTTTGATGGGTGTTGTAACCTAGGGGACAATAGGGCATAGGGAGACAACCTAGACCCTAGCTTGGCAACATGTGAACCACATCTAATCCCCACGATAATACATCATACATATTATTTTCTTACCTTTCAAAAACAAAACACAAACAAACACTCTCCCCCCCCCCTTTTGAAGCTCTCGGCCGAACAACAAGAGGAGGAAGAGAGAGATTTTCTCTCCATCTTTTCCTCACCTACAACCTCAAGCAAAAATCCTAGGGCTTCCTTGCATTATAATAGAGGTATGGTATCAATTTCATAGCATTTCATCCATTGATTCTTGAGATAAAAATTGTTGAAGGTTTAGAGGGGTGTTAACCAAAGTTGTTATCTTTTAGATCTTGAAGGATTAAGGTTTGTGAGGGCTCATCCAAGTGTTCTTAGTTATTGTAAAGCTCACCCAAGGTCTTTAGCTACTCAAGAAGGTATACAAATCATAAACTCTTTTGGTTATGTATTGTTTATAAGATATGGTAGTAGATCCATGAGTTTTAGAACTAATCTTGGATGTATATGTATTGGATAGCATGGATCCTGAGTTTTGATGTTGATATTGTGACTTTTATGACTATGGTTAATATATATATCTCCATGAGTGTTATGAACCATGATCTAAGTGTATTAGGTGTTGATTATGTGATGGAAGTATGAGAAATGGTTGATCTAAGTAGTTTGAGCTTGCTGAGTTTTGTCCAGGAACTTTGATCTGTATTGTAGCACGATTTTGAACCCCCAAATGATGTCCCCTGATGTCCTACCTTATATTGTTGGAAATATAATTGAATGTAATTTCTGGAAATGTAAGGTTCATAGCTAGGTGATGCGTAGATTTTTAGTTATGGCAGGAGGAGTGAATTGTGTTTCTGGACTATGGACTGCATTAAGTGACCCCCTTGTGAACCTTGTTTAAACACCTTAAAATATATGTGGGATCATGGAAAAATTTGAGAATGTAGGGAATGCAGTGGTGAAGACAACCCAAAAGGAATTGGATTAAAATATGAATGTTTGGATTTTATAAAAATGCTAGAGTAAAATTCGCGCAATGGAAAAAGTCGATTAGTGGAACATGGTTCTAGGGTTAGTGGTTATGATTCGAACGTGGTAACTAAATTAAGTCGAGTAAGTGACGAGCGTAATCGAGTGATGACATGGACCTATAGTGGGGCTAGGGAGTCATAAGACGAAGTCGTTAAGTTAATTTCGTACCCCCTTAAAACCCCGTAATTAAAGAGATATTGTTAAGGTACTAACGAGCGATTATTGCTTATGTATAGATCGTTCGAATCCGCACGCTCGACCACCCCAACCAAACCAAGGCAAGTTTACTTTTCAAAACTTATCCATATACAAGGACTTTCACTGTTGTGTTTGTAGTTTTCAATTATATCAAATGCTATGTTTATCGAAGTATTGATGCAATTGAGATTGAACAAGTACATGTATGCTTATACCCCTTGAACTTAGATTGAAATGTTTTCTTCGGACAACGACTCTAGCAATAGAGGTCGTAGCGGTCCGTATATACTATTGACCGGGGAGCGGTATATTATTATATCGTATCTAGATTGCGAAAACCCGAAGGGTCATTCGGGTGGTATCGTATACTCAAATAACTATTGTTATATCTTTGTAAATACTCGAAATCCTATCTTGGATTAAAAGTTTATTTTATCGAATAATTATTTTATTAATTATTAATATTAAATCTTAAAATATTATTTATTAATCATTGTTCATTATTTAAAAGCAAAGTTAATCCAAGATACTTTTAATACTTTCAAACTCGAACTCTTTCGAACTCAAAACATTTTCGAAAACCCCCGGTCAGATTCTGCTTCTTGTATGATTTCAAGAATCATCGGTCGACTGATGTCGAACCTCAATTACTCTGTTTTCAATCAAAATCAAGTTTTAAAAGAAAAAGAAAAAGGGACTCTGGCAGGTGTGGGAACCGTTGACGAACGATTCCCGGGATGTGTAAGCGGCCGTGAGCCAGGCGGTCCATCACTTATTATTCCGGCCTAGGTGTTGCCGAAGGATGATTACGGATGTAGTTTTCATCGAGGGGGATTACGGATGTAGTTTTCACCCGAGGGATAGTTACGGATGTAGTTTCTATCCTTCTACCGGTAGAGAAGACCCGCGGATGATTGGACTTGGATGTGGCGACTGATCATCGTCAATCCTTGTCAGGTTTTGTGTTTTCTTTAAGTCTCATTCCTCCATTTTGGAAAAATGCTTTGACACTGCTTCTTAGGCTTTTGTGCCAAGTTGCTGATGGTGTTCTATTTTGATGAGAAAGATGTTGATTCAATGCAGTATCTAGAACTGCAAGTTTATTTTGAAAACAAGGGAACATATTGTTGCACCTTCGAGATTTATCAACTATGACAAGTGATTTTATAACTGATTGAAACAAACAAGTATATCAACTGCCAATCATATGAAATGTTATATTGCTTACCTTATACATATATTCTTGCTGAGCTATAGTTGCTCACTCTTGCTTGTTTTCAAATTTTACAAACACAACAGCTAAGCGAAATGGCAAGACCCAGGCAGACTGTTCGAAAGCAGGTGACTAGACCCGAGCCACCACTGGAGATTCCACCGGTAGGCCCCATTAGCCGGATTGGTTGGCAGCTTTTGTTAGTTCGTTTTATTTATCAGTATGACCTGTGCAAGGCAGTGTATCGTAACAAACTTTCAAGCCGCCAACTTCGCTTCATATCGAAGTGTTGCTGGTAGCATAAATACTATTTAATTCGGTCTGTAATAACTCTGATAACTTTATTACTGTTTAATCAATGTGTGACGTTTCTGAGGCTCTAACCTGTGTGTGTGAGTGTGGTGTGAGTTTATTGTGGGGTCGATGGCTGTGTTATATATATCATGTGCAAGAACAGGTATGTTACTAATGGAAAATGGACCGTGAGCGCCTAGATCTTCGACCCCGGATCTGGGGGCGTCACACTCGAGGTATAATCTCGGTTCGTAATCGATTGACTTTAGAACTTATACGACTTATGTATATACCAAGTGTGGGTATGATGACATGTCTTAATAACGAACAAATGTCGGATCGTATCGGTGATAAAAAGAGTTACACTAAAAGGTGTATAACGAGATAATTCGAAAACGTGTTTCGACTTAAGTGAAGTTTATACTTAGACTTTTAAAAGGTGTTAAGTGGTTAATCTAGATTGTTCTGATTGTTTATAGATCATCGAGCAGACCCAGGACACGCTATCTCTACCCACACCCGATTACCAGGCAAGCGTTCAAAACTTTGAACCTGTTGTTGTGATAATATATATATATATATATGTGTGATTGCCATCTTACATATGCCATAGCATGCATGCCTATTGTCAAATTATATTATGATACATGTTCCCTGAATTGCTATTGGCTTATAGACTAGATACAAATTATCAGTTATAAGCCGGATTGTTTTGGTAAGACCCTTAGCGAAGGGCATATGATATTCATTCTTAAATATAGACCGGGAGTCGGTATTTTGAGATACAGATAGTCGAGGAAACCCGGAGGGATTCCAACGGCAGATTATTATTGATCTTGAGGAATGTTATTATTAAACATTATTTATATTTCCATAAAGTATCAATTACTTGGAAATCTTTCGAAGAATGTTATTTGAGTATTATCTCAGCCGAGAAATATTAGGTGAATATTATTTTTGAATATTCACTTAGAGTTTGATTATTTAATGAATAATTACTTTGATATTCATGGGAAGATTATTTATTAAATGAATATTACTTTCGAATATTCATTTAAGGTTTTATGTACTTGATGAATATTATTCTAAAATATTCATTGGAAGTTATATTTACTTAAGGGATATTATTTTGAATATTCCTTTAAAGTTTTGATTACTAAATGAATATTATTTGGATATTCATTTAGAAGATTATTTATTAAATGAATATTATTTTCAAATATTCATTTAAGGTTTGACTTATTTATTGAATATTATTTTAAATATTTGTTGTAGTTTAATTATTTAATGAATATTATTTTGAATATTCATTTAAGTAGGGATTTATTTAGTAAATAATTCTATATATTCATTCGAGGATTACTTACGAGTAATATTATGATTTAATAATATTTCGTAATTATTATTGAGTTAATAAATATTCTTGGAATATTTATTTAATTCTTTTAAATTCTTTTTAAAATGATTTATATTATTCGAAGATTATCTTTCACCTCCAAATATTATGTAAAATATTTCGGAGTCTTTTTACGACTATTTTATCAAGAAAAGGTTCCCAACTCTTTATTTTTCATTTAAATCTATCTTAAAGGATTTAAATGCTCGCTCAAACTTTCATATTATAGAGGAACCTACTTGAGCAATGTTATTTATCTTGTTGACTTCCCGGTCATAAATCTTGTAAAACTATTCTTTTCACTCGCAACTTGGTTGCTGTTTATCAATTGAATCTTTGAGTAACCTTCTCATCATTCGAGGGGTAAGATTAATGAAACAAGATGGTATCCTCTAACAAGCAGCAGCTTGAGAGATATGTTGTTGAATTTTCCTTTCCAACTAGATACGACTACTTTGTGATATCTTATCAACAAGTATCATACTTGGGGAAAGGGGGACGAACTTTACGTTCAGAGTCAAGAACTTCTTTTCGAACTTGGAGTCGTGTAAGAGGCCGAGTAGCGCCGGTCCATCCTAATTGGCCCAACTGTTGGCCGGGGAGATCTAACAGGGTGGTAGACAAGTAAATCCGTCAGATTTTCCTTCTACCGGTAGTGAATCTAAATTGAGCTGTACAATCTGTGACTGATCATCGTAAGAATTGGAATAGTGGGCGCAGTGAATACTCCAGCAAAAGTTCATCATTTAAATTCATTCATTTTCTGCAACATTATCATTGTTGGCAGTATTGGAAAGTATTCATAATCGGAATTGCAATATTTTCCTGCAAGTTCCTCTTTTATGATAAATGATAATATCTGGCTTATCTTTGACATAGCAGATATTCCCACCTATATATGCATTTTGAGTTACCTTGTAACTTCATCGTTCATGTTATACTGGCATCATTTCCGTAAATGCATGACATATGGTTTGAAAGATACTTTTGAACTGTTATATATTATCGTTCAGTTATATATTATTGTTGGTGGGCTATTGCTCTCCCTTGCTTTATTATTATATCACAACAACAGCTAGACCAGATGACTCGCACAGGGCGCACTCAACGCTGGCGAGGACAATGAGACTACTAGAGCCAAAGAGAAAGCTATTGGTAGGATAGATTCATTTTTTCAGTACCAAATATATGGGCTGGTATGACTTATGATAATGGATGGCAAAGATTATGTATTCATATTGAAATTCTTTTGGATTGTAAGAACTCATAATGTGCTTAATAAAATTTGGTAGTTACTCTGATTTCATCTCTAGGACTATAACAGGTGTGTTTTATATTGTTGTGTTGGGTCATAAAGATGTAATTTATTTTATGTTGAAGTAAGTTCAAGTACTGTGGATAGAAATGGAGACCGTAACGACCAGATCCCGGACCCCGGATCTGGGGGTGTTACAAAAATGGTATCAGAGCGTACGTTATAAACCCCAGAGATGAGGCGACGTTAAAACAATAAATTCACTAAGATAATAAGAACTCTTGCCAAGTTCATAGTCGGACTACTTAATGTAGGGATGACCTATAAAACCCTTATGGGAACTCTTAAGTATCATGATATTAACTTAGCTCGATATCGTATCAACGAGTAAGGCGATAGACCTTGAGGCATACGAGCAGCAACGCGATGATGCTTTATATGCTGAAGATCAGCGGGTAATTCGATGGAGTACCCTACTGGAGACCCGGAAGAGGTTCCAGAAGATAAGGAAAATCCTGTTAGGATAAGGAGCTTACCCTTGAGGAATGAGGGCTGTAGCCAGAAAGATTGTGATGATTAAGGTATAGTGCACAGAAAAGGGAGCATAAAGAACTAAGCTACTAGTAAGAGAACTGAAGATTCATGTTGGATTCGTAGCCAAACTACTGGATGTAGTACCAGCAAGTAAGACGGATGGAAAGGATCACTTGAGATCTTATACGGGAATAGATAAAAATCCTTAGAGACTTTCATATTAACGAAGAAAGAGCTAGAGGGAAGTATGATTATCAAAGACAGCGATATCGGACGAGGAGCAGAGTCCCTAGGAATAGTTGAGAAGGAGGCAGTAAGTGCCATATCATTTGACAAATGAATTAGTATGAATATTGTCAGTAATAATTCGCCATGAGAAGGCAGATGTCATAGGTTGTAATTTATGGAACCAAATTGAGGTTAATGAAGTTGTTTTATTCAGGAAAATGTCCATTTTATGAATGAATCAGTTAGAAAGTGAAACATTGGGAAGTGACAGCATGATTGGATAAAGTTATATAAGGAAGTAGTAAGCAAGTCAATGATCTCAGAACCTACCGGAAGATAAGACCAGTGAGTCAAGATGAACTCGTAATGAGACTATTGTCAGAGACTAAGTATATGGTTAATTTAACTCAGTGAAATGATGAACCAGAAACGTTAGATGCATGTGATTCAGAGGAATATTAAAATCTTTCTTTTCTTTGAATGGATTATAGTAGTTACCTTAAGTTTACTCCGATGTAGAATTATAATGGATCAAGTTATACGATCAGCAGTTGAAGAAAAAAAAATGTGTGAGAAAATCTTCCTGGAGCTAAAAGATGAAAGTGGTAATGACCAAGAGTTAGCATTGCTTAATGGAAAAGGAGACTTTGTGCTTCCAACAACGCTTCGCATAAAAGATTATGATGTGTGCTTGCGCAGCACGACAAAGTACTTGCGGATGCATTCGGAAAGCACGGTTCACCAGGTTCGAATGGCCTTAGTAGCCAATTTTTGTGGAACAACCAACTTCGATGGTAATGTTCCTTCTGAGACTAGTGGTTAGGTAGACTGACATTGGGAAATATTGAATATCAGGACGTATAGGTATCAAGATGTTGTGACAGGTTTCAGTTTGAAACTGTTGATTCCCTTCTAAGGGATGTATATAATTGGTTCCTCTCCAGTGGTTAAACTTCTAATCTGATGACGATTATTTCATTAACTATGACTGCTTATGGTTCTACCTGCTTGGTGGTTCATAGGATTATTCTTCAGGTTTCGAAACTGGTCTCCTTAAATGTTACCAGTAGGTGGATAGATTGACCAAAATTTCCCTGATTCTGGAAAGGAATTCGGCGAATTTTGGCAAACCTTGTCTTTCTGATTATCAGAGAACATCATTGAAGAGAATGGGAACTGGAGTGAACCCTGTGGATTGGGTAAGGTTGTCGTCATATGGGTTAGTAGACGGACCCTGAGTATTACAATCGATGGTACAGATAAAATGATGAAGTAAGATTGGACGGAAACAGGAAATGTAAGTAAGAAATCAGCCGGACTGAGAAAGTCCAGGATTGACTTAAATGAAAAGGCTATTATGCCAGGAATGGTAAGCTTGTGTGGCACGTGGGATTAATAAGAATAGTTGAAAAGATAAAAGTAGAGGAAAGGTGACCAGATACGGTGCCGAGAAGTCGATTAAGACTTATATGGAGTAAAGTTTTGGAAAGGTAGAAAGCTATCAAAGAAGAAGGCACTACGCCGGCAATGGCTAGAAAGGTAATGCTATTAGCCAACCCCTAGAATCATATATTTTTTTATTTTAGTGTGGCCAGTTGAGGCCAAGTCACAAAGGATTATCAAGTGACTAGACCAGCAATGAAATGACAAAGCAGGGTTGCTTCTAAGTAAGCATCGACTGCAAGGGCTTCTGATATAAAGGAAATATTAATTAGATCTTAGGAATCTTCTTCTGAACCCTTTGCAACCCATGTTTTGATTGGGAATTTACTAGATTTTTGGGGTCACCCGTCCTAAAGTGATTCATGTGTATATGATTGCCCAAGATTACGAGTAAAAATAGAAGTATAGTGACTTGAGATGTATGATGTTAGGGTATCATGAATACCATGAATATATTATGACGGAGGAAAGTAAACGATGAAGGTTTATGAAAAGAGTATAGAAATGGTCAGAAATTGATCAGTATGCTATAGAAATTTTGTCTGAGACAAGTACCTTTGAGAAGAACGATAAGCACTAAGAGATTCACGTTGAACTTGACCAATATCTTCCAGAACGTCCTTGCTACCATTACCAAGTTCTGTAAGAAAGCAGATAGACATACGTTGTCTTTTGGAAGGTCAAATAGGCTGACAACTATCTGAAAGAAGAGGTTAGCATTAAGCCACCGACCGATTATCAAATGAGAATGATTGAAAAGAGACCCTTATTAAGGATACATGATCTGATTGCCAATTATAGGATGCAAGAATTCCTTGGCAGTTGAATTAAGGATAGGATATCCATAAATTAAGACAAACCCTGGGGAATACACAAGGGATGGCATTAACCCTAATAAAGACATTGTGAATTCAAATGATATGA
Source organism: Saposhnikovia divaricata (assembly GCA_036435485.1). NCBI lineage: Eukaryota > Viridiplantae > Streptophyta > Magnoliopsida > Apiales > Apiaceae > Saposhnikovia > Saposhnikovia divaricata. The sequence continues at coordinate 558,432 of JAZHRN010000145.1, read as the reverse complement.
GTTGGATTTGCTAAGGCAACAATGACCTGTAAGGATTATTAAAAAGAGTTCTGGAAAGAACATAAACAGAATTATTAGAGTATTGATCAATGACGTTTTGTTATACCCTATACCTAGAAAATACAGGAGGAATAATGAGGGCGACCTAAGAAACCTTACAAGGAAAAAGTTAATATACTGAGTTTCAAAATAGAAGTTTGGTAGAGAATGTAAGACACAATAACAATAATGCCAGATGAGGCATGTATGAAACCATGATGAGGTATGGATGGAACCCAAGAATGTTGAGATTATCCTAGAACAAGAAAGAACTAAGAGAATAAATATTCCATGTATGATTGCGGGTAACTTTGATAAAGTTCCCACGGGAAGGTGGAAGCAATGACTTATGGAAAAAGACTGATAGATATATTTTTCTCCTTTAGCAGAGCTTAAGAGAGAATGCTTTCACCCAACAGTGATGGGAATGAGGTAGGAAAGTTTGAGTTGGAATGTATCCAGAGAACATGGATTACAAGAAATTGTTAGTATCAGGAAAGGCCAATGAGATGGCCGACAGTCTAAGTATAAAGGAATAATTACAAATGTTCATACCGAAGAAACAGAATAATATTTGGAAGGACCTTGAAGGTCATATCGGAATGGAGGAATTTACATTCCTTCTGATGACTGTGCAAGAATTGACGGTAATAATAGTTTAAGTAAAGATTCGATTCCTGATGGAGTCTTAAGCATATTACGTACCTTAGAAGGTCCCGTTTTGAGGCAAACCAGGACCATGATACAAAATTGACGAAGTAAACCGTTAAGTTTCCAGTCTTTATAGAAGCTGCATGAGTGATAGTTTCATCAACCTGACCTAGCTGCGATGCTTGAAACTCTTCTGCAATTTTATCTACTTCATGTAATATCTATATCAAGTTCAGGAAGTGTTCCTTATGGATAAGGAATAGTGATTACTTTGTCTCCCTAAAGGATTGAAACCCGTATGGTTAGCTATTAATGCACTACGTAAACAACAAGCGATGGTGATTCTTCTAAGAAAGTAGATGACAACGTAAAGATAAAGAAAGTGCTGCTATTGATAAGCTAAATGGCATGTTGATGAATGACAAGCAAGTTTGTGTTAGTGTACTTCTGCGTAAACAAAATAGAGAATATGAGGTTGATGATTCATGATGCTAAATGTATTCCCGTAGAAAGAATTAATGTGACTTAGAGAGAAGGGCAGTTGAGCCCGAGGCTTATTAGGCCAGCTGAGAGTTTAAAAGTGTTCGGAAGGTGGCATTCGAGCCAGTTTTATCCCCAAAGCTTATAGCATGGTAGTAACGTGTTTCATGTGGCAAAGCTACACCAGTAAAACGCAGATGCTCAACAGATGATAAGAGTGCGAGCAGGTAGATGTACGACCTGGTCTGACTTACGAAATACAACCTGTGGAAAACCGCGGGTAGAAAAGAATAGGTGATGAGAAACAAGTTGACAGAAGTAGATTATATTGAATCTAAGTTAAAGGGATCGGCCAGATTCATTTCGGAGAATTTAAATTGGAATAATGTGATGATTATAGAGTAAATGTAACGGGATACCAAGTGCAAAAGATATCTCAATAAAGAGACGAAGGTGAAAGTAAATAACAGAAGTAAATAAGAATCAGATAATAAGAAGGATGTGATTGATAAAGAAAAGACTGGGAAAGCAACTAAGGAATATGAAGCAAGAAATGTTATGAATGGATTAATAAAAGGGTTTTCTGATGAATTCTCGGGATGACAACCTGATAGTGATAATATTATAGATATGAATAACTAGTAGCGTGACATGGAATGTCAGTAACAATGGTGTCAAGCGAGAAACTAAGATTTAACCTGAGAGGTTCAAAGATTTTCCAAAAGTAAGTGTGCTAATGTTGAACCAGAGTATAGGTCCATAGAATAGTGGACAAAGCAGCAAGATATGTTGACACATGAGATTGCGATCAAATAGTATTGGATATAATTATGATTAATTTCTTCCTTGATGAACCTCTATAGTTCAGAGGTAAATTCTGAGTATGATATTTTACAATCATGAAAACTTTCTATAATCCTTTAGAACTCTTTTCTTTTCTTCTCTCTTATTCATCTTCTTTATGAATTGAGAAGAACAACCCTTTTAAGGAGGGGAGGTACTGCTACATGACTATCTATCTATGTGATAGAAGTCTAAGTGGAATACCATAACTTTTTTAATTGCTTGTCAAGTACTAAAGGCTGGCCCCCTTCTGTACTAACTATGCAATATAACAAATGTTCAATTGATCATTGTGATCTCTCAATAAATCTTTCCACTTCACTAGATTGATCGAGATTGTGAAGATTAAAGCAATCAGGAAATGCATAGTGCGAGTAAGGTTATCTCCTAATTCGCAGCACGATAGTGATACCAAAGCCACTGCGGATATCAATAAGGATAATAGGATAGGACTGAGTAAGAGCATAACCCGGATAATGTGTTGCACGAAAAGTAGCACTAGTAGATGTGCTAAAAAAGGGTAGAACGACTATGAATCGACCGGGAAGCTGAAAGGTGAAACGACAGATAAACGACTCTTGTTTTTCTACCAGATTCCGGGACGGAATCCTTTTAAGGAGGGGAGACTGTAAGAACCCAAATTTTCGGTAGAATTAAAACTTTTTATTAAGTATTGATGAAATGAGGAACAATGATTCCGACAACAAGGTCACCAGCTCTAATGAATGAATGGAATGGATATGGGTTCAAATATTTATATGTCATGAAGAATGCTAATGGTTGACAACTTAGGTAAGAATAATCTATCTCCTAGGGGAATAAGATATGGCAATTCCAAGCAGGAGAATATTCTCATGTCATCTAGATCGATAATGATTAGTCCAGTGGTTCCGTGAAAGGGTTAAGGAATGCCCGAGAAGGAACAAGGACATTGTCATAAATATAGGGAATGAAGGAAGAATAATGTATGAATAGTGTTTTTGGTGGAAATGAGAATATTATGAGACGACACTGTATAGAATTACCCGGAACGAAATTCTGAGTTCGTATTAGTGATCTAGGGGGAAAAAGAGTGTATGTAAAAGCTGTCGGATTCTGAAAAATAGCACTTTTATTTTCCCCGAGATTTCCCTGGACACTGAAAGACTTAAGGAATTATTGAAGGGATTTAAGGAAAATAGGTTCAAGAATTATTAAAGAGGATGGAGGATGATAGTATAAATATTAAGACGGATTCCGGTAAAACCCTAACTAGAAAAGAATGAGTTATTACTCCGAACGATCAAAGAATTGAGCAATAACCGGACAAAGAAACAAGCAGGGAATCAAGATACATGCATGTAGTGGTGGAAAATATCTAGCAAACCAAGTGATGACTCATGCAACTAGCATACTTAGAGATGAAACTAGTGCTTAGCAAAGCAAACTACTTAGTTAGCCTTAACACCACCAAAGATCAACACTTGTCCATGCAATTCTCATCATCCATTGCATCACCACTTTATTAAAGTTACTTTACCAAGATATTATCACAATAATGCACTAAAGTGGATGAGAACAAAGCAACCAACCAAGCAAAACTTCATCCTCTCTTGCAAAAACCCCCATTCGACTTTTTCATTAATTCCAAAGGACTATACAAGGCTTAATAAGTGCATAAACACTCCAAGGAAGGTATAAACTTCAAGAACCCAAGTTTTTGTTTTGAGTTTTAATGGAGTTTTAGATGAGATTTGGTGATGATGTTAGTATAAGCATGTTTACATGATCATGTAGTTGTTCTTAGTAGTTATTTAATCATGATTCAAGTCCTTGCTGATTTTGAGGTTAAGATCAGTGGTTCTAGGACTTGTGGATATGAGAATCATGTTTATAAATTGTGTTGATGCCCGGTGTGGCTTGGTTGTGTTGTTACGATTTTTAGAACGTCCGATTTATAGCCGTCGTAATGCCGAATTTTTGTTAACACTTAAAAACCAAGCATGGCAGTTAATGTAGGTTCCTGAACTTGATAATATTATGACTGGTACTTGTAGATCTCGAGCTATAGATCGTTTTGGCGTGAGAATTGAGACATTCCGACTTACGGTTTAGGAGTTATGGTCAAATTACTAAAATTGGTTCGAAACCGTAAGTAAAAGTTCATAACGTCAATTGAACCCTCTTAAAGCATGTTACTCAGTGGCGAATCTTGGTAAATAAATACTAGAGGTCATAAGGAAGGTATGAGAGAAAACCACATGTCAAACGGATCGTTTTCCGATTTTATAAAAATGTTTGAATCAAAGTTAAACGCGAACAAACCCCTAAAAACCCGCTTGGTTTTAACTTTGGTAAAACACTTAGAAAACGAACGATAAAACTCGAGGTATAATCTCGGTTCGTAATCGATCGACTTTAGAACTTATACGACTTAAGTATATACCAAGTGTGGGTATGATGACATGTCTTAATAATGAAAAAATGTCGGATCGTATCGGTGATAAAAAGAGTTACACTAAAAGGTGTATAACGAGATAATTCGAAAACGTGTTTCGACTTAAGTGAAGTTTATACTTAGACTTTTAAAAGGTGTTAAGTGGTTAATCTCGATAGTTCTGATTGTTTATAGATCATCGAGTAGACACGGGACACGCTATCTCTACCCACACCCGATTACCAGGCAAGCGTTCAAAACTTTGAACCTGTTGTTGTGATAATATATATATGTGATTGCCATCTTACATATGCCATAGCATGCATGCCTATTGTCAAATTATATTATGATACCTGTTTCCTGAATTGCTATTGGCTTATAGACTAGATACAAATTATCAGTTATAAGCCGTATTGTTTTGGTAAGACCCTTAGCGAAGGGCATATGATATTCATTCTTAAATATAGACCGGGAGTCGGTATTTTGAGATACAGATAGTCGTGGAAACCCGGAGGGATTCCAACGGCAGATTATTATTGATCTCGAGGAATGTTATTATTAAACATTATTTATATTTCCATAAAGCATCAATTACATGGAAATCTTTCGAAGAATGTTATTTGAGTATTATCTCAGCCGAGAAATATTAGGTGAATATTATTTTTGAATATTCACTTAGAGTTTGATTATTTAATGAATAATTACTTTGATATTCATAGGAAGATTATTTATTAAATGAATACTACTTTCGAATATTCATTTAAGGTTTTATGTACTTGATGAATATTATTCTAAAATATTCATTGGAAGTTATATTTACTTAAGGGATATTATTTCGAATATTCCTTTAAAGTTTTGATTACTAAATGAATATTATTTGGATATTCATTTAGAAGATTATTTATTAAATGAAAATTATTTTCAAATATTCATTTAAGGTTTGACTTATTTATTGAATATTATTTTAAATATTTGTTGGAGTTTAATTATTTAATGAATATTATTTTGAATATTCATTTAAGTAGGGATTTATTTAGTAAATAATTCTATATATTCATTCGAGGATTACTTACGAGCAATATTATGATTTAATAATATTTCGTAATTATTATTGAGTTAATAAATATTCTTGGAATATTTATTTAATTCTTTTTAAATGATTTATATTATTCGAAGATTATCTTTCACCTCCAGATATTATGTAAAATATTTCGGAGTCTTTTTACGACTATTTTATCAAGGAAAGGTTTCCAACTATTTATTTTTCATTTAAATCTATCTTAAAGGATTTAAATGCTCGCTCAAACTTTCGTATTATAGAGGAACCTACTTGAGCAATGTTATTTATCCTGTTGACTTCCCGGTCATAAATCTTGTAAAACTATTCTTTTCACTCGCAACTTGGTTGCTGTTTATCAATTGAATCTTTAAGTAACCTTCTCATCATTCGAGGGGTAAGATTATTGAAACAAGATGGTATCCTCTAACAAGCAGCAGCTTGAGAGATATGTTGTTGAATTTTCCTTTCCAACTCGATACGACTACTTTGCGGAGTCTTATCAACAAGTATCATACTTGGGGAAAGGGGGACGAACTTTACTTTCAGAGTCAAGAACTTTTTTTCGAACTTGGAGTCGTGTAAGAGGCCGAGTAGCGCCGGTCCATCCCAATTGGCCCAACTGTTGGCCGGGGAGATCTAACAGGGCGGTAGACAAGTAAATCCGTCAGCTCTTCCTTCTACCGGTAGTAAATCTAAATTGAGCTGTATAATCTGCGACTGATCATCGTAAGGATTGGAACAGTGGGCGCGGTGAATACTCCAGCAAAAGTTCATCATTTAAATTCATTTATTTTCTGCAACATTATCATTGTTGGCAGTATTGGAAAGTATTCATAATCGGAATTGCAATATTTTCCTGCAAGTTCCTCTTTTATGATAAATGATAATATCTGGCTTATCTTTGACATAGCAGATATTCCCACCTATATATGCATTTTGAGTTACCTTGTAACTTCATCGTTCATGTTATACTGGCATCATTTCCGTAAATGCATGGCATATGGTTTGAAAGATACTTTTGAACAGTTATATATTATCGTTTAGTTATATATTATTGTTGGTGGGCTATTGCTCACCCTTGCTTTATTATTATATCACAACAACAGCTAGACCAGATGACTCGCACAAGGCGCACTCGATGCTGGCGAGGACAATGAGACTACCAGAGCCGATGAGAAAGCTATTGGTAGGATAGATTCATTCTTTTAGTACCAAATATATGGGCTGGTATGACTTATGATAATAGATGGCAAAGATTATGTATTCATATTGAAATTCTTTTGGATTGTAAGAACTCATAATGTGCTTAATAAAATTTGGTAGTTACTCTGATTTCATCTCTGGGACTATAACGGGTGTGTTTTATATTGTTGTGTTGGGTCATAAAGATGTAATTTATTTTATGTTGAAGTAAGTTCAAGTACTGTGGATAGAAATGGAGACCGTAACGACCAGATCCCGACCCCGGATCTGGGGGTGTTACAAAAACAATACAAACATCACAACTACTTTTCTCATGGATTGTTTCTCAGGATTATCTTGGAATGTGAGAGGCTGCAACAACATCAAAAAACAGGAGGAACATCGGATCACACATCATCTCAAACAACATAAACTTCCTATGTCTCCAGGAAACAAAATGTACTCACTAGGACTTAGTAAAACGCAGCTCCATTTGAGAAGAAGATGTTGGGTTCCGAGGCATAAAACGCAGCGGATATACGTAAATAAAATAAAATTTCGAAACCCACACACATGATCCATGTATAATTCTGGGTAGATTATGGGAAAAATGAATCATACCTATTAAGATCTTGACTTTCACGAACTCAACGGAGATCCTAGCTTTCACGATTTATGTCTACCTCTCGGAAAACACCTCTATAGTATCCACACGAGCACCTTCAAGAACGTCTCACGAACTTGACTGCGGAATGGACGTACTAGCCTCCCTCTTGATGATTCGAGTTATATGTTTCTGCCTCTTTTGCTGCTACCTCCTCTAGGTTTTTTCTCAAAAACTTAATGGCCTCTTAACCTATCATTATCTATTTATAATGACTGATTAATAGGCGCATAACAGCAAAAACCCAACCCTTGTGGGTATAGGATTAAATAATAAAATGAATTTCTATTATTTAATAATAATTAAGTCATACTTAATTATTATGGGCAGAAATACTCCTCTAATTCGAATTTATATTATCTCAATTAATTAAGTCTCACTTAATTAATATAATAAAATTCAAATAATCATCAATTAATTTAAATCCATAATTTAAATTAACTATTCCTTTAAGTGCTCAATATGTGTGACCCTATAGGCTATTATTTAATTGACAATAATTTTATTCTCCAATAAAATTATAAACAATGAGCGGTATCTAGTAATACATCATTGCTACCCAATTAAACAATATTTAAATCGTGATTCGATAAAACCTTTCGTGATTAATGTTTCCGTATAATATAATCCTTTTAACCATATATATTATAGATTAAACTCGAGGCATGTATTTAGTCATCCTCTTCAACATTTAATTCGGGTTTACTTGATCCATGAGTAGACTATTAAAAACAAATCATTATTTGAGCATGGCCATGCATTTTATAGTCTCACTCAATCAAGAGGCCAATAATATCTCTCCTAATTATAGGAGGGTTAAATCCTTTATCTATCATTCATATTTCTCATACGACTCATGATATACCCGATGTCCACTTTTATCATCACCCGATCAAAGGTAACTTTTAATGTAGTCAAAGTATATTAATCCTCGTATAGAAATATAAGGATCTCAAGTCAAAGGATCATTACACCATTATCACTGTGAGTCTTTCTTATGACTTTATTAAACATGAAGAATCTCACTGTGGGTCTGTCCAGTACCATGTACTCCTACATGTACCTATGTATTGACTTTAGTATCTCCATACTCATAACCAATGAGATGTGGTTATCTGTCAAACAACATACTAGTCTATCTAAGAATTATTATTGTCCTATTTAATAATACTCAACTAGGGACCTTTAAGAATATGATATATTATATAATCTCAAGTTCAAGTCATGTACTTAAACTATACAATGTATATCATGATTCTAAGGACATTTATTATGCTAACAAATATATCGCAGTAATTAAAGTCATAATAAATACGTTTATTGAATGATCAAATGACATAAAGGTTTATTAAAAGAAACAATGTATTGCCTCTAGGGCACTTACACTAACAGAAGACACACATGGGTGGTTAATTGCGCCTTCAGTAGGTAATTCTGGAGGACTTGTCATCTCTTGCGATAAATAGAGATACACGCATACTGGACATACGATCACTGATAACTGGATACTTTTTAGAGGGAAAACACAACACACAAATTACCCTTTTATTTGCATAAACATCTATGCACCACAAGACACGTCCGACAAAGCACAAATATGGGAGCAAGTCAGCAATATACTTTATTCGATGAAAAACATTGCCATATGTCTTATGGGGGACTTTAATAGTGTTACTTCAACAAGGGACAGGATAAATTGTTCTCACAGTACATTAGACTCGGGATTTTTCTTAGATTTCATATACAACAATGACATCACCAACATTGCCACTAGCTCTCCTCACTACACTTGGATTGGCCCGGCTGGAAAAAAGATCAAGTTAGACTGGATTTTTGCAAACAGGATTTGGTTAAACAAACATAATTGGAACGCCAAGCTACTAAACTGAAAGAACTCGGACCACCGACCTCTCTACCTGCATGTGTCTAACAATAATTGGGGACCCAACCGTTAAAATTTTACAACTCCTGGCTCGAAGACCCCATCCTAAACCAGTCACTCAACAACATACATACAACAAGTCTCACCAACAAGAAGGGTATCACCTTGGTTATTAGGGAAATCAGAAATGTAGGGAAATGGTGGAACAAAAATATCCTGGGAAATGTGGATACAACAATCTATAACCTCGAAGCAGAACGAGAGAGACATGACATCGTGGACAGTAACCTAGCACAAAAACTCAGCATAGAGCTGGACAAGCTCTACCACCACAGAGACCAAATGATCTGGCAAAAGTCTAGGATTAGATGGAATGTATCCGGAGATAAGAACAGTCGGTACTTCCATCAAACAGTTGGCAAAAGGAGGCAGAGAAACAATGTATTAGGACTTTTCTCGAATGGTACCTGGGTCACAGATCCACACATTGTAAAAAATCTCTTCTTTGAACACTTCAAACAATTCTTAATCATTGGTTATGATAAACCAGTCTTCAGAGTAGGCACACTAAAGACCTCCAACATCTCGACACACACAAAACACTCCTTGGAAAGACCTTTCTCTGCTGCAGAAGCTACCATGGCCTTAAATGATTCAGACCCCAACAAGTCACCAGGTCCTGACGGGCTTAATGCAGGCTGTATTAAGCACTGCTGGAAAGCATTACAACCCAGCTTCATGGAAACTATTAACAACTTCTACATAAACGGGAACCTACCACATAGCATCAACTCATCATTTATTACTTCGATACCCAAATTATTAAATCCCACCAAACCCACAGACTATAGGCCTATTAGCTTGATCAACTGTACTATGAAGATACTACTCAAAATGCTAGTCAAAAGAATAAAATTAGCCCTTCCACACATCATTTCTGAAGAACAATCAGGATTCATGAAGGAACGTAGCATCTCAGATGGAATCATATTAACCTCAGAAATTATCCACTCCATGAAAGTAAACAAAACAAAACAAAAGGAGTTATACTAAAAATCGACTCTGAGAAAGCATTTGATACTGTAAATTGGGACTTTCTATTCGAAGTACTTGAAATCATGAATTTTGGGTCACGATGGATTATGTGGATTAAATCAATTTTCTTTAGCACTAAAATCTCGGTGTTGGTCAATGGCTCCCTGACTAACGAATTCAAACCATCTCGAGGCCTCAGACAAGGTGACCCTCTATCACCCCTCCTCTTCAATATTGTTGGACAAGTTCTACACCACATGATCATTGAGGCAAACGTACAAGGCAAATTTGAAGCGATCAAAATAGGACAAGGGAGACAAAACTTCACACACCTATAATTTGCAGATGACACACTACTTTTTGTTAATGGCGATAACAAATCTATATCTAGTGTCAAGAGAATACTGATAGCATTCCAACTACTGTCAGGACTCAAGATAAATTTCCACAAGAGTGAACTTCTGGCCTTGAACTACCCAATGCATCTAATAGAGAGCTGGGCTAATACACTTGGCTACAACATTGGTACGTGGCCACTCAAATACCTGGGCATCCCACTTGGAGTGTCTCAAAACAACCTAACACTATGGGATCCCCTCATACAAAAATTTCATAGGAGTTTAAACAATTGGGCGTCTTCCACTCTCAACATGGCAGGGAAACTGGTTCTACTAAAATCTACGCTTGAAAGCCTCCCTATTTATTGGTTCAATTTCCTACGTATGCCAATAACAATCAAAAACAAAATCGACACCATTAGGAGGAATTTCTTCTAGGGCAAAAGTAAATTACACCTTACAAGCTGGAGTAAAATCACAACCTCAAAAGACAAGGGCGGACTTGGTGTGACCAACCTGGAACATAGTGTTGGAATTCGGGCATGATAACGCAACGGAAATGACGTAAATAATAATTAAAAACAAATTCCAAGTCCCGGATCCATGTATAAAATGATGATCATGGTATGAAAAATTCTCAAGAACAAGATTGTACCTCTTTGAAGCTTTCCTAAGGATGACAAATGGAGGTCCTAGCTTGTTGATTTTCAGAACTGAAAGTATAACTCCTCCACCGATATCCACACACGAATGCTTGCTTGAATCGTCGAACGATTATGCCACGGAATTAGGTACTAGCCAAAATAAATAATCAAGAATGTGTTTTTGACTTATCTTCTCTTTTCTCTCTTGTGTATGAACTGAAAATTTTAGTTTGGTTCACTTTTGAAGACTTGCCAACAATTGGCTTATAAAGAAAAAGAAAGCAAAAATGGAGCCTTAAACAATTAGGCCACTTTTATTTAAACAAATCTTATTTACTTAAATTAATTAATTAAGTCATACTTAATTAATCAAATATGTCGAGAAAATACATCTTCAAATTTTATCTTTAAGTAATTAAGTCTCACTTAATTAATTTTATAAAATTCGAATTATTATTTATTATTAATTTAAATTCATAATTTAAATTATTATTAATTTAAATTCATGAAAAAATTAATTTCCCTTTTAAACATTCTTTGTTTGTGACCCTGTAGGTTATTATTTAATTGGCAATGATTTTATTCTCTAATAAAATTATAAACAATGAGCGGCGTCTAGTAACACATCATTGCTACCCAATTAAACAATAATTAAATCAACGATTCAATCAACCTTTTACGACCAATGTTCCATGTAATATAATCCCTTTAAATCATGATATTACAGATTAAATTCGAGGCATGTAATGTGTCATCTTCTTCATAATTTAATCTTCATTTTTCTTGATCGATGAGTAGACTATTAATCAAATCAACATTTGAGCATGGCCATGCATTTCATAGTCTCACTCAAACAAGAGGCCGATAATATCACTCCTTTATTAGGAGATTTAAATCTCATCTAGATCTTTCATTTTTCTCACATGATTCATAATATATCCGATATTCACCTTTATCATTATCCGGCTAAAGATAACTTTTGATGAATTCAAAATATACTAATTCTCATGTAGAAATATAATGACTTCAGGTCTAAGGCTCATTACACCATTATCACTGAGAATACATATGACACATTTATAATTTACCATGATGTATCTCACGGTGGGTCTGTCCAGTACCCCGTACTCGTACAGTTACCTATGCATTGCTTTTAGTATTTTCATACTTATGACCAATGGGATATGGTCATCTGTCAATTATCATACTAGCCTCAGTGTATTATTATTGTCCTAAGTAATAATAATAATCTGCTAGGAACATTTAAGAATATGATACAATCATTATATAATCTCATGTTCAAGTCACATACTTGCAACTATATAATTTGTATCAAGGTTCTAAGGACATCTATTATACTTTATTTATTTCGCAGTAAATAAAGCCAATAATAAACATATATATCGAATATATAATATTACTCAAACATAAATATAATGTATGTATTGCCTCTAGGGCACCATTACTAACACATAGGAATCTAGCCATGTTAGGGAAAAACTGGTGGAGGATTAAGGAAAATAAAGACACTCCCTGGATTCGACTTCTTAAGGACAAGTACGAACATGAGTGTGACACTTGGGTAGTCAACACCACCGCTAGGAGAAATTCTACGTTTATTAGCGACTTAAATTATCTTTATAACCACAACTACACTACCACCATTTTCAACAACCAGAACTACAAATGGCTAGCACACCAAGGGAATAGAATAAAATTCTTGCAAGACATTTGGGTTAGAGACCACCCCCTCAAAAATATCTACCCTAGACTTTACGGTATCTGCAAATACAAACATACATACATCAAGGACCTCGTGACTTTATGGAGACATACATGTTCTTTACAATCTAGTCTATGGGCGAGACCTCTTCGACATCTAGAAAACTCAGAGGCAGTTGAGATATATAATATCCTGTTTGCATTTACAACAAACACAAAACAAGATAAACTTCTTCGGAATGGCACTAATGCAAGCTACTCCACGAAAGATATCTACAATGCCTTGAGTACAAAGACACACAGTCTTTACAGATTGTCTTTCATTTGGTCACTGAAAATACCGCCGAAGATAAAAGTATTTATTTGGAAAGTAGTAAACAACATTCTTCATACTAGATCGTTCTTAGCTAGCAGGATTCAAAATTTTTCTAGCACCACATTGTGCTCTCTATGCAACAGACACGAAGAAAACATCATACACCTTTTTAAGAACTGCACTTATGCTCAGCATAGCTGGCAATACATTGACATTTGGTGGATGGCAGTTAATACCGGTATTACTGATGATGACTGGCTTTATAAGTTATATCACGCGGTGACTGGTACACAATACAATGACCACTGGCAAACCACCATATCTGCAGCATTATGGATGCTATGGCTCAATCGAAATGAATGCATATTTAATAATACAAAATTCACGAACAAATAAATGCATTTCTTGATAACACAAGGTCATTTACTTGGTGTAATACCAGTGGTTTAATCAATCCACAGGGCAAGACGGATTGGTACACCAACCCAATTAGGGCCACAAAAAGACAATTCCAAAATTTTGTACAAAGTCTCAAAACAACCAAGGATTACTTTGGGTTCACTGATGGTTCCTGGAAACAAACAAATGGACATATCCAAGCGGGCATGGGAGGGTATCTTGTTAACAAAGAAGGAGACACCGTCTTCCTTTTCAGTGGTCATACTACGGCATGCAACCCACTACATGCAGAAACAAGAGCACTCATATATCTACTTCAGCAAATATCGGCTAAACTCCATAAAGACCTCATCATAACTGTGTTTGTAGACTCGAAGGTGTTAGATTATATTTTATAATCTAATAATAATTATGGGCTTACAAATTAAAGACAATTATATTTAATGTTTATTCTTTATTTGGACTAATTAAGTGGTCTTAAATAAAGAGTCCAATAACATCTTATTCGGTATGGGCTTTGTAATGTGTAATACCCAATAGTAATCTGATTAGGGTTAATGGGGTCTAATTAGAGTACTATATAAAGAACACAATAGGGTCTTGGTCCCCAAGACTAATTCACAACCTCTACTCCTCTATTCCCATCAGTCAGAGAGAGATACAGCAAGAGGCGAATCAAGTCTGTGGAAGATCAAGTCCCATAATCCGTATTCATATCTACTGTCATGGAATCAGGTACGCTTTCGTACTACAGTTTTATCGTGTAACCATGATAATATCACATAAGATGATCCGTGGTTATTTATTTAGATCTAACAATTGGTATCCGAGCCTATCTTATGTTGAATTATTAGGGTTGATCATATTTTTTTTTATATGATTGTTTAAAATTACATAGTATATGTCTCGTGTTTTTTTCGATTGCGAAGGATATGCATATTTGTTTATCGATTAAACATGATTATATGTATGTTGATTGGCATATCCAGTTTCGTTTTTTTTTTAGATTTCATATATTAATCTCTTCAACAATCAGGTTATATGATACATGCGTATTGATTAATGTAAATTCAGATCAGTATGTGCGTTTTTTATATAGCCTCTGTTTTAAATTTTCTTATCAATTCTTTATGGTACATACTGAAAGGAAATCATGTGCATGACTTGTTGCGTTTGAATTTCAATTCATACATGCCGCATAGTATTTACGGTAGTTTTTTTTTTAGTCATCGACTTGTAAATTAAAGTTCATATATGGGGTCAATTTATTTAATCTGCCTGTATGGCCAGTAAAGCATGAATAAATTTTTAGTCCATTGGCTATTACTAAGGTTGTCGTACATGTGTAAAATTTAATCAATATTAAATTAAGCATATGTTTTATACAAAATCTCATTATTAGATTGCTATTTTTTGGTAGTGAACCGAATAAATTCATATTTTAATTAATATGATGTGATTGTAAATAAAATCAATTCTCCATAATATTTCAGGTTTTTTTTTTTGAAAAAAAAATTTAGATTTTATTTACAATTATACGGATTTGGGCACATTTTTTTTAAGAAAGAAAAATAATTTTTCTTGTCCTTTTATTTCGCGAATAAGTGAGTTGAAGCAAAATATTGCCAAAGTGATATTTATGTGTAGATTTATTTATTTTGAAATAATAGGATGTGTATGTTTATTATTTATGCGTTAAAATAATCGGCCCAAAGGAAGATTATTTAATGGCCAAATAATAAATAGACGTGCGGGGATAAATATGTAATAATTATAAATTTTTCATGTGAGTAATAAACCGGCCCAAAGGAAGGTTATTACTTGACCGAATTTATTATTAATATTTGATTTCTGCGTGGAGAGTACCACTTGCAAGTTAATATTTCTGTCCAAAGACTAAATATTAATGTTGTGCTAGGTATCTTGTTTGAATGGGCCCACACACACTATAGTATTTTAAATTCATGTTTTTTTTTGTGTGCTATTATGTATGCATATGACATGATTTTTCCATTATTCGAGCTTATATTTTTTTTGTTCTAAATTGCTAGTTAATAAATCTGCTGCTAATATAACTGCCAACATGAACTCCATTCCTGTGCTTAACGGCACAAACTTTAAGAGCTGGAAAGAGAACGTTCTGTTAGTTCTCGGCTGTATGGATTTAGACTATGCTATAAGGAAAGAACAACCTCCTTCTCTTACAGATAAAAGTTCTGATACTGAGAAATTGAACTTTGAGAAGTGGGAGCGTTCGAATCGCTTAAGTCTAATGATGATTAAGCGCAGCATTCCTAAAGCATTCAGGGGCGGTATGTCTAATGACTCCGATGAGGTATCTGTTAAGGATTTCCTTGATGAGCTTGAAAAGCGTTTTGCGAAAAACGAAAAGGCTGAAACAAGTAAGCTTTTGGTTGATCTTGTTCAGATGAGGTATAAAGCTAAAGGAAATATTCGTGAGTACATTATGGAGATGTCTAACATCGCTTCAAAACTTAAGGCACTAAAGCTTGACTTGTCTGATGACTTGCTTGTGCATTTGGTACTTATCTCTCTTCCTGCACAATACGGTCAATTTATAGTGAGTTATAATACTCAGAAGGATAAGTGGACTCTGAATGAGCTCATTTCACATTGTGTGCAAGAGGAAGATAGATTGAAGCGTGAAAAGACTGAAAGTGCTCATGTTGCAACTACCTCAAAGGTTAATCACCGAAAGAGGACTAAAGATAAGGAGACTGCAGTGGGAAAATCACAGCCTAAGAAACAAAAGACTCAGGATCAAGCTGTTACTTGCTTCTTTTGTAAGAAATCTGGGCATGTGAAGAAGGATTGTCCCAAGTACGTCGCATGGCGTATAAAGAAAGGTAGATTTTTCACTTTTGTCTGTTCTGAAGTCAATTTGACTTCTGTGCCTAGTAATACATGGTGGGTAGATTCTGGTGCTACTACTCACACAAGTATTTCTATGCAGGGTTGCATTTGGAGCCGGAAACCAAGTGATGCTGAAAGATTCATCTATGTGGGTGATGGCAATGCAGTTCCAGTTGAAGCTATTGGCATTTTTAGATTGTTTTTTGAGACTGGTCATTTTGTTGAATTAAGAGAGACTTATGTAGTACCGTCATTTAGACGGAATTTGGTTTCTATTTCTGTTTTGGACAAATACGGTTACTCTTGTTCATTTGGAGATAATAAATTTAGTCTATTTCTTAATTCTTTTTTGGTTGCGACTGGTTCTTTGATTGATAATTTATATATGCTAAATACAATTGCTTCACATAATGAATCCTTGCAAACAACATCAAGAGGTACAAAACGAAAATTATCAAGAGAAAATTCCGCTATGTTATGGCATAAGCGCTTAGGACATATCTCTAAAGGGAGACTAGAGAGACTTGTGTCACATGGAATACTTGAATCTCTTGATTATTCAGACCTTAATGTATGCATTGAGTGTATTAAGGGTAAACAGACAAACATAAGGAAATTAAGTGCAAATAGGAGTAATGGTGTCTTACAGTTGATACATACTGATATATGTGGTCCATTCCCTACAGCTTCTTGGAATGGTCAACAGTATTTTATCACTTTTATAGACGACTATTCTCGATATGGGTACTTATATTTAATTCATGAAAAGTCACAAGCTTTGGACGTGTTTAAAGTCTTCAAAGCCGAAGTTGAAAATCAGCTTCGTGAGAAGATTAAAGCTGTCAGATCTGATCGTGGTGGTGAGTACTATGGTCGGTATGACGGATCCGGTGAACAACGTCCTGGACCTTTTGCTAAATTCCTAGAGGAATGCGGAATCGTCCCACAATACACAATGCCTGGGCAACCACGCATGAATGGTGTTGCTGAGAGACGAAACAGAACGCTTAAGGACATGGTAAGAAGTATGATTAGTCACTCTTCTTTACCAGAAGCACTCTGGGGAGATGCACTTAAGACTGCAGCCTACATACTAAATAGAGTACCTAGCAAAGCAGTAGCAAAAACCCCTTATGAATTATGGACTAAGAAACCACTTAGTCTCAATCATTTACATGTGTGGGGTTGTCCAGCTGAGGCAAGGCTTTACAAGCCGCATGAAAATAAACTGGACTCAAGAACTGTTAGTTGCTATTTTGTTGGGTATCCTGAAAAAACAAAGGGTTTCAAGTTTTTTGATCCTTTGACAAAGTCTTTTTTCGAAACGGGAAATGCTAGATTTCTTGAGGATGTTGAGTTTGAAGGGGAAGATAAAGTCAGGGATGTTGTCTTTGAGGAAGAATCAGTTTCTTTGCCTCATGTAGTTCAAGACAACAATGTGGATATACCTGCACAGTTTCCCACTCAAAATCAAGATGATGCTCAAGAAGAGCAAACTCAACAAACTCAAGATGAAGTGCCACTTAGGCGATCCACTAGAGACAGAAGAAGTGCAATTTCGGATGATTATATTGTATTTCTTCAAGAGCATGAGTTTGACATAGGGATTATGGAAGATGATCCTATCAACTTCCAACAAGCCAAACGAAGTGCTAATAGTCAAAAGTGGATTGAAGCCATGAATGATGAGATGAAATCCATGAAGGACAATGACGTTTGGGATCTTGTCAAGTTGCCTGAAGGTGCGAAAGCAATTGAGTGTAAGTGGATATTTAAAACCAAAAGGGATTCAAATGGCAATATTGAAAGATATAAAGCGCGTCTAGTCGCAAAGGGTTTTACTCAGAGAGAAGGCATTGATTACAAAGAAACTTTCTCTCCAGTATCATCGAAAGATTCTTTTAGGACAATAATGGCACTTGTGGCTCATTTTGATTTAGAGCTACACCAGATGGATGTCAAAACAGCTTTTCTCAATGGTGACATTGATGAAACGATATACATGAAACAACCAGAAAACTTTGAAATTGGTGATCCAAAGTCTATGGTTTGTAAACTTAAACGATCCATCTATGGTACAAAACAAGCTTCCCGTATGTGGAATCGCAAATTTCATCAAACCATTGTCTCATACGGTTTTGAGTCCAATATTGTTGAAAAATACATATATCACAAGTTCAGTGGGAGTAAATTTATATTCCTTGTGCTTTATGTCGATGATATACTATTGGCTTGTAACAATATAGGCTTATTGCACGAAACCAAAAGATTTCTTGCTTCTCGTTTTGAGATGAAGGATCTTGGTGACGCCTCTTTTGTATTAGGAATTAAGATACATCGAGATCGTTCTCGAGGTATCCTTGGGTTATCACAAAAGAGCTATATTGATAAGGTGCTTGCTAAGTTTGGCATGAAAGATTGTGCACAAATAAGTACTCCTGTTGCTAAGGGAGATAAGTTTAGTCTCAAACAGTGCCCTAAGAATGATCATGAAGGAAAGGAGATGCAG
Organism: Saposhnikovia divaricata; assembly: GCA_036435485.1. Lineage (NCBI taxonomy): Eukaryota > Viridiplantae > Streptophyta > Magnoliopsida > Apiales > Apiaceae > Saposhnikovia > Saposhnikovia divaricata. Next base: position 539,378 of record JAZHRN010000145.1, on the reverse strand, counting down.
AATATTCCATATGCTTCGGCTATTGGGAGTCTTATGTATGCTCAAGTTTGTACCCGGCCGGATTTGGCATTCATTTTGGGTATGTTAAGCAGATATTCGAGTAACCCTGGAATGGATCATTGGATTGCAATTAAACGGGTTATGAGGTACTTGCAAAGAACAAAAGATTACATGCTTGTTTATCGGAAGTCGGAAAATTTGGAGATCATTGGGTATTCCGATTCTGATCTTGCTGGTTGCATAGATACAAGAAAATCTACTTCTGGTTATGTTTTCATGTTAGCTGGAGGAGCTATATCTTGGAGAAGTGCTAAACAGACACTTATAGCTCAATCTACCATGGAAGCACAGTTTATAGCATGTTATGAGGCAACAAATCATGCTATATGGTTACGGAATTTTGTTACAGGATTGCGGGTTGTAGATGGAATTGAAAGACCATTAAAAGTTTACTGTGACAATCGTTCAGCAACTGAGTTTTTCAAATAATAATGGAAGCTCCGCAGCTTCTAGACATATTGATATTAAATATCTAGTTGTCATAGAGAGAGTGCAAAATCAGATAGTGTCTATTGAGCATATAGGAACAAATTTTATGCTAGCAGACCCACTTACTAAAGCTTTGACACCTAAGGTCTTTCTTGGGCATACTGCTCATATGGGTGTTGTCTCATTGGAGGATATTCAGTTTTAGTGGGAGTTTTTTTTTTGTTTTGTTCCTGTCTTAGGTACTCAGTTTTTTTTGATATTGACACTATGGTGATACATTATGTATATTTGAGTTTCTGCAGAATAAAGTTATTTTTCTTTTATTTTATTCTCTCTATTGTTCTATATGAGCTATCTCTTTCAATTGTGGTTTTGACATAAAGTTTGAAAGAATAAAGATTGATCTCAATAAGGTATTAAGGACCAATTGGAAATAGGCATGATTGAGATCACATTGCATGTAATTTCCAGTTACACATCCATACTTGATCTATGTCATTGAATGTATTAATATGGTGATCATTGAGGATCGAGTTACGACAATGTGACGAAGGTCGCTTTGGTTCCATGTTTATATATGAGATGGACCAGATTGACTAAGGAAGATGTTTTCTAAAGAATAAACAATTTTGTGCGCACTTATGGTTATTGAATGTAATTGTTGTTTGGAACAATTTGTAGCCCAAGTGGGAGATTGTTAGATTATATTTTATAATCTAATAATAATTATGGGCTTACAAATTAAAGACAATTATATTTAATGTTTATTCTTTATTTGGACTAATTAAGTGGTCTTAAATAAAGAGTCCAATAACATCTTATTCGGTATGGGCTTTGTAATGTGTAATACCCAATAGTAATCTGATTAGGGTTAATGGGGTCTAATTAGAGTACTATATAAAGAACACAATAGGGTCTTGGTCCCCAAGACTAATTCACAACCTCTACTCCTCTATTCCCATCAGTCAGAGAGAGATACAGCAAGAGGCGAATCAAGTCTGTGGAAGATCAAGTCCCATAATCCGTATTCATATCTACTGTCATGGAATCAGGTACGCTTTCGTACTACAGTTTTATCGTGTAACCATGATAATATCACATAAGATGATCCGTGGTTATTTATTTAGATCTAACAGAAGGTACTCTGGCATAATATACAACAATATAAAATGGGCCTTGTCAACACATTATAGTTTGCTGAAGATATAAATCTTGAGGAGTTCAACCGTATCACCGTTGAGCACCTGGGCCGTATTATATAACCCTGGGGCTGATTTTTTGGCCAAATAAGGCTCTCAGAGGAACAACATTCTTATGGGCTGGTTCTAATTTTCTTTTTCAGGCCCATATCATACTTTCTATCGGGTCTAACACATGGCTTGTTTTGTACACATACACTACCTCACACAGTGGCGGATGCCGAGCGTACTCGGTCGAGTATGCTGGGTTCAAAATTTCTGTAACTTTTTTTTTTTTTTTTAGTTTTGTAGTTGTTGATAATTTATTTTAGAAAAATCAAAATAACTTTTTAAAGTTGTAAATTTTGTACATTAGTTATAAAATATTTGAGTTCAAAAAAAAAGTTACAAAATATTAGATATTGGTAAAATTATGAAATTAAAATAATGTTTCAAATAAATAATTAATAAAAGATTATGTTATTTATCAAAAATAAATAAACAAAAGATTATGTTAAAATAAAAAAAATATAACTAAACAGACAGAAGCTAATTAGGTTGTGGAGTCCCATACAAACTTTTGAAGTTTGCTTTGTTATTGCCTGTAGCAACGGCTGGGGTAGAAAGATCATTCTCTGCAATGAATATCGTAAAAACTAGGCTGCGTAATCGAATAGGAGATGAGTGGTTAAACGATCTTGTTTTTCTGACCGTAAAAACTGAAGATATCATTCAGCGATTTCAAAATATGAAATCACGTAGAGGTTACTTGATCTTTGAAAATTAATACATATATTTTCGCTCCCCCTGGAACTAAATCCTGGATCCGCCACTGACCTCACACACGAGTTTATATACCAAATGGCAACGCACACGGCTCTAGAATATATGTTGTAACAGGAGCAGTACACCAGTCATATCTTACTTTCTACCATCCCCAATACCTACTACATGCGTCCATGCACTCGTCTGTACTAATGTAGACAACATTGAGACACGCATTACATATACACTGGACAGGACTAAACTCTACCGGGCATTACACAGAAAAGGCTCTTTATATACTTTCTCACCATACACACAACCTCACACCTTCTTACACTACACACTATATTCTTCACTCACAACACCATGCCTTACTACACTTGGAAAGCTCCCCTCCGTGGTCAATACGAAGTTAATGTTCATGTGCTCCACTCGTCTCGACAGTACAACGGGAACAACAATGGAGTTGGCATTGTGATTCGAGACCACCGTGGGCGTCTTATTCGTGGTCTTCCTGGTTCTGTAAGGGGTCTCTCACCACTTGCTACACAGCTTTGGGCACTGCATATGGGACTTAATCAAGCACGCCTTTGTCACTTTGAACTTGTCATGCTGGAAACTGACAACTTCAACTCCTACTTTGAAGTTAAACGATAGGATGGGAGAGGAGACAGGACTTGCCTCTGGATAGTTGAACAGATCAACAAACTGCTTGGCTATAACCCGGAATGGGAAAATTGCTTTAAGTATATCTCAGAATTGGCAAATCGCTCTGCACATTATCTAGCAGCTGTTGGGATGAATAACTGGACAACTATGCACTATTTTTTCGAGCCATTCGGTCGACTTCAGGAGAAGTTGGATTTGGACATTGGGTTTGGTCCTCCAATTCATCAACTACAGGTTTCTCCGATCCCCATAGATGCACAAGGATTGGTGACAGGTTTCGCACCTGCTGTGGATGCACAAACTGCTCCTATCGAGGTTGTTCAAGACCAGGTTTCTGACAATGGGGGAGGGATTCAGTGAGGGCTCATACACTATGCCCACTTTTGTCCACTGTTTACCTTGCTCTTCTGCTACTCTGTTGTTCTAGCCACTATGGCTTTTTCTAATCTGCACCTTTTCCATCGACCCACACATGGGTTTGTATCTCTATTGGCCCTTCATTGGGTCTGTATGGGTGGGATGGGCTTCTAGGCTTTTTGCTTTGAAGTGTTACCAACCCTTTTTATAAAATTTTAATTATAAAAAAAAGTCTCCTAAATAATTGCTTAGCCGCATTTTTCCCTATAATTAATAGTAAGACACCAATTCGCAACATTAAAAAAGTTCAAACTGGATCGTTAATTTTGTAAAAATTTAATCCGAATTTTATTTTGATTGGAATGACTGGATTATTATAAAATATTTAACAATTTTTAATAATTTAACTGAATTTTTATCCGAGGATAAGACTTTCATTCAGACAGGACTAAACTCTGAATTTTCCATAAATTATAAGATAATAGTATCGAACCAGGCTCTATTCAAGTTTTTTTTTCCAAATTGAACTGGTCCAAAATTTTGGGTTAAGACTTTTTGTGCATCACTGGTGAAATGCTAACTTTTTTTCAGAGAAATACATTCTCGTAAAATGAATTGTACCGAAATATAATACCGCAAAAAAAGGAATTTCTTTTATTCAATAAAGCTTATCATCTAACCGAAGGTCATGCAAAGATGCCCCGAAAGTTTAGACAATAAAATCTTAAATTTGAAAAGAGCCCAAGAAACAAAAATGTCAGTAATAATGAAAATACTTATCTGAATCACGAGATTAGAAAGATCCATTGTGCACCATTTTTGCCTTTTTAAACATATTCCATCCAAACAAGACGTCCAAATGCACCTACGAAAAAAGAAAAAAACGGCAAGAGAAAATTAGTCACAAAATATAATTTTCAGATATTATATAAATATATCAAGATAATATCTGAATAGACATATAATTCACACCAAACGTAGAAATCTAACCAAAGGGGTCCCTTTGGTTAGATACTTCTTTAATTGCATTTTTAATACAACTCGTAATTATTAATATTGAGTTACTCATAATTTTTAATACCTCACACCCCTAATATATACGAGTGATTCTGCTTATATACATGTGACCTAGTGCTGTTGCACTATCTTCTTCAGTCCATTACTTATCTCTATCCAACACAGACTGAGGAACCACTTATCTTCTTGTAAGCACTTTGTTGTTCTAAAATCTCTTTTCAAAACTTTAGACACTTCATACATTTGAAGCTCTTTTTCCACTAAATGTCACAAATATGTTAATCATATAAAGTAGATTTCAACCGATGTAAGTGTCTGTTTGCTTTCCGCTAAGTGTGATACCTCTACATACCAGACTACATACATCAAGAAATTTTCAAACATGCTAAATGCAGAATTTCCGCTATTGGGAAACTAAGAATGCACAGCACGATAAAGTAATACCCTATATAAATGTATGATCACAACAGTAATATTCAGGCAAAAGAAAATAGTATCATCTAACATATTCTTTTGGTATTTGATAACTGAATACCCCATCAGCTTTTTTACTAATGTAAATCAACCAAAAATTTCTAACAGTCTACTCGTAGAAAAAACCAAAGCAAGGAATCACATTCATGACAAAAAGTTTGCTACAATTACAGGTACTTAAGAAAACTAAATCAAAGAAACTAAATAAAATGCCAACTTTAAATGTACTAATATAAGAGTAATTTCACATTCTTTTCCTTATAAAGAAGACACTGTAACCTTTAAGTATTTGTTAAATACAGATAGGTACCATTATTTTTTTGCTGGCACTTCACCTTCGATACTTTAATTTTTCTTTCAGTTTACAACACCTGAACGTGATTTTATCAAAATGCAGTTAAATTATAAGGAGTATTTTAGTCTTTTTATTAATAAATGATGTGATAAAAATAAAGATTTAAATTGCAAGCGTACAATTTCATCGTTTTAATACTTGAGATATCGATTCACAGAGACTTATTATTTTCGCAAACCTTAAAATTTAATTTAGTTGAACTAGAGCAATTGGGTTTTGGAAAATTTCGATTTTACTATTTAATTCCTATAAGGCAATTTATTTTAAACTAATTAAATAAAAAGAACAAAAAATTAAAATTTGTATTTTAAAAGTGTGAAAATTTTAAGAAAAATTCGACATGTAGTGTTCGTAAAATGAGACTAGCCAAAATTACAACCAATGATCCAACTCAGCAAACGAAAACAATTCATAAACAAAAACAACGAAACCAGAATTTAGAAAATGATACTCAGACAGCGAAACCAATCGAAAACTTAGACTATATAGCAAATTCCTACACAGTGGACTCAAAGAAAATTGAAAACTCAACGTAGGAACTCAAGATTCACAGCTCTGTTATTCAGTACAAACAGCAAAACAAAACTCAGCAAGCATCAAAAATTCACACATATACATCGAACTGCAAACTCAGTGTACTAATAACGAGTTGAACAGAAAACTCGAGAGATTAAACAAAAAAAGGACAAAGCAAACATAACCCGGTCGACTCAGCAACTCAACCCAGAATTCAAACTCAGCATTCAAACACGCAGCAACAACAAACACAGTAACTCAGTAACACAGTAACTCAGCAGTTACAAGGAAATGAAACCAACGAAATAGACATTCGACCAACAGCAACAAGACTACGGATTCCCAGTGAAAAACAAACAACTCATGAGCAAATAACTCAGCCCAAACTCGCAAAAATGCAATAAATAAACTCAACTATTCTAGTCGATAAAAAATCGCAAAAACTCAACAAAAACCCAACAAGAACTCAGCAACAAACGAGAAACTCAGAACAATCAGAACATCAACGAAAATGAAATAGCAAAAGGTGACTCGGCTACAAAACAAACTAACTCGACTATGCATAGACTCGGTTAGAATCGAAGAAAAGAATCAGAAAAATAGCGATTCGAACAGCAACTGACAGCAGAAAACTCAAAACGAAACCCAGAATCAAGAAAACAAGACAAAGGAGAAAACAAAGAAACAAAGGAAAAAAAAGGAGATGGGTTTGATTTGAGTAGAAAATAGAGGAGAGTTAACAGAGATCAGCAAAAAAAAAAACAACAGAAAAACAAGAGGGGTGAGGCTGGGGTTTGTAGAAGAAGAAAAGGAAAAGAAAAGAGGGAGATGGAATTTTTGTGCTGGGATTCAAAATAAAACAGGGGAGCTGGGTATTCGAATAAAAAAGAAAAATAGGGGAGAAAGAAAACTTTTGCTTCCAATTAAACCAAAAAAAAAACAAACTAGAAAATACAAACTGAAATTTTTGTAATATTTTTGTGTTTTGTTTGAAAATTAAATACGAAGATAAAGAGATTAACTACGAAAATGAAATTATATTTAAACTAAAACCATGATTTAGAATTAAAATGCCCACAATAAAATGGAGATTTAAAGGGGCTCAACTATGATTATTAACTAAGAACAAGAAATTAGAAATCGTTACTTTTAACACCAAGTGGTTAGCATTTTGTTACTTTATCCACTAAACGGATTTACGAAAATAACGAAAGCGAGGCAAAATAAACGAAAGAGCAAGACAAGAAAATAAAGGAAGCTTGAAATTGCATTAAACTTAAAAGGAGTGTTTACAAAATTTTGATCTACAAAACAAGAAAAGAAAGAAATTTATACTACCCTAAAACTACAATAAAATCTAGGTTGTTATTTACAAGTGGGTAAGGGGGTTGTTGATCAGTGAATTTCGTAACAACTTTTGAGAGGTTTTTTGGTGAGTTGTAAAGGCTAATGTGACGTCCCCAAATCCGAGGTCAAAGATTCAGGTCGTCACATCATCATCCAACCATATCATACCTGTATTAACTTTACAACTCAACAATACATACGTCCAGACCTCAATCTTACGCACAAACAAGTTAGAGCCTCAGAAACGATAATCAAAAGTAACACTAAATATTACAATTCATCTGTACAATCCAGAGTCTTACGCACTTCCACTTATACAACTATACTTGAAGACAAGTCTTACTATTACAGTTGAAAACCTATCAGACTTACTCTGTAGTATTTATCAGGAACTAAATCATCTCCGGGGTAATTCTTCTACTCCTCTTCTGCTGGTGCGGAGTTAATCGGCCAAATTCTTCTCTTGCTGAAAAGTTTTTATAAAGAAAGAATGAGCTACATAATGCTCAGCAAGTTCACCATTTTGTAAAATAATAATGTGGTTTATTTCGAAAACATTCCCAACTATATGGGTATATATCTCAGATTTCAAAACATAATTGGACAATGTATATGTCCGAGTTTGAATAAAACATCTATACTCACTAAGGAGCTTTAAGAATAACATATGAACCCTTTATAAGGTTCCCATTTCAATATATCTCAAGTTTGAAAATATATACATATGAGTATATCATTTTCGGCAAAACACTCTACGATTAACATATTGTACAGGGAATACATCATTGCAAACCTCTTTCCTTCCATTAGCTTAGAAGGTTTCCCATACAAAAACATTTCATTCTTTGAAATAATTGCAAGAGTGCACTAACACGTGCCAATCTTTATAGAAAATCTTGCAGTTCTAGATACTGCACGATGTCAATATTTTTCTTATCAAAAACCACACTATCGGCAACTTGGCACTTAGGCCCAAGAAGCAGTGTTTGAGTATTTTTCCAAAGTGGAGGATGGGACTGGAAGAAAACATAAAAACATGACAAGGATTGACGATGATCAGTCGCCACATCCAAGTCCAATAATCCGCGGGTCTTCTCTACCGGTAGAAGGATAGAAACTACATCCGTAACTATCCCCGGATGAAAACTACATCCGTAATCACCCTCGATGAAAACTACATCTGTAATCATCCTTCGGCAACACCTGGGCCGGAATAATAATTGATGGACCGCCTGGCTCACGGCCGCTTACACATCCCGGGAATCGTTCGTCAACGGTTCCCACACCTGCCAGAGTCCCTTTTTCTTTTTCTTTTAAAACTTGATTTTGATTGAAAACTGAGTAATTGAGATCCGACATCAGTCGACCGATGATTCTTGAAATCATACAAGAAGCAAACCTGACCGGGGGTTTTCGAAAATGTTTTGAATTCGAGAGAGTTCGAGTTTGAAAGTGCTAAAGGTATCTTGGATTAGCTTTGACTTTAAAATAATGAACAATAATTAATAAATGATATTTTAAGATTTAATATTAATAATTAATAAAATAATTATTTAATTAAATAAGCTTTTAATCCAAGATAGGTATTTTGAGTATTTACGAAGATATAAAAATAATTACTTGAGTATACGATACTCCCCGAATGACCTTTCGGGTTTTCGCAATTTAATTACGATATAATAATATACCGCTCCCCGGTCAATAGTATATACGGACCACTACGACCTCTATTACTAGAGTCGTTGTCCGGAGAAAACATTTCATTCTAAGTTCAAGGGGTGCAAACATATATGTACTTATACATCTCAATTTCATCGATACTTCGATAAACATAAACATTTGATATGCTTGAAAACTACAAACACAACAGTGAAAGTCCTTTTATATGTAAGTTTTGAAAAGTAAACTTGCCTTGGTGAGGTTGGGGTGGTCGAGCGTGCGGAGTGGAATGATCTATACATAAGCAATAACCGTTCGTTAGTACCTTAATCAATATCTCTTTAATTGCGGGGTTTTAGGGGGTACAAAATTAACTTAATGACTTCGTCTTATGACACTCTAGCCCCACTATAGGTTCATGTCATCACTCGATTATGCTCGTCACTTATTCGACTTAATTTGGTTACCATATCCGAATCATATCCATTACCCCTAAAATTACACTCCACTTACGACTTTTTCCCTTGCGCGAATTTTACTCTAGCATTTTTATAAAATCGAAAAATACATATTTTAATCCAATTCTTTTTGGGTAGCCTTCACCACTGCATTTGCTAGCTTCTCTAATTTTTGCATGATCCTACATAAATTTTTAGGGGTTTAAACAAGGTTCACAAGGGGACCATTTAGTGCAGCCCAAAATCCAGAAACACATTTCACTTCTCAGGCCATAACTCAACATCTATATATCACCTAGTCATGAACCTTATATTTCTGGAAACTACATTCAAATACCTTTCCAACAATATATATTAGGACCTCAGGGGACAAGATTTTGGGGTTCAAAACCCTCTTACAAGACAGTTCAAGTTCCTGGAAAAATCTCAGCATGCTTATATCACTAAACCAACCAAGAATCTTACATCCACATCACAACCAACATCTAAATCACCAAGATCATACTTTATAACATACATGGAGATACATACACTAACCACAACCTTAAAAATCACAACCACAACACTTAAACTCAAGATCTACATCATCCATAACTTATATGTCCAAGATTCACACTAACATCCATGGATCTAACATTAAACACCATAAATAATTCATGGCCAAGAGGGGTTAGAGTTTTATACCTTCTTGATGTTCTTACAATCTCAAACAAGCTTGGTTAACCTTGGGGAAGCCTTACTCTATGCTCACCATCTTCAATCTCACCAAAGAAATCAAGAACATGGAAGTGGGTTTCCTGACTGGAAAAACACGCCCCAAAGATCAGCAAAAACGAAGCCCTTGCACTCGTTTCCTGGTCGAGGCTCCTGAATGAAAGTTGTAGAGCGTCTTAACAGATTTCTAACCATGTAAAGAACAAAAAATTTCATTGAGTAATGAAGGCTCTAGGCCCGTTTTACTGAGAGGTGTTCTGCTGGGCAGAATGGTTTTGTTCTTGGTTTTATGTTTTAATAATGCCATACACTTGATATATATCTATTTTTGGTTGGATGCATCTCATCCTTGCTAGGTGGAAACCTCTCATTGGCTCCTCTAGATTTCTTATCCACTTAAATTGCAACCAAGCCCTTTTCTAATTGCAACCAAGTCCTTGTCTCTTGTTTCTTGCACTTAAGTCCTTTTGTTTTGTTTTCTTTTCCACCGCCTTGATTTCCTTGTCGTTTCTTGAATAAAATAAATACGTTACAACTTATATGTTGCATATTATTGCTCTAATATAGCACAATACCTCGAACGAATATTAATTCCAACATCCCTTGTTTATTTCTCTTTATCTCAGAAAACGTTCTCCCGATTTCTCAAGCATTCTCTTTTCTCAATTCTAGGAGTTTATTCTCAATCCCTTTTCCCTCTCATAATATATCCTTCCTTGGACTCTTAATATACCATATCCTTAATCCATGATTCGTTCGCTCAATCGCTTAATCTCATTGTAAAGTTTCAGCGGTTTCTAGAACGTTTGTTTCACTTCCTCAATGGTTTTCGTTCCAAATTCTCAAATCACTTATAATAAAATTCCAAAATATTAACTCCTCAATTCCTCAAATTAAATATCTCATTTCTTGATATTACTGATATATAATTCACTGATCGGTCAAATATTACACGAAAATAGAATTTGGAATTTCTGAATTCCGATCGCATTTACATACACTTATTTACTCCGTAGATTACTAGTATAACTTCGGAATATCCACACTACGTCTCGTACATAGGTGGCATGAAAAATTTTCTTAATCCTCAAAATCACTATTCATCCACCAAATCACTATTCATTGATGCACTTCATCATAATAGGAAAAGTTTTAATTCTACCGAAATTTTGGGTTCTTACAGTCTCCCCTCCTTAAAAGGATTCCGTCCCGGAATCAGTTTAGGAATCACTAGGGTTACTCCTTCTTTGTTTCACTCTTTCAACTTCCAGGTGGATTCTTCCATATCTTGATTTTCTCACAATTCCTTATTAGTTTGAAAACCTTGTTCCTCGGCACTTGTTCTTCTCTATCCATGATTTCCACGGGTTGCTCCACATAGGTCAAGTCTGGTTGTAGGTCCACTTGGTCGTACTCTATCACATGCCGAAAGTCCGGGTGGTAGGGTCGTAGCATGGTCACATGAAACGCATTATGCACTTGCTACAAGCTTGGGGGCAAGGCTAGTTCATAGGCTAACTTTCCAACACGCCTCAAAATCCCAAAAGGTCCTATAAACCTCAGACTTAGCTTCCCTTTCTTTCCAAATCTCATCAATCCTTTTCGAGGGGATACCTTTAGCATCACGAAGTCTCCCACCTCATACTCCTTTGATATCTCGTAAAATTTGACCATACGAAATAATGGGTTTCGTAAAAAAAAAAACTAATGACTTTTACATACACTCGTCTGTACCGTAAGGACGTAATATGAATTCGAAATCTTCATTTAATAATTCGTACATCTCGTGATCGCAAAGATTTCTCATCCACCCATAAAATTACTATTCGACCAGGTTTCGAATATTCACGAAAATTAGGGTTAATGCAGTCTCCTCTCCTTAAAAGGATTCTATCTTAAGAACCTAAGGATAATAGTTGTGGATACAATTCCAACCTTACCCTTTCCAACTCTCAGGTTGACACTTCAACCCTATTGTTCTCCTCGACCTGTAATCCTTATCGGTTGTGCTATGAATGAAAATTTCTATCCCACTACTTATACGTTCCTCTTCTACATTGTTCATAGTATCCGTGTTGAGTCCTTGTATCGTTGGCCCGTGAATACTTTGTGGTCGCGTTTTATAATCTGAGACAACGTCAATACGCATGGTATTCCTCACATTCCTTGGCTTGATCAGCACGCATGTGTTGCCTCCCGTCAGCCATTACCACTTGCTATGGATACTGTATAGTCTTCGGTATATGTCGAACCAGTTCAGCTACTATATCCCTCGTTTATTGACTTCTTCGTAGCGCAAGAAAAGCAAAACTTCTTCTTTCACAGTACGCTTTACAAGAGACGTCCTTACGTTCGCAGAGTGATGATCGTGATAACAACATTCGTTTCATGGATAAGTTTTTATTCTCGATTTCCCCGTGAAATCTAAGGCACGACACTAAATACAAATTCGATCGTCTGGATAATTCTTCTTCCCTGTCCGTCAACCACAGATCAAATTAGTACATACGCTCAATCTCTTTGTTAAATATACCTGAAAGCACCTTCAATATTCGAAGTTTAACCTTAAGTCTTTATCTGACGTAATCGCTGCAGAAGTTTTATATTGCACACCACCATCTCTTCCGTATAATATTCGATAATCTTCTCAATGGAAAGTCTCTCGTAGGTAAATCACTTGGTCCAACAATTATAACTCAACTAGGGCCATCTCTTGGCTAGGTCTTTGGCGACCTACTTATGAAATTCATTATAATTCTGTTCACGTTCAATATTTTCTACAGGCGGAATTAATCCACTAGATCTCTATCATTCTGCTTTTGGCATGTCGGGTTTGTACTTAATAGTTTGCCAATACCATTCTTCATATCCGTTTGCCAAACATTCTCTTAAATTTCTATACATCTTTGTCCTTCCCCATAATTTATTTATTTTCCTCTAACATTATTCTTTATTGTATATACTCTATTTTCTTGGTCAATACTGACTGAATTCCAATTTCGAATAATACCTTCTATAGGTATCGGCCACCACACTGGCCTTCCCTAGGTAATAACAAATTTCTCCATTATACTCTCTGCTCCCTTTCGTCACCTTCTCTTTCTTATGTTTAGTTCTAATATGAAGATATACTTATGGCACTTGTGGAGAAATTTTCACACTTTTCTCATAAGGTTAACGTCTCAGTTTTATGCGTGAACGCCATCATGACTAATCCTAGACTCACGGTTAGTATATCCTATCCCGTAACCTTTATGTTGTTTAGAAGTATAGGCTATCATCCCCTTTCTACTGCATCAGCACACCTCTTAAACTCTTGAAAGACGCATCATCGTGACTCTCAAAGTCCTCTTTTTATCATCAAGTATAGCTAACAACGAGGTTGTTGCTAATATCTCATTTCATCCCAAAACTTTGTTCGTTAATCCATAAAGGCTTCTGACTCATTAGTCCATTAAAACGATACTACCACAATTTTATAACGTTTATATTAGTGTGAAATGCCAACTTTGGCACAGTACAGAGGTCGATCTTGAGTTGGTGAAACCTTCTCTTCAACCTTATCCTTGAAAAACAACTACTCATTTTAACTAGTCAACAATTCCTCCATTTCCGGTAAGGGTATCAGTTCTCGATGGTATATATAAGATGTCATACGCTCGTCCTCCTTCACAACTGGCGCCAATCAGCCTGAGGCCTGCATGTGGCTGCGATTCCCAATAAACTTGATTAGGTGGTAATCTCGAAGGATCATTGGCATATCTCCATGCATCCATTTGCTATTAGGGGCCTGTTAAACTATATGTCTCTCTATGTGCATCAATCCCTTTAAGCTAAGTAAAGCTTCACATTCTTGCCACGATATTTCTTCCTTTCTCGTCCATCTCACTTCCATGTCAGTTTCCTCCAAGGATATGTTTTACATCGCAATCGATTTGCATTTCCTGGATCAGGAAAAGGCTTGGTAACTCCAGAATTCATTAATATAACATCCTGACAACGGTTGGTAGAAGCGTACTCCCAACCACCTCATCATTTCTTATAACTTTCCCCACACTAATATTAAAGGTCTTGTGGTATGCCCCGACATGTTATTTCTACTTTAATAATTACTCGGCATAACGCTCTGGCTGCACAATTACAACATTTGGTTTTTGATCTCATATTGGTATAACGGTTCATAATTGTACCTCCCGTTCACCTTAGAGTAATCACTTTGAAAGGAATGGTTTCAAAATAACAAGGTCCAAAAGATAATTTCAATAAGAATTCCACATTGGATGTTCCAAGAATGTTGATGGTTCCAAATACTAGGAGTCTCGATTTTTGGAGATGTAAGGATGGACAGAAAGAATACAACAAGGTTTATTCCTTCCCGTCCTGATAATTCTGTAATATGATACCATAGAGAATGTTGCACAAGGCAATGATTGTTGGATACAAAAGTCATAAAGACGGTCTTTATACAATTCTTACATCGGGTGGATACTTTTCCTCCTGTATAATAAGAGGAAATTGAAAGGCATATGACATAGCCTATTTGTATTTCGAGGATTCAACTCAACTCAAACAAGAATGTAATAGTAAATAGTATATGTACTGTCACAGGGATCTTAAATGTATAAGTGTCAAGAGAAAGAAGACAAAGTCAATCTACCGTTTTGAGGTATACTACACTTGAAGAAGTTCATTGAGTTGATCAAGCATCAGTGGAGTAATCAAGACAGTGGATTCTATTTATAGTGACAAGAGGTTCCTACAGTGGCAGAATACAGATTATAAAGGTTTGAAAAAGAGTGAAGAAAAGGAAGACATGAACCACAACTTTAAAGTCAATATATGAAGAACAGTCATTGCGGTTAGTCACTCGTGAACCAGACAGTACATCGAGTGTCAACATTAAACAGTGGTTGTTTATCATTAACTTCAATGGTTCAAGCTATCAAGACTGGTATATGGTAGAAATCATTGTGCAAGCAACATAGGTGCTAAATTAATTAACCACAATGGTTTTGCAATCAAGACTTGCTAAGGAATAATCTTTGTGGAGGATCAAATTTATCAAGACATAGAAGACCACAAGGGTTATGCTATCAAGGAGGTATATTAATTTTATCTTAATTAATTAAGCCATTTGAATTATTTATTTGATAAATTAATTCTATCCGAATTAATTTATTCAATAAATTATTTAAAAGATTAATTAAGTTAGAATTAATATAATTATCAAGCAAGGAGGTATATTAATTTTCACTTAATTAATTAAGTCATTTGATTTATTTATTTGATAAATTAATTCTATTCGAATTAATTTATTCAATAAATTAATTAAAAGATTAATTAAGTTGGAATTAATATAATTATAAAAAGACTTCATATTAATTAAATTAAATTAGTTGGCTAATTTATTTTATAAATTAATTCAATCAGAATTAATTTATTCTTTAAATTAATCAATTAATTAATTAAATCAGAATTAATATAAGTGTTTAAAGACTTAAAACAATTCTGCTCAGTGAATATGACCTAATCAGTTAAGTCATACCGAGCATTGTTGAGTTAAGTCATACCGACCATTCAAGATTATGTCTTACCGACCTGATTAAGTCTTACCGACTTCTTGCCAGCTGTTGTAAGTCTTACCGACTTCTTGCCAGCTGTTTTAAGTCGTACCTAACTTCTGTTAAGTCATACCGACACATTTTATGTCTTAATGGAGGTTTGTGTAAGTCTTAATGAAGAAAATTATGTCTTGGAGCTAGTTTAAGTCATGCTGACAGCTGATTTATTATGTCTTAAAGCAGTTTAAGTCATACCAGATCAGTACAAGACATAAATGGCTATAAATACAACAGCAGGCACAGCAGAACAGCACTGGAAATTCTTCACTTCTCCAGCAGAACACAGCAGAGAGAGACCAAGAGAAAATGGTTCCTTGAACATCAAATAAATTCTTGTAAATTATTTCTAGCTTGTATTGACAAATCTAAACCACTAGAAATTGTTTACTTGCACTTGTGGAACTATCTAGCGGATTAAGTTCCCTAGAATCTCTCGATCTTTTTATTACAAATATAGAAAAGTTCATGTCGAATTTTCTATAGAATTTGTAATAATAAATTTCGATCTTTTTATTTACAAATATAGAAAAATTCATGTCGAATTTTCTATAGAATTTGTAATAATTAGTTTGGTCATCAAACCTTGTAATTTGTACCCGTGTATTTAGACACACCCCATCAAGTTAATATAAATTTTATATTCAACTTGAAATATCGGTATTCATTTTATTCCGCATCAATTTGTTCTTGATTTAATATTTTAATATTTTTAAGAAAAGAACAAATTCGATAAAACGGTATAGTTTGTATTCAACCCCCCCTTCTACAAACTATTTTGGACCTAACAATTGGCATCAGAGCCTTTTGATTGACGCACAAATCAAGATCCTTATTTTTGTGGTCCTCCAATTGGATTTCGAGTTTGTTGACCCATACAGAAATTAAATCCGGTATTAGACCAAAAAGTCAACTCCTCTATTTTCGATTTTTTTAACCTTCAAAAAATTCAATACTTGAGATTTTTGAACTTTAAATAATTCGAACTTATTTTGGATTCTTTAACTTTCAAAATTTTCAATTTAGAGATTTTTGAATTTTAAATAATCTAAATTTATTTTTGGATTCTTTAACCTTTAAAAATTCTCAGTTTATGATATTTTTTATTTTTAAACAATATGAGTTTATTTTCAGTTGTTAATTAAATTGAATTTATTCTCAAATGGTTTAATCTTCAAAAATTTTCATTTTATGATATTTTTTATTGTTAAGTAATCTTAACTTATATTCGAATTTTTTAATTCTTGAAATGATTAATTCTTGGAAATTTTGATTTTTAAACAACTTGAGTTTATTTTCAAATTGTTTAATTTTCAAAATTTTTAATTCTTGATAATTTCGAATTTTAATTAACTTGAATTTATTTTCGGATTCTTTAACTCAAAAAAATTATCATTTCTTGAGATTTTTTTATTCTTAATTAATTTGACTGTAATTTCGAATTTTAATTAATTTGAACTTACTTTCAGATTTTTTATTTCTCAAAAATTTTCAAGTCCTTGAAGTTTTTGAATTTTAAATATTTTGAATTTATTCTAAGCCAATAGTTCTAAGAAGGTTGTTAGTTGAAGATTCCTCCGAATTGTCAAAGATGATTTGAATCTTTTGAAGAAAATGCATTTTTCAGCGAAATTAATTTCTACCTACTGAAGAAAAATTTGTGGAAGCTCCTCAAATTTATATCCACAGAATTCACTGGTTATTCAGAAGAAGGAATGGAAGCGGTTAAGTGGATAGAATTTTTCTCGAAGATTTGAATTAAGTCTATTGATTCTGTGATATACAAACACTAAGTGGATTGCTCCAATATAAAATCTACTACACTTAGTGGATTGTACCAAGAAATATTTTTCAAGGAATCAATAGAGATTTTAGAAAGTGGAATCAAGGAGGTTTGAGAATGAACTAGACAATTAGACATCTCAGTCAAGAATTAATGATGGAACCTCAGAACATACAGGAAGAGTTACTAATTCAGAAATAGTATAAATGTTTACCCAGGAATCAGACCTATCTATTCCGAAGCAGAAACTCTTCAGGATATAGTTCAACTCAAGAGGTGGTTACAAGACTGAGATGGTGGAAAGAACAAGACATGATAGTTGCAGCTATGGAAAGTTATATGTGATAAGTAACTATCAAGGTGTACAACATGGTACAGAATTTTGACAGACAAGGATGAATAGGGATTCATTAAATGAGATGAAACAGAAGCATCGGTGCAGAACTTATCTTGCTGAAGGAAAGAGTTGGGATGGATCAGATGATGATGAGAAAAGCATAATTAATATCTTGCCTTAATAGCAATCTCTGAAGATGATTCACCTCACATGTCTCAGGTATCAATTCTTCGAACTAGTGTAATATGTAATTCTCAGGAATTCAAAGCATGTTAAGATCTTAGTTTTTTTTTTAATTATTAAATCCTTGGTTAGAAGATCTTAATATGTGTATGAATATTTGCAGAATTTAATTAATTGCAATAGTGAGTTAGAGCTGTTCCTTAGACAATATCTTTTAATTCTTAATTGTTATATGTTAAGCATATAAGACCTCTGCTTAAGCTAGTTTCAGGATCCCCATTAGAACAAGATTTGCTTATTCATTCTGAATTGTTTGTTAAGGTTCAAAAAGTTTAAAAGATGGAATAATTACCTAGGGTGTCAGTAGAACATCAAGTCATTTGTAAAACTGACTTAGGTAATAGAGATTATATAATATAATATAACAATAGGAATGGATAGGATAGAATTAGTGATTAATTGTTAATTCTTCTATTCCATGCATGTTTAGAAAATTACTGAATATCTGTAAATCTACTTTCTACCTGTTACACAAGTGTACATAGGTTAAAGTAGATAGTACTGAATTTTCTAAAATGCATAACATGCCTAATTTGCATAATTCTTATCTGCAATGTTTTAATGCTGAATGTATGCAATGTATTCTTATTATCATGTCTGCTTATTTCAAATTTCATAAATGCATTTCCTAGTATTTGCATTGATCATAGAAAAAGCATGTTTAAGAATAACAATAAGGTACAGACTGCTAGTCCTCCTTATTTTAGGAAGGAACCATTATTCTCCTTGTTCAGTGAATATTTTGTCAATGACATTAAAAAGGAGAAATGGTCAGTCAAAGATAAGAATGAGCATGTTAAGGTTAAAACTGTTGTTAACTCTAATAAAAGAGAAATCTCTAATCCATCTGGACCCAATTAAACAATTTGGGTACCAAGAACTTTTTATCAATTTGTGAATGTAGGGCTAAACAGGTTAATCGATTATGCATTGTTAATGATTTATTCAAAGCATATCATCGAAGAAAGAACCCTGCTATCAAATGTGAATGTGAAGACAGGCCAAGTGGTTATCCCTTGGAGACAACAGCAAGGGTATGACCTAGGGTCAAGGCTATTCAATAGCTAAGGAATGTTGTCAGTAATAAAGCATCTTTTACAAGATGAAGAGCCTACTGTTCGAGGATTAAGGAAAGAGAACTTATTTGTAGCTGACATGGAATCTCAGTCAAAGGTGAAGTCAACAAGGTCAAATCTAAAGCTTCATCAGACAAGAGTTCAGCTATGACATAAGGAGCTCTTTCACCTGAATGTCAAATCAAGAGATTCTTTACTGAAAATCGAATCAGCAAAGGAGACTGCCTCATCTAAAATTAAAGTAAAATAAAATTATGAGGCATGTCATAAAGGGAAGTCAAAGAAGCATCACACAGAAGTTCTACATCAAAGTAAAATACATTTTAGTGGTGATGACTGATGACTTCTCTCAACAAACAAGTTGTTGTTCAGACAATCTGAAGACAAGACACCACTGATGGTGATTGATCACATCTTAAACCCTAATCAGTAAGAATTTTAGGAAGACCCCATAAGTATGAAGGAAATTGTTTTGCAATTTTAAATGGAAGTGAGCATCCTAGCAATCAGCTAATGCTCAAGAGGATAATTTTCTTGGTTACTTGGTGGAGTCAACAGCCTACAGGGTGATTGTTATTAATCAACAGAAGGTGATTGAAAGTCTTAGTGATGTTCAACAACTTCTAGCTCCCAGCTGTCAATGGTAATGATGATTCAGATCCAAGCAATGTCAACATTGAGAATCTTCATGTAAACCCAGCAACAGCTTAGGGGGAGCAAAAGAAGGATCAACTGGTCAACTCAACACCACATTGAAAGTCAAAGGACACTATGAGAACATGTCTGGCAAGATAAAGAATGTTGACTCAATTAATTCTTTGTCCTAGTTCTTAGTGTTTCTAATGGTGGAAGTAAAAAGACTAACAGAGCTTCAAGTACTAATGATTATTTCTTTAGTTTTCTTTTAGAAGAAACTAAGAAAGCTTCAAAAGCTCTAGAAGATCCAGATTGAGTGATTGCAATCCAAGGTGATCTCAATCAGTATAAAAGGCAGATTGAAGGGAAGCTGGTATCTAGACCAAACAACAAGGCTGTATTTGGTACAAGGATAACCAGAAGTCTACCTGGATGATGTCAAGGCATTGTTATGAGGGACAAAGCCAAACTGGATGCTAGGTTACAATTTGATCAAACAGTATATTTGACAAGAAGCACCAGTGACAAGACTTGAGGATATCAGGCACCTGCTGCACATTCAAGATTATAATGGACATCTAGACCTACTGAATCTGGATGCTAAAGGAATGTGAACAAGTGCACTCCTGGTTGGTGAGATAATTGAAGATCTCTACAGGTTAGTATAAACTGGTATCATCACTCAAGCAAGCATGGAAGACATGGTATGACACCCTAACTATAATTTAATATTCGGTATCAATCTTTAACAGTTGGTATCTTTTAATAATTGGTGTCATATTCATAGAACTCTATACATCTTTAGGTACAAACATAAATGATATATATGTGCAATGATATCTTGATTTTATTATATGTTGATCTACTAGCTATAAATTGGTATCAAGATATTTGCTGTTTTGATGTTGGTAAAGTTGCAATTCTTTTGAATTACTTCATGCCAACACACCACTATAGCTGGCTTTTGACCTATTAGTTTGGACCTAACAAGTTGGTAATCAAAAATCTTAAGATGGACCCGGATCTGAGGAAATGGTACCCTAGAGATATTTGACCCAATAAGTTCAGGATCTACTAATTAGGGCCTAATCGGGCTATAGAGTAATCATCAGCTTATTATCTTATTCAATTGCTAATTGATCACTTACACACATATTTTATTCTCAATTATGCAAATGTGCAAGGCCCCAAGTGGATTCTTGAGAATCTATTCTTGTAGTTATTACAATTGATTTTCAGATGTCTTAAGTTGGACCCATCTCCGGAGATGGTACCCTAGAGACATCAGTTCTGACATGTTTTGCTGCATAGAGACAGATCAAATGAGTTGTACAATAGCAGGAGAAAACAAGGAATCAAATTCATCTCCAACAACTCTGTGGAACACTCAAGGACTAAGCAACTTGCATAAGGTATCAATTCTTTCGAGAGCATGTCTTTAGTCAAGAATAACTTGCAGATACGTTTACTAAATCACTTGATGAAATTAAATTTTCAAGATTGGTTTATAAACTTGGGATTTTATTAATGTTATATAATTTGTATATCCCATCTGTTAAGTATTTCTTAAGTAAGCTCACAAGTATTCAATTGTCTGTATTGAAAGGACTTGTGATTTTACTATAAGTGATTCTTAAATGAGTTTACAAGTATTCAATTGTAGTATTGAAAGGACTTGTAAATTCATTGTAAGAAATTCATAAATGAGTTCATAAGTATTCAGTTGTCCGTATTGAAAGGACTTGTGAACTTATTTACATCCAGACCTCACGCTGAGAATTATCTGTTGAATGATTGCCATGTGTATAATTGCAATATATTTTAGTGGTGATTATTTCAGGATAATAAAATACTTAAATGCTAAAATCTAACTCATAGAGATTTAGTATTTAATTATTTAATTATTTGTTTTGATTTATGTGGGTTACGATCTTGAAGCAATTCAATTTAGTATTCGCTCTATACCTCATATTTATCAAAATAAATAAACAACATAACTAATTTGGACCTAATCTGTATTGGTCTTCAATTGGTTGTGAGATGTTAATTCTAGTGAACTTTAATATCCCATTTTTAGGAATTCACTATAATTAATATCATGGTTCTAACAATTGGTTGTATTAAAGTTTTGACTTATATCAGTTAATGATATTTAGTTAGAATTCTATTTACTAACTAATTGTAAGATTTATTGGTATGTGTGAAATTACTT
Source organism: Saposhnikovia divaricata (assembly GCA_036435485.1). Taxonomy (NCBI): domain Eukaryota; kingdom Viridiplantae; phylum Streptophyta; class Magnoliopsida; order Apiales; family Apiaceae; genus Saposhnikovia; species Saposhnikovia divaricata. The sequence continues at coordinate 517,475 of JAZHRN010000145.1, read as the reverse complement.
AGAACTCCTCTAAGTAATCATTGTTATATCTTTTACAATTCACTCATATTATTATACATGGTATGAAAATTATCTAAGTAGAACTATGGATATTGTAATATCTAAAGTGATCATTGTTCAGTTACTTGGAATAATTTTTATGCTTATTTGCAAGCTTCTAATCACTTTGATAATAAATGTTATATACTATGGATCAAGGTGTATAGGACTTAGTATATCATTTCTAAGATTGCAGACAAGACAGCTTTGGTAATCGAGTCTTATTTATAGAACCAAGGTTGTCTACTAGTAAACAGTTGTTAGGAGTTAACAATTGTTATTATCGAGGAGTTGCCTTGAAGTCATAAGTTTGAAATGTTATATCTTAAGAGCTTGTGTATTTCTTGTCAACTAGTTCCTCGTACTTATGAATATCAGTAAATGATGTTCTTAAGTAGTTAGATTGTAATATTCATTCTGTCAATTGGTACTCAATGTAACAATTCAATCTTCACTAAATTGAATTTATCTTACAATAGATTGAATTTATCAAACAATTGGTATCATTGAATATTTAGTATTTAGCAGTGATTATTTGTATCCTAGTAAATTATGACGTGAAGCAATTCAATGGTTTATTTGCTCATAATTTAATTTTGGTAAAGTAATCATAAACACAATTATTTGCATTTTAAAGTATTTGATAAATACTAGCAGTTGGTATCAAATAGTAAAATATTTGTTTACTGACAATTGCTAGTTGTTCTGATACTTTATTGCAAACTAATTGTGATGTATATATTATCTCTGATGATATTACTTAGGATTTATTCTGAGTAAATGTGTATTATCTATAAATCATTAGGGTTAGTATAAATTAAGGTGTTCAACTTTCTAAGTAAGTGAGACTTAAAATTACATTCGGTCTCCTATCACATTTTCAAGTGGTGAGATTTTTCAAAATTAAATTCTCTAATTCTGGTTATACACCACTTTATACATATGATAGTTCTTAGAATATTTTACATCCATCAGTCAATTACTTAGTTTATGTTGTGCTAAGTAATGAAGTGCCAAAGGAGAGACATTGGTTATCTGTACTTATGTACTTGGTAATCTTTGTTACCTAAACGACATCAAGTGCTTGTATGAGTCTTTTCACTAACTTTGTGTTAAAGTTCTCTATACATAATAAGCACTTAAAGAAAATCTTTCTTTCTAAATTACTGCGAAGTCAAGAGTTTGTGTCTTTTAAAATTAAAACGACCAAGTTTTCATTAAAAGACATGATAATACATTGTTTTATGCATAAATACAGACTCTTGCACATTAACAGTTTTTAAAAGAAAAACTCAATTTTTTTTACAGTTGTGATTGCTTATATTGTAAAACTTTTTGAAGTCACAATTGTACATCATTTCACTCACAAGATATAATGCATATGTTTTCACATAATGTTATGGTATGATGTAAATTCATTCTATCTCTATATTGCTCTATTGCTATGTGACGCAGGTTCAACTCCTAGTGGAAGTTCTCTCACATGAAAGTCATGAGGTTGTAAACCCAACAACTTCTATCCCAGACTATAAATCAAAATCTAAACACATCCTAACTTACCCCTGAAATGGAAGTAACTTATTTGACTAGAGGTCATTAAGGAAGTAACTGCACTTGATGCAGCAAATAAGGATGTGAGGGATAGTAAACCCACAGCTCTACCTCTCAAGGAGAATAGATGTATATAACTTGAGGTATCTGTAAGCTCGCCTGCATTCTCCCAAAAGGATGCAGAGCTGAAAATGGCACTAAAACAGTCTCTAGATTCATTATCTTAAAATGATGAGTTTATTGAAATTCGCCTGTCAGCCAGGGCATCTGTTGGTAAGTCACTACCTCATACACAATACTAAAATACTTCCTATGCACAAAGTGAGATTGCACACACTAAGGATGAATTGACGGAAACAACTCATACTCCGACCATTTTACGGTTAGGATTATAAGTTGAAGGTTCCTCAAAGAACCAAGAGTCTTCACAGACCTCGAGAGAAGGTATTGATCTCAATGCAAAATTCAACAAGATCATTATCTAACTCCCCAGAGGGAACATCTCTGGATCCTACGGGTATCGGGTCCGACATAGGTGCGGATCGACAACTTGTAAACTATGATTCAGATTTACCTGATGAGTTTAACAAGGTAATGTCTTCACAGACATTTGAAGGGAACTTTGATCTAAATGCTAAATTTTATAGATTATTGTTTACCTTCTCAGAATTCAAATCTGAAACCCATAAAAAGGGAAAATTTTATAAACTTGTAGATTATGACTCAGATTCGTCTGACGAATCTAACGAGGATCGGGGATTTGCGAAACCCCATTGCACCACCAGTGACCTCTCTAGAAGGGGCTATGGTGAATTTTCCTTGCAGGTACACATGGATGTTGGAGCTATGAGAGATAAGAGTGATACACTAGTGAGCATGAGTGTAAACACTTGAGAGTTGAGAGATGAGATCACTCATTTTAAGTGATATGAGTGGAGAGATGAGCTAAACACTTGTGAGGTACACGAAACAGAATCACACACTCACAGTGAGGAAGAAAGATAAACACCAAATCTCATTCCCTATTCCCAAACAAAGTTTACTTACAAGATTTGGGAGATACAAGGAAATTGTCGAAAGATTTGGTTGTCAGGATGATCAATAGTGAGGCCATTCTATCATATCTAAAGGGCAAAGTTGATCAGCCTACATACTTAAATTCTGGAAGTCTTCATGAAAATCCTTCAACACAAGCAAAGCTTCTTTTCTTTATTCCAGCAGACAATGTTATATGCATGAAGAATCTGTTGTACTAAAGGTAAGAGGTGAGTTATAATTGAAAATTTAGTATCATCTAATTTAATTGGATGTTTGCTATAATTGAATGCTTGGAGGATTACTCAACTAAGGGGGAGAGATATATTGAAGAAGATATACTCAAAGATTGCCTTAGTAAAAGATACTCAACTAAGGGGGAGAGTATAAGCTTACCTTAGTGAGGGGGAGATTTTATATCTAAGGGGGAGAGATATGAAAAAGGATATACCTTAGAAAGGGGGAGTATTCACCGTTTTAAGGATGAGTCATATCACCTTAGGTAGGGAGACATAAGGAAGGAGAGAAGTATGAAACGACAAAGCAGAATTCTTCAGTATGTGGTTGTCAAGTCATATTTTTACCACTGAAGGAATTCTAGTATCTGCTGATAATGTTCAATTCAAGATATAAAGTGTTATCAGGCAGATAGGTCAAGAAATGAAGATGAGTTACTTAATTCATTGTCAGAGGAACAATCATCTATCATTTCATCTACTGAGATTCTGGAATTGTAATATCTAAACCAGAAATTTTTTTATGTATTATTTACTATAGCTCTTTAAAGCTTTATCTTCTTCTTGTTTGTAGTTGAGTTATCTTCTAGGAATTTGTATGTTAATGTTTAACAAACAAATAGGGGGAGATTGAAAGGCATATGACATAGCCTATTTGTATTTCGAGGATTCAACTCAACTCAAACAAGAATGTAATAGTAAATAGTATATGTACTGTCACAGGGATCTTAAATGTATAAGTGTCAAGAGAAAGAAGACAAAGTCAATCTACCGTTTTGAGGTATACTACACTTGAAGAAGTTCATTGAGTTGATCAAGCATCAGTGGAGTAATCAAGACAGTGGATTCTATTTATAGTGACAAGAGGTTCCTACAGTGGCAGAATACAGATTATAAAGGTTTGAAAAAGAGTGAAGAAAAGGAAGACATGAACCACAACTTTAAAGTCAATATATGAAGAAGAGTCATTGCGGTTAGTCACTCATGAACCAGACAGTACATCGAGTGTCAACATTAAACAGTGGTTGTTTATCATTAACTTCAGTGGTTCAAGTTATCAAGACTGGTATATGGTAGAAATCATTGTGCAAGCAACATAGGTGCTAAATTAATTAACCACAATGGTTTTGCAATCAAGACTTGCTAAGGAATAATCTTTGTGGAGGATCAAATTTATCAAGACATAGAAGACCACAAGGGTTATGCTATCAAGGAGGTATATTAATTTTATCTTAATTAATTAAGCCATTTGAATTATTTATTTGATAAATTAATTCTATCCGAATTAATTTATTCAATAAATTATTTAAAAGATTAATTAAGTTAGAATTAATATAATTATCAAGCAAGGAGGTATATTAATTTTCACTTAATTAATTAAGTCATTTGATTTATTTATTTGATAAATTAATTCTATTCGAATTAATTTATTCAATAAATTAATTAAAAAATTAATTAAGTTGGAATTAATATAATTATAAAAAGACTTCATATTAATTAAATTAAATTAGTTGGCTAATTTATTTTATAAATTAATTCAATCAGAATTAATTTATTCTTTAAATTAATCAATTAATTAATTAAATCAGAATTAATATAAGTGTTTAAAGACTTAAAACAATTCTGCTCAGTGAATATGACCTAATCAGTTAAGTCATACCGAGCATTGTTGAGTTAAGTCATACCGACCATTCAAGATTATGTCTTACCGACCTGATTAAGTCTTACCGACTTCTTGCTAGCTGTTGTAAGTCTTACCGACTTCTTGCCAGCTGTTTTAAGTCGTACCTAACTTCTGTTAAGTCATACCGACACATTTTATGTCTTAATGGAGGTTTGTGTAAGTCTTAATGAAGAAAATTATGTCTTGGAGCTAGTTTAAGTCATGCTGACAGCTGATTTATTATGTCTTAAAGCAGTTTAAGTCATACCAGATCAGTACAAGACATAAATGGCTATAAATACAACAGCAGGCACAGCAGAACAGCACTGGAAATTCTTCACTTCTCCAGCAGAACACAGCAGAGAGAGACCAAGAGAAAATGGTTCCTTGAACATCAAATAAATTCTTGTAAATTATTTCTAGCTTGTATTGACAAATCTAAACCACTAGAAATTGTTTACTTGCACTTGTGGAACTATCTAGCGGATTAAGTTCCCTAGAATCTCTCGATCTTTTTATTACAAATATAGAAAAGTTCATGTCGAAATTTCTATAGAATTTGTAATAATAAATTTCGATCTTTTTATTTACAAATATAGAAAAATTCATGTCGAATTTTTTATAGAATTTGTAATAATTAGTTTGGTCATCAAACCTTGTAATTTGTACCCGTGTATTTAGACACACCCCATCAAGTTAATATAAATTTTATATTCAACTTGAAATATCGGTATTCGTTTTATTTCGCATCAATTTGTTCTTGATTTAATATTTTAATATTTTTAAGAAAAGAACAAATTCGATAAAACGGTATAGTTTGTATTCAACCCCCCCTTCTACAAACTATTTTGGACCTAACAGAAATCTAAAGTCGCATTGATGAAGGTCAGCCAATAGAAAGCAATTCTACTCCATGACAATTAAAGAATGAAGTAGTTTATCATTCAAGTAATCAGTGGTTTCAAATGAATTCTCATTGTGTGAATGAAAGAATAAAATATTCAAGTGATATAGAGTCTGATACGAAGATGGGTAGAATTCGAGTTGAGTGGGCGACCTCATTAGGTCTCAATCAAGTTATTCGTCAAAACTTTCGTCATCATACTTTACCACATGCAAAATGCATTGCAGAATGAATTAAATTGGGAGTTGGACCAGTGAAACAATAACTAGTCCTTTTCAAGAAACACTAGCAACTAGCTAGACAAAATTTGCTAGTCCATCTGTTTGAGACATCACCACCAGCTAGGACAATTAGCTAGGTGTTATTCACAACATTTACAATTTTGAGTAGTTAGAATAATCAACTAGTCATTCATATTGACATAACGACTAGCCAGTTTCACTTGGATAGAACAGAATTTCAACACCGTAGCCACTGAAGAAACTTTAGGCTTCTCGGACAACGAATGAAAATAAGAAGTTATTAAGTTTGAAAAAGAAAACTATAAAATCTGTAGAGAATGTTCTAGGTATCGGAACAATCGATAACCTCTCATCAAATATTACTTATCAGTGAAACGGTCCACCCAAGGGTGCCTCTGTACACATGATTTATCAGATCCGACAATAGAATTAAATTCGGAATACCACTATCAAAATGATATCCTTACTATGATTTCAATGTACGATGTACAATCTCATCTTGAATAGAAGAAAAGAATTCATGAGGGACGTCTGGACATTAGATCATCCATGTCCTCAGTAATTTGTTGAATATTTATGTGCTCAACTGAAGAGTGCAAGTATGAAAGAAGCAATCAAATATCGATATTCGTTAAGTAGTATTCGTCGATTAATTAAGGAAATATTTGTTGAACATTCCTTGGATAATTGAAAGAAAGTGTAAATAGTCCTGAGCAGAAATAATTATAAACTTCAAATAGAATGCTCGGGGATCAATTAAGATACTTTGGATGAGTCCCGGTTTCGAGAAAGTATATCACTGGTTGTTATTCCACAAGTTTGAAGTAGAAAGCTAGGAGGGTTACCTGATATAAACTAATCGAGGTAACATGGTTAGTGAACAGTTTAAAATGAAGTAGTGCACCAGCCGGTAGTTACCAAAATAAGTTAATAATCATTCGTGCATCTCATTATCACCACTATGAGGGTAACTCCATCTCTTCGTCTTCGTAATACAAGACACCAACTAGTGCGTCTCTCAATCATCATCTTAAACTCATTTATCGAGTTAGGGTTTCACAAATATATCTGTTATTTCCGTGCTTTATCTTGAAGACCAAGCTTCATATCATTCCGGGGACACCTGCTAAGTCCATAGGGTCCTACTTCATGCCCTCCGACATGAATCACAAGTGGCCAGTTCCCCCTGGGAACAGATCAAAGAGATCTCTCAGGGATCTCAGTGCAGTCCATAGGTTCAGTGGCGGGTGTGTGTATGTGAACATATACCAAAAATATTGAGGTCTACAATACATATATACGTAGTCCCTGATAACATCTCTATCAAAGGATCCCACTCTAGACCCGCTGGTCTTTTCTTTTGGTAGACTCTGAGATCACTGTATCGCTCGTTGCAACCATATTCAACTTCTCTTGAGTCCCTTTGTTAATCCTACTTGTTTGTTCTCTAAGTTGAACTACCATGTTCTAGCGTCCGAATCATGCGTGGAATTATCTAGCACGCTCGTCTTATGATAACATTCTCGTATAACACATGTAAAATTCGCCATCAAGGGTAATGGAATCCACAACAACATAGTGACCAACCTTCAGGTAAACCCGTTACTTATCGAAAATCGGATCTTATAGCCAAAGTAAAAGACTTTCATTAATCCAAGTACTAAGTACCCTTAATTATGTAGGGAAGTCCAAACTTCTTGATTCTTAAAATTCCGCCTCCTAAACTGTGGAGGAATATGGGCCACAAAATTTATGCCAGCCTAGTCATCCGATCATATTGGCAATATCGCCTCTACCTCAGCTGCTCTCGAGATTTCGCTCTGCTTCCTATATCATTACCTATGATAGGTCATGTACGACTCTCAAACCTCTATTCACCATTCTGAAGGTCTCTAGGGATTCTATCGACCCTAGTATAATACCTTCAGTAACACTCCAGTCCATTCTACTTACCGGTACCTCTTCCGGTAGTCCAATCATAAGTTTACTACGATCTCTTATGTCATTCTCCTACTTAGACTCAACTCTCAACACTCTCGTTTCTGAGTACTGTAACTTATCGCTCTGATACCATTTCTGTGACGCCCCCAAATCTGAGGTCAAAGATTCAGGTCGTCACATCATCATCCAACCATATCATACCTGTATTAACTTTACAACTCAACAATACATACGTCCAGACCTCAATCTTATGCATAAACAAGTTAGAGCCTCAAAAACGATAATCAAAAGTAACACTAAATATTACAATTCATCTGTACAATCCAGAGTCTTACGCACTTCCACTTATACAACTATACTTGAAGACAAGTCTTAGTATTACAGTTGAAAACCTATCAGACTTACTCTATTGTATTTATCAGGAACTAAATCATCTCCGGGGTAATTCTTCTACTCCTCTTCTGCTGGTGCGGAGTTAATCGGCCAAATTCTTCTCTTGCTGAAAAGTTTTTATAAAGCAAGAATGAGCTACATAATGCTCAGCAAGTTCACCATTTTGTAAAATAATAATGTGGTTTATTTCGAAAACATTCCCAACTATATGGGTATATATCTCAAATTTCAAAACATAATTGGACAATGTATATGTCCGAGTTTGAATAAAACATCTATACTCACTAAGGAGCTTTAAGAATAACATATGAACCCTTTATAAGGTTCCCATTTCAATATATCTCATGTTTGAAAATATATACATATGAGTATATCATTTTCGGAAAAACACTCTACGATTAACATACTGTACAGGGAATACATCATTGCAAACCTCTTTCCTTCCATTAACTTAGAAGGTTTCCCATACAAAAACATTTCATCCTTTGAAATAATTGCAAGAGTGCACTAACACGTGCCAATCTTTATAGAAAATCTTGCAGTTCTAGATACTGCACGATGTCAATATTTTTCTTATCAAAAACCACACTATCGGCAACTTGGCACTTAGGCCCAAGAAGCAGTGTTTGAGTATTTTTCCAAAGTGGAGGATGGGACTCGAAGAAAACATAAAAACCTGACAAGGATTGACGATGATCAGTCGCCACATCCAGTCCAATAATCTGCGGGTCTTCTCTACCGGTAGAAGGATAGAAACTACATCCGTAACTATCCCCGGGTGAAAACTACATCCGTAATCACCCTCGATGAAAACTACATCCGTAATCATCCTTCGGCAACAACTGGGCCGGAATAATAATTGATGGACCGCCTGGCTCACGACCGCTTACACATCCCGGGAATCGTTCGTCAACCGTTCCCACACCTGCCAGAGTCCCTTTTTCTTTTTCTTTTAAAACTTGATTTTGATTGAAAACTGAGTAATTGAGGTCCGACATCAGTCGACCGATGATTCTTGAAATCATGCAAGAAGCAAACCTGACCGGGGCTTTTCGAAAATGTTTTGAGTTCGAGAGAGTTCGAGTTTGAAAGTGCTAAAGGTATCTTGGATTAGCTTTAACTTTAAAATAATGAACAATAATTAATAAATGATATTTTAAAATTTAATATTAATAATTAATAAAATAATTATTTAATTAAATAAGCTTTTAATCCAAGATAGGTATTTTAAGTATTTACGAAGATATAAAAATAATTACTTGAGTATACGATACTCCCCGAATGACCCTTCGGGTTTTCGCAATTTAATTACGATATAATAATATACCGCTCCCCGGTCAATAGTATATACGGACCGCTACGACCTCTATTGCTAGAGTCGTTGTCCGAAGAAAACATTTCATTCTAAGTTCAAGGGGTGCAAACATATATGTACTTATACATCTCAATTTCATCGATACTCCGATAAACATAAACATTTGATATGATTGAAAACTACAAACACAACAGTGAAAGTCCTTGTATATGTAAGTTTTGAAAAGTAAACTTGCCTTGGTGAGGTTGGGGTGGTCGAGCGTGCGGAGTGGAATGATCTATACATAAGCAATAACCGTTCGTTAGTACCTTAATCAATATCTCTTTAATTGCGGGGTTTTAGGGTGTACAAAATTAACTTAATGACTTCGTCTTATGACACTCTAGCCCCACTATAGGTTCATGTCATCACTCGATTACGCTCGTCACTTATTCGACTTAATTTGGTTACCATATCCGAATCATATCCATTACCCCTAAAATTACACTCCACTTACGACTTTTTCCATTGCGCGAATTTTACTCTAGCATTTTTATAAAATCGAAAAATACATATTTTAATCAAATTCTTTTTGGATAGCCTTCACCACTGCATTTTATAGCTTCTCAAATTTTTCCATGATCCTACATAAATTTTTAGGGGTTTAAACAAGGTTCACAAGGGGACCATTCAGTGCAGCCCGGAATCCAGAAACACATTTCACTTCTCAGGCCATAACTCAAAATCTATACATCACCTAGTCATGAACCTTATATTTCTGGAAACTACATTCAAATACCTTTCCAACAATATATATTAGGACCTCAGGGGACAAGATTTGGGGGTTCAAAATCCTCTTACAAGACAGTTCAAGTTCCTGGAAAAATCTCAGCATGCTTATATCACTAAACCAACCAAGAATCTTACATCCACATCACAACCAACATCTAAATCACCAAGATCATACTTTATAACATACATGGAGATACATACACTAACCACAAGCTTATAAATCACAACCACAACACTTAAACTCAAGATCTACATCATCCATAACTTATATGTCCAAGATTCACACTAACATCCATGGATCTAACATTAAACACCATAAATAATTCATGGCCAAGAGGGGTTAGAGTTTTATACCTTCTTGATGTTCTTACAATCTGAAACAAGCTTGGTTAACCTTGGGGAAGTGGGTTTCCTGACTGGAAAAACACGCCCCAAAGATCAGACAAAACGAAGCCCTTGCACTCGTTTCCTGGTCGAGGCTCCTGAATGAAAGTTGTAGAGCGTCTTAACAGCTTTCTAACCATATAAAGAACAAAAAATTTCATTGAGTAATGAAGGCTCTAGGCCCGTTTTACTGAGAGGTGTTCTGCTGGGCAGAATGGTTTTGTTCTTGGTTTTATGTTCTAATAATGCCATACACTTGATATATATCTATTTTTGGTTGGATGCATCTCATCCTTGCTAGGTGGCAACCTCTCATTGGCTCCTCTAGATTTCTTATCCACTTAAATTGCAACCAAGCCCTTTGCTAATTGCAACCAAGTCCTTGTCTCTTGTTTCTTGCACTTAAGTCCTTTTGTTTTGTTTTCTTTTCCACCGCCTTGATTTCCTTGTCGTTTCTTGAATAAAATAAATACGTTACAACTTATACGTTGCATATTATTGCTCTAATATAACACAATACCTCGAACGAATATTAATTCCAACATCCCTTGTTTATTTCTCTTTATCTCAGAAAACGTTCTCCCGATTTCTCAAGCATTCTCTTTTCTCAATTTTAGGAGTTTATTCTCAATCCCTTTTCCCTCTCATAATATATCCTTCCTTGGACTCTTAATATACCATATCCTTAATCCATGATTCGTTCGCTCAATCGCTTAATCTCATTGTAAAGTTTCAGCGGTTTCTAGAACGTTTGTTTCACTTCCTCAGTGGTTTTCGTTCCAAATTCTCAAATCACTTATAATAAAATTCCAAAATATTAACTCCTCAATTCCTCAAATTAAATATCTCATTTCTTGATATTACTGATATATAATTCACTGATCGGTCAAATATTACACGAAAATAGAATTTGGAATTTCTGAAATCCGATCGCATTTACATACACTTATTTACTCCGTAGATTACAAGTATAACTTCGGAATATCCACACTACGTCTCGTACATAGGTGGCATGAAAAATTTTCTTAATCCTTAAAATCACTATTCATCCACCAAATCACTATTCATTGATGCACTTCATCATAATAGGAAAAGTTTTAATTCTACCGAAATTTTGGGTTCTTACAGCTAACGATCAACTGTTCAATGGAAGATTTGGGTTGTGTTTTTGGGGGTGAGCTGAGCTCGAGGGTGTCTCCAATAATCTCAGGTGCCTTTAGAGAGAATTAGAGAGCTAAATTCGTCTTACCCTCAGGGTGCTACGTATCCTTTATATTGGAATCAAGCTCACGTAGTTCTAATGCTAAGCTGATTCTGCTTGACCAACTGTATTCGGTTGTCTAGTTCGTGTTGGACTCAGGTTCCTTTATAGTTTACCACGAACTGGTTGGTTAAGTGGAGTAGAACTCGAGTTCGTACCCTACTATAATTCTCATACCTATTAGAGGCATTCTAAGATCAACTGCGCCCTAGAAGTACACTCCAATAATAAGTCTATATCTGTTCTAGATGGAGTCTAGAACTTTCTGTCGGTTGCTCTAAGGAACCTGGTGCTCAGGAACCTATATCTCAGGAGCCTATTTCTCAGGAACCTCCTTATTTCGGGACCTGTTGATCAGGAACCTTTGTATATACATCTATACCTGCACAAATAACAAACTCATTAGGCTGGATAGCTTCTTGATGTCTTCACATGCTTCTGGCTGTCTCTATAGCTGTTCCTAGGCTGATTCGAACTCTTCTATGAGGAGGAACCTGGTCTGTTTGTGATCTGCTCAGCTTCCAATTCCTCAGGAACCACTTGATACTTGTGGTTTATTGACCATCTCTCGGTACGATACTCATTTCTTCATATCTGATCTTCATGGCTTGAACTGGATCTTGATTTCTAACTTGTATGGATTAGACCATATAGCTTAATGGGCCTAAATTCAGCCCATGATAATTTTGGGCATAACAACTACCCCCCGGTTCCTTGAAATCATGTAATGTGAAAGGAACCTATTCTACTCTCTGAGCTAAGGTCCAATGCTGAATCATTCTTCTCCAAATACCTTACTTCAATATTCTGCGTCCAAGCCTACATGAGCTAACTCTTCGTAGGAAATAGGACACAAAATATTTTCAGTTGGTATAGACTTTGTTAGCTTCCTTCCCAACCAGGAACCTGTTCTTCAACTATTCTTTTCTTCAAACTTTGGCTCTCAAAGTTACCTCAATATCTGTATTTAGCTTCCTGCGAAATCTGGCTTGCTACTGGACACCTTGTCACGTTTCTTCGAATTTGATAACTCTAAATTACTGGAGAGGATAATCTTTTTTTCGTAAATATCTTAAGGGATAATTCAAAATTTGAATTAATCTCATCAAATACCGAGACTATAGTTAATGTAGGTGTTTCCAAGGTTCACACGCCTCTTGTGCGTGTATCACTTCAATTGCTGCACCAGTTATTCACTGCCACGTGTACACAGTGGTCTCTCATTTACCTTGGTTATATAAACACGCGTATGGTTCCAGCCTCATTTTTTACCTTTACCAAATATTTACTAAAACCTTGGGAGAGAGAAGAAGAGGAAGTCCGACGGTCATCCATGTAACACCCTCACTTGCCAACAATAATATTATAAACTCTTATATTCAATTAAACATTAATATAGGGGAAATCTTAGAAATTTCGGCATGATGTAATCATAAATCGGACTAATCACCTGTTTAAGCAACTAAGTAGAACTAAAAACAGTCCACAAGCACCAGTCATACTAATCCATAAGAAAATAAAACCATTACAACCCAGACCGCACACAGGTCACTGTATGAAACAACTATCAATAGCTATTACAACCCAGAACTGAATTAAATAATATACAACCCATTAAATATGATAATCTGACTACAAATACAGATATAATATAAACCAAGGTATGTGCCACTACCCAACCAACAGCCTCGACCCTCTGACTGCCTCGGTGACTACCCCAACCCGACGGGCCACTTCTTCTAGACATCTCCTGGCTTAGCTGAGGAAACAGAATTAGCAAGCAAATGAGCCAAATGCTCAGCAAGTATATATAAATGAAATTAAAACATCAACAACTGATATGTCTGCAAGATTGTCTAGAATCAGCAATCAACAATATATATAAGCTCAACTGAAAATTTATCATTTGTCTGAATCATAAACTAGAAGAGGATTAGACTATCATGCATTTTTATAATAAAAACAATTATAAGGTTAGGCTGCTGATCAGTCACGCACTAACCCCGGACAAACGCACACAGCAATGTCCTTTAATGGATCCACGGCACACATTGGCCTTAATCATTTCTGACCACGAATCTGGTCCGACCCTTACGGTCCACATTTTAAAAAAACTAACAGTCCAATCCTAACTAACCATTAGGTGTCGGAACAATCGACTACCTCAACTGCCAAACACCCTGGACACTTTCGTTCCAGGTTAACATCTCAATTTCACCAAATAAAACAAGGTTGGGTAATCTCTGAATTAAATATCAACAAGTTCGATATGGCAAAAAGGGTATTGATTTAAGTCAGGTCACAAAAAGGATTAACAAAAACGATATAGTCAACCTGGGGTATAACAATTGAATATTCATAATTAATGGAAATTATTAGAGCAAGTATATCAAGGATAAATCAATTACATAAGAATCAAGTTATGATAATCATAATTCGCTGGAAATGTAAGTGAAGCGATTTACTTGAAAGAGAAGTGAAATAATACACTTACAAGGAAATGTGGATGTAAATCAATTCATTAATAGCATCAACAGCTCAGTGGAATCACTTTTTGGTACAACAATCAAGTATTCGAAAATTCGGGAAATTAACGGAACAATTATGGCAAGAGTAATCTGAATAAGCATATGAATCATGTTTTATAATCATACTCATTTAAAAGATAATTGAAGCAATTTACTTGCCTTAAATAGAAAATCACAGAATCCGAAGCGTCTTTACGTCCTCAGCTTTAGCCTTTCCTTTATCCACGGAATCTACACACACAATATAACACTATTTCAGAATCCTGTTTAATACCCGCTAATCAATATAAACATTCCACTTAGTCTACCCCAGCGAATAGTTCCCTAATTTATGTTTATTTAATCGTATAATATCAATACATAAGCCATAGACAAAAGTACTTAACCAAATAGTCACGTTAACACACACTACGTAGATTTTTAAAATATGAAGCCCGACTCACAATTCGCATAAATTATATAATTATACATACTCGTATCCAAGAAATGATGTTAATACATTTTAGGAAAATTTTGACGGCATCCCCTTTATACGGGGGACTGCCAGTCGGGATACAGCCGACACAACCAACACAAACCAATTGAATCCATAATTAATATTCAATCCCAATTCACATTCCAATTCGCTGATTTACAATCTGGTACAATTTAAATAAGTAATACTAATTTGATATTGGATTACAAGTTATTAAGTAAATATTAAAATTTAGATATTAAATATTTATTTTTGGCTCAGAAAATAATCATCATCGCCATTTTATACCCTCGACTCAAATAAAATCATCGTCGAGGGGGCAAAATCCCGAGGGTACCCAATTTAGGGTTTCCAACTCGGAATTCTACGCTTACTATTTATTCGAACAAAAATTGCAATACATTTGTAATTTCACGAAATCAGTCAACAATTTGAATTCCCAATTTTCAATTCCTGCCACAATTCATGACAACAACATACAGCCGAGTAAACAAGTACAGGGGAATAGTAAGTGAACCAATTCACCATTAACCTCAAGACCTGCGATTTTCCAGAATTAATCACAGGATATAGACCACCCATCAGCCATAGGAACACACACACACTCTGTTATCACTACACACACACACACGCAGCAACATATAACACCACATTGCAGTGACAGTAATTCGAATACAGGGGTTAGCACAATCCCATAGCAGAACCAAGCTCGAAACTGAGCTCGGAACAAAGAAACAAGCCTGAACATACTCAATGTTGCACACACACAACCTCCGTTTCACACACACACACTGCCATAACCACACACACACACGAACAGGGGAGGGAAGAGGGTTTAAGCCACCACCGAATCATCAATAACCACTAAATACCAGTATCAATGAGCACACCCAGCTGCTCATCTCTGTACGCGCAAACACACATAGACACACGGTAGAATTGATGAGAAACAAGTTTGATTTATAATAATACAGCACACACCAGTCGCAATCATCACTTACCAGCACGAGGGGGAAATGAAAATCGAAGGGGGAAGTCGAAATTGTGAGGGGAAGAGGAAGATGTTTTGGGATTGTTTCAGAGAAATGGAGAGGGTTCGAGAGATGCCGAGAGAAAATGAATGGTGAGTTCTGGAACTCAATTAGGGATTAGAATATAAAGATTTGGGGGAAAACTAAAACACAATATTTTTATTTATTGTAAATTCTTTTAAATAAAACTTATAAAAATCAAACTTGTAAAATCACGATTAAATACAAAATGAACAAAATATTAAATTTAAAAATTTAAAAATGAAGAATGTGAAATTACGATCACCCACATATTTTTAAAATATTTTTAGGATCAAAAACGAATTAAATACGGATTTTACAAGATTAAATCCGTAATATAAAACAGAATTCATAAAATCATTTTAAAATCGTTAAAAATCAAAACAATTCCATACAACATTTTTAAAACTCAAATAAACTAATAAAGTTAATAAAACAAAAGATTTCATAATTTTTACTAATTCCGATGATTTTATAAAATTCTCAGAAAGTAAATATAACGATATTAATTAGGAAATAAATCCCAAAAATACAATTAAAATAGTCGGGCTTACATAACACATATAAAATATCAATCTGACCTCCAAATTTTATTCAACAGACACATCACCTCCACATCAAATATATACGCCACATAATTCACATTTAATAATAAAATAAATAACTCTTAATAATTAAATATTCTGAAATTTCTAAGGCGTTATAACCTTCCCCCCTTAAAAGGATTCTGTCCCCAGAATCTCACCTAAGAGAATAATTGAGGATACTTCTCCAACATATCGCTTTCCAACTCCCATGTTGACTCTTCCACCTTGGGGTTTCTCCACAAAACTCTCACTATAGGAATTGTTTTATTCCTCAAAACCTTTTCTTTTCGATCCAGTATCTTGATAGGCTGCTCCACATAAGATAAATCTGGCTGAATCTCTATCGGCTCATATTCAATGACATGTTTAGAATCCAGATGGTACTTCTTAAGCATAGATACATGGAACACGTTATGGATATGTTGCATATGAGGCGGTAAAGCTAACTCGTAGGCGACCTTCCCGACTTTCTTCAATACCTCGAAAGGCCCCACAAATCTTGGACTTAATTTTCCTTTCTTGCCAAATCTTACTAACCCTTTCCATGGAGATACTTTCAACAGTACCTGTTCTCCTTCTTCGAACTCCATATTCTTTCTGGCCAAATCAGCATACTTTTTCTGTCGATTCTGAGCCGTCACTAACCGTTTCTGAATAAGTTGAACTACTTCCTTGGTTTGCTGAACTAACTCAGGTCCGAGTATCTTTCGCTCACCGACTTCTTCCCAGTATACTGGAGATCGACACTTTCGTCCATATAACGCTTCATATGGTGGCATACCGATACTAGCATGAAAGCTATTGTTGTATGAAAATTCCACTAACGGCAAGTGTTCATCCCAACTTCCTGCAAAATCCAATGCACAAACTCGGAGCATATCTTCAATTGTTTGAATTGTTCTTTCACTCTGACCGTCAGTCTGAGGATGGTAAGCAGTACTCATTTTTAATTCGGTGCCCAAACATTCTTGAAAACTTCTCCAGAATCTCGAATTAAATCTTGGATCTCGATCTGAGACTATTGACACTGGAACTCCATGTCGCACCACAATCTCTTTTATGTATAAATGAACCAATTTGTCTAATGAGAACCTCTCGTTTATCGGAAGGAAGTGTGCAGATTTCGTTAAGCGATCAACAATTACCCAGATAGCATCATGATTAGCTCTCGTCCTTGGCAATCCAACCACAAAGTCCATTGCAATATGTTCCCATTTCCACTCGGGAATCTCTAATGGTTGTAGCATCCCACTTGGCCTTTGATGTTCTGCTTTTACTTTCTGACAAGTCAAACATTTACTTACCCATTCAGCAATATCTCTCTTCATATCCGGCCACCAGAAGTTTCTTTTCAAATCTCGATACATTTTCGTACTTCCTGGATGAATCGAATATTTCGAGCTGTGGGCTTCCTGTAAGATCTCATTCTTCAACTCTGTCACATTGGGTATCCAAATACGTGAAGAAAATCTTAATATCCCTTTGTCATCTACCTGGGTGCATATTTCCTCACCTGTTAACTTGTTCACATCTCCGCTCATGACTTCCTCCTGACATCTGCGAATCTTTTCTAACAATTCTGGCTGAAACGTCATAGTGTACACCGCATCTGTACTACTTGCAGGCATACACACCTCTATCTCTAATCTTTCAAACTCTTTGTATAATTCCTCAGGCATTGTCAACATACTGATTTTCTCCTTCCTACTTAAAGCGTCCGCCACCACGTTCGCCTTCCCAGGATGATAGTTAATGGTACAATCATAATCCTTGAGTAATTCCAACCATCTTCTCTGTCTCATATTTAGCTCCTTCTGGGTGAAGATATACTTCAAGCTCTTATGGTCTGTATAAATTTCACACTTTTCCCCATACAAATAATGTCTCCAAATCTTCAAGGCGAAAACAATCGCGGCTAATTCTAAGTCATGAGTAGGATATTTCTGCTCGTGAGGTTTCAATTGTCTTGAAGCATAAGCAATTACCTTACCGTGCTGCATTAGTACACATCCCAAACCTTTGTGAGATGCATCACTGTAGATCACGAAATTTCCCTTTTCATCTGGTAGTGTCAACACAGGTGCAGTCACCAATCTCTTCTTCAATTCCTGGAAACTTTCTTCACACTTCTCATTCCACACAAACTTTTCATTCTTCCTTGTCAACTTAGTTAGTGGGGTGGCTATTTTCGCAAAGTCTTGAACGAATCTTCGATAGTATCCCGCCAATCCTAAGAAACTTCGAACCTCTGTGGGTGTTTTAGGTCGATCCCAATTCATCACGGCTTCAATTTTAGCAGGATCCACCTTAATCCCTTCACTGCTGATGACATGCCCTAAAAACTGCACTTCTTTCAGCCAAAACTCGCATTTGGAAAACTTCGCATACAATTTCTCTTTCCTCAACGTTTCTAAGGCTATTCTCAAATGCCCTGCATGCTCTTCTTCGGTCTTCGAGTATATCAGAATATCATCTATAAACACAATCACAAACTTATCCAAATACTTCTTGAAGACTCTATTCATTAGGTCCATGAATGCTGCTGGTGCATTAGTTAGCCCAAAGGCCATCACCAAGAACTCGTAGTGCCCATACCTGGTCCGAAACGCTGTTTTTGGAACGTCTTCCGGTCTAATCTTTAATTGAAAATACCCTGACCGCAAATCAATCTTCGAGAAACAAGTTGCTCCTTTCAGTTGATCAAATAAATCGTCAATTCTTGGCAAAGGGTATTTATTCTTAATGGTCAACTTATTTAATTCCCGATAATCGATACACAGTCTCATACTTCCATCCTTCTTCTTTACAAATAATACCGGAGCTCCCCACGGTGATACACTAGGTCTAATAATACCTTTCTCCAGAAGATCTTGCAATTGAACTGCCAATTCCTTCATCTCTACGGGTGCCATTCGATACGGAGCCTTTGACACGGGTTCAGTTCCTGGGGCTAAATCAATGGTAAATTCTATTTCTCTATCCGGAGGTAAACCGGGAAGTTCATCCGGAAAAACATCAAGAAATTCATTCACCACTGGAATTTCCTCTATTTTAGGCACCTCTTGACTAGTGTCCATGACATAAGCCATATAGCCCTCGCATCCTTGCCTCAACAACCTCTTTGTTTGAATAATTGTTAAAAATCTCCTATTTTGCCTCTGACCCCTAAAGGTAACCTCCACATTATCAGAGGGTTTAAGGATCACCTTCTTATTCTTACAATCAATTTGGGCATTATTCTCTGTTAACCAATCCATTCCTAAGATAACATCGAATTCACCTAACTGAAATGGTATCAAATTAGCGTAGAAACAATGCCCTGAAATATCAATCTTGCAACGAGGACACACTTGCGTAACCGGAATTCGTTCTGAATTAGCTATTTCTATAACTATAGCTTCACGTAACATGCATACTTCACAATTTAACTTTTGAACAAATTCTTTGGATATAAAGGATTTCGTAGCCCCGGAATCAATTAACACTTTAGCTTTGACAGAATTTACAGGGAGCGTACCTGCTACCACATCCGAATTCTTAATAGCTTCGTTCAGAGTCATGTTGAAAGTCCTTGCCACTGGTCTGATACTTGATGTTGGGGGTGCTGCTTCAATTGCTTGCAGTATTGGATTAGCCAGAACTGGAGGCTTTACTACAGGTACTTTACAGTCTTTCATTATATGTCCTGGCTTCCCACAACGGTGACACACAATTCCTGCCTTGCATTCCCGAGCATAATGACCTTTTTGATTACATTTGAAACATGTCACCTCCAGCTTTGTACACACTCCAGGATGCCTTTTCCCACAAGTTTTGCATTCTGCCAAGGGTGGCCTAACCAATTTCTGTTGACTCGCATCTTGAATTCTATTTCCTTGGCCCCCATTCCCTGATCCCGGCTTCTTAGGGTTTCCATACTTTCCTGGCTGGAATCCTGGCTTTTTACTTGGCACATTTTGAGAACTGCCTTGCTCTTGTCGTTCCCCCATTGACCCAGCCTTCCTTTTCTTTCCTTCTTTTTCCTTGAAGTATAATTCGCTTTCCCCTTCAGCTATCATGGCTTTTTGCACCACTGCTGCATAAGTCTCCAACTCCAAAACTGCTAGTTTAGTACGAATCCACGGTTTCAATCCTTGTTGAAACCTCTTAGCCTTCTTCCTCTCCGTATCCACATAGGCCGGAGCAAACCTAGCTAGTTCCGTAAACTTGGTTTCATATTCTGTCACCGACATTTTCCCTTGTTTCAGCTCCAAAAACTTCATCTCCATCTGGTCTTTCATATAGTCGGGGAAATACTTTTCCAAAAATAGCTCTGTGAACCTCTCCCAAGGAATCACCTCAGTAGCTTCCAACATCTTCACTGACTCCCACCAGTAAGTAGCTTCATTCTTCAAGAAATAACTTACATATTCAGTTTGTTTGTCTGCTGGAACCCCCACCAGTGCAATGGCTTTTTCCATCTCTTTTAACCAAGACCTCGCCTCCACCGGGTCCGCTGTCCCTCTAAACTCAGGAGGTTTTACTGCCTGGAAAGACTTAAAAGTAACCACCGGAGGAACAGGTGGCTGCTGCTGCTGCTGCTGCTGTTGCTGTTGTTGTTGCTGTTGTTGCTGTTGTTGTTGCTGTTGTTGCTGCTGAGCCAACAACTGCTGCTGTAACTGCTGTTGTTGCTGTGCCAGAGTAGCAGTCTGTTGAACAAGAGTTTGTAATATCTGTGCTAAGGCAGGGTCCATCTGACCAACAGGGGGTGGATTAGCTTGCTCCCCCTGATCGGTGGTTCGGGTATTTTGTTTCTTCTTTTTGGGTGGCATACTTCTGAAATCAATGAACAATTAGATTAGATTCAGGTTCAGAAAATAATAGCTCAAAATGATCCAACCTAAACAAACAATGCATATATTACTGAAAAGGAATTTGAGGTCTCCAACCAATATTCCGGTCAACAATTGATTCACAAGGTGCAATAAGATATCAATCCAAGGTTACACAAGGTATTCACAGACGTTCAGTAGGTACCATAAAGAAGCAATAGTCATAATGCTAAGGTCAAACATAGTATCGAAAGTAAAAACAATGCTAGAAGGAAATGATGCTGAAAGTAAATATAAAACGAACAGTAAATAAGATGCTTAAGTAAATGACAGTATAAGGAAATTTAACACAGTTCTGCAAAAGTGATAATGATATATATAGACAGATCAGATACAAGCGTAAGAACAACGCTTCGATAAGGGTACAACATAATACTAAAAGAGAAGACTGTTATCATCTAGTCACAGTACAACAGATATATACAACAAAACTGGTCGCACTGCGAATCCTGACGTACTACTACTGCCATGACATGCCGCTAAATACCACATCATCATACTACCCTAATCATCACTGGTCATCATCGTCATCCGACTCTCCCCGCCAAGCTGATCCCAAAATGCTCTCCAGCTCTGCCGTCACCAGACCTAGGGTCACCTGCTGTGTCACAAATGCCGGCTCATCTCGGGATCTCATCCGTCCCCGCCTAATGACAACACGTCTAAGAGCTCGTACTCGCCTCCGGACATCCTCCAGCTCAGCCACCGCTCTATCTCTGTCTCTAGCCCGCTCGTCCTCCCCAGCCCTCATAGCCCTCCACTCTGCCATCTGCCCTAGGAGATAGTCCCTCTCCCGGGCCACTCGCTCGTACACATGATATGGGACAGGCTGAGGAGTATACTGGTATGCTGGCCCATTCACTGAGCCCTGCGATCCCACGAACGGCTGCATAACCCCTGGGGAAATCTGCTGCGGTACAGAAGCCCCTCCTTCCGGATCCTCGTCCGGGTCTGAATCGGAACCAGAAGCAGGTGCCTGAAGTATACATATATATATATATATATAATTAGACTTCCTATCTCTCACGACACCATCCAAACCTTTCTTATAACTCTACCCCGACTCCCCACCTAATTGTTTCAGTGACTGTGACCTGTGGCTCTGATACCAACTTGTAACACCCTCACTTGCCAACAATAATATTATAAACTCTTATATTCAATTAAACATTAATATAGGGGAAATCTTAGAAATTTCGGCATGATGTAATCATAAATCGGACTAATCACCTGTTTAAGCAACTAAGTAGAACTAAAAACAGTCCACAAGCACCAGTCATACTAATCCATAAGAAAATAAAACCATTACAACCCAGACCGCACACAGGTCACTGTATGAAACAACTATCAATAGCTATTACAACCCAGAACTGAATTAAATAATATACAACCCATTAAATATGATAATCTGACTACAAATACAGATATAATATAAACCAAGGTATGTGCCACTACCCAACCAACAGCCTCGACCCTCTGACTGCCTCGGTGACTACCCCAACCCAACGGGCCACTTCTTCTAGACATCTCCTGGCTTAGCTGAGGAAACAGAATTAGCAAGCAAATGAGCCAAATGCTCAGCAAGTATATATAAATGAAATTAAAACATCAACAACTGATATGTCTGCAAGATTGTCTAGAATCAGCAATCAACAATATATATAAGCTCAACTGAAAATTTATCATTTGTCTGAATCATAAACTAGAAGAGGATTGGACTATCATGCATTTTTATAATAAAAACAATTATAAGGTTAGGCTGCTGATCAGTCACGCACTAACCCCGGACAAACGCACACAGCAATGTCCTTTAATGGATCCACGGCACACATTGGCCTTAATCATTTCTGACCACGAATCTGGTCCGACCCTTACGGTCCACATTTTAAAAAAACTAACAGTCCAATCCTAACTAACCATTAGGTGTCGGAACAA
Source organism: Saposhnikovia divaricata (assembly GCA_036435485.1). Taxonomy (NCBI): domain Eukaryota; kingdom Viridiplantae; phylum Streptophyta; class Magnoliopsida; order Apiales; family Apiaceae; genus Saposhnikovia; species Saposhnikovia divaricata. Next base: position 494,292 of record JAZHRN010000145.1, on the reverse strand, counting down.
TCGACTACCTCAACTGCCAAACACCCTGGACACTTTCGTTCCAGGTTAACATCTCAATTTCACCAAATAAAACAAGGTTGGGTAATCTCTGAATTAAATATCAACAAGTTCGATATGGCAAAAAGGGTATTGATTTAAGTCAGGTCACAAAAAGGATTAACAAAAACGATATAGTCAACCTGGGGTATAACAATTGAATATTCATAATTAATGGAAATTATTAGAGCAAGTATATCAAGGATAAATCAATTACATAAGAATCAAGTTATGATAATCATAATTCGCTGGAAATGTAAGTGAAGCGATTTACTTGAAAGAGAAGTGAAATAATACACTTACAAGGAAATGTGGATGTAAATCAATTCATTAATAGCATCAACAGCTCAGTGGAATCACTTTTTGGTACAACAATCAAGTATTCGAAAATTCGGGAAATTAACGGAACAATTATGGCAAGAGTAATCTGAATAAGCATATGAATCATGTTTTATAATCATACTCATTTAAAAGATAATTGAAGCAATTTACTTGCCTTAAATAGAAAATCACAGAATCCGAAGCGTCTTTACGTCCTCAGCTTTAGCCTTTCCTTTATCCACGGAATCTACACACACAATATAACACTATTTCAGAATCCTGTTTAATACCCGCTAATCAATATAAACATTCCACTTAGTCTACCCCAGCGAATAGTTCCCTAATTTATGTTTATTTAATCGTATAATATCAATACATAAGCCATAGACAAAAGTACTTAACCAAATAGTCACGTTAACACACACTACGTAGATTTTTAAAATATGAAGCCCGACTCACAATTCGCATAAATTATATAATTATACATACTCGTATCCAAGAAATGATGTTAATACATTTTAGGAAAATTTTGACGGCATCCCCTTTATACGGGGGACTGCCAGTCGGGATACAGCCGACACAACCAACACAAACCAATTGAATCCATAATTAATATTCAATCCCAATTCACATTCCAATTCGCTGATTTACAATCTGGTACAATTTAAATAAGTAATACTAATTTGATATTGGATTACAAGTTATTAAGTAAATATTAAAATTTAGATATTAAATATTTATTTTTGGCTCAGAAAATAATCATCATCGCCATTTTATACCCTCGACTCAAATAAAATCATCGTCGAGGGGGCAAAATCCCGAGGGTACCCAATTTAGGGTTTCCAACTCGGAATTCTACGCTTACTATTTATTCGAACAAAAATTGCAATACATTTGTAATTTCACGAAATCAGTCAACAATTTGAATTCCCAATTTTCAATTCCTGCCACAATTCATGACAACAACATACAGCCGAGTAAACAAGTACAGGGGAATAGTAAGTGAACCAATTCACCATTAACCTCAAGACCTGCGATTTTCCAGAATTAATCACAGGATATAGACCACCCATCAGCCATAGGAACACACACACACTCTGTTATCACTACACACACACACACGCAGCAACATATAACACCACATTGCAGTGACAGTAATTCGAATACAGGGGTTAGCACAATCCCATAGCAGAACCAAGCTCGAAACTGAGCTCGGAACAAAGAAACAAGCCTGAACATACTCAATGTTGCACACACACAACCTCCGTTTCACACACACACACTGCCATAACCACACACACACACGAACAGGGGAGGGAAGAGGGTTTAAGCCACCACCGAATCATCAATAACCACTAAATACCAGTATCAATGAGCACACCCAGCTGCTCATCTCTGTACGCGCAAACACACATAGACACACGGTAGAATTGATGAGAAACAAGTTTGATTTATAATAATACAGCACACACCAGTCGCAATCATCACTTACCAGCACGAGGGGGAAATGAAAATCGAAGGGGGAAGTCGAAATTGTGAGGGGAAGAGGAAGATGTTTTGGGATTGTTTCAGAGAAATGGAGAGGGTTCGAGAGATGCCGAGAGAAAATGAATGGTGAGTTCTGGAACTCAATTAGGGATTAGAATATAAAGATTTGGGGGAAAACTAAAACACAATATTTTTATTTATTGTAAATTCTTTTAAATAAAACTTATAAAAATCAAACTTGTAAAATCACGATTAAATACAAAATGAACAAAATATTAAATTTAAAAATTTAAAAATGAAGAATGTGAAATTACGATCACCCACATATTTTTAAAATATTTTTAGGATCAAAAACGAATTAAATACGGATTTTACAAGATTAAATCCGTAATATAAAACAGAATTCATAAAATCATTTTAAAATCGTTAAAAATCAAAACAATTCCATACAACATTTTTAAAACTCAAATAAACTAATAAAGTTAATAAAACAAAAGATTTCATAATTTTTACTAATTCCGATGATTTTATAAAATTCTCAGAAAGTAAATATAACGATATTAATTAGGAAATAAATCCCAAAAATACAATTAAAATAGTCGGGCTTACATAACACATATAAAATATCAATCTGACCTCCAAATTTTATTCAACAGACACATCACCTCCACATCAAATATATACGCCACATAATTCACATTTAATAATAAAATAAATAACTCTTAATAATTAAATATTCTGAAATTTCTAAGGCGTTATAATCCATTCAATCTATCTTCTTCGTTGCCGCTTTCTTCAATTCCAGGTATGATTCTGACCTATTTCTCTCTACTCTTTATCATACTTGATTTGATTTTCAATTTTCTGCTTATTTCGACCTTGCATGCCGTCTCCTTTTATCATCATTTTCTTTCATCGTCTGTACATGTATTTGTTCTTTACACCTTATGTTTCACACACAAACTTTCACCATTCTCATTCGTCCTTTGTCTGTTTACGGTCGTATCATCATTTTCCTTGTCTAAGTATTTTAAGACCTTAGTCTTTCTCTTAGGTTCCTTCAAACTTGACCCTTCTTCGTCTGTTCTTTGCAGATGTCTTCTGAGTCTACTCATTCAGACCACCAATCCTCAATTCAACCTACTTCAAATATGCCAAAAGGTGAAAGGACTAGGGTTATTATTCCCGATGTGAATGATCCTGAAAATATCTTAATCAAACCTTTAACTTCACCGTCTGTAAACCCTCCTGTTCTAGACTTTATCGATCTAGGTGACGATTGGCCTTCTGACAATGAGGAAGTGTCAAAGCCTGAGGTTCTTGACCTTGAAGAGGATGATGAACCTGAACCTGAGGTTGAAAGATACCTTTACCGAATCGAGGTTACCCCTTATTGTGAGAAAACTGATTCTATCATGACCTCATCAAAACTCGAGAAGCTATATGAAGAATGCCCCCGTCCAACTTGCACAATTGTTATCCCAGAACCTGGTGAAAGGGCTCACAGGTTCAACGTTAGGACCCCTGAACTAGGTATCCCTAAAGCTATTATTTTCGCAGCCTTCTTCAAGGTTGGTGTATATGTACCTCTTCATCCCTTTATTCGGGAAGTTTTAGATTTCTATGAACTTGCTCCTCTTCAGCTAACTCCCAACTCATATAGACTTGCCATCTGCACCTATATCCTTTATGCTAGCAAATTCACTACCCCTTTGACTGCGAAAGAACTTGGTTACTTCTTCAAGTTGAAAGATACTGGAAGGAGCTCTGGGTGCTTCTACTTATCTGCATGGCCTTGTCACCAGGGTCAATGTATAAAAAACATGAAGCAGAACTTTGAGCACTGGCCAGAGCAATTTTTATATTGTTATAACTGCCCCGTAGTGAGATATGAATTCAACCGTCGCCCTAGGATCCCAAAACAGACCCCTCTGACTGGTAACCATCTTCTTAGAGCACATGAGATCTTGAAATTGTCTTCTTCCATAAGAGATTGTTTAATTTTGATGATCCCAAAGAATCTGACCCCTTTAGGATTTTTTCCCTTAGAATCTGGTATAACTGCATTGTTATTCTCGTGCTTTATCTTCAACTTTATTTTCATAATTATACCTGTTTCCTTTATGTATATTTCTCTAATTTTATCTTGCTGATTCGTGCAGATACGGCTCCAAAAGTTCCATCTTTTGTCAAGAGGTCCAAGAATGTGGACGAAATTTTTAAAGCTGATATTGAAATGAAAGAGGTTCCGCTTGCTGTAACTCTGGTCACTCAAGTTCCTACTCCCATATCTACTCAGAACCAGCCCTCCAACTCTTCAAAACGTAAGCTCACTCAAACTACTCTCGACCTGTCCGGAAGCTCACAAACCAGGTCCATGAGAAAAGGCAAGGTTGTGACGGTCGAACCAGCTGTGGATCAGAACCAATTCAAAGAATTAATCAATACCCATCTTCCTGTGGAAGCTGTCGCTGGTTGGGCCAAGATGGATTCTACTGAAGCTCTTGAAGCCATGAGGTTTTCTGCAGCTCAAAACGTGTTCTTCACCCTCAGATTCTATGATGACTTTGCCGAGAAGACCCAGTACGACCTTCGATTGCAAGGAGAAATTAATAAGATTAAGAAGGAACTTGCTGCTGTAGAAGAAAGGGCAAACATCGCTACTGCTGCAGTGAAAAGAGCAAAAACTGTGGAGACCTCCTTGAAGAATGACAAAGATGAGCTTCAAAGGTTGGTCAAGAGTTTGAAGGATGAGAAGATTTCTTTCTTGGAGAAGATCCATAAGCTCGAGGTTCAGGTCGATGCTCTTAACATTGTTGCTGCTTCGGTCAAATCCACTATGCTTACCAAGGAGAAAGCCAGTTACGATGAGGGCTATGATGAGGGTATTTGGGACTATATGAGGTCCATTTGGGAGAAGATGCCCGAGCTAGATTGGTCCCTCCTTGGTGAGGATGTGGTGAACATGATCGAGGACTTCAAGAATGAAGCTGTGGTCAAAGGTGACTCTATTCCTCCTGCTTCGGCAGTCGAGAGGCTTCCAGGTTCCATACCTGAGGCTACAGAAGTCACTCTCCCGTCTGGCCATGAGGTTCCCGCTTCTGAGCTTCTTCCACCTGTTCCTCCTGCCTTGTTCACTCCTGAAGAATCTGACAAAAAGATTTCTACCTAAACATTTTCATATGTTTGAACTATTCGATAACTTTTGAGGTTGCGGGCCCCTCGTAGTGCCTCGCATAATGTAATTTTAAATTCTGTTTTCTATGGCCTTCATGCCTATAACTCTTTGGTTTGCTAATTTCCTGGGTCATCGTACCCTGCAACTCTCTGTGTTTCCAATAGTACCTATTTACTTTTGCTATATCTCTCTTTTCGCTTACACATCTATGCATGCTTAATTTCTCATTTGCAAGCTTCATAAAATATTTTTCCAACACTTATCTTAAAAATTACTTAGCTTCCATATTCATATATTCAAGCTTACGCAGGCTAACCCATTGTAAGAAACAGAATATACCGGTATTTCCACTTATAATTTTATAAGATAAATGTAATCAAGTATTAACAATGTCATAGCAACTTACTTGCAAGCTCAAAATTTCTTTCTTTATACTCCGAGCAATGTTTTCAAAATCATAATCTGCAACATAGCCTCTCCTTATACCTTCCTAACTTATAACTTCAAATAACAAAAACAGGCTTACTATGTATAACCATTTACAATTACTAATCCTGCAAAGTAAAACAAGAAACACAAAAACAGAAAATAGTTAGTGTTACTAAACTAATCATGTTAAGTACAGGCCAACTCTAGGAAAGGTCACCTCCTTGGTTTCCAATCCTAAAAATCTAGGTTCCAACATGCCATTCTAGGTTCCATGTTGGTTCCTCTTGCCTCGAGACGTCTCTAGGAACCTGTGCGCCGTTCTGGGAGTCCACACAGATTCCTCTTCTTTATGTACCTATCTCGGCTCTGCATAAAGGGGAAGCTTATAGCCCCCTTAAGGAGTGATATGCCATCTGGGTTCCATACCATTTCCTTCTTCTTCATGTGTCATGCTGGACATCTTATGAAGGTAAATGCTAAGGAACTAAGTCCCTTCTTCCCATGTGCCAGAGGCGGCTCCACATGAGGGAGAGCTTATTAGGCTTCTCTTTAAAAACAAGTGTGCCGGTCTAGGCTCCACACAAGTTTTCACTTCCTCTCGTGCCAGAGGCGGCTCCACATGAGGGAGAGCTTATTAGGCTTCTCTTTAAGAACAAGTGTGCCGGTCTAGGCTCCACACAAGTTCCTCTCGTGCCAGAGGCGGCTCCACGGAGGGGTGAGACATATAGTCTCAGTTTCCTGTATGCCAGTCTCGGCTCCATATAGGTTCCTTTAATATGCCTTTCCTCAGGACTTATGATGCCTGTCAACAGGGCTTATTAATCATGTGCTCAAGGAATTTGAAACTTTTAGCTAAAATGTCTTCCTCAATCAGCTGAGGCTTTTCAAACTTACTCAGGAAGCTGCCTGAGGCTTAATTCAGTGCTTGCTCAGGAAGCTGCTTGAGGCTTAATTCTCAAATACTTGCTCAGGAAGCTGCCTGAGGCTTAACACTTGCTCAGGAAGCTGCCTGAGGCTTAATACAATGTTTGCTCGGGAAGCTGCCCGAGGCTTAATTCTCAAAAACTTGCTCAAGAAGCTGCCTGAGGCTTAATACTTATTCAATACAAGCTGTATCTAATCAATCATCGTAATCTTCACATTCTGTCTGTATTTTGTCTCATCATACTCATACTTCGTAAGTACTACTATCAAAGCTACAGGTTACCTTGATCGCAGGTTCCTGTTTTATATTACAAGTACTAAAACAAGCACTTAAAAAGTTTCAAATTGGCATGTGAAATAACTAATCAATCATGCATAATACTATCCAAGTAGGAAGAATACCCCCCAAGTTCTTTTGGGTAATTATTGTTACGTAAAAGAACTATTATAGAGCAATAATCATCAAATCTGAAATCAAAGAATGCAACGTAGAGCTATCAATGCTCAATACTAAAACTGTCTTACAAATAGGGAGGTTCACATCAGGTACCCCCCCTGCATAATTAAATACTGAAATCAACAATTCTGTTCAGCTACAACTAATAAGCTGCCTTTATTCTTGGGCTGAAAGAGCCTTACTTTTCCTAAGAAAAACATATTAAAAGAGATTTACTGATAATACTTCTCGAGATGTTCTGCATTCCAAGCTCTCGGAATGAGATTCCCATCCATATCCATCAAGTGGTAAGTTCCCTCCCAAATGGCTGACTTTATCTGGTAAGGGCCTTCCCAATTCGCTCCAAAGGCTCCATATGCGAGAACCTTGGTATTAGGCATGACTTTTCTCAAAACTAGGTCTCCAACTTTAAAAGGTCTTGCTTTCACCTTTCTGTTGTAGTACCTTCGAACTCTTTGCTGATAAGCTGCTAACTTCATCTGAGAATCAGCTCTCAACTCTTCAACCATGTCTAGGTAGAGTCTATGATTGACCTCATTATTCTCAGGGTCATAATGCTTTCTTCTCAAGGTACCTGTACCAACTTCTACAGGTACCATAGCTTCACAACCATAAGTGAGGGTAAAAGGAGACTCACCAGTTGTAGTTGTAGGGGTGGTGTCATACGACCATAAAACTCCATGAAGCTCCTCTGGCCAGCTTCCTTTCTTCTCTTCAAGCCTGGTCTTCAAGGTGTGCTTGATAATCTTGTTTATAGCTTCAGTCTGTCCATTACTCTGTGGATAATACACTGCTGAGAATGCTTTCTAAATTCCAAACTGTTCACACAATCCTTTAAGCTCTTTGCTATCAAACTGCTTCCCATTATCAAAAATCAGCTTCTAGGGAATACCAAACCTGCAAATAATAGCTCGAAAAACAAATTCAGTTAGTTTGGAGGCTGTGATCTTAGCAAGTGGTTCCGCTTCTACCCACTTTGTGAAGTAATCAACTACAACTACTGCATATTTTACTACTCCCTTTCCTGTTGGGACCTCTCCAATGAGTTCCATCCCCCAAACGGCAAATGGCCATGGGTCGACAATCTGCTTGATAGGTGCTACAGGCCTGCTATCAAAATTTGCAAACTTCTGACAACTGCTACATGCCTGAACAAACTTATGAGCATCTGCTTTGAGGGTCAGCCAATAATATCCTTGTTGAAGGACCTTCATGGCTAACGAACTACCCCCGAGTGAGTTCCACATACTCCCTCATGTATTTCTTCGAGGATATATCTACACTGTTCTTCTGCTACACACTTGAGTAAAGGTTGATTGAATCCTTGCTTATATAAGATTCCATCATAAATCACATACTTGGCAGCATGATACTTCAATTTCCGAGCTTCATCCTGATTAGGAGGTACCTCTCATGTAGCCAAGTTACTATAGATTGGAGTTATCCATGAATCTTCGACTGGGAATTCTATGTCCATAACATCCTCTCTGAAAACACTAGGCTGTTCCTAAATCTGGAGTGGAATTATGCCCAACAGCGTTGACTCCCTCTGTGAGCCCAATTTAGCTAATGCATCTACATTGGTATTCTTTCCTCGTGGTATCTAATCTAACTTCACTTCTCTGAACTTTGCAAGCAACTCCTGAGAGTACCTCAAATACAAGTCTGTTCGTGGACCTCTCACCTGGAAACCACCACGAATCTGCCAAACTACTAACATCGAGTCACTGAACACTCTAATATTCTCCACTTTCATCTCCAAAGCAAGCTTGAGACCTGCAATCAACGCCTCATACTCTGCATCATTGTTAGTAGCTCTAAAAGTAAAATGAATTGAACTATGAAGTTTCTGTCCTTCTGGGCTAACTAGTTCTATGCCTGCACCAGCTCCATTGCTATTAGCAGCTTCATCGACATACAATGTCCACCATGGTGTACAATTATCATCTTCTATATGCTCTTTCATCAACTCTCTTGGTTCCTCCTGACCAGTAACCTCCACATGAGGTGGAAACTCAATTAAAAAGTCTGCTAAAGCTTGAGCCTTGATCGCTGTCTTTGGCTTGTACTCTATATCAAACTGTCCCAAGTCCACAACCCATTTCAACATTCTTCCTGAAGTTTCTGGCCTATGCATCACTTGTCCAAGTGGATATGAGTTCCTCACTTCTATCTTGTCAGCTTGGAAATAAGGTCGTAGCTTTCTAGAAGCTAGAATCAAGGCATAAACCAGTTTCTCCATTCCTGTGTAACTTGTTTCTGCGTCAAGCAACCTCTTACTGACATAGTATATTGGGCTTTGCTATCCATCTTATTCTCGAACTAGGATTGCACTGATAGAATACTCTGACACAGCTAGGTAAAGTATCAATGTCTCCCCGTCTACTGGTTTTGCTAACAGCAGGGGGCTTCCTAAATGCTCCTTTAGCTTTCCAAAGGCTATCTCACATTCTTCCGTCCATTTGAACTTATTTACTTTCTTTATTGCTTTAAAGAACTCTTGGCACTTATATGTAGACCTCGAAATGAATCTGTTCAAAGCTGCAACTCTTCCAGTAAGGGACTGAACCTCTCTCACAGTCCTTGGTGACTTCATATCAATCAACGCTTTAATCTTGGCCGAATTGGCCTCTATACCTCTTTGATTCACCATGAACCCTAAAATTTTCCCTGATTCTACCCCAAATACATACTTCTGGGGATTCAGCTTCATTCTGTACTTTCGTAAGATTCCAAACATCTCTTCCAAGTGCTTCATATGATCAGTAGCTTCCTTAGACTTAACTAGCATATCATCCACATATACCTCCATGGTATTACCAATTTACTCTTTAAACATCATGTTCACTAGCCGTTGATATGTGGCTCCAGCATTAATCAATCTAAATGGCATGCATACATAGCAATAAGGACCTCTATCCGTAATAAAGGAAGTATGTTCCTAATCAGGTTCATACATAGGGATCTGATTGTAACCTGAATATGCATTCATGAAGCTGAGTAGAGCATGTCCAGCTGTTGCATCCACTAGCTGATCGATTCGTGGCAGTGGGAAGCTGTCCTTCGGGCATGCTTTGTTGAGGTCTGTGAAGTCCACACAGGTTCTCCGTTTTCCATTAGGTTTCTTCACCAAGATAGGATTCGCTAACCACATAGGATAGAAAGATTCTTTGACCAAACCTGCATCCAGCAACATATCTACCTTCTCCTTCAATGCTTCTGCTCTCTCTCCACTAACTGGTCTTCGTTTCTGTCTTATACCTTTCTTCTCTGGATCGATGTTCAATTTGTAACACATGACCTTTGGATCTATTCCTTCCATATCATGTGGCACCATGCAAATACATCCAGGTTTTTGCTCAGAAAAGAAATAAGAGATGATTTCAAAGCTGGTTCAAGTTGTGCTCCAATCTTCAACACTTTTGTAACATCCTTGTCATTTATCTTCACATCCAATGTCTCACCAGCTGGTCCAGCCTTAACCATTTTTTCTAGCATTCGAGGATCTAAATTTATATCCATCTCACCTACAGACTCTTCTTGGGGTTCCTCAACAGTAGGTGGTACATATGCTTATGCATTACATTCCTTCTCTTAGATGCTGGCTGAATATCCTCACTACTTCCACTATACTTCATTTTTCGAGACCTTTCATCATCCAATTCTTCTGCACTTTCTAACAATAAATAAGGGGTATCTGGTCCCTGAAAAACTGGAATCTCAGCATGAGGTTCCTCTTCTATGATTTCCTCAATTCTTACTGCCCTGCAAGAAGCTGACACAAAACCCTCTAATGGCGGACTTCGTAAATCAACTGTTATATCAACTTTCTGTCGGTTGCTCTAAGGAACCTGGTGCTCAGGAACCTATATCTCAGGAGCCTGTTTCTCAGGAACCTCCTTATTTCGGGACCTGTTGATCAAGAACCTCTGTATATGCATCTGTACCTGCACAAATAACAAACTCATTAGGCTGGATAGCTTCTTGATGTCTTCACATGCTTCTGCTGTCTCTATGGCTGTTGCTAGGCTGATTCGAACTCTTCTATGAGGAGGAACTTGGTCTGTTTGTGATCTGCTCAGCTTCCAATTCCTCGGGAACCTCTTGATACTTGTGGTTTATTGACCATCTCTCGGTATGATGATCATTTCTTCATATCTGATCTTCATGGCTTTGACTGGATCTTGATTTCTAACTTGAATGGATTGGACCCTATAGCTTAATGGGCCTAAATTCAGCCCATGATAATTTTGGGCACAACAGGGGTATTTATAGGATAAGAATTAGGGTTAAGGGGTGTGTTGGGTGAATCTCTACCATACACATGTGGAGTGTGGTGGAGTAATCCTAACCATCCAAATGATTCCTTCCTCATTAAGCATTCCCTTTTGCACCAAGCTCCTAATTCTTTTTCCCTTCTTTCATTTTAGTCCTTTTTCTTCCACTTTTGCCCTTCCTTGCTCTTTATTTCTTTATTTTGCATTTCTTCACTTTCTCTTGAATTTCCTGAAATGCAACAAAGTAATTTATTAAAATATGAGTTCAAGCAATAAATAGGATATATAAATATGCAAAAATATGCACTTATCAATAAATATATTTATTTTACATGAAATATATAATTTATTTTACACAAAAATATTATAATTTAATTTTATATTAATAAACATAATTCTTTTTATTTAAAAATGCATCATCGCATTATTCAATTAAATCAAATAATGCATAAATATTAATATAAGAATTTTAATATCATATTATAATCTTATGACTATACATTTTATTTAATTTTAAAAATTTTGAATAAGATAATCTTAAATTACATATTATTATTTTCTAAGAAAAAAACTAATTTACAATTACATCATTGCATTAATTAATTAAATTAAATAATGCATAAATATTTTTAAATAAAAATGATTATGTTTATTAATATATAATTAAATTAAAATATTTTTATGTAAAATAAATTTTATATTTATGTAAAATAAATATATTTATTAATAAAAAGACTAAAATATCCCATACAATTTAACGGCATTTTGATTAAATCATGTTCAGGGGTTGCAAACGGAAGAGAAATTGAAGAATGGAAGGTTAAGTGCCAGTAAAAAAAATAATGGTACCTATTTGTCTTTGGCAAATACTTAAGGGTTACAAAGTGCAATAAGCTCTAGAAAGAAAGATGAAAAAATTCATAACATGTTCAAAATAGCCTTCATTTTCTCTTTTGTTGATGTAATAAAAAAATTCTCTTTATGATTTAGTATTTACAGGTATATGCTCAATTTTTATTTATGATGATAAAAAACAAAAAAATTTGGTTTGAATTTGTATGGAGCAAAATTGGTAGTCTATATTAGGCAGTTTTAGTTCGAGGCATAACAAGAGCTTAGCATTAAAATCGAGAGATCGTGTATCCAGCCCTCAACACCACTTGATTTGTTCAGATATGAAGTATCCCTTAAAACTATCACCAGCGAGAGATCGTGTATCCCACCCTCAACACCACTTGATTTTTTCAGGTATGAAGTATCCCTTAAAACTATCACCAATGATAATAAAAGTTGGCATCAGGCATCAGTTCCCCAAAAAAGTATCACCAAGCAGGGTCGTTCCATACTTTATGGAGGTTTAAGGGCGGAACCAAAAAAAGGATAATCATTTTTATTTATTTTTTACTATTTTAAAACGTAAAAATTGCAATATTATAAAATAGAACTTCAATTAAAAAAAAACCAAATAAGTACTAAGTATATCAATAATTTAAATACTTACAAATTAAGTAACAACTATATCGAACGCTCCTTAATACGAAATTTGAAATGACCATATCAACATCAATATTCTCCAACATATCTTTTTTGATGCACAAAATTGCAAGACCGTTCAATCTTTTTTGTGACATTGATGATCGTAAATAATTTTTCAACAATTTTAACTTGGAAAAACTTCTTTCATCTGACAGTCACGGGTATTGACAATAAGATTCTATAAGCAATTGCAACATTCAGAAAACAATCCAAGGATTTGATAAACTCAAGAATCTAAACTGCAGACATTAAATCAATTGGCACATAAACTTGCAACGTATCCATCTCTTGTACAAGAGCCTCCAATTCAAAATCTAACAAGCCATTATGAGAGAAAGTAGATACCAAATTACTACAGTGCTTCTTCAATTCATCATGATCCAAAAACTTTGAGGTTGGTGAATCAAACAGAAATCCAAAAACATCTTCAAATGTCTTTAACTGGTCAAAATGACTCTTTAATGAGGTAACTGCAACATCAACCAATCGCAAGAAAAAACTAATTCTAAAGGACTCTTCAGCTGATTTTAATTCTTCATTATGATCTTTTTCATCAAATTTCTTTTATCTTAAAATACGAAGTTTTATAGGAAAAATAGGCTCAACATCCATTTCAACTGCAAGATCTTTAGCAACATTCATGCTAGAAACAAACCCTTCTTCTCTATACTTGTCCAAAAATAACATCACACTTTTAATTATTTCATGGTTGCACCAATACACATAGATTTAGATTGCAATTTCTTACTCTCACCATGTTAATGGAAAACAAAATGTGCGTGACTGACTGAAAACAAATAACCATACCAAGTAAAAATTCGAAATTTTCAAATAAACCAATCAAACTCTCTGCTCATTAACTAAGTTGGGATCATTAGAGTTGTCCCTTAATTCTATTAAGCCAACCTAATTTGAGGAGTTTCAAATCTAATAGCTTTTACACTCTTTGTATGACTTTCCCAACGAGAATTAAACAAAGATTTCACAGTCAAGCCCGGAAAATTATCAAGTAAAACTTTCCATCTTTTAGGAGAACTTGAAAACAATGTATATATTCGTTGTACAACTGCAAAGAATGAAATAGCATTAACACAAGAATTAGCAGTATCACATAGAGAAAGATTAAGACTATGACAAGCACATGGCATATATATGGCTCTAAGATTATGTCAAGTAACCGTTTCTAAACACCCTGATGTTTTCCTTTCATATTAGAACCATTGTCATAATCTTGACCTCTCAACTCATCAATATTAAGATCAAAAGACTTTAAAGCATTTAACAATTCATCGAATAAGTCTGATCCAGTTGTGTCATCCACCTTAAAGAACTCTTCTACTTTTTTTTACTTGACATGCTTACACATCGTACAATTAAAGTCATTTGTTCTTGATGACTCACATCAAGGTTACAATAAAAAATAATTAAGAAATATTTAACCACTGTAATGACGGTCAAAATAGAAGTTCTAACACTACTAGCCAAAAGAGAAATCAACTCATTCTGAATTTTTTGACCAAGATAATGATGATGTATCTCATGATTTTGAATGCGTCTAACATGATCTTGCATGACCAAATCATATTCTGCAATCATCTCAACCAATCCCAAAAAATTACCATAACTTTCTGTTAACTCGAATAACTTGTAGAAAGGGGGTTGAATACAAGTTAAATAATCGTGTCTGATTTTGCTTTAGTAAATAACAATGACAAACGAATAACTCAAAACTTGTTCGAAATAATAAGATCAAATACAAACTCTACCAAAGGTGTACAAATACCTTTATCAGCTGCTCTCAATACAAATCTCTCTCTGTTTGTGCACTCGTATACTCACGATGATCACAAATCTCACACATATTACAATGTTATAGAGAGAGTATTTATACATGGTAATGTTCTGTCGTCTAGTTGATAGTTTCCACTGATAGTCGATTCCTTTCTTCATGCACACTTCTTTCCATCTTCTGAATATCAGATCATTAGAATAGCACTTTCCAATTCTGCAGCTTCAGTCAGGGTCTGTCATAGTCCCTGGGAACTCGTAGTCCGTGACTCTAGTCTCTGATCAAGTACTGTTCATAGTTCTGCAAATCTTGGATAACTGATTCATCCTTAATCAAATGTTAAACTCTTTATAAGATCAGGGTATTACAAGATGTGTAATGTAATTTTATTCTACACATCACAACTCATGAATTATTCCTAACAATCTCCCCCTATTTATGCTTTACAAACTGAAGCATAAATCTGAGTTGTTGATGTCAAAACCTCTAACAATGCAACCAGAATAGAATATATACAAATCTATTATTTACATGAGGTTGAGTCACACAAGTACCTCAGATACTCAATCTGCCTTAATTCTTCTGAACTGTGGGTTATCTCTGAGAAATTCATCAAGTAGAGCATCTTCAGTTTTAGCTAAGACTTCACCAACATTCTACTTCAGATCTAACATGTCACCATTATCGGTAATGATTTGATAATGCAGAGCTCTCAACTTATCTGGCCTATATCTGAATTGATCAAGATTTTGAATAGAAACAGAATCATACTTTCCTTCCATAGCTTGATAATAGACAAATGATCCAGCATCATCAACATTGATTTCCAATGATTTCAATTCAATCTCTTTGTCTTTACCATCATCATCAACATAATATAGCTTGAAAGGTGGTACATTCTCCTTCTTTGCTCTATACAATCTCTTCAAAGCTTTATCAGTCTCATCAGTCCAGTGCATAAGTGATGTATTATAATTCTGAGTAACTTCAGCATTTTTATGTAACAAGAATCGAACATAAGCTAACTCTTCCTCCTTTTTATGATATAAGAATGTAGATAAATTCATCCATTTCACTCTACCATCAGACAAGAAGTATAACAGAAAAACTTATTTCTTTTCTTTGTCAACTAACCCTCTTCTTGACTCATACTTTTGATATGTCTTCACTCTATGAACAAGAAATGCAAAAATCAACCTGTTAAGATGTTTCTGAGTCAGCTTTTCACCAACCATGTCCAAAAGTGAATGAGGATCAGCTGGTAACTTTGGAACATCTGTGGTATGTTTATTCATCGAACTATGACCAAGTCCACTCCTTTTTCGAGGAATTAGAGATTGTAAATTTTGACTCATGGTCTAGTAAGATGGTTCCTTAACTGTTGAATGAACCTGTTTGTTTACACCAGAAATATTAGATTGAACATTTTGTGACTTCATCACTTCCTCCTGTGTAAATCCCACATTCTTCAAATTAATAGTAGTCCTTGACACTACATCTTTCATAACTTGTTCCTGTAGAAGAATTGATGCAGTATCCGGTACTTGAAGAGTTTTAGCTTTCTTTGTTACAGACTCTGACTGGTTAGAAACTTGTTTCCCCTTAGATCTTGAAAGAACAGGCCAACCAGCTTCAGTGCCTGTACCTATCTTACCTTTTCCTTTTCCAATATTCGAACCACCACTGCCACCATCATCATCCTTGTCTTTCCTATCAGAACTGTCCTTAGTAGCATCAGCCTTGCAAGAATCTCTGATGACTATTCTTGTTTCCCTCCTCTTAATTGTTTTTATCTCCCCCTTTTTGACATCAGCAACAGTGCCTCCAAGAGTTTCAGTAAGAGAAAAAATAAGATTCATTAAAAGAGCCTAATTTTCCATGATAGTGACTTGGTTGTCTGTGATGAACATCTGTTTGAGATTGTTGAACATTCTCAAGAATTTTCTTGTGTGAATACAAATGAGCATCAATGTTGGAAGTAGTAATATTCATAGCATCATTGGTAGCCTGAATTGCAGTATCAATACATGCAACCTGAGTAGCAAGACCTTGAACAGACCAGTTCACAGAAGAAAAATCAGCATCCGAAATATGATGAGAATCAGCACTAAGCTCACTTGCATAATTAAATTTTGCAATTTCCTTGGCATGAGCTAAAGCTATAGGATCTGAAACTTCATCTGGATAGATACTATATTTATTAAAGAATGACCGTTTGTCCTTGGCTCTTATATTCTCAATCTTTCCAATATGCTTGATAAGTGTGAAAGAATCAGAATCAGTAGTGAAATGACTATGAGCAAGTTCAGTACGGAACTCTTGATCCCAATAAGTAAATGTCTCCTTCTCTTCAGATTCATTATTAAAATGAACTGATATCGTATCATCAATCTGATTGTAAAAATCAAGATGCAAAGGTGTAGCCTTCTGAAGAGCATGATCTCTGTCATTTGCTTGAAGCAATTGAATAAATGTAAAATTCAGAGAATCAATACCCAAAGCATGAGCTTCTACCAAAGTAGTTGGCCAATGATGATCAAAGTAACCAAATGTAGGTTCTGTAACCTTTGCAGATGATGTTGCCTGTGAATCATGAACTACAGATGTAGAATGATATTCAAGTAAAGGTACTTGAGTAGAATGACTTAAAGTGACAACTGAAGTATCTGAAACTAAAAAATAAGGAATCATAGCTAAATTTCCAATATTACTAACATCCTGACCCTCACCAGTATCCTGTGTGCTAACATCCATAGACTTTGACTCCTCCATAGAGTGATCAGCACCTGCAGATGTCTCAATCCTAGCTGAGATTGGTTGCACATACAGAGGAACACTACGATCATTAGGTAAATCTGCTGGGACTGTCTGAGAAAATGAATCTTTTAGCCTCTCTCCTCTTCTATTGATAGAATCCACAAGCCTTTGCTTATATTTCTGAGCTTTAACTTCAGGCTTTGAATTAAGCTTGGCTAAATCCTGCTTCTCATACATTTTGATGAAAGAATAAGTACCAGAATCCATACCCAGATTCTCAGACCAAGATTCAGGAAAAACTTGATCCCAGAAATCAAAAGATGGTTCTTTCCTAGTTATCTCTCCCTCACTATGGGGTTGGTCACCCATACTCTCTTTCTCACTGTGACTTACTAAAGTCAACACTCTTTCTACCTCTCCTTTTGCCTGGTCAGGAGCCAGCCTCTCTGTATGTGGATCTATGTCCATCTTTTCAAGTATTTCACTCAGATTTGGAAAAGTGCTCTCATGACCTATAGAAAAATAGGGGTTAGGAGAAGTTATTATACCTGAACTCACATGGAGAGAGGGTTCCTCATTTGGCAAGGTGAAAGGCATATGACTCAGCCTATTTGTAGTTAGAGGATTCTAATCAACTTAAACCAAATTGTAATAAGTAAATATACATAAGAACTTTCACAGGAATCTCAAGAAGTATTATCTGTCAGAAGAAAGAAGAAAAGTCAATCTATAGTTTTGATGTCGTACACTGGAAGACGATTCAGTTATCTGATCAAGCCTCAGTATAGCATTGAAGCGAATGGATTCATTTGAACAGTGACAGAGATTTTTCGAGTGATAGTTTGAATGTCAGTTACAGTACAAGAGAATTGAGAGAAGAAAAAAACCACAACCTAAAGTCAAAAGTGAAGAAGCATCATTGAAGTTAGTCGTTCATGAACCAGACAGTACATCGAACGTCAACACAAGTCAGTGGTAATTCTTTGCTACCTTCAGTGGTTTGTAAGAATCAAATTAATTATTTATTGATTTAATTAAATTCATTTATAATTGATATAAATCAATTAGTTGATTTAATTAAATGAATTAATTCTAGAAGAATTAATTTATTTATTGAATTAATTATTGTATCAATTAAATATGAATTGGTTAATCATTAATTAATTAAATGGATCAATATGACTTAAAGAAAGAAGGTTGGATTATGTCTTGGTGAAGCTAAATTCGGTATGACCTAAATTATGTCATACCGACAGAATTCTAAATTATGTCATAAAGAAAGAAGGTTGGATTATATCTTGGTGTAAGTCTTAATGAAGAAAAATTAAGTCTTGGAAGCAGTTTAAGTCATGCTGGAGCAGTTAAATATCCTACAGAAAGCTAGCAAGACTTATTACTGATACAAAAGAACAGAACACAGCAGATTAAGTCATAACTGAAAAACAGAGCAGAAAACATAATATCCAGCAGAACAGAATTTTCTCTCAAGAACACCAAGAACACCAAAGCTTAAACAATTCCCAGAAATTCAAGTTCTTCATCTTTGTAATATTCTATCCGCTAGAACTTGTCTATTTGTGATTCTTGTACTACTAGCGAATTAAGTTTCCTAGTTGTTATCTTGATTATTATTAACTAAATTAGTAAAGTTCATGTCGAATTTTCTAATTAGTTATTAACATCTTGATAAGTTGTTATACTGATTTTGTAACACCACATCAAGTTAATATACAGTTATATTCAACTTGAAAAATTGTGTTAAATAATTCCGCACAAATTTGTCTTTGATAAAATATTATCTAACGGACAAATTTCGATAAAAAGGTAAAGATTGTATTCAACCCCCCTTCTACAATCTTATCGGACCTAACAATTGGTATCAGAGCCGATTGATTGATACACAAATCAAAGATCCCATTTTACTCTATTAAAAATCATCCCCGAATTTTTTAACTCTCTTAAAAAATTCATCATGTCTTCTAAAGTTGGAACTGTGAAAATTCCTATGTATGACAAAAACAGTTATGATATGTGGAAGAACAAAATGTTAATGTTCCTAGAGGTTGCAAATCCTAAATACATGAAAGTCTTATCAGAAGGACCAATAATACCTTTTGGATTAATTCCTGAAGTTGTTACTGATGGAAAAGTTGTTGCCCCTGCAAGGTTTATACACAAAGATTCTTCTGAATACACTCTTGTTGAAAGAGAGGAAGCTGGACTTGACATTAATTTAAGACTGATCTTAATAGATTCTCTAGACTCTGTAATGTACAGTCATGTGATTAACTGCAAGACTGCAAAGCAAATGTGGGAAACCATTGAAACTGTGAATGAAGGAACAGAGGTAGGGAGAATCGACTAGAAATTCTGACATCTGAGTATGAACACTTTCGATCAGCATCCAATGAAAGTATTCAAGATGTGTTTGAAAGATATAACAAACTTGTCAACAATTTACAGATGCATGGCAAGTACTACACTCAGAAAGAGATCAACAGAAAATTTCTACTGTCAATGCCTATTCATCTAGAACATAGGATTACAGCTATCAGAGAGTCGAGGAATCTAAGTGAAATTATTGTAGAAAGACTCTTTGGCGTTTTAAAAACCTATGAACTGGAACAATCTCAACAAAAGGAGATTTATGGAAAAGGAAGAGTTGCTAATACTTCTACAGCTCTTATTGTTGAGAACAAACAGGAAGTGGAAGATAAGGTTATTCAATCTTGTAGTGTTGACAGTGACAAGCTTGAAGTTGAAGTTGGTCAAACGAATGCTAGTCCAGATGAAGGAGACTTCTATTCGTTAGAAGAGCTAGATCAGTTGGAAGATGAGTCCATGGATTTGTTGGTAAGGAAATTCAATAACTTCAGATTCAGGAAGAATCCCAAGTTCAGGTACAAATCTAACTATAACAGGTTCCAAAGAGGAGGTTCTTCATCCTCAAGTAACAGAGGAGGTTACAAAACTGGAACAGTTGAAAGAAGTAAAATTAGATGCTACAACTGTAATGAACTTGGACATTTCGCTACTGAATGTCAGAAGCCAAAACAAAACCAAAGAAAAGACTTTGGAATTGAGAAGAAGAAGACAGGTAAAGCCTATGTGGCTGCTGGAAAGAGCTGGGATGATACAGACTCTGAAGAAGAAGAGTATGGCAATCTTGCCCTGATGGCAAAATCTGATAACTCCAGTGGTACTTCATCTGAGGTATCATGTTCTGAAAGTCAATATATTTATCAACTTAGTGATTCACTAGGTTATGCTAATAGAGAGATTGAAAGGATAAATTTGTTAAATACAGATCTTAGTAATCAATTATCAGAATTACAAGATGTACAAAATTGCCATGATAAACAAAAATCAGAAATAAGAATTCTAAAAGAACTTGAGAGGTCTCTAGCGTTGATAGTGGTTCAACAACGTGAGACAATAGCTGAACTAGAAATAAAGGTTAGTGCTACTTCTAATTCATGTAAAGTGGCTAAAGAGTTGTTTAACCAACAAGCTATTAATCAAACCGTAGGAATTGGGTTTGATTATAATGAAGCTATTGGACGAAAAAGCATTATTACCCCTAATCGTGTCAGTGCTGTAGAAAAGGGGTATACCAATAGTGCTTAAGGGTGTTAGTAACCCACTCTTTAAGACATCCATAGCAGAACCTTTGGATACAACATCTTTAATCATTAAGGAAGAGATGCGCATTGAGGATTTAGCTAATGGCGTAGTCTTAGAAAGTAATCAAGTTGTTAAAAATGATGAAGATAGAAAGTCTGTGTTTAAGAAAATAGAAAGAGTTGGTGAGTCTACTAGTTCCTTGAAAACTAGTAGTAGAAGTAACAACATAAATAAATGCAACAACATATCTACCATGCATCCTATTCCTGTTAATTGCATGTCTTGTGCTTTTAATATAATGTCTGCTTACTTTAACGGTAATCATGCATGTGTTGATAAGAATGTTCATAGACAGAATATGAGCAGAAATAAACATGTTAGATCCAGGACTGTAACACCACCTAATTCTAAGACTAGGACTCCAAGTCCTTCTCAGAATATGGTGAAGACATGGTTACCCAAGCTGAAACTAAAACAAGTTAAAGCTGTTTACAGGGTTAAATGTCCAGTACCTGAAGAAAATGTTGTTAAAATAAAAAGTGTTGCTTTGCCTGATAAAGGCCAATTCTTTAAGTACTCCGGACCCAATCAAATTTGGGTTCCGAAGAAAGTCTAACCAATTTGTCATTGCAGGGTTGAAAACAGGTTGAACGAGTCATGTGGATTCTGGACAGTGGATGTTCAAGGCATATGACCGGAGAT
The DNA here is from genome assembly GCA_036435485.1 of Saposhnikovia divaricata. Lineage (NCBI taxonomy): Eukaryota > Viridiplantae > Streptophyta > Magnoliopsida > Apiales > Apiaceae > Saposhnikovia > Saposhnikovia divaricata. Next base: position 472,774 of record JAZHRN010000145.1, on the reverse strand, counting down.
AGAGCCCTGCTGACAAATGTGGTTGAGAAGGCCGGCCCAGTCGTTACCTTTGGAGATAACAGCAAAGGTAAAACTGATGGATATGTCAGATTAGAAGCTAGAAATGTTATCGTTGAAGATGTCTCTTTTGTGAATGGCCTTGAGCACAATTTGCTCAGTATTAGTCAATTCTGTGACAAAGGTTATGAAGTTCATTTCAACAAGAAGAATTGTCTAATATCACACAAGAGAAATGAAAGGCCGCAGTTGACTGGAGTAAGAAAAGGAAACTTGTACATAGCCAATATGAACTCTGGAAGCACAGAAGAAATTAGATGTTTTTATTCAAAGGCATCCACTGATGAAAGTTGGTTATGGCACAAGAAACTTTCTCACTTAAACTTCAAAACAATGAATTCTTTAGTTAAAAGAGAATTGGTGAGAGGTTTACCTTCGATTGAATTTACTCAGGAAGGTCTATGTGATGCTTGTCAAAAAGGAAAGTTAAAAAGGGCAACTCACAGGAGCATTAACAAATCATCAATAACTGAACCATTACAACTTCTCCATATGGATTTGTTTGGTCCAGTTAGTGTGATGTCCATGTCAAGAAAAAGATATGCTCTAGTGATTGTTGATGATTTCTGAAAATTCACATGGGTACTATTTCTGAACTCAAAAGATGAAACTCCACAACTGGTAGTTGATCACATTAAGTTAATTGAGCTGGACTCTAATCGTCCAATAAGAGCTATAAGGTCAGACAACGGAACTGAATTCAAGAATGCAGTTCTGAATGACTTTTGCACTGAAAAGTTTATAACTAGACAGTACTCGGCTCCCAGAACTCCTCAGCAAAATGGGGTAGTTGAAAGAAAGAATAGAACCTTGATTGAAGCTGCATGTACTATGCTAAGTGAATCAAGGCTTCCATTGAGCTTTTGGGCTGAAGCTGTCAACACTGCATGCTATACCCAGAATCGAACATTTATCAATAAAGACTTAATGAAGTCACCATATGAAGCTCTACATGACAAGAAACCAACTCTCAAGTACTTCCATGTATTTGGGACAAAATGCTTTGTGCTGAAAGAAGGAGATGATCAAGGTGGTAAATTTGAAGAAAAAGCACATGAAGCAATATTTATTGGTTATACTAGAAGAGCCTACAAGGTGTATCTTATTGATCAACAGAAAACTATGGAAAGTGTCAATGTTACATTTGATGACACAAAACTCCCAAGTATCCAAAATGAAGATCCATCTGAAAAGCTTAAGTTAGATGACATGTCAGACTCAGATTCAGATGATGACAATCAACCTGACGTTGTTGCTGATAATAATAATCCAAATGTTGGTGGTAATGATCAAGGTGATGTTGGTGAGAACAATGATAATTTTCAAGACACCACTGATACTCTTGAACCATCAATAAGTCAAACTGGCAACAACTCAGGGGGAGATAATGAAGGGTCAACAAGTCATACTCAACATCATACTGAAGATCAAGGCGAATCATCAAGATCAATTCTTCCCAGACAAACTGTTTGGAATAGAGCTCATCCTTTTGAGCTGATTCTTGGTGATCCAGATGTTGGTGTGAAAACAAGAAGAGCTTATCAGAATCAATGTAACTATTCTGGGTTCTTGTCTGTCATGGAACCTAAGAAAGTAGAAGAAGCTCTATCTGATCCTGATTGGGTGATTGCTATGCAAGATGAACTCAATCAATTTAAGCAACTAGAAGTATGGAAGCTGGTACCCAGACCTAAAGATAGAAAAATGGTGGACACAAGATGGGTATTCAGAAACAAACTAGATGAAGATGGCACTGTGATAAGAAACAAAGCAAGACTGGTAGCTAAAGGTTATTCTCAGCTGAAGGCATTGATTATGACGAGACCTATGCTCCAGTGGCAAGACTTGAGGCCATCAGAATATTCTTGGCATTTGCATCCTATTCAAGATTCAAAGTTTATCAAATGGATGTCAAGAGTGCCTTTCTGAATGGTAAGCTAGATGAAGAAGTGTATGTAGAACAGCCCCCTGGTTTTGAAGATCAAGATCATCTGGACTATGTCTACTTTCTTTACAAAGCTATCTATGGTCTTAAGCAAGCCCCAAGAAAATGGTATGACACTCTCTCTGAATTTCTATTAGAAAATGGTTTTATAAGAGGTGTCATAGACAAAACGCTCTTCACTAAAAGACATAAGAATGATATAATACTAGTCCAAGTTTTTGTGGACGATATTATATTTGGGTCTACTAATGAGCTTCTATGCAAGAAGTTTTCTAAGTTAATGCAGGGTAGGTTTGAAATGAGCATGATGGGAGAACTGAAATTCTTTCTTGGATTACAAATAAGTCAGAGACAAGATGGAATATTTATTTGTCAATCTAAGTACATCAATGAGCTCCTCAAGAAATATCACATGGAGGAGTGCTCATCAGCAAAGACACCATCAACTATAGCTGTCAAAATTGGTTTATGTGAAAGTTCTGCCAAGGTAGATATCACAGGCTATAGAGGTATGATTGGCTCATTGCTTTACCTAACTGCTAGTAGATCAGATATAATGTTTGCCACATGCTTGTGTGCAAGGTTCCAAGCGAACCCTAAAGAAATCCATCTCACTGCTGTCAAAAGAATCTTAAGATATCTAAAGGGTACGCCTAATTTAGGCATCTGGTACCCTAATGAATTTGGTTTTACTTTAATTGGATATACAGATTCTGACTATGCAGGAAGTGTTGTAGACAGGAAAAGTACATCTGGGAGTTGTCAATACCTAGGTGGAAGATTGGTATCCTGGTTTAGTAAGAAACAGCAAACAGTTTCCAACTCTACAGCCGAAGCTGAATATATAGCTGCTGGAAGCTGTTGTGCTCAGATCTTATGGATTATGAATCAATTAATGGACTATGGCATTGTATTGGAAAATATCCCTATTTTATGTGATAATACAAGTGCCATAGCAATCGCCAGCAATCCTGTGCAGCACTCAAGGACAAAGCACATTGACATAAGGTATCATTTTATAAGAGAGCATGTAATGAATGGTACAGTGCAACTACTATTTGTAGGCTCTGGAGATCAAACTGCAGATATTTTTACTAAGTCGCTTAATGAATCCTCATTCACTAAAATTGTTAGTGAATTGGGTATGTTAAACAGTTCTAGTAATTAATACTGTTAATATCTGAAATTTGATCTTTAATAATTTTGCAAGTGATTATTCTGTGAATATTTGTTGTTTGAAATCACTTGTATAATTATTTTACCAACTGATTTTCTTGCTTGTTTAGTTATTTTTCACTCTGTTTATTCATATTATTTAATACTTCATATTTCTGTATTTTTAGAATATTTGTAGATATTTATTTCTATTTTAATAATTAATTTATCATATGTTTTGTAGTGTTTGTCCTGTTAATATTGCTTTGTTTTCGTTAATAGGATAGCATATGGTATTTATAATTATTTTTATTATTTGTTTAATTTTCTATAATATTTTTATTATTTTTATAAGTTAATTGTATATTTTATTGTGTTTTTAATGTTTGTTTAAAATAAATATGACTTAAAATTAGGTAAAACTCTCAATATGACTTATAAGAAAATCGGTATGACTTAAACATGTTAAGTCTTACCGAGTTTTTGTTAGATTAAGTCATATTCTCGAGTCTGTTAACATTAGGTCTTAGCGAGTTTTTAAGTTAAGTCTTATTCGTCTGTAATTAAATAAGTCTTACTAGTAATTAATTTAAGTCTTATTCGCAATATGTATATTATTAAGTGTTATTCGGAGTTTTAAGTCTTGTTAGTTATATTTAAGTCTTATTCGACTAGTTTGTATATATATAGCAGTTAGAAATGTTAAGTCTTATTTCATTTTATGTCATTCTCACATGTTAAGTCATTGAGAACTAAAACAGATACATACATATACACACGCATATACGACCGATTCATGCCCAATTTTTGACTTAAAACCGAACTGAAATCACGAACCAAGCACAAACGTCGACTTCTTGTTCGATTTCCTTCAGTTTGATAGTTTAAAATCGCGATTTGGTTGAGTTTTTGAACGATTTTGAATTCGTAAGTTCGAATTTTTCGATCTAATTTTCAGAGAAATTGGGTTCGATTCTTGAAAATCTAAAAATATACGTGTGTTCGTGTGTGTAAGGAGATTGTTGTGTGAATTTTTCAGAATTTTTCAACAACTTTTAATTTTCTCGAAATTTTTTTTTTTTGCCACGAATTTCTCGAATTTTTAATTATTTCTTAATTCGAAAAATTAATTTTTAATTCATTATTTTATAAAATCTAAAATTTTCAAAGAATTAAATCTTGATTAAAATGGCTGATCGATTTGAAATATTAAACATAATTTAATCGGTTATTTTGATCCAGAAAAATGTTCAGTTGAACGTTTTCGACCGTGGATTCGATTTTTAAATGAAAATTCACTGGTTCGCACTGCTTTGAGCTTAGATGCTCCATTGAAAATTGAACCCTTGCGAATCATGTGTACTACTGCTGTCATTTCTAATGATAACAGATCATTTGTCTTCTCTGTAGGAGACAATCGGTACACAGTGTGTCTTAAATTTTCCAACTGACAATTTCGAAGAGTTACCATCAGATCAAGAATTAATAAATTTTTTGAATGGTATATTCTATCAAGACAGTCCTGATCAAACTGTCTGGAATAAAAAGAACTTCGTTCAGGAATGGGACTATCTGTTTGACACATTAGCTAGAGTCTTTGCCAATTCTACTAAAGGGAACTTTGGGGTATTACCATCCTTCTTGCAGCATATTGGATATGCAGTTGCACACAATCGAAGAATTAATATTGGTAGACTACTGTGTGTTCCGATGGTTAGAAGAATCATTAATGCAAAGAGGAATTTTGATAATGGACAAAAAGTATCATGCTATTATCCAAGATTCCTGTCATTGATTTTTAATCATCTAGTGGAACTAGAAAACAAAGCCCAATTCCTGAATGGAGAATCACTTGCGTCAGGTAAACCTACTACCAGATTGTTCACTGAGTACAGCAACAAGCCTAAATTCACAAACATACCTGTAGTTGTCACCCAATACATGTCAAACTATATACAACTACCTGTCATTGAACCTGTACCAGAACCTGAACAACCTGAACAAAACCCTGAACCACCAGTGGATAACATACTTGTTGAACATGAAGATCAAGGCAATCAACAAGTTGAACCTGCTCAGCAAATTGTCCCTCAGCCACCTGTACTTGCTGTTGAACATCCAGTGGAAGAAACTGCATCTGTTCCTGAACCTGATTTAAATCAACCTATCTTATCAGAGACTATCGCAGAATCAGCTGACCAGGTATTGTCTTTTGTTCCTCAAACTATTTCTACTTCTCAATCTATTTGTGGAACCCAAGTGGTTGATAGGGCTGACCAAGGGATTGTAAGACCGCAATCTCTAACCCCGGTCATAGAGCCAAACACTGAATCCACATCACTTAAAACCTTTCACTCCAGAAAGAAAATTCCCTTTCAAAGAGCAAAGAAAAGAAGAAATATAATGAGTGAACCCACAGCTCTGCCTCTACAAAAGAAAAGTAGAACTGATTCAGAGGCAACTGTAAGCCCATCCGTATCTCCCCAACAAGATATGGACGTTGATATGGCCATGCAACAGTTACTAGGATCATCCTCTCAACAGGATGATACTATTGAAATTCGCCATAGGGCCATGGCATCCTGTAATGTGTCAAGCACAACCCCATTGTTATTATTAACAATGGGAGAACAAATAGATTATGATGCAAATAGGGACACATTGACAGGAGAGCACATAGAGTCTGAAACAGTGCCTACCATAGTTACGGTAGAAGAGTCTTCACAGACTTCTGAGGGAAATCTTGGTTCCCTGCCAACTTTAATGGAACCATCATCTCCCCTCCTAGGAGAAACATTCCTAGATCCCTCAATGGAGTTTCCACTCGCAGTTTCGACTGAAGAAAGTGGAAGGCAACTTGATCAATCTACTACTGAAGCAATTCAGATTACAAATCCAAATGTACAAGTGGAATTGATTGAGGACAGGGATTTGCGAACTCCCATTGCATCACCACTGACCTTCCCAGAGGAGGCTAGGGTGATTTTAACTGCAGGTACCGCTTCTGGAAAAGCTAAGGAAATTGAGAGGAGTGATGTGAGGATTACCACAAAATTGAGTGATACACATGCACATCAGGTGAGTAAAATTCAGAGTGAAACTCAGGTGAGTGCACACACAGACACATACACTCTCTCATTGTTACAAAAAATACAAGATCTGGAAAGGGAATTGGAAGCAAGTAAAGCTGAAGCTAGATTACTTCGAGCACAAGTGGATCAGCTTACTTCGATAAAGGGTGACATCAACAACTGATAAAACTAGATCAACAAAGGAGAATTCTTTGCAAGAACAGATGGCGATGATGATGAACGAGATCCTGAAGCTGGTGCAGCTGATTAAACTGTAGAGGATTCCTCAACTAAGGGGGAGAAATCACAACAGGCACAGAAATCACAAGGTGGTGAGAAAGGACAAGGAGAAAAAGGAGGTAAATCTGATAAATCTGATACAGACAGTGAAGACAGGAGGAATAAGGGGAAGAAGAAAGTTGTTGCAGATGATGATCAAGTCATGGATGAACCAGGTAATCTTGATGTTTTTGATGACTTTGATTTTTCTGATGAAGGTGAGAAATTACCTGAACCAGATTTAAGTCACTGGGAAGAAGAAGAACCAGTGATATCTGAATCTGAAGCTCAACAAGCAGAGAAAGAATCTGAAGAATTATTTGCTCAGAGGGAAGCTAATTTGCTGATGAGAGAAGAAAAGTTTCAAAAGTCATTAGAGCAAATTGCACGAAATGAAGAACTTCAGAAAGCTGAACAGCAAGCATTACAACGATTACATGCTATAAATGTTGAGAAGAGAAAGACATATATCAGACTAAAGAGCGGTGATAAATGGGAACGTGCTCAAAAAGCAATTGATTCACCTCAGAGTTCTGATTATCTGGCAAATCCAATTCATGATATGTATATAAAGGCCTTAAAGGTAGAAGTCATCAGGATAACTATTGCATTTGAACCCAAATCTGATGAGCTGGTAATATTTGTGGATTGTCATAAAGTTGGAACTTTCAGAGTATCTATTCAGTTCTTTTATGACAGATCGCTGACAGAGATTTGGGTACTTAGGCCTAAGGTGAAAACATCTTCTGAGCTAGGTGTGTTGTTACATGAGAAGTTCAAAGAATTTGCTGAAAGAGCTGGACCAGAAGTGATTAAGGATCCTCCACAAGTAAAATTTCTTAAGGGAGAGGTACTTCATTCAATCAATCTTCAGACAGATGAGTTATATGAACATCATGCAAAACACTTGGTATATGCTGAATATGCTCTCAGAAATCATGGATTCTTGACTGAAGAAAAGGTAATAGCTGCAGATCACATTCGATCCTATGCACAAACGAATATAAAAGATTACAAGAAATTTCAAGGTGAACTGAGAAAGAAGCTTGGAATTCCTTTAGTCTTACCTCAAGGATTGTCATCAAGAAGAGAGCGTCTTGTTGATTCTGATTTACACATGAAACTTCAAGTCACAGATGAGCCAGAAGAAGGAGAATTCAGAAGGCAAGACAACTGAAGAAAAAGAATTGCTCTACATGTTATATCTTTAGAGCTTAGATAAATCTTGATAGGAATTTGTATCATATGATCAGTCTAGAGGATCATCTATCTTGTATTTATCTTTCATGTTTGAATCCGGCAAATGTTAAATATAAACCAGAACTTTTTTTTCATATTTACTTAGTATTTAAAGTTTTATCTTTCATTTGGTTAAGTTGGATTAGTTGAGGTATCCTCTAGGAATTTGCTTCTATTGTCTAACAAACAAATAGGGGGAGATTGAAAGGCATATGACTCAGCCTATTTGTAGTTAGAGGATTCTAATCAACTTAAACCAAATTGTAATAAGTAAATATACATATGAACTGTCACAGGAATCTCAAGAAGTATTATCTGTCAGAAGAAAGAAGAAAAGTCAATCCATAGTTTTGATGTCGTACACTGGAAGACGATTCAGTTATCTGATCAAGCCTCAGTATAGCATTGAAGCGAATGGATTCATTTGAACAGTGACAGAGATTTTTCGAGTGATAGTTTGAATGTCAGTTACAGTACAAGAGAATTGAGAGAAGAAAAAAACCACAACCTAAAGTCAAAAGTGAAGAAGCATCATTGAAGTTAGTCGTTCATGAACCAGACAGTACATCGAACGTCAACACAAGTCAGTGGTAATTCTTTACTACCTTCAGTGGTTAGTAAGAATTAAATTAATTATTTATTGATTTAATTAAATTCATTTATAATTGATATAAATCAATTAGTTGATTTAATTAAATGAATTCATTCTAGAAGAATTAATTTATTTATTGAATTAATTATTGTATCAATTAAATATGAATTGGTTAATCATTAATTAATTAAATGGATCAATATGACTTAAAGAAAGAAGGTTGGATTATGTCTTGGTGAAGCTAAATTCGGTATGACCTAAATTATGTCATACCGACAGAATTCTAAATTATGTCATACCGACAGAATTCAAGATTATGTCTTACCGAGCTATGAAGATTATGTCTTACCGAAACAAATATCCTGTTTAAGTCATACCGACCTCCTGCCAGCTGTTTTAAGTCATATCGAACTTTTATTAAGTCATACCGACCAGGTTTATGTCTTAATGGAGGTTTGTGTAAGTCTTAATGAAGAAAAATTAAGTCTTGGAAGCAGTTTAAGTCATGCTGGAGCAGTTAAATATCCTACAGAAAGCTAGCAAGACTTATTACCGATACAAAAGAACAGAACACAGCAGATTAAGTCATAACTGAAAAACAGAGCAGAAAACATAATATCCAGCAGAACAGAATTTTCTCTCAAGAACACCAAGAACACCAAAGCTTAAACAATTCCCAGAAATTCAAGTTCTTCATCTTTGTAATATTCTATCCGCTAGAACTTGTCTATTTGTGATTCTTGTACTACTAGCGAATTAAGTTTCCTAGTTCTTATCTTAATTATTATTAACTAAATTAGTAAAGTTCATGTCGAATTTTCTAATTAGTTATTAACATCTTGATAAGTTGTTATACTGATTTTGTAACACCACATCAAGTTAATATACAGTTATATTCAACTTGAAAAATTGTGTTAAATAATTCCGCACAAATTTGTCTTTGCTAAAATATTATCTAACGGACAAATTTCGATAAAAAGGTAAAGATTGTATTCAACCCCCCTTCTACAATCTTATCGGACCTAACACAAGGAGCTTGAGGTTTTCTCCATAGAGTGAGCAACTATAGTCTCTGAACCCTCACAACCATCTATTGTCTTTTCAGAGACTAGAGGCTCCAGTATACCACTTTCAGGGTCTACACTAGACTCTGATGCCTTTAGTATGACTTCATTAGGCATCACAGTTTGTGTGTCACCGTCTTTAAGTGTTGTTTGCTGAGACACACCCTCAAGGTGAATAGACTCTGACTGAACAAAATTTGTTTAATCTTCGGGAAAATCAATCAAAGTCATTCCTCCCATATCATTGGGTATCTCACTTGCAGTTTCAGTCATCACAGAAGACCTTTCAGCATCAGCCATCACAATCCTGAATCATCCAACCTCTGACTAGATGGTTCTTGTGTTGCAATGACTATAATCTGATCTGTCCTACTACCCACCACTGGTGCAATAGTATCTTCTGTTGGTTGCTTTTCTCTAAGTACTACCTCCTTTTGTTCACCTAATGCTGGAGCATCTTCAATAATGTAGTCTTTATGAAATAGATATGTGTGAAGTGATTGAAGTGCACCATGCTTTGAAAGTCCAAACTTCTTTCTCAATTCTCCTCTGATTGATTGATAGAAATACATCTTCATAAGATCAAGTCTTTGATATAGAATTCCATATTCTTCAAGATGAGAAAGTTTAGGTACTCTTTCCTTCAGAAAGTCTAGAACAGGCCTGGAAAGCTTGACTTTCATAGAAATTACCTTCATAGCCAGCCTGTATGTCAATGTGGCTTCCCAACGTGAATCAATATCAAGGCCTCTCTTGTCAGATTTTGATTTGGATACAGCTTTAGTTCTAGAGACCTGCAAGATGTTAGTTGGACTAGACTTTGTGTGTGTAGGTGACAAATGAATCTTTCTCCTTATTCTCCTAGTATAGTGAGCAATAGATTTATCTTGAGAAGACTCAAGAGGTGCAAACTTAGTAGTGATCTTGGGTTGAGATCATTTTTCAATAGACACAGCCTTTTGGGTGACTGTACCTAGTAACTGTTTTCCCTTTTTAAGAACTACAGTCTTTTGTGAGATTGCAGCCTGGCTGTTACTTGGTCCTTCACCTCTTTCTCCAAGCTTAGAGAGTTGAATTGCAGCCCTCAAATCTGCTCTCTCGGCAAGAGGTATATTATCATCATCTTCAATAGAACTACTAGAACTAGGAGCTACATATATTCTCTTCCTTATAACTGATGCCTTTTGAGAAACATCAGAGGTTGGTTTCTTTGAAACAATAGGCTGTGGTTCAAGAGTTGGTTCTAGAACTGTTTCAGAGACTGTGGAGTATTGGGTTACTTGGGTAGACACAGGGAGGTCCTCCACCTATTGAGGTTCCTGAGTCATTTCACCACTAAAGAAAGAAGAATTGTAGAGAGTAGGAAGATGAGTTCTGAGAAGTACCTGTACATGTTGAGGATAACACATTGTAGGTATCTCTTCTGAATTCTTCTCACTGTCCTTCTTTGTAATTTCAGAGAAAATTCTCTTTTGCTGTATATAAGAAGGAACACAATGTTGTCTACCAAACCTGGTATTAGCATTAGGAATAAAATGGTTAATGAATAACTGCATAAATCTATGATAATAAACCATCTTCCTTCCATGATCTCTTGACCCAAGTTTGATACTCATCTGATTTACATAATGTGACCAACATTAATTACTCTATTATAAAGCAAACTATATCCAATGTGAGAAGTAACAGAAATAATTTGTTCAAAAGAACTACATTTACCAGTAAAGCATTTAGCTAACTGATCAAAGAAGAAAGACCATTCTTTTCTAAGAAAAGGTCTTTTTAATTGGATCATGTTATTTAAAGGTCCACTATAACCTAATGCAGATAACATAGTTCTAACATCATCATCAGATGGTTCACTAACATAATTCACATTAATAGGTAAGTGAAGTACTGAATTAATCACAGATTCAGTAATATCAAAAGAATCTTGTCCTAGGTTTAGAACAATCTTACCTGGTTGACCCTGAACAGGATCAACTACCTCAGCATTCTCCCAAGCTTGTGAAATATCTACTTGATTAATCTCTGGAGATGCTGTTAGTGCATAACGCAGAGGTCCAATAGCCATAAAGTCCATAACTGGGTGAAAATCAGTTGATACCCCTTTCTTGTTGGTGATAGCTGCAACATGATTTTTTGTCATAACATCGAAGTCACCAAACTTGAAAGCAACTGACTTGGGTAGCTTCCTTTGAGCAACCATTGATTTTTGATCTAAAACAAACTTGAGAAATCTTTGAAATTGATTCGAGATTTTGAGAACTTGAATCAGTTTTTGCTTTAGAAAATTCAAATATGAAGAAAGCAATAAACAATCAGAGTCTCAAAATAATAATATACTCAAAATTCCTTCAGACTCACTAACCCACGTTCACACGTAGATTGACAGGTGGCAGTCCCTGAAAAAGTGTAATTACCCACGATTTTTGGAAATAAAATCCAAATTTGATTTTAATTAAAATCAGGGTCTAATTTGAATTTGAACCGATTTTCAGAGACTAAAATGGGGTTGCATACGTGGCATGTAAGATATTATCCTAAAAATAAACACAAATAATCCAAGAAAAATATTTTGATTAGATTTCAAAACGTCTTGGAAATATGAGAAGTTCAGTTACGCGCGAAATAATGATGTCATTGTTGCATTGGAACACTTCAAAAGACTGTCCAGCTTCTCACAGTTTTCTATATAATAACCTGGTGTCATTTGCCTTACTCCATTCTAAAAACCACTCAAACACTCTCTGCAAAACACAAAGAGTTCTCCAAACACAATGGCTTTTAACCCAGATACTCACATGAACCCTAACTTTCGATTCCTGTCCTCTGAAAAGTTCAATGATCTTGATGAGCAAGAGCAAATAGACTATCTCTTTGAAGAGATGACTTTTCTCATCGAACTAGATATGGCCGGAATCGATCCATGTAATGTAGAAAATCCTCCTCTATAAATCTACCAGTTGAACAAAATCTTCCTCTAATCTCTTCACACCTTGAGGATGAAGAATTTGGTGAAGAGCCTGGGACTGATATTGATGGAGATGTAATTCATTTCTAAGATGTCAGGAGTCAGCTGCTCTCATTCAAGTCAGTTCTTACTGCTTAAAATTGCTCAGAGAAGGAATTCAAGAGCAGATGTACTCAATGCATCCCCCAAATGGCTTCTGGCATGCTTAGGGAGTTGACGAATTGATTGTTGAAGACTCGTGGAAAAGATAACTCCAGCAGCCACAACATTAGACAAGAACAAGATTAGTAGTAACTATTAGACAAAAAGAAAAATTGTATTTCATTTCTATGTATGTAAATCTTTTAATTAATGAAATTACAAGTGTCTTTTATCTATCTTGTCTATTTCCTGTTTATTGCATTCACTTGTTAGTATGAATATGTTGAATTAACAAAGACATGCAACAATCATTAGAACAAAACAACTAAGTAATTCATAACCTAAATTACTAAGTCAGAGACTAAGAAAAATTTCAGAGTCTAGTTCTTAATGATAGTTTTACTCATACTACAATTTATCAAGGCAAAATGTTATCAGCTTCAGAGTCTAAATGAAAGATATAGATACTGATATGATTATCAAATCTATAAGCTAAACAATATACCTTGCTACTTATGCAGATTTTAAAGATCTAGAAATTTACCATTCCTAACTCACTAACCAATCTAATGAATGTAGCCTCATCAAGTGGTTTGGTTAGAATATCTGCAAGCTGTTTGTCAGTAGGAACAAAATGAAGTTCCACAGTACCATTTTCAATATGTTCTCTAATAAAATGATACATGACATCAACGTGCTTAGTCCTTGAATGTTGAACTGGATTTTCTGCAATTTTGATAGCACTATTATTATCACAAAACATAGGAATATTACTAAGTATCATACCATAATCCATCAACTGATTTCTTATCCAAAGGAGCTGTGTACAACAACTGCCTGATGCAATATATTCAGCTTCTACAGTTGAGGTTGAGACAGATTGCTGCTTCTTGCTTGCCCAAGAAATCAATCTGTTTCCCAAGAATTGACATGTAAGAACCCAAATTTTTGGTAATATTTCCTTTTATTTAATATCTTGTGACATTGTCAATATGGAACCTTTCTAGTCATCCCTGTTGATTAATAGAATTGATTGTCTGAGAAACTGCGTTGTTGCATCTATTATGTAATATAAAAAGGAAGATTGTGAAGGCAAGAGTCTTATTGTTAGTAATATTTATAAAACTTGGGATTTGAGAATGATTAGAGTATTAAAGGATTTATTAAGAATTATGACGAGGAACTATGGACATTCGAGGAATTTACACAATAAGTACTTCAGGAATTATAGGGGAAATCTCTACGCGACAAGATATTATTACGAGAGAATAATTAAGATACGATACGAGGTAAAGACTAAATAACAAGCATTGGTGGGAGAATAATAATACAAGGAAAGAAATTACATGCAAGTGCCATGTAACTAGCTAGTTAGGAAAAGAAACTAGAAAGCATAAAGTAGAAGTGAATAGTGACATGTGTGATGGGTGTTGTAACCTAGGGGACAATAGGGCATGGGGAGACAACCTAGACCCTAGCTTGGCAACATGTGAACCACATCTAATCCCCACAATAATACATACCATACATATCATTTTATTCCTTTCAAAACAAAACACAAAGAAAACACTCTCCCCCCCCTTTTTGAAGCTCTCGGCCGAACAACAAGAGGAGGAGGAGAGAGATTTTCTCTCCATCTTTTCCTCACCTACAATTCCAAGCAAAAATAGTAGGGCTTCCTTACACTATAATAGAGGTATGGTATCAATTTCATAGCATTTCATCCATTGAATCTTGAGATAAAAATTGTTGAAGGATTGGAGAAGTGTTAACCCAAGGTTGTTATCTTTTAGATCTTGAAGGATTAAGGTTTGTGAGGGCTCATCCAAGTGTTCCTAGTTGTTGTAAAGCTCACCCAAGGTCTTTAGCCACTCAAGAAGGTATAACAACCATAAACCCTTTTGGTTATGTATTGTTTATTAAGTATGGTAGTAGATCCATGTGTTTTAGAACTAATCTCGGTTATATATGAATTGGATAGCATGGATCTTGAGTTTTGATGTTGAGATTGTGACTTTTATGACTATGGTTAATATATATACCTCCATGAGTGTTATGAACCATGATCTAAGTGTATTAAGTGTTGATTATGTTATGGGAGTATGAAAAATGATTGATCTAAGTAGTTTTAGCTTGCTGAGTTTTGTCCAGGAACTTTGATCAGTATTGTAGCACGATTTTGAACCCCCAAATGATGTCCCCTGATGTCCTACCATATATTGTTGGAAAGATAACTGAATGTAGTTTCTGGAAATGTAAGACTCATGGCTAGGTGATGTGTAGATTTTTAGTTATGGCCGGAGGAGTGAATTTTGTTTCTGGACTATGGACTGCATTAAGTGACCCCCTTGTGAACCTTGTTTAAACACCTTAAAATATATGTGGGATCATGGAAAAATTTGAGAATGTAGGCAATGCAGTGGTGAAGACCACCCAAAAGGAATTGGATTAAAATATGAATTTTTGGATTTTATAAAAATGCTAGAGTAAAATTCACGCAATGGAAAAAGTCGATTAGTGGAACATGGTTCTAGGGTTAGTGGTTATGATTCGAACGTGGTAACTAAATTAAGTCGAGTAAGTGACGAGCGTAATCGAGTGATGACATGGACCTATAGTGGGGCTAGGGAGTCATAAGACGAAGTCGTTAAGTTAATTTCGTACCCCCTTAAAACCCCGTAATTAAAGAGATATTGTTAAGGTACTAACGAGCGATTATTGCTTATGTATAGATCGTTCGAATCCGCACGCTCGACCACCCCAACCAAACCAAGGCAAGTTTACTTTTCAAAACTTATCCATATACAAGGACTTTCACTGTTGTGTTTGTAGTTTTCAATTATATCAAATGCTATGTTTATCGAAGTATTGATGCAATTGAGATTGAATAAGTACATATATGCTTATACCCCTTGAACTTAGATTGAAATGTTTTCTTCGGACAACGACTCTAGCAATAGAGGTCGTAGCGGTCCGTATATACTAATGACCGGGGAGCGGTATATTATTATATCGTATCTAGATTGCGAAAACCCGAAGGGTCATTCGGGTGGTATCGTATACTCAAATAACTATTGTTGTATCTTCGTAAATACTCGCAACCCTATCTTGGATTAAAAGTTTATTTTATCGAATAATTATTTTATTAATTATTAATATTAAATCTTAAAATATGATTTATTAATCATTGTTCATTATTTAAAGACAAAGTTAATCCAAGATACTTTTTAATACTTTCAAACTCGAACTCTTTCGAACTCAAAACATTTTCGAAAACCCCCGGTCAGATTCTGCTTCTTGTACGATTTCAAGAATCATCGGTCGACTGATGTCGGACCTCAATTACTCTGTTTTCAATCAAAATCAAGTTTTCAAAAGAAAAAGAAAACGGGACTCTGGCAGGTGTGGGAACCGTTGACGAACGATTCCCGGGATGTGTAAGCGGCCGTGAGCCAGGCGGTCCATCAATTATTATTCCGGCCCAGGTGTTGCCGAAGGATGACTACGGATGTAGTTTTCATCGAGGGTGATTACGGATGTAGTTTTCACCCGAGGGGTAGTTACGGATGTAGTTTCTATCCTTCTACCGGTAGAGAAGACCCGCGGATTGTTGGACTTGGATGTGGCGACTGATCATCGTCAATCCTTGTCAAGTTTTTATGTTTTCTTCCAGTCCCATCCTCCACTTTGGAAAAATACTCAAACACTGCTTCTTGGGCCTAAGTGCCAAGTTGCCGATAGTGTGGTTTTTGATGAGAAAGTATTGACATCGTGCAGTATCTAGAACTGCAAGATTTTCTATAAAGATTGGCACGTGTTAGTGCACTCTTGCAATTGTTTCAACGAATGAAATATTTTTATATGAGAAGCCTTCTAAGCTAAAGGAAGGAAAGAGGTTTGAAATGATATATTCCCTGTACAGTATGTTAATCGTAGAGAGTTTTGCCGAAAATGACATACTCATATGTATATATTTTCAAACTTGAGATATATTGAAAGGGGAACCTTATAAAGGGTTCATATGTTATTCTTAAAGCTCCTTAGTGAGTATAGATGTTTTATTCAAACTCGGACATATATATTGTCCAATTATGTTTTGAAACCTGAGATATATACCCATATAGTTGGGAATGTTTTCGAAATAAACCCCATTATTATTCTACAAAATGGTGAACTTGCTGAGCATTATGTAGCTCATTCTTGATTTATAAAAACTTTTCAGAAAGAGAAGAATTTGGTCGGTTAACTCCGCGACAGCAGAAGAGGAGTAGAAGAATTACCCTGGAGATGATTTAGCTCCTGATAAATACTACAGAGTAAGTCTGTTAGGTTTTCAGCTGTAATAGTAAGACTTGTCCTCAAGTATAGTTGTATTAGTGGAAGTGCGTAAGACTCTGAATTGTACAGATGAATTGTAATATTTAGTGTTACTTTTGATTATCGTTTCTGAGGCTCTAACTTGTTTGTGCGTAAGATTGAGGTCTGGACGTATGTATTGTTAAGTTGTAAAGTTAATACAGGTATGATATGGTTGGATGGTGTCGTGACGACCTGAATCTCTGACCTCAGATTTGGGGGCGTTACAGAAATGGTATCAGAGCAATAAGTTACAGTACTCAGAAACGAGGGTGTTGAGAGTTAAGTCTAAGTAGGAGAATGACATAAGAGATCGGAGTAAACTTATGATTGGACTACCGGAAGAGGTACCGGTGAGTAGAATGGACTGGAGTGTTACTGGAGGTATTATACTAGGGTCGATAGAATCCTTAGAGACCTTCAGAATGATGAATAGAGGTTTGAGAGTCGTACATAGCTTATCATAGATAATGATATAGGAAGCAGAGCGAAATCTCGAGAGCAGTTGAGGTAGAGGCGATATTGCCAATATGATCGGATAACTAGGCTGGCATAAATTTTGTGGCCCATATTCCTCCACAGTCAGGAGGCGGCATTTTAAGAATCAAGAAGTTTGGACTTCCCTACATAATTAAGGGTACTCAGTACTTGGATTAATGAAAGTCTTTTACCTTGGTTATAAGATCCGATTTTTGATAAGTAACGGGTTTACCTGAAGGTTGGTCACTATGTCGTTGTGGATTCCATTACCCTTGATGGCGAATTTTACATGTGTTATACGAGAATGTTATCATAAGACGAGCGTGCTAGATAATTCCACGCATGATTCGGACGCTAGAACATGGTAGTTCAACTTAGAGAACAAACAAGTAGGATTAACAAAGGGACTCAAGAGAAGTTGAATATGGTTGCAACGAGCGATACAGTGATCTCAGAGTCTACCAAAAGAAAAGACCAGCGGGTCTAGAGTGGGATCCTTTGATAGAGATGTTATCAGGGACTACGTATATATGTATTGTAGACCTCAATATTTTTGGTATATGTTCACATACACACACCCGCCACTGAACCTATGGACTGCACTGAGATCCCTGAGAGATCTCTTTGATCTGTTCCCAGGGGGAACTGGCCACTTGTGATTCATGTCGGAAGGCATGAAGTAGGACCCTATGGACTTAGCAGGTGTCCCCGAAATGATGTGACGTTTGGTCTTCAAGATAAAGCACGGAAATGACAGATATATTTGTGAAACCCCAACTCGATAAATGACTTTAAGATGATGATTGAGAGACACACTAGTTGGTGTCTTGTATTACGAAGACGATGAGATGGAGTTACCCTCATAGTGGTGATAATGAGATGCACGAATGATTATTAACTTATTTTGGTAACTACCGGCTGGTGCACTACTTCATTTTAAACTTTTCATTAACCATGTTACCTCGATTAGTTTATATCAGGTAATCCTCCTAGCTTTCTACTTCAAACTTGTGGAATAACAACCAGTGATATACTTTCTCTAAACCGAGACTCATCCAAAGTATCTTAATTGATCCCCGAGCATTCTATTTGAAGTTTATAATTATTTCTGCTCAGGACTATTTACGCTTTCTTTCAATTATCCAAGGAATGTTCAACAAATATTTCCTTAATTAATCGACGAATACTACTTAACGAATATCGATATTTGATTGCTTCTTTCATACTTGCACTCTTCAGTTGAGCTCATAAATATTCAACAAATTACTGAGGACATGGATGATCTAATGTCCAGACATCCCTCATGAATTCTTTTCTTCTATTCAAGATGAGATTGTACATCGTACATTGAAATCATAGTAAGGATATCATTTTGATATTGGTATTCCGAATTTAATTCTATTGTCGGATCTGATAAAGCATGTGTACGGAGGCACCCTTGGGTGGACCGTTGCACTGATAAGTAATATTTGATGAAAGGTTATCGATTGTTCCGATACCTAGAACATTCTCTTCAGATTTTATAGTTTTCTTTTTCAAACTTAATAACTTCTTATTTTCATTCGTTGTCCGAGAAGCCTAAAGTTTCTTCAGTGGCTACGATGTTGAAATTCCGTTCTATCCAATTGAAACTGGCTAGTCGTTATGTCAATATAAATGACTAGTTGATTGTTCTAACTAGTCAAAATTGTAATGTTGTGAAGAACACCTAGCTAATTGTCCTAGCTAGTGGTGATGTCTCAAACAGGTGAACTAGCAAATTTTGTCTAGCTAGTTGCTAGTGTTTCTTGAAAAGGACTGGTTATTGTTTCATTGGTCCAATTCCCAATTTAATTTATTCAGCAATTCTGCCATGCATTTTGCCTACGGTAAAGCATGATGATGAAAGTTCGATGAATAACTTGATTGAGACCTAGTGAGGTCGCCCACTCGACTTGAACTCTTACCCATCTTCGTATCAGACTTTATATCACTTGAATATTTTATTCTTTCATTTCATACAATGAGAATTCATCTGAAACCATTGATTGCTCGAGTGACAAACTACTTCATTCTTTAAATGTCATGGAGTAGAATTGTTTTCTATTGGCTGACTTTCATCAATGCGACTTTAGATTTCCTCTTATTATTCAGGAGGAAAAGTATCCACCCGATGTAAGAATTGTATAAAGACCGTCTTTATGACTTTTGTATCCAACAATCATTGCCCTTGTGCAACATTCTCTATGGTATCATATTACAGAATCAGGACGGGAAGGAATAAACCTTGTTGCATTCTTTCTATCCATCCTTACATCTCCAAAAAATCGAGACTCCTAGTATTTGGAACCATCAACATTCTTGGAACATCCAATATGGAATTCTTATTGAGATTATCTATTGGACCTTGTTATTTTGAAACCATTCCCTTCAAAGTGATTACTCTAAGGTGAACGGGAGGTACAATTGTGAACCGTTACACCAATATGAGGTCAAAAACCAAATGTTGTAATTGTGCAGGCAGAGCGTTATGCCGAGTAATTATTGAAGTAGAGATAACATGTCAGGGCATACCACAAGACCTTTAATATTGGTGTGGGGAAAGTTATAAGAAATGATGAGGTGGTTGGGAGCACGCTCCTACCAATCGTTGTCAGGATGTTATATTAACGAATTCTGGAGTTACCAAGCCTTTTCCTGATCCAAGAAATGCAAATCGATTGCGATGTAAAACATATCCTTAGAGGAAACTACCTGGGAGTGAGATGGACAAGAAAGGAAGAAATATCGTGGCAAGAATGTGAAGCTTTATTTAGCTTAAAGGTATTGATGCACATAGAGAGTCATAAAGTTTAACAGGCCCCTAATAGCAAATGGATGCATGGATATATAACAATGATCCTTCGAGATTACCACCTAATCAAGTTTATTGGGAATCGCAGTAGCATGCAGGCCTCAGGCTGATTGGCGCCAGTTATGAAGGAGGACGAGCGTATGACATCTTACATATACCATCGAGAACTGATACCCTTATCGGAAATGGAGGAATTGCTGACTAGTTAAAATGAGTAGTTGTTTTTCAAAGATAAGGTTGAAGAGAAGGTTTTACCAACTCAAGATCGACCTCTGTACTGTGCCAAAGTTGGCATTTCACACTAATATAAACGTTATAAAATTGTGGTAGTATCGTTTGAATGGACTAATGAGTCAGAAGCCTTTACGGATTAATGAACAAAGTTTTGGGATGAAATGAGATATTAGCAACAACCTCGTTGTTAGCTATACTTGATGATAAAAAGAGGACTTTGAGAGTCACGATGATGCGTCTTTCAAAGAGTTTAAGAGGTGTGCTGATGCAGTAGAAAAAGGATGATAGCCTATACTTCTAAACAACATAAAGGTTACGGGATAGGATATACTAACCGTGAGTCGGGGATTTGTCATGATAGCGTTCACGCATAAAACTGAGACGTTAACTTTATGAGAAAAGTGTAAAAGTTTTCCACAAGTGCCATAAGTATATCTTCATATTAGAACTAAACATAAGAAAGAGAAGGTGACGAAAGGGAGTAGGGAGTATAATGGAAAAATTTGATATTTCGCAGGAAAGGCCAGTGTGGTGGCCGATACCTATAGAAGGGATTATTCGAAACTGGAATTCAGTCAATATTGACCAAGAAAATAAAGAATAATGTTAGAGGAAAGTGACTAAATTATGGGGAAGGACAAAGATGTATAGAGAATTAAGAGAATGTTTGGCAAACAGATATGAAGAATGGTATTGGCAAACTATTAAGTACAAACGCGACATGCCAAAAGCAGAATGATAGAGATCTAGTGGATTAATTCCGCCTGTAGAAAATCTTGAACGTGGACAGAATTATAAAGAATTTCATAAGTAGGTCGCCAAAGACCGAGTCAAGAGATGGCCCTAGTTGATTTATAATTGTTGGACCAAGTGATTTACATACGAGAGACTTTCCATTTAGAAGATCATCGATTTATATACGGAAGAGATGGTGGTGCAATATAAAACTTCTGCAGCGATTACGTCGGATAAAGACTTAAGGTTAAACTTCGAATATTGAAGGTGCTTTCAAGTATATCTAACAAAGAGATTGAGCGTATATACTAATTTGATCTGTGGCTGACGGACAGGGAAGAAGAATTGTCCAGCCGATCGAATTTATATTTAGTGTCGTGCCTTCGGCTTCACGGGGCAGTCGAGAATAAAAACTTATCCATGAAATGAATGTTGTTATCACGATCATCGCCATGCGAACGTAAGGACGTCTCCTGTGGAGCGTGCTGCGCAAGAAGAAGTTTCGTTTCTCTTGCGTTACGAAGAAGTCAAGGAACGAGGGACATAGTAGCTGAACTGGTTCGACGTATACCGAAGACTATACAGTATCCATAGCAAGTGGTAACGGCTGACGGGAGGCAACACATGCCTGCTAATCAAGCGAAGGAATATGAGGAATACCGTGCGTATTGACGTTGTCTCAGATTACAAAACACGACCACAAAGCATTCACGGGCCAGCGATACAAGGACTCAACATGGATACTATGAGCAAGGTAGAAGAGGAACGTGTAAGTAGTGGGATAGAAATTTTTAATCATAGAACAACCGATAAGGAATACAGGTCGAGGAGAGTATGCGTTGAGGAACAACATTAAAGCGTTGGTGAGACGAAGGGAGAGAACAATAGGGTTGAAGTGTCAACCTGAGGATTGGAAAAGGTAAGGTTGGAATTGTATCCACAACTATTATCCTTAGGTTCTTAAGATAGAATCCTTTAAGGAGAGGAGACTGCATTAACCCCAACTTTCGGGAGTATTCGAAACCTGGACGAATAGTAATTTTATAGGTGGATGAGAAATTTTTGCAATCACGGTATGTACGAATTATTAAATGAAGATTTCGAATTGATATTACGTCTTTACGGTACAGACGAGTGTATGTAAAAGTCATTAGTTTTAACGAAACCCATTATTTCGAATGGTCAAATTTTATGAGATATCTAAGGAGATCGTGGTAAGGCATGGGGTTCCTGTGAGCATTGTATCAGATAGAGACCCAAGATTCAACTCCAGGTTCTGGAGGAGTTTTCAGGATTGTGTGGGGACCAAGTTAAACATGAGTACTGCATACCACCCCCAATCAGACGGACAGAGCGAGAGAACCATCCAGACCATAGAGGACATGTTGAGAGTAGGTGCCATCGATTTTAAGGGAAGTTGGGATGACCACTTGCCGTTGATCGAATTTTCCTACAATAACAGTTACCATGCGAGTATAGGAATGCCCCCATATGAAGCGTTATGCGGGCGAAGATGTCGATCTCCCTTGTGTTGGGAAGAAGTTGGAGAGCGGAAGATTTTAGGGCCTGAACTGGTCCAACAGACAAGAGAAACTATCGAACTCATAAGAGGACGGCTGGTAGCGGCCTAGGACAGACAGAGGAAGTATGCGGACCAGACCCGCAAGGACAAAGAATGTGAGGTAGGAGAGTTTGTGATGTTAAAAGTATCACCGTGGAAGGGATTGATGAGATTTGGTAAGAAGGGGAAGCTAAGCCCAAGATTTATTGGACCTTTTGAGATCTTGAAACGAGCTGGGAAGTTAGCCTACAAATTGGCTTTACCCCCGAGCTTGCAGCAAGTACATAATGTGTTCCATGTGTCCATGCTACGACCCTACCATACCGACTTCCGACATGTGATAGAACATGATCAAGTGGATCTGCAACCAGACTTAACATATGTAGAGCAACCCGTAGAAATCATGGATAGAAAAGAACAGGTGATGAGGAACAAGGTTGTCAAACTAGTGAGAGTCTTGTGGAGGAATCAGAATGTCGAAGAATCAACATGGGAACTAGAGAGCGCGATGCGTGAAAAGCACCCCCAACTATTTTCAACCTGATTCCGGGACGGAATCCTTTTAAGGAGGGGAGGCTGTAAGAACCCAAATTTTTGGTAATATTTCCTTTTATTTAATATCTTGTGACATTGTCAATATGGAACCTTTCTAGTCATCCCTGTTGATTAATAGAATTGATTGTCTGAGAAACTGCGTTGTTGCATCTATTATGTAATATAAAAAGGAAGATTGTGAAGGCAAGAGTCTTATTGTTAGTAATATTTATAAAACTTGGGATTTGAGAATGATTAGAGTATTAAAGGATTTATTAAGAATTATGACGAGGAACTATGGACATTCGAGGAATTTACACAATAAGTACTTCAGGAATTATAGGGGAAATCTCTACGCGACAAGATATTATTACGAGAGAATAATTAAGATACGATACGAGGTAAAGATTAAATAACAAGCATTGGTGGGAGAATAATAATACAAGGAAAGAAATTACATGCAAGTGCCATGTAACTAGCTAGTTAGGAAAAGAAACTAGAAAGCATAAAGTAGAAGTGAATAGTGACATGTGTGATAGGTGTTGTAACCTAGGGGACAATAGGGCATGGGGAGACAACCTAGACCCTAGCTTGGAAACATGTGAACCACATCTAATCCCCACAATAATACATACCATACATATCATTTTATTCCTTTCAAAACAAAACACAAAGGAAACACTCTCCCCCCCCTTTTTGAAGCTCTCGGCCGAACAACAAGAGGAGGAGAAGAGAGATTTTCTCTCCATCTTTTCCTCACCTACAATTCCAAGCAAGAATCCTAGGGCTTCCTTACACTATAATAGAGGTATGGTATCAATTTCATAGCATTTCATCCATTGAATCTTGAGATAAAAATTGTTGAAGGATTGGAGAAGTGTTAACCCAAGGTTGTTATCTTTTAGATCTTGAAGGATTAAGGTTTGTGAGGGCTCATCCAAGTGTTCCTAGTTGTTGTAAAGCTCACCCAAGGTCTTTAGCCACTCAAGAAGGTATAACAACCATAAACCCTTTTGGTTATGTATTGTTTATTAAGTATGGTAGTAGATCCATGTGTTTTAGAACTAATCTCGGTTATATATGAATTGGATAGCATGGATCTTGAGTTTTGATGTTGAGATTGTGACTTTTATGACTATGGTTAATATATATACCTCCATGAGTGTTATGAACCATGATCTAAGTGTATTAAGTGTTGATTATGTTATGGGAGTATGAAAAATGATTGATCTAAGTAGTTTTAGCTTGCTGAGTTTTGTCCAGGAACTTTGATCTGTATTGTAGCACGATTTTGAACCCCCAAATGATGTCCCCTGATGTCCTACCATATATTGTTCGAAAGATAACTGAATGTAGTTTCTGGAAATGTAAGGCTCATGGCTAGGTGATGTGTAGATTTTTAGTTATGGCCGGAGGAGTGAATTTTGTTTCTGGACTATGGACTGCATTAAGTGACCCCCTTGTGAACCTTGTTTAAACACCTTAAAATATATGTGGGATCATGGAAAAATTTGAGAATGTAGGCAATGCAGTGGTGAAGACCACCCAAAAGGAATTGGATTAAAATATGAATTTTTGGATTTTATAAAAATGCTAGAGTAAAATTCACGCAATGGAAAAAGTCGATTAGTGGAACATGGTTCTAGGGTTAGTGGTTATGATTCGAACGTGGTAACTAAATTAAGTCGAGTAAGTGACGAGCGTAATCGAGTGATGACATGGACCTATAGTGGGGCTAGGGAGTCATAAGACGAAGTCGTTAAGTTAATTTCGTACCCCCTTAAAACCCCGTAATTAAAGAGATATTGTTAAGGTACTAACGAGCGATTATTGCTTATGTATAGATCGTTCGAATCCGCACGCTCGACCACCCCAACCAAACCAAGGAAAGTTTACTTTTCAAAACTTATCCATATACAAGGACTTTCACTGTTGTGTTTGTAGTTTTCAATTATATCAAATGCTATGTTTATCGAAGTATTGATGCAATTGAGATTGAATAAGTACATATATGCTTATACCCCTTGAACTTAGATTGAAATGTTTTCTTCGGACAACGACTCTAGCAATAGAGGTCGTAGCGGTCCGTATATACTATTGACCGGGGAGCGGTATATTATTATATCGTATCTAGATTGCGAAAACCCGAAGGGTCATTCGGGTGGTATCGTATACTCAAATAACTATTGTTGTATCTTCGTAAATACTCGCAACCCTATCTTGGATTAAAAGTTTATTTTATCGAATAATTATTTTATTAATTATTAATATTAAATTTTAAAATATGATTTATTAATCATTGTTCATTATTTAAAGACAAAGTTAATCCAAGATACTTTTTAATACTTTCAAACTCGAACTCTTTCGAACTCAAAACATTTTCGAAAACCCCCGGTCAGATTCTGCTTCTTGTACGATTTCAAGAATCATCGGTCGACGGATGTCGGACCTCAATTACTCTGTTTTCAATCAAAATCAAGTTTTCAAAAGAAAAAGAAAACGGGACTCTGGCAGGTGTGGGAACCGTTGACGAACGATTCCCGGGATGTGTAAGCGGCCGTGAGCCAGGCGGTCCATCAATTATTATTCCGGCCCAGGTGTTGCCGAAGGATGATTACGAATGTAGTTTTCATTGAGGGTGATTACGGATGTAGTTTTCACCCGAGGGGTAGTTACGGATGTAGTTTCTATCCTTCTACCGGTAGAGAAGACCCGCGGATTATTGGACTTGGATGTGGCGACTGATCATCGTCAATCCTTGTCAGGTTTTTATGTTTTCTTCCAGTCCCATCCTCCACTTTGGAAAAATACTCAAACACTGCTTCTTGGGCCTAAGTACCAAGTTGCCGATAGTGTGGTTTTTGATGAGAAAGTATTGACATCGTGCAGTATCTAGAACTGCAAGATTTTCTATAAAGATTGGCACGTGTTAGTGCACTCTTGCAATTGTTTCAACGAATGAAATATTTTTGTATGAGAAGCCTTCTAAGCTAAAGGAAGGAAAGAGGTTTGAAATGTTATATTCCCTGTACAGTATGTTAATCGTAGAGAGTTTTGCCGAAAATGACATACTCATATGTATATATTTTCAAACTTGAGATATATTGAAAGGGGAACCTTATAAAGGGTTCATATGTTATTCTTAAAGCTCCTTAGTGAGTATAGATGTTTTATTCAAACTCGGACATATATATTGTCCAATTATGTTTTGAAACCTGAGATATATACCCATATAGTTGGGAATGTTTTCGAAATAAACCCCATTATTATTCTACAAAATGGTGAACTTGCTGAGCATTATGTAGCTCATTTTTGCTTTATAAAAACTTTTCAGAAAGAGAAGAATTTGGTCAGTTAACTCCGCGACAGCAGAAGAGGAGTAGAAGAATTACCCTGGAGATGATTTAGCTCCTGATAAATACTACAGAGTAAGTCTGTTAGGTTTTCAGCTGTAATAGTAAGACTTGTCCTCAAGTATAGTTGTATTAGTGGAAGTGCGTAAGACTCTGAATTGTACAGATGAATTGTAATATTTAGTGTTACTTTTGATTATCGTTTCTGAGGCTCTAACTTGTTTGTGAGTAAGATTGAGGTCTGGACGTATGTATTGTTGAGTTGTAAAGTTAATACAGGTATGATATGGTTGGATGGTGTCGTGACGACCTGAATCTCTGACCTCAGATTTGGGGGCATAACATGACATGTACCTGTAGTGCTTTTTCTGTCTATTTTACACCCTGCATAATCAGAGTCTAAATAGCCAATTAGTGAGAAATCAGATTCTCTAGGATACAACAACCCAAGGTTTGGAGTTCCCGTGTGTTGCCCAGTAATCAAAAATTGTAGAAGGGGGGTTGAATACAATTGTATAAGATTTTTGACTTAAACAAAAATGATAACACAAGTATGAATAAATAACAGCTTTATTAACTCTGATATAAAACTGTTACAAACTCTCTCAAGAAATTCTGATGTTCTTGAGAGCTGCTAGGTTACAAGATATCTCGTGTAAGCGATTACTCAAAGGTAAAACCTAAACTGTGTTTATATACATTACACAGATGCCCTATCAATTACAAGATATGTCAAATCAATTAACAACTTTTTACAATGCATATCCTAACTGATAGTTACGATCCTATAAAATAGGAGTCGATAAATCAATCTTCCTTGATCTCTGGACTAATAAAAATCTTCATCTAATCCTGACCAGCTTCCAATACTGATAACTCCTAATACTGACGTTGTACTACTGATGATGTCAGCATCAATATCTGATCAGCAGTCCAGATCCTGATATCACTTGAATCAATATCTAACAATCTCCCCCAATTTGTACTTTGTAAAATAAAGTCAAATTCCTTGATTTAATGATGTCAAAAACTCAAAACAAAATATCTTCTAAAAATCATCAGGAACAGTTTTAGAAATTCTTTGATAGAAAAGATTCATCTCCAAGAAATCTGATAGCAACTCTTCTTCCTTGCTTTCGAGAATTTGAACCAGTTTCTTCTTCAGATTCTTGAGTTCTTCAACTTCCTCATTAATCTGATAAATAGCTGCCCTGAGATTCTATATTGAGCTTCTAGGTAAATCTAATTTTCCCAACAGTATATATGCAAACTCCTTCCCATCAAGATTAAGAGACAACTGTTCCATACCAAGGTATTCTTCCTTAACAGCAGTGCCTCTCAGCATTTCAATTTCTTTGCCTCTAGAATTTAAGTACATGGGAGTATAGTTACCATTATACCTTGTTGCTCCATCCTGAAATCTCTGTCTGATAATTCTGAGAATCATACTATACCAGTTCTTGTAGACTTCAATCTCTTTAACTTTGATTCTTTTACCCTTGAGCAGATAAAGAACATATTTCAGTTCCTTTGTAGATTTGCATAACAACTCATCAATAGTTAATTTCTTGACAGTCTTATCTTTCATGAAGTACAACAATTTCTCCACCTTCTTAGCACTTGCATGACAATCAGCAATTATAACAACAACTTCAAGTTTCCACAGATGATCAGCAGTTAATTCTTCATCAATCCTTTCAACTAGAGCATGTTGATCTGTCTGTGTAGTAGAGATAATTTGAACTTGATTATAACCAATACCTCCTCTGGTTTTAGGTTCCAAACCCTTCAAGCTAGACTGAATATCTACCCAAAGTAATTTGGATTTTCGAAATGTTTGTGAAGTACCAGCTTCAGTAATCAAAGGAAGTTCAGTTATAGGAGCACCTGATTGAAAAACAACTAGCCCTTGATACTCCCATTCATCAATACTCTTCCACTTCTTGTCTGGTGCATAATTCTGTCGATGTTCTGGAACAAGTGTATTTCGATCATACCACAACATCTTATTTGATTCAACTACATTTTTCATGTACTTTCTGGTTTCTTTAATCTCTGTATCCCTTGCTTTTTCTCTGACCTCATTTTCTTTTTCAAATCTTCTGAATCTTTCTCCATCAATTCTTAATGTTTCTTCATCAACTTCCAGATTGTGAGATTCAATCACAACAGTAAGAATCCTTCAAGTTCTTTCAAGATTTCAGCTTCTTTAGGATCAGGAATAGCATTAGGAATTGAATCAATGTTAGGAACAACATCTTGACCTGTTTCAACAGCAACATCCTGTGCTTCTACAGTCACTTTGCTCCTCGCTGTCAATTGATTTTCCTCTTCAATTTCTTCAGATACATTTCCAATTTCTTCAGGTACATTGAATATGTTGTCTGGAGTCATTTCAAGAAATAGTGGAGTTTTCTTCTTTTTAGATTTTTGAGGATATTCAGTTATCTCCTCTATTGTGATTCCACTAGACCTTATCTGTCTTGAACTTGTCTGAACAGGCTTTATTCCTTTGCCTCTATCTCCTCTGCCTCTTCCTCTACCTTCAACAGGAGTTTCTTTCTGTTTAGCAATTTCCTCAAGAATCCTCTTTTGTTCTTCTAAGATCTCTTCAGTGCTCATGTTAGGATTCTCTTCAGAAGTCAAGTCAAGTGCCTTCCTAACATGATATTGTTGAACTTTAATATCATTATGATACACAATCTCACTCTCACCTGCCTTAGAAGTAATTTTCACTACGTCAAATTTGGGCTTTCATCACTCTTTTGTACAGTAAGGGCTGTGACACTTTGGAAAAAATGAGTGGCTAAAGGTTATCGTCCCAAGTTTTAGCCACACAATTGTTTTTCGATGTGACTGAAAACACATTTTTTGGAAGATTTAGTCACAACTTAAAAAAATGTGTGACAATATTTAGCCACGTTCCAAATATGTGACCAAATATGATAAAATGGCTTGCTTTTTTGTTGACTTTGACCAATTCCAAAATTTATTGTCATACTTGAGAGATAGAAGTGTGACAATAACTAACGACGCTTCTTTGCCATGTCTAAATGTTACGAAACGGCCACAGTCATTTTCGGTGATGTGGCTAAATGGGAAATAACCTATGGTCACTACATTTTATATGTGACTAAAAAGTAGAGTTTTCTGCATATATGTCAGAGCTTTGTTCGCTTAAGGAAGCTAAAAACTAGTGACTTTATTATTGTGTGACTAAAAAGTTCAGTTAGTTTGATGTTGTTAGCAGCTTGAGGACAACTGTTTACGGAGGTATTATGTAACGTGTATTAACACAAGTGTGTTTCAATTCATAATATAGTTTCACACAAGTATCTACCAATAGTTGTCAAAGCAAATCATAAAACAAAGTGTCAAACTATAGAACATTTAAAAATGCTATGCAATTCATTTTAGTTATACATACTACACTCATATAGCTCTTTTTGAAGCGTTATACAAGTGATTCATTTTTTTAAAGATTGTTTTTCTTTCTTTTTTCTACCTTTAATATTCTTTAAAAAATTTTAAATACAATACAAAATAGAAAAATGTCTAAAAAACAATATCCACCACAATTGAAATTCACAGACTAAAGATAACAACCCCTTTATAAATCAATCAATTCACTATAAATTACTACATCAGTATAGTTGTACAAAAGTTAGAATCAAATATATATTCTTTACATCACATTCCTATGCATACTAAGTCTAAAATTTCTACTAAGAAATAAGTGAATACTTAGAGACTGCATAAAAAAATTGCGATTTGCACTACTAGCAACATTATATAGATCTATACAATAATCCATCATAAACCAGCTGCATACACCAGCTGAAAAGTCTTGGCATCTAAACCAGTTGCATATATAAGATTGAAAGAGCAATTCGATGTTAATATCATAGTTAATCTTTCTCTTGCCCTCACGATGTTAGCTTGCAACTTATCATAGGCTTCTGCAAAAACATAAGGGAACTTTATAGACTTTTACAATGAATTCGAACTGAAATTTATGCTCAACAACTGTACTACTTAGCAAACTTATTCCTTCCAGAGAGGTGCCTTTTGTGCTGGTTGTAAGAAAAAAGAAAAGTCATCAAAACACAGAATAAGAGCAGAAATATTCAACACTTCACATACTTCCTCTATCTCTAGACCCAGGGAGAACAGGAAGCTGTCCACTGATTCAAACTGCAGCAAAAAAGACCTTGTCAAGAGACTGGAAAAAGCACTGTACTTCAATAGAATAATTTCATAAGTGAATGATCTACAAGTAATCTATGACATATAGCCGGCATACTGTAGCCGATAAATATCAAGTATGAGCAAAAAAAACAAAGATGCTCCAAACAAGTTAGTTTGTCCTGAATCCTACTCGAAGCATTTGAAGGTTATATAGCTAAAATATTGCTAGCAACAAAACTGCAATTGGCAAACTCCTAATCAGA
Source organism: Saposhnikovia divaricata (assembly GCA_036435485.1). Taxonomy (NCBI): domain Eukaryota; kingdom Viridiplantae; phylum Streptophyta; class Magnoliopsida; order Apiales; family Apiaceae; genus Saposhnikovia; species Saposhnikovia divaricata. The sequence goes on along the minus strand of JAZHRN010000145.1, from coordinate 441,720 downwards.
ACTTTAAGCGCATGTATTTAAGGCATTAATGATTTCTAACATATCTGTCGTCTTAAAGTTACATCTTACCTTTAATGTTATAAAAATATAATAAATTCAGATTCATACTGTTTCCCACATGTACAGTTAAATATTGAACCACCTACGCGTCCTGTGTTTTTTTATTAAATGTAGTTGCTCTATGAAAAAGTTAGGAAGATTTACTAGTCTAATAATCTCACTGAAAAGTCAAAATATATTATTATTCTGTCTTGACAAATCAACTTATTCAAATTTCTATCTCATAATCACTGACAAACTTCACCTTGATCACAGGCTCACTTGTAAAATTTTCCACCCATGAAGCAATCCCAGGAAATTTTATCGGGTCGAGAATCTTCATGGATCCTAATTCTTCCCAAGCTGGTAGCCAAAGAGATATCCATCCCAATGCAATATCTAAGAACCCTACTGATTCTCCTCCAAAAAATGTCTTTCCTTTTATTTCCTCCTCTATTTTTTCAAATGCCTCTATGGTTGATTTCACTAGTTTCTCCTGTGCTTCCCCTTGGCTCGCCATTGTAGTTTACGAATCATAAATAAGTTATTACAAAAATAGTCATAAGTTTTTACATTTCTCACCTTCATACATTACATTTAATAAAATGCTGCAAATTAAAGGATATTCTAATTTGTTATTACCTTTTCTGCGAAGATTGCAAAGGATCGAATTCTTGCTTTCTCGTACGGATCTTCAAGAAGCAAAGGACGATTTTCCATGTTTCGTCTATGTACTCCACAATAATTACTGACTCGATAATGGCCCTGCCTTTGTGGACATAGACACCAGCATTGTACAGGGTTCTTTGTTTTGAGTTACAATATTTTCTTATTCTGTCTTGACAAATCAACTTATTCAAATTTCTATCTCATAATCACTGACAAACTAGTACCTTAATGCAATACAAAGAACCTTCAGTTGATATTATAGACATATATTAAAGTAAGAGCGAGCATAGTAAAATTTTATTATTTCGGATACCAGGCTTTAATTCATTTAAAAAAAAATGAAGACAAGAAATTTACAAAACAGCAAGGATGCTCAACTTGAGCAGATACACACCTTTTTCTGCTTGGTAGCAGCTCGAGACTGGTACTTCTCTTTGTCTTCCCTCCCTGCTTTGACCATTGCCAACCTTTCATCTTTAGTTAGCTTTTTCCGTATGTTAGCCTGAGCATTGCATATACATGAATATCATTATAGGTTATTTGGCAAAACATGAAATAGTAGGAACTTAAAGTTTGGGAGAATAGCTTTTGGAGTACCGATTTTCAAACACTGGAGAATAAGATAACTTAATTCAATTTTGGCTGCATCCACTCGCTTAGTACTCAACTGATCTGGGGTTAGAATTTTAAAAGGCACTGATTTTGCATCGGAGCCTTTCTGCAACATACCATACTGTGTCATAGCAATCTTTGCTTCCTTCGCTGCCTAGTAGCCATAAAAAGAGGACACTGACAGGTTAAGACATATATAGCAATTTATGTCCTTCACTCCTAAGTAGGCGAGGGAACAAGAACAACATCATTCCAAAGCTCAACAATCATCAAATCTAATGCTCAATATTGTAAACAAGAAAATCATTGACACGAATTGTAACGCCCCGACTTCCCAATACTGAAAATATACTTTTTTATAATAAAACCATATTACTTTATTAAAAAGAATATACATTAATCTTCTAAAATATTATTATTATTATTATTATTATTATTATTATTATTATTATTATTATTTTCAACTATTGGAATTAATTAGATAAATAGACTTTGATACAGGGGAATTTTAGAAAATTTCGGTATGAAGTATTCGTAATTCGGACTATCCACCTGTAATTTGAACCAAGCCAAATTTCATTCAAATACCAAACACAATTTCCAACTTTTAAGAAAAACAAACACAAGTTCAACCTGTACTAACCGATTAGGTGAACCATACTATAACGCCCTCCCAATCAGAAGTCAAGATCGGGGCATTACTACACAAAACTAAATGCCTATACTCCGATAACAAAATTGTTACCCAGTAAAGAACAATTGTAGAAGGGGGGTTGAATACAATTGTATAAGATTTTCGACTTACAGCAGAAATAATAACACAAGTATGAATAAATAACAGCTTTATTAATTCTGATATAAAACTGTTACAAACTCTCTCCAGAAATTCTGATGTTCTTGAGAGCTGCTAGGTTACAAGATAACTCGTGTAAGAGATTACATAAATGTAAAACCTAAACTGTGTTTTTATAGCGTACACAGTTGCACTATCAATTACAAGATATATCAAATCAATTACATACGTCTCTTAGTACATATCATGAATGATAGCTGTGTTCCTATTAATCAGGAACTGACATATCAATCTCCCTTGATTCCTGGACTGATATATATCCTCGTGTAATCCTGATCAGCCTCCAATCCTGATGATAGCCTAATACTGATGGTGCATTACTGATGACGTCAGCATCAGTATCTGATCAGTAGTCCAGATCCTGATCATCACTTGAATCAATATCTAACAATCTCCCCCAATTTGTACTTTGTGAAATAAAGCACAAATTACTTGATTCAGTGATGTCAAAAACTCAAAACAAAATACCTCCTAGAAATCTTTAGGAACAGTTTCAGAAAGTCTTTAATAGAAAAGATTCGTCTTCAAGAAGTTAGTCAATAACTCTTCTTCCTTGCTCTCAAGAATTAGAATCAATTTCTTCTTCAGATTGTTGAGTTCTTCATCTTCCTCATTAATTTGATAAATACCTGCCCTGAGATTTTGAATTGACCTTCTTGGTAAATCTAAATTTCCCAATAGTAAATATGCAAGTTCTTTCCCACCAGGATTCAGAGATAATTGTTCTTAATAAAATATCACTTCTTTAACTGCTGAACCCCTTTGCATTTCAACTTCTTGTCCTACTATATTCAAGTACATGGGAGTATAATTACCATCATACCTTGATCCTCCATCCAGAAATCTTCGTCTGATAGTTGTGTGAATCATAGAAGACCAATTGTTGTAGACTTCTCTTTCTTTAGCACTGACACTTTTATTCTTGAGCAAATAAAGAACATATTTCAATTCTTTTGCAGATTTGCACAGCAGCTCATGAATAGCCATCTTCTTGACAGTCTTGTCTTTCATGAAGTACAACAATGTCTCTATCTTCTTAGCACCAGCATGACAGTCAGCAATGATAGCAACAGATTCAAGTTTCCAAAAATGAGCAACAGTTAACTCATCACCAATTTTGTCAACTAGAATATGTTGATCAGTTTGTGTTGTAAAAACAACCTCTGCATTATGAAATCCAATACCTCCTCTTGTTCCAGGTTCCAAACCCTTCAAACCAAATTGCATACTTGTCCACAGTGGTGAAGATTCAGCAGACTCAACAGATTCAGCTTCAGCAATCAATGAAGATTCATCAGACTCAATTAGTGAAGGTCCAGTAATCAGTCCAATAGATTTGAAAACAACTGGTTCATTATAGTTGCAAACTCTGTTCTTCCATTTCTTGCTTTTCTTTTCTATTACTGGTGTATAATTCTGTTGATGTTCTGGAACAGGTCTATTTCTGTCATACCATATCAACTTATAAGATTCATAAACTCTTTTCATGTAATCTCTGGTTGCCTTCCTTTCAGTATCTCTTTCTTTTATCCTGATTTCTCTTTCTTTTTCAAATCTTCTGAATCTTTCTTGATCAATCTTCAAGTTCATATCATCAAAATCTAGATTATGAAATTCAACTACAATAGTAAGAATCATGACCTCAAGTTCTTTCAAGATTTCAGATTCAAGATATCATTGTGATATACAATTTCACTCTCACCTGACTTGGAAGTAATCTTCTTAAAGAGATGTAGAGTATCTTCTATCTCAGCAATAAATAAATCCTCATCTTCTTCAAGAATTGTTGGAAGTAATTGATTCTGACCAGATAGTTGAGATTGTTCCTCTGTCAGAATTTGAGATTGCACCATTGTTCTTTCTGTTCTCTTCCCAGATTTAGAAACATGAGTTGTCTGCTTGGTTTGAGTTTGAGACAAACTTCTCCTTGTTACGAAAGCAGCATCAAAGGTTCCTGGTGCATATGGCTGAGCACCACCATCATTTCCAGAAGTATCATCATCCTTTCTTACAACTGGATTAGGTGTGCATTTTGTTTTGACCACCTTCTCCCCCTTTTTGACATCAGAAGCATCATCAGTAGGATCAGTCAACAAGGATAAGATCAATTGGAGAGAATCTTCAATATTATTCATCCTTGAGGAAAAAGTAACAACTCTATCTTCCAAGGTATCCATCCTTGTGGTGAAGGTAGTGCTTAAACGGTGAAGCTGTTTAGCAGTGGCAATCTCAGAATAATTCTTAACAAACCGAGCATGAAATTTTTCATTATCACTCTTGACAGAGTTAATTTCATCTTTCAAACCTTTTGACAGAATAGTTGTAGTCTTCAGATGAGCTTTGAGATTAGGATCAGAAAGCTTAGTAGCGATATGACTGGAGTGAAAAAGTGCATTATTGAAATTTATATCAGCAGTAGGCTGATTCCACTCAGTATACCATTCAGATCGCCCGAGAGCATGAATATGTTCAAGAATAAGATGGCTATAATCTCTTCTAATTTCAACTTGAGCAGCTGTAGATTTACCCCCAGACTCCATAAACTTGCTGGATGAACCATAAGTAGATCCTAGACTTGCTTTCATGACAGCATTCAGCTGAGCTGCTTCCGGATCATTATCAGCATCATCATCATCATCATCATCATCTGAGCTATCATTAGCCTCAGGAATTCTATCATCCATATTGTCTTCAGGATTCATAACTCCTTTCAATTTTAAAGCAACAACAGATGGTACTGTTGTATCCTGAAATCCTGCATTCAGATTAGAAACAATTCCTATATCTCTTTTTTTTTCTAAAGTGATCTCATCACCTCTCACAACATCACCTAAGTTACTTTCAATAGTAATTGCTACCTCACTAGAAGTTTGAAACTTCTCACTCTGTTCTACCTTTCCTTTTGCCAGTTCAGGAGACTACCTCTCTTCACTCTTCTTTTTCTCTAATTGTTCACTCTCTTTCTCACAAGAAAAGTTCTGGCTCAATAAATTCAAAGAAATAAGAGGTGGCTGAGAAGAGTGGTCTGAAGTCATACAAATAGAGGTATCCCTTATCTTAGGTCTATCTGTAATCATACTATCAGTAGTACAAGAAGTAGAGATAAAAGTGTTACCTGATGAAGTAGTAAAAGATTCCATTGGTCTTGATGAGAGTGGTTGTACCAGAATAGGTTGAGTATCATCTGGAATGGTATCAACAGTTTTCATCAGGAAGAGGGCTTGCATCAGTATTTGCTACTGATGGTTCTTGTGGAGCCAGAGGTACAAAAGCTTCTTCAACACTTTGAGCTGAAGGTTCTTGTGTGCTTCCCTCAAAAACAGTTTCTATGTGTAAAGCATCAAGTTCAGGAATCTCTAGAGCAATGTCAAAAACCCCCTGTGTTGTAGAATCTATGCCTGCATCTTCACTTTGAGAAGATGGTTCTTGTGGGGCAGGAATGTTCTTGTCTTCACCTTCCCTTTGAGAAAGTGGTTCTTGTGGGACCATTCCTTCAACAATGTCTGCACCCACACTTTGAGTGGATGGTTCTTGTGAGACAGGATCTTCAATAGCTGCTGAACTCCTTTGAAGTTCAGGTTCTTGTGGGCTTGATCCTTTCAGAGGTGAAGTGATCCTTTGTTTCTTCTGTCTATGAAAAACCTTTGCTTCAGCTTGTCTCTTTATCTGAAGAGGTGTTGGTTTATGACCAAGCTGAGCAGCAATAGCATTTACTTCATCCATAGACATCTCAATTATTCTTCTCTTTGGAGATGTAGGCGCTGGAGAATCAGAAATCTCAACAGTCTTCACAGGTGATGTATCAGGAGTAGAGATATCAGGAATGACAGATGTGTCAGGAACTGATGACTCATCAAGATTAATATCATCATTAAGATGCTGCATTTCTTCAGGAATGTAATACTAACTCTTGTTTACTATCTTTCTTCTTTTCTTTGGATTTACTGGCTTAGCCAATTCATTAGTAACAGGAGCAGCAACTTCCTTTTTCTTCATAATTATCGAGATGGTCTTATCATCATCACTATCAGAATCAGAATCTTATTGCAAAAACTTTCTCTTCTCACCTGTTTCTTTAGATACTCCAGTTTCATCCAAGGACTTAGCAACCTTGGGAGCATACTTCTCTAATACCAGGACCCCTTGTGCACCCCCTTGTAACTTCTGTTTAGTGAGGGTTGTAGTGGAGAAGTGCTTTGATCCTGATTGTCTGCCAGACACATCAGATCTAGCTGACTTCTTTTCTTTTACAGCTGATGTCTTTTGGGAGACACCAGAGGTGGTTGACTGTTTAGATAAGTGTATGTGTGATGTGCTTGTGTCAGGAACAGAATGTGTTTGGTTCTGTCCCATAGCACTTGTGGTTGGGCCATAAAGTGCAGGCAATCTCTTTTTCAAGAGAACCCAGACCCCATCAGGAATGTAAGGATTTCCCTCAAAACCATTTGCCTTATCCGATTTAACCAAAGATTTGATATTGTTTTCAGAAATCTTAAATATAGGCAAAACTGTATCATTTTCAAATTCAACATTGGGACATAAATGAGAGAAAATTAATTGAAAAAAATCTAATAAAACAGACATAACCACATTTATCTGTTTTCCTAGCATTTAATGCTCTCAGAATAAAAGACCCATAATCAAACACAGTATCATGAATTAGAGAGTATCCAATGTGAACTGAAGAAGTTGGTAGTGCATCAAAGCTAGAGACTTTGTTCAAGAAGCATCTACTGAAGGTATCAAAGAAGAAATTCCATTCCTTCTTAAGCTTGGTTCTGTATAACTCTCCAAACTTTCTTGGTTGTCCATTATAACCCAGACTCGTAGCAAACTCCAACAAAGAAGCATCAGTAATTGTTGCTAGAGGCATACCATTGAGAGAGGGTAATTGTAGAGCTTCAACAACCATTTCTGGAGTGACATGATGTGTAACTCCATTGTATGTAAAGGACAAGTTAGGCCTTCCTGAGGGTTCACATACACCAAAAACAGCGGTATTCCATACCTTCATTACACACTTGAAAGAAACTTTGGCGGGTGCCGTGAAAGCATACTTAATCGGACTAGATGCCAAGAAATCCTAAATGATGTGAAATTCATTCGATAGTTCCTGATGGTCAAGAACAGCAACATAGTTGTTAGGAACAAAAGTGACACCATTGATAACAACCTTATTGTTTAGTAATGATGAATTCTCCATTTTTGTTGTGACTGAGAGAGATTGAAATTTTTGAGCAATTAGTGTTTATGTTCGCACAGTGATACAGAGAAAAGGCAATACTGATAGTTTTGAGAATAATGAATTAATTCAGAAAACTAAATTGATTTTAGACAAACTAATGATTTCTCAAAGACAGGTGTCAGTAATCGATTTGTGCAAAATAAGTAATGGACCAAATTACGTGAGAGAGTGGTGATAACCACACACGACATGACTTACGATGTGTATCTATATGTATCAATGAATAAAACATACGCGCTCGTATTATTCAAGAAATGCATTTGTGATAATGATTAAAAATATGACAATAAAATATTTAATTTAAAAAATTAAATATCTCTATCTCAAAATACCTAGTACCGTTAAAAACCAGAATACGAAGCGTCTCTTGACTTCGTTACTCTCCCATTTCTATTTAACACCTAGAGACTTGTCCACTATCCCTTTAACCCTTCATTCTCTCCTGAAAATCAAAAACCCTTTACACAACACACCTTAAAACAATGTCAAAACTTACCATCAAGGAAAAGAATCTCCATCTCGTAGAAAAGAGAGATATCTTCAGTTATACTCATGAAGAGTTTGATGTCGTTGACTGGGAAAGACAACTTGAAACTTTGTGGCTGCAGATGGATGCTAGTCTTGAAGAAATTGAGATAGAAAGTCTTGCAAGAGTGATCGACATCGATGCTGCTCTTCAAGCAACATTTGCATGGCTTTCCTCTAAGGCATCCTCATCCAACACCACCAACCATTGTTAATGAATATTTCAGCAAAAATAACCTTATCCCTTTCAACTTCCACCTAAACAAAGTGGCAAAGATGGGATCTGGGATGGCTGCTAGCAATGGAGTGGTTTGGACTTCACTTTTTATTTTCCTGTTGAATAGATTAGTAGATAGAGAGAACAAAAGGATGTAATATTTGCATGTAATCTCTTTCTTATTATCAATGAAAAACTCTGTTTCTCTAATCTTATTCAATGTGTTCTGCAATTTTTTTATGTTTATGAACTGTTCTTCAAAGAATTATATCAGAGAAGTAAACATGAAAACTAATTAAAGTAATCACATAAGTAACAAATTCATTAACAATAACCACAATTAAATCAGAGAACAGAACAATTTAGGGAATACTTGAATTATACAAATTGTACTGATAGTCGAACCATTACATCAGGATTTGATGTTTAACTAAAGTCAGGATTGACTTTTTTGTCAGTATTCAACATGCATCAGGATCTGACAATCATCAGTATTTGGTCTTCACTTGTTCTCATAAACTCTCATAGTTTACCATTCCCAACTCATTCACCAATTTTATAAAAGTAGCTTCAGGAAGTGGCTTGGTGAATATATCAGCTAGCTATTGATCAGTAGGAACAAAGTGGAGTTCGATTTTTCCTTCCAGTACTTGTTCTCTTATGAAATGATATTTGATACTGATATGCTTAGTAAGAGAATGCTGGACTGGATTTCCGGTCATATGTAATAGCACTTTGGTTATCACAATAAATAGGTATTTTTGAATATGACAAACCATAGTCCATTAGCTGATTTCTCATCCACATTATCTGAGCACAACAGCTTCCAGCAGCAATGTACTCAGCTTCTGCAGTTGATGCTGAGATAGACTTTTGCTTTTTACTAAACCAAGAAACTAGTCTTCCTCTAAGAAACTGACAACTGCCTGAAGTACTTTTCCTGTCTATTTTGCATCCTGCAAAATCAGCATCTGAATAACCACATAGATTAAAGTCAGACTCTCTAGTATACCAAAGGCCAAGTGATGGAGTGCCTTTCAAGTATCTGAAAATACTTTTAACAGCAATGAGATGTGGTTCTCTAGGGTTTGCTTGAAATCTTGCACATAGACAGGTAGCATACATGATACCTGGTCTACTTGCAGTTAGATACAAGAGTGAGCCAATCATACCTCTGTAGTTAGTTACATCTACTTCAGTACCTTGATCAGGATCAAGTTTTGTACCTGTAGCTATAGGAGTTGAAGTAGTAGAACTGTCTTGCATGTTAAACTTTTTCAGCAAATTCTTTGTATACTTTGACTGATTGATAAAGATCCCATCATCAGTCTGTTTAACTTACAGATCTAAGAAATAGCTCATTTCCCCCATCATGCTCATTTGATATCTAGACTACATTAGCTTTGAAAACTTCTCACAAAATTTGGAGTTAGTTGACCCAAAAATGATATCATCAACATAAATCTGAACTAACAGCAAATCCTTACCATGATTCAAATAAAATAAGGTTTTATCAATTGTACCTCTTTTGAAACCACTTTCCAGTAAGAATTGAGCCAGAGTTTCATACCAGGCTCTTGGAGCTTGCTTTAGTCCATAAAGTGCTTTATCCAGTCTATAGACATGATCTGGATATCTAGGATCAATGAAGTCAGGAGGTTGTTCAACATATACCTCCTTTTCCAATTCTCCATTCAGAAAAGCACTTTTAACATCCATCTGGAAAACTTTGAATTTCTTACGGGCTGCATATGCCAGAAAAATTCTGATGGCTTCTAGCCTTGCAACAGGAGCAAAAGTCTCATCATAGTCTATTCCTTCCTGTTGAGAGTACCCCTTTACAACTAGCCTTGCTTTATTCCTCACAATAGTGCCATCTGAATCTGTCTTGTTTCTGAACACCCACTTTGTACCAACAATTGATCTACCCTTTGGCCTTGGTACAAGTTTCCAGACTTCATTTCTTTCAAATTCATTTAGTTCTTCTTGCATTGTTGTAACCCAATCAGCATCCTTCAGTGCATCTTTAACTTTCTTAGGCTCCTCCTTTGACAGAAAGTTATTATAGAGGCATTCATTTTGTGTTGCACTTCTGGTTTTAACACCTGCATCAGGATTCCAAATAATTAAATCAGGAGTATGGCTTTTGGTCCATTTCCTTGGTGATGGTAAATCATTTCTTAAGTTGGATTCTCCCCTTAGATTGGTGTTATCTTCAAGAGAACTAGAATTATTAGAAGCTCCCCCTGAGATAGTGCTATCTCCTCCTGAAGTGCTGTCATGATTATCACTTGAATTTGTTTCTGATGAATCTCCTCCTGATGTTTGAGTTGTATCAGTACTGATGGTATTTTGCTGTTGCTCCCCCTCAACATTTGCATTATTTGAATCATCATCAATAACTGGTGTTTCATCAGGCATTGGTCGATCGTCAGGATCTGATGGAGTATCAGTATCTGACATTACTTCATCAGAATTCTTGGTAGCTTTATTTGCAATGATCAAAATGTCATGTGAGTCTTCAGCAATTCCTGTTATCTTCTTATCATCAAAAGAAACATTTATAGACTCCATGACTGTCCTTGTTCTTAAGTTATAGACTTTAAAGGCCCTTGTTGATGGATAGCCAATAAAGATTCCCTCATCAGCTTTAGTCTCAAACTTTCCTAGCTGTTCAGGATGGGGTCTTAGAACAAAGCACTTGCAGCCAAACACATGTAGATGTTTCAGACTTGGTTTCTTCTCTTTAATCATTTGATAAGGGGTGACACCATGTCTATTAATTAAAGTAATGTTCTGTGTATAGCATGTTGTGTTGACTACTTCTGCCCAGAAATATGTAGGTAGTTTAGCTTCCTCCAACATTGTTCTGCCAGCTTCAATAAGAGTTCTGTTCTTCCTTTCAACTACTCCATTTTGCTGGGGTGTGCCAGGAGCAGAGAATTGTTGAACTATTCCTTTGTACTTGCAGAACTCTTCCATTACTGAATTCTTGAATTCAGTTCCATTATCACTTCTTAGAATCTTGACTTTGTACTTTGTGCCAGTCTCAATGAGTCTCACATGGTCCAAAAGTATCTCAGTAGTTTCATATTTTCTGTGCAGAAAATACACCCAGGTAAATCTAGTATATTCATCAACAATAACTAGAGTATACCTTTTCTTACTGATGGACATAATGTTGACTGGTCCAAACAAGTCAAGGTGTAGCATGTGATATGGTTCAGCAATTGAGGATTTAGATTTACTCTTAAATAATGTCCTTCTCTGTTTGGCCTTCTGACAAGCATCATAGAGTCCATCTGGAGTATACAACGCCTTTGGTAATCCTCTCACCAAGTCTTTCTTAACCAACTCATTGATGTTGTTGAAGTTGAGATGAGAAAGCTTCTTATGCCAATTCCAACTTTCATCTACTGTTGCTTTAATGATGAGGCATGTTGAGGGACCATCAGTATTGGTGTAGACGTTGGCTTCATAAATGTTACCACGTCTTTGACCAGTTAAGACAATCCTTCCAGATGTTTTATTGATCACTTCAAAGTGAGTATCATTGAAGTTGACATGATAACCTCTGTCTGTGATTTGACTAACACTAAGCAGATTGTGTTTGAGTCCTTTCACCAGAGCTACTTTTTCAATGATGACATTTCCAATGATTATATTGCCATATCCCAAAGTTTGTCCAATGTTGCCATCTCCATAAGACACTATTGGTCCAGCTTTCTCCTCAAATTCTGATACCAAGGTTTTGTTTCCAGTCATGTGCACAGAGCATCCACTATCCATGACTAACACATTTTTCTTTTTACCCTGCAATCAGAAACACAAAGAGCTCAGTTAGAATTTTTAAGAACCCACACTTGTTGGGTTCTTTCACTACGCCAAAGATGGCCTTCGGCAACACTTCAAAAATGTTGCCAAAGGCCCAAAAACTGTTGCCGTAGCCTAAAAAATATCTATGGCAACACTTTTCGGGTGTTAGCTTTTTCGATGTTGGCGTAGGGTCAATAGAAACACTTTTACACCTACAGGAACATGATAAAATGTGTTGCCGTAGGATACACATTTGGTGTAAATGGCCACTGACACGTGGCAGGACCCACTGACACGTGGATGGACCCACTGACACGTGGCTGAACCCCACTGACACGTGGCGGGACCCACTAACACGTGGCGAGGCCCACTGACAGGTGGGACCCACCAAAGTCTTTGGAAACACTTTCTTGGAACATATGGCAAACCAAATTAAACTATTACAATATTTTTTAATAAATCTTATAGCTATGGCAACACTTTGTTATAGCTATTGCAACACCTTTGCAATGGAAAATTAAGAATACACTTTTGATAAATACAATTTCCAGTACAACACACTTCTGATTAAAAAATAAAACCTGTTTTTCCATTTTATAATTGTCAACTCCAAAATAAAACAATAGAACTACATTACATCAGTACAAAATGCAATAAATATCAACTTCCTAGTGAAGCACCCACATTGCAAATGTTATAACTGATGGAGATGATCAAACCTCCAAATTATATAAGGATTTTTCCTAAGATTTCTATTCACCACAGATGCTACATCTGCCTCCACCACTTCTAGCTTGTGACCCTGTACCAATGTCAAAAAATAAGTTAGAAATTAATCGGACAAATTGATGGCTGTAGCCTTACACACTCAGTTCAATATCGAGCAAAAAGACTACAACTATCAAACTGTGAAATAAATTAATTCGAATCAGGAGCAAAATTGCAAAAATAATATTGAAGATAGATTTAGATAGCGAATAAACTGAAAGTTTGACACTAAAGATAACTACAACAATCGAACTGAGCCTGGTCTAATATATTAACAGGCAACATATACTTTGGAGGGGAAGAGTAAATACTTTGGAGGCAACATATGATTGCAAAGGCCATTAGAAAATTGTGCTGGGAAGCAAGCTCATAGTCTAGAATGAACATATTGCATGACCATGTTGAGAACTAAAATTAAGGCTGTTCTCTTAGTTTGCAGGTAGTAAAATAAAGCCATGCAGGAAACAACTTTAAATTAAAAACAACAGAAGATATGTTCATGGAAAGTCTAACTTACGTAAGGTCTCTTGTATGTCTTGGCTTCTGGTTTTCTGCTGTAAAAAATTCTGCATCTGAACCACCATATAATAATGTAATATCGTCTGGCATTTTTGTTCCCCATTTTCTACACGAAGCAACAATTACCTGGCAGAGGCGAGTTAGTGGACTACCTACAGGCTTTTGGTTACGATATATCTTGGTACCTGAAAAGAAATAAATGATTGCAAAGGCCATGGCCAGTGTAGGAATGCCAAAACCCCATCCCCATCCCGCATTATCTTGTATCCATACCAGCAAAGAATGAGCAACGAGGGCACCAATATTGATAGAAAAGTAAAACCAATTAAAAAAAGAACTTTTATACTTTTTCTCGATGTCATCAGCATCATCAAACTGATCTGCACCGTAGGATGACACAAAAGGTTTGATCCCTCCTGTTCCCAGAGCAACCAGGTACACAGCAATAAAACAAACTGCAGTATGAAAATCTGTTGCATAGCAAACATTATTCTCGGAACAGATTGGTTTAAGGCCAGGGATTAAATTGTTCTTCAGTTTTTTAAACCAAATCAACTAATCAATCTAAAGAATTTTCTAAAAGGTTACGAAACAATAACAAGTAAATTATAAATGTTTAATATGTTTTACCTGTAAAGCATTGGAATTCATTATATAAAAATATATAACATATATCTATATACTTACAAAAGCATAGATGATTGAAAAACTGGCAATTGTCCAATATCTTCCCAGATACGTATCAACAATATATGCTCCTAGCAGTGGAGTGGCATAACATGTTCCCGTCCAGTTTGAACAACTATTTGATGCGGCGACACTGTGCTCATTCAGTTGATTTTTGAAATACAACAACAAGTTGGAGCTGATCCCATAATATGCTAGTCTTTCGCAGCATTCATTTCCTGTAATGATAAATTGAAAATAATACATTTCTTTCCACCTTCAAAACATTCATTTGCAATAATATAATTACTCCACCTATTTTAAATTCACAATTGATGTAATTAAAATGAAAAATTTTAATTAAATTTTTTGTTATGTTTCTGGGCGAGTGTGCGATCATGACTACCATTTTTACATATTAGTATTTTTATTATTAATTTGAGTTAATATTAAAATCTAATGTGATATTTCAATTTCCACTAGTTTTATAGTGCACAGAAGCAGATATATTAATTAAGTTACTTTGAAGTAGTCAAAGTTGCTTCTTTAGGTGATTCCCCATGGAAGTCTTGTCAACTTGATTTGGTGGGACAATTTAAGTTTCAGTTATGATATTCATCAGTACCTAAATACACAATGGCACTTTAGAAACTGGTGGGACGCATATAGTATCACACCCATTCACCTCTCCATGCACAACTAGCTAGATCAAAATTGTACCATACAAATTATGTGAAAAAATTAAACCTTTCACATAGACCAGTGCAGTAGAAGATCAGCATAGCACGTGCTAGCCAGACTTTAGTTTAGTTAGTTCTGCCATATTGTAAGAAGGTCGAGTTTCCATGAGCTGATACCAAGTATGTACGTGCATCTATTACGAATATAATCTTGCATAAAACTCACCTTCAAAACATTTCTTTCCACCTTCAAAACATTCATTTGCAATAATATAATTACTCCACCTATTTTAAATTGATGTCATAAATAATATGCTATCCAGGGGCAATAAAACTCACCTGAAAATAATTGCCATGATGAAGGTAAGAGCAGGGAGGACATTGACAGTGGCAGCTGCAAATGTTGCGGAGGTGAATTTCATCCCCACGTAGTATAAATTTTGATCAATCACTGGCCTGAACATACCAGAATGTTAGAATCACTAACTGATTACTCTGTTTAATATAAGATTATTTCTTATTAAAATGTTATTTAAATTAAAAAAATCCTAATATTTCTTATCATTAGCTCGTTTATTGTCTTAGCTTGAAAGTTTTACCGAGCCGAAATTATATTACTCACAAATGTTGCAAATGTTGTGTGTGACTGAGAGAGAGTGTGTGAGAGAGGGAGAGAAAGAGAGGGAGAGGGAGGGAGCCAGAGAGAGAGAGAGAGAGAGAGAGAGAGAGAGAGAGAGAGAGAGAGAGAGAGATAGAGAGAAATAGAGAGCGAGAGAGAGGGGAGCGAAAGAGAGGGAGATAGAGATAGAGAGAGTCGGGGAGCGAGAGTTGTACCCAAAACTCGAAACCAAACGAAGATTGAACCCGAATATGCTACCATTCGCTTCAAAGCTCGAATCCGTTCAATTGAACCCAAATCCTGCTTGAATACTAATTGAATCCTTCAACCCCTTGAATTAAACCCTAATCCATCAATAGCATCTTCATGATAGATAACCCAAATTCGAGAAACACGATATCATAATTTAAGAGAAATATATATACAGGAGACAGAGAGATAGTCAGATAGGGGGAGAGATACGAAGAGAGGCGGAGAGAGAAGGGGGAGAGTGGAAGGTGAGGCGAGAGAAGTGAAAAGTGTGTTAGATTTGCCCCCAATTTCCCCCTACACGTGTTTAACCCTAGAAGTGAAATGCTTGTTTTCCCCTAATTTGTTTTCCCTTAATTTTCATTTGCCGCTCCTTAATTTTCATTTGCCGCTCTTGTTTTCATTTGCCGCTCAGCTACAAGACCCCGGTCGTACTTTCCTTTTTTATTTTTTTTAATATTATATTTTTTTTGCAAAGTTTTATAAATTTATTTTAATAATTATTAAATCTATTATTTTCATAATTTTGTAATAATTCACAATTTATAAAAAATTAAGATTTCTTTATTAAACTTTTTAATGGAGCAACTAAGATAGTATATTTGTAATTGAGATCGTATATTTGCAATGAATTTGAAGATATAGTATTTTTGCAAAACAAATTAGAAAACTTAATATATTTGGTAAATTATCTTAATTTATTATTTTTGATATAATAAATAAACTCATTTCACAATTTTTTAACGTTTTATGTAAAGTGTTATTTATTATGTGAATTATTTTTAATACATATATACAATTTCTTAATTAAAAAACGTAAAAGTTTTAAATTTATCATTTTTAAAATTATTGAAAAATACATTACTATACAATTTCTTTATTTTTTTTATCATTTTATGTAAAATGTTATTTATTGTGTGAATTATTTTTAATTTAAAAAAATTAAAAAGTTAGCCCTACGGGACCCACTGCCACATCAGCTGCCACGTCAGCAAGGGGTGAGACCCACTGCCACATCAACCGCCACGTCAGCAGTTGTGGGTCCTCCTGCCATGTCAGCATGCCACATTAGCAGGTGTGGGGCCCACCTGCCACATCAGCATGGCATGTCAACATGGTAGGGCCCACTGCCACTTCAGCATGCCACGTCATCAAAGCCCAGTCAATAGTGTGGGGCCCATTGCCACGTCGATGCACAATCAGCATTGCCCAGTCAGCATTATAATATAAAATTAAAAAAGAAAAATAAATACATGATAGTGTAATACATTATAAAACATCTACGCCAACACTTTTCATGTCTAAGCTAACACAAATACTTGGTGTTGTAATAGGTAAGGATGAAAATAGCTACGACATCAATTTTTCAGACGGCAACACCTTGCAAAAGTGTTGTGTAAAGTCATCTATGGCGTAGTGTTTTTGCATGCAATTTAACATTTTTAGCAGCAGAAGTCTTCTTAACAAAAGCAGTTCTGTCAGATTTCAATCCATCAGAATTGGTTTCGTCATTATCATAATTAACAGATGCATGCTTAGTATTCAGACTCTTTGTTTTACCAGAATTTGCACTTTTATTAAACTTTGGCAACGGATCATAATGATTGTAGTACAAACTATGGTATTCTTCACATGTGTAGATAGAATGCCATTTACTGCCACAGTGAAAACAAGGATTCTGTGGTTTATAAAATACTGATTTATTCCTAATGTCAGACTTAGGAACTACAGTAGCCTTCTTTTGACTCCTCATGCAATCAATAGCAAGATGATTAGAGTTACCACAATTAAAGCATGTTTTCCTTGGTGCATTTGGAATATACTTATAATTATTCTCTTTGTTTATTCCAATTTTACCATTCCCGTTCCTCTTAGCAGTAGTGGTTTTCTCTCTATCTGTTACTTCACAGATTCTGTCTCTCAGTTGTTTCTTAGACAAAAGACCTTTATTTTTGACAGATTTAGCCTCAGAATTTTGTGTAGAAGTAGATCCTTTTTCTAAAGTAGATTGGGATTTTCTGGATACACATACTTAACAGGTTTTAATTTAGTCTTTGTTCTGTCTATAACCTATCTATAGGTTTTTGGATTTGTTGACTCATTCACAACAACTCTTCCTGGTTGTTATTTCAGCAGTAACAACTTTACCTTTATTCTTCTTTTTGTCCTCTGGTTTATAACCTAGACCCTCTTTCCAGTTCTTATCTGTGATATGATCGTGTGTTTTCTTTCCAGAGTGTGTCCAGGTTCTGAGTTTCTCATTAGAATCATTAAGTTCCTCTTCAAGTGCAGTACATTTAAACTCCATTTCTAGCTTCATGTGCTTAGCCTTATCACATTCATTTTGTACTTCTTGCATAAAGAGTAACTCAACTTCTAGATGATCATTTCTTTTACACTATTCTGACATCTCAGATATTATTCTAGCATTTTCAAGAGATTGACTTTTAAAGCTAATATGCAGAGATTTTAAGAAAGATCTTAACTCAGAAACATTATCAGTATCAAAATCAAAAACAATTTCAGGTACCTTATTTTCAGGAGCAGCAATCTCATCACATTTGCCATTAATGCATAGTTCACCTTTTCCTCTTCAGATTCTGAGGAAGAGTCCATCCAATCCTTGCTTGATGAGATAAGAGCTTTGGTCTTAGCCTTTTTGCATTCAGTTGCAAAATGACCCATTCCATCACAGTTGTAGCATTTGACTTTTGACTTGTCAAACTTGCTGCCTTTGCTTTCATTCTTCTTGTACCTGTTCTTGTCAATATTGAAAGATTTCTTCTGAAAGTTGCCTTGTCGTCTAGCTTTTCTGTACTTCATCTTCTTGAAGCCTTTGACTATCATAGCAACCATTTCCATCATGTCAGAATCAGTAGAGTCATCATTAGTATCAGTATCAGGATTGGCATCAGGATCTGATGATGAGTCATCAGTATTGGACTCAACTACTCTACTTCTCCTCCGTGAAACCTCCACAGCTTTTCCTTTTGATTTTGATTCAACATTCAAAGCAACAGCCTTTGCTTTGCTGGTTTTCTTATTTTTCCTTTGTTGAACCTCAAGATCATGGGTTCTTAGCATCCCATAGACTTCATCAAGAGACATAACATTAAGATCATACTGATGCGTAATGATAGAGGTTTGAGTATCCCACTCCTCAGGCAAAGCTCTAAGAAACTTGGTGTTCGAGTCCTCTGGTTCATACTCTTTACCCACCAGAGATAGATTATTCAATAATGTTAGAAATCTATCATACAGATCAGTGAGGCTCTCATCAGATTTTGCATCAAACTGTTCGTACTCTTGAATCAACAGAGCCCTTCTATTCCTTTTGATAGATTCAGTACCCTGGCATTCAATTTCCAAAGTTTCCCAAATTTCCTTAGCAGTTTTACATGCTATCACTCTGTTTGACATGACAACATCAAGGCTATTATGAAGAATATTCTTCACCTTTGCATTTCTAAGTACTTCAGCCTTTTCCTCAGGAGTCCACTCAGCCTTTGTCTTCTGAACATAGTGCTCAGGTATAGTATATGTTCTAGCAACCAGTCTCTTAGGGATATATGGACCATCATATATTCGATCGAGATAGTTAGGACCAGTTGCTTCCATACTACACCATAAAAGGCCTATGAACACATCTAGAGCCTATGTTGCCTTTGGATATGTTGCCTTTGCCATGCATGTTTTTTGCTAATACAACATTATCATTTTTTTGTTGCCTTAGGTAGAAAAAATATGTTGGCATACAATAAAAATGTTTTTGTGTTGCCGTAGGTCTGAAATTGTGTTGCCATGATTTTACAATGAACAAAATTTTATATTTTCTACTATGAATAAAATTTTTAACCTTTTTTCACATGGAAATTACTTTTTTAATAAAAATAATAAAATTATTTTTATAAAAATCTAGAATATTCCATAAGAGAGTGAATATTTCACTAAACATGTTAAAACTTTTTAAGACGTGTAATTTTATTTTTATATTTATTAAATATTATTAAACAAAATTTTTAAAATATTTTTTTTCTAAATATATTTTAATATATGAATAAATAAAAAATATTTTTGTATATAATGTTTTTTGAATATATTAACAAATTATGTAAAAGAAATCATTTAGCAAAAAAAAAAAGGAATTAAATATTTAATAAAGAAATAAATTATTTAATAAAGAAATAAATTATTCAAATGAAAATTAATTTTTTTTGGATAAAATAATCAAGAATTTTTTATAAAAAACAAGAATATTTCAATGGAAGTGAATATTTCATTAAGAATGTTAAAGTATTTTAAGATGAATAATTTTATTTTTATGTTCATTAAATATTGTTAAATAAAATTTTTAAAATGAATATTTTTTCTAAATATATTTTAATATATCATTAAATTAAAATATTTTCATATATAATTAAAAATATTTGAATATATGATTTAAGATTATGTAAGAAGAATTGAATAATAATCTTCAAATTAATCTATTTTTTATTAAAATAATATAAGTACAAAGTACTTGGATAAAATAATTTTCACTGAAAAAAATCGAGCGGCAAAAAGACCGCCCTTCTAATTCACTGACCACAAAATGGCCGCGCTTCATTTCTAATTCACCTCAGACAAAACTCTCCGAAATAAAACTCTCTCTCACTGTGCTCTCAATCTCGTAGTCTCACCCTCACCCTCGTCCTCTCGATTTCTCCGCAGATCGACTTCTTCTTCTTCAATCTATTAGGTATTCTTCTTCCTCAATAGATTAGGGGTTTCTTTTAATAGATTTGTGCAAATCGATTAGGGGTTCAATCAATCAGGGATTTCTTCTTCAATTGTCTTCTTCTTGGGTTTGAAGGTTTTTTTTATTTAGTTTTCGAATTTGGCGGATTCTTTGATTTAGGGTTTCTTCAATTTGGGTTCAAATTGGTTTTTCTTGTTCGATTTAACTCTTCTTCTTTGATGTAATTGTTCAATGATCGTTCGCTGTCTCTTGTTTCAGGGTCGATTTGGATTTATGTCATGGAATGTCGTGAAGGTGACAGAGAACTTTGTCTGGAGATGGAGATGCAGTGGCAACTCCTCTCTACCAGATGTCAATGCGCTTCAATTGGGAATTAGGGCTGGAAAAGGTAAAGTTTACAGTTCAAAATGTCACAAGATAAGTTTTAGAGTCGAATACTTCATATAATTATAGAAAAGTAGCAAAACATGTGTTGTTAATGAAGGATAACAGTTGGCCCTTTTAAAACTTCAGATCACAAGACAAAATGGTGTAAACAAGCCGAGCAGGCTTCAACTTGCAGTGCTATAAAAATGCTTTTACTTGAAGTAAGTACGTTTCCTTTTCTAGTAGCCTTACTGGTTGTAAACTTGTAATTGCTAGTATTTCCTGCCTTTTGTGGTTTGGAAATTTAAGCTTTTTTCATTAGAATACTTGGCATTTACTCCCTACTCTGTATTTTAGCTGCAAAAAGCTGCCAGTTAAATTGCAAGTCAAACGATGTATAAGATAGTTGTATGGGTAATACTAATTAACTTCTGTTTTTTGTATTTTTACGGAATTGACCTTTTTTTGGTGTATAGTCAGGTTTGGTGTTCATGCAACAATGTAAGCTAAAGACAATGGTGTTGTGACACCTGATACAATCAATAGAGCTTGTCCTAAACTTGTTATCTGGTCACAAGGCAAAAAAGGCAAAAAAGAAGCAATGCATCAGCCATGTATTATTTTATGTAGTACCCATAGAAATGACATAAATAATTTTTCATGGCATTATTCACATTATGGAATTCAGGGTCAGTAATGATCTGAACTTGTTTATGTCCTCTTGTGGGATCAATTTGTAGGTCACGTGGATTGTATATTTCCAGGAAGGTTAGAACCATTTTCTGTACTGCATTTCTACCCTCACTTGTCCTATTCTGCCTTTATATGTACTAGAGTTTTGGTTTGACATTATTTTATATTACTTATTTGAAAATGTAAAGGTATATTGTATAGCAATAATCTTATTAAATATATTTGATTCTGGGTGCAGTAAGAAGGTAACAAATACAACAAGTACAGTGGTGAATGCAACACAAGCAAATGGCACAATCAAAATAAAATATTGGTATATTCTATAGCAATGATCTTATTAACTTTGAATGTTTGCTTACTAGTTATGTAATGAGTTATTGTTTTTGATCTTGGAATAATTATTGGTATGTGTACTTTGAATTATGAACAGGTTGGTTTCAAAATGTTTTGAGGGGTCACTGCATCTATCACTAATTGGGACTCTGAGGGTACAACTTGTTGTATCATATTAGAGGATAATCTACTGGTAGAATTTGTTGAGCTTCCTGATACTTGTCAAGGTCTTTACTACTACAACATCTTAAGCAGAGTTGTTAGAGGAGCTCTAGAGATGGTGAGTCATTTTCCTTCAATAACAGATGTACACACCTGCTGTGTAAAAACTATAACCGCTATTTCATAACAAGTGCAGTGTTCCACAATTAATATTTTCAAGAACAACACTTAAAACAATGTCTAACTATTTACCAAATCAGAATGACAAAATTCTAGATAGAGTAGAGTAAACTAAGACTAATATGGGTGGTGCTAGAATTTAATGATCTGATCCCTAATATTCTTGCATTCCCCTTGTAGTATGGGTACATATAACAGTTCAAGAACAACACTTAAAACAATGTCTAACTATTTACCAAATCAGAATGACAAAATTCTAGATAGAGTAGAGTAAACTAAGACTAATATGGGTGGTGCTAGAATTTAATGATCTGATCCCTAAAATTCTTGCATTCCCCTTGTAGTATGGGTACATATAACAATTAGCGCATAACATTAATAACACTTATATAAGCAATTGTTAAATTTCTCTTTACTAAATATATAATTTATTCAATGCAGCATGTTGATGAGGTCCAAGGGATTGTGGAATTCATACATGCAGGAGACTAAAATCAGCTGGTAGTAGTCGGAGAAAGTGAGTCAAGTGACTACTTAGAATAAGATGTTGGACTAGTTTGTCGTTAATCAGTGGAATTTATTTTAGTCGTTATGTACTTAATAAAACTTTGTGCGTTAACTAGTTTCTCGAATATTGTGTGTGGTGGTACTTTCCTAGTTGGTTGATGATTGTAGTTAATTTGGGTTGGTTGTGATTGTAGTGAAGCTTGATTATGTAGTATGGATTATTATGATTGTACTTTCCTAGTTGGTTGTATTGATTTGGTTATTAAGGGAATGAATATTTTCATATTTATGATTTTTTGTTTAAAATAGAAAAGTGTTGCCATTGAGGCTATAAAGTGTTGGCAAAGAGCAAAAATAATGTTAAGAAATGTTGCTAGAAAATGTTGCTGTAGGTAAAATTTGTGTTGCCATAAAAGTGGGTTCCACTGCGGTCCCTATAGTGGGCCCCACAGTGGTCCCCACAAGAGGGCCCCAAAGTGCACTGGTGGGGCCCACTTTTTTTGCAAAATGTTTAACCCAAAGGCAACATAATATCTTGTTGCTAAAAACTGATAATATTGTTGCCATAGCTAGTCTACGCCAACAGAAAAGATGATGTTTCCATAGAGAAATAGAATGTTGCCTTTGACACCAAAGGCAACGGCCAAAATAGCAACACCAGCAAAATGTTGCCTTTGAGGGTTTTTGGGCCTAAGGCAACATATTTCGGGCCTACGGCAACACTTTTTCGGTGTTGCCGTAGGCCTTTTATGGTGTAGTGCAGATACATCAACCTTTTTGAGAACAGGGATTTTAATACTTTTATACTTGCTTGTCGACATCTTAAGATCGTTTCTGATTGTAATTTATCAGTTGGCTCTGATACCAATTGTTACCTAGTAAAGAACAATTGTAGAAGGGGGGTTGAATACAATTGTATAAGATTTTCGACTTACAGCAGAAATAATAACATAAGTATGAATAAATAACAGCTTTATTAATTCTGATATAAAACTGTTACAAACTCTTTCAAGAAATTCTGATGTTCTTGAGAGCTGCTAGGTTACAAGATAACTCGTGTAAGCGATTACATAAATGTAAAACCTAAACTGTGTTTTTATAGCGTACACAGTTGCACTATCAATTACAAGATATATCAAATCAATTACAAACGTCTCTTAGTACATATCTTGAATGATAGTTGCGTTCCTATAAATCAGGAACTGACATATCAATCTCCCTTGATTCCTGGACTGATATATATCCTCGTGTAATCCTGATCAGCCTCCAATCCTGATGATAGCCTAATACTGACGGTGCATTACTGATGACGTCAGCATCAGTATCTGATTAGTAGTCCAGATCCTGATCATCACTTGAATCAATATCTAACAAAAATAATAATACATAATATAGCAACCCCACTACTAACCCGGATCTCTAACAGGTAGTGGTATGAAACAAGCAACTACTAACTAAGTTATTACATTACAATACTAAATCCTTAATCGATAGTCCATTACATTCCATAAATATAAATACAACTAACTGGCACTATTACATCTAATCTTGACGATTAACCAAAAGCCCAACCTGATACTGGAGCAGGACTAGTACCTAAGATGCACAACTCGCACTTCTTCTGACAATGCCTTAATATGTACCACCTTCTTTCTTAACTGAAAAGGGTTATAAACAATAAAAAGTGAGCCAAATGCTCAGCAAGTAACAACAATAATGCAAATGAATTAACAGCAGAAATATGAATATGACAATATAAGAATCAATCTTTGAGCTTTTCCACAACTTTGAAGATTTTTCTAAATTCATCTCGGGTAGGGGTATCAAATCATATTTTATTTTTAACATTTAACTTAAATTGAGTTCTCTGTTAAAACCGGACAATACGGGTGATCAGCCACGTATTGTCCCCATGCCGAACACTAGGTCCCGCTGGACTTTGAAAATTGGGTTCCCAATTATGCAACATATTGGCCTTTAATGCTGGACTAGGACCACCCTAGCCTCTTACGCCAAATTAAAGTGCTGGACTAGGACCACCCTAGCCTCTTACGCTAAATTAAAGTGCTGGACTAGGACCACCCTAGCCTCTTATGCTAATTTAAAATAATTAATTAAATGTCCATAAAATCAAGCAAGTTTTGATGAATGGAATTCTTATGCAATAATTCAGAGCAGGGAATTATTCTGTTTAATTTCAAGAATAAGTGACTAAAAGTCAAGTAAGCAGTCCAATTTATTTGTATAAGGTTCGCAAGGTAGAGTTCAAGTGTGATTCATAAGTATTTAAAAATAAAGGTTTATCAAGCTCTTGTCATTTTAGAGGGATAACACAAGGTGATATCGAATATGGTATGGCTCAGAGAAAATAGGAGTATAAGCAATAAGGGTCATTGATTAATTAAGAACATAACAAAGGTTAGGGATTTAGAGTTTAATTAAAGGGTTACAAGGTATAGTTAGGCTAGTGTAGATTAAAGAAATAGAAATGAAATAAGGTCTAAGCTAGTACAAAAGTATGTCAAACAACAAGGTTTACAGTTCAACGAGAATTAAATAAGCAAGGAAGTACAATAGTTTAAACATCAGTCTATAAGGGTAAACAAGAAGGTATATGATAAGTGCATATTTTTGCATATTTTTATTACCTATTTATTTGCTTGAACTCGTATTTTAATAATTTATTTTGTTGCATTTCAGGAAATTCGTAAATAAAAAATGAAATGACAAAATAAAGAAATAAGGAGCAAGGAAGGGAAAAAGAGGAAGAAAAAGGACCAAAAATGAAAGAAGGAAAAGAATTAGGAGCTTGGAGCAAAAGGAATATTTCAAGACAAGTGGAAGGTGGAGATCATCCCAACACACTACATAAGTGTATGGCCAAGATCAACTCTTCAAAGCTTAAGGGGGAAGGAAACAAATAGATGGCTAGGATTTCACCACCACACAACCCAAATGTATGGTGGGGATTTACCCAACACCCCCCTTAACCCTAATTCCTATCCTATAAATACCCCCTCACCTCCCTTGTATTTAGTAACTTAGATTTTAGGGTAGATTTAATTTCTTGTATTTTTCTTAGTTTCAAATCTTGTAAACACTCTTTTTAATTTCAATGCAATTTCATTTCCTTTAATTTCTTGTCTTGCTCTCTCGTTTATTTTACTTTCCTTTCGTTATTTTCGTAAATCCGTTAGTGGACAAAGTAGCGAAAAGCTAACCACTATGGGTTGAAAATAACGAATTAAATTTTTTTTTTTTTGTAGTTTTAATTCGTAATTTTGCCCCTTTAAAAATCTCAATTTTATTATGGGCCATTTAAATTCTAAATCATCGTTTTAGTATAACTTTCAAATTTCGTAGTTAAATTTCTTTATATTCTTTTTTTTTTAATTTTTACAAAAAAAACAAAAATTACTAGTCTTGATTTCGAATCGAATTTTAGGTTTTTATTTGTTAAAGTCGAAGCTAAACCCAGTTCCCTTTATTTTCAATCACAGACCCCTTTTGTTTTTGTTTTTCTTTCTTTTTATTTCCCACAATGCTCCTCCCTTCTTCTTCTCTGCAAAACACACAATCTCCCCTGTTTTGTTACAACCCCATCTCTTTTCTCATTTCATTTTTAGCCGATTAAAACAAACTACTCCCTTGTTTCTCTACCAAAATCGAACACCTCAATTCGCAGTTTTTTTTTCCTTCTCCTTTCTCACTTCCCTCTCACTGTACAAAAAACACCATTCCCATCCTAGTTCATTTTTCTTATCGCAAAGCTACTGTATGGTTGAGTCGCTGTTCTAAGTTAGCTCGAGTTTTTGTGGTTGAGTCGTTGTATGGTTGTTCTAATTTTGAGTTTTTTGTTCTTATCGAGTTTTTGTACGGTTGAGTTTTTGAGTCGCTGTTTGTCGGGTTCTGATGATGTTGTTTGTAGTTGTTCATCGATTTCTGTTTTCGCTGAATTAGTGCTGGATTGTAAATGCTGAGTTATGGATTGTATATTGAGTTATGCTGAGTTAACTCAGTTTTATTTCAGCCGATTGCTTTACTGAGTTCAATTTTTTTTTTTGCTTTTGCTGTTGCTGTTTATTTGAATAAGTTTGTGACTGCCGAGTTGTTAAAATGAATTGCTTAGTCGAGTTCGTTACTGTTTTTGCACTGAGTTGTTGCTGAGTTTCTGACCGAGTTTTGTCGACAAATCCAATTGTTGTTGGTTTTATTATATGTTTTTTTTGAAATCGGTTTTATTATATGTTGGTTGTTGATAGTGGCTAGTTAATTTTACGAATGCATCATGTCCGAATTTTCTCTAAAAATTTATGTAAATAAGTTTTAATTCAAATTTTAAAAAAAAAAATGTTTTAGAATAAAATTTAATTTTAATTTAGAATTTTTAGAATAATTTAATTTTAGAATAATTTAGAATTCTTAGAATAATTTAGAATTTAGATGTAATTTGAATTTAGAATTTTCAAATTTATAGAATAATTCTAGAATAATTAAGTTTTAGAATAATTAGATTTTTATTTAATAATTAATTAGGGTAAAATCAAATTCTCAAAAATCCACTTGTTCTAATTCGATTAAATTAAAAACAAAGGTTTGCGAAAATAAATAGTCCCTGTGGAACGAATCTCAACTTTTACAACGAAACGAATTGTGCGCTTACGATTCAAATGTTTATATTTTTAGCAGAAGAGTATAGAGGATCAAGCAATAGTTAATATGATTTAACATCATAGTACAAGGGATTCAACAATTAACTTGAAGGAAACAACAAAAAGTTATAAGAATTTAAACAACCATTCATGTATAACTGAAAGAATCTAAAATTCGATACAAGGTTCGAGTTACTTGCCTTATCAAAGTACTTTCACTCTAGTCACTTAGTTCAAAAGTCCTCAGCCTTTGCCTTTTCTTTACCCCTTGAGTCTACGTCCTTCGAATCTACACAATAAAAACACTACTTCAGAATTCTATATAATGCTCGAACGTCTAATCTTAATCTACCCTTGCGATAACCCCTAAATTTATTGACTTTAATCATATAATGTCAACCCCTGACCACTGAAATGAATAAATACAATTATAACCAATAAACATTTATCAGGTAATCACATAATTAAAATATAATTCAAATATCACTCCATACTAGATATATACATATACTCGAAAAATAAAATTAAGATTTTTAGAAAATTTTGACGGCATCCCCTTTATACGGGTGACTGCCAGTCGGAACATAACCGACACAACCAACCAAAATCAACACATTCCCAATTAAACTTACAACCAAATCAAGAACTACACAATTCGAACTACTATAATCCCATTCCGGATAATCCAATACAATTTAAATAAATTATACCAATCGATATACAATTCGGAAATAAAAATTACAATTTACTCCAATACCAAATAATCTTTTATATTAATTTAACAATACCAACCGAATATATATATATATAATCAAAATCAAACAGGACCCAAAAATCGGAATCCGTCTTCAATTTCAACCATAAACCTAATAACATATACACGTAACTTAATTACCAACTCAAGCAAATTCATAGTAGTGCTCCTAATTGCATTTGAACACAACCCAAAATAGAACAGGGCCTGCAATTATGCTTCAACAGAAACGGGGAGAGAAACCCACACACACCAGCTGCAATACACGTAGCAATACTCAGTCACAGCAACTACTCACACACATACTATCCATAAACACACACACACACACACACATAGTTAATAACGCACACAGTACACACACGAACACACGCTAGCAGCTCGTATACATATCCACACAATTCGCCAACACTCGACTTACCAGAACAGGGGAGGGAGAGGAAAATCCAAGAACAAGCTCAGACTACCCACAACTTTGGTACCACACAACTGCGCACAGCCTATACACGACATATACACACACACCCACACTGTCATATACTCATGCACACCCCAAATACACACACCAACACCTGAGATACACACACAGTAGCCTTTAGAGACATAGAACGAATAGAGAGAGATTAGGTGAGTGAGAGAGATTTAGAGAGATAGATGAAGAGAGGATGTGTGAGAAATTGATAAGAACGAGAGAGAGTTCAGAATACTCTAGAGAAACCACGAAAAAACTGAATTTGGGGAAAAAATAAATTAGGGTTTTAAAGGATTGGGGGAAAAGGAATTAATAATTATACTTTGCTGAAAAATAAATAAAATCACTCTTAAGAATCGAAATTAAATAGAAAATGGGTGGAACATTAAATTTTAAAATTTTAAAATGAAGAGTATAAAATTACGATCACCCACATATTTTTAAAATATTTTTAGGATAAAAAATGAATAAAATATGATTTTTTTACAAGATTTAACCAATTAAACACAAATCAATTCATAAAATCATTTTAAAATCGTTAAAATGAAAATAAATCCATCTAATATTTTTAAAACTCAAATAAACTAATAAAGTAAATAATGCAAAAGATTTCAGGATTTATATTAATCCCGATGATTTTATAAAATCTTTGTAACACCCCAGATCCGGGGTCTGGGATCCGGTCGTTACGGTCTCCATTTCTGTCCACAATACTTGAACTTACTTCAACATAAAATAAATTACATCTTTATGACCCAACACAACAATATAAAACACACCCGTTATAGTCCCAGAGATGAAATCAGAGTAACAATCAAATTTTATTAATCACATTTGGAGTTCTTACAACCCAAAAGAATTACAATATAAATACATACTCTTTGCCATCCATTTGCATAAGTCATACTAGCCCATATACTTGGTACTGAAAGAATGAATCTATTCTACCAATAGCTTTCTCTTCGGCTCTGGTAGTCTCATCGTCCTCGCCAGCGTCGAGTGCGCCTTGTGCGAGTCATCTGGTCTAGCTGTTGTTGTGATATAATAATAAGGCAAGGGTGAGCAATAGCCCACCAACAATAATGTATAACTAAACGATAATATATAACAGTTCAAAAGTATCTTTCAAACCATATGCCATGCATTTACGGAAATGATGCCAGTATAATATGAACGATGAAGTTACAAGGTAACTCAAAATGCAAATATAGGTGGGAATATCTGCTATGTCAAAGATAAGCCAGATATTATCATTTATCATAAAAGAGGAACTTGCAGGAAAATATTGCAATTCCGATTATGAATACTTTCCAATACTGCCAACAATCATGATGTTGCAGAAAATAAATGAATTTAAATGATGAACTTTTGCTGGAGTATTCACCGCGCCCACTTTCCAATCCTTACGATGATCAGTCGCAGATTGTACAGCTCAATTTAGATTTACGACCAGTAGAAGGAAGAGCTGACGGATTTACTTGTCTACCGCCCTGTTAGATCTCCCCGGCCAACGGTTGGGCCAATTGGGATGGACCGGCGCTACTCGGCCTCTTACACGACTCCAAGTTCGAAAAGAAGTTCTTGACTCTGAACGTAAAGTTCGTCCCCCTTTCCCCAAGTATGATACTTGTTGATAAGACTCCACAAAGTTGTCGTATCTAGTTGAAAAGGAAAATTCAACATCAAATCTCCCAAGCTGCTACTTGTTAGAGGATACCATCTTGTTCCAATAATCGTACCCCTCGAATGATGAGAAGGTTACTCAAAGATTCAATTGATAAACAGCAACCAAGTTGCGAGTGAAACGAATAGTTTTACAAGATTTATGACCGGGAAGTCAACAAGATAAATAACATTGCTCAAGTAGGTTCCCTTATAATATGGAAGTTTGAGCGAGCATTTAAATCCTTTTAAGATAGATTTAAATGAAAAAATAAAGAGTTGGGAACCTTTAATTGATATAATAGTCGTAAAAAGACTCCGAAATATTTTACATAATATCTGGAGGTGAAAGATAATCTCCACATTATATAAATCATTTTAAAAAGAATTTAAAAGAATTAAATAAATATTCCAAGAATAATTATTAACTCAATAATAATTACGGGATATTATTAAGTCATAGTACTGCTCGTAAGTAATCCTCGAATGAATATATAGAATTATTTACTAAATAAATCCCTCCTTAAATGAATATTCAAAATAATATTCATTAAATAATTAAACTCCAATAAGTATTTAAAATAATATTCAATAAATAGGTCAAACCTTAAATGAATATTTGAGAATAATATTCATTTAATAAATAATCTTCTAAATGAATATCCAAATAATACTCATTTAGTAATCAAAGCTTTAAAGGAATATTCGAAATAATATTCCTTAAGTAAATATAACTTCCAATGAATATTTTAAAATAATATTCATCAAGTACATAAAAGCTTAAATGAATATTCGAAAGTAATATTCATTTAATAAATAAAATTCCCATGAATATCAAAGTAATTATTCATTAAATACTCAAACTCTAAGTGAATATTCAAAAATAATATTCACCTAATAATTCTCGGCTGAGATAATACTCAAATAACATTCTTCGAAAGATTTCCAAGTAATTGATACTTTATGGAAATATAATTAATGTTTAATAATAACATTCCTCAAGATCAATAATAATCTGCCGTTGGAATCCCTCCGGGTTTCCACGACTATCTGTATCTCAAAATACCGACTCCCGGTCTATATTTAAGAATGAATATCATATGCCCTTCGCTAAGGGTCTTACCAAAACAATCCGGCTTATAACGGATAATTCGTATCTAGTCTATAAGCCAACAGCAATTCAGGGAACAGGTATCACAATATAATTTGACAATAAGCATGCATGCTATGGCATATGTAAGATAGCAATCACATATATATATATTACCACAACAACAGGTTCAAAGTTTTGAACACTTGCCTGGTAATCGGGTGTGGGTGGAGATAGCGTGTCCTGGGTCTGCTCGATGATCTATAAACAATCAGAACATTTGAGATTAACCACTTAACACTTTTTAAAAGTCTAAGTATAACTTCACTTAAATCGAAACACGTTTTCGAATTATCTCGTTATACACCTTTTAGTGTAACTCTTTTTATTACCGATATGATTTGTTCGTTATTACGACATGTCATCATACCCACACTCGGTATATACTTAAGTCGTATAAGTTCTAAAGTCGATCGATTACGAACCGAGATTATACCTCGAGTTTTATCGTTCGTTTTCTAAGTGTTTTACCAAAGTTAAAACCAAGCGGGTTTTTAGGGGTTTGTTCGCGTTTAACTTTGATTCAAACATTTTTTAAAATCGGAAAATGATCCGTTTGACATGTGGTTTTCTCTCATACCTTCCTTATGACCTCTAGTATTTGTTTACCAAGATTCGTCACTGAGTAACATGCTTTACGAGGGTTCAATTGAAGTTACGAACTTTTACTTACGGTTCCGAACCAATTTTAGTAATTTGACCATAACTCCTAAACCGTAAGTCAGAATGTTTCGATTCTTTCGCCAAAACGATCTATGACTCGAGATCTACGAGGACATGTCATGCTCATCACCAGTTAGGGCAATTAACCCTACTGCAATGCACGAATTCTTTAAGGTTATAGAAAATCGGGCATTACGACGGCTATAAATCGAATATTTCCAAATTCCAAACTTTCCAATAATCATAGTTTCCACTCCAAACAACATATACATGTTATTTAACCATGAAATAAGGCCAAGTAATGCCTTTCCGTTCATCTAAACTATTTTTGAAAAATAACACCTAGAGGGGGGGTGAATAGGTGTTTATGGTTAATAATGTGATTTTATGAACTGTTTTGAAAATAACTGAAAATAGCTTGCTGTTTGTAATAACACAGTTCACAAACAGCACGCTGTTTGTGTCTAAAATGCAATGCAGAAAGAGTAAGAACAGTAAGTAAAAGAGACACACAATCTTTTAGCCAGGTTCGACCCCTAATCCCCTATGGTCTACGTCCTGGTCCCTTACCAAACTTGGTAAGAGAATATATTATTGATCAACTATAATCCAATTACAAGATACAACAATATATCTCCCTTAACCCTTGCTGCTTACAAATGGCTTGCTGTTTACCTGTGCTGAACCAACCCTCTAAGTACTACTTCCCAAGTATACTTCTCTAGTCTAGTTCGACTCACCCTAAAACCTGAAGCCAATCTTGTACAGCAACAAAACAATACAATTTGAACAATACAAATGAATGATACAACTCAACCTATGACCCTCTGAATATATAGATATATATGAATGAAATGGGTTCGAAAGGTTTGAAGAATATTGCAATGAAAGCTTTGAATTTTTGTAAGGCTCTTTTTGTTTTCAGCACTGTATCGTTGTTTCGAACTGAATGAAATCAGTTCTCTTTATAGGCGAATGAAAACCAAGAGAGGAAATTAATTTCTTGAGCTCCAACGGACATAAATGTTACCATTGCTTGAACAGACTCTGTTTGAAGAAAACGAAAGAGAGGAGCCTGAAGAAGTGATGTTCACGTGTGTTGCAAGTGTTGTATGGACT
Source organism: Saposhnikovia divaricata (assembly GCA_036435485.1). Lineage (NCBI taxonomy): Eukaryota > Viridiplantae > Streptophyta > Magnoliopsida > Apiales > Apiaceae > Saposhnikovia > Saposhnikovia divaricata. Next base: position 408,792 of record JAZHRN010000145.1, on the reverse strand, counting down.
GAGTTTGCCAGAGAACATATGATGAAAGAATCACGTGAAAGAAGCTTTTAAGAAGAAGTGATGACAACGTGTATAGCAGGTGGTATATAGAATATGTATGACAAGGAACATATGATAATGATATGAATCATATGAGTATTTGAGTGGAAGACAAGTGTATGTTTAAATTAATGAAAAGTAGAACCTTTACTTTTCTAAAATAACAAAAGGAATATTGTTTTGTCTTCAAGCATGATTGAGGTATGGAAGTTTATATATTCATATATAATCAGAGGACCCATACAATTAACCCTAACAAAGATTCCACTTGATGTTCCTTGAATACTTTATATTCGGCAAAACTGTCCAGAATGAATTCAGCATGCTGTTTTTGAAACTGGTACGCCATTTGTATAAATGGCTTGCTGTTTGATTTAAACTGATAGTATAATCAGTAAGCTGTATTTCCTGCAAAACCTGGTTAGAGTAAAAACAAATGGCATGCTGTTTTATATCTGAAGATAAGGCCAAGGCCTTACTAATTGTCATCATCAAAATCTAGGAGTTTCAATCACCCCCTTTTTGATGATTACAACCAATTTTAGGAGAATTTTAATACTCCCCCTAAATCCCTGCAGACAAAGTTAGATATAAAACCATAATAATAATAAAAGGAGTATATAGCCACTTAACACATCATAGAGCCATTAATATCAAACCAAATAAAACCAGCAGTATGCAAAATTCCAACAACACACTTAAGCATCAAGATTCACATAAGGTTCACATAATTAACGACATAATTAAGACAATTCAGACCAGCAGACAAGTTCAGATTTAACATAATAGCAGACAATAATTCTCCAAATTTTCTCCCCCTTAATTCATCAAAAATCAAGGTTCTTTAGGAGTCTTATCATCAACATCCTCATCTGTATTGGTTGCTTCAGTGTCACCATCTGGATTGTCCCCATCTTTAGCAGCTGCAGTAGCCAAGTCATCAAGGCTGTGATCATGATCCATTGCAGAATGGGTTGCAGCGGTAGCTCCACCTGTCTTCATCATTAGATCCTTCAGAGTTTTCATATCACTGATAAACCCCTTCATAACTGTCTTGATTGTCTGACAATCTGCCTTGACATTTTGAAGCTCACTTTTGATTTCCTGAATGTCTTTCTTTATTTCAATGATGTTCCCAGTGTTGATCATAGTATCAGTTTGGATGGATTTCAACAAAAGCATGTCAGAAGAACCAAATTCAGTAGCACCAGGGGTGGGATTGGAAGGTTCTCCAATATCAGGGATAGACTCAGTTGGAGGAGAGGTTATGACCCGAGACACTTCTCTATTGGTAAGTTGAAGATTGTTTTGACTTAAGGTCTTCTGATCAAAGTTGTCTTTGATGGTTAACTTATAAGCAGACTTAACATCAATTTTAAAACCCTCAAACACCCTAGTGAGAAGCTGGGCATATGGAATGCCAGTGTGAGCTTTCTCAACTGTCCCAACCATCTTTTTCAGAATGAGGGTTGACAAATCAAAAGGTTTACCAGATATAATCATGGCAACAACAATAATATCTTGGTTAGTGAAACTGGATTTGTTTCCTAACCTAGGACAGATATGGGATCTAGCAAGTTTGAATATGAGATGAGCTAAAGGAGACACAATTGTGGTAGCATGAGAGGTGGCAGTTATTGGCTCTTCAGAATCATACAGAATTTTCAATTGATCTTGAACTGAAAAATTAGGTAGAGTAACAGCACTCTGGGCGGTATAGATATTCTCATTGCTCTCAGTTTCAATAGATAGAAATGAATTTAGCAGGGGAGGGTTTAGCTGAATTTTCTTCTTACTAACAGAGGATATAACATTTCCAAAAGAGTCCTCATGCAGGTTAGCATAAAACTCACGCACAAGATCAGGATAATAGACCTTTGGTAAATCTAGCATGAAATTTCCAAGCCCAATATCATTAAATAGCTTCATAACACCACACTCAGTTAACAGTGGGAATAGCTTACCAGAGAGTGGAGACCCATGAATCAATTGACGAGTCCCTAGCTCCATATTAGTGTATCTTGATTCAAACTCAGGACCAGCAAAGTGTGGAACCCCTTTGAGCCTCTTCGATTCAGGGGTTTGAGAAACTTCATCGCCACTGAAATTACCAGGACTAGAAAGATCAACAAATGATTCATCTTTCTTGGAGGGGGTTTGATTTGCTTGGAGACCAGATTTGCGTCCACGAGTACGAACCATGATTTTGCTCTTGAGAGAAATCGCCGCTTGAGAGAGAGAGAAAAAAACCCTAATTGAAATGTTTGTGTTGGGATATGACCCGTCTCTCTTGTTTTTGATTAAACATTAGGGGAGAATTTAGAGAATTAATTAAAAACTAAATTATCAGCTCAATTCGACTTAATGTAATTAAAAATTTTAGGAGCATGTCTCTCTAAACTATTCACCACATAAACCTATTTAGCATCAATACGAATCACATAAAAAATCATGATAAAATAAAATAGCTCATATAGTCATGTAACACAGTAGGACATAATATATTGATAACCCAGTAGGACATGAATTCAGAACTTTATCAAAATAATGTTAATCACAAAAAAAATCATAAAAACATTTATTTGCACTTAAGTGATTAGCTAGAAAAATGACAAACAGTATGCCATTTGTAACCTGTGATTAAGACAAATGGTAAGCCATTTTGCCTAATACCCGTCATCCAGCACGCTGTTTTACATAGAGCACATACCAAGTTGCATTCGAATGACTGAGAATCTTTCTTCAGCAAGGGGCTTTGTGAAGATATCAGCTAGTTGAAATTCTGTTGGAACAAAGACCAATTCTATCTTGCCCTTAGCCACATTATCTCTCAAGAAATGATGTCGAACATCAATATGCTTCGTTCTTGAGTGATTCACCGGATTTTTAGAAATGCTAATGGTGCTAGTATTGTCACAGTTGATTGGAACTTTTCTACACTTGATGTCAAAGTCCCTTAGTGTTTGTATCATCCATAATAGTTGAGAACAACAGCTCCCAGCTGCTAGATACTCTCCTTCTGCAGTGGATAAAGCAACCGAGGTTTGTTTCTTGCTTTGCCATGAAACTAGACTTTGTCCAAGAAATGTACAAACACCACTAGTGCTCTTTCTATCAACTAGACACCCTGCATAATCTGCATCACTATACCCAACAAGATCAAAAGTATTTGTGATAGGGTAAAACAAACCAAGAGAAATGGTACCACTTAAATATCGAAATATTCTTTTAATGGCATTTAAGTGAGATTCTTTGGGGTTTGATTGAAACCTTGCACAAACACACACACTATACATTATGTCAGGTCTAGAAGCAGTCAAGTAAAGAAGGCTACCAATCATACCTCGATACCTTTTTATATCGACAGCCTTACCATTTTCATCAGCAAACAGCTTGCTGTTTTGAATCATAGGAGTCGATTTTGGCTTAACATCCTCATAACCAAATCTTTTCAGTAGACTTTTTGTATACTTGGATTGGTGTACAAAAATTCCATCTTTAGATTGCTTGATTTGAAGACCCAAGAAATAATTGAGCTCACCCATCATGCTCATTTCGAACTCACTATGCATACATTTTGAAAACCACTTGCACATTGATTCATTAGTAGCTCCAAAGATAATATCATCCACATATATTTGAACAATTAAAATGTCTTTACCATTTTGCATAATAAATAATGTGGGATCGATTTTACCTCGAATAAATCCATTTTGGATTAGATACTTACTAAGCCTTTTGTACCAAGCTCTAGGGGCCTGTTTTAATCCATAGAGAGCCTTCTTTAGCTTGAATACGTAGTTTGGAAATTGATCATGCTCGAATCCAGGAGGTTGTTTGACAAAAACTTCCTTTTCCAGCACGCCATTTAGGAAGGCACTCTTCACGTCCATTTGATATAGCTTGATTTTCTTGAAACATGCATAGGCTAGAAGTATTCTTATTGATTCCAAACGAGCAACAGGAGCATAGGTTTGATCAAAGTCAATGCCTTCTTGTTGGTTATAGCCTTGAGCTACAAGCCTTGCTTTATTTCGAGTAACGGTGCCAAATTCATCAACTTTGTTTTTGAACACCCATTTTGTTCCTATAATTGAAGCATCTTCTGGAGGTTTGACAAGTTCCCAAACATCACATCTTTCAAATTGATTTAATTCTTCTTGCATGGCCACGATCCAATTATCATCTTCTAATGCTTCATTGATATTTTTGGGTTCTTCTTGAGCTAGGAAGGCTGCATGAGCACAATAATTTGCCTTCCCTCTTCTTGTAGTAATTCCATCAGTAATATCACCAATGACTAACTCAGTGGATGATTTTTAACCGTTCTTGTTGCCCTTGGTAAAGAATGTTGAGCTATTTCTTCATGAGTTGTCTTTCTCATCTTTGATGGTGGTGACTGTTCTTCTCCATCATATAGAGGCAATTTTGCAGTAGCCCTTGATCCTCTAGGACCTTCCAAAGTCATTTTTGCTATTTTTGTAATTGAATCTTCCACTTCAGCTTGCTGTTTTGAGCTTTCAGCTTGCTGATTGTCAGTGTCTGCATCCTCTTTGGCTTGCTGACTTTCAGTGTCACTTTCATCTTCATCTTGCTGATTTGAACTGCCATTTTGCTGATTTTCTCTTCCAGCTTGCTGATTTGCACTTCCAGCTTGCTGATTTGTACTTCCAGCTTGCTGATTTGTACTTCCAGCTTGCTGATTGTCAGTGACTTGAGGTTGCACATTTTCTTCTTCACCTGCAAATCCTTCCTCAACTCTTGGTAGATCATTGTTAGGTTCTTGAAAAGTAACATCAATTGATTCTTCAACAATATGCTTATTAATATTATAAATTCTATAAGCTCTACTTGTTAAAGAATAACCAAGAAATATGGCTTCATAGGATTTAGCATCAAATTTACCATCTTTACCAATTGTTTTTAGGACAAAACACTTTGAACCAAAAATCTTGAAGTAACTGATATTTGGCTTCTTGTTTCTCAACAGTTGATAGGGAGTTTTGTCCAATAATGGCCTGATTATGATTCGATTCAACAAATAGCATGCTGTATTCACAGCTTCGGCCCAAAAACTTCTAGGTAGCTTGCTTTCTTGCAGTAGAGTCCTTTCTGTTTCTTGAAGTGACCTATTCTTTCTTTCCACCACTCCATTTTGTTGAGGAGTCCTTGGAGCAGAAAATTCATGAGAGATTCCCTTTTGTTCACAATATGTGATAAATTTTTCATTGACAAATTCACCTCCTCTATCACTTCTTATACCTACAAGTCTTGTATCAATCTTGTTCTCAAGTAGTTTAATCAGTTTCTCAAATTCATCAAAAGCACAATCTTTAGTACTAAGGAACAATACCCAAGTAAATCTAGAATAATCATCTACAATTACAAAACCATATTGTTTACCTCCAATACTTTTATAAGATTCTGGACCAAATAAATCTAAGTGCAGAAGCTCTAAGGGTTTAGAAGTAGATACCATTTTCTTAGCTTTGTGAGTGCTTCGAATTTGTTTACCCAATTGGCATGCTGAACATACTTCGACCTTAGTATATTTCAGTTTTGGCAGTCCTCTGACCAGATTCTTACTTGAAAGTCTATTGATCAAGTCCATGTGTGCATGTCCCAACCTCCTATGCCATATATATGGATCATTGTCGATTGCAGCCAAACATCATGCTGTTTCCTGCATTTCGAAGTCTAATACATATATATTTCCTTCCCTTCTAGCAACTAGTGGGATTTTGTTAGCACCAATAGTAATAATAGTTTTATCTATGCCAAACTGAACAAAATGTCCATCATCAAATAATTGAGTGACACTAAGTAAATTATATGAAAGACCTTTGACATATTGAACTTTATCGATCGAAATATTACTATTACCAATAGAACCAATACCAAGGATTCGAAGAGTTTTTCTATTGCCAATTGTAACTCTTCCTCCTTTCTTCATGTTGAGACTTATGAACTGAGACTTGTCTCCACACATATGTCTAGTGCAACCGCTATCCAAGATCCATTGTTTCGACTTTATTTTGGCGGCAAGACACATCTACAAAACAAAATAAACACAAACTTAATGTTTTGGTACCCATATAGGTTTGGGTCCAAACTGGTTAGTAGCAAGAATATATAACACATTTAATTCAGCTTTCTTGATCCATTTCTGAATCACTTTTGGTGACTGTTGGCGTGCTGTTTGTCTTCTGTCAGGAGCATTCTGGTATGCTGTTTTCCCTTTACCATTGATTTTGACCACACAATGAATTTCCAGATGGCCTTTTCCACCACATTTGTTGCATGTTTTCCAAGGCATGGCATAATCATAAGGTATGCCATTTTTACCATCATATTTGAGGACTCCATATAACGCCTTAGAAATTTCAGAATATTTAATTATTAAAAGTTATCTATTTTATACTAAATATAAATTATGTGGTGTGTGAATTGGTTGAGGAAATATTATATTGTGGAATAATATTTGGAGGTCAGATTGATATTTTATATGTGTTATGTAAGCCCAACTATTTTAATTATATTTTTTGGAATTTATTTCCTATTTAATTGCGTTATATTTACCTTCTGTGAATTTTATAAAATTCTCGGGATTAGCAGAAATCCTGAAATCTTTTTCATTATTGATTTTATTAGTTTATATGACTTTTAAAATATTTGGTGAATTATTTTTGGGTTTCAAGGATTTTAAAATGATTTTACGAATTATTTTCCATTTTATGGATTTAATCTTGTAAAATCCATATTTAATTCGTTTTTGATCCTAAAAATATTTTAAAAATATGTGGGTGATCGTAATTTGGTATTTGTCTTTTTAAAATTTTAAAATTTTAAAATTTAGTATTCCACCTATTTTTGTATTTATTGGTGATTTTAAGATTTATTTTAATAAATTTTAAGGTAAAAATCCTAGAAAAAAATCTATTTTTATTATTTTCCCCAAATCATTTCTCTTAAATCCCTAATTGGATTTTCATAACTCAGAACATCATTCTCTCGGCCTCTCTCTGTGGAATACTCTGGATTCCTCTCTCATTTTCCTCTCTCAAGCACAATCTCTCTCGTTATTCTCTCCATTTCCCACCTCTCATTCACTGGTTATCAGCAAATTTGGGTAGGTATGAGGAGTGATGTGATTAATCTCTCCCCTGTTTGTTAATTCCGACGGTGGTGTATGCAAGTCGGGTGTGAGTGTGTGTGTGTTTATGGTGCAAACAGCTCGTGGGTGTGTGTGTATAGCTAATAATCGTGTGGAAGCTATGGGTATGTGTTGCTATCATCTGTACGTGTGTGTGTGGTCAAGTGTGTGTGTGTTCAGCAAAGAGTGTGAGTGATTCGTGGTGGGTGTGTTGAGTTTTGCCGTGGGAAGCCTGCCGTGTGTGTGTGTAATTGAGGCGTTCGTGTGTAAATTGTGATGGTGTGTGTGGGTGGCTTGAATGCCGATTGTGGTTATCCCCCTCCCCTGCTCTTGCTGTGATTGTGGAGGGCTTGACATGGTCCTGGATTGCTGTTGTAGTTCATTGTGGTTATGTTGTGGTCGAACCATTCTGTGGTTCGAAAGTTCGATTGCCATACTTTGATTTTCCCTGCCACGATTTATTGTATTGCTTGAAGATTCTGTGGTTGTGTTGGAAATTCAGTCGGATTAACTTGTCTGGGTTTTGCTTCCTGGATGCTTAGTTCGAATGTTGAAATTGTGATACTTTAGTTCGGTTATTTCTGAAATTGTTGAATTGTTTCGTGATATTGAAAGAATTTCGGAATTTTATTTTTAAGAGCGAAGTTTCGAGTTGGGAATCCGGAATTCGGGAACCCTCGAGATTTTGCCCCCTCGACAATGATTTAATTTGAGTCGAGGGTAAAATGGCGATGATGATTTTTCTGAGCCAAATTTAAATTTTAATAACTACGTTACAGTTTTAATTTCTTGTTTCAAATCCTAAACTTATATAATTGTTGGTAATATGATCGATATGGATTATTGGATTATGGTTGTTTTATAATTGATAATCGTGTTGGTTGTGTCGGCTGTATCCTGACTGGCAGTCCCCCGTATAAAGGGGATGCCGTCAAAATTTTTCTAAAATATTAAAATCATTTCTTCATGATGAGTATGTATAATTATTTAACTTAAACGAGTTGTGAGTCGGGCTTCATATTTTAAAATCTATGTATTATGTGTTAATGTGCCAATATGATTAAATGCTACTATCCGTGGCTTATATATATATATATATTGCTATTATATAAGTATATAAATATAAATTAGGAGACTATTCGCAGGGGTAGATTAAGTTAAATGTTAATATCGATTAGCGAATATTGTAGAGAATTCTAAAATAGTGTTATATTGTGTGTAGATTCCGTGGATAAAGGGAAGGCTAAAGCTGAGGACGTAAAGACACTTCGGATTCTGTGATTTTCTAGTTAAGGCAAGTAAATTGCTTCAATTATCTTTTAAATGAGTTACGATTATAAAAACCTGATTCATATGTTTATTCGAATTACTCTTGCTATAATTGTTCCGTTAATTTCCCGAAATTTCGAATACTTAATTGTTATACCCCAAATTGATTCTACTGAGTTGTTGATGCTTTTAGTGAATTTATTTATATTCATATCCCTTGTAAGTATATTGTTCCACCTCTCTTTCAAATAAACCGCTTCACTTATATTTCCAGCAAATTATGATTATCATAACTTGATTCTTACGTAATTGATTTACCCTTGATATAACTGCTCTGATAATTTCCATTAATTATGAATATTCAATTGTTATACCCCAGGTTGATTATATCGTTTTCATTAATCCTTTAGTAGCTTGACTTAAATCAATACCCCTTTTTGCCATATCGAACTTGTTGATATTTAATTCAGAGATTACCCAACCTTGTTTTATTTGGTGAAATTTGAGAAGTTAATCTGGAACGAAAGTGTCCAGGGTGTTTGGCAGTTGAGGTGGTCGATTGTTCCGACACCTGATGTTTAGTTAGGATTGGACTGTTAGTTTTTTTAAAATGTGGACCGTAAGGGTCGGACCAGATTCGTGGTCAGAAATTAATAAGGCCAATGTGTGCCGTGGATCCATTAAGGACATTGCTGTGTGCGTTTGTCCGGGGTTAGTGCGTGACTGATCAGCAGCCTAACCTTATAATTATTTTTATTTATAAAATGCATGATAGTCCAATCCTCTTCTATTTTATGATTCAGACAAAAGATGAACCTTTAATTGAGCTATATATTGTTGATTGTTAATTCTTGACAATCTTGCAGACATATCAGTTGTTGATGTTTTAATTTCATACATATATACTTGCTGAGCATTTTGGCTCACTTGCTTGCTAATTCTGTTTCCTCAGCTAAGCCAGAAGATGTCTAGGAGAAGTGGCCCGTCTGGTTGGGGTAGTCACCGAGGCAGTCAGAGGGTCGAGGTGATTGGTTGGGTAGTGAACATATATCTTTGTTTATATTATGTCTGTATTTGTAGGCAGATTATCATATTTAATGGGTTGTATATTATTTGATTAAGTTCTGGGTTGTAATAGCTATTGGTAGTTGTTTCATACAGTGACCTGTGTGCGGTCTGGGTTGTTATGGTTTTATTTTCTTATGGTTTAGTATAACTTGTGCTTGTGGACTGTTTTTAGTTCTACTTAGTTGTTTGAGCAGGTGGTTAGTTCGGTTTATGATTACTTCATGCCGAAATTTCTAAAATTTCTCCTATATTAATGTTTAATTGAATATAAGAGTTTATTATTATTATTGTTGGCAAGTGAGGGTGTTACAAGTTGGTATCAGAGCGACAGGTCACAGTCACTGAAACAATTAGGTGGGGAGTCGGGGTAGAGTTATGAGAAAGGTTAGGATTGTTTCGTGAGAGATAGGAAGTCTAATTATATATATATATATATATGTATACTTCAGGCACCTGCTTCTGGTTCCGATTCAGACCCGGACGAGGATCCGGAAGGAGGGGCTTCTGTACCGCAGCAGGTTTCCCCAGGGGTTATGCAACCGTTCGTAGGATCGCAGGGCTCAGTGAATGGGCCAGCATATCAGTACACTCCTCAGCCTGTTCCATATCATGTGTACGAGCGAGTGGCCCGAGAGAGGGACTATCTCTTAGGGCAGATGGCAGAGTTGAGAGCTATGAGGGCTGGGGAGGAGGACCGGGCTAGAGATCGAGATAGAGCGGTAGCTGAGCTGGAGGATGTCCGGAGGCGAGTACGAGCTCTTAGACGTGTTGTCATTAGGCGGGGACGGATTAGATCCCGAGAGGAGCCGGCATTTGTGACACAGCAGGTGACTCTAGGTCTGGTGACGGCAGAGCTGGAGAGCATTCTGGGATCAGCTTGGCGGGGAGAGTCGGATGACGATGATGACCAGTGATGATTAGGGTAGTATGATGATGTGGTATTTAGAGGCATGTTATGGCAGTAGTAGTACGTCAGGATTTGCAGTACGACCAGTTTTGTTGTATATATCTGTTGTACTGTGACTAGATGCTAGCAGTCTCTTCTTTTAGTATTATGCTGTACCCTTGTCGAAGCGTTGTTCTTACGCTTGTATCAGATCTATCTATATATATCATTGTCACTTTTGCAGAACTGTGTTAAATTTCCCTATACTGTCATTTCCTTAAGCATCTTGATTACTGCTCATTGCATATTTACTTTCAGCACCATTTCCTTCTAGTATTGTTTTTACTTTCGATACTATGTTTGACCTTAGCAATATGATTATTGTTTCTTAATGGTACTTACTGAACGTTTGTGAATACCTTGTGTAACCTTGGATTGATATCCTATTGCACCCTGTGAATCAATTATTGACCGGAGTATTGGTTGGAGACCTCGAATTTCTTTTCAGTAATATATGTATTGTTTGTTTAAGTTGGATCATTTGAGCTATTATTTTCTGAACCTGAATCTAATATAATTGTTCATTGATTTCAGAAATATGCCTCCCAAAAAGAAGAAACAAAATACCCGCACCCCCGATCAGGGTGAACAAGCTAATCCACCTCCTGTTGGTCAGATGGATCCTGCCTTAGCACAAATATTACAAACTCTTGTTCAGCAGACTGCTACTCTGGCACAGCAACAGCAGCAATTACAGCAGCAGTTGTTGGCTCAGCAGCAACAACAGCAACAACAGCAGCAGCAACAACAGCAACAGCAGCAGCAGCAGCAGCCACCTGTTCCTCCGGTGGTTACTTTTAAGTCCTTCCAGGCAGTTAAACCTCCCGAGTTTAAAGGAACAGCGGACCCGGTGGAGGCGAGATCTTGGTTAAAAGAGATGGAAAAAGCCATTGCACTGGTGGGGGTCCCAGCAGACAAACAAACCGAATATGTAAGCTATTTCTTGAAGAATGAAGCCACTTATTGGTGGGAGTCGGTGAAGATGTTGGAAGCTACTGAGGTGATTCCTTGGGAAAGGTTCACAGAGCTATTTTTGGAAAAGTATTTCCCCGACTATATGAAAGACCAGATGGAGATGAAGTTTTTGGAGCTGAAACAAGGGAAAATGTCGGTGACAGAATATGAAACCAAGTTTACGGAACTAGCTAGGTTTGCTCCGGCCTATGTGGACACGGAAAGGAAGAAGGCTAAGAGGTTTCAACAAGGATTGAAACCGTGGATTCGTACTAAACTAGCAGTTTTGGAGTTGGAGACTTATGCAGCAGTGGTGCAAAAGGCCATGATAGCTGAAGGAGAAAGCGAATTATACTTCAAGGAAAAAGAAGGAAAGAAAAGAAAGGCTGGGTCAATGGGGGAACGACAAGAGCAAGGCAGTTCTCAGAATGTGTCAAATAAAAAGCCAGGATTCCAGTCAGGAAAGTATGGGAACCCTAAGAAGCCGGGATCAGGGAATGGGGGCCAAGGAAATAGAATTCAAGATGCGAGTCAGCAGAAATTAGTTAGGCCACCCTTGGTAGAGTGCAAAACTTGTGGGAAGAGGCATCCGGGGGTGTGTACAAAGTTGGAGGTGACGTGTTTCAAATGTAATCAAAAAGGTCATTATGCTCGGGAATGCAAGGCAGGAATTGTGTGTCACCGTTGTGGGAAGCCAGGGCATATAATGAAAGACTGTAAAGTACCTGTAGTGAAACCTCCAGTTCTGGCTAATCCAATACTGCAAGCAATTGAAGCACCCCCAACAGCAAGTGTCAGACCCGTGGCAAGGACTTTCAACATGACTCTGAACGAAGCTATTAAGAATTCGGATGTGGTAGCAGGTACGCTCCCTGTAAATTTTGTTCAAGCTAAAGTGTTAATTGATTCCGGGGCTACGAAATCCTTTATATCCAAAGAATTTGTTCAAAAGTTAAATTGTGAGGTATGCATGTTACGTGAGGCTATAGTTATAGAAATAGCTAATTCAGAACGAATTCCGGTTACTCAAGTGTGTCCTCGTTGCAAGATTGATATTTCAGGGCATTGTTTTTACGCTAATTTGATACCCTTTCAGTTAGGTGAATTTGATATTATCTTAGGAATGGATTGGTTAACAGAGAATAATGCCCAAATTGATTGTAAGAATAAGAAGGTGATCCTTAAACCCTCTGATAATGTAGAAGTTACCTTTAGGGGTCAGAGGCAGACTAGGAGATTTTTGTCGATCATTCAAACAAAGAGGTTGTTGAGGCAAGGATGCGAGGGCTATATGGCTTATGTCATGGATACTAGTCAAGAGGTGCCTAAGATAGAGGAAATTCCAGTGGTGAATGAATTTCTTGATGTTTTTCCGGATGAACTTCCCGGTTTACCTCCGGATAGAGAAATAGAATTTACCATCGATTTAGCCCCAGGAACTGAACCAGTGTCAAAGGCTCCCTATCGAATGGCACCTGTAGAGATGAAGGAATTGGCAGTTCAATTGCAAGATCTTCTGGAGAAAGGTATTATTAGACCTAGTGTATCGCCGTGGGGAGCTCCGGTATTATTTGTAAAGAAGAAGGATGGAAGTATGAGACTGTGTATCGATTATCGGGAATTAAATAAGTTGACCATTAAGAATAAATACCCTTTGCCAAGAATTGACGATTTATTTGATTAATTAAAAGGAGCAACTTGTTTCTCGAAGATTGATTTGCGGTCAGGATATTTTCAATTAAAGATTAGACCGGAAGACGTTCCAAAAACAGCGTTTCGGACTAGGTATGGGCACTACGAGTTCTTAGTAATGGCCTTTGGGCTAACTAATGCACCAGCAGCATTCATGGACCTAATGAATAGAGTCTTCAAGAAGTATTTGGATAAGTTTGTGATTGTGTTTATAGATGATATTCTGATATACTCGAAGACCGAAGAAGAGCATGCAGGGCATTTGAGAATAGCCTTAGAAACGTTGAGGAAAGAGAAATTGTATGCGAAATTTTCTAAATGTGAGTTTTGGTTGAAAGAAGTGCAGTTTCTAGGGCATGTCATCAGCAGTGAAGGGATTAAGGTGGATCCTGCTAAAATTGAAGCCGTGATGAATTGGGACAGACCTAAAACACCCACAGAAGTTCGAAGTTTCTTAGGATTGGCGGGATATTATCGAAGATTTGTTCAAGACTTTGCGAAAATAGCCACCCCACTAACAAAGTTGACAAGGAAGAATGAAAAGTTTGTGTGGAATGAGAAGTGTGAAGAAAGTTTCCAGGAATTGAAGAAGAGATTGGTGACTGCACCTGTATTGACACTTCCAGATGAAAAGGGAAATTTTGTGATCTACAGTGATGCATCTCACAAAGGTTTGGGATGTGTACTAATGCAGCACGGAAAGGTAATTGCTTACGCTTCGAGACAATTGAAACCTCACGAACAGAAATATCCTACTCATGACTTAGAATTAGCCGCGATTGTTTTCGCCTTGAAGATTTGGAGACATTATCTGTATGGGGAAAAGTGTGAAATTTACACGGACCACAAGAGTTTAAAATATATTTTCACCCAGAAGGAGTTAAATATGAGACAGAGAAGATGGTTGGAATTACTCAAGGATTATGATTGTACCATCAACTATCATCCCGGGAAGGCGAACGTGGTGGCGGACGCTTTAAGTAGGAAGGAGAAAATCAGTATGTTGACCATGCCTGAAGAATTATACAAAGAGTTTGAAAGATTGGAGATAGAGGTGTGTATGCCTGCAAGTAGTACAGATACGGTGTACACTATGACGTTTCAGCCAGAATTGTTAGAAAAGATTCGCAGATGCCAGGAGGAAGTCATGAGTGGAGATGTGAACAAGTTAACAGGTGAGGAAATATGCACTCAAGTAGATGACAAGGGGATATTGAGATTTTCTTCACGTATTTGGATACCCAATGTGGCAGAGTTGAAGAATGAGATTCTACAGGAAGCCCACAGCTCAAAATATTCGATTCATCCAGGAAGTACAAAAATGTATCGGGACTTGAAAAGGAACTTCTGGTGGCCAGATATGAAGAGAGATATTGCTGAGTGGGTGAGTAAGTGTTTGACCTGTCAGAAAGTAAAAGCAGAACATCAAAGGCCAAGTGGGATGCTACAACCATTAGAGATTCCCGAGTGGAAATGGGAACATATTGCAATGGACTTTGTGGTTGGATTGCCAAGGACGAGAGCTAATCATGATGCTATCTGGGTAATTGTTGATCGCTTAACGAAATCTGCACACTTTCTCCCAATAAATGAGAGGTTTTCATTAGACAAATTAGTTCATCTATACATAAAAGAAATTGTGGTGCGACATGGAGTTCCAGTATCAATAGTCTCAGATCGAGATCCAAGATTTAATTCGAGATTCTGGAGAAGTTTTCAAGAATGTTTGGGCACCGAATTAAAAATGAGTACTGCTTATCATCCTCAGACTGACGGTCAGAGTGAAAGAACGATTCAAACAATTGAAGACATGCTCCGAGTTTGTGCATTGGATTTTGCAGGAAGTTGGGATGAACACTTGCCGTTAGTGGAATTTTCATACAATAATAGCTTTCATGCTAGTATCGGTATGCCACCGTATGAAGCGTTATATGGACGAAAGTGTCGATCTCCAGTATACTGGGAAGAAGTTGGCGAGCGAAAGATATCGGACCTGAGTTAGTGCAGCAAACCAAGGAAGTAGTCCAACTTATTCAGAAACGGTTAGTGACAGCTCAGAACCGACAGAAGAAGTACGCTGATATGGCCAGAAAGAATATGGAATTCGAAGAAGGAGAGCAAGTACTGTTGAAAGTATCTCCGTGGAAAGGGTTAGTAAGATTTGGCAAGAAAGGAAAATTAAGTCCAAGATTTGTTGGGCCTTTTGAGGTATTGAAGAAAGTCGGGAAAGTCGCCTACGAGTTAGCTTTACCGCCTCATATGCAGCATATCCATAACGTGTTCCATGTATCCATGCTTAAGAAATACCATCTGGATTCTAAACATGTCATTGAATATGAGCCGATAGAGATTCAGCCAGATCTATCTTATGTGGAGCAGCCTATCAAAATACTAGATCGAAAAGAAAAGGTTTTGAGGAATAAAACAATTCCTATAGTGATAGTTTTGTGGAGAAACCCCAAGGTGGAAGAATCAACTTGGGAGTTGGAAAGCGATATGCTGGAGAAGTATCCTCAATTATTCTCTTAGGTGAGATTCTGGGGACAGAATCCTTTTAAGGGGGGAAGGTTATAACGCCTTAGAAATTTCAGAATATTTAATTATTAAAAGTTATCTATTTTATACTAAATATAAATTATGTGGTGTGTGAATTGGTTGAGGAAATATTATATTGTGGAATAATATTTGGAGGTCAGATTGATATTTTATATGTGTTATGTAAGCCCGACTATTTTAATTATATTTTTTGGAATTTATTTCCTATTTAATTGCGTTATATTTACCTTCTGTGAATTTAATAAAATTCTCGGGATTAGCAGAAATCCTGAAATCTTTTTCATTATTGATTTTATTAGTTTATATGACTTTTAAAATATTTGGTGAATTATTTTTGGGTTTCAAGGATTTTAAAATGATTTTACGAATTATTTTCCATTTTATGGATTTAATCTTGTAAAATCCATATTTAATTCGTTTTTGATCCTAAAAATATTTTAAAAATATGTGGGTGATCGTAATTTGGTATTTGTCTTTTTAAAATTTTAAAATTTTAAAATTTAGTATTCCACCTATTTTTGTATTTATTGGTGATTTTAAGATTTATTTTAATAAATTTTAAGGTAAAAATCCTAGAAAAAAATCTATTTTTATTATTTTCCCCAAATCATTTCTCTTAAATCCCTAATTGGATTTTCATAACTCAGAACATCATTCTCTCGGCCTCTCTCTGTGGAATACTCTGGATTCCTCTCTCATTTTCCTCTCTCAAGCACAATCTCTCTCGTTATTCTCTCCATTTCCCACCTCTCATTCACTGGTTATCAGCAAATTTGGGTAGGTATGAGGAGTGATGTGATTAATCTCTCCCCTGTTTGTTAATTCCGACGGTGGTGTATGCAAGTCGGGTGTGAGTGTGTGTGTGTTTATGGTGCAAACAGCTCGTGGGTGTGTGTGTATAGCTAATAATCGTGTGGAAGCTATGGGTATGTGTTGCTATCATCTGTACGTGTGTGTGGTCAAGTGTGTGTGTGTTCAGCAAAGAGTGTGAGTGATTCGTGGTGGGTGTGTTGAGTTTTGCCGTGGGAAGCCTGCCGTGTGTGTGTGTAATTGAGGCGTTCGTGTGTAAATTGTGATGGTGTGTGTGGGTGGCTTGAATGCCGATTGTGGTTATCCCCCTCCCCTGCTCTTGCTGTGATTGTGGAGGGCTTGACATGGTCCTGGATTGCTGTTGTAGTTCATTGTGGTTATGTTGTGGTCGAACCATTCTGTGGTTCGAAAGTTCGATTGCCATACTTTGATTTTCCCTGCCACGATTTATTGTATTGCTTGAAGATTCTGTGGTTGTGTTGGAAATTCAGTCGGATTAACTTGTCTGGGTTTTGCTTCCTGGATGCTTAGTTCGAATGTTGAAATTGTGATACTTTAGTTCGGTTATTTCTGAAATTGTTGAATTGTTTCGTGATATTGAAAGAATTTCGGAATTTTATTTTTAAGAGCGAAGTTTCGAGTTGGGAATCCGGAATTCGGGAACCCTCGAGATTTTGCCCCCTCGACAATGATTTAATTTGAGTCGAGGGTAAAATGGCGATGATGATTTTTCTGAGCCAAATTTAAATTTTAATAACTACGTTACAGTTTTAATTTCTTGTTTCAAATCCTAAACTTATATAATTGTTGGTAATATGATCGATATGGATTATTGGATTATGGTTGTTTTATAATTGATAATCGTGTTGGTTGTGTCGGCTGTATCCCGACTGGCAGTCCCCCGTATAAAGGGGATGCCGTCAAAATTTTTCTAAAATATTAAAATCATTTCTTGATGATGAGTATGTATAATTATTTAACTTAAACGAGTTGTGAGTCGGGCTTCATATTTTAAAATCTATGTATTATGTGTTAATGTGCCAATATGATTAAATGCTACTATCCGTGGCTTATATATATATATATTGCTATTATATAAGTATATAAATATAAATTAGGAGACTATTCGCAGGGGTAGATTAAGTTAAATGTTAATATCGATTAGCGAATATTGTAGAGAATTCTAAAATAGTGTTATATTGTGTGTAGATTCCGTGGATAAAGGGAAGGCTAAAGCTGAGGACGTAAAGACACTTCGGATTCTGTGATTTTCTAGTTAAGGCAAGTAAATTGCTTCAATTATCTTTTAAATGAGTTACGATTATAAAAACCTGATTCATATGTTTATTCGAATTACTCTTGCTATAATTGTTCCGTTAATTTCCCGAAATTTCGAATACTTAATTGTTATACCCCAAATTGATTCTACTGAGTTGTTGATGCTTTTAGTGAATTGATTTACATTCATATCCCTTGTAAGTATATTGTTCCACCTCTCTTTCAAATAAACCGCTTCACTTATATTTCCAGCAAATTATGATTATCATAACTTGATTCTTACGTAATTGATTTACCCTTGATATAACTGCTCTGATAATTTCCATTAATTATGAATATTCAATTGTTATACCCCAGGTTGATTATATCGTTTTCATTAATCCTTTAGTAGCTTGACTTAAATCAATACCCCTTTTTGCCATAACGAACTTGTTGATATTTAATTCAGAGATTACCCAACCTTGTTTTATTTGGTGAAATTTGAGAAGTTAATCTGGAACGAAAGTGTCCAGGGTGTTTGGCAGTTGAGGTGGTCGATTGTTCCGACACCTGATGTTTAGTTAGGATTGGACTGTTAGTTTTTTTAAAATGTGGACCGTAAGGGTCGGACCAGATTCGTGGTCAGAAATTAATAAGGCCAATGTGTGCCGTGGATCCATTAAGGACATTGCTGTGTGCGTTTGTCCGGGGTTAGTGCGTGACTGATCAGCAGCCTAACCTTATAATTATTTTTATTTATAAAATGCATGATAGTCCAATCCTCTTCTATTTTATGATTCAGACAAAAGATGAACCTTTAATTGAGCTATATATTGTTGATTGTTAATTCTTGACAATCTTGCAGACATATCAGTTGTTGATGTTTTAATTTCATACATATATACTTGCTGAGCATTTTGGCTCACTTGCTTGCTAATTCTGTTTCCTCAGCTAAGCCAGAAGATGTCTAGGAGAAGTGGCCCGTCTGGTTGGGGTAGTCACCGAGGCAGTCAGAGGGTCGAGGTGATTGGTTGGGTAGTGAACATATATCTTTGTTTATATTATGTCTGTATTTGTAGGCAGATTATCATATTTAATGGGTTGTATATTATTTGATTAAGTTCTGGGTTGTAATAGCTATTGGTAGTTGTTTCATACAGTGACCTGTGTGCGGTCTGGGTTGTTATGGTTTTATTTTCTTATGGTTTAGTATAACTTGTGCTTGTGGACTGTTTTTAGTTCTACTTAGTTGTTTGAGCAGGTGGTTTGTTCGGTTTATGATTACTTCATGCCGAAATTTCTAAAATTTCTCCTATATTAATGTTTAATTGAATATAAGAGTTTATTATTATTATTGTTGGCAAGTGAGGGTGTTACACTCCAAGCTTCTTGTGTATGTCCATGCCAACTCCTTCTCTTACTACAGGAACTTTTGCCTTCTTCATCATTGTTTTTAAGGTGTCTTCTCCTAGTACAAAAGTTTCCATTCCTTTCTGGAGGTCCTTGACTTCTTTTTCCAGAAGAGAAATCAAATCAGCTTGCTGATTGATAAGTTCAGCTTGCTGTTTTCGCTTTTCCACAGATTTTGAGGATTCGGCTTAGTTTGACTCTGTGTTCTTGAATGATTGTATGCATTCATTCCTTTCTTCAATCTCTGACTTCAATCTCCTAAGTTCTTTCATAAGAACCTCATTTCTTTGTAGAATCACTTTGTTGACTCCTTCGAATTGAACTAATTTCTCCTTTAAATCAGTAATAAGATCATTGTGATTTGTTTCTGGATTCTTTTCAGCCATTAAATCAACAATCATTTTCTTCAACTGATTGTTGTTCTTTTCCAGCTTGCTATTCTTATGTTTTAGTTCCATAAACTCAATTATGGATACATGATTTGGTACTTGCACGGTTAGTTCTTCTAGCATATTATGAGATGAATTTAAATCAGAATATATTGAATTTACCTCACTTGCATCATCTTCTGAATTCGAATAATCACTATCCACACAATCTTCTTTTATGGATCCTAGTGAACTTTCTTCATCATGTAAACCTACAAGGGCCAAATTCACCATGTCTTCACTTGAGTCATCACTGGAGTCTGAATCATCATCACTCCAGGTCAGTAGAGCCTTTGCTTTTCTCTTGTCTTTGAAAGCAGCTTGCTGTTTAGACTTCAGCTTAAAACAGTCCTTCTTAAAATGGCCTGGCTTGCCACATTCGAAACAAGTTTGTTCCTTGGCATTTCTTTTGGAGAATTCACCTCTTTCCCTTTTTATTCTATTTTTCTTTTCAATCAGCCTCTTGATTTTTTGTGATATGAGTGCCATTTCTTCGTCAGATTCTTCATCAGATTCAACCAGCTTGCTGTTTGCAGACTCAGGCTTGCTGTTTGTAGAGTGAAGAGCCAAATTCCTCATTTTGGCTAGGGGAACTCGAACATCTTCAGCCTGACCTTTGCTTATCTTGCTTTCAAATTGTTCTAGCTCTGCAAACACAGCTAGGTGATCCATGGTGTCGATTGTTGAGGATGATTCCAATGCCGTGACCTTGGCTTCATAAATAAATGGTACCGCACTTAACACTTTCATGTTAATTTCATCTTGTGGAATATCTTTTCCAAGTCTCTTTAATGAGTTTATGGTAACTTGGAACCTTGCTTGACCTTCTTTAATAGTTTCATTATCCTTGAGCTTGAAGTTTCCAAAATCATTCATTAGTTTGCTAGGCTTCACCTTCCTCAAGGTTTTTGATCCTTCATGATAGGTTTCCAAAGCATCCCACATTTCTTTTGCTGTTTTTAGGGAGGAGACTTTATCATACTCAGCTTGATCTAGAGCATTCATTATGGAGTTTCTAGCTTCTCCATTAAAACCACATTTGATAATTTCATCCATAGTGAAATCATCAACATCTTTCGGTTGATTCTTTTCGTCCAGGAATTGATAATCTCCTTTCTGTACAACTCTTAACACCAGTGGCCTCTTGGATAAGAATGTTTCCATTCTACATTTCCACCAATTGTAATTTTCTGATCCAGTGAGGAGAGGAGCCCTATAATCGGCTTTTGCTTCAAGATAATGTTCCGCCATGATCGATACTTTCCTGTTACAGAATTATTAGTATACCACGCTCTGATACCAATTGAAAAACAACACCTAGAGGGGGGGGTGAATAGGTGTTTATGGTTAATAATGTGATTTTATGAACTGTTTTGAAAATAACTGAAAATAGCTTGCTGTTTGTAATAACACAGTTCACAAACAGCATGCTGTTTGTGTCTAAAATGCACTGCAGAAAGAGTAAGAACAGTAAGTAAAAGAGACACACAATCTTTTAGCCAGGTTCGACCCCTAATCCCCTATGGTCTACGTCCTGGTCCCTTACCAAACTTGGTAAGAGAATATATTATTGATCAACTATAATCCAATTACAAGATACAACAATATATCTCCCTTAACCCTTGCTGCTTACAAATGGCTTGCTGTTTACCTATGCTGAACCAACCCTCTAAGTACTACTTCCCAAGTATACTTCTCTAGTCTAGTTCGACTCACCCTAAAACCTGAAGCCAATCTTGTACAGCAACAAAACAATACAATTTGGACAATACAAATGAATGATACAACTCAACCTATGACCCTCTGAATATATAGATATATATGAATGAAATGGGTTCGAAAGGTTTGAAGAATATTGCAATGAAAGCTTTGAATTTTTGTAAGGCTCTTTTTGTTTTCAGCACTGTATCGTTGTTTCGAACTGAATGAAATCAGTTCTCTTTATAGGCGAATGAAAACCAAGAGAGGAAATTGATTTCTTGAGCTCCAACGGACATAAATGTTACCGTTGCTTGAACAGACTCTGTTTGAAGAAAACGAAAGAGAGGAGCCTGAAGAAGTGATGTTCACGTGTGTTGCAAGTGTTGTATGGACTGAGTGTGCCAGAGAACATATGATGAAAGAATCACGTGAAAGAAGCTTTTAAGAAGAAGTGATGACAACGTGTATAGCAGGTGGTATATAGAATATATATGACAAGGAACATATGATAATGATATGAATCATATGAGTATTTGAGTGGAAGACAAGTGTATGTTTAAATTAATGAAAAGTAGAACCTTTACTTTTCTAAAATAACAAAAGGAATATTGTTTTGTCTTCAAGCATGATTGAGGTATGGGAGTTTATATATTCATATATAATCAGAGGACCCATACAATTAACCCTAACAAAGATTCCACTTGATGTTCCTTGAATACTTTATATTCGGCAAAACTGTCCAGAATGAATTCAGCATGCTGTTTTTGAAACTGGTACGCCATTTGTATAAATGGCTTGCTGTTTGATTTAAACTGATAGTATAATCAGTAAGCTGTATTTCCTGCAAAACCTGGTTAGAGTAAAAACAAATGGCATGCTGTTTTATATCTAAGATAAGGCCAAGGCCTTACTAATTGTCATCATCAAAATCTAGGAGTTTCAATTTTATCCTCTTATATCAACAAATCACTACATAAGCATGCTTTAATCATCACCATAATCATACTACTCTAAAAACTCATCAAGAACATCATTAAACTCAAAGTAAGAGCTAGGGTTTTGGTGAGATATACCTTCCATGGGGTGGGTAAAGACCTTGCTAAGCCTTGTATAGTCCTTGTATACCCTTAACCAAGCTTAGATCATCCAAGAAATCAAGAAAACCAAGATTTGTTCTTGAAAGTTACTATTCACCCTAGACTTTGATGATTTTATTGAAAATGGAAAAAGTGGTGTTTGAGGCTAAAATTTCTAGGGTATCATTTTTGTGAAATATAAGATCTACCATAAAAATTTGGAGATCAAACAATGATTGGAAGGTTGATTTTGGATTTGGAATTTAGGGAGAAGTCGAATGCTTTCTTTGGAGAGGAAATGGAGTTGGTTGCTTGTTTGCTTGCTAGTCTCTTGTTCTCATCTTGTGTCTTTGAGATATTATCTCATAAAGTAGCTTTATTAAAGCTATTATGTCATGGATGATGAATTTTGATGGACATGTGTCTTGTTTTTGTGGTTGGATGAGAAAGGATGCTAAGTACTAGTTAATATCTAATGGTTCTAGTTTGTAATGTAACTAGATTGGCTACTAGATATTTATCACTTGCACATGCATGTATCTTGTTTCCTCTGCTTGTTTCTTTGTCCGTTTATCCCTCAATTCATTGATCGTTCGGAGGAATAACTCATTCGTTACTAGTTAGGGTTTTACCGAAAACCTTCTTAATATTAATACTATCATTCTCCATCTTTCTTACTAACTTTCGAATTTAAATTCCTTAAATCCCTTCGTTCAATCCTTAAGTCTATCAGTGTCCACGGAACTCTTGGAGAAAATATAAGTGCGGTTTTTTTGAATCCGACAGCTTTTACATACACTTATTTTCCTCCTGGATCACTAATACGAACTCGGAAATCCGTTCCGAATACTTCTATATAGTGTCGTCTCATAATATTCTTACTTCCACCAAAAACACTATTCATTCTTTATTCTTCCTTTATTCCCTATATTTATGACAATGTCCTTGTTCTTTCTCAGGTGTTCCTTAACCCTTTCACGGAACCACTGGACTAATCGTTATCGATCTGGATGACATGAGAATATTCTCCTGCTTGGAATTGTCATATCTTATTCCCCTAGGAGATAGATTATTCTTACCTAAGTTGTCAACCATTAGCATTCTTCATGGCATAAAAACATTTGAATTCAAATCTATTGCTTTTATTCATTATCTCAATCGTTACATCGTAGTCGTAATCACTATTCACCATTACCTCAATACATAATAAAAAGTTTTAATTATATCCAAAATTTGGGGTTCTTACAGTCTCCCCTCCTTAAAAGGATTCCATCCCATAATCAGGTAGGAAGCAAAGAGTCGTTTGTCTGTTGTTTCACCTTTCAGCTTCCCGGTCAATTCTTAGTCGTTCTACCCTTTCTCAGCACATCTACTGGTGCTACAATACTTACTTTATCCTTTTCCATCTACTTTGCTACTTTTCGTACAACACACTATCCGGGTTATGCTCTTACTCAGTCTTATCCTTATTGATACCTGCAGTGGCTCTCGTATCATTATCGTGCTGCGAATTCGGAGATAACCTCGCTCGCACTGTGCATTTCCTGATCGCTTTAATCTTCTCAATCTTGATCAATATAGGGAAGTGGAAAGATTTATTGAGAGATCACTATGATCAATTGAACATTGGTTATATTACATAGCTAGTACAGAAGGGGCCAGCCTTTAGTACTTGACAAGCATTTAAACAAGTTATGGTATTCCACTTAGACTTCTATCACATAGACAGTTAGTCACGTAGCAGTACCTCCCCTCCTTAAAGGGTTGTTCTTCTCAATTCATAAAGAAGATGAATAAGAGAGAAGAAAAGAAAAGAGTTCTAAAGGATTATAGAAGGTTTTCATGATTGTAAAATATCATACTCAGAATTTACCTCTGAACTATAGAGGTTCATCAAAGAAGAAAATAATCATGATTATATCCAATACTATTTGATCGCAATCTCATGTGTCAACATATCTTGCTGCTTTGTCCACTATTCTATGGACCTATACTCTGGTTCAACCTTAGCACACTTACTTTTGAAAAATCTTTGAACCTCTCAGGTTAAATCTTAGTTTCTCGCTTGACACCATTGTTACTAACATTCCATGTCACGCTACTAGCATTTTCATATCTATAATATTAACACTATCAGGTTGTCATCCCGAGAATTCATCAGAAAACCCATTTATTAATCCATTCATAACATTCCTTGCTTCACATTCCATAGTTGCTTTCCCAGCCTTTTCTTTATCAATCACATCCTTCTTATTATCTGATTCTTATTCACTTCTATTATTTACCCCCACCGTCATCTCTTTATTGAGGCATCTATTGCACTTGGCACCTCCTTATTGGTATCCCGTCACATTTGCTCTATAATCATCACATTATTCCAATTTAAGACCTCCGAAATGAATCTGGCCGATTTCTTTAACTTAGATCCAATATAATCTTCTTCTGCCAAACTTGTTTCTCATCACTTGTTCTTTTCTACCCATGATTTTCCACAGGTTGTTCTTCGTAAGTCAGACCAGGTCGTATATCTACTTGCTCGTACTCTTATCATCTATCGAGTATTTGCATTTTACTGGCGTAGCCTTGCCACATGAAAACCCGTTATGACCGTGCTATAAGTTTTGGGGGTAGAGCTGGCTCGAATGCCACCTTCCGAACACTTTTAAATTCTCAGATGGCCCAACAAATCTCGGGCTCAACTGCCCTTAATTCTTTCTACGGGAATACATTTAGCATCATGAATCATCAACCTCATATTCTCTATCTTGTTTGCGTAGAAGTACTCTAACACAAACTTGCTTGTCATTCATCAACATGCCATTTGGCTTATCAATAGCAGCACTTTCTTTATCTTTACGTTGTCATCTACTTTCTTAGAAGAATCGCCATCACTTGTTGTTTAAATAGTGCATTAATAGCTAACCATACGGGTTTCAAATCCTTTAGGAAGACAGCGTAATCACTATTCCTTTTCCATAAGGAGCACTTCCTGAACTTGATGTAGATATCACATGAAGTAGATAAAATTACAGAAGAGCTTCAAGCATCGCAGCTATGTCCGGTTGATGAAACTATCACTCATGCATCTTCCATAAAAGACTGGAAACTTAATGGTTTACTTCATCAATTTTGTATCATGGTCCTGGTTTGCCTCAAAACGGGACCTTCTAAGGTGTGTAGTTCGCTTAAGACGATATCGGGAATCGAATCTTTACTTAAACTATTATTACCGTCGATTCTTGCACAGTCATCAGAAGGAATGTAATTTCCTCCACTCCGATATGACCTTCAAGGTCCTTCCAAATATCATTCTGTTTCTTTGGTATGAACATTTGTAATTATTCCTTTATACTTAGACTGTCGGCCACCTTATTGGCCTTTCCTGATACTAACAATTTCTTGTTATCCATATTCTCTGGATACATTCCAACTCAAGCTTTTCTACCTCATTCCCATCACTGTTGGGTGAAAGCATTCTCTCTTAAGCTCTGCTGAAGGAGAAAAATATATCTATCAGTCTTTTTCCATAAGTCATTGCTTCCACCTTCCCGTGGGAACTTTATCAAAGTTACCCTCAATCATACCTGGAATATTTGTTCTCTTAGTTCTTTCTTGTTCTAGGATAATCTCAACCTTCTTGGGTTCCATCATACCTCATCATGGTTTCATACATGCCTCATCTGGCATTATTTTTATTATGTCTTACATTCTCTACCAAACTTCTATTTTGAAACTCAGTATATTAACTTTTTCCTTGTAAGGTTTCTTAGGTCGCCCTCATCATTCCTCCTGTATTTTCTAGGTACAGGGTATAACAAAACGTCATTGATCAATACTCTAATAATTCTATCTATGTTCTTTCCAGAACTCTTTTTAATAATCCTTACAGGTCATTGTTGCCTTAGCAAATCCAACTCATATCATCTGAATTCACAATGTCTTTATTAGGGTTAATGTCATCCCTTGTGCATTCCCCAGGGTTTGTCTTAATTTATGGATATCCTATCCTTAATTCAACTGCCAAGGAATTCTCGTATCCTATAATTGGCAATCAGATCATGTATCCTTAATAAGGGTCTCTTTTCAATTATTCTTATTTGATAATCGATCGGTGGCTTAATGCTAACCTCTTCTTTCAGATAGTTGCCAGCCTATTTGACCTTCAAAAAGACAGCGTATGTTTATCTGCTCTCTTACAGAACTTGAAAATGGTAGCAAGGATGTTCTGGAAGATATTGGTCGAGTTCAGCGTGAATCTCTTAGCGTTTACCGTTCTTCTCAAAGGTACTTATCTTAGGCAAAATTTCTACAGCATAGTGATCAATCCCTGACCATTTCTATACTCTCTTCATATACATTCATTGTTTACTTTCCCCTGTCATAATATATTCATGGTATTCATAATACCCTAACATCATACATCTCAAGTCACTATACTTCTATTTTTACTAGTAATCTTGGACAATCGTATACACATGAATCACTTTAGTACGGGTGACCCCATACTAAAAATCTAGTGAATTCCCAATCAAAACATGGGTTGCAAAGGGTTCAGTAGAAGATTCCTACGATCTCATTAATGTTTCCTTTATATCAGAAGCCCTTGCAGTCGGTGCTTACTTAGAAGCAACCCTGCTTTGTCCTTTCATTGCTGGTCTAGTCACTTGATAATCCTTTGTGACTTAGCCTCAACCGGCCATACTAAAATAAAAATATATGATTTTAGGGGCTGGCTAATAGCATTACTTTTCTAGCAATTACCGGCGTAGTGCCTTCTTCTTTGATACCTTTCTACCTTTCCAAAACTTTACTCCATATAAGTCTTAATCGACTTCTCGACACCGTCTCTGGTCACCTTTCCTCTACTTTTATCTTTTCAACTATTCTTATCAATCCCACGTGCCATGCAAGCTTACCATTCCTGGCATAACAGCCTTTTCACTTAAGTCAATCCCGTAGTTTCTCAGGCCGGCTGGTTTCTTACTTATATTTCCTATTTTCATCCAATCTCACTTCATCATTGTATTTCTACAATCAATCGTGATAACCGGGGTCTGTCCACCAACCCATATAGCGGCTAACTTATCCAATTCACGGGGTTTGCCTCAGTTTCTACTTTCTTCCATGACGTTCTCTGATACTCAGAAAGACAAGGTTTGCCAAAATTCGCCGAATTCCTTTCCAGAATCAGGGAAATTTTGGTCAATCTATCCACCTACTGGTAACATTAAGGAGACCAGTTTCGAACCCTGAAGAATAATTCTATGAACCTCCAAGCAAGTATAACCATAAGAAGTCATAATTTACGAAATAATTGTCATCAGATTGAAAGTTTAACCACTGGAGAGGAACCAATTATATACATCCCTTAGAAGGGAATCAACAGTTTCAAACTGAGACCTGTCACAACGTCCTGAGATTCAGTATTACCAACTGTCAGTCCACCTGACCACTAATCTCAGAAGGAACATTACCGTCGGAGTTGGTTGTTCCACAAAATTGGCATTACTAAAGCCATCCGAACATTGTGAAACGTGCTATCCGAATGCGTCCGCAAGTACTTTGTCGTGCTGCGCAAGCACACATCCTAATCTTTTATACGAAGCGTCGTTGGAAGCACAAAGTCTCCTTTTTCCATTAAGCAATGCCAGCTCTTGGTCGTTACCAATTTCACCTTTTAGCTCCAGGAAGATTTTCTCACATTTTTCTCTTTAACTGCTGATCGTATTACTTGATCCATTATAATTCCGTGTCAGAGTAAACTCAAGGTAACTATTATAATCCATTCAAAGAAAGAATTTAATATTCCTCTAAATCACATGCATCTAACATTTCTGGTTCATCATTTTACTGAGTTGAAATTAACCCTATACTTAGTCTCTGACAATAGTCTCATTACGAGTTCGTCTTGACTCACTGGTCTTATCTTCCGGTAAGTTCTAAGATCATTGTCTTGCTTACTACTTCCTCTTATAACTTTATCCAATCATGCTGTCACTTCCCAATATTTTCACTTTCTAATTGATTCATTCATAAAATGGACATTTTCCTGAATAAAACAACTTCATTAACCTCAATTTGGTTCCAAAAATTACAACCTATGACATCTGCCTTCTCATGTCGAATTATTACTGACAGTATTCATACTAATTCATTTGTCAAATGATATGGCACTTACTGCCTCCTTCTCAACAATTTCTAAGGACTCTGCTCCTCGTCCTATATCGATGTCTTTGATAATCATACATCCCTCTAGCTCTTTCTTCGTTAATATGAAAGTCTCTGAGGATTCTCGTCTATTCCCGTATAAGATCTCAAGTAATTCTTCCAATCCGTCTTACTCGCTGGTACTACATCCAGTAGTCCGGCTACGAATCCAACACGAATCTTTCGCTCTCTTACTAGTAGCTTAGTTCTTTATGCTCACTTTTCTGAGCACCATATCTTAATCATCACAGTCTTTCTGGTTACAGCCCTCATTCCTCGAGGGTAAGCTCTTTATCCTAATAGGATTTTCCTTATCTGCTGGAACCTCTTCCGGGTCTCCAGTAGGGTACTCTATTGAATTTACCCGCTGATCTTCAGCATATAATAAAGCATCATCGCGCTGCTGCTCGTATGCCTCAAGGTCTGTCGCCTTACTCGTCGATACGATATCGAGCTAAGTTACTGTCATGATACTTAAGAGTTCCCATAAGGGTTTTATAGGTCATCACTACATTAAGTAGTCCGACTATGAACTTGGCAAGAGTTCTTATTATCTTAGTGAATTTATTGTTTTAACGTCGCCTCATCTCTGGGGTTTATAACGTACGCTCTGATACCATTTCTGTAACACCCCCAGATCCGGGGTCCGTGATCCGGTCGTTACGGTCTCCATTTCTGTCCACAATACTTGAACTTACTTCAACATAAAATAAATTACATCTCTATGACCCAACACAACAATATAAAATGCACCCGTTATAGTCCCAGAAATGAAATCAGAGTAACAATCAAATTTTATTAATCATATTTGGAGTTCTTACAACCCAAAAGAATTACAATATAAATACATACTCTTTGCCATCCATTTGCATTAGTCATACTAGCCCATATACTTGGTACTGAAAGAATGAATCTATCCTACCAATAGCTTTCTCTTCGGCTTTGGTAGTCTCATCGTCCTCGCCAGCGTCGAGTGCGCCTTGTGCGAGTCATCTGGTCTAGCTGTTGTTGTGGTATAATAATAAAGTAAGGGTGATCAATAGCCCACCAACAATAATGTATAACTGAACGATAATATATAACAGTTCAAAAGTATCTTTCAAACCATATGCCATGCATTTACAGAAATGATGCCAGTATAATATGAACGATGAAGTTACAAGGTAATTCAAAATGCAAATATAGGTGGGAATATCTGCTATGTCAAAGATAAGCCAGATATTATCATTTATCATAAAAGAGGAACTTGCAGGAAAATATTGCAATTCCGATTATGAATACTTTCCAATACTGCCAACAATGATGATGTTGCAGAAAATAAATGAATTTAAATGATGAACTTTTGATGGAGTATTCACCGCGCCCACTTTCCAATCCTTACGATGATCAGTCGCAGATTGTACAGCTCAATTTAGATTTACTACCAGTAGAAGGAAGAGCTAACGGATTTACTTGTCTACCGCCCTGTTAGATCTCCCCGGCAAACGGTTGGGCCAATTGGGATGGACCGACGCTACTCGGCCTCTTACACGACTCCAAGTTCGAAAAGAAGTTCTTGACTCTGAACGTAAAGTTCGTCCCCCTTTCCCCAAGTATGATACTTGTTGATAAGACTTCACAAAGTAGTCGTATCTAGTTGGAAAGGAAAATTCAACATCAAATCTCCCAAGCTGCTACTTGTTAGAGGATACTATCTTGTTCCAATAATCGTACCCCTCGAATGATGAGAAGGTTACTCAAAGATTCAATTGATAAACAGCAACCAAGTTGCGAGTGAAACAAATAGTTTTACAAGATTTATGACCGGGAAGTCAACAAGATAAATAACATTGCTCAAGTAGGTTCCCTTATAATATGGAAGTTTGAGCGAGCATTTAAATCCTTTTAAGATAGATTTAAATGAAAAAATAAAGAGTTGGGAACCTTTCCTTGATATAATAGTCGGAAAAAGACTCTGAAATATTTTACATAATATCTGGAGGTGAAAGATAATCTCCAGATAATATAAATCATTTTAAAAAGAATTTAAAAGAATTAAATAAATATTCCAAGAATATTTATTAACTCAATAATAATTACGGGATATTATTAAGTCACAGTACTGCTCGTAAGTAATCCTCGAATGAATATATAGAATTATTTACTAAATAAATCCCTCCTTAAATGAATATTAAAAATAATATTCATTAAATAATTAAACTCCAATAAGTATTTAAAATAATATTCAATAAACAAGTCAAACCTTAAATGAATATTTGAGAATAATATTCATTTAATTAATAATCTTCAAAATGAATATCCAAATAATACTCATTTAGTAATCAAAGCTTTAAAGGAATATTCGAAATAATATCCCTTAAGTAAATATAACTTCCAATGAATATTTTAAAATAATATTCATCAAGTACATAAAACATTAAATGAATATTCGAAAGTAATATTCATTTAATAAATAAAATTCCCATGAATATCAAAGTAATTATTCATTAAATACTCAAACTCTAAGTGAATATTCAAAAATAATTTTCACCAAATATTTCTCGGCTGAGATAATACTCAAATAACATTCTTCGAAAGATTTCCAAGTAATTGATACTTTATGGAAATATAATTAATGTTTAATAATAACATTCCTCAAGATCAATAATAATCTGCCGTTGGAATCCCTCCGGGTTTCCACGACTATCTGTATCTCAAAATACCGACTCCCGGTCTATATTTCAGAATGAATATCATATGCCCTTCGCTAAGGGTCTTACCAAAACAATCCGGCTTATAACTAATAATTCGTATCTAGTCTGTAAGCCAACAGCAATTCAGGGAACACGTATCACAATATAATTTGACAATAGGCATGCATGCTATGACATATGTAAGATGGCAATCACATATATATATTATCACAACAACAGGTTCAAAGTTTTGAACACTCGCCTGGTAATCGGGTGTGGATGGAGATAGCGTGTCCTGGGTCTGCTCGATGATCTATAAACAATCAGGACATTCTAGATTAACCACTTAACACCTTTTAAAAGTATAAGTATAAATTCACTTAAATCGAAACACGTTTTCGAATTATCTCGTTATACACCTTTTAGTGTAACTCTTTTTATTACCGATATGATCCGACATTTGTTCGTTATTACGACATGTCATCATACCCACACTCGGTATATACTTAAATCGTATAAGTTCTAAAGTTGATCGATTAAGAACCGAGATTATACCTCGAGTTTTATCGTTCGTTTTCTAAGTGTTTTACCAAAGTTATAACCAAGCGGGTTTTTAGGGGTTCGTTCGCGTTTAACTTTTATTCAAACATTTTTATAAAATCGGAAAACGATCCGTTTGACATGTGGTTTTCTCTCATACCTTCCTTATGACCTCTAGTATTTATTTACCAAGATTCGCCACTGAGTAACATGCTTTACGAGTGTTCAATTGAAGTTACGAACTTTTACTTACGGTTCCGAACCAATTTTAGTAATTTGACCATAACTCCTAAACCGTAAGTCATGTTTCAATTCTTTCGCCAAAACGATCTGTGACTCGAGATCTACAAGGACATGTCATATTCATAACCAGTTAGGGCAATTAACCCTACTGTGATGCACGAATTCTTTAAGGTTATCAAAAATTGGGCAATACGACGGCTATAAATCGAATATTTCCAAATTCCAAACTTTCCAATAATCATAGTTTCCACTCCAAACAACATATACATGTTATTTAACCATGAACTAAGGCCAAGTAATGCCTTTCCGTTCATCTAAACTATTTTATCCTCTTATATCAACAAATCACTACATAAGCATGCTTTAATCATCACCATAATCATACTACTCTAAAAACTCATCAAGAACATCATTAAACTCAAAGTAAGAGCTAGGGTTTTGGTGAGATATACCTTCCATGGGGTGGGTAAAGACCTTGCTAAGCCTTGTATAGTCCTTGTATACCCTTAACCAAGCTTAGATCATCCAAGAAATCAAGAAAACCAAGATTTGTTCTTGAAAATTACTATTCACCCTAGACTTTGATGATTTTATTGAAAATGGAAAAAGTGGTGTTTGAGGCTAAAATTTCTAGGGTATCATTTTTGTGAAATATAAGATCTACCATAAACATTTGGAGATCAAACAATGATTGGAAGGTTGATTTTGGATTTGGAATTTAGGGAGAAGTCGAATGCTTTCTTTGGAGAGGAAATGGAGTTGGTTGCTTGTTTGCTTGCTAGTCTCTTGTTCTCATCTTGTGTCTTTGAGATATTATCTCATAAAGTAGCTTTATTAAAGCTATTATGTCATGGATGATGAATTTTGATGGACATGTGTCTAGTTTTTGTGGTTGGATGAGAAAGGATGCTAAGTACTAGTTAATATCTAATGGTTCTAGTTTGTAATGTAACTAGATTGGCTACTAGATATTTATCACTTGCACATGCATGTATCTTGTTTCCTCTGCTTGTTTCTTTGTCCGTTTATCACTCAATTCATTGATCGTTCGGAGGAATAACTCATTCGTTACTAGTTAGGGTTTTACCGAAAACCTTCTTAATATTAATACTATCATTCTCCATCTTTCTTACTAACTTTCGAATTTAAATTCCTTAAATCCCTTCGTTCAATCCTTAAGTCTATCAGTGTCCAGGGAACTCTCGGAGAAAATAAAAGTGCGGTTTTTCAGAATCCGACAGCTTTTACATACACTTATTTTCCTCCTGGATCACTAATACGAACTCGGAAATCCGTTCCGAATACTTCTATATTGTGTCGTCTCATAATATTCTTACTTCCACCAAAAACACTATTCATTCTTTATTCTTCTTTATTCCCTATATTTATGACAATGTCCTTGTTCTTTCTCGGGCGTTCCTTAACCCTTTCACGGAACCACTGGACTAATCGTTATCGATCTGGATGACATGAGAATATTCTCCTGCTTGGAATTGCCATATCTTATTCCCCAAGGAGATAGATTATTCTTACCTATGTTGTCAACCATTAGCATTCTTCATGGCATAAAAACATTTGAATCCAAATCTATTCCTTTCATTCATTATCTTAATCGTTACATCGTAGTCGTAATCACTATTCACCATTACCTCAGTACATAATAAAAAGTTTTAATTATATCCAAAATTTGGGGTTCTTACAATCTCAGAAGATAATTAACACCTGATTTAAATAAAATTTATTCACCAAAAACAAAAAAAATACGTAGACTTATCTGACACGTATAAATCATCAAATAAACTCACAAATAGGATATCATACATTTTTCACTTCCTTAAAATATTCACGTCACCTAATTCACATTTAATATTAAATAATTATAAATACCAAAAATTTTCTAAGGCATTATATCCTTCCCCCCCCTTAAAAGGATTCTGTCCCCAGAATCTATCTTAAGAAAACGTAATGACGGTAATACTCAACCATTTCTCTTTAAATTTCCAAGTCATTTCTTTCATTCTAGAATTCCTTTATATCATTTCACATATCAACAGACTCATTCTGTAGGCCTTCGAATTTCCAACATAAACTTAAAACTTTTATTTGCATATCTCGTTAATTATAAATACTTATCACTCGCACGTGACGATCCTTTTCTACCAAAAATAGGACTTGACATATTCGTATGAGGGACTACGCCCTGTACACAACGCCTCAAGTACTAATCCCAATCATCCATGAACAATTCCTTCATATACAATACTAAAACAAAATCCGTCTTGACTTGCAGCAACATATAAATAATTAAATCTTTAAAACGAAATCCACGCGACTAAAACAATTGATACCACTTCCACGCTCCCACTCATAATTCAGGTTGTCTCAGATAAAATTTTGAGCAAAAGAATATCAAGAAATCCCCCAATCATTCTTACTCCCCTTTCAACGTACAATGTTACTCGAGGAAGGAATAATTGGGAAACTTCTATCCATCCTCAATCCCATTGTTTTATTGAGTAACCTTTTCGAAGCTAATAACCATTTACCTTGAAACATGTATATCTTATTTCTTATACAAACTATCACCAATTTATCCAATTTCTTCCTAAAGACTGTAATGGTTGAATTTCGCATTTCAATTTACTAACAAACTTGTTGGAAATGAAAGACTTGGTAGCGCCATAATCAATTAAAATTTTAGCCTCAACTGAGTTCATAGGAAGCGTACCTGCGACACCATCAACTTCCTGAACCACATCCTTCATTGTCATGTTGAAGGTTCTAGCTCTAGGTTGAGAGATCTGGGTTTGGAATGGAGGTCCAGCTATCCTCAGAGCATTTGCCGATGGGGGTCCGACTATCCTCAAAGCATTTGCTGTCTGAACTGGTTCCTTACAATCTTAAGCAGTATGACCAATTTTCCCGCAATTGTAGCATGTTATCCCTGGTTTTGAAGTCGGGCACTCTCCCGCATAATGTCCCTTCTTGCTGCACTTAAAACATGTAATACTTAGTCTATAACAAACACCTGAGTGCTTCTTCCCACAAGTTGTACATTTAGGTAGAGCTGGTCTGATTGCAAGCTGCTGATTGGTATTCTGAAAACCTCGGCTCCTATCAAACTGACCTTCATTCCTTGGCTTGAATTTGTTATTATTATTATTACCTCTTGGGTTCTGGCTTCCCTCAGTACTTTTGATCTTTCTTTTCTTTCCCGCCTTTTCCTTCTGATATAATTCACTTTCACCTTCAACAATCATAGTTTTCTTCACCACCATTGCATAGTTCTCTAACTGAAACACTGCCACCTTGCTACGTATCCACGAATTTAGACCTTGTTGAAACCTCTTAGCTTTCTTCACCTCAGTATTGACATATTCAGGAACAAACCTTACTAACTCTGTGAACTTTGCCTCGTATTCTGCCACACTCAGGTTCTCCTACTTTAACTCTAGAAACTGAATCTCCAGCTAATCTTGCATATACCTTGGAAGATACTTCTCAAGAAATAACTCTGTGAATCACTGCCATGTAATTACTCCTTCACCTTCCAACAGCTTTGTTGACTCCCACCAATAGTTTGCTTCAGCTCTCAAATAATAGCTCGCATATTCAGTCTTTTGATCTTCTCCTACCCTTACCAAAGCAAAAGCTTTCTCCATCTCATTTAGCCATCCCCTAGCTTCTATTGGGTTAATAGTACCTTTAAATTCTGGAGGGTGTACAGCTTGGAAAGCTTTAAATGTCACAATTGGTTGAGCGGGTCGTTGTTGAGCTAGTGTAGCGGTTTGTTGTTGAAGAAGTTGAAGGATTTGAGTCATAGTCGGGTCAACTGGATTTTGATTGCCAGTGTTCTGGTTTTCAGGGTTTGCAGTAGGTGTTTTCTTTTTTGGAGGCATGGTTCTGATAAGAAAACAAGGGACTTACTAAGCAACAGGACAATATATACAAAAATGAGGTTTTCAAATCCTGGATTGGAGTTGTGTGTGATCAGAAGAATTATAACGGTATAAAGAAACAAGGAAGCATAGGTATTATCTTGAACAAGTAATTCTAACAGAAGATATTTAGACAACTCAAAGATATAATAAAAGATGCGTAAATAGCAAGAATATAAATATCATGGTACCAACAATGTAATAACCCTAACTTCAGTAATGCTACAGTGGTCACATGAATAGAAAATTTCGAGGATTTAGAGAAATGGTATATAGGTACCCTATAGTGGAAACATAAAATGAATAAACAGAAACCATATTAGTATTGTACAATGGAAATAAGTGACTCGAAATGACGTTAGATTTCAGAAATTCCTGAAGCATGGATTTTGAGGATTTTGATTTCGAATAAGCTTCTATTGGATAGTAAGGAGCATGGAAACATTATAAGATTTATATATTGAGGAATTAGTGAATTTAGATTTAACCTAGGGATTATTAAGTTAAGAAAATACCAAAGGAAATTGGATTGTTAAATGGTTTCAAAACCACTGAGATAATGAGGTACATTCGAAACGAACCACAATTAGACGCATATGGAGACCAAGCAACCAAGATTAGTAATATAACAAGGATACATACCACATTATTTACCAATGTGATTGGCATTTTACTTAGAAAATTAAGAAATTGGGAGATTACCTCATCCTAATGACATCATCATCCACTAACTTGATTCAAGGGGGTAAATTAGTAACTTTGCAAGGTTTTAATCACTAAATATCTACCAAGCTTCCAAAGTACTCTAGTATTAGCAAGATTAGATGAGATAAGACCAAAACAAAAACACAAAAACCTCTCCCCTTCTTGTTTCTTCCATTCGGCCAAAGTAAGGAAAAAGAAGAAAAGAAAAAAATCAAAAATCAAAACCCTAGCTAGCTTTAACATAAAATCAAGAGATAAATCATGGAGCTTCTTGGGGGATAAATTAAGACTAGCACAAAGTTTCAAGGCCAACCAACATCATCTAGCAAGGTAATAAATTCATTGAAGTTGATGGTGAATAGTGAATGAATAGTAATTTTCAAGTGTTAACTTTGTTTTAATGGCTTCTTTAGTTAATTCAAGCTAATTCAAGGTTGTTCAAGGTGTGTCCAAGGATTACTAAGGATTATTAAGTGTTGATAAAGCTTCAAGAAGGTATAAACATGCTTGGCCTTTTATATTTATGGTAGATATTGAAGTGATTGGTAGTTAAGTGGTGTTAATGTAATGTTTATGATGATTATGTGTTATAAGTGGTTTGTTTTGATGTGAAAATTGTGTTGTGAACTTGTAACCATGGCTGGTGAAGAATACCACATGGTGTAGGTGATGATTATGGTGTTTGATAATTGATTTGGAGGAGTTGGATTTATGGAAAGTACGAAATTATAGCCGTTATAATGCCCGATTTTCGTTAGGATGTAAATTGCCCTGTTTTGGACCCCCTGCATCCGTACGGTACCCTACTGTCCAGGTTCCTATTTAACTATGAAATGATAGAGCTTAGTTCATAGATCGTTTTGATATAAGGTGCGT
The DNA here is from genome assembly GCA_036435485.1 of Saposhnikovia divaricata. Lineage (NCBI taxonomy): Eukaryota > Viridiplantae > Streptophyta > Magnoliopsida > Apiales > Apiaceae > Saposhnikovia > Saposhnikovia divaricata. The sequence goes on along the minus strand of JAZHRN010000145.1, from coordinate 371,252 downwards.
TAAAATCTGATGAACGGTTTAGGAGAAAAGTCAGTTTTAGTGAAAGCGGTTCAGAAACCGAGAAACCGTAAATGTATCAAACTTGAGGTTACAATTACCATACTTTAACATTGTTAAAAGTCACGAAATTTTGGGATAGTGTAGTAGGGTGGTCAGAGGACCCTTGACAGTTGACCTTGCATTAAAATTCGAAATCCATATTTTCTGAGAATTTTTACAGTTAAGTGTGGTCGTTAAGGAAAATGGTGAAAATCCCTGAAACTTCGATTTAGCTTATAAAGGGTTAAGTTCTTGAACCTTTGGGATAATAATAATACGTTAAACATATGTTGAAGTGTAAAGGGTTTTGTTATACAAGAGTGTAGTGAGTAAGAGATGTGGTTCTAATGACGGTCCTTTTGTGTTTATAGAAACTCCGGAAGAGGGACGAGCCATACCGTCAGGATATCGAAACCGAGGCAAGATTTCTTCTATCCCTATTTGTAAAACTACTTATCTTCACAAAGAAACTTGATTTTTGTGAAATATATATGTGATGCTATTATTACTATATTGTGAAGAAATTGTCTTCCTTGAGTATTAATATTGAAAAGAAAGATATCTGAAGATGTATATGAATATGGATATGAGTATAAGATGTATATGAATATGAATGAGAGTATGAGATGGATATGTATAAAGATGATTATGCTTGAATTGAACATGCCTTATGATTAATAGAATAAGAGAGAATGGTATCAGTTGTTATCGAGGGTTATATGGTTATAATATTATATTAAAAATGTTCTTATTGAGTATCAGTGGTTTAATAAACATTATTTGCTTTCTGAATTTGAAAGAGAGGTCGGAATCATAATCAAAGCCTTATGATATATATATATTTTATAGAAGTAATGTGTGAGAAAGGAAATGATATGAGAGAATGATATGTGAAAACGAAAGTGAGAAAATGGAAATGTGGAATGATATTTTAAAAAGAGAATAACGATGTGATAAAGAGGGGGATTGCAACAGATTTGCGTAAGTGGCTGTGTCAGGGCTGTGTGCGACACAGTCCAGCATTTATTATTTTTATTACGGCACGAAGATGCCAAGGGAGGATGTTAGCAGGTGGCCTTCCTCCAGGGATGATTTTCATTCCTTCTACCGGTAGTAAAAAGAGAGCAGATACGATTAGGCGACTGATCATCGTCCTAACGTATCAGGCGACAGCAGATATCCCCAATGTTTTTGAAAAGAAAGTGTAGACAATGGTTTTCAGATTTCTATACTGAAAACAGAATAATGATATGAGATGATGGAATGATAGTTATAGATGAAGAAAAACTGATATTATATTATTTCAGATTTCTATACTGAAACAGAATAATGATATGAGATGATGGTATTATGGATACAGATGAAGAAAAACTGATATTATATTAATATAGATTACTTTCTTATAATAGTGAGTGGATGATGTATTATTAAATAAGTGCTTTACTCTCCCTTAAGGATTTTAAATTGTTTCTTGCTATTACATATGCATAGACATATATGTATACTTGTTCACATTTTAAATTTTAGTTACAGAATGATCTTGCTGAGCTATTATAGCTCACTCTTGCTACTTATGTATATAGCAGCTAGGTCCCATGCCGATACTACGTACCACACCCCGCAAGAGGGTAAGGGAAAGGCGACCTTTTGAGCGAGTGCTGGCGACCATCCCCGAGGTAGTGATCAGCGAAGGGGCTTAGTATACTTATGTAAATTAAGTGTGTAAGTTGTAATAAACTTTAGTTGTTGAAGTGCTTCCTGTAGAAGCTTTGTTCAACAATGTACTTAGTAAATTCTGGGCTTGTAATAACTGTTAAACTTTAAAACTTTTAAATATTGTGGTTGTTGTTCTATGAGCATATGACTGGTGTGTGTATTAGTGTGGGGTCAACTGCTGATTTATTTATTTATTTTAAAAAAAAAAAAAAAAAAACTACAGAGATATTGATATTGATCGGAATTTGGACCTTGACGGCCCGGATCCTTGACCCCGGATCCCGGGGCGTCACAGATGGTATCAGAGCTACGAGTCATATGCTCATAAACAAAAGTGATAATAATAAATGTATCAGTTATAATATAAATTGTGAACTTCCATCAAGTTCAGGGGTGGTATATCGCAGGTAGTATTTACTTTAAGCATATATTATAATTTATTAGACTGTTACTAATAGAATTTTATGTTTTATTATAGGGAGCGGAGATGGGTGAGCCGATTCAGGACCCCCAGTGGCTAGGGAGGTCAGAGCAGGAGCTATTAGATCTTCAGCTGGCCGGGGTAGAGGTCCCCGAGTATGCAGTTGAGGACCTCAGGGAGAGACGCCGGGCGGCGGCTAGAGAGCGATTAGAGAGAGATGAGGCAGAGGAGCAGAGACGGAGAGATGCTGTGGCCCTAGTGCCATATATGGGTAGACCTTCTACAGGATCTGACGAGGCAGGTCCTTCCAGAGTGAGATCGGAGATCCCTGAGGAGGAGAGGCCACTGCGTAAGAGGCCTAGGTTGTCAGTTATACCTGAGGAGCCGATTGAGTGGAGGGATATTCAGATGATTCCCACTCCTGTCCGACCCATCCCGGTGCCGTCACCAGTTCCATCCCCTCTACCTAGTCCTGACCCTATAGATGATCCTTTTGAGCAGTTTACCCCTCCAGGGCATTTTGGTTTCTTTGAGGAGGAGGAGGATCCTTCAGAGGATGCTGAGACAGAGTCGGTTCCTCCATCCCCACCCTTTGCACCACCACCACCTCCACCTGTGGATGCACCTCCCCTAGCTGTACCCCCTCAGGAGGCACCCTTACCGGCGGGTGACTCACTTTCAGCTACCTTATTGACCGAGTACTTTGCTCTTCAGGGACAGTTGGAGGAGTCCCGCAGGACTATAGACACCCTTCTACAGAGGTTAGAGAGAGGGAGAGGAGGGGTTATCCCGGATGGGATATCTCTGGGGATGATCAGTATTGAGCTACGAGCATTAGGAGATATTAGGAGGTTGTTGGGTGATAGGGGAGACCCGGCATGGAGGGCCCAGATAGTTGATACGGTTACTACCATGGTGGTCCAGATACGGGATGTTGTCAGGGCAGGGGTGTGAGCCGGGATAGTAGTTCGTCACTAATCAGACTAGTCATCTTGCTGATGTCATTTTGGGGATTAGTTTAGTTGTCCACTGTTTTAATCCCAGTCTGATTAGAGGACAGTTAGTAGTACTTTTGGTGATATCGGATTAGTATGTACGGCTATGTTTTGGGTTTCGAACCTTGTATTAGATGATGTATATTATTAGCAGTAAAAGATGTTGTACCCAAATTGTAAAATATTTATGTACATTAATGAAGTTTGTGCATTTCTATCTAAATTTTTGCTGCATATTTTTGTATAATAAATGTTGAGACACAGAAATATTGATGTATAAAAGGTGATTGACTTAATGAAAAGGCTATCGTGTTAAGGGCGATACACTTACCTACTAAAGTTATGGTATAACTAGATGTAAATCGCATGATAAAGATATTGTGATATGCAAATGAGCTAATTAATGATATAATTGTGTATATAGAAATGATGTATATAGTAACCCAAATTCGGGTAATTAATAAGGACTATTGTTATGTACAGAACTATGCCGCCTAGACGTGACAGTAGAGCGAATGCAAGGGAAAATGAGAGAGACGAAAGAAGTCGAAATATCGAAGGTACTAGACTGAACGAAAATGCTCATAATGAAGAAAATCATGAAGAAGGAGAAGAGGAATCAACTGGCCAACAAAGGAATCCGGGAGGTGATCCCTTTGCCCAATTCATGGACTTATTAAGGCAGAATTTAGCAAATCCACAGAATCCTCAACCACCACCTGTTCTCCCCAACCAGGCAGCTAGTTCCTTTCGTGCCTTTAAGTCATTAAAGCCCCCAGAATTCGAGGGAACCACTAACCCAGTAGTAGCCAGGGCATGGCTAAAAGAAATGGAGAAAGCTTTCGAAATACTGAGGATAGAGGAAGATCAGAAAACAGTTTTTGCAGCCTATCTCCTAAAGGGAGAGGCAAATTACTGGTGGGAAGCTAGGAAGAACCTAGAGGAAGCGGGAGTGATAACCTGGGAGCGTTTCACTAGGGTGTTCCTAGAAAAGTATTCTCCTAGGTATCTAGAAAACCAAATGGAATTAAAGTTTCTGGAGTTAAAATAGGATAACCTAACAGTGGCAGAGTATGAAAATAAATTCTCAGAACTGTCGAGGTTTGTTCCTGAGTTTGTGCGTACTGAAGAACAACGTGCAAAAAGGTTTCAACAAGGGTTAAAACCCTGGTTACGAACGAGAGTGGCCCCATTTGAGTTAACTGATTATGCTGCAGTGGTTCAAAAGGCATCAATTATAGAGGCCGAGAGTGAGCAGGCTCAAATAGGTCGAGAGAATAAGAAAAGAAGATTTGAGGGCCCAAAAGGAGGTTCAAGTGAGGGAAGCTACTTTAACAAAGGAGGTAAAGGACAAAAATCTCAATTTGTGGGAAAGTCGGGGGGTAACAAGACTACTAGTGAGACGGTGAGTCAGGGTGGAAAATCTTCGGGAACATTTCAGTCCAATCAATCACGACCACCAGTACCAGATTGTGGGACGTGTGGTAAGAAACATATAGGAGTCTGTAGAGTGCTGGGAGTAACTTGTTTTAAGTGTGGACAAAAAGGACACTACTTTAACCAGTGCCCATCAACTGATGCAAACCCTAAAAGAGATGTTAAGTGTTACCAGTGTGGGAAACTAGGACACTTTGCTAGAGATTGCCGTTCAGGTGGGTCATACGCATCAGGACAGAGTGGGGCCGCTTCAAATAGGCCTACTGCTAGAGTGTACAACATGACCTTAGGGGAAACGTTGACAAAACCAGATGCGGATACAGGTACTTGTTTTTTTCGATTTAAATTTTGTGTGTAAGTCTTTGGTTAAGGATCGACTTAATCAATTAATAGAATAAATAAGTTAATAAAATAGATAAGGAAAATCAGTATCTGTTAAGGGCTAGGAAACGTTATGAAAAGAAAAGTAGGAGTGTTTTGGGAAAACACAAGCTCGTGGAGACGAACAGGAAATATATATTATAGGTAGTATTTTCTTACAATTGTTTTAAAGAATATTATTAGAGCTTATTTTCTGGAAAATTTTACTGAGAGGAGCTATAGGAATATTGAGGAATTAATATTTATGTCATGATAGAGATCAGAAGATGGTCAAACCATAAGTGAGATACACTACCATTCAGAAAAGGTCAATGTAGTGGCAAATATTTTCGTCAAAAGAGGAAGGAGAGACGAGATAACCTGGAATGACTTGAAACAGGAGAAGATTTGTGAGGAAAAGACAGTAAAAGGACTGCTATTGATGAACTAAATGGCATGTTGATGAATGACAAGGAAGTTATGTTAGTATATTTCTGCGCAAACAAGATAGATAGATTATAGAAGGAAAAAGGATAAAGGAAATAGTGTGGAAGTTAGAAGGTGTGAAGGAGAAAGATACTTATGGACATTTCCAACATGATTCCGGGACGGAATCCTTTTAAGGGGGGAAGGATGTAATAACCCTAACTTCAGTAATGCTACAGTGGTCACATGAATAGTAAATTTCGAGGATTTAGAGAAATGGTATATAGGTACCCTATAGTGGAAACATAAAATGAATAAACAGAAACCATATTAGTATTGTACAATGGAAATAAGTGACTCGAAATGACGTTAGATTTCAGAAATTCCTGAAGCATGGATTTTGAGGATTTTGATTTCGAATAAGCTTCTATTGGATAGTAAGGAGCATGGAAACATTATAAGATTTATATATTGAGGAATTAGTGAATTTAGATTTAACCTAGGGATTATTAAGTTAAGAAAATACCAAAGGAAATTGGATTGTTAAATGGTTTCAAAACCACTGAGATAATGAGGTACATTCGAAACGAACCACAATTAGACGCATATGGAGACCAAGCAACCAAGATTAGTAATATAACAAGGATACATACCACATTATTTACCAATGTGATTGGCATTTTACTTAGAAAATTAAGAAATTGGGAGATTACCTCATCCTAATGACATCATCATCCACTAACTTGATTCAAGGGGGTAAATTAGTAACTTTGCAAGGTTTTAATCACTAAATATCTACCAAGCTTCCAAAGTACTCTAGTATTAGCAAGATTAGATGAGATAAGACCAAAACAAAAACACAAAAACCTCTCCCCTTCTTGTTTCTTCCATTCGGCCAAAGTAAGGAAAAAGAAGAAAAGAAAAAAATCAAAAATCAAAACCCTAGCTAGCTTTAACATAAAATCAAGAGATAAATCATGGAGCTTCTTGGGGGATAAATTAAGACTAGCACAAAGTTTCAAGGCCAACCAACATCATCTAGCAAGGTAATAAATTCATTGAAGTTGATGGTGAATAGTGAATGAATAGTAATTTTCAAGTGTTAACTTTGTTTTAATGGCTTCTTTAGTTAATTCAAGCTAATTCAAGGTTGTTCAAGGTGTGTCCAAGGATTACTAAGGATTATTAAGTGTTGATAAAGCTTCAAGAAGGTATAAACATGCTTGGCCTTTTATATTTATGGTAGATATTGAAGTGATTGGTAGTTAAGTGGTGTTAATGTAATGTTTATGATGATTATGTGTTATAAGTGGTTTGTTTTGATGTGAAAATTGTGTTGTGAACTTGTAACCATGGCTGGTGAAGAATACCACATGGTGTAGGTGATGATTATGGTGTTTGATAATTGATTTGGAGGAGTTGGATTTATGGAAAGTACGAAATTATAGCCGTTATAATGCCCGATTTTCGTTAGGATGTAAATTGCCCTGTTTTGGACCCCCTGCATCCGTACGGTACCCTACTGTCCAGGTTCCTATTTAACTATGAAATGATAGAGCTTAGTTCATAGATCGTTTTGATATAAGGTGCGTTAAAATCTGATGAACGGTTTAGGAGAAAAGTCAGTTTTAGTGAAAGCGGTTCAGAAACCGAGAAACCGTAAATGTATCAAACTTGAGGTTACAATTACCATACTTTAACATTGTTAAAAGTCACGAAATTTTGGGATAGTGTAGTAGGGTGGTCAGAGGACCCTTGACAGTTGACCTTGCATTAAAATTCGAAATCCATATTTTCTGAGAATTTTTACAGTTAAGTGTGGTCGTTAAGGAAAATGGTGAAAATCCCTGAAACTTCGATTTAGCTTATAAAGGGTTAAGTTCTTGAACCTTTGGGATAATAATAATACGTTAAACATATGTTGAAGTGTAAAGGGTTTTGTTATACAAGAGTGTAGTGAGTAAGAGATGTGGTTCTAATGACGGTCCTTTTGTGTTTATAGAAACTCCGGAAGAGGGACGAGCCATACCGTCAGGATATCGAAACCGAGGCAAGATTTCTTCTATCCCTATTTGTAAAACTACTTATCTTCACAAAGAAACTTGATTTTTGTGAAATATATATGTGATGCTATTATTACTATATTGTGAAGAAATTGTCTTCCTTGAGTATTAATATTGAAAAGAAAGATATCTGAAGATGTATATGAATATGGATATGAGTATAAGATGTATATGAATATGAATGAGAGTATGAGATGGATATGTATAAAGATGATTATGCTTGAATTGAACATGCCTTATGATTAAGAGAATAAGAGAGAATGGTATCAGTTGTTATCGAGGGTTATATGGTTATAATATTATATTAAAAATGTTCTTATTGAGTATCAGTGGTTTAATAAACATTATTTGCTTTCTGAATTTGAAAGAGAGGTCGGAATCATAATCAAAGCCTTATGATATATATATATTTTATAGAAGTAATGTGTGAGAAAGGAAATGATATGAGAGAATGATATGTGAAAACGAAAGTGAGAAAATGGAAATGTGGAATGATATTTTAAAAAGAGAATAACGATGTGATAAAGAGGGGGATTGCAACAGATTTGCGTAAGTGGCTGTGTCAGGGCTGTGTGCGACACAGTCCAGCATTTATTATTTTTATTACGGCACGAAGATGCCAAGGGAGGATGTTAGCAGGTGGCCTTCCTCCAGGGATGATTTTCATTCCTTCTACCGGTAGTAAAAAGAGAGCAGATACGATTAGGCGACTGATCATCGTCCTAACGTATCAGGCGACAGCAGATATCCCCAATGTTTTTGAAAAGAAAGTGTAGACAATGGTTTTCAGATTTCTATACTGAAAACAGAATAATGATATGAGATGATGGAATGATAGTTATAGATGAAGAAAAACTGATATTATATTATTTCAGATTTCTATACTGAAACAGAATAATGATATGAGATGATGGTATTATGGATACAGATGAAGAAAAACTGATATTATATTAATATAGATTACTTTCTTATAATAGTGAGTGGATGATGTATTATTAAATAAGTGCTTTACTCTCCCTTAAGGATTTTAAATTGTTTCTTGCTATTACATATGCATAGACATATATGTATACTTGTTCACATTTTAAATTTTAGTTACAGAATGATCTTGCTGAGCTATTATAGCTCACTCTTGCTACTTATGTATATAGCAGCTAGGTCCCATGCCGATACTACGTACCACACCCCGCAAGAGGGTAAGGGAAAGGCGACCTTTTGAGCGAGTGCTGGCGACCATCCCCGAGGTAGTGATCAGCGAAGGGGCTTAGTATACTTATGTAAATTAAGTGTGTAAGTTGTAATAAACTTTAGTTGTTGAAGTGCTTCCTGTAGAAGCTTTGTTCAACAATGTACTTAGTAAATTCTGGGCTTGTAATAACTGTTAAACTTTAAAACTTTTAAATATTGTGGTTGTTGTTCTATGAGCATATGACTGGTGTGTGTATTAGTGTGGGGTCAACTGCTGATTTATTTATTTATTTTAAAAAAAAAAAACTACAGAGATATTGATATTGATCGGAATTTGGACCTTGACGGCCCGGATCCTTGACCCCGGATCCCGGGGCGTCACAAACAAGGTTAATAATATAACATCACAGTTTTAGAGTTCAAGGTACACTGTTAACAATCCAACTACTAAAAGATAAATGCTGAAAATAATTCCTATCATCAACAACATGTAAAAGCGTCTCTGCGTGGACTGGTACAAATACTGGTGATAGCACAATAAATCGAACAATGTTGATCACGAACTCCTTAGGTTTACTCTAGGTCGAACTCAAGTAATTACGCGTCGGAAAAAGGGTGAGTCTACAGAAGCATCCACCACTTGTGATAACGATATAGCGCAAAAGGAGATATTAACGCAATAAAAGGTTTCCTAAATCCTATAACCTACTATCCTATCCTAATGATAACCTACACCTATCGCTCCTATTCTATGTCTATAATGGTTCAAATCCTATCCTACACCTGTCCTATCTTATACATATCCTGGCTTGTTTCAGTGACCAAAACCTAATAGCTCTAATACCAACCTGTAACGCCCCGACTTCCCAATACTGAAAATATACTTTTTATAATAAAACCATATTACTTTATTAAAAAGAATATACATTAATCTTCTGAATTATTATTATTATTATTATTATTTTCAACTATTGGAATTAATTAGATAAATAGACTTTGATATAGGGGAATTTTAGAAAATTTCGGCATGAAGTATTCGTAATTCGGACTATCCACCTGTAATTTGAACCAAGCCAAATTTCATTCAAATACCAAACACAATTTCCAACTTTTAAGAAAAACAAACACAAGTTCAACCTGTCCTAACCGATTAGGTGAACCATACTATAATGCCCTCCCGATCAGAAGTCAAGATCGGGGCATTACTACACAAAACTAAATGCCTATACTCCGATAACAAAATAATAAGACATAATATAGCAACCCCACCACTAATCCGGATCTCTAATAGGTAGTGGTATGAAACAAGCAACTACTAACTAAGTTATTACATTACAATACTAAATCCTTAATAGATAATCCATTACATTCCACAAATATAAATACAACTAACTGGCACTATTACATCTAATCTTGACGATTAACCAAAAGCCCAACCTGATACTGGAGCAGAACTAGTACCTAGATCCACAACTCGCACTTCTTTTGACAATGCCTTAATATGTACCTGTTGGGACAATCAGATCTTGGCACTGCGATTTTTTATACAATAAATTAACGGGTACGAATAGAAAAGTCACCTTGTTAACGGTTGATTCCACACTCTTCTATTATATGCCCAAATTCCCTTGAGTGAAGTGTGGCCTTCGTCTTCTCAAGTTAACCTCTGTTCTTGCTCCTGGGTGGCTACAAAATTTTTTCGACCCACCCTAGCAAGAAGAGAATAAGAATATATACAGGGCTACAATAGGGATCATGGATAATTAGGTTAGGCCTCCCAATGACATTCCGAGCCCAACCCAATGTCATTAAATATTAATTCACTCCACTAAAGATTTAATATTTGCACTACCTTTCCTAATACCGTAATTTAATTAATTAATTCGGTTCCAATATTATTTGCTTATTAAATTCCCCATGTTTAAAATATCGCATGTCCATTAATTAAATAAATTACTGATAATTCATTTAATTAATATCTTTTATCCTTGATCATCCACTCAACCTTTATTTAATTATGCCGGAATAAATCCACCTGCAGGGTTTCACATAATTAAATCTTTTTGAGCTTTCAAGGGGACATCATTAACATGAATATTATCAGGACATGGATTCCTTCTATAAATAATATTCACCATATATATTATTTCATCACCCAAAATATAATGAAATAAATCAAAAGAATTATTTCATATATAAATCAAAGCATGTAAATAATATACACGTGTCAATTACTATATCTGGATTAAGAACCTAAGCATTAATAATAACATAGAATCTTAGTTCTCCTTCTTAATTAGTATAAGGGAACAATTCTAAATTTGATCCTGTTCAATATACACAAAGTATACTAGTATTATTTATTAGTCAATATAAACTAATCTAAATAATACTACAGCCATTCCAGTGGATTGTCTAACTCCACCTGTGCTGTGAACCTTATTATATTATATAAACCGTATTTAAAAATCTAATATTCTGTATCCCATTTGATACTAGATTGTCCACAATATATAATATTAGACAGCATGTAAACATTTAAATGATTCTCAATTAAACTGGCCAGAAATATATATATATATATACTTCAAATAAATATTTTCAGTATACACCAACAATCTCCCACTTATACTCAAAATATTCTATGAGTATATCAGTGTTTATTTAATCCACTATTACACAAAAACTATGTGTCCATCCATCTGACTCCTATCGCTTCCACATGCCTGTCAAAAACCTTGGCTGGCAAGCTCTTTGTGAAAGGATCTGCCCGGTTGTCTTCTGATGATATGTGAGCCACAACTATATCTCCTCGCTTTACGATTCCTCGTATGAGATGATACTTAAGTTCAATATGTTTAGCTGCTTTGTGATCTCGCGGTTCCTTCGAATTTGCCACAGCACCAGTGTTATCACAATACACTGTCAAACTCCTAGGCAAATTAGGTACCACATCCAAGTCCAAAAGAAAGTTCCTGAACCATACAGCCTCCTTTGCAGCCTCAGAGGCCGCCACGTACTCGGCTTCCATGGTGGAGTCTGCAATGCATTTCTGCTTTACACTCCTCCATATAACGGCTCCACCTCCCAAAGTAAAAACATATACCGAGGTTGATTTCCTCTTATCCCTATCTGATTGGAAATCTGAATCAGTATATCCCAAAGGAAATAGATCTGAGGCCTTGTAAATTAACATATACTCCTTAGTCCTTCTCAGGTACTTGAGTATAGTTTTTACTGCACTCCAATGTTCCTGACCTGGGTTCGACTGATATCTACTAACCATGCCTACAGCAAAGCAGATGTCAGGCCTCGTACATAACATAGCATACATTAAGCTTCCACATGCCGAAGCATAAGGAACTGCTTTCATGCTCTCTATATCCTTAGGTGTCGAAGGAAACTACTCCTTGGATAGAGCCACTCCATTCTTAAAAGGTAGAAAACCTTTCTTAGAGTTCTGCATGTTAAAACGAGCTAATACTTCATCAATGTAGGGCTCTTAAGATAAAGCCAACATCCTTTTCTTGCGATCCCTTATTACTTTGATCCCAAGGATGTATGCCGCTTCACCTAAGTCCTTCATTTCAAATTGTTTGAACAACCATGCCTTTACTGATGACAACATCTTAACATTGTTTCCAATGAGTAAAATGTCATCTATATACAGTACTAGAAAAACCACTACATTACCCTCACTTCTCTTATACACACATGATTCGCTTGGACTTTGATCAAATCCATATGACTGGACTGCCTGATCAAAACGAATATTCCAGTCCCTAGAAGCTTGTTTTAGTCCATAAATAGACCTCTTAAGCTTACAAACAAGATGCTCTTGGCCTTCCTTAATGAATCCTTTTGGCTGTTGCATATAGATGGTTTCCTCAAGACTTCCATTAAGGAAAGCTGTCTTGACATCCATTTGCCAAATCTCATAATCGAGATGAGCTGCTATAGATAAAAGAATCCGGATCGACTTAAGCATAACAACCGGCGAAAAGGTTTCCTCATAATCGATCCTTTCTTTCTGAGTATACCCTTTCGCAACAAGTCGTGCTTTCCAGGCTTTCACCTTTTTGTCAGATCCTCTTTTCTTCTTGTAGATCCACATACATCCAATGGGTTTTGCACCTTTGGGTGGTTCCACGAGCTCCTAAACTTGATTGGAATACATAGATTCCATCTCAGATTCCTTTGCCTTTTGCCATAGATCTGCATCTATATCTAGAATTGCCTCTTCGTATGTCCTGGGATCCTCATCATGTTCACCAGGGACCAAGTCCGAGGCCTCTCCCAAAAACATGAATCTATCTGGTTGTTGAACAACCCTCCCACTACAACGAGGCACTGGTGCAGTATTAGTGTTAAGTTGTGCATTTTCTTGTGGCTGTTCTACTTGTACTATTGGCACTTGGGGATTATCTGTCCCTCCCACTAGTTCCTCTAAAACGATACTACTCATGGGTTTATGGTTCATTATATAGTCTTCTTCTAAGAATCTAGCATTGGTGCTAACAATGATATCTCGATCCCTATGACTATAAAATGAATAACCTTTCGTTCCCATGGGATAGCCTACAAACAGCCTTACTTCTGTGCGAGATTCTAACTTGGTCGCATTCTTGTTCAGCACATGTGCTGGACAACCCAAAATCCGAATATGTCTTAGACTTGGTTTGCTACCAGTCCACAATTCTATTAGAGTCTTGGGAACCGACTTAGAAGGTACCAAGTTTAGAAGGTAAGCCGCTGTTTCTATAGCATATCCCCAGAACGACTTGGGTAAATCTGAATAACTCATCATCGATCTAACACTCTCTAAAAGAGTCTGATTCCTTCTCTCTGCTACACCATTCTGCTGAGGTGTGCCAGGTGTAGACAACTGGGATGTGATCCCATTTTCTGATAAATATTCCCTAAATTCTCCAAGCAAGTATTCGCTACCACGATCTGATCGTAGTGACTTGATACATTTTCCAAGATGTCGCTTCTCCGCACTTGCTTTGTACTCTTTGAATTTTTCAAAGCACTCAGACTTACGGCGAAACAAATAAATGTACCCGTATCTAGAATAATCGTCAATGAAAGTGACAAAGTACTCATAACCTCCTGTTGCTTGGATACTCACAGGTCCACATAAATCAGTATGAACCAATTCTAACACTTTTTGGCTCTATTCCCTTTTGCTTTAAAAGGCCTATTAGTCATTTTACCTTCCAAGCAGGATTCACAAATTGGAAATGGCTCCACTGCCAACGAGCCTAATGGCCCATCTACTACCAGTCTTTGAATCCTCCTCAAGTTAATATGACCTAATCTTAAGTTCCAAAGATATGTTTGGTTCAATTCAGAAGGTTTCTTTCTTTTATTTGAGCTAGAAAGAATGTTATTAGTTTCCTTTTGTTGCAGCTTTGGTTGGACAGGATTAATAATATATAAATTGTCTTGCAATGTACCAGAACATATAACTCGTTTATTCATCATAATAGAAACATTACGATCCAAACAAACATTATAACCATCCATGGCAAGTTTAGAAACCGAAATTAAATTCCTTCTAAACGAAGGTACATAAAGACAATTGTTCAAAACCAAAATCCTATCATCGCCAAAAGATAATGTAATTATTCCAACTGCAACTACTGCTACTTTCGTAGCATCTCCCATGAACACATATATCTCGCCATCTCTAAGCATTCTGGATTGCTGGAACCCCTACATAGAGTTACAAACATGGTCAGTGGCTCCTGTATCTACACACCAAGTGCTCGTAGATATAGCCGCTATATATGTTTCTGTAACTAGAGAAAGAGACATACCAGTATTGTTTGTCTTCTTAGGAAGAGGACAATCCAGTTTCCAGTGACCTGACTGCTTGCACATGAAGCACTTTCCCTTAGGCTTTTTCACAGCACCTTGAACTCCCTCTGCATTAGCAACCTTTCCAGCTTTTTGTGTCTGAACCTTTTTCTTCTTCTTGCCTTTCGGCTTAGAAGAAGAAGCTTTCTTAGCCACATTCACTATAACATTCTGCTTAAAGAGTCCTTCAGCTGCCTGAAGTTCTGTCAGAAGTTCCGCGAGACTATACATCCTTTTGTTCATGGTGTAATTCAAGCGGAACTGCTCAAAACTTTTGGGCAGACTCATAAGGATGATATCGATATGGGTTTCCCCATCAATATCAGCACCAAGGATCTCCATCTCATTCAGATGAGACATCATCCTGAGAACATGATCCCTTACAGGTGTTCCTTCAGCCATCTGAGTGTTCATTAAAGCCTTCATTGCTACTTGCCTAGCAGCCCTATTCTGTTCTCCAAAAAGTTCCTTGAGATTAAAGAGCATATCTGAAACAGTGGCCATAGCCTGATGCTGATGCTGCAAAACACCTGACATTGCTGCCAGAATGTAACATCGCGACATCTCATCATCCTTAACCCACCGCTTATAATACTCCTTCTCACTTTCAGGAGCATCTTCAGCAGGCTGATCTGGCTTGGGTTCATAAGTACAAAATTTGTACTCCTCAGCAGTCAACACTATGTCCAAATTACGTTTCCATTCAATATAGTTCGGTCCAGTAAGTTTGTTATCCTTAAGTATGGTGAATAGTGGATTAAAGCCCATAATGATCTAATCCTGAGAATCATACATGTAGCACATAATCAGATAGTTGCATAAATATTAAAACCTATTGGTTTCCTCTAACAATTAATTAAAATTAATGCACTAATATTTAAACACCATAAGTATCTGGTACGCCACGATGGGTGACATATATACCACTTAAATTCGTTTAAATATTACTTCGGTCCTATTACTAAATAATATGCCACGTTAGGGTGGACTATATATTATTTTTCATAGCTAAGTGTATACCATTATTAAATCTTAAATTACTTAAACCGAATACATCTGTTTGATATATTGATGGATAATTCCCAGGTCTCGGAGGAGTCACAACGGCCTCGCTTAATACCCAAATCCTAGACAGAATTTTCCATAGTCAACATCAAAAGAATATTCAATTTTCGTTACGAATTCTATGAAACTTGGTACGTCACGTTAGGGTGATCTATATACCTTTCAATATTCGTAATTTAATTTAAGAATTTTGTTCTAGTAATTTCTACAACCTTTTAAAATACCGTAAATAGTACGCCACGTTAGGTGATCATATATACCATTTACATTATTTAAAAAGTTATATTGCATACAAAATAATGGAGACCGTGGGATTTAATTCCTAATTAATTCCCTCACCCACTTAGAATTTGTTATTAAAAAATTGAGGAATTTTAAAAATTAAATGGGGACTATGTCATTATAATTATGTCTAACATGCATTCCAAATACACATATAATTTAACAACATAAAACATTTAATTAAAGCAATAAATAAAAAATCTATGTCCATGTCGTCCTAATTATGTTAAACATGCAATTAAAAAATTACACACATAATTAACAACACACATAATAATTTATTTAAAGCAATAATTAAAAAATAAATTGTGGAATTAAAATAAAAAATTCCACTATTATGGCCCCCTAAAAAAATTTCTGCAGCTCCTGTTGTTGCTGGCATGCGCTGCATGTTTGTGGAAAAAACAAAAGGCCTGTTGCGCATTCTGTGACTGAGTTACAGCCGTCCAACACTTCCCACCAGTTGCGCATCCAGTGCATGCGTTACAGCACACGAAAGCCCCTGTTGCGCAGGCTACCCATGTGCAACACCAGTTTGCACTGGTAACGCAGGACAGACCTGCGTTACAGACTTTGAGCAGAATTTTCACACGGCGCTCGCTCTTCTTCTGACGCCAGTGTCTTCTTCTTTTCATCCAACTTAATCAACATAACAGAAGCTTCGACACAACAGCAGCCCCATCAAAATTTCGCAGCGGAACAAAAAACAACTCCGATTTTGATTTCAGCCATACGTAATTGTTACAAAATACCCGGATTTATACAAAATCCATCAAACAATTACATAAAAAATAGATCTAATACAAAACTAATTTTGTAATATCTATTCTAACACGATCAACCCTCGTGATTTACAACCACGATAAACCACGTGGAAACCAATTGCATAAAAATTAACCACGATTAAACCACGTGGGATCCAAACACATAATTAAAATATACATGGCCATAATAGTGGATAACAACCTGTAAAACAGAATATACAAGCCTACCACTATATACATGCATATATAATTACGACATGGACATCGTATCAAAAATCGCAAAACCATTGAACCTAGCTCTTGATGCCAATTGTTGGGACAATCAGATCTTGGCACTACGATTTTTGATACAATAAATTAACGAGTACGAATAGAAAAGTCACCTTGTTAACGGTTGATTCCACGCTCTTCTATTGTATTCCCAATTTCCCTTGAGCAAAGTGTGGCCTTCGTCTTCTCAAGTTAACCTCTCTTCTTGCTCCTGGGTGGCTACAAAATTTTTTCGACCCACCCTAGCAAGAAGAGAATAAGAATATATATAGGGCTACAATAGGGATCATGGATAATTAGGTTAGGCCTCCCAATGACATTCCGAGCCTAGCCCAATGTCATTTAATATTAATTCACTCCACTAAAGAATTAATATTTGCACTACCTTTCCTAATACCGTAATTTAATTAATTAATTCGGTTCCAATATTATTTGCTTATTAAATTCCCCATGTTTAAAATATCGCATGTCCATTAATTAAATAAATTACTGATAATTCATTTAATTAATATCTTTTATCCTTGATCATCCACTCAACCTTTATTTAATTATGCCGGAATAAATCCACCTGCAGGGTTTCACATAATTAAATCTTTTTGAGCTTTCAAGGGGACATCATTAACCTGAATATTATCTAGACATGGATTCCTTCTATAAATAATATTCACCATATATATTATTTCATCACCCAAAATATAATGAAATAAATCAAAAGAATTATTTCATATATAAATCAAAGCATGTAAATAATATACACGTGTCAATTACTATATATGGATTAAGAACCTAAGCATTAATAATAACATAGAATCTTAGTTCTCCTTCTTAATCAGTATAAGGAAATAATTCTAAATTTGATCCTGTTCAATATACACAAAGTATACTAGTATTATTTATTAGTCAATATAAACTAATCTAAATAATACTACAGCCATTCCAGTGGATTGTCTAACTCCACCTGTGCTGTGAACCTTATTATATTATATAAACCGTATTTAACAATCTAATATTCTGTATCCCATTTGATACTAGATTGTCCACAATATATAATATTAGACAGCATGTAAATATTTAAATGATTCTAAATTAAACTGGCCAGAAATAAATATATATACTTCAAATAAATATTTTCAGTATACACCAACAGTACCACCTTCTTTCTTAACTGAAAAGGGTTATAAACAATAAAAAGTGAGCCAAATGCTCAGCAAGTAACAATAATAATGCAAATGCATTAACAGCAGAAATATGGATACGACAATATACGAATCAATCTTTGAGCTTTTCCACAACTTTGATGATTTTTCTAAATTCATCTCGGGTAGGGGTATCAAATCATATTTTATTTTTAACATTTAACTTAAATTGTGTTCTCTATTAAAACCGGACAATACGGGTGATCAGCCACGTATTGTTCCCATGCCGAACACTAGGTCCCGCTGGACTTTGAAAATTGGGTTCCCAATTAGGCAACACATTGGCCTTTAATGCTAGACTAGGACCACCCTAGCCTCTTACGCCAAATTAAAGTGCTGGACTAAGACCACCCTAGCCTCTTACGCTAAATTAAAGTGTTGGACTAGTACCACGCTAGCCTCTTACGCTAATTTAAAATAATTAATTAAATGTCCATAAAATCAAGCAAGTTTTGATGAATGGAATTCTTATGCAATAATTCAGAGCAGGGAATTATTCTGTTTAATTTCAAGAATAAGTGACTAAAAGTCAAGTAAGCAGTCCAATTTATTTGTATAAGGTTCGCAAGGTAGAGTTCGAGTGTGATTCACAAGTATTTAAAAATAAAGGTTTACCAAGCTCTTGTCATTTTAGAGGGATAACACAAGGTGATATCGAATATGGTATGGCTCAGAGAAAATAGGAGTATAAGCAATAAGGGTCATTGATTAATTAAGAACATACCAAAGGTTAGGGATTTAGAGTTTAATTAAAGGGTTACAAGGTATAGTTAGGCTAGTGTAGATTAAAGAAATAGATATGAAATAAGGTTTAAGCTAGTACAAAAGGTATGTCAAACAACAAGGTTTACAGTTCAACGAGAATTAAATAAGCAAGGACGTACAATAGCTTAAACAGCAGTCTAGAAGGGTAAACAAGAAGGTATAAAGGATCAAGAAATAGTTAATATGATTTAACAGCATAGTAGAAGGGATTCAACAATTAACTTGAAGGAAACAACAAAAAGTTATAAGAATTTAAACAACCATTCATGTATAACTGAAAGAATCTAAAATTCGATACAAGGTTCGAGTTACTTGCCTTATCAAAGTACTTTCACTCTAGTCACTTAGTTCAAAAGTCCTCAGCCTTTGCCTTTTCTTTACCCTTGAGTCTACGTCCTTCGAATCTACACAATAAAAACACTACTTCAAAATTCTATATAATGCTCGAACGTCTAATCTTAATCTACCCTTGCGATAACCCCTAAATTTATTGACTTTAATCATATAATATCAACCCCTGACCACTGAAATAAATAAATACAATTATAACCAATAAACATTTAGCAGGTAATCACATAATTAAAATATAATTCAAATATCACTCCATACTAGTAGTACATACATATATACATATACTCGAAAAATAAAATTAAGATTTTTAGAAAATTTTGACGGCATCCGCTTTATACGGGTGACTGGCAGTCAGAACATAACCGACACAACCAACCAAAATCAACACATTCCCAATTAAACTTACAACCAAATCAAGAACTACACAATTGGAACTACTATAATCCCATTCTGGATAATATAATACAATTTAAATAAATTATACAAATCGATATACAATTCGGAAATAAAAATTACAATTTACTCCAATACCAAATAATCTTTTATATCAATTTAACAATACCAGCCGAATATACATATATATAATCAAAATTAAACAGGACCCAAAAATCGGAATCCGTCTTCAATTTCAACCATAAACCTAATAACAAATACACGTAACTTAATTACCAACTCAAGCAAATTCATAGTAGTGCTACTAATTGCCTTTCAACACAACCAAAAATAGAACAGGGCTTGCAATTATGCTTCAATAGAAACGGGGAGAGAAACCCACACACACCGTGCCCATACACACACACACCAGCTGCAATACACGTAGCAATACTCAGTCACAGTAACTACTCACACACATACTATCCATAAACACACACACACACACACACACATATAGTTAATAACGCACACAGTACACACACGAACACACGCTAGCAGCTCGTATACATATCCACACAATTCACCAACACTCGACTTACCAGAACAGGGGAGGGAGGGGAAAATCCAAGAACAAACTCAGACTACCCACAACTTTGGTACCACACAACTGCGCACAGCCTATACACGACATATACACACACACCCACACTGTCATATACTCACGCACACCCCAAATACACACACCAACACCTAAGATACACACACACACATTAGCCTATAGAGACATGGAACGAGTAGAGAGAGATTAGGCGAGTGAGAGAGATTTAGAGAGATAGATGAAGAGAGGATGTGAGAGAAATTGATAAGAACGAGAGAGAGTTCAGAATACTCTAGAGAAACCACGAAAAAACTGAATTTGGGGAAAAAATAAATTGGGGATTTAAAGGATTGGGGGAAAAGGAATTAGTAATTATACTTTGCTGAAAAATAAATAAAATCATTCTTAAAAATCGAATTTAAATAGAAAATGGCTGGAACATTAAATTTTAAAATTTTAAAATGAAGAGTATAAAATTATGATCACCCATATATTTTTAAAATATTTTTAGGATCTAAAATGAATTAAATATGAATTTTTACAAGATTTAACCAATTAAACACAAATCAAATCATAAAATCATTTTAAAATCCTTAAAAATGAAAATAAATCTATCTAATATTTTTAAAACTCAAATAAACTAATAAAGTAAATAATGCAAAAGATTTCAGGATTTATATTAATCCCGATGATTTTATAAAATCTCAGAAGATAATTAACACATGATTTAAATTGAATTTATTCACCAAAAACAAAAATAAAATACGTAGACATATCTGACACGTATAAATCATCAAATAAACTCACAAATAGGATATCATACATATTTCACTTCCTCAAAATATTCACGTCACCTAATTCACATTTAATATTAAATAATTATAAATACCAAAAAAATTCTAAGGCGTTATACGAATTACACATTTTATTATTTGGATCCAACTCCAAATAAATTAAAGTTAGGGTTCTACCTAATTGAAAATTAATTCGAGAGAGAGAGATGGCAAGAGAGAGAGTCTGGAGAGGTGAGCAGCGAGAGAGAGGTTGGAGGAGAGAGAGATGTGAGATGAGGTGTCTGTGTGAAAAAATTGGGGGAGATCTGAATAATTGGGGGTGAAAAAATAGGGGGGGATCTGAATAATTAGGGGGAATTATTTTTGGCAAAGGGAAATATTTTGTTGTTACTTTTAAAACGTTTATAAAATAATACTATTAATATTACTAAATAGCATAGAAAATTAGTTTAAAATATGTTTCAAATTTTTAAAAAATATTTTTCGATGATCCAATTTGAATCTCAATTCATACCCACCCAAGTAATCATACTTACTATTTTTGTGATGAATGTTACATTTTTCACTAATTTTCTATTAATTTGATTTTTCCCCAATTTTTAATTAGTTTTTAGAATTACTTGAAATAATAAATAATAAATGAAAATAATAAACACACATTTTAATGTTGGGAAAAAATAATCAAAAAATAAAAAGGGTGGGTTGTGCGATATTTTAAGCAAAACGTAGTAAAAGTGTTTATAAGTGGACATGTTCGAGATTCACTGAATAATTTTTTTGAATGATTTTTTCGACGATCGAACCATACGGATGTTAATAAACACTAATTTTAGTGTTGGGAAAAAATAATCAAAAAATAGAAAGGGTGGGTTGTGCGATATTTTAGCAAAAACGTAGTAAAAGTGCAGCTTCCTATAACGGGACACGTTCGAGATTCTCTGAATAATTTTTTTGAATGATTTCTTCGACGATCGAACCGTACGAATGTTAATAAACACTCATTTTAGTGTTGGGAAAAAATAATCAAAATATAAAAAGGGTGGGTTGTGCGATATTTTAGCAAAAACGTAGTAAAAGTGCTACTTCCTATAACGGGACACGTTCAAGATTCACTGAATAATTTTTTTTGAATGATTTCTTCGAAGATCGTACCGTATAGATGTTAATAAAAAATCATTTTAGTACTGGGAAAAAATTATCAAAAAATAAAAAGGGTTGGTTGTGCGATATTTTAGCAAAAACGTAGTAAAAGTGCTACTTCCTATAACGGGACACGTTCGAGATTCACTGAATAATTTTTTTGAATGATTTCTTCGACGATCGAACCGTACGGATATTAATAAACACCCATTTTGTGTTGTGAAAAAATAATCAAAAAATATAAAGGGTGGGTTGTGCGATATTTTAGCAAAAACGTAGTAAAAGTGCTACTTCCTATAACGGGACACGTTCGAGATTCACTGAATAATTTTTTTTAATGATTTCTTCGACGATCGAACCATACAGATGTTAATAAACACTCATTTTAGTGTTCGGAAAAAATAATCAAAAATAAAAAAGGTGGGTTGTGCGATATTTTAGCAAAAACGTAGTAAAAGTGCTACTTCCTATAAAGGGACACGTTCAAGATTCACTGAATAATTTTTTTGAATGATTTCTTCGACGATCGAACCGTACGGATGTTAATAAACACTCATTTTAGTGTTGGGAAAAAATATCAAAAATAAAAAGGGTGGGTTGTGTGATATTTTAGCAAAAACGTAGTAAAAGTGCTACTTCCTATAACGGGACAAGTTCGAGATTCACTGAATAATTTTTTTGAATGATTTCTTCGACGATCGAACCATACGGATGTTAATAAACACTCATTTTAGTGTTGGGAAAAAATATCAAAAATAAAAAGGGTGGGTTGTGTGATATTTTAGCAAAAACGTAGTAAAAGTGCTACTTCCTATAACGGGACAAGTTCGAGATTCACTGAATAATTTTTTTGAATGATTTCTTCGACGATCGAACCGTACGGATGTTAATAAACACTCATTTTAGTGTTGGAAAAAAATTATCAAAAAATAAAAAGGGTGGGTTCAATATATATTATCATCCGTACATATTAAATCGTCGAAAAAAGATTTTAATACGGGATTATTCCAAAATTATAAATTTTTCGAATTCATTTATATCTGATCAATCTTTTTTGCAAGTTTTAAAGTTTAGAAATTTTACTAAAACACTACTTTTACAAATTTTTTATTTTAAAAATCTATAATAATATATCACATATGACCATTTTAGAAATTACTAACTATTTTTAAAAAAAATTGAAAATATTATTAATTGGGCAAAAATAACTAATCTATAATATTCTTGAGCACGGGCGGGGTTTGTGGCGCCCAAAAATAGGGGAAAAATTAAACATACCGCCATTAGGTTGCCAAATGTGTTGAAATTGAAATTGGGGTTTGTTGTCTACTGACTCTCATCTCTCCCGTCTCTCTCTCCCACCTACATCCTATCGCTCTCACAAAATCCCAAATCCCATCTTACTCTCTTCCAATAATTCTCTACCTTTTATTAACCAAAAATCTCTTCTCAAATGAAATATACTCTGCAATCGACACATCATCGTTCTCGAATCGATTAGCTACTGAATTCAAAAAGTGATTTGAAGCCTATAATAGTCTCAAGGCAGCGGCTGTTGCATTCGGAGAGAAGCTTCCAATTCTAGAGATTGTCTCAATCTCTCCCTTTCTCTCTATCTCTCTCTCTCTCTCTCTCTCTCTCTCTCTCTCTCTCTCTCTCTCTCTCTCTCTCTCTCTCTCTCTCCCTCCCGATCTCTCTGGATTTTTGAAACCTCTCTTTCAACCTATACATACGATCCAGGTAACTCTCTCTAACTAGCTTTAAAACCGTGGCCTTGCAATTAAAATCTTAAAGTTTGTCGAAGGTTATCTATCCAACTCCTCAGTTGAATTTTATGAGTAGGTATCTCTCTCTAACTAGCTTTAAAACCGTGGCCTTGCAATTAAAATCTTGTCATAGAGGTATGATCTCCTTTGCTCAAACTACAAAGTAGAGGTTTTTCATCTTTTGTTTGTATTAAAGATTAGGACTATAATTTTTTTTTAGTTTAATATTAGATCAATAATTTTCCAGTTGCGAGTACGTGGCTTCATATAAACCACCAAAGAAAATACTTCAGTTATCACGTTTCTGTAAAATTCTACTGTTGGTTTTATGATGAGCTTTTCCTGCTTTAGGTTGAGCAACTACATAGGATTTTTAAGCTTTGCGATTCATCGTCGGAGGACTACTGGAAAAAACTGAATCCACGAACAAATTTTCGTCCACCATCACAGTATAAACCTAGTTTCCATGAAGCCTTGGGTAGTCTTCCTGACTCTGCAATGGCTCTATTGCCTGCAATTCTGTCGTTGGAACTAGTATATCGTGGCACTGCTACGTCTGCTCTTCAAAATGAAGTGAGTTTGATATATATTATTTAGTGTGTAGTTATGTGGTCAATGTAACTCATAGAGCTTGAACCCTATGCAATCTCCAACTCTTGAGTTTACTTATAGGTTCACAGTTAAGCAACTGCGCATCTTCCAATTGAATATATTATGTTGTATTTAATTCATGCGAAAACACCTAGCATCTACCAAATGCTATCATGTCCTCATCCTCCATATTCATATATAAATTTGTTCTAGAGATTTGCTTATTTTTATACTAAATTCATGCTTGCAGTTCTTTACTTCAAGTCCACTAGCATGCGAACTTGGTGATCTACCAATAATGAATAAAGATGATGTACTATCAAGAGCAATTAAAATCTTAAAGTTAAACTACCAGACTATTGGAATTAAAATCTTAAAGTGCTGTATATTGGAGAGGTTCCCCTTTAGCAATTGCAGCTATTTGCAACCTCTGCGTTGGAGATGGTATGGAGCATTTGTATATAATTTTGTGCTAGAATTCTTACAGTCAGATGCATATTAAAATCTTAAAGTTAAATTAAATCATTGGTTTGAACGATGTTCTTACCGGACTGAGTATAAGTCTGTTTCGTGTCTATAACTGATTCTATCATTTTTGTCATCTGGATTCAGGACTAGCTGATATCATTGGAAGGTGGTTTGGAAGCCAAAAGCTCCCTTACAACAGCAACAAATCTATTGCTGGTAGTGTTGCAATGCTGATTGCTGGTTTCATCGCATCTGTTGGGCAACTTTGCATTGCTTCTAATGAACATATTTAAAAGGTTAATATTTTGTATTATTTGGTGCTAATTACGAAGTTTGTTTACAGGTATATGCATTATTTCTGCTCATTTGGTTACCTTGAGGAGAGTTGGGAAATGGTCATAGGTTTTTTGGTAGTTTCTCTTGCGTCAACACTGGTGGAATCTCACCCTTTAAGCACTGTGCTGGATGATAACCTAACAGTTCCCCTTGCCACTTTTCTGGTGGGAAGTTTAGTACTGTAGTGTCTTCATTTTGAGAAGTAGTGTATTGTAGCCTTGTAGTTATGTATGATAATGTCATTGTAGTATCTGTAAGTTTATTTAGGTAAAGACCCACTATATCCTGTAGAATTGAATTGTTGTAGTTTCTGTGTAAAGACCCACTACAGGAATTGTGGTTTTAGTTTGGCGATGGATTATGTATGGATTGGTCTTAGCTATTACATTAATTATGTTGCTATTTAGTTTGGTGATGGATTATGTATGACTAAGTGTTTGAATTTTATAGAATATCATTGTGTTTCAATTTTGGCATTTTGGTATTATTATTTATTATGGATCTTTATAATACAAATAAAACCCTGTATAATTTAGTTAAGTGTGTGTGGCTATTACTATCCTTTAGCCACACTATATATTACAAAAATTCTATAAAATAGTTTTTAGCCAGAACTATAGTTACTACAATTATTAGTGACTAAAATCAGTTATTTAATGTGTATATAACATAGAAACGACCACACAAAAATTATATAATGTGGCCATACCAAAGTTTTTTGCCACGATTTACCAATAAATAGTGTGACCAAAACTAAGCCTTTGATGAATGTTGGTATTTAGCCACGTTATTAATTCTCTTTAGCCACTACATATCCTGTGGCTGCAAGCTGGTATTTAGTCACACTTTTGAGCTTAAAATTGGGGCTGTCAGACCCAAGTGGTGGTATGCTTTAGTCACTCTGTTTTGAGTTACAGCCACACAACAGGGGTGTGTCCGTAGGGGGCGTACGATGATCCGACCTTATGTCACACTTGGTTGAAAAATTAAAGGATGACGTAAAGTTCATAGCCACACATATTTTATGTGGCCGAAGCCAAATTTTGACGTAGTATTTCTTGAAGAGATGTGGAGCATCATGTATCTCAGTAATAACTAAATCTTCATCTTCTTCAGGAATGGTTGGAAGTGTTTGATTTTGACCAGGTAGAAATTGTTCTTCCATCAATACTTGAGATTGCACCATTGTCCTTACTGTTCTCTGTCCAGTTCTAGAAACATGAGTTAACTGTTTGGTTTCAGTTTTAGGCTGACTTCTCCTTGTTACCAATGCAGCATCAGAGGTTCCTGCTCCATGTGTCTGAGTACCAACATCATTTTCAGAAGTATCATCATCCTTTCTTACAACTGGATTAGGTGTACATTTTGTTTTGACTACCTTCTCTCCCTTTTTGACATCAGGATCAGTCAATAAAGATAAAATAAGTTGGAGAGAGGATTCAACGTTGTCAACTTTACTTTCAAGAGAATCAAGTCTCTTATTAGTTTTCTTAACCTCTTTGGTTAGAATTCGAACCTCAGAACCAGTAGCAGATAATTCAAGTTTGGACAGTAACTCAGCTCGAGTATGCGCATGAAAATCCTTAACAGAAGCCATTTCAGTTTGAAGACCTTTAGAAAGAATAGTAGACATCTTCACAACATCTCGTAGAGGGACATTATCAGTCAAAGTTCTAGCAACAGAGTAAGCATGACCTTGTGCATTTTCAAAAGAAATAGTTTATCTAGGACTAGCCCAGCTGCTATTCCATTCATAACTGCTAACACGTTCAGCATTCTCTCCAGTGCCAGTATCATGAATGATCTCAGGATGTAACAAGCCTCGTTTATGTGCAACTGAACCCTCTGTAGTTTTACCAACAGATTCCATAAATTTGCTGGAAGATCCATGAGTGGCACCAAGACTATCATGAATGGCCTTTTTAAGCTGTGCTGTCTCAGGATCATCCTCATCATCATCATTATCTGAGCTATCACTATCATTAGCATCAGGAACATTATCACTTTGATTATCATCAGGATTCAGAATACCCTTTAATTTCAAATCATCAGAATTAGCAGCTGAAATATTCTGAGAATCGGCATTTGAAACAGAAACAATTCCTAAATCTCTCTGTTCTTTTAAAGTGATCTCATCACTTTTCACTGCTTTTCCTGAGTCAGTTTCAATAATGACTACCACCTCACTAGAAGTTTGAAACTTCTCACTCTGTTCGACCTCTCCTTTTGCCAGTTCAGGAGACTGCCTCTCTTCACTCTTCTTTTTCTCTAAATGTTCACTCTCATTCTCACAAGAAAGGTTCTGGCTCAACAAATTAAAAGAAATAAGAGAGGGAAGAGAGGAATGGACTGAAGTCATATAAATAGAGGTATCCCTTATATTTAGGTCTATCTGTAATCATACTATCAGTAGTAAAAGAAGTAGAGATAGAAGTGTTACTTGATGAAGTTGAGATAGATTCCATTAGTCTTGAAGAAATTGGTTCAATGAGCAGTGGAATATTTGGATCAAAAATACTTTCATCAGAATTGACATCTGTAACTAGACAATGAATTGCATCAGTATGTGCTACCAACGGTTCTTGTGTAGTTTGAGATTGTGAAGTTGCTTCAACACTTTGAGTCAAAGGTTCTTGTGTGCTTCCCTCAAATGCAGTGTCTTTAAGTACCTCATCACATTCAGCAATGTGCATATCATGAGCAGCTTTATCGGCCAGACTTTAAGCTAAGTCAAATTCAATTTCAGGAATCCCTTGAGCAATGTCAGGAAACTCCTATGCTGATGTGAGCTTGCCTGCATCTTCTCTTTGAGAAGATGGTTCTTATGGGGCAGGAATGTTCTTGTCTTCACCTTCCCTTTGAGAAAGTGGTTCTTGTCGGACTATTCCTTTAGAAATGTCTACACCCACACTTTGAGTGGGTGGTTCTTGTGTGACTGGATCTTCATTAGCTGCTGAACTCCTTTGAAGTTCAGGTTCTTGTGGACTAGATCCTTTCAGAGGTGAAGTGATCCTCTGTTTCTTCTGTCTATGAAAAACTCTTGCTTCAGCATGTTTCTTTTGAAGTGGTGTTGGTTCTAAACCAAGCTGAGTAGCAATAGCATTCACTTGCTCCACTGACATCTCAACTATTCTTCATTTTGGAGAAGCAATTGCTGGAGAATTAGAAATCTCAACAGTCTTCACAGGTGAATTATCAGGAGTAGAAGTGTCAAGATTGACAGTTGTGTCTGGAACTGATGAGTTGTCAAGATTGGTAGAGGCTTCAGCAATAGTCTCTGTATCATTAAGAAGATTCTGTATTTCCAGAGGAATGGAATAATTGCTTTTGTTGATAATCTTTCTTCTTTTCTTTGGCTTTTCAGAGATAGCCATTTCTTCAGTATCAACTACAGTAACTTCCTTTTTCTTTAATGCAATTGATAAAGGTAATGTATCATCACCAGAATCAGAAGTAGAATCCTCTGACTGTAAAAACTTCCTTTTCTCTCCTGTTTCTTTGACCATACCCATTTTATTAAAGAGTCATCAACCTTAAGACCAAGTTTCTTTTTAACCAGGACCCCTTGTGTACCCCCTTGTGACTTCTTTTGAGTGAGGGTAGGAGTGGAGATATCCTTTGATCCCGATTGTCTTCCAGACACATAAGATCTAGCTGATTTCTTTTCTTTTACAACTGATGCCTTTTGGGAGACACCAGAGGTGGTTGACTGTTTGGATTGTTGTTTGTGTGATATGCTTGTGTCAGGAACAGGATATGTTTGGTCCTGTCCCATAGCACTTGTTGCCGAGCCATAAAGAACAGGCAATCCCTTTTTCAAGAGAAGCCAGACCTCATCAGGAATGTAAGGATTTCCCTCAAAGCCATTTGCTTTATCAGAATTAACTAAGGACTTTATGTTATTTTCTGAAATTCTACAGATAGGTAATATTGTATCATTTTCAAATGTAGCATTTGGAAATAAGTGAGAAAATATCAATTAAAGAAATCTAAGAAAGCAGACATAACCACATTTTTCTTCTTTTCTATCACTTAATGCTTTCAGAATAAAAGTCCCATAATCAAAAGAAATATCATGAATTAGAGAGTACCCAATTTTAACAGAGCCAGTTGGTAGTGCATCAAAGTTTGAAACTTTGTTCAGGAAGCATCTATTGATTGTATCAAAGAAGAAATTCCATTCCTTCTTAAGCTTGTTATCGTACAGGCTCCAAAATTTCTTTGGCTCTCCATTGTAACCTAGACTTATAGAAAACTCAAGAAGTGCTGAATCAGGGATACTGTTAGGAGTCTTACCATTGAGAGATGGTAAGTGAAGAGCTTCAACTACAACTTCAGAAGTCACATGATGTGTAACACCATTGTATTCAAAGTGCATTTGAAGCTTTCCTGATGCAGATCCTTTCCCAAAGACAGCAGTTTTCCATACCTACATAATAGACTTAAAAGAGATCTTGGTAGGCTGGGTTAAAGCATAGTTGATTGGGCTTGAGGCCATAAAGTCCTGAATGATGTGAAAATCATTGGGAAAAGCTTCATGATCAAGTACTATAACGAAGTTTTTAGTAGCAAAATTAACTCCGTTGATTACAACCTTACTGTTTATGAATGGTGAGGCTTCCATTCTTGTTGAGAATGTGTGGGAAATTGAGATTTTGAAAATTAGGGTTTATGTTCGCACAGAGAGAAAAAAAAGATGTAATACTAATTGTTTGAGAATAATGTACAATTTAGAAAACTAAATTGATTTTAGACAAAACAAATTATTTCTCAAAACAGGTGTCAGTCTTTGATTTGTGCAAACATAAGTAGTGGACTGATACACGTGAGAGAGTGATGATAACCGCACGCGACACGATTTACAATGTGTATCTATATGTATCTGTGAGTGAAACACACGCGGTTGTACCTTTTATTCAAGAAATACAATTGTGATAATGATAAGAAATATGGCAATAAAATATTTAATTTTGAGAAATCAAATATCATAATCTAAAAATACCTGGTACCGGTAAAAAACAGAATACGAAACGTTTCATGTCCTCGTTAGTCTCCCACCTCTATTTAACATGCTGAGACTTGTCCACTATCTCTTTAACCTTGAACCCTTCATACTCTCCTGGGAAAAATCTAAAAACCCTTCCAAAGAAAACACCTTAGTTAAAAGATGTCAAACCTGTTTATCAAAGAAAAGAATCTCCATCTCGTAGAGAAAAAAGATATCTTTAGTTATACTCATGAAGAGTTTGAAGCCTTTGACTGGGAAAGGCAACTTGAGACTTTGTGGCTGCAGATGGACGTCAGTCTTGAAGAGATCGAGAAGGAAAAACCTGCAAAAGTGATCGACATCGATGCTGCTCTCCAAGCAACATTCGAATGGCTTTCCTCTAAGGCATCCTCATCCAAAACCACCAACCATTGTTAATGAATATGTCAGCAAAAATAACCTTATCCCTATCAACTTCCACCCAAAAAAAGTGGCAAAGATGGGATCTGGGATAGCTGCTAGCAATGGAGTGGTTTGGACTTCGCTTTTCTTTTGCTGTTAAATAGATTAATAGATTGAGAAAAAAAATTGATGTATGCATGTAATCTCTTTCTTATTATCAATGAAAAACCTTGTTTCTCTAATCTTATTCATTATTTTCTGCACTTTTTATGTTATTGAACTGATCTGTGAAGTAAGAAATCAGAGTAGTAATGATGAAAAACTAATTAAAGTAATCACATAATTCACAAGTTCATTAACAATAGTGTAACAGCCCCAGATCCGGGGTCGGGGACCTGGTCGTTATGGTCTTAATTTCCATAAACAATCCTTGACTTGAGTCCAAATAAATAAACACATGCTGTGACCCCACAATAATATCCAATCACACACACAAACAACCAGTTATAGTCCCAGAGATGAAATTGAAATAATTCTCTACTAATAGGATCCACGAATATAATTTATTACAACCCAAAATGATTACATCATAAGTTTAAAGATTCTTGCCGTTGATTAACATTAATCATACATATACTTAAGACTGAAAAAAAAAGCCGCCTATCTACCTCAGCAATGGCAGCAACCATATCAGCGGGTAGTCCTACGACTGGAGTCACCTGCTTGCACCGAGTGCGCCTTACGCGGGCCATCAGACCTAGCTGTTGTTGTGATATAAATAATAAAGCAAGGGTGAGCAATAGCCCACCAACAAATATGTATACTGAACAATAATATATATAACAGTTCAAAAGTATTTTTTAAACCATATGCCATGCATTAACGAACATTGTGCCAGTATAATATAAACGATGAAGTTACAAGGTAACTCAAAATATATCTTTCGGGGAAATATCTGCTATGCAAAAATATGAGCCAGATATCATCACATCTCATAAAGAGGAAATTGCAGGAAAAATATGCAATCCCAGTTTTAAACACTTTTCAACCCTGCCAACATTGATAATGTTGCAGAAAAATTCCTGACTTTCAAAGATGAACTAATACGGGAGCATTGCCGCGCCAGGAGCCATAACACTTACGATGATCAATCGCATGTTATGCTCCCCATCATTGTTCTCTACATGTAGAAGGAAGCACCGACGGATTTACTTGTCAACCGCCCTCTAGAACCCCCCGTCCAATGATTGGACCATTGCTGGACCGGCGCCACTCGGCCACTTACGCGTCTCCTAGTTCGAATAACATCCATGACTCTGAAACGTAAAGTTCGTCCCCCTTTCCCCAAGTATAATACTTGTTGATAAGACTCCACAAAGTAGTCGTATCTAGTTGGAAAGAAAAATTCACCAATATTTCCCAAGCTGTTGCTTGTTAATGGATACCAACTTGTTCCAACACTCTTACCCCTCGAATGATGAGAAAGTAACAAAAGATTCAATCGATGAATAGCAACCAAGTTGCGAGTGGAAAGAATATTTTCAAAAAGATTTATGACCGGGAAGTCAACAAGATAAATAACATTTCCCAAGTAAGGTCCCCTTATAATTTGAAAGATAGATTTGAATGAAGAATAGGATTTTTGAGAACCTTCCGTGATAAAATAATATTAATAATAAGACTCGGAGATAATTTACACCATATTCGAAGGTCGAAGATAATATTTGAGTGAAGTAAATCATTTTTAAAACTAGATAGAAGAAGTGAATAATATTCCAAGAGTATTTATTTAATCATACATATTTGAAGAATATTCTTAATATAAAATATTGATCAAAATATCCTTCGAATAAATATTCACCATAATATTCATTAAATAATTAATGAATGGTCAAATTAATAATACTTATTGAATAAATAAAATTTAAATGAATATTCGAAATAATATTCATTAAATAAATAATGATCAAATGAATATTCGAAAATAATTCCCTTTAAATAAGTAACTCAAATGAATATTCAAAATAATATTCATTAAGTAAATAATCTCAAATGAATATTCAAATAATATTCATTAAATAAATAATGGAAAAATATTTACTTAAATATTTTCCTCCGAAAATATTCCCAATATATCAAGAAATACCGACTCTCGGTCTATATTCGAAGAATGAGATTCAGATGCCCTTCACTTAAGGGTCTTAGCAATATCCCGCTTATAACCGATATACTATGTATCTAGCTTATAAGCCAACATTAAATCAGGGAACAAGGATCACAGTATAACTTGAAAGTAGGCATGCATGCTATGGCATATGTATGACAGAATCAGTTTATATATATATATTATCACAACAACAGTTCCAAAGTATTGGAAACTTGCCTGGTAGTCGAGTAGGGGTAGCGTGTCCTGGGTCTGCTCGGTGATCTATAAACAATCAAAGCATTCGAGATTAATTACTTAACGTTTTTAAAAAGGGGTAAGTATATACTTAACTTAGGTCGAAACATGTTTTCAGTTATCTCGTTATACCCTTTCTAGTGTAACTCTTATTAAAACTGTTATGACTTGACATTGGTTCGCTATTACGGCATGTCATTACAATTACACTTGGTAGGTACTTAAGCCATATAAGTTCTAAGGTCGAAAGATTATACCTCGAGATTTATCGATCGTTATCTAAGTGATTTTCCAAAGTTATAACCAAGTATCCTTTTTAGGGGTTCGTTCGCACTTAACCTTGATACGAACATTTTTATAAAATCGAAAAACGATCTTTTTAACATGAGATCTTCTCTCACACCTTCACTTTCAGTTACAAATTTGCATTTACGGTTTCGAACCACTTTTAGTAAATCGGCCATAATTCCTAAACCGTAAGTCCGTTTGCTTCGATTCTGTCGCCAAAACGATCTATGACTCGAGATCTATAAGGTCGGGTCAACTATTTATCAAGATCAGAAACTAATACCAATTGTTATGAACGAATTTTAATGGTTAATGAAATTTCGGCATTACGATAGCTATAAATCGAACGTTTCCAAATTGTTACATCAATCACCAAGCCACACCGGGCATACATACATCTTATACACATGATTCTCATCTTAAAGAGTCCAAGAACATCTTAATTAACCATCATCATCATCATATCTCTTAAATCAACATAACTAACTACATAATCATACTAACATGCTTATAATAACACTATTATTATAACTATGCTAAAAACCATCAAGAACATGCATATAATTAAAATAAGACCTAGGGTTTCAAGTGAGATATACCTTCCTTGGTGTGTATATGAGTCTAACAAGCCTTGATCTAGTCCTTAGAACACCTTAATATAGCTTAGATCATCAAAAGCAACCAAGAAAACAACATTAGTTCATGAAGGTTACTATTCACCCTCCACTTGAATGATTTATTTGAAAATGGAAAAAGTGGAGTTTGAAGCTAAGATTTCTAGGATATCATTTTTATGACTCACCATAAAAGTTTGAAGATCAAATGATGGTTGGAACTTGGATTTTGGATCTTGAATTAGTGAAGAAGCCGAATGGAGAGATGGAGAGAGTGGTGGTGTTTTTGCTTGCTTGCTCTTGGAAAATAATGCATAAAGTGATTGCCTTGGATAATATCTAGTGTAAATTGGCTTTATTAAAGGTGGTGTGGTCATGGATGATGCATTCAAGTGGACAATTGTCATGAGTTTGTGGTAAGATGAGGTGTTGATGCTAACTAAATGGTTTGTTGCCTAATGTTGCTAGTTAGCTTGTAACTACTCGGTTACTTGCCTTTATCCACTAGCACATGCATGCATCTTGATCCTCTGCTTGTTTCTTTGTACGGTTATTGCTCAATTCATTGATCGTTCGGAGGAATATCTCGACGATTTCTAATTATGGTTTTACCGGAAACCTTCTTAATATTTATACTACCATTCTCAATTCTCTTTAATAATTCTTCAATCCAAATTCCTTAAATCTTTTCAATAAATCCTTAAGTCTTTCAGTGTCCAGGGAAATCTTGGGGAAAATAAAAGTGCTATTTTTCAGAATCCGATAACTTTTACATACACTCTTTTTCCCCTTGGATCATTAATACGAACTCAGAAATCCGTTATGGGTACTTCTATATAGTGTCGTCTAATAATATTCCTATTTCCACCAAAAACACTATTCATCACTTATTCTCTCTTTATTCCTTATAATTAGAAAAATGTCCTTGCGCTTTCCCGAGCGTTCCTTAACCCTTTTACGGAACCACTGGACTTATAACAGATATCGATTTGGATGACATGAGAATAACCTTCCTCTTTGGAATTTACCATATCTTACTTATCCAGGAGATAGATTATTCTTATCTAAGTTGTCAACCAATTGCATTGTTCATGGCATATAAACATTTGAACCAAAATCCTTTCAATATTCATTTATTAGAACCACTATTACACTTATGCTCCATTACATAATAAAAGTTTTAATTAATACCAAAAATCTGGGTTCTTACAGTCTCCCGTCCTTAAAAGGATTCCGTCCCGGAATCAGTTTGAAAACAAATGGGGATACTTTTCTAGCATTGCGCTTTCTAATTCCCAAGTTGACTCTTCCACGTTGTGGTTCTGCCATAAAACTCTGACTAGTTGGATGACTTTGTTTCGGAGCACTTGTTCATTTCGGTCTATGATTTCCACAGGCTGTTCCACATAGGTTAGGTCTGGCTGCATGTCTACGTGCTCGTATTCCACAATATGCTTGGCATCCGGATTATATTTCCTTAACATCAAAACATGGAACACATTGTGTACTTGTTACAGATTTGGGGGTAATGCTAGTTCGTAAACTAGTTCCCCGATACGTCTTAAGATCTCAAAGGGTCCAATGTATCTAGGACTCAGTTTTCCCTTCTTCCCAAACCTCATTAAACCTTTCCAGGGAGATACCTTTAAAAACACTAGGTCTCCAACTTCATAATCCTTGCCTTTCCGAGCTTAGTCGGCATATCTCTTTTGTCGATCTTGGGCTGCTACAAGCCGTCCTCTGATTAGATCCACTGCATCCTTAGTCCGTTGGACCACTTCGGGCCCGAGCATCTTTCGCTTTCCAACTTCATCCTAATACAAGGGAGATCGGCATTTTCTTCCATAAATGGCCTCGTAAGGCGGCATTCCTATGCTTGAATGAAAAATATCGTTGTAGGAGAACTCAATCAACATATCCTCTAGCGTTTGGATGGTCCTTTCACTTTGCCCGTCTGTCTGGGGGTGATAGGCTATACTCATGTTTAGCCTGGTTCCTACACACTCTTGAAAGCTTCTCCAAAACCTGGAGTTAAATCTGGGATATCGATCGGCTACTATGGCGACTGGGACTCCATGCCGCGCCAATATCTCTTTTAAGTAGATATCTACTAGTCTATCGACCGTATACCTTTCATTGATCGGGAGAAAGTGAGCTGACTTCGTTAGTCGGTCTATAATTACCCATATGGCGTCATGATTAGCTTTGGTCCTTGGTAAACCTACTACGAAATCCATGGCTATATGTTCCCATTTCCATTCGGGAATCTCTAAGGGGTGCAAAAGTCCACTGGGTCTCTGGTGCTCTGCTTTCATTCTTTGGCAGGTCAAGCATCTGCTTATACACTCTGCTACGTCATTTTTCATGTTAGGCCACCAGTAGTACTTTTTCAAATCTCTATACATCTTGGTACTACCGGGGTGCACTGAGTACCTTGAGTTGGGTCCCTCATATAAAATCTCGTCCTTGAGCTCTTGCACATTTGGAATCCATATCCTGTATGTGTACCTCATGATTTCTTCTTTGTCTCTTTCACACTTAATTTCTTCTCCGGTCATTATCTCTTCCGTGGAGTTCTCTTCTTCCTCCATTATCCATTCTTGACATAGTCTAATCTTTTCTAACAATGGGGGTTGGATTCGAATTTCCATTAACGTTTCTTGACCATCTCCGGGTATCTTGACGTTGATTTCCAACTTTCGAAATCTCTCACCAATTCTTCTTCTGAGGTTATCATTTTGAGTTTCTCTTTCCTACTGAGGGCGTCAGCCACCGCATTGGCTTTACCCGGGTGATAACGAATCTCACAATCATAATCCTTGATAAATTCCAGCCATCTTCTTTGGCGCATATTAAGTTCTTTCTGAGTGAATATGTACTTGAGGCTCTTATGGTCAGTGTAAATCTCGCACTTCTCTCCATACAAGTAGTGCCTCCAAATTCTTAAAGCAAAAACTATTGCTGCTAATTCTAGATCATGAGTGGGATATCGAATCTCATCCTTTAGCTTCCTTGATGCATACGCAATTACCTTACCGTGCTGCATAAGCACTCATCCAAATCCTTTATGCGAAGCATCAATGTAAATTACAAAATTTCCTTTTCCATCAGGCAACGCCAACACTGGGGCCGTCACCAACGTCTTCTTCAGCTCTTGGAAACTCTTCTCACATTTTTCAGTCCATTCAAATTTCTCAGTTTTACGGGTAAGTCGAGTTAACGGGGCTGCGATTTTCTCAAAATCTTGAACAAATCTTCTATAATATCCTGCCAATCCGATGAAACTCCTTACTCTTTTGGAGTGGTTGGCCGTTCCCAGTTTGAAACTGCCTCTATCTTGGAGGGGTCAACCAACACTCCTTCCCTATTGATCACGTGCCCTAAGAATTGCACCTTATTTTTCCAGAACTCACACTTCAAAAATTTGGCATACAGCTATTCTTTCCTGAGTATTTCTAAGGCTATCCTCAAATGTTCGGCGTATTCTACCTCTGTCTTTGAGTAGATAAGAATATCATCGATGAAAACTATCACAAACTGGTCCAAATACTTCTTGAACACTCTATTCATTAAATCCATGAAAGCTGTTGGGGCATTGGTTAGTCCAAATGACATCACCAAGAACTCATAATGTCCATATCTGGTACGGAATGTAGTCTTTGGGATATCTTCGGGTTTAATCTTCAGTTGGTGATACCCTGTTCTCAGGTCAATCTTAGAGAAGTATTCAGCACCCTTTAGTTGGTCAAACAAATCATCTATTCTGGGTAGCGGGTACTTATTCTTTATGGTTAGCTTGTTCAACTCTCGATAGTCGATGCATAACCTCCTACTCCCGTCCTTCTTCTTAACGAACAACACTGGTTCCCCCCATGGCGATACACTGGGTCGTATCATACCTTTATCCAACAATTATTGCAATTGCTTAGCTAGCTCTTTCATTTCAACTGGGGCTAATCGGTACGGGGTCTTCAAAATCGGCGCCGTCCCCGGGGCTAACTCGATAGCAAACTCAATTACCCTATCAGGTGGTAATCCGGGAAGATCTTGTGAAAACACATCTTCGAACTCATTAACTACCGAAATGTCTTGTATCTTAGGCATTTCCTTCTGGGTATCTATAGCATAAGCTAAATAAGCTTCGTTCCCTTTTCGCAACAATCTCTTGGTTTGCGTCATGGTTAGAATGTTTTGGGTCTTTCGTATCCCTCTAAACACTACTTCCTTCTTTCCTGGGGTTTTCAACTCAACCTTTTTCCCTTTACAATCTATCTGGGCATTATTGCGAGATAACCAATCCATTCCCAAAATGACATCAAATTCCCCTAGTTTAAAAGGAATCAAATCAACATAAAAAGATTGTCCTCCTATTTCTAATTTACAATCGGGGTGAATCTGATTAACGGGAACTACTGCCTGGTTGGTTATTTCTACTTGTAAAGAATCCCTTAGCGGTTGGGTCTTAAGTTTCAAATTTCGCGCAAAATCTCTTGATATAAAAGACTTAGTTGCTCCAGAATCAAATAAGACGTTTGCACTAACTGAATTCAGAGAAAAGGTACCTGCTATTACGTCCGTGTCCCTCACGCCATCCTGCACCGTCATATTAAAAGTCCTAGCAATTGGTGGCCTATTAGAGGCTGTAAAAACCCAGATTTTTTGTAGGAATTAAAACTTTTATTATGTAATCAAGTATAAGTGTAACAGTGGTTCTAATAGAGGATTATGTAATGAATTGGGATTCAAATGTTTATATGCCATGAAGAATGCAATAGGTTGACAACTTAGATTAGAATAATCTATCTCCTAGAAAGTAGGATATGGTGATTCTAAACGAAGAAGAATATTCTCATGCCATCCAAATCGATATTTGTTATAAGTCCAGTGGTTCCGTAAAAGGGTTAAGGAACGCTCGGGAAAGCGCAAGGACATTTTCTAATTATAAGAATTAAAGAAAGAATAAGTGATGAATGGTGTTTTGGTGGAAATTGGAATATTATTAGACGACGCTATATAGGAGTATTCGGAACGGATTTCTGAGTTCGTATTAATGATCCAAGGGGAAAAAGAGTGTATGTAAAATTATCGGATTCTGAAAAGTAGCATTTTTATTTTCTCCGAGATTTCCCTAGACATTGAAGGATTTAAGGATTTAATATAAAAATTTAAGGGATTTAAATTCGAGAATTATAAAGGAGGATTAAAGATGTGAGTAAAAATACTAAAACGGTTTCCGGTAAAACCCTAACTAGAAATGCTTGAGTTATTCCTTCGAACAACCAATGAAATTGAGTAATAACCGGACAAAAGACCAAGCAGGGAACCAAGGTTCATGCATATGCTAGTGGATAAGAGCAAGTAACTATGTAACACCCCAAATCCGGGGTCAGGGATCTGGTCGTTACGGTCTCAATTTCCATCCACAAAACCAATAATAAATTAAATTACAACCTTGTGACCCAAAACAACAACATAACAAACCCGTTATACTCCTAGAGATGAAATCAGAGTAACTGCCAAATATTATTAATCACAAGCTTGAGTTCTTACAACCCAAAGAATTTCAATTTAATAACTACATATTCTTTGCCATCCATTTACATTTCATAAAAATACATTGATACCCGAAAGCTAACATATAGCCTACCAATAGCTTCTTACTCAGCAGTGGCAACTATGATCTCAACGGTTAATCCTCTGACGGCTATCACTTGCTCGTACCGATCGTGCCTTGTGCGGGCCATCGGATCTAGCTGTTATTGTGATATAAATAAATAAAGCAAGGGTGAGGAATAGCCCACCAAAAGAATATAACTAAACAGTGATAATATATAACAGTTTAAAAGTATCTTTGAAACCATATACCATGCATTTACGAAGATGATGCCAGTGTAATATAAACGATGAAGTTACAAGGTAACTCAAAATATATCTTTCGCAGGAATATCTGCTATGCAAAGATAAGAGCCAGATATTATCACATTTCACAAAAAGGAAATTGCAGGAAAAATATGCAATTCCAGTTTTGAACACTTTTCAACCCTGCCAATACTGATAATGTTGCAGAAAATTTCTAACTCTGAGAAAATGAACTAATCCTGGAGCATTGACGCGCCAAAAGACATAACCTTTACGATGATCAGTCGCATGTTATGCTCCCCACTTTTGTTCTCTACATGTAGAAGGAAGCACCGACGGATTTACTTGTCTACCGCCCTCTAGAACCCCCCGGCCAACGGTTGGGCAATTGTTGGACCGGCGCCGCTCGGCCACTTACGCGGTTCGTAGTTTGAATAACATCCATAACTCTGAAACGTAAAGTTTGTCCCCCTTTCCCCAAGTATAATACTGGTTGATAAGACTCCACAAAGTAGTCGTATCTAGTTGGAAAGGGAAATTCACCAAGATTTCCCAAGCTGCTGCTTGTTAATGGATATCAACTTGTTCCAACAATCTTGCCTCTCAAATGATGAGAAGGTATACAAAGATTCAATAAGCAAATAGCAACCAAGTTGCGAGTGAAAAGAATAATTTCGAAAGATTTATGACCGGGAAGTCAACAAGATAAATAACATTTCTCAAGGAGGGTTCCCTTATAATTTGAAAGATAGATTTGAATGAAGAATAGGATTTTTGAGAACCTTCCTTGATAAAATAATATTATTAATAAGACTCACGGATAATTTACATATTATCTGAAGACCAAGGAAATTTTTGAATAAAATAACTTAGTTTAGAACTAGTTGAAAGAATTAAATAAATATTCAAATAATATTTATTAAACCATTAATAGTTCCAAAATATTCTTAATATAAAATATTGCTCATGAAAAACCCTCGAATAAGTATATATAAAATATTCATTAAATAAATAATTCCTCGAATAAATATTCAAGTTAATATCCAAGAAAATAATTAAAACCCTAAATGAATATTCAAGATAATATTCATTAAGCAATTAAGCTCAAATGAATATTTGAAAATAATATTTATTAAATAAATAAACTCAAATGAATATTCAAAATAATATTCATTTAAATAAACCAAATCCTTAAACGAATATTTAAAATAATATTCATTAAATGAATAAGACTCAAATGAATATTCAAATGAATATTCATTTTAATAAATAAAGCTCAAGTGAATATTTAAAGTAATATTCATTAAATAAATCAAACCTTAAATGAATATTCGAAAATAATATTCATTTAATAAATAATAGTCTAAATGAATATCAAAATAATATTCAATAAATAAACTCTCAACGAATATTAAAATAATATTCGTTTAATATTTCTCGACTGAGAATATGTTCAAATAACATTCTTCGAGAAAAAATAATCCGTCGCCGGAATCCCTCCGGGTTTCCACGACTATTTCTATATCAAATACTGACTCCCGGTCTATAATAAAGGAATAAGATCGTACGCCCTTCACTAAGGGTCTTAGCGGCAAAACAATCCGGCTTCTAACTGATAATTCATATCTAATTTATAAGCCAATATCAATTCGTGAAACAAGTATTGCAATAGAGTAGGCATGCATGCTATGGCATATGTATCATAAACAACAGATATATATTATCACAACAACAGTTCCAAGGTATTGGAAACTTGCCTGGTAATCCTGTAGGGGTAGTGTGCCTCGGGTCAATCCGGTGATCTATAAATAGTCACAATATCCGAGGTTAATCATTTAATACTTCGAAAGGCTAAGTATACACTTTACTTATGCTAAAACACGTTTTCAAGTTATCTCGATATTCACCTATAGTGTAACTCTTATTAACACCGTTATAATCCGACACTTGCTCGTTATTTAAGGCATGTCATTGCACTTACTCTGGGTAGGCACTTAAGTCATATAAGTCCTAGTGTCGGTCGTTTACTCAAAAAGATTATACCTCGAGTTTTATTATCCGTTTTCTAAGTGATTTACCAAAATTATAACCAAGTGTACTTTTAAGGTTTTCATTCACACTTAACCTCGATTCGAACATTTTTATAAAATCGAAAAACGATCCGTTTGACATGACGTTTTCTATCACACCTTCCTTATGATCTCTAATATTTAATTACCAAGATTCGTCACTGAATTACATATTTTACAAGGGTTCAATTTCAGTTACGAACTCACATTTACGGTTTCGAACCACTTTTACGATTTTGACCATAACTCCTAAACCGTAAGTCCAAATGCTTCGATTCTCGCACCAAAACGATCCGTGACTCGAGATCTACAAGGGTAGGTCATATAATCATTAAGGTCAGTGACCTATAGCTACTGTCATGCACGGTTTTCAAGGTCTAACGAAATTCGAGCATTACGACGGCTATATATCGGACGTTTCCAAATTTATCACAACAAACCAAGCCACACCGGGCATACCATACATCCATAACATCAGCCAACATTCGTTTTAAACTTCTTAGGGAAGTGGTAACATTCAACTCCAATACCCAACCCTTTTATACATTGATCAATTATAAAATTCCTTAACATGCACTTATCTCTACATATCATCAAAACTATACTAAAAACTCATATGAACTAAAAGGGTGGGTTCGGGTTTTACCTTCCTTGATGCTCTAATAATACTAACAAAGCTTGATGATCCTCCTATAAGCCTTAGATAGTCCTTAGGAAGCTAAATCTTTATCATCAAAACAAGGAAACAAGTTAGTGATTTCGAAGTTACTATTCACCTCTTTAAAGAACCGGAAGAACGAAGGCCTTACACTGCTTTTCTGGCAAATACTTCTGAAGGAGAGTTGTAGAGCATCTTAATACTTTTCCAACAAGCTAAAGAACACTAAATTTCATTGAGAAATAAAGGAGACGTTTGAAAATCGTTACAGAAACTGTCAAGAATCTGGACAGTTCAGCTTCTTCACTTGGGGAAGAGATTTGACTAGGCTATACTCATTAAATTGCCATGAAATTTTGAACAAATGTTGCCCATGGAGTGGAGAAGCTATGGTTAAAATTTGGTGATTTTAGAAGCTCTAGATCGGGAGATATGAATTTTTCTTTGAGCTTGGATTTGCTTGGAAGTTTTGAAGAAATGGAGAGAATGGGGTTTGCTTGCTTTTCACTTGTTCTCATCTTGAATTATTGCTATGTCTTGGATAATATCTTGTGTAAAGTCACTTTAATAAAGTGATTAGGTCATGGATGATGCAAATCAAGTGGACAAGTGTTGGCTTTTGTGCTAAGATGATGAGATTATGCTAACTAG
The DNA here is from genome assembly GCA_036435485.1 of Saposhnikovia divaricata. NCBI lineage: Eukaryota > Viridiplantae > Streptophyta > Magnoliopsida > Apiales > Apiaceae > Saposhnikovia > Saposhnikovia divaricata. Next base: position 328,055 of record JAZHRN010000145.1, on the reverse strand, counting down.
TTGGTTTGATTCCAATTCTACTAGTTAGCTTTATAACTAGCTTGGTTACTTGCTCTTATCCACTTGCACATGCTTGTATCTTGGCTTCCTGCTTGTTCTTTGTCCGGTTATCACTCAATTTCATTGATCGTTTCGGAGGAATATCTCAAGGATCTCTAGTTAGGGTTTTACCGGAAGCCTCCTTAATAATAATACTTCCATTCTCATTCCTCCTTTATAATTCTTGAATTTAAATTCCTTAAATCCTCTTAATAAATCCTTAAGTCTTTCAGTGTCCAGGGAAATCTCTGAGAAAATAAAAGTGCTATTTTTCTGAATCTGATATCGTTTACATACACTTATCTCGCCCCTGGATCATGAATATAAACTCAGAAATCCGTTCTGAGTACTTTTATACAGAGTCGTCTAATAATATTCTTATTTCCACCAAAAACACTATTCACACTTTATTCTCTTTTTATTCCTTATATTTATAAAAATGGCCTTGTCCTCTTTCGAGCGTTCCTTAACTCTTTCACGGAACCACTGGACTAATAACAGATATCGATTTGGGTGACATGAGAATATTTCCTCTATTAAGAATTCCCATAACTTATCTCCCTAGGAGATAGATTATTCTAATCTAAGTTGTCAACCCATTGCATTCTTCATGACATAAAAACATTGGAATCTATATCCATTCAATACTCATTCATTAGAACTGTTAATACCTTGTAGTCGAAATCACTGTTCATTCTTTCATCAGTACCTAATAAAAAGAAAGTTTTCTTTTTTTATTTTTAATTTTTTACCAAAAATCTGGGTTCTTAAAAACTAAGTAGTTACTAAGGTAACTAGCACACTTAGAATCAAACCAAGTACTTAGCTTATAAACCAAGAGAAACCAACACTTGTCCACTTAGAATGCATCATCCATGACCTAATCACTTTATTAAAGGTGCTTTATACAAGATATTATCTAGACATATCAATAATACAAGATCAGATGAGAACAAAGCAAGAGCAAGCCAAGCAAACACTCTCCCCCCCACACTTTATACTCCATTCGGCCTTGCCCTTTAATTCAAAATCAAAATCCAAGTTCCAGCCATTTTTTGATCTCCAAATTTTTATGGTAAGTACTATATTTCATATCATAGTTATCCTCCAAATTTGAGCCTTAGAAACCACTTCTTTCATTTTCAAAAAAATCATTAAAATGGAGGATGAATAGTACTTTCAAGAACTAATCTTTGATTTCTTCTTTTCTTCGATTGATCTAAGCTAGCTTAAGGCCATACAAGGACTAGATCAAGCTTAGCAAGGCTAGTACATACTCCAAGGAAGGTATACCACTTGAAACCCTAGATCTTGTTTTGAGTTTTATGTATGTTCTTGATGGTTTTAGGTTAGTATGACTATGGTGATGATTATAAGCATGATTATGTAGTTGATTGTTTGATTTAAGAGATATAATGATCATGTTGGTTAAGTAAAATGTTCTTGGACTCTTTAAGAAGAGAATCATGTGTATAAGATGTATGTATGCCCGGTGTGGCTTGGTGATTGATGTAACAATTTGGAAACGTTCGATTTATAGCCGTCGTAATGCCGAAATTTTGTTAACCATTAAAATTCGTTCATAACAGTTGGTATAATTTTCTGATCTTGATGAATAGTTGACTCACACTTATAGATCTCGAGTCATAGATCGTTTTGGCGCAAGAATCGAAGCAAACGGACTTACGGTTTAGGAATTATGGTTGATTTACTAAAAGTGGTTCGAAACTATAAATACAAATTCATAATTGAAATTGAACCCCCTTAACTCGAGTAATTCAGTGATGAATCTTGGTAATTAAATATTATAGGTCATAAGAAAGGTGTGAGAGAAGACCTCATGTTAAAAAGATCGTTTTTCGATTTTATAAAAATGTTCGAATCAGGGTTAAGTGCGAACGAACCCCTAAAAAGGATACTTGGTTATAACTTTGGAAAATCACTTAGATAACGATAGATAAATCTCGAGGTATAATCTTTCGACCTTAGAACTTATATGGCTTAAGTACCTACCAAGTGTAATTGTAATGACATGCCGTAATAGCGAACCAATGTCGGGTCATAACGGTGTTAATAAGAGTTACACTAGAGAGTGTATAACGGGATAACTTGAAAACGTGTTTCGACCTAAGTTAAGTATATACTTAGCCTTTTAAAAAGTGTTAAGTGTTTAATCTCGAATGCTTTGATTGTTTATAGATCACCGAGCAGCCCAGGACACGCTACCCCTACCAGGCAAGTTTCCAATACTTTGGAACTGTTGTTGTGATAATATATATAATTGAATGTTGTTATACATATTCCATAGCATGCATGCCTACTTTCAAGTTATACTGTGATCCTTGTTCCGAGATTTGGCATTGGCTTATAAGCTAGATATGATACATTAGTTATAAGCCGGATTTTGTTAAGATCCTTCATGAAGGGCATCTGATCTTCATTCATTAAGCTAGACCGGGAGTCGGTATTTTGAAATATAGAGATAGTCGTGGAAACCCGGAGGGATTCCAGTGAAAGATTATTAATCACTCGAGGATTGTTATTTGAATATTATCTCAATCGAGAAGTATTATATGAATATTATTTTGAATATTCATTCGAGTTTAGTTATTTAATGAATACTATTTTTAATATTCATTTGAGCTTTATTTATTTAAATGAATATTATTTAGAATATTCATTTGAGTTTAATTGTTTATTTTATATTATTTTCGAATATTCATTTGAGCTTATTTACTTAATGAATATTATCTTGGATATTCATTTAATGTTTTAATTATTTCCTTGGATATTATTTTGAATATTTATTCGATGAATTATTTATTCAATGAATTTTTTATATATACTTATTCGAGGGTTAATCATGAGCAATATTTATATTAAGAATATTCTTGAACTATTTCTGGTTTAATAAATATTCTTTGAATATTTATTTAATTCTTTCAACTAGTTCTAAAATGAGATACTTTATTCAAAAATTTGCTTGATATTCAAATACTATGTAAATTATCTCTAAGTCGTATTATTATTATTTTTATCAAGGAAGGTTCTCAAAACTCTATTCTTCATTCGAATCTATCTTCTAAACTATAAGGGAACATTGCTTGAGAGATGTTATTTCTTTGACTGCCCGGTCATATACTTGTTAAACTACCTTTTAACTCACATCTTGATTCTTTTCAAACATCGATATGGGTCTTTTTGGTTACCTCCTCAACACTCGAGGGGTAAAATTGATGGAACAAGTTTATATCCATTAACAAGCATCAGCTTGGGAAATATTGGTGAATTTTCCTTTCCAATTAGATACGACTACTTTGTGGAGTCTTATGAACGAGTATTACACTTGGGAAAGGAGGACGAACCTTACGTTTCAGAGTCATGGATTTATTCGAACTAGGAGTCATGTGTAAGAGGCCGAGTCGCGCGGTCCATCACAAGGCCCAACCGTTGGCCAGGGAGTTACTAAAAAGGGTGGTAGATATGTAAATCCGTTAGTTCTTCCTTCTATCGGTAGTAAACTATATTGGGCTGTACCATCTTCGACTGATCATCGGAGAGTGGGACAGCTGGCGCGTGATAACTCCAGTATTAGTTCATCTCCCAAATCGGGAATTTCCTGCAACACATATCGAAGAGACTTCTTTCAGGTTGACGGGTATTCTCCGCAACACGTATCGAAGAGACTTCTTTCAGGTTGGCAGGAATTTGAAAAATGTTCAAAACTAGGATTGCAATATTTTCCTGTAATTCCCTCTTTTATGACATATGATGATGTCTTGCTTTTACCGTTGCACAGCAGATATTTCTACAGAATATATGTTTTGAGTTACCTTGTAACTTCATCGTTTATATTATATTGCCAATATGTTCGTTAATGCATGGCATTTGATTTCAAAAATACTTTTGAACTATTGTATATATTATTGTTTAGTATACGTTATTGTTGGTGGGCTATTGCTTACCCTTGCTTTATTTTATTATATCACAACAATAGTTGGAGAAGATAGTCGTCCAAGGAACACTTGGCGCAAGAGCGTGGGAGCCAACAGAGAGTTACCCGCTGATGTAGCTACCATTGCTGAGGAGGAAGCTATTGATAGACTAGTTTTCTGCTTTTAAGCCATCGGATATATTTATCCATATAACTTATGTAAATGGATGGCAAAGAGTATGTAAGTTAAATTTCTTTTGGGTTGTAATAACTCAAACTCGTGATTAATAATATTTGATAGTTACTCTGATTTCATCTCTGGGACTATAACTGGTGTGTTTTATGTTGTTGTTTTGGGTCACAAGGTTGTAATTTAATTTATGTTGGTTTTGTGGATGGAAATTTAGTCCGTAACGACCGGATCCCCGACCCCGGATCTGGGGTTGTTATAGAGGCAGCTTTGCTTGCCCCTGATGCTGCTGGTTTGTTCATTGGGCAATCCTTCCTCATGTGACCTTGACGTCCGCACTGGAAACAAGCAGCGCCTTTGCTGGCAGTAGGAGTAACCGTGGTACAATGGTGGGCATAGTGGCCTACTCGTCCACACTTGTAGCAGGTTATCGGTTTCTGGTTGCACACTCCAGGGTGTTTCCTCCCACAAGTTGCACATACTGGTAATGGAGGTCTGGAAGGGTGGGAACGGGACACTCCTGATTGTTGGCCACCCTGGCTCACACTTACGCTCACAGATGGTTTAAATCCTACGTGCCTTCCAGGTAGGGAAACTGTTCCTCTGTTAAACTTATTTGGGGGTTTTCCTCCTGCGGAACCTCCGCCCATGCTGGCATGCTTCCTCTTTATCCCCCTTTTCTCTCTTTCTTTCTGCATCTCATCACTCCCTGCTTCCATAATTGTTGCTTTTTACACCAAGGTGGCATAATCTATAATCTCTAAGACTGCTACCCGATTCTGAATCCATTGCTTCAACCCTTGATAAAACCTATTCGTTTTCTTCTCCTCGGTATCCACAAATTCTGGCACAAACCTTGATAACTCGGTAAACTTGGCCTTATAATCAGCCCTTGACAAATTGTTCTGTTTTAGTTCTAAAAACTTGAGCTCCATTTGAGTTTTCATAAACCTCGGGAAGTACTTTTCCAGAAACAATTGTTTGAACCTATCCCAAGTTACTATAGCATCCGTCTCCATGTTCTTCTTAGCCTCCCACCAATAATTGGCCTCTCCTTTCAGAAGGTAAGTGGCGAAAACAGTCTTTTGTGCCTCCTCAATGCTTAGAATCTCAAATGACTTTTCCATTTCCTTTATCCAGGCTTTTGCCTCGACTGGGTCAGCTGATCCGTGGAATTCTGGGGGCTTAAGGGACTTAAAGGCCCTGAAAGAGTTTGCCACGGTACTATTGTTTCCCTGGGGTGGTTGGGGGTAACGGTTCAAATTTTGCCTAAGCAGCATAAACTGACCCATGGGGTCCCTATCCTGGTTCTCCCCTTCTTGCTCAACTTTAATTTCTTCCCTTTCTACTTCTTCTTCGAATTCTCCAATAAAAAAGGTTTCATCTGTTGTCCCATACTGGGAATCCTCTTGCTCATTATAATCCTCATCTTGTGCTTCATCGTATTCGGGATCTTCCCTATGTTGATTGTGACTTTCTTGATCGGTAGACTCATGGGGGTTAGCCCTAGTTCCCATTCTTCGTGGAGGCATCTTACTGAAAATTTGGACAATTACACATTAGGCTAATTCACTTGTTTTAAAGATTCCTCCTTGCAAAATCGTTACATATTTGGATTTAGGATCCCACAGTTCTATATGTCAGGGCAACTTAATCGAAAGCAGTACGTGCAGTAAATAAGCTAATAACCTGGTGATCGCGTCACAGCAGAACTGAAATGACTGAAAGGAAACAAATATATACATAGTGCTGAAAGATACATCATCTGAGTCACATCGACGTACAACCATCCTAACAACATCTAGTCAAAAGTGAAATACATGGTCTATCCTAACAACATCGGCACTACTATGTCTGTACATGACTAGAAGACTAGACTACTACATCATTGTCTCTGAAATCAGCCACCAGTGGAACCCAAAGCCCTAACCCTCATCATAGAAATGCGGAAGATCTCCTCAGCATCTATCCTAGATACCATGCCATGTCCATCGGTAGGTAAAGTTCGGACCCTCATTCGGGCCCTTAGCCCAATACGGGTCACTGCCCTATGCATCTCTCGAGCTCTAGCATGCCTCCCACCGCCCTGGCGTTCCAACCTAGCAACTCTTTCAACCACGAGCTCCGCCCTGGACTCTGCTAACCTGGCCTCAGCCACTACTAAATCTGTAGAAAGTCTGCTCACAACCCAGTTATGCACATACACTGGTATCCCCTTTATCAGAATATCGGGTGGCGTAGATGGCTCCGTTGGAGGTGCGGCCTCTGCCTGCTACGGCTCGGGGGTCAGCTCCTCAAACTCCTCAGAAACAGGGCTCACAGGCAAGGGTGGTGGGGTAGGGAATGTCACTCGCCTACACAATATGAACTATGTTACTATCATGATACTTAAAAAGTTCCCGTAAGGGTTTTAGGTGAACTTGGCAAGAGTTCTTATTATCTTAGTGAATTTATTATTATATAACGTCGTATCATCTCTTGGGATATATAACTCTCGCTCTGATACCATTTCTGTAACAACCCGAGATCCGGGGTCGGGGACCTGGTCGTTACGATCTTAATTTCCATAAACAATCCTTGACTTGAGTCCAAATAAATAAACACATGTTGTGACCCCACAATAATATCCAATCACACACACACACAACCAGTTATAGTCCCAGAGATGAAATTGAAATAAGTCTCTACTAATAGGATCCACGAATATAAGTTATTAGAACCCAAAATGATTACATCATAAGTTTAAAGCCGTTGATTAACATTAATCATACATATACTTAAGACTGAAAACAAAAGCTGCCTGTCTACCTAAGCAATGGTAGCAACCATATCAGCGGGTAGTCCTACGACTGGAGTCACCTGCTTGCACCGAGTGCGCCTTACGCGGGCCATCAGACCTAGCCGTTGTTGTGATATAAATAATAAAGCAAGGGTGAGCAATATTCCACCAACAAATATGTATACTGAACAATAATATGTATAACAGTTCAAAAGTATTTTTGAAACCATATGCCATGCATTAACGAACTTTGTGCCAGTATAATATAAACGATGAAGTTACAAGGTAACTCAAAATATATCTTTCAGGGAAATATCTGCTATGCAAAAATATGAGCCAGATATCATCATATCTCATAAAAAAGAAATTTTAGGAAAATATGCAATCCCAGTTTTGAACACTTTTCAACCCTGCCAACATTGATAATGTTGCAGAAAAATTTCTAACTTTGAAAGATGAACTAATACGGGAGCATTGCCGCGCAAGGAGCCATAATATTTACGATGATCAGTTGCATGTTATGCTCCCCATCATTGTTCCCTACATGTAGAAGGAAGCACCAACGGATTTACTTATCAACCGCCCTCTGGAACCCCCCGGCCAACGGTTGGGCCATTGCTGGACCGGTGCCACTCGACCACTTACGCGTCTCCTAGTTCGAATAACATCCATGACTCTGAAACGTAAAGTTCGTCCCCCTTTCCCCAAGTATAATACTTGTTGATAAGACTCCACAAAGTACTCGTATCTAGTTGGAAAGGAAAATTCACCAATATTTCCCAAGCTGTTGCTTGTTAATGGATACCAACTTGTTCCAACACTCTTACCCCTCGAACGATGAGGAAGTAACAAAAGATTCAATCGATGAATAGCAACCAAGTTGCGAGTGAAAAGAATAGTTTGAAAAAGATTTAGGACCGGGAAGTCAACAAGATAAATAACATTTTCCAAGTAAGGTTCCCTTATAATTTGAAAGATAGATTTGAATGAAGAATAGGATTTTTGAGAGCCTTCCTTGATAAAATAATATTAATAATAAGACTCGGAGATAATTTACAAAATATTCGAAGGTCGAAGATAATATTGGAGTGAAGTAAATCATTTTTAAAACTAGATAAAAGAAGTGAAAAATATTCCAAAAGTATTTATTTAATCATACATATTTGAAGAATATTCTTAATATAAAATATTGATCAAAATATCCTTCGAATAAATATTCATCATAATATTCATTAAATAATTAATGAATGGTCAAATTAATAATACTTATTGAATAAATAAAATTTAAATGAATATTCAAAATAATATTCATTAAATAAATAATGATCAAATGAATATTCGAAAATAAATCCCTTTAAATAAGTAACTCGAATGAATATTCAAAATAACATTCATTAATAAATAATCTCAAATGAATATTCAAATAATATTCAGTAAATAAATAATGGAAAATATTTATTTAAATATTTTCCACCAAAAATAATCCCAATATATCAAGAAATACCGACTCCCGGTCTATATTCGAAGAATGAGATTCAGATGCCCTTCACTTAAGGGTCTTAGCAATATCCGGCTTATAACCGATATACTATGTATCTAGCTTATAAGCCAACATTAAATCAGGGAACAAGGATCACAGTATAACTTGAAAGTAGGCATGCATGCTATGGCATATGTATGACAGAATCAGTTCATATATATATATTATCACAACAACAGTTCCAAGGTATTGGAAACTTGCCTAGTAGTCGAGTAGGGGTAGCGTGTCCTGGGTCTGCTCGATGATCTATAAACAATCAAAGCATTCGAGATTAATTACTTAACGTTTTTAAAAAGGGGTAAGTATATACTTAACTTAGGTCGAAACACGTTTTCAAGTTATCTCGTTATACCCTTTCTAGTGTAACTCTTATTAACACCGTTATGACCCGACATTGGTTCGGTATTAAGGCATGTCATTACACTTACACTTGGTAGGTACTTAAGCCATATAAGTTCTAAGGTCAAAATATTATACCTCGAGATTTATCGATCGTTATCTAAGTGATTTTCCAAAGTAATAACCAAGTATCCTTTTTAGGGGTTCGTTCGCACTTAACCTTGATTCGAACATTTTTATAAAATTGAAAAACGATCTTTTTAACATGAGGTCTTCTCTCACACCTTTCTTATGATCTTTAATATTTAATTACCAAGATTCGTCACTGAATTACTTTAGTTAAGGGGGTTCAATTTCAATTACGAATTTGCATTTACGGTTTCGAACCACTTTTAGTAAATCGGCCATAATTCCTAAACCATAAGTCCCTTTGCTTCGATTCTTTGCCAAAACGATCTATGACTCGAGATCTTTAAGGATGGGTCGACTATTTATCAAGATCAGAAAATTATACCAACTGTTATGAACGAATTTTAATGGTTAACGAAATTTCGGCATTACGACGGCTATTAATCGAACGTTTCCAAATTGTTACATTAATCACCAAGCCACACTGGGCATACATACATCTTATACACGTGATTCTCATCTTAAAGAGTATAAGAACATCTTACTTAACCATCATCATCATCATATCTCTTAAATCAACATAACTAACTACATAATCATACTAACATGCTTATAATAACACTAATATCATAACTACGCTAAAAACCATCAAGAACATGCATATACTTAAAATAAGACCTAGGGTTTCAAGTGAGATATACCTTCCTTGGTGTGTATATTAGTCTATCAAGCCTTGATCTAGTCCTTAGAACACCTTAATATAGCTTAGATCATCAAAAGAAACCAAGAAAACAACATTTGTTCATGAATGTTACTATTCACCCTCCACTTGAATGATTTATTTGAAATTGGAAAAAGTAGAGTTTGAAGCTAAGATTTCTAGGATATCATTTTTATGAAATGTAGTACTCTCCATAAAAGTTTGAAGATCAAATGATGGCTGGAACTTGGATTTTCGATCTTGAATTGATGAAGAAGCCGAATGGAGAGATGGAGAGAGTGGTGGTGTTTTTGATTGCTTGCTCTTGGAAAATAATGCATAAAGTGATTACCTTGGATAATATCTAGTGTAAAGTGGGTTTATTAAAGGTGGTGTGGTCATGGATGATGCATTCAAGTGGACAAATGTCATGAGTTTGTGGTAAGATGAGGTGATGATGCTAACTAAATGGTTTGATGCCTAATGTTGCTAGTTAGCTTGTAACTACTTGGTTACTTGCCTTTATCCACTAGCACATGCATGCATCTTGATCCTCTGCTTGTTTCTTTGTCCAGTTATTTCTCAATTCATTGATCGTTCGGACGAATATCTCGAAATTTCTAATTATGGTTTTACCGGAAACCTTCTTAATATTTATACTACAATTCTCAATTCTTTTTAATAATTCTTGAATCCAAATTCCTTAAATCTTTTCAATAAATCCTTAAGTCTTTCAGTGTCCAGGGAAATCTCGGGGAAAATAAAAGTGCTATTTTTCAGAATCCGATAACTTTTACATACACTCTTTTTCCCCTTGGATTAATACGAACTCAGAAATCCGTTCCGGGTACTTCTATATAGTGTCGTCTAATAATATTCCTATTTCCACCAAAAACACTATTCATAACTTATTCTCTTTTTATTCCTTATAATTAGAAAAATGTCCTTGCGCTTTCCCGAGCATTCCTTAACCCTTTTACGAAACCACTGGACTTATAACAGATATCAATTTGGATGACATGAGAATAACCTTCCTCTTTGGAATTTACCATATTTACTTATCCAGGAGATAGATTATTCTTATCTAAGTTGTTAACCAATTGCATTGTTCATGGCATATAAACATTTGAATCAAAATCCTTTCAATATTCATTTATTAGAACCACTGTTACACTTATGCTCCATTACATAATAAAAGTTTTAATCAATACCAAAAATCTGGGTTCTTACAAGTAGCCACAAATAAATCAAGGAAACAGAACAAAAAGGAATCATTTAGATCTTGATCATTATAATGATAAATGAACCGTTGCATCAGGATTCGATGTTTGACTGAAGTCAGGATTGACTTTTCGTCAGGATCGATATGCACCAGGATCTTATGATCATCAGTATTTGATCTCCCCTTGTTCTCAGAAACTCTCATAGTTCACCATTCCTAATTCATTCACTAATTTTGTAAAATTAGCTTCAGGAAGTGGCTTGGTGAATATATCAACTAGCTGTTGATCAGTAGGAACAAAGAGTAGCTCAATTATCCCTTCCAGTACTTGCTCTCTTATGAAATGATATCTGATACTGATATGCTTAGTAAGAGAATGTTGAACTGGATTTCCTGTCATAGCAATAGCACTTTGGTTATCACAATAAATAGGTATTTTTGAATATGACAAACCATAGTCCATTAGCTGATTTCTCATCCAGATTATCTGAGCACAACTGCTTCCAGCAGCAATGTACTCAGCTTCAGCAGTTGATGTAGAGATAGACTTTTGCTTTTTACTAAACCAAGAAACTAGTCTTCCTCCCAGAAACTGACAACTGCCTGAAGTACTTTTCCTGTCTATTTTGCATCCTGCAAAATTAGCATCTGAGTATCCACATAAACTAAAATCAGATTCTCTAGCATACCAAAGGCCAAGAGATGGAGTGCCTTTCAAGTATCTGAAAATCATTTTAACTGCAATAAGTTGTGGTTCCCTAGGATTTTCCTGAAATCTTGCACATAGACAGGTTACATACATGATATCTGGTCTACTAGCAGTTAGATACAAAAGTAAGCCAATCATACCTCTATAGTTAGTTACATCTACCTCAATACCTTGATCAGGATCAAGCGTAGTAGCTGTAGCAATGGGAGTTGAAGCAGTAGAACTGTCATACATGTTAAACTTCTTTAATAAGTTCTTTGTGTACTTTGACTGATTGACAAAAATCCCATCATCAGTCTGTTTAACTTGCAGACCTAAGAAATAGCTCATTTCTCCCGTCATGCTCATTTGATATCTAGACTGCATTAGCTTTGGAAACTTCTCACACAATTTGGAGTTAGTTGACCCAAAAATGATATCATTAACATAAATTTGAACTAACAGCAAATCCATACCATGATTCAAATAAAACAAGGTTTTATCAATTGTACCTCTTTTGAATCACTAGTACAAAACTGGCTTTTTACGTCGGTTAAATTGGTCTTATACGTCGGTTAAATGGAGACGTATAGAGGGGCGACGTATAAAGTCACGAGTCTTTTACATCGGTTAAATAGGCGACGTATAAAGTTTAATATACGTCGGTTAAAAAGGCGACGTATAAAGTTGAAAAAGGGCGACATATAATGTCCAAGAAAGGCGACGTATAATGTCCAAAAAGCCGACGTATATAGATTATGCTTTATACATCGCTCACGTGGGAACCGACGTATATTGTCCCCAAAAATTAAAAAAAAAAAAAAATTTTTGTTTCTCTGTTCCATACCCAAAAACCTGTTAAACAATCAAAATGATCTTCTTTAACAAAATTTTGTATAATGAAAAACCTACAATAATTAAAATTTCTCAATTCAATTTGAACACAAACATAGATTAAATAACATAATAACTGTTATACACTTGAAAAAATACATCCAAAATGTTCACAAATCCTCAAGGGTCAAGCATGCACGAGATATTGTACAAGTAACACTGAGATAATGCAATAACAAAATTAAAAACTCTGCTCTTCTTCTTCGTAGTCGTAGTCTTCTTCAGCTTCTGAATCTGGCTCTGACTCTGAATCATTGCCAGGATTCCAGTCTTCATCCTTGTCAGCTTCTTCACTACCCTACCAGATTAAACAGTTGATATATTCCAAAAACACCATCATCCCCTGTTATGTCCCATACACCTGTGTGATTCCGATATCAGTTGTTGATTCATTTCAGAAGAATCACAAGATCTAACATCTTGTCATGGTTTAAGACTTAACTAGTAATTGAGCCAGATACATCTATTGGCTATCGCTAAAAATCACAAGTCCAAATACAACGTTTTCGTATTAAATTATGATTCCCAATACATGCATATAACAAATTTCTTCAGTTTTTTTTGCTAGTGTTGTTTTGAGCCAAAACTTCAGACCACAAAAAAAAATCACATTCCATAACAAGACAGTGTTTTGGTTCAAAAATAATTTAGAAACAGAGTACACAAATATGCACCAGAAAAGGAAAGGATTTCCCAATTAAAACATTTATTCCTTTATCAAAACAGTAGTCAACAAACAGGGAAGAAAGTAATTCTGGTCAATAAACAGCTCAGACTATTCCCATAAGTAGTCGGTCAATGTGAGACTTAATAGTCGACTAATACTGGTACTAACAAAGTATTACAATCAGCTAGGAAGAAATCGAAAGAGGGAAGAATGTAAACCTAGCTACTGGAGCATGTGAAAAGCCTATACCATCGACTCAAACTCCAGTTTCATCCAAAAGTCCAATAATAAAACTACGAAATTCTAACAGCCACTGCAATGAAACAAACAAACAATGAAACAATAATTATCAACAATGAAACAAACAAATAGTAAAACATGGACAAGATAGTGACTCCACTTTATATATGGTCTAACAATTTAAAGAAAGATTAGTTGTCACTGTATCCAGTACTATCACAATTTGAACCTAGTGACTCCACTTTAAATGCATGGTGCTCACATGAGTTTTGAACTGCAAATTGAACCTAGTCTTAACCTGATCTTACATGCAGTCCAGTATGACTATCACTGTGTAACTTGACCATAAGTTTCTTAAACAGCGAGAAAGTCTAAAGTGGAAGCTGGATTCAAATGGATTGTCATCTTATTATAAAAAATTCCAAAAAATAACAATCCTAGTAATAGTTACCTTTGGTTGCAGATTGCAGAAGAATTCAAACAGGGTCTATGAAATTTGTTATCATTTTTACAATCAGTACATTATTGGACATAATCACGTAAAGAAGATAAAGTATATATTTGTGTTGTCCTAAATTTCAAATTAACATTTTACTGCATATAAGATCTTCCAAACAGATTTCTTTTCAGGCAAATGCATAGAAATGGTATTTTTTATATTTATTAAATTTGAGTTTTATATAATTATCTTTCAAAATCTATTTAAACATTTTATACTATAGTACTTTATGAGAAAATAGATAATATCAAGAATAGCTTAATAAGATATACTGAATAAAATATTTTTAAAATTTTAATGTCCAACATAATTTGTTTTCTTTTTTACTAACAGTCGATTGAACAGCTGATATGGAGATAGTACTCTCTTCCTTAGAAAGGCTATATGAATTTTTGCAATGTTGATTGTTAAATTTTTTTTCTTTCTGTGGTATTTTAAACTTTATTAATTTTTTTCTTTATATTTTTGTGGCATATACTGTGATTCCAATTAATAAGATATGTATGCACACTGTTCAAAATTCGAAAGGACGCGCCCGCAGAACAAGCATAATTATTTCGTGTTGTAATATCAGAAGCTGAGATATTAAGAAACTTACTGTATGTACTTGGAATTCTTGAAAATCTTAAAAATATTACAATCTAGTTATTCAAGACAAATTAACTGGTTCAAGCAATTGTTTGTTAGCAATTTAAAAGTAATCCGGAAAAAAGCATATTTCTTGCAAAAAAGACCTTAAGAGGGGCAGTAAGAGTAAACTACCATACAAGTTTTCATGAGAGTGTACATTTTTAAGCGTCTTGTGTCAAAAATATGTACTTTCACAAAAAACTCGAAGCCGCAAACTTCAAGTATTGCTCTTTCTCCAGAAATCTTACTTCTATTGGTCCATCACAAAAACACAAGTTTTGCAAATTCCAATTCTCTATTTAATCTAATTATATACGAATATTTTTGAATACCATTCAATAATACAAATTAGACTTGGGTATTAGTTCAAATCAAACCATTGTTGAAAGGTCTTGTAATTCAGAAAACAATAAAGTAATCCATATGCACTACATTAAAGAACATCATCGTGATAAAACACAAATATTATCAATTACCATGTCACAAGTGAAATTGACCAGATCTATGAATTTAATAACTAATGCTCAGAACAACAAATGGATCAATTAAAATTTAAAAACAAGAATCAAATTACATATGCATATAGAAAGAGACACAGAGAGACACACACACAAGAGAGAGAGAGAGAGAGAGAGAGAGAGACCTTGGCATAGTAATCTTTCCAAACTCTACGAGCAGTCTGACGACCACCCAAATCAAAAGCTTTTAAATTGATTGTACCAATACTCAATTCTTCTGATGTGGGATGTTAGGTCGGCTGATGTTGAACTAATCTCTACAATCCATAACAAATACACACAATTAAATAAAAGATGCACAAGTAAAGAAACACATGAAATGATAATTACAAAAAAGGGGTTGTATAGATTACCTCGTCCTTAAGCATGTGAAGAAGGGTGGTTTTGCTGGCATTATCGAGGCCTAAAAATAAAATCTTGGCCTCTTTTTGCCATAACCCAAGAGAAGCTAACACCCCATAAAACCAATCGAAAAGAAACATAATAATATTAATAATTCCCCTTCTCTCGTTTCGAGTGTTTGAGAGAGAGATTATCAGGAGTATAACAGCGGGTGAATTGGGAAAGAAGAGTGTTTAGGGCTGAAGAGAGAGAGAGAGAGAGAATGGGGTGGGAGAGAGTCGAGGGCGGAGAAAGATAGGGAGACGGAGAGAGATTTGAGAAGGATCAGATAATTGAGTTAAAATAACGTTCGAGATTAATTGCATCCAACGGCTCTAAGTAACGATCCATGTGTTCAAGTATTACCCAATAATAATGTGACATGTGGTCCATTTTTAATTTCTTTAAAGGTTTTATACGTCGGTTATATTAAGAGCGACGTATATAATAGCATTATATATGTCTCCTTTTACTCAACCGACGTATAATGTCATCATATATACGTCGCCTTTTCCTCAACCGACGTATAATATCATCATATATGTCGCATTCTCCTCAACCGATGTATATAATAGCATTATATACATCATCCTTTCTTAACCGACGTATAAAGTAGCATTATATACGTCGCCTTTTTTCAACCGACGTATAAAGTAGCATTATATACGTCGCCTTTTACTCAACCGACGTATAAAGTAGCATTATATACGTCGCCTTTTCCTTAACCGATGTATAATGTGACCTTATACGTCGGCTTTTTCTTGAACCGACGTATATAACTGCTTTATACGTTGCCATTAGGCGGAATCGACGTATATAAATACTTTATACGTTGCCTTTGGCCGGAACCGACGTATAAGAGGCGACGTAAAAGATCAATTTTGTACTAGTGAATCCACTTTCCAGTAAGAATTGATCCAATGTTTCATACCAGGCTCTTGGAGCTTGATTTAGTCCATAAAGTGCTTTATCCAGTCTATAGACATAATCTAGATACACTACACTATATATGGCCTATCATAACCCCTATCGAAGAAATGTTAGCCCAATATGTGACCTTAGCTATACTACTTACGTCCTGAGGTAACATTGTGTTTTTTATGTTACCTTAGCCAAAAATATGATGTTACATTAGCTAGAAAGTGTTGAAGCATGTAACATAAATATGTACGTGCTACATTAGAGTTGTCCTTGCCAACTCCTTTTATTTAATTTAATTATTTTTAAAATTTTTAAATAAATTTAGGTTTTAAAATTTTTTAATTTTTTATAAAATGAATTAGAAAATTATTTTATTTTTTAAAATCAAAAAATAATTTTTTTCAGAAATTGTAATTTTTTTTAGAATTTTTTTGTACAATGTATTTTTAAATGGTTAATATTTACCCTCCAATTTTTTAAAAAAATCGAATAAAACAAATTTTATAAAACTATATCAAAATTTTTATTTTTTTAATAAATACTTCAAGTTTATTTAATAAAAATTTTATATTAAATTATAAGTATTTTAATAATAAAATATTATTTATCAAAAAAATAAAACAAATCAGTGTACTCGGGGAAATTTTTTGTAGGCTGAGCGGGACTTTTTAGGGGGATTATTTTGGCTAAGCGGGATATTACTTTACTTTCCCCCAATTCACTACTTTACTTTCTCACAGCCGCCCACCCAATTCACTCTCCTTCTCCCCCTCTCCACCCAACCCCTCTCTGCAAGACGACGATTGCAAGACGATAGTAATTAGGGCTTCCTCAGATTACAAGACGCAAAATCTCAGCCTACCTTCTTCTCCACCCAACAATTAGGGCTTCTTCCAATTAGGTATTTTTTGTTTTTGCTTTATGTTTATGTTTTTACTTTATGTTTTTCATTTTGGTGTTGATTTGGCTTCCTCTGTGTGTTTTCTGCAAGTACACTTAGGGTTTCTATTTTGTTCATTTTTGCAATTGAATCAGTGAGTGTGAACTTAAACACTGAGTTATGATGATTTTTTTGTTGTATTATTAACTTTTTTGTATCGTAAATGTTTGTTATATTGTCCAGCAGATCTATGCTCCTTTGCGCTTTTCGTTTATGTTGAATAATTGTTGCTTAATTACTTATGGCACTTTGATTGTAGTGTCATTTTGCTAGTGTTGTCATTTTGCTATGATTTTCAGTTTTGACTGTTTTTATCACTAATATAGTTAAGTAGTAATATAATACCAATGTATTCATAGTATAAATTTTAATTACCTAGTAAGCCTAGAGTATACTTATATTTTATGACATTTTGAGTTGTCATAACTGTAGTGAGGATGACATGCCTAATATTTGGATAAACCTTCCAAAGTATAGTCAAGAGTATATGATAGGGATAAAAGCATTTATAAAAAATGCATCCCCAAAGTGGCTGTAGGTGACGAAATGCTATGCCCTTGCAAGAACTGTAAGAACATCAAGTGGCATGTACAAGATGTTGTCTATGATCATCTTATATGCAGCGGTCCTTTTTCCCTGTACGCAAACTGGATTGTAGATGTTTCAAAACATCTTGTCCCTGATCGTGCACGTAATGACGAGGATGTAGATATGGTGAGCGATATTGATTTTGGAGATAATCTAGTAGAGATGTTGCATTGTACTAATGGACCAAACGCTGATGCTAAGAAATTTAATAGACATCTGGAAGAGGGAAAACTTCCCTTATATGAAGGCTATACAAAATTTTCTAAGCTAAGTTTCATTGTCCGGCTTTATTCCTTGAAGTGTGTTCATGGAATTACAGAGTCAGGGTTTGGGGAAATACTACAATTGATCAAAGAAGCTTTTCCAAAGGCAGACATTCCCCTATCTTTCAACGCTGCTAAGAATATAGTTAGAGATTTAGGTCTCGATTATAAAAAGATACACGCGTGTCCAAATAGCTGTATGCTTTAATGGGGATGAAAATGAAAACGAACAAGAATGTAGAACCTGTGAAACTTCAAGGTGGGTTATGGTTGGAACGACAAGCCCAGATGACAATGAAACAGAGAAGATGCCTCGCAAAGTCCCGACAAATGTGATGCGATATTTCCACTAAGGCCAAGGCTGCAGAGATTGTTTAAGTGCAAAGACTATTTAAAACTGATGTCGTGGCATGCACTTGGACGTAAAAAGGATGGGAAACTTAGCCATCCTGCTGATGCGGAGGCTTGGAAGAAGATGGATGCACTTTAGCCCCTTTTCTCGTCAGAAAATAGGAACATCAGACTGGGTCTAGCATCGGATGGATTCAGTCCTTTCCGTTCGATGAACATAAATCATAGTACTTGGCCAATAGTTTTGGTAAATTACAACCTGCCTCCTTGGTTGTGTATGAAGCCAGAAAACCTAATTCTGTCAACGCTTATCTCCGGTCCTGAATCCCCTAAGAATAGCATTGATGTGTACATGCAACCTCTAATAGCTGAGTTGAAAGAGTTGTGGGATGAAGGTGTAGAAACATACGATGCTTTTGCTGATCAGACATTCAACTTACGTGTAAGTCTTTTATGGGCAATTAACGATTTTATGGGATATACAATGTTATCCGGTTGGAGCACGAAGGGGCAATTACGAGACTTCTTCGCAATACCTAAAACATAGTAAAAAAGTGTGCTACATGTGCCATAGGAAATTTCTTGATCCAGGACACAAGTGGAGGTTCGATAAAAATAGGTTCGATGATCAAATCGAGATGGGGAAGCCTCCTGAACGTTTATCCGGAATGGACATAGAAATATTATTGTCAAATTTTCAAAATGAGTTTTGAAAGAAAAAGAAGGTGCCAGGCCAAAAAAATGTTAAAAAGGTTGATTTCCCTTTCAAGAAGAAGTCGATATTTTTCACTTTGCCGTATTGGAGTCAGAATTTACATCGGCATAACCTCGATGTTATGCATATCGAGAATAACATCTGTGAGAGCATACTTGGAATTTTACTGAATATTCCAGGAAAGTCAAAAGACCATGTCAATGCTCGCAAAGATTTGCAAGAACTTGGCATCAGGAAGGAACTTCATCCTGTTTTATCAAGTGATGGGAAATACCTTGAAATCAGAGCTGCCATATTTGACATGATGAATGATGAGAAAGATCGATTTTGCTCGGTACTGAAAAATGCCAAATTGCCATATGGTAGTGCATCTAACATTGCTCGGTTTGTTAATACTAAGGAGAGGAAAGTCTCAGGCTATAAGAGTCATGATGCACATTTTGTGTTGCACCATTTATTGTAATTTGCTGTTAAAAAATCACTGAAGCCTGCAGTTGCCACCCCTTTAATCAGATTAGGGGCCTTTCTGAGAAGTGTTTGGAGCAAAGTGATCGACTTAAGGGAGGTGAAGAGGCTACAACAAGAAATTGTGGAAATACTTTGTCTATTTGAGACAATATTTATACAGGCTTTCTTTGATGTAATGGTCCACTTTTTAGTTCACTTATGCAGTGAACTAGCTTATGGTGGACCAGCACACCTTCGTTCCATGTGGCCTATTGAACGTTATTTATGCAAGTTAAAAAAATATGTGCGAAACAGAAGTAAACCAGAGGGTTCTATCACCGAGAGTTACCTTGCAGAAGAATGCTTGACATTTTGGTCACGATTCTTGGGTGACAATGCCGGATAAGGTGATATTACCGAGCCTGGAAAACTTCAAGGTTGTCTAGAAAAGTTGGAATACCATATTGGTACAAGAAAAAATAAAAATGGAAAAGCTATACATTTAGAAGTACCTAAGTGGATGGCAATGCATCATTATGTTCTATTCGACTCTGGAAAAAAAGAAGTAGAGGAGTTAATTACGTAAGTTTCAATTCCTAATTCCTAACTTAGTTTCTTTATATAATTAGTCATTTTTTTCTAGAATTTTAAACTAGCTACTTTCTATAGGAAGCATGAAGCTTTGATTGATGGTCAAACAAAGTTGAAAAAATATAAAAGGGCTAGACAACATAGCGATGACTTCTGGAACTGGATGTAGGAAGAGGTTGGCAAAAGAGGGAATATTTCGAAGGAATTAGAAGTTTTTGCAATGGGCCCTAATCGATCAGCTAAGAGGTATAATGGATATGTAAGAAATGGGTACAAATACCACACGAAGAACCGGGATGCTAGATGCACAACACAAAATAGTGGTGTTTTTTTGACGTCTTTGACGACCAGTTTTGCAAGCTCAAAAGATAATAAACCAAAGGTCGGTGAAGTCAATTACTATGGAGCAATTGAAGAGATAGTAGAACCTGATTATTGGGGAGAATTAGTTGTAGTGTTGTTTAAGTGCTGTCGGTACCAAGAAGAAAAGGATATATATGGGATGACACGAGTGAATTTTAATCGATTATGCCATAAATCTGATCCATACGTATTGACTTCACAAGTACAACAGGTATTCTATGTAGAAGATCCAGTTGAAAAGATGACGTATAATGTCATCAAGAAACTGCCAAGGGACTGGTGTGATGTGGAAGATGAAGATGGTCAAGATGAAGCACTTTTACATGATGCACCACTTGGATCAGAAATTGAAGTTCAAGGCAATGAGGATACATGGGCTAGGGATGATGTTACAACTAGACATGTTCTTATCGAGATCGACGTAGTCGAAAAACCTGCATAATTTTCTAAATCTAGATGTTTTTATGCAATATGTTAATGTTCAATTGTCTTTTGTAATCACTGAACCTTTAATTAATTAAGTTAATTATCTAGCATTCCTAACATACTAGTAACTAGCTAGTTACTACTTTTTTGTATGTGGTAAATTGAACCGCATTTACTTGTTGTGTATTTAATGTGGTAAGCTGCATTCTTAATGTTAATGTAATCATTATTTATGTAACACCATGTGGGAACCGATTACTTGCTCTGTTAACTCTGTTCTTACTCTAATGTAATTTCCATTCTTAATTATTTTTCAGGATATATGGAAAAATTTATTCATCTCAGATTCCACCATCAGGGTGAATTCCAGAGTACAGGATATACTGGTGGGACAGAGACTGTTGTACATGGTATCGATACTGAAAAATTTTCATATACCGTACTCATGGAGCATGTCCACGATGACCTTAAATATTCAGAAATTGGAGGAATTTATGTAATGGCAGAGAATTCTGGTGATTGGATGTTGCTGACGAGTGACTTGGAACTTAATCGAGTAGTTGGCCAAACTAAAAGCAATGACCATATTGATTTTTACATTGATAATGTCATTGACATGAGTGTGCATCCAATCAAAAATATGCAGCCGCATGTGGTTTTGAGGCCAAGACATATAAATTGACTTACAGGTACAATGTTTATATGGTTAACTTCTTGCATATTGTCTAATTTATTTCACTTAACTATTGTGTAACTACCCTTGCACTTTTGTAGCTAAAAACCCCCTAAGCGCCAATTCACAACGGCTCATAAACTACAACAGCAAAGCAAGCACACAGTGAAGCAGATGGGTTCAGAGAAGTGGCCACAAGATGGTACTCGAAAGTCACCTCGACTGAATAAATTGGGAAAACCCATTGATACACCTGTGATGCAGAGACTTATGACTGCCAAAAGAAAATTGTATTGTTCCAGTCCACGGGAAAATGAAACAATGGGAGAAAATGAGGTTCGGGTTAGATGTCTTTAATTTTACCATTCTTGTTCAATTTTTTGTTCCAGAAAATTTTTACCTTTCTAATATAATTGTTTCAAATCTTTATATGCAGAGCAAGAGGACCATCCCCCCACCCTCTCCACCTCTAACAGATTATGAAAAACAAAGGGCAGTAAGAATCAAGCTTAATAATGAAGTTCTTTACACTCTGTTACCTTCACTGTCAGCGAAAGAAAACAATAATGGACCGAAGAGCAATAGAATTGATGTGGCCCAAGATGTAAGTGTCGATTATGATCCGGGACAGGATGCAGGGCACGATGCAGATAGTGACGGTGATGCATCAGTGACTCCACCGAAGGTGTGTCGTAGCTAGATTTTTTTATTTATTCCTGCATTATAACTAGAATCATATTATTTTGTACCTAAGTGGTTGTATTTTGCAGGGTAGAAAGAAGAAAAACAAGAAAAAGCGGGCACCAACAACACGTTCCCGAGCCAATTCAACACCCAAGCCTGCAAATAAAGAAGCAAGGGAGAAGGATGAGACATGTCAATTTATGGAATCTGAGATGAAGGACAAGGTTCAATGGATGCTTGGAGGGCTATGCGGAAATGCCAAAGAGAACAATCTGAAAATGAGAAAGCTCGGGGACAAGAAAAAGCAGGACAAGAAAAAGTGGGAGCAAGTGCAATTAAGAAGGTTGTCGAGGAAACTATCTTGCCTGATATTGAGGAAGGAGATATGGAAGGTTAGCTTAATATATATGTTATTCGTTGCATATCTATTTATATCGTCAAGTAAGCAGGAGCATATCTATTTACATTCACAAAATCTGCAGATCCAGTTCCTAAAAAAATGAGAGGAAAAACCAGGATGGATGCTATTCACATGAGAAGCTTTGACAAGAGAGTTGTCATCGGGATGAATGACGATTTCCAGCCTATTGCAGAAAATGACAAAGTACTATCCGAATTAAGTTGCTACCTTGGAACACTTTCTAACCGTCGTATGTCGCTAAGTTATGTTAGTTGGCGCCATGTTTCAAAAACCTTGAGGTAGGCTATGTGGAATCATGTCAAGGTAATTTATGACCACATATCGATTTTTATCGTTACTTCTTATTTAATTAGATGAGTATAATTTCTTAAAAACTGATTAGGTGTGAAGGTTTTATTCATTTTTTCTTATTGATTTTTGTAAGGAACGATATATAATTCCTGATGAGTTGGAAAATTGGGTGCTCGAGACAATTCATTCATGTTGGAAGGTGTACAAGAGTCGAATCAAGGAAAATCATTTTACAGCGTATGAAAATGATGAAATGAGGTTGGCTAATAGACCAGATGACATTGCACTCGAGACTTTCAAAATGCTTTTGGAATATTGAAATGATAAGAGTGTTCAGGTATATATACCGTTTTTAAGAATTTATGCTCTCTCGAAAACATAATTACATCATTCATTATTTTTTGTAGGACAGATCGAAGAAAAATGCAGCAAGCCGTAAAAAATATGTTGACACTCACAGTCTTGGTCCAAAAAGTTTTGCACAACATCGGTATAAGATGGTATGTGATTATTTTATTTAATTTTTTTGATAACATGATTTTTTTGTTCGATTTAACTTATTCATTGTTTCTGTCTAAAGTAATACCACAATGTTGCTTATTGTTTCGTGTTCATTTTTTTTACTAGAAAAAAAAGGTAGTGGTAGCTGAGCTTGAATCATGTGATGCAAAGGTTTTTAATTTGTTTACTTGATTTTCTTGTTCGATTTAACTTGTTCATTGTTTATGTCCAAAGTAATACCACAATGTTGCTCATTTATTCGTGTTCATTTTATTTTTTTTACTAGAAAAAAAAAATGCTGCGGCAGATGAGCCATGTGATGCAGAGGTTTTTATTGAAACTCAGAAGCGAGTTGAAGGACGTATGTACAAGACCAATCCTGAAATAATCACAAAAAAATTGTAAGTATTTCATTATAACATTACGTATGGTTGTCTATATATATGGTTGACATTACATTGGTAAGCTGTAATTAATCAACATATGCGTGATAAATAACCATCTCAGTATTCATGATGGTTGTCTATATATAAATTTCAATTCTTAATCAGTCAAATACATGTTCATGTTCATGGGAGTATTCATATTAATTCTGAGTATTCATAAATATACATGTTAATTAATCAACTTGTGTGGTACAGAAGTTGACATGCCATGCTTTATTCTAAGTTTCATATTTAACTTAGTAATCAAGTAATCTTATACATGTTTAACCAGTTGACTTTTATGTTTTATTTTATAGGATAATATTACCAAAAAACTCACCACCGGAGATGCCGCTTCTGATGAGCTTGGTGCAAAACATGGTCCTAATTGGCTAAAAGGAAGATGCTTTAAGTCAGGAATAAGCAGTTCTAATCCACCAACAGGAACATATGTAGAAGAGCTGACCACAAGGATTAAGGAAAGCCTCGCTTCTGAGTTGAAGGATAAAATGAAGAAAGTCGAGTCTGAATTTGAACAGAAAATGCAACGGAACTTGGCATTTGCACTTAAAAAACTTGGAGAGGCCAACCCGGACATCACAGTTGATATCGACAAGTTGTGTGCAGTTGGTACAAGTGATGCTGATGATGGTACACCTATTACTGGAGGCAGTAGCTTCTAGTATCACTGCTTTCTAAGTTTAAGCTTCTAGTACATTATTTAACTTAGAATTGGGATGTAAAAGTACTTATGTTATGGATGTTAACTAGCTTCTATCCTTTAGTTTGGATGTTAAATTAGTTTGTTTTGTTTTGATGTTGAATCAGAATTTATTAGTTTGTTTGGGTGTTGAGATGGATCTCTTTGTGGTTCATTGTGATTGAATGGTATTTTGGGATTGTATACTTTTAAAAAGGTCCTGTTCAAATTTTTTTTGGTAAAGTGTTACATTAGCCTATTATAGTATTACAATAGACTAATTAAAATGTCATGACTACAATAAGTGGGGTCCACAGGTCGGGCCCACATGTGGGGCCCACTGGTGGTGTCCACTGGTGGGGCCCACTTCTGGTGTCCACTGGTGGGGCTCATTGGTGGTGTCCACTGGTGGGGCCCATTGGTGGAGCCCATTTTTTTAAAAAAACTGAAGTACCCTAAGGTAACCGCATATTTATGTTGCAATATGCCATTTTTATGTTACAGTAGACCTCTAAGGTAACCTAAAAGTACATGTTACCCTAGGGGTGATATAAGTTACATTAGGTACCCTAAGGTAACGTCGAAATATATAACATATAATTTATGTTACCTTAGCCCAAAAATGGGTCAATTGTAACATTTTAGCATCCTAATGTAACAGAATTTTTGGGTTACCGCAGGCTGTTTATGGTGTAGTGATATTTAGGATCAATGAATCCAGGAGGTTGTTCAACATATACCTCCTCTTCCAATTCTCCATTCAGAAAAGTACTCTTAACATCCATCTAAAAAACCTTGAATTTCTTGTGAGCTGCATATGCCAGAAAAATTCTAATAGCTTCTAACCTTGCAACAGGAGCAAAAGTCTCATCATAATCTATTCCTTCCTGTTGAGAATACCCCTTTGAAACTAGTCTTGCTTTATTCCTTACAAATGTGCCATCTGAATCTGTTTTATTTCTGAACACCCACTTTGTACCCACAATTAACCTATCCTTTGGCTTTTGTACAAGTTTCCAGACTTCATTTCTTTCAAACTCATTTAGTTCTTCTTGCATAGCTGTAACCCAATCAGCATCCTTGAGTGCATCTTCAACTTTCTTAGGCTCCTCCTTCGATAGAAAGTTATGATAAAGACATTCATTTTGAGTTGCACTTCTGGTTTTAACACCTGCATCAGGATTCCCAATAATTAAATCAGGAGTGTGACTTTTAGTCCATTTCCTTGCTGATGGCAAATCATTTCTTGAATTTGATGCTCCCCCTGGATTGGTGTTGTCTTCAAAAGAACTAGAATTATTAGAAGCTCCCCCTGAGATAGTGTTATTTCATTCTGATCTACTTTCAGAATTATCACTTGAATCTATTTCTGATGAATTTCCTCCTGATGTTTGAGTTATTTCTGTATTGATGGTTTCTTGCTGTTGCTCCTCCTCAACATTTGCATTACCATCAATAATTTGTGTCTCATCAAGAAAGAGAGGATCGTCAGGATCTGATGGAGTATCATTATCTGACATGGTTTCATCAGGATTCTTGGTAGCTTTATTTGCAAAAATCAAACTGTCATGTGAGTCTTCAACAATCCCTATTATCTTCTTATCATCAAAAGATACATTGATAGACTCCATGACTGTCTTTGTTCTTAGATTGTAGACTTTAAAGGCTCTAGTTGTTGGATAGCCAATAAAGATGCCCACATCAGCTTTAGTATCGAACTTTCCTAGCTGTTCAGGATGAGGTCTTAGAACAAAGTACTTGCAGCCAAACACATGTAGATGCTTCAGACTATGCTTCTTTTCTTTAATCATTTGATAAGTAGTTATACCATGCCTATTGATTAAAGTAATGTTCTGAGTATAGCATGCTGTGTTGACTGCATCTGCCCAGAAATATGTAGGTAGTTTAGCTTCCTCCAACATAGTTCTGCCAGCTTCAATAAGAGTTCTATTCTTTCTTTCAAATACTCCATTTTGGTGGGGTGTGCCAGGAGCAGAGAATTGTTGAACTATTCCTTTGTATTTGCAAAACTCTTTCATTACTGAATTCTTGAATTCAGTTCCATTATCACTTCTTAGAATCTTGACTTTGTGCTTTGTACCAGTTTCAACGAGTCTCACATGGTCCAAAACTATCTCAGCAGTTTCATCTTTTCTGTGCAGAAAATACACCCAGGTAAATCTAGTATATTCATCAACAATGACTAATGATATGATGGACATTATGTTGACTGGTCCAAACAAGTCAAGGTGAAGCATGTGATATGGTTCATCAATCGAGGATTTTGTTTTACTCTTTAATGATGTCCTTCTCTGTTTAGCCTTCTCACAAGCATCACAGAGTCCATCAGGAGTATACAATGCCGTTGGTAATCCTCTTACCAAATCTTTCTTAACCAACTCATTGATGTTATTGAAGTTGAGATGAGAAAGCTTCTTGTGCCAATTCGAACTTTCATCTACTGAGGCTTTGTTGATGAGACATGTAGAGGGACCATCAGTGTTGGTGTAGATGTTGGCTTCATATACGTTACCATGCCTTGGACCAGTTAGGGAACCTTTTCCTGATGCCTTGCTGATTACTTCAAAATGAGAGTCATAAAAGTTGACATGATAACCTCTGTCTGTGATTTGACTAACACTTAGCAGATTGTGTTTGAGTCCCTTCACTAGAGCTACTTGATCAATGATGACATTTCCAATTATTATCATGTCATATCCCAAAGTTTGTCTAATGTTGCCATCTCCATAAGACACTGTTGGGCCAGCTTTCTCCTCAAATTCTGATAGCAAGGTTTTGTTTCCAGTCATGTGCACAGAGCATCCACTATCCATGACTAACACATTTTTCTTTTTACCCTGCAATCAGAAACACAAAGAACTCAGTTAGAATTTTTAAGAATCCACACTTGTTGGGTTCTTTTTGCATGCAATTTAACATTTTTAGCAGCAGAAGTCTTTTTAACAAAAGCAGTCCTGTCAGATTTGAATCCATCGGAATTTGATTTGTCATTATCAGAATTAACAGATGCATGCTTAGTATTCACACTCTTTGTTTTACCAGAATTTGCCCTTTTATTAAACTTTGGCAATGGATGTAAGAACCCAAAATTTCGGTAGAATTAAAACTTTTCCTATTATGATGAAGTGCATCAATGAATAGTGATTTGGTGGACGAATAGTGATTTTGAGGATTAAGAAAATTTTTCATGCCCCCTATGTACGAGACGTAGTGTGGATATTCCGAAGGCATACTAGTAATCTACGGAGTAAATAAGTGTATGTAAATGCGATCGGAATTCAGAAATTCCAAATTCTATTTTCGTGTAATATTTGACCGATCAGTGAATTATATATCAGTAATATCAAGAAATGATATATTTAATTTGAGCAATTGAGGAGTTAATATTTTGGAATTTTATTATAAGTGATTTGAGAATTTGGAACGAAAACCACTGAGGAAGTGAAACAAACGTTCTAGAAACCGCTGAAACTTTATAACGAGATTAAGCGATCAAGCGAGCGAATCATGAATTGAGAATAGTAAATATTAGAAGTCCAAGGAAGGATATATTATGAGAGGAAAATGGAATTGAGAATAAAATCCTAGAGTTAAAGGAAATGAGAACAATTGAGAAACCGCGAGAATTTTTTTCTGAGATAAAGAGAAAATACAAAGAAAATTGGACACAACGATTGTTTGAGGTATTGGTCCACACTATTACAATGAAGTGCAACATATAAGTTGTAACATATTGATTTAGTAAATATGCAAGAAGGGAAGCCCCTTGGTGCAAATAAGAAAAGGAAGGACTTGGAAACAATATGTATAAAGCAAGGGACTTGCTTGCAATTATGGATGGATAAAGGTAATCCAAATGAACCAATGAGGAGATGACACCACATGGCAAGAAGATAAGATGCATCCAAGTGAAAATATCAAGCATTATTGATCACTTTATCACTTTAATCAAACAAAACAAACACCAAATACTCCATTCTGCCCAGCAGGAAAGGAGCTCACTAAAACGGGCCTAGAGACTTCATTACTCAATGAAATTTTTTGTTCTTTTTGGGGCGTGTTTTTCCAGTCAGGAAACCCACTTCCATGTTCTTGATTTCTTTGGTGAGATTGAAGATGGTGAGCATAGAGTAAGGCTTCCCCAAGGTTAACTAAGCTTGTTTGAGATTGTAAGAACATCAAGAAGGTATAAAACTCTAACCCCTCTTGGCCATGAATTATTTATGGTGTTTAATGTTAGATCCATGGATGTTAGTGTGAATATTGGACATATAAGTTATGGATGATGTAGATCTTGAGTTTAAGTGTTGTGGGTGTGATTTTTAAGCTTGTGGTTAGTGTATGTATCTCCATGTATGTTATAAAGTATGATCTTGGTGATTTAGATTTTGCTTGTGATGTGGATGTAAGATTCTTGGTTGGTTTAGTGATATAAGCATGCTGAGTTTTTCCCAGGAACTTGTACTGTCTTGTAGGAGGGTTTTGAACCCCCAAATCTTGTCCCCTGAAGTCCTAATATATATTGTTGGAAAGGTATTTGAACGTAGTTTCCAGAAATATAAGGTTCATGACTAGGTGATGTATAGATTTTGAGTTATGGCCTGAGAAGTGAAATGTGTTTCTGGATTCCGGACTGCACTAAGTGGTCCCCTTGTGAACCTTGTTTGAACCCCTAAAAATTTATGTAGGATCATGGAAAAATTAGCGAAGCTAGTAAATGCAGTGGGGAAGGTTACCCAAAAAGAATTGGATTAAAATATGTATTTTTCAATTTTATAAAAATGTTGAAGTAAAATCCGCGCAAGTGAAAAACCACTTAGGAGATTAGTTTAAAGTAGTTTTAAGAGTATTCACTTGAGTTTCGAGTTTGAGGAATAGATTTGAGTCGAATGGGTAAAGAATGTGATAATGTGATGACATGGCCATATAGGAGGGTTAGTGGGTCAAATGGTGGAGTCGCTAAGATGGCCTTGTATTCTTTAAAACATTATGATTAAGTGGTGTTGCTAAGATACTAACGAGCGAATATTGGATATTTATAGATTGTCGCTCCACTCCACGAGCCCAACCACACCAACCTTCCCAAGGCAAGTTCTCCAACCCTAAGCATTTATTTTCAAGATATTATGTTCCTGATTCTACCTATGCAAGTTTACTTTTCAAAACTTACATATACAAGGACTTTCACTGTTGTGTTTGTAGTTTTCAATCATATCAAATGTTTATGGTTATCGAAGTATCGATGAAATTGAGATGTATAAGTACATATATGTTTGCACCCCTTGAAGTTAGAATGAAATGTTTTCTTCGGACAACGACTCTAGCAATAGAGGTCGTAGCGGTCTGTATATACTATTGACCGGGGAACGGTATATTATTATATCGTAATTCAATTGCGAAAACCCGAGGGGTCATTCGGGGAGTATGTATACTCAAGTAATTATTTTTATATCTTCGTAAATACTCAAAATACCTATCTTGGATGAAAAGCATCTTCAATTAAATAATTATTTTATTAATTATTAATATTAAATCTTAAAATATCATTTATTATTTAATGTTCATTATTTTAAAGACAAAGCTAATCCAAGATACCTTAAATACTTTCAAACTCGAACTCTTTCGCACTCAAAACATTTTCGAAAAACCCCGGTCAGGTTTTGCTTCTTGTACACTTTTCAAGAATTATCGGTCGACTGAGGTCGAACTTCAACTACTCGAATTTTCTATCAAAATGATTTTTGAAAAGAAAAGAAAAAGGGGACTCTGGCAGGTGTGGGAATCGTTGACGAACGATTCCCGGGATGTGTAAGCGGCTGTGAGCCAGGCGGTCCATCAATTATTATTCCGGCCTAGGTGTTGCCGAAGGATGATTACGGATGTAGTTTTCATCGAGGGTGATTACGGATGTAGTTTTCACCCGAGGATAGTTACGGATGTAGTTTCTATCCTTCTACCGGTAGAGAAGACCCGCGGATTATTGGACCTGGATGTGGCGACTGATCATCGTCAATCCTTGTCAGGTTTTTATGTTTTCTTCCAGTCCCATCCTCCACTTTGCAAAAATACTCAAACACTGCTTCTTGGACCTAAGTGCCAAGTTGCCGATAGTGTGGTTTTTGATAAGAAAAATATTGATATCGTGCAGTATCTAGAACTGCAAGATTTTCTATAAAGATTGGCACGTGTTAGTGCACTCTTGCAATTGTTTCAAAGAATGAAATGTTTTTGTATGAGAAACCTTCTAAGCCAATGGAAGGAAAGAGGTTTGCAATGATGTATTCCCTGTACAGTATGTTAATCGTAGAGTGTTCTGCCGAAAATGATATACTCATATGTATATATTTTCAAAATTGAGATATATTGAGATGGGAACCTTATAAAGGGTTCATATGTTATTCTTAAAGCTCCTTAGTGAGTATAGATGTTTTATTCAAACTCGGACATACACATTGTCCAATTATGTTTTGAAATCTGAGATATATACCCATATAGTTGGGAATGTTTTCGAAATAAACCACATTATTATTTTACAAAATGGTGAACTTGCTGAGCATTATGTAGCTCATTCTTGCTTTGTAAAAACTTTTCAGAAAGAGAAGAATTTGATCAGTTAACTCCGCACCAGCAGAAGAGGAGTAGAAGATTTACCCCTGAGATGATTTAGTTCCTGATAAATACTACAGAGTAAGTCTGATAGGTTTTCAACTTTAATAGTAAGACTTGTCTTCAAGTGTAGTTGTATAAATGGAAGTGCGCAAGATTCTAGTTTGTACAGATGAATTGTAATATTTAGTGTTACTTTTGATTATCGTTTCTGAGGCTCTAACTTGTTTGTGCTTAAGATTGAGGTCTGGATGGATGTATTGTTGAGTTGTAAAGTTAATACAGGTATGACATGGTTGGATGGTGATGTGACGACCTGAATCTTTTACCTCGGATTTGGGGGCGTCACAGAAATGGTATCAGAGCCATAAGTTACAGTACTCAGAAACGAGAGTGTTAAGAGTTAAGTCTAAGTAGGAGAATGACATAAGAGATCGTAGTAAACTTATTATTGGACTACCGGAAGAGGTACCGGTGAATAGAATGGACTGGAGTGGTTACTGAAGGTATTATACTAGGGTCGATAGAATCCTTAGAGACCTTCAAAATGATGAATAGAGGTTTGAGAGTCGTACATGACCTATCATAGGTAATGATATTGGAAGCAAAGCGAAATCTCAAGAGCAGCTGAGGTAGAGGCGATATTGCCAATATGATCGGGTGACTAGGCTGGCATAAATTTTGTGGCCCATAGTCCTCCACAGTTTAGGAGGCGACATTTTAAGAATCAAGAAGTTTAGACTTCCCTACATATTTAAGGGTACTTAGTACTTGGGATAATAAAAGTCTTTTACTTTGGCTATAAGATCTAATTTTCGATAAGTAACGGGTTTACCTGAAAGTTGGTCACTATGTCGTTGTGGATTTCATTACCCTTGATGGCAAATTTTACATGTGTTATACGAGAATGTTATCATAAGACGAGCGTGCTAGATAATTCCACGCATGATTCGGACGCTAGAGCATGGTAGTTCAACTTAGAGAACAAACAAGTGGGATTAACAAAGGGACTCAAGAGAAGTTGAATATGGTTGCAACGAGCGATACAGTGATCTCAGAGTCTATCAAAAGAAAAGACCAGTGGGTAGAGTGGGATCCTTTGATAGAGACGTTATCATGGACTACGTATATAGGTATGGTAGGCCTCAATATTTTTGGTATATGTTCACATACACACACCCGCCACTGAACCTATGGACTGCACTGAGATCCCTGAGAGATCTCTTTGATCTGTTCCCAGGGGGAACTGGCCACTTGTGATTCATGTTGGAAGGCATGAAGTAGGACCCTATGGACTTAGTAGGTGTCCCCGGAATGATGCGAAGCTTGGTCTTCAAGATAAAGCACGGAAATGACAGATATATTTGTGAAGCCCCAACTCGATAAATGACTTTAAGATGATGATTAAGAGACGCACTAGTTGGTGTCTTGTATTACGAAGACGAAGAGATGGAGTTACCCTCATAATGGTGATAGCGAGATGCACGAATGATTATTAACTTATTTTGGTAACTACCGGCAGGTGCACTACTTCATTTTAACCTGTTCACTAACCCTGTTACCTCGATTAGTTTATATCAGGTAACCCTTCTAGCTTTCTACTTCAAACTTGTGAAACAACAACCAATGATATACTTTCCCTAAAGCAGGACTTATCCGAAGTAATTTTATTCGATCCATGAACATTCTATTCAAAAATTTATGATGATCTTGTTCGGCTCAGGCCTATTTACACTTTCTTTCAATTATCCAAGGAAGGTTCAACAAATATTTCCTTAATTAATCGATGAATATTACTTAACGAATATTGATATTTGATTGCTTCTTTCATACTTGCACTCTTCAGTTGAGCTCATAAATATCTAACAAATTACTGAGGACATGGATGATCTAATGTCCAGATATCCTTCATGAATTCTTTTCTTCTATTCAAGATGAGATTGTACATCGTACATTGAAATCATAGTAAGGATATCATTTTGATATTGGTATTCTGAATTTAATCCTATTGTAGGATCTGATAAAGCATGTGTACAGAGGCACCCTTGGGTGGACCGTTTCACTGGTAAGTAATATTTGATGAGAGGTTATCGATTGTTCCGATACCTAGAACATTCTCTTCAGATTTTATAGTTTTCTTTTTCAAACTTAATAACTTCTTATTTCCATTCGTTGTCCGAGTAGCCTAAAGTTTCTTCAATGGCTACGATGTTGAAATTCCGTTCTAGCCAATTGAAACTGGCTAGTCGATATGTCAATATGAATGACTAGTTGATTGTTCTAACTAGTCAAAATTGTAATGTTGTGAAGAACACCTAGCTAATTGTCCTAGCTAGTGGTGATGTCTCAAACAGGTGAACTAGCAAATTTTGTCTAGCTAGTTGTTAGTGTTTCTTGAAAAGGACTAGTTATTGTTCCACTGGTCCAACTCCCAATTTAATTCATTCCGAAATGCATTTTTGCATGTGGTAAAGTATGATGATGAAGGTTTTGACGAATAACTTGATTGAGACCTAGTGAGGTCGCCCACTCGACTTGAACTCTTACCCATCTTCGTATCAGACTTTATATCACTTGAATATTTTATTCTTTCATTCATACAATGAGAATTCATTTGAAACCATTGATTACTTGAATGACAAACTATTTCATTCTTTAATTGTCATGGAGTAGAATTGCTTTCTATTGGCTGACCTTCATCAATGCGACTTTAGATTTCCTCTTATTATTGTTAGCACAAAATTACGTAAGCGCACGTAGTCACAAGTAATATAATTAAAGTTCGTTCCACAGAGATCTGGTTAAGTTTAATCAGTAAATATGCCTATGCAACAATGTTTGGTATTAATCCGCTGCTAAGACAAATAACAATTTTGGTATTGATTAACTAAATTAAACTAGGATGCAATTTTTAAACTAAGAAATAAATTAACTAATGAGATTGAATTCGAATTACTAATATGAGAATAAACATGGGATCCCAACTTCATTAAATACTTCCCTTAGATCTGATGCCTTTAATCTCTATATGCAATGATTTTGATATCTGATCGGATAACACGAAACCAGTATACGCTACCTGTCAGCATACGCATACCAAACTAAACATACATCCACAAAAGAGATAGAAGATGAATAGACACCAATTATGCTTAGACCCTATATGTCTACAGAATTTGAAAACATAACGGTTGAAGAACAGGTTATCCATTAAGATCAAATAGGGTAGTATAAGTATTTTCATCTCACACCACAAATCATATTGACAATCAATTATGAACCTATGCTAGCATGGCAAGTTCTAAATCTCAAGATCCATTTTCACTTCACAAGAGATTAACAATTCATTTTAGATGTTAGCTACGCATCTAAAAGCATTAAGATTAACCATACGAGAATATCAATTTCACATCACACACAGATCTTTACAGCATCAAGATACTAAGTTCCATAAATAACTCCGTTAGAATCCCATGACAACGTTTAGCCCATAATTGAACTATTCATCGTCATGGGATTTGATGAAAACATAATAATTAACAAGATATGAAAGAAAGAAACAATAATATTAATAAAAACAAGAGTTGAGAAAACAAATCTATAATCCAAAGTATACAGAAGATGAAGTAGATCTAGATCTTTGCTTGTCACCGAGCTTGAATCCTTCTCCACTTTTCTCTCTTGCAGTTCTATGTTACAATAATAATAATCTGATACAAATTACAAGGTATGATGTGTTTATATAGGCACTACAAGTCTTGCCCAGCAAGAAAATATAAAAACAGAATTATAATAGAATTTCTGCAAGATACGTTTCCTAATTTGATTATGTTTTTAAGGAAAATTCGTGGCTGACTTTTCTTCAGATTTTCTGGAACGTTCCCCACGTAATTGGACCTCTGGACTATCTTAGAATGATAGAAAATCTCGTTATCTTCGCGTGGACTGCTTACGGGCCTCAAACGGACTTCTAGAACTCAAGATATGGCCAAAACAGTGTAAACTGTGCAACCCTTCTCGAAAATCCGAATTTTAATCAATTAATTCCCAAAAAATTATAAAAGCATCCACCTTAGTCAACATTCTCGTAATCCTGCACAACTAAGCAAAACACATCAAAACTACAACAACTTGAGTCCAAGACAATCAATTTAAGCCGAAATTAAGCGATCCAAGTGGATATAAAATCCACTTATCACACCCCCAAACTTAAACCGATGCTTGTCCTCAAGCATAAACAATTACAACTAACTAACTAGCTAGTACCACTTCCGTAGGTGATCATGGTTGCATTTGGCATATCCAACAAGCCCTTTAAACCCCTAGGCAGCCCTAGTGGACGAGTAAGGTCTCGTGAGGGCCTACAGCGAATGTACCCACAAAATCCATTTAACCTAATGCAATGCAATGCATGAATGCAACTAGAATGAAAAATGCAACGATCCCCTTCAAACTAACCAAAACCAACGAGCAAGCAAATATCTTAGAGAATGCAACTAAATCCAAATAGAGCTCGACCAAGCTCCCGTATACTAATAATACATGAACAGAAACGTGCGTGTGTGCAATGCTCATCAGAAATACTCCCAAAACTAGGTCAAAAATCATACATGCTCTTCGTCAAGAGAATCACAGGTTTATAAATAGAATAGACTGTAGACACTTCATAACCTAAGAACACCTCCATCCTTATCCAAGGTAGACAGAAATTCATGCTTTTATTACTATCTACTATGACATATATATACAATCATGCTTATTTAACCGTGCAATGGATGAGACCCCGAAAGGCTTATACAATAATACCCATGTAGCGAGCGTTGGGTTAGTGGATCCCAGACTATAAAAGCCTTAGGTCACTAGGCACAAAGTCCCCGTGAACTTAATTGCTCGAGTATTAAAGAGCTCAACCTGGTTAATTTTGCATATAAACAATTGACACTTTTGATCTTTTTTTTTTCTTCTTTTTTTTTTCTCTTTTGTTTTTTTTCTTTTTTCTTTCTATGCAATCTGGAATGAGAATTCTCAATTCCAACCCTAGACTACTCATATAAATATGAGCCGGCTACTAGCCATTTGACGCCTAGCCATTATTGACAATTATTTACAATTAAGCATGAAATTCCTGGTTTCCCCCAAACTTAGACTTTAGTGATCCTACGCCATCAAGGGAATAACGAAAATTCTAAATATAATCAAATGATTAAATCTCAAAACATCCAAACAAGCATGACCTCAACCTAGCCCAAAAGCACCCAATGAGACTGTGAAAAGATTTTGTTTCTGAAGCATGCAAGTCAATTTCATAGAAACTATAAATCAACCCTCTACTCATCATTACCACACTCAATTAGACACCTACCTACCAATCAGAATTAGCTCGTCTTAAGGGATCATGAAATATGCATGATATGCAAATGCAACTAATATGAACTCACATGGTATACGAAAAAATAAAAACAGAATGTCCTATATGAAACATAACATAATTAATACGAACATAACATGAACGAATTACTACTAAGCATGCAAAACATGATATCCTACATGAACACATAATACAACAACTACTAATCCCTCAAACCACCCCCAAACTTAAAATATTCAATGTCCGCATTGAATGGAAGTAAATACAAGGGATAGCAGAAACATACCTACTCATCCTCACTGTCGTCACCCTCATCATCCTCATCGGACGAATCAGGTGGAGGATACGGAGTCCGAGCTCCATATATAGGCCACTGAACAGCAGTACCTGGTGACTGAAAAGCTGCATCCAAAGCTACGGCCATGTCCTCGGAGTACTGGCGACTGCTAACATGAATAGCATCCAACCGCCTAGTCATTCGACGAAAATAAGTATCAAAGACTAACATATCCACTATTCGCCGCTGAGGTTCTATAATCGCTACTCCCGGTGCCCTAGGACATGTGGCGGAGCGCCCGCTCCCTGACCACTAGCATCACCAACTATAAAGCCTAGACCCCTAAGATGAGGAATGCCGCCCGACCACTCCCCCATCCGATCAATAGTAACATCATTAATGGAAGACATAGGTTTATGCACCGGCTCACCTTTGTACCATTTCACTTTCGAAGCATCACACAAGTACGCAATGATAGAAGCATAAGGAATACTAGCCGATGAATTACTGCCCAAATACCGAAGAATAGCTTGATTAATAAGATACCCAAGGTCAACATACTCACCTCTGAGAATACCCCATAGCAGAATAGCTCTCTCAACAGTAACATCGGTCACATGGGTTGATGGAAGAATATTAGAACTGATGAAGTAGAACCATGCCCGTGCGAACTTAGACAATGACGCCGCCGGAAAAGTCATCTTCTCGGTGGTACCCACTCTACACTTCCACTTCGTACCCGGAATACAAAGCTCACCAATGATAGCATCAAGAACAACATCATCCCTAGTCTTTTTCCCCCAATCAGTAGCACCTCTAGGTTTAGGCGGTTGCCTAATCAAAGTACGAATCGCACGAGGCGAATAATCCACCTTCTGTCCCCTAACAATCGTGGAATTATTCCTTGCTATCGAAGCATTAGCATAAAACTCCCTAACCACATTCAATGGGGCATCATTAGCAAACTCACAAAAGAAAGTCCAACCCCGCTCACTAATCATAGTCTCCATCTCCGCATTATTACGTGGCACAAGCCTCCTTTCCTGAATAACCCCCTTGACAACCAACCTACCATACTCCGCTTTGGCATCCTCATTCACGAATTTTTCCACTCCATCTCCCACAACATCGTTCTCATCCAAAGCTGGACGAGCACTACTACTACTTCCCACTAATCGTGGTCGCTTAGGAGCCATAATCAACAAATATCAAGCAAAGAACAACAATCTCCAAACAATTCACCAAACAAAGACCCCCAAATTACACACTTCAAGAACCCTAATTTGAAAAATTCACAAATTCAAATAAAAGATGAGAGAAAATATTACCCAATTGAATCGAAGAGGTGAAATTGCTAGATTAATCCCCAAAACTTCGAATTTGCTTCCCCCTTTGCCCTATGAATGGATGAAAGTTGAGAAGTTTGGGTAATATAGAAGTGTTTGTGTATGCATGGGTGTATGTATATATATAGGAGATGTAAGTAATAAAGATGAAATTATATGTAGTATAGGATTGGGGTTGTTTAGGATTGAATTTAAGGTAGAATAGGATATGGGGATGATAGTGTTTAGGATTTGAGTTGCATTAGGATATAGGATAAGAAAATAAATAAAAGGAGTGGAAAATTTGAGGTTTAATAGCCAAAAACCGCACGAATGCAGGGGAAAGAAACGCTGACTGCGCGCTGGCGCCTGTTGCGCCACTCCATTCTGCGTTACTGGGCCAGTTGCGTTGCGGCGCTAGTTGCGCAGGTTCAACCTGCGTGACAGGATGCTGTTGGCGCGCTGGCGCTAGTTGCGCGTCCCTGGCCTGCGTTACTTGGCGCTGCTTGCCTTGTGGCGCAGGTAGCGCAGCTCCATTCTGGACTTTTGTTCGTTTTGTTATTGTTTTTTCTTTTTTTTTTTTTTTTTTTTGAGAACAACAACAACTTTTTTTTTTCTTTTCAAAACTCACAACACTTTTCTTTCTTTTTTTTTTTTTTAGAGAAAGTAATGATACAACAAACTACAAGAGCGTGGGTTGCCTCCCACGAAGCGCTCCTTTAATGTCAATAGCTTGACATTCTTTTCCGGATTCAAGTCGACGCCAAAATGGCGGAAACCTTCTCGCGTTGAAACGATCCTCCATAATAATGCTTCAACCGCTATCCATTTACTTTGAAAGCATGATCCGGTGTTGTTTCATAAATCTCAATAGCTCCATGTGGATACACCGTCTTAACAATAAATGGACCCGACCTCCTCGACTTGAGTTTTCCCGGAAAAAGCTTGAGGCGAGAATTAAATAGCAACACCTGTTGACCTGGCAAAAACGCTTTTGGTACCAACCTTTTATCATGCCACCTCTTAACCTTCTCCTTATACATCTTGTTATTTTCGTAAGCTTGCTCACGAAATTCCTCAAGTTTATTCAACTGAAGCAACCGCTTTGCACCCGCAGCCGTGATATCTAAATTCAATTTCTTCAACGCCCAATATGCTTTATGTTCCAACTTTGCAGGCAAATGACATGCTTTCCCATAAACTAACTGAAACAGAGACATACCTAGAGGAGTTTTGTAGGCAGTTCTGTACGCCCACACAGCTTCATCCAACTTCAATGACCAATCCTTACGAGACGGATTCACCACTTTCTCTAGAATTCTCTTGATCTCCCTGTTAGAAACTTCAGCTTGGCCATTCGTTTGAGGATGATAGGCAGTGGCAACACGATGTGTCACATTATATTTCGCCATCAACGTAGTAAACTGGCGATTGCAAAAGTGAGTTCCCTCATCACTTATTATAGCACGCGGAGTTCCGAAACGCGTAAAAATTTGCTTATGCAAGAAATTCAATACCACCTTTGCATCATTGGTCGGCAACGCCTTATCCTCGACCCATTTAGACACGTAATCCACAGCTAGCAAGATGTACTGATTGTTGCATGAAGAAACAAAGGTCCCATGAAGTCAATCCCCCAGACATCAAAGATCTCTACCTCAAGAAGCATGTTAAGAGGCATCTCGTTCCTTCTAGAAATATTGCCAACCCTTTGACAATGATCACATCTCAACACGAACTGATGAGCATCCTTAAACAAGGAAGGCCAATAGAAACCTGCTTGAAGCACACGAGCCGCTGTCTTTTCTCCACCATAATGACCACCATAAATAGTTGAGTGGCAATCTCGCAACACACCCTCCGTCTCACTATACGGAATACATCGTCTGATCATCTGATATGCTCCTTGTCTAAATAGAAACGGTTCATCCCAATGGTACCACTTCACATCATGTAGAAACTTCTTCCTTTGAGCACTCGAAAGATCTGGAGGAATAACATTGCTAACCAAATAGTTTACATAATCTGCAAACCATGGCTCTTCATCTTGCACTGCAAACAGCTGCTCATCTGGAAAAGATTCATTAATAAGAGATTTGTTATGCAGTTCCTCACCGTGGTCCTCTAAGCGTGAGAGATGATCCGCTACTTGATTTTCCGTGCCTTTCCTATCCTTGATTTCCACATTAAATTCTTGCAAGAGAAGCACCCAACGAATCAATCTAGGCTTGGAATCCTTCTTCGACATAAGATATCGAATTGCAGCATGATCAGTATACACAATCACCTTCGTACCAAGCAGATAAGACCTGAATTTCTCGAAACCATAGACAACTGCTAGCAACTCCTTCTCCGTAGTAGTGTAGTTCAGCTGTGCATCATTGAGGGTTTTACTAGCATAGTAAACCACATGAAAAATTCTATCCTTCCTTTGACCAAGCACAGCTCCAACAGCATAGTCACTAGCATCACACATAAGTTCAAACGGCTCCTCCCAATTAGGTGCGGTAATGACTGGTGTAGTAGTCAACTTCTTCTTCAAGAGCTCAAAAGCTACAAGACACTCCTCATCAAAATTGAAAGGAACATCCTTCTCCAGGAGATTGCACAAGGGTTTAGAAATTTTTGAGAAGTCTTTGATGAATCGCCGATAGAAACCCGCATGACCAAGAAAACTGCGAATTCCTTTTACAGAGATAGGTGGAGGAAGATTTTCGATTGTTTCCACCTTAGCCCTATCCACCTCAAGTCCTCTACCAGATACCTTGTGCCCAAGAATAATTCCCTCTCGCACCATGAAGTGACACTTCTCCCAATTAAGCACCAAGTTAGTCTCCACACAACGTTTCAAAACCAATCTAAGATTATGCAAGCACTCGTCATATGAAGTACCAAAAACTGAGAAGTCATCCATAAAAACCTCCACATTCGAGCCAATCATGTCTGAGAAAATAGCCATCATGCACCTTTGAAAAGTGGCAGGAGCGCCACAAAGTCCGAAAGAAACCCGTCGGAAAGCAAAGGTACCAAAAGGACATGTGAATGTGG
The DNA here is from genome assembly GCA_036435485.1 of Saposhnikovia divaricata. Lineage (NCBI taxonomy): Eukaryota > Viridiplantae > Streptophyta > Magnoliopsida > Apiales > Apiaceae > Saposhnikovia > Saposhnikovia divaricata. Next base: position 286,721 of record JAZHRN010000145.1, on the reverse strand, counting down.
TCTTCTCTTGATCTTCCGGAGCAATGCAAATCTGATTGTAGCCTGAATAACCATCAAGGAGGCAATAATACTCATGTCCCGCCAACCTGTCTAGCATCTGATCAATGAATGGCAGAGGAAAGTGATCTTTTCTCGTGGCTTTGTTGAGCTTCCTATAGTCCATACAAACTCTCCACCCCGTGACTGTTCAAGTAGGGATGAGCTCATTCTTTTCATTAGCAACAACTGTCATGCCTCCTTTCTTTGGCACACATTGAACCGGGCTCACCCAAGAACTGTCTGAGATAGGATATATAATACCGGCATCAAGCCACTTTAGAATTTCCTTCTTCACCACCTCTTTCATAATTGGATTAAGTCTCCGCTGATGCTCAACAGTAGGCTTAGCTCCCTCCTCTAGCAGAATTTTATGCATGCAATACGAAGGGCTGATTCCCTTGATATCTTCTATAGTCCAACCAATTGCTGACTTGAATTCCTTCAAAATTCGCAAAAGCTTTTCTTCCGCACTAGCTGACAAGTTAGAGGCAATAATAACAGGTAATGTAGATGCATCACCAAGAAAAACATACCGCAAGTGTTCCGGAAGTGGTTTGAGTTCAAGTTAGGAGCTTCATCAATAGATGGTTTCAGGCGCCCCTCCGAATTTTTACGTTCTCCTAACCCAAGAGATTCAAAAGGCAAATCAAATCTCCTTTTCCAAGGGGCTGAATTTAGCTGCTGAAGTTGCTCGGCTAATTCCTCATCTTTAAAATCAGAGTCACCAACTAAAACTTTTTCCAAAGAGTCTGACTTAAGCAACTTCTCCATTTCCATAGTAACTGCAGAATCAACCCAATCCACCTTCAAACATCCTTCTTCATCTGAGGGAAGTTTCATTGCATTAAAAACATTGAAAGTGACATTCTGGTCTTGCACCCTCATGGTGAGCTCCCCTTTCTGCACATCAATCAAAGTCTTTCCCGTAGCCAAGAATGGTCTTCCCAAGATTATGGGAATCTTCTTATCTTCCTCGAAATCCAAGATAACAAAATCAGCAGGGAATATGAGTTTGTCAACTTTCACCAACACATCCTCCACTATGCCTCTAGGATATGTAACTGAACGATCAGCCAACTGCAAAGAGATGTTGGTAGGCTTTGGTTCTGGTAGACCAAGTTGCATATAGACTGACAAGGGCATGAGATTGATGCTAGCTCCCAAGTCACACAAGCACTTCGTAAAAGACAAATTACCAATAGTGCATGGAATAGTAAAGCTACTAGGATCCTTTAGTTTTGGAGGCAATTTCTGTTGCAGCACAGCACTGCATTCTTCCGTTAGAGCAACGGTCTCTAATTCCTCAAGCTTCAACTTACGAGAAAGAATCCCCTTCATGAACTTGGCATAGCTCGGCATCTGTTCAAGAGCTTCGGCAAAGGGAATGTTAATCTGCAACTTCTTGAACACCTCTAAGAACTTAGCAAACTTCTTGTCCAACTGCTGCTTCTAGAGTCTTCTAGGATAAGGAGGAGGAGGATAGATCTGAGTATTCTTTGTAGACTGCTCCACCGAATTTTTAACAGGTTCCTTGCTCTTCTCTACTTCATCACCTTGCTGATCAGCCATCAAATCAGGTTGAGCAATTTCGGGCACTGCAGATTTTTCACCCTGCTGATTCTGAATATCTTCATCTTCTTCTACTGCTGATTTAGGGCCTGCTATAACTTTTCCCGATCTCAAAGTCACAGCCTTCACCTGTTCCTTGCTATCTCTCCTACCTGGATTTGCTTCCGTATCACTAGGAAGAGTTCCTTGAGGTCTACTAAGTAAGGCACTTGCAATCTGTCCTATCTGAGTTTCCAAGAGCTTCTGACTAGCTTGTAGGTTCTTTAACGCTATCCACACATCATCTGATTTTTCATTAGAAGATTGCCCCGCATGAGCCTGGGGTTGTTGCTGCTGAAATCCCGGAGGTTGATATGATTGCTTTGGAGCATACTGCTGCTGATAACCTTGATTGAATGGCCTTGCTTGCTGCCCCTGAAACTGCTGATAGGGTTGCTGAGGTTGTTGAGCACCTTGGTTGTTGCTCCAGCTGAAGTTAGGATGATTCCTGTTGCTTGGATGATAGGTGGCTGGTACTGGTGCAGCAGGTCTCTGAAAATTACTTACGAACTGTGCTGATTCAGAAGAGATAGCACACTGATTCGTCTCATGTGCGCCTGCACATAGCTCACAAACACTAGCAACCTGCTGAACTCCATAATTAGCAAGAGAATCCACCTTCATCGAAAGAGCCTTCAACTGAGCTGCAATAGCTGAAGCTGTGTCAACTTCAAGAACACCTGCTACCTTACCTTGAGAAAGCCTCTGTGTTGGATTTTGATATTCGTTAGCAGCCATCATCTCAATAAGATCATATGCTTCCTCATAGCTCTTCGCCCATAGAGCTCCACCAGATGCTGCATCTAGCAAAGGCCTAGACTGTGCTCCCAACCCATTGTAGAAACCATTAATAACCATCCAATCAGGCATGCCATGATGAGGGCACCTTTGTAGCATCTCCTTATAACGTTCCCAAGCCTCACACAAAGATTCGCCAGATTGCTGTTGAAATTGAGTTAACTGGTTCCTTATTGCTGCAGTTTTCGCCATATGGAAGAATTTAGTAAGAAACTTCTGAGCAAGATCATCCCATGTAGTAATGGAACCAGCTGGTAGAGAGTGTAACCAGCCCTTAGCCTTATCCCTTAAGGAGAATGGGAAAAGCCTCAACTTGATAGCATCATCCGACACACCATTAAATTTGAAAGTGTCGCAGATCTCGATAAAGTCCCTGATGTGCATATTAGGATCCTCTGTCGAAGCACCCCCAAACTGAACCGAATTCTGCACCATCTGAATTGTGCTCGGCTTGATCTCAAAGTTATTCGCTGCAATAGCTGGCCTGACAATACTAGATTGTATGTCAGTAATCTTCGGCTGCGAATAGTCCTTCAAAGCCTTAACTGCTGCTGGTAAATCTGCCATCTCTACAGTAGTTTCAAGTTCCTCTTTCTGATTATCTGCTACAAGACCGTCTTCTGCCAGTTTTTCCTTACGAGCCTGCAAACGTGTTCGCATACACGTTCAAGTACCTGAAAACACCACGAAACAAACAACTAAGTAAGAAATCCGAGTCAGTGAACGCTAACGACCACTGATGACAAGCACATAAACTAAACAAAACACCGATGATCCCCGGCAGCGGCGCCAAAAACTTGTTAGCACAAAATTACGCAAGCGCACGTAGTCACAAGTAATATAATTAAAGTTCGTTCCACAGAGATCTGGTTAAGTTTAATCAGTAAATATGCCTATGCAACAATGTTTGGTTTTAATCCGCTGCTAAGACAAATAACAATTTTGGTATTGATTAACTAAATTAAACTAGGATGCAATTTTTAAACTAAGAATTAAATTAACTAATGAGATTGAATTCGAATTACTAATATGAGAATAAACATGGGATCCCAACTTCATTAAATACTTCCCTTAGATCTGATGCCTTTAATCTCTATATGCAATGATTTTGATATCTGATCGGATAACACGAAACCAGTATACGCTACCTGTCAGCATACGCATACCAAACTAAACATACATCCACAAAAGAGATAGAAGATGAATAGACACCAATTATGCTTAGACCCTATATGTCTACAGAATTTGAAAACATAACGGTTGAAGAACAGGTTATCCATTAAGATCACATAGGGTAGTATAAGTATTTTCATCTCACACCACAAATCATATTGACAATCAATTATGAACCTATGCTAGCATGGCAAGTTCTAAATCTCAAGATCCACTTTCACTTCACAAGAGATTAACAATTCAATTTAGATGTTAGCTACGCATCTAAAAGCATTAAGATTAACCATACGAGAATATCAATTTCACATCACACACAGATCTTTACAGCATCAAGATACTAAGTTCCATAAATAACTCCGTTAGAATCCCATGACAACGTTTAGCCCATAATTGAACTATTCATCGTCATGGGATTTGATGAAAACATAATAATTAACAAGATATGAAAGAAAGAAACAATAATATTAATAAAAACAAGAGTTTAGAAAACAAATCTATAATCCAAAGTATACAGAAGATGAAGTAGATCTAGATCTTTGCTTGTCACCGAGCTTGAATCCTTCTCCACTTTTCTCTCTTGCAGTTCTATGTTACAATAATAATAATCTGATACAAATTACAAGGTATGATGTGTTTATATAGGCACTACAAGTCTTGCCCAGCAAGAAAATACAAAAACAGAATTATAATAGAATTTCTGCAAGATACGTTTCCTAATTTGATTATGTTTTTAAGGAAAATTCGTGGCTGACTTTTCTTCAGATTTTCTGGAACGTTCCCCACGTAATTGGACCTCTGGACTATCTTAGAATGATAGAAAATCTCGTTATCTTCGCGTGGACTGCTTACGGGCCTCAAACGGACTTCTAGAACTCAAGATATGGCCAAAACAGTGTAAACTGTGCAACCCTTCTCGAAAATCCGAATTTTAATCAATTAATTCCCAAAAAATTATAAAAGCATCCACCTTAGTCAACATTCTCGTAATCCTGCACAACTAAGCAAAACACATCAAAACTACAACAACTTGAGTCCAAGACAATCAATTTAAGCCGAAATTAAGCGATCCAAGTGGATATAAAATCCACTTATCAATTATTTAGGAGGAAAAGTATCCACCTGATGTAAGAACTATATAAAGACCGTCTTTATGACTTTTCTATCCAACAATCATTGCCCTCATGCAACATTCTCTATGATATCATATTACAGAATTATCAGGACCTGAAGGAATAAACCTTGTTGTACTCTTTCGGTCCATCCTTACATCTCCAAAAAATCGAGACTCCTAGTATTTGGAACCATCAACATTCTTGGAACATCCAATGTGGAATTCTTATTGAAATTATCTATTGGACCTTGTTATTTTGAAACCATTCCTTTCAAAGTGATTACTCTAAGGTGAACGAGAGGTACAATTATGAACCGTTACACCAATATGAGATCAAAAACCAAATGTTGTAATTGTGCAGCCAGAGCGTTATGCCGAGTAAGTATTAAAGTAGCAATAACATGTCGGGGCATACCACAAGACCTTTAATATTAGTGTGAGGAAAGTTATAAGAAATGATGAGGTGGTTGGGAGTACGCTCCTACCAACCGTTGTCAGGATGTTATAGTAATGAATTCTGGAGTTACCAAGCCTTTTCCTGATCCAAGAAATTCAAATCGATTGCGATGTAAGACATATCCTTAGAGGAAACTAACCTGGAAGTGAGATGGACAAGAAAGGAAGAAATATCGTGGCAAGAATGTGAAGCTTTACTTCGATTAAAGGGATTGATGCACATAGCGAGACATAAAGTTTAAAAGGCCCCTAATAGCAAATGGATGCATGGATATATCCCAATGATCCTTCGAGATTACCACCTAATCAAGTTTATTGGGAATCGCAGCAGCATACAGGCCTCAGGCTGATTGGCGCTAGTTGTGAAAGAGGACGAGCGTATGACATCTTACCTATACCATCGAGAACTGAAACCCTTATCGGAAATGGAGGAATTGTTGACTAGTTAAAGTGCGTAGTTGTTTTTCAAAGATAAGGTTAAAGAGAAGGTTTCACCAACTCAAGATCGACCTCTGTACTGCACCAAAGTCGGCATTTCCCATTAATATAAACATTATAAATTCTGGTAGTATCATGTGGGTTGACTAGTGAGTCGGAAGCCATTGTGGGTTAATAAATAAAGTTTTAAGAATGATATGAGAGATTAGTAACAACCTCGTTGTTAGCTATACTTTATAATGAGAAGAGGACTTTGAGAGTCACGATGATGCGTCTTTCAAGAGTTTAAGAGGTATGCCGATGCAGTAGAAAGGGGATGATAGCCTATACTTCTAAACAACATAAAGGTTACGGGACAGGATATACTAACAGTGAGTCTGGGATTAGTCATGATGGCATTCACGCATAAAACTGAGACGTTAACTTTATGAGAAAAGTGTGAAAGTTTTCCACAAGTGCCATAAGTATATCTTCATATTAGGACTAAACATAAGAAAGAGAAGGTGACAAAAGGGAGCAGGGAGTATAATGGAGAAATTTGTTATTTCCCAGGAAAGGCCAGTGTGGTGGCCGATACCTATAGAAGGGATTATTTGAAATTGGAATTCAGTCAGTATTGACCAAGAAAATAGAGTATATACAATAAAGAATAATGTTAGAGGAAAATGACTAAATTATGGGGAAGGACAAAGATGTACAGAGAATTAAGAGAATGTTTGGCAAACAGATATGAAGAATGGTATTGGCAAACTATTAAGTACGAACGCAACATGTCAAAAACAAAATGATAGAGATCTAGTGGATCAATTCCGCCCGTAGAAAATCTTGAACGTGGACAGAATTATAATGAATTTCATGAGTAGGTCGCCGAAGACCGAGCCAAGAGATGGCCCTAGTTGATTATAATTGCCGGACCAAGTGATTTACCTATGAGAGACTTTTCATTTAGAAGATTATCGATTTATATACGGAAGAGATGGTGGTGCAATATAAAACTTCTGCAGTGATTACGTCAGATAGAGACTTAAGGTTAAACTTCGAATATTGAAGGTGCTTTCAAGTATAATTAATGAAGAGATTGAGCGTATGTACTAATTTGATCTGTGGCTGACAGACAGGGAAGAAGAATTATCCAGACGATCGAATTTATATTTAGTGTCGTGCCTTAGATTTCACGGGGCAGTCGAGAATAAAAACTTATCCATGAAACGAATGTTGTTATCACGGTCGGCACCATGCGAACGTAAGGACGTCTCTTGTAAAGCGTACTACGAAAGAAGAAGTTTCGCTTTTCTTGCGTTACGAAGAAGTCAATGAACGAGGGATATAGTAGCTGAACTGGTTCGACGTATACCGAAGACTATACAGTATCCATAGCAAGTGGTAACGACTGACGGGAGGCAACACATGCGTGCTAATCAACCCAAGGAAAATGAGGAATACCGTGCGTATTGACGTTGTCTCAGATTATAGAACACGACCACAAAGTATTCACGGCCCAACGATACAAGGACTCAACACGGATACTATGAACAAGGTAGAAGAGGAACGCATAAGTAGTGGGATAGAAATTTTCATTCATAGAACAACCGATAAGGAATACAGGTCAAGGAGAGCATGCGTTGAGAAGCAACACTAAAGCGTTGGTAAGATCAAGGTAAGAGAACAAAAGGGTTGAAGTGTCAACCTGAGAGTTGGGAAGGGTAAAGTTGGAATTGTATCCATAACTAGTTTCCTTAGGTTCTTAAGATAGAATCCTTTTAAGGAGAGGAGACTGCAATAACCCAAATTTTATGGGTGGAAGAGAAATCTTTTCGATCACGAGATGTACGAATTATTAAATGAAGATTTTGAATTCATATTACGTCTTTACTGTGCAGACGAGTGTATGTAAAAGTCATTAGTTTTTTTACGAAACCCATTATTTCGAATGGTCAAATTCTGTGAGATGGCAAAGGAGTATGAGGTGGGAGACTTCGTGATGCTAAAGGTATCCCCTGGAAAGGATTGATGCGGTTTGTTAAGAAAGAGAAGCTAAGTCTGAGGTTTATTGGACCTTTTGAGATTTTGAGGCGTATTGGGAAGTTAGCCTACGAGTTAGCCTTGCCCCAAGCTTGCAGCAAATTCATAATGTATTTCATATGTCTATGTTACGATCCTACCACACCGACTATCAGCGTGTGATAGAGTACAACCAAGTGGACCTATGACCCGGCTTGACCTATGTGGAGCAACCCGTGGAAATCATGGATAGAGAAGAACAAGTGCTGAGGAACAAGGTTTTCAAACTAATAAGGAATTGTGAGAAAATCAAGATGTGGAAGAATCCACCTGGAAGTTGAAAGAGTGAAACAAAGAAGGAGTAACCCCAGTAATTCCTAAACTGATTCCGGGACGGAATCCTTTTAAGGAGGGGAGACTGTAAGAACCCAAAATTTCGGTAGAATTAAAACTTTTCCTATTATGATGAAGTGCATCAATGAATAGTGATTTGGTGGATGAATAGTGATTTTGAGGAATAAGAAAATTTTTCATGCCCCCTATGTACGAGACGTAGTGTGGATATTCCGAAGGTATACTAGTAATCTACGGAGTAAATAAGTGTATGTAAATGCGATCGGAATTCAGAAATTCCAAATTCTATTTTCGTGTAATATTTGACCGATCAGTGAATTATATATCAGTAATATCAAGAAATGAGATATTTAATATGAGAAATTGAGGAGTTAATATTTTGGAATTTTATTATAAGTGATTTGAGAATTTGGAACGAAAACCACTGAGGAAGTGAAACAAACGTTCTAGAAACCGCTGAGACTTTATAACGAGATTAAGCGATCAAGCGAGCGAATAATGAATTGAGAATAGTAAATATTAGAAGTCCAAGGAAGGATATATTATGAGAGGAAAATGGAATTGAGAATAAAATCCTAGAGTTAAAGGAAATGAGAACAATTGAGAAACCGCGAGAATTTTTTTCTGAGATAAAGAGAAAATACAAAGAAAATTGGACACAACGATTGTTTGAGGTATTGGGCCACACTATTACAATGAAGTGCAACATATAAGTTGTAACATATTGATTTAGAAAATATACAAGAAGGGAAGCCCCTTGGTGCAAATAAGAAAAGGAAGGAAGGACTTGGAAACAATATGTATAAAGCAAGGGACTTGCTTGCAATTATGGATGGATAAATGTAATCCAAATGAACCAATGAGGAGATGACACCACATGGCAAGAAGATAAGATGCATCCAAGTGAAAATATCAAGCATTATTGATCACTTTATCACTTTAATCAAACAAAACAAACACCAAATACTCCATTCTGCCCAGCAGGAAAGGAGCTCACTAAAACGGGCCTAGATACTTCATTACTCAATGAAATTTTTTGTTCTTTATATGGTTAGAAAGCTGTGAAGATGCTCTACAACTTTCATTCAGGAGCCTCGACCAGGAAACGAGTGCAAGGGCTTCGTTTTTGCTGATCTTTGGGGCTTGTTTTTCCAGTCAGGAAACCCACTTCCATGTTCTTGATTTCTTTGGTGAGATTGAAGATGGTGAGCATAGAGTAAGGCTTCCCCAAGGTTAACCAAGCTTGTTTGAGATTTTAAGAACATCAAGACGGTATAAAACTCTAACCCCTCTTGGCCATGAATTATTTATGGTGTTTAATGTTAGATCCATGGATGTTAGTGTGAATATTGGACATATAAGTTATGGATGATGTAGTTCTTGAGTTTAAGTGTTGTGGGTGTGATTTTTAAGCTTGTGGTTAGTGTATGTATCTCCATGTATGTTATAAAGTATGATCTTGGTGATTTAGATTTTGATTGTGATGTGGATGTAAGATTCTTGGTTGGTTTAGTGATATAAGCATGCTGAGTTTTTCCCAGGAATTTGTACTGTCTTGTAGGAGGGTTTTGAACCCCCAAATCTTGTCCCCTGAAGTCCTAATATATATTGTTGGAAAGGTATTTGAACGTAGTTTCCAGAAATATAAGGTTCATAACTAGGTGATGTATAGATTTTGAGTTATGGCCTGAGAAGTGAAATGTGTTTCTGGATTCCGGACTGCACTAAGTGGTCCCCTTGTGAACCTTGTTTGAACCCCTAAAAATTTATGTAGGATCATGGAAAAATTAGAGAAGCTAGTAAATGCAGTGGGGAAGGTTACCCAAAAAGAATTGGATTAAAATATGTATTTTTCAATTTTATAAAAATGTTGAAGTAAAATCCGCGCAAGTGAAAAACCACTTAGGAGATTAGTTTAAAGTAGTTTTAAGAGTATTCACTTGAGTTTCGAGTTTGAGGAATAGATTTGAGTCGAATGGGTAAAGAATGTGATAATGTGATGACATGGTCATATAGGAGGGTTAGTGGGTCAAATGGTGGAGTCGCTAAGATGGCCTTGTATTCTTTAAAACATTATGATTAAGTGGTGTTGCTAAGATACTAACGAGCGAATATTGGATATTTATAGATTGTCGCTCCACTCCACGAGCCCAACCACACCAACCTTCCAAAGGCAAGTTCTCCAACCCTAAGCATTTATTTTCAAGATATTATGTTCCTGATTCTACCTATGCAAGTTTACTTTTCAAAACCTACATATACAAGGACTTTCACTGTTGTGTTTGTAGTTTTCAATCATATCAAATGTTTATGCTTATCGAAGTATCGATGAAATTGAGATGTATAAGTACATATATGTTTTCACCCCTTGAAGTTAGAATGAAATGCTTTCTTTGGACAACGACTCTAGCAATAGAGGTCGTAGCGGTCTGTATATACTATTGACCGGGGAGCGGTATATTATTATATCGTAATTCAATTGCGAAAACCCGAGGGGTCATTCGGGGAGTATGTATACTCAAGTAATTATTTTTATATCTTCATAAATACTCAAAATACCTATCTTGGATTAAAAGCATCTTCAATTAAATAAATATTTTATTAATTATTAATATTAAATCTTAAAATATCATTTTTATTTAATGTTCATTATTTTAAAGACAAAGCTAATCCAAGATACCTTCAATACTTTCAAACTCGAACTCTTTCGCACTCAAAACATTTTCGAAAAACCCCGGTCAGGTTTTGCTTCTTGTACACTTTTCAAGAATTATTGGTCGACTGAGGTCGAACTTCAACTACTCGAATTTTCTATCAAAATGATTTTTGAAAAGAAAAGAAAAAGGGGACTCTGGCAGGTGTGGGAATCGTTGACGAACGATTCCCGGGATGTGTAAGCGGCCGTGAGCCAGGCGGTCCATCAATTATTATTCCGGCCCAGGTGTTGCCGAAGGATGATTACGGATGTAGTTTTCATCGAGGGTGATTACGGATGTAGTTTTCACCCGAGGATAGTTACGGATGTAGTTTCTATCCTTCTACCGGTAGAGAAGACCCGCGGATTATTGGACCTGGATGTGGCGACTGATCATCGTCAATCCTTGTCAGGTTTTTATGTTTTCTTCCAGTCCCATCCTCCACTTTGCAAAAATACTCAAACACTGCTTCTTGGGCCTAAGTGCCAAGTTGCCGATAGTGTGGTTTTTGATAAGAAAAATATTGACATCGTGCAGTATCTAGAACTGCAAGATTTTCTATAAAGATTGGCACGTGTTAGTGCACTCTTGCAATTGTTTCAAAGAATGAAATGTTTTTGTATGAGAAACCTTCTAAGCCAATGGAAGGAAAGAGGTTTGCAATGATGTATTCCCTGTACAGTATGTTAATCGTAGAGTGTTTTGCCGAAAATGATATACTCATATGTATATATTTTCAAAATTGAGATATATTGAGATGGGAACCTTATAAAGGGTTCATATGTTATTCTTAAAGCTCCTTAGTGAGTATAGATGTTTTATTCAAACTCGGACATACACATTGTCCAATTATGTTTTGAAATCTGAGATATATACCCATATAGTTGGGAATGTTTTCGAAATAAACCACATTATTATTTTACAAAATGGTGAACTCGCTGAGCATTATGTAGCTCATTCTTGCTTTGTAAAAACTTTTCAGAAAGAGAAGAATTTGATCAGTTAACTCCGCACCAGCAGAAGAGGAGTAGAAGATTTACCCCTGAGATGATTTAGTTCCTGATAAATACTACAGAGTAAGTCTGATAGGTTTTCAACTTTAATAGTAAGAGTTGTCTTCAAGTGTAGTTGTATAAATGGAAGTGCGCAAGATTCTAGATTGTACAGATGAATTGTAATATTTAGTGTTACTTTTGATTATCGTTTCTGAGGCTCTAACTTGTTTGTGCTTAAGATTGAGGTCTGGATGGATGTATTGTTGAGTTGTAAAGTTAATACAGGTATGACATGGTTGGATGGTGATGTGACGACCTGAATCTTTGACCTCGGATTTGGGGCGTCACAGAAATGGTATCAGAGCCATAAGTTACAGTACTCAGAAATGAGCGTGTTAAGAGTTAAGTCTAAGTAGGAGAATGACATAAGAGATCGTAGTAAACTTATTATTGGACTACCGGAAGAGGTAACGGTGAGTAGAATGGACTGGAGTGGTTACTGAAGGTATTATACTAGGGTCGATAGAATCCTTAGAGACCTTCAGAATGATGAATAGAGGTTTGAGAGTCGTACATGACCTATCATAGGTAATGATATAGGAAGCAAAGCGAAATCTCAAGAGTAGCTGAGGTAGAGGCGATATTGCCAATATGATCGGGTGACTAGGCTGGAATAAATTTCTTCACATGTATAAATAGAATGCCATTTACTGCCACAGTGAAAACAGGGATTCTGTGGTTTACAAAATACTGATCTATTCCTAATGTCAAACTTAGGAACTACAGTAGCCTTCTTTTTACTTCTCCTGCAATCAATAGCAAGATGATTAGAGTTACCACAGTTGAAACATACTTTTCTTGGTGCATTTGGAATATACTTGTAATTATTCTCTTTGTTTATTCTAACTTTACCATTCCTGTTTCTCTTAGCAGTAGATGTTTTCTTTCTACCTGTAACTTCATAAATTCTATCACTCAGTTGTTTTTTAGAGAAAAGACCTACATTCTTTGAATTTGTCAACTTAACATTTTTAGACACACTCTCTGTATTTTGTTTAGTAGAAGTTAATCCCTTTTCAGTAACTGAATTGGAATCTTTACTATACAAAAAATTGACAGATTTAATATCAGATTTGGTGTTGTCTATTACATGTCTGTAGATCTTTGGTTTTGTTGACTCACTAAAAACAACTTTTCCTTTATTCTTTTTCTGATTTGTTTCTAGTTTATAACCTAGACACTCTTTCCAATTTTTGTCAGTGATTATTTCATGTGTCTTTGTTCCAGAGTGAGTCCAGGTTTTGAGTTTCTGATTAGCATCTTCAAGTTCCTTTTCAAGAGCAGTACATTTAAATTCCATTTCTAATTTCATGTGCCTAGCCTTATCACATTCATTTTGTACTTCTTGCATAAAGAGTAACTCAGCTTCTAGATGATCAATTCTTTTAGACAATTCTGACATCTCAGATATTATTCTAGCATTTTTAAGAGATTGACTTCTAAAGCTAATATGCAGAGACTTTAAGAATGATCTTAACTCAGAAACATTATCAGTATCAAAATCAAAAACAGTTTCAGGTACCTTATTTTCAGGAGCAGCAATCTCATCAACATTTTCCATCAATGCATAGTTCACCTTTTCCTCTTTAGATTCTGAGGAAGAGTCCATCCAATCCTTGCTTGATGAGATAAGAGCTTTGGTCTTAGCCTTTTTGCATTCAGTTCCAAAGTGACCCGTTCCATCATAGTTGTAGCATTTGACCTTTGACTTGTCAAACTTGCTACCTTTGCCTTCATTCTTCTTGTACCTGTTCTTGTCACCATTGAAAGGTTTCTTCTCAAAGTTGCCTTGTCTTCTAGCCTTTCTGAACTTCATCTTCTTGAAGCCTTTGACTATCATAGCAACCATTTCCATCATGTCAGAATCAGTAGAGTCATCATCAGTATCAGAATCAGGATTGGTATTAGGATCTGATGATGAGTCATCAGTATTGGACTCAGCTACTCTACTTCTTCTCCTTTAAACCTCCACAGCTTTTCCTTTTGATTTTGATTCAACATTTAAAGCAACAACCTTTTCTTTGTTGCTTTTCTTATTCTTCCTTTGTTGAACCTCAAGATCATGGGTTCTTAGCATCCCATAGACTTCATCAAGAGACACAGCATTAAGATCATACTGATGCCTAATGATCGAGGTTTGAGTATCCCACTCCTCAGGCAAAGCTCTAAGAAACTTGGTGTTCGAGTCCTCTGGTTCATACTCTTTACCTACCAGTGATAGATTATTCAATAGTGTCAGAAATCTATCATACAGATCAGCGAGGCTCTCATCAGATTTTGCATCAAACTGTTCATACTTTTAAATCAACAGAGCCCTTCTGTTCCTTTTGATAGATTCAGTGCCCTGGCATTGAGTTTCCAAGTTTCCCAGATCTCCTTAGCAGTTTTACATGCTATCAATCTATTTGACATGACAGCATCAAGACTATTATGAAGGATATTCTTCACCTTTGCATCTCTGAGTACTTAAGCCTTTTCTTCAGGAGTCCATTCAGCCTTTGTCTTCTGAACATAGTGTTCAGGTACAGTATCTGTTCTAGCAACCAGTCTCTTAGGGATATATGGACCATCATATATCCGATCGAGATAGTTAGGATCAGTTGCCTACAGATACATCAACATCTTTACCCTCCATGTAGGGTATGCAGCCTTTTTGAGGACAGGAATTTTAATACTCTTATACTTGCTTGTCGACATCTTAAGATTGTTTCTGTTTGTAATTAATCAGTTTGCTCTGATACCAATTGTTGCCAAGTAATCAACAATTGTAGAAGGAGTGTTGTGTAAAGCATAATGTAATGTAATATGTAATAGAGGACATATATAACTCAACTAGGATAAAAGATAAATAATATTAACTCTATACAAGGATCATGAAATTTGAAGAACATGCATCAATAAGGATCAAGTCGCTGAAAGAAGTTCATTAACATGATCAAGTCGCAGTGACATAATAAGATGTACAGATGATTCAGTTGAAGGGCCAAAAGATTCCATGTATTTATATTATTTGAAGATACTGCTGCAGGCTAATCGATTGGAATGTAACGAAGGTGTGAAGATCAAGATCAGTGCTAGTCACTTGTGAACCAGACCAGTGCACTAATTGTCAGCACATACGAGAAGGATCAACACATTTATTCAGAAAGAAAATTGATAAAGCAGATTGACGATCAAGGACAGACAGAATATTTCAAGAAGAGAGAAGCCCAAAAGAAGCAGCCAAAAATAGTAATACTATGCAAAGTTACGATGTAAAATTACTATGCAAGGTTACTATGCACGATTACTTTGCACGGTTACTGTGCAAATAGTGGCAAATAGTGGTACTGTGCAAATAGTAGTACTGTGCAAATAGTGGTACTGTGGAAATAGTGGTACTATGCAAATAGTGACTGGTGGGGCCCAAGGTGGTAGGTGATGAATAGTGGTACTATTCAAATAGTGGCTGGTGGGGCCTACGAGAGTTGTTGAAATAGTAAATGGTAGGTGAAATAGTGCCCTCCTTCAGCCTATAAATAGGCCTGTTGTATTTCATTTCAAAATACACCTCAACACACAACTCTCTCTTCTCTCTCTTATATCTTCTCTGTGTAAGCTGCTAGACAGTCCATCTAGTAGGGAAGCCGGTTTAGCCCACTTTCAGGAAGTGTCAGGTAGAAGGTCCTCGTGCCTAAACTATCCTTAGAAGTGTTCTGATTTTGAAGCTAATCCATTGGATTAGAAGTTGTAACACCCCTTCGAGTTTATTATCAATAAAGATATATTCTCGGAATTTTTTTTTTTTTGGTAGTATCGTATTCAACCCCCCCTTCTACTATACTTCGGGACCTAACAATTGGTGTCAAAGTAAATTTCTAGCATAGAAGAAGTCTAAAGATCAAAACCATGGGAAGGAAGGATACAGGTGTGAAGATTCCAATGCTTGACAAAGATAATTACTTTCACTGGAAAGTAAAAATGCACCTTCATCTCTCAGCCATCGATGAAGGCTATGTAGATTGCATAGAGAAAGGACCTCATGTTCCAATGAAGGTCAACTCTGGGATTGGTCAAGATGATGGCACTATAGCTGCTGGAAGGCCTATTGCAAAGAATCAAGTTGAGTACAAAGATGAAGACTTGGAGGAGATTCACAAAGATAGGAAGACCATGAACATTTTGTTCAATGGAATCGATCAAGATATGTTTGATACTATCATTAACTGCACCACTGCAAAGCAAGTGTGGGACATTATCCAAACCATCTATGAAGGAACTGAGTAGGTCAGAGAGAACAAGATGCAACTCCTCATACAACAGTATGAACACTTCCACCTTAATTCTGGTGAAAATTTAACAGATATATTCAGTAGATTTCAGAGACTATTGAATGGCCTGAAGTTGTATGGGAGAACATATGAAGTCCAAGACTCCAACTTAAAATTTCTGAGATCTCTTCCTAAGGAATGGAAGCCAGTTACATTCTCGTTGAGAAACTCCCAAGACTACAAAAGTTTTACACTTGAGAGACTGTATGGCATCCTAAAAACATTTGAGCTTGAAATTTAGCAAGATGAGGAAGTAGAAAAGAGCTAGAAGAAGAGTGGAGCTATAGCCTTGATGGCCAACAATCTAAGGTGGTGGAAGAATGAATAGTGTAGAAGCGACACCAAGTTCAAAAAATTGTGAAGGTGGAGCTGAGGCTAGCAAGGGTAAGGGCAAGATAATTGAAGAACTTGATGCATCCAGTGAAGATGAGTCTGGTGATCTGGATGAATATTTGGCATTTTTGTCAAAAAGATTCTCAAAGCTCAGATTCAAGAAGAATCCAGCAGGAGCAAGGCAACTCAGAAAGAACTATCAACCCTCCAAAGATTTTGTTGAAAGATCAAAGATCAAGTGTTTTAGTTGTGGAATTACCGGTCACTTTGCCAATGAATGCAGGAAATCCCAAGCTGAGAAAGAGAAGAAGCAGTTTGAAGATGTTGATTACAAGAAGAAATATTTTAAACTTCTCAAGCAACAAGGGAGAGCATTCGTGTCAAAAGATAGTGACTGGGCCGCTGGAGGTGACTCAAATGTAGAAGAGGAGTTTATCAATCTTGCACTCATGATAAACGAAACTGATGAAGAAGCTAGCTCAGTAACTGATCTTTCTAAAGCTGAATGTGCTAGCACAATTGATGAAATGTCTATTGAATTGTACAACATGCATGTTACCTTGAAATCACTTAACAGAGAGAACAATAGGATTAAAGACCTTAATGAAAAGTTAAGTGATAGTAATGCTTTAATAGAAACACAGTTAATTGAGTTTGAAACTATGAGAAGAGATTGCTTAGATGCTAAAAATGAAATGATTGAGGCTATAAAGAGAAAGGAAGTTTTAAAGAAACCATTAGTAGAGGAACAGAGTCTGATTGCTAAATGGAAAGGATCAACAGCTATAACTGAGGAAACTTGTAATGTTCAAGGAATTGATTCTTTCTACAAATTAGCAGAAGCTAAGTTAGATGTTGATAGGGAAGTTGCTTCAGACAGTGATTTAGTCGAAAAAGAATGTTCTTTGAGACTTAAGCCTGTTACAAAAGCAACTTTAACTAAATTGAATAAAAAGTACGGGCCTGTCAACAAGAATTTTTTTAATGGAGAATGTAGCAATACTGAATCAGTTGAGAAAAGAAACATAGGCAACTTGTCCCACAAGCAATTGAAGTACAAGCTAGAAAATGTTAAGTCAGGTGTTAAGGACAAGAAAAAGAACAGAAATGGTAAGGTAGGGATTAACAAACACAACAATTACACACCTGACAAATATGCTCCTAGGAAAGAATGTGCAAAGTGTGGAAGTATTAATCATTTATCTACCAACTGCAAAGCTATGAAAAATCCTTTGATGCCTAACATACCTATGCTTGTGCCTGCTGTGAATGTTATTCCAAATATGTAT
This sequence comes from Saposhnikovia divaricata, assembly GCA_036435485.1. NCBI lineage: Eukaryota > Viridiplantae > Streptophyta > Magnoliopsida > Apiales > Apiaceae > Saposhnikovia > Saposhnikovia divaricata. The sequence continues at coordinate 269,060 of JAZHRN010000145.1, read as the reverse complement.
GTTCCCTCTGCTCATGCATCTAGTTAGTATGCTAACATGCCATTCATGCATAATCCATACTACAATGCTTTCAACATGCCACAGATGCCATGGATGATGAATAACATGTTTGCACAGACTATGCCTAACAATGCTATCAACTATAAAAAATATGAGCAAGTATCAAATTCTGTCTCTCAAAGGCCTAAACCTAAAGTCAAAATTGATTTAACTCAATCTAAACTTTCGGTTAAAAGGGATTTGAAGGATAAGAAATTGGCTAACAAGGTAGGACCCAAGAAAACTTGGGTACCAAAATCAACTTGATTTTGTTTTGATGTGTGCAGGGAAATAGAAAGAATCTTTGGTATCCGGACAGTGGTTGTTCTAGGAATATGACTGGAGATTCTACCCTGCTCACTAAGCTTGAGGAGAGAGCTGGCCCTAGCATTACCTTTGGAGACAACAGCAAAGGATATACTAGAGGATATGGCTTGATTTCACAAGGGAATGTTGTCATTGAAGAAGTAGCAATGGTTGATTGACTAAAGCATAACTTGCTAAGTGTTAGCCAACTGTGTGATAAAGGCCAGAATGTCTGGTTCACATCTGAATCTTGTGTAATTTTCAAGAAAAGTGACAACAAGGTTGTGTTGACAGGAGATAGAAGAGGAAATGTATACATTGCTGACTTCAATTCAACAAATGCAAACATGACTACAAGTCTTCTCAGCAAGGCAAGTGTAGATGAAGGTTGGCTTTGGCATAAAAGACTGTCACACTTGAGTTTTAAAGCAATGAATGAGTTGGTAAAGAAGGATTTGGTTAGAGGTATTCCAAAATTGGATTACTCCAAGGATGGATTGTGTGATGCATGCCAGAAAGGGAAGCAGAAGAAGGCCTCTTTCAAATCAAAGTCAATGTCATCAATTGATCAACCCTTGCAACTACTTCACATGGATCTCTTTGGACCAGTCAATGTGTTGTCAATCTCAAAGAAGAAATACTGTCTTGTGATTATTGATGATTTCTCAAAATTCTCTTGGATATTCTTTCTGCACTCTAAGGATGAGGCGGGTGAAGTCATTATAAATCACATTAAGATAGTCAACAACAATCCTCTACTCATAGTAAGGAGAATTAGAAGTGACAATAGAACTGAGTTCAAGAATTCTGTAATAAGAGAGTTTTGTGAAGAAGAAGGAATTATTCAAGAATTCTCTGCACCAAGAACTCCTCAACAAAATGGTGTAGTAGAAAGAAAGAACAGAACTCTAATTGAAACTGCAAGAACAATGCTTGAAGAGTCTAAACTACCAACATACTTCTGGGCAGAAGCTATAAACACTGCATGCTACACTCAGAATATTTCTTTGGTCAATCAAGCAAAAGGCATGACACCTTATCAACTTTTCAAAGGCAAGAAACCAACAATCAACTTTCTGCATGTCTTTGGATGCAAATGCTTTGTACTGAAAAATCATGGTGAGCATCTTGGAAATTTGATTCAAAGGTAGATGAAGCTATCTTTGTTGGATACTCAGCTGGAAAATCCTACAGAGTCTACAACCTAAGACTAAACATTGTAATGGAGTCCATACATGTTGTCTTTGATGACAAGAAAATATCCGGTCTAGTAGATGAAGGTTTTCATGAGTCTCTCTCAATTAAGAATGAGAGAAGTGGTGAAGAAAGTCAAGATGATGATGAAGAATGGAGATCAAATGGTGTAAGAAACAGACAAGGATCATCAGTTGAAGTGCAGAATGAACCACCTGTTGAAGAGCAACTTACACCATCAGTTGGAAATCAATTTGAAGCATCTGTAGAAAATCAAAGAGAAGCATCTGTTGATGAATCTGCAAGAACTCCATCAATCTCGAGGGCCATACACTCAGGGGGAGTTTCTCACAGTCAAAACTCAACAATAAGCCACAATAAACAACACAGAGAAAATGAAGCCACTTCATCAAGGTCAATCTTACCACCACAAAGAAAATGGACCAGGGATCATCCATTTGAGCTTATCATTTGAGATCCTAATGTAAAGGTCCAAACCAGAATAGTAACTCAAGAAGAATGCTTGTATAGCAGTTTTCTATCCAAAGAGTAACCTAATAGAGTTGAAGATGCTCTTCTGGATCCAGACTGGGTTATAGCAATGCAAGAAGAGCTAAACCAGTTTGAAAGAAATGAAGTATGGAAACTTGTACCCAAACCTAAAGACAAATCAGTTCTTGGCACTAAGTGGGTATTCAAGAACAAGATGGATGAGAATGGCATAGTCACAAGGAATAAAGCTAGATTAGTGGCTAAAGGCTACTGTCAAGAGGAAGGAATTGACTTTGAAGAAATCTTTGCACCAATGGCAAGGTTAGAAGCAATAAGGATCTTCCTGGCCTATGCAGCGTATGCCAATTTCAAAGTCTATCAAATGGATGTCAAGAGTGCATTTCTGAATGGTATTCTGGAGAAGGAGGTGTATGTTAGTCAACCGCCTGGTTTTAAAGATCCAGACTTTCCAGAATATGTGTTCTTTCTACTCAAAGCACTCTATGGCCTAAAGCAAGCACCTAGAGCCTGGTATGACACACTCTCACAGTTCCTTATAGAGAATCAGTTCATTCGAGGTACTGTTGATAAAACTCTCTTTTATAGAAATGTCAATGGCTCTATGATACTTGTCCAAATTTATGTAGATGATATACTATTTGGGTCTACAGATGAGAAACTTTGCAAGAGATTTGCCAAACTCATGCAAAGTAGATATGAAATGAGTATGATGGGTGAATTAACTTATTTTCTTGGTTTACAAGTTAAACAAGTGAATGAGGGAATTTTTATAAGTCAAACAAAATACATTTATGATCTTTTAAAAATGTTTGATTTAGTAGATTGCTCTTCTGCAAAAACACTCATGGCCACTGCCACTAAGCTTGAACTAAATACTGAGGAAAAGAAGGTGGACATGACAAGTTATAGGGCATGGTTGGATCTCTTTTATACTTAACAGCTAGTAGACCTGATATTATGTTTGCTACATGTTTATGTGCTAGATTTCAAGCTGATCCTAGGGAATCTCACTAAGTAGCTATTAAAAAGATTTTCAGATATCTCAAGGGAACACCAAGCCTTGGCATTTGGTACCTTAGATATTCTGGTTTTGATCTAACTGGTTACTCAGATGCAGATTATGTAGGTTGCAAAATGGATAGAAAAAGTACCACAAGAACCTGTCAATTCTTGGGAAACAAGCTGGTCTCATGGTTCAGTAAGAAGCAGAACTCAAAATCTACCTCAACTGCAAAGGCTGAATACATAGCAGCTGGGAGTTGTTGTGCATAGATTCTATGGATGAGAAATCAACTACTTGACTATGGAGTTAAAGTTGAAAAGATCCCAATTTTCTGTGACAACACTAGTGCAATTGCAATATCATAGAATCCAGTGCAGCATTCTAGAACCAAGCACATAGACATCAGATACCATTTCATCAGGGAGCATGTGATGGAAGGCACTGTGGAACTACATTTTGTTCCTAGTGAAAAACAGTTGGCAGACATTTTTACTAAATCTTTGGATGAAGCAACCTTTTCAAGGTTGGTAAGTGAGCTTGGTATGTTAAATTTCATATGATCTTTTAAAATGTCTGTTCAATTAGTTGCAGCCAGTGAATTTCATTCTCTGGATTTTGTTTGTTTTATTTTCTTATCTGCATGATTATTCTGGAGATATCATTGTAGCATAGTTAAATAAATATTTTATTGACATATATCAATTAATGATATTTTGTTAATTTTATGTCTATTTAATTGTGAGTTTATCTGATTATCGTGGATTAATTCTTGATTTACTGCGTGATTATTTTTAAATCCATAATAATTACAAGTATTAAATATGTGTATATGTGTATAGGCTGATAGGTTTCGGTGATAAGATGTTTTTCGGCTAATTAGGTTGTTAGATGATAAATTATTGAGCGGTGTTATTTTTCATCATAACCTGTCACTATCAGACCTAACCCACTAAACCTTGAAACCTTATAAACGATGAGTTTTTGTTTGTGTTTAACATCATCATTTTTCAGATATACAGAGCATATACACACAATTGCTGAATATTTTGTGCTTTGATCGGAAAGATCTCTCAATCTAGCTGGTCGTTTTTAGATCGGATTTCATATTCTTGATTTATACATCATCCTTTATAAAACTAACCCTTGTTTTTGAATTTCCTCAAAGTTTTGAAAATGGCATTGCAGGGAAGCTTTTTAATAGCTAAAGTTAATCCTATTTCCATTCAGCAAATCGAAACCATTCTGGATGAGCAATTTCGGGCTTGGACACAATTTCTGAATGAACATTCATTAATTCGCTATGCTTTAGTTACACCAGTGCAGCTTAACCATGATGCATTGCGTGAACTATATTGCAGTGCGGTTAACACTTCTGGATAGGACGGGTGTGCAATCACATATAGACTGTTTGGTAGGTTGATTAGGGTGTGCAAATAGTGGTACTGTGTAAATAGTAGTACTGTGTAAATAGTAGTACTGTGCAAATAGTGGTACTGTACAAATAGTGGTACTATGCAAATAGTAGTACCGTGCAAATAGTGGTACTGTGCAAATAGTGGTACTATGGAAATAGTGGTACTGTGCAAATAGTGGCTGGTGGGGCCCACAGTGGTAGGTGATGAATAGTGGTACTATTCAAATAGTGGTTGATGGGGGCCACGGGAGTTGTTGAAATAGTAAATGGTAGGTGAAATAGTGCCCTCCCTCAGCCTATAAATAGGCCTGTTGTATTTCATTTCAAAATACACCTCAACACACAACTCTCTCTTCTCTCTCTTATATCTTCTCTATGTAAGCTGCTAGACAATCCATCTAGTAGGGAAGCCAGCTTAGCCTGCTTTCAAGAAGTGTCGGGTAGAAGGTCCTCGTGCCTAAACTATCCTTAGGAGTGTTCTGGTTTTGAAGCTAATCCATTGGATTAGAAGTTGTAACACCCCTTCGAGTTTATTATCAATAAAGATATATTCTCGGAATTATTTTTTTTTTGTAGTATCGTATTCAACCCCCCTTCTATGATACTTTGGGACCTAACAGGTTGAATACAATTGTATAAGATTTTTGACTTAAACATAAATGATAACACAAGTATGAATAAATAAGAACTTTATTAACTTTGATATAAAACTGTTACAAACTCTCTCAAGAAATTCTGATGTTCTTGAGAGCTGCTAAGTTACAAGATATCTCGTGTAAGCGATTACTCAAATGTAAAACCTAAACTGTGTTTATATACATTACGCAGCTACCCTATCAATTACAAGATATGTCAAATCAATTAACAACTGTTTACAATGCATATCCTAACTGATAGTTACTATCCTATAAAATAGGAGTCGATAAATCAATCTTTTTTGATCTCTGGACTAATAAAAATCTTCATCTAATCTTGACCAGCTTCCAATACTGATAACTCCTAATACTAACATTGTACTACTGATGATGTCAGCATCAGTATCTAGTTTAGTGGCTGTTGCCATGGGTGTCTTTGCAATTGCACAGTATTGAAAGTCAAACCTTTTTAAAAGATCTTTGATATACTTAGACTGATTAATGAAAATACCAGTCATACTCTATTTGACCTGCAAGCCTAAAAAGAAATTTAGTTCACCCATCATGCTCATCTAATACTTAGATTGCATAAGCTTACTAAACTTAGCACATAACTTTTCATTAGTATAATCAAATATGATGTCATCAACATAAACTTGAACTAAAAGCAAATCACATTTTACCTTTCTAAAGAAAAGAGTTTTATCAATTGAACCTCTTGTGAAGCCATTTTCAAGAAGAAATTTAGATAAGGTTTTATACCATGCTCTTGGTGCCTGCTTTAGTCAATAGAGTGCCTTGTCAAGTTTGTAGACATGATTTGGAAATTTTAGATCAACAAAACCAGGTGGTTGCTCCACATATACTTCCTCATCAATTTTTCCATTTAGAAAAGCACTCTTCACACCCATCTGGTATACTTTGAATGAGCTGCAAATGCAAGAAACATTCTGATTGCTTCCAATCTTGCAAAAGGAGCAAAGGTTTCATCATAATCTATTCCTTCTTCCTGTGAGTATCCTTTGGCTACCAGTCTTGCCTTATTTCTTACAATCATACCAGATTCATCTAGCTTGTTTCTGAAAACCCATTTTGCACCAACAATAGATCTATCTTTAGGTCTTGGTACTAATTTCCAGACTTTGTTTCTCTTAAACTCATTTAGCTCTTCCTATATTGCAATTACCCAATCAGGATCCTGTAAAGCTTCTTCTACCTTCTTTGGTTCATTCTTTGAGAGAAAGCAGCTATACAAGCATTCATTGTGAGCTGATCTTCTAGTTTAAATACCACTATTTGGATCACCAATAATTAAGTCTTCAGTATGATCCCTTGTCCATTTTCTAACAGGTGGTAGATTTCTCCTGCTAGACTCTCCCCCTAAGTTAGTGGTATCTCTTGTAGAAGAATGTTCATTACCTTCAAAAGTTTCCCCTTGATCAATGGAATCAGTAGACTCTATACTGCTGCTAGTACCTGAACTATCTTCATTAGACTCTAAAGATTTAGTCCCTGAAGGAGTAGACTCTGAATGGTTGTTCTGCTCCTGACTGGTACTATGTTCTCCTTGATTGTTTTGTTCCCCTATAACAGTAGCATTCCCTTGAGGAGTAACAGAAATTTCTTCTGGAGAACCTTCATCATCACTGGAGAGTATCTCAGAATCCTTAAAATTTTCAAATTCCAACTTGTCATGGCTTTCATAAGTTTGCAGAATTCCAAATTTCTTGTCATCAAATGCAACATGAATTAATTCCATAACAATGTGAGTTCTGAGATTATAAACTTTGAAGGCCTTTGATGTAGAATATCCTAGAAAGATTGCTTCATCTAACTTGGCTTGAAATTTTCCTAATTGTTCAGGATGAACTTTCAGGACATAACATTTGCATCCAAAGATGTGAAAATATTTCACACTTGGCTTCTTTCCTTGGATCATCTCATAGGGTGTCTTTCCATGACTGTTCACCAAGGTGCAATTTTGAATGAAACATACAGTATTGACAGCTTCTGCCCAGAAGTAGGTTGGAAGCTTTGCATCTGCAAGCATGGTTCTAGCTGCCTCTATGAGAGTTCTGTTCTTTCTTTCCACTACACCATTTTGCTGAGGTGTTCCAGGTGCAGAGAATTGTTGAGAGATTCCATTGTCTACACAATACTCCTCCATTATAGAATTCTTAAATTCCGTTCCATTATCACTCCTTAGTATCTTGACTTTGTACTTGGAGCTGTTCTGAATATTCTTGACAAGCTCAATGATTTGCTGAGGAGCTTCATCTTTCTTGTAGAGAAAGAACACCCATGTAAACCTTGTGTAATCATCCACTATAACTAGAGCATATCTTTTCTTGTTGATAGACATAATGTTCACTGGACTAGATAAATTAAGATGCAGCATATGAAATGGTTCAGTAATTGAATTTTCTGTCTTGCTCTTTAAAGTGGTTCTTTTCTGTTTACCAAGCTGACAAGCATCACAAAGTCCATTTTGCACAAAATTCACCTGAGGTAGGCCTCTCACAAGATTGTGCTTAACAAGTTGATTAAGCTTCTTGAAGTTGAGATGTGAGAGCTTCTTGTGCCAATTCCAGCTTTCATCAGTTGATGCCTTACTGTAAAGACATCTGACAACTCCTCTAGTTGAATCTTAAGCTGGCTTCATAAATATTACCATGTCTCTGAACAGTTAGAACAATGTCTCCATTCTTCATATTCGTGATTTTACATCCTACACTGTCAAAGATTGATTGGTAACCTTTATCACCTAGTTGACTTATGCTTAAAAGAGTGTGTTTCAAGCCTTCAACTAGTGCTACATTTTTAATGATGACATTCCCCAAAACAATTGAGCCATATCCCAGAGTTTCTCATTTGTTACCATCTCCAAAAGATATTACCGGGCCAGCTTTCTTCTCAAACTTTGTAAGCAGGGACTTCTTTCCAGTCATATGTCCAGAGCATCCACTATCCAGGATAATTGAATGCTTCTTTCATGTGCCCTGCAAACAAAAAAATAACTAGTTAGAAATTTTTGGGACCCAACCTTGATTGGATCCTTTCTTACTAGATTTAGAAACAACAGGCTTTGAAGATTTTCCTTTTGAGTTACCTGTTTTAGAGTCAATTCTAACCTCTGATTTCACAAACTGCTTGTGACTAGGAGTTTCAGATTTCAAAGAATAATAGTCATAATACAGTTCATGATAATCTTTACACATGTAAATAGAATGGAGTAAACTACCACAATGATAACAAGTTTTTTGTGGTTGGTACTGAATTTTCCGAGTCTTGGGGAATCTCGACTCAGTTTTCTAAGAAGGTTTTTGATTGCAGTCTAGGGCCGAATGATTGTGATTACCATATTTATAGCATTTCTTCCTACGTGCATCAGGTACATTCTTGTAATTATTCTCTTTATTAATACCTTCTTTTCCATTCCTATTTCTCTTGGTTTTGTTAGACTCTGAAAGACTTTCAAGTCTCTGTTTTAACTGAGACTTAGACAGAAAGCCTATATTAGCATTTTTAGATTTATCTAACACTTTACTATCTGAATTATTGTTGTCAATTCTTTTGTGCACAACTGGGGTACCATTGGAATCAACAAATTAACATGCTTAGGTTCAGAAATTATCTTCTTACCTTCAGATTTAGATGTGCTAGCTTCTACTTTTCTATCATCAATGACAATAGCTACTTCATTTGCCTTGTCAAAACCTAAGCCATTAACCTTACCAAGATTCTGATTGTTAATAATGTCATGAGTCTTCTTGCAAGAGGTATTCCATGTGTGAAACCTATCTCTCTCTTCCTCTAGTTCTTTTCTTACATAGTCATAAGCCTCAAGAATAACACTATAATCATGCTTAGCCTTATCAGAATTTAACCTGTACTATTCCATTTGAACTAGCTCAGACTCTAGAAAATTATTCCTATCAACTATTTCATCATTCTTAATCTTAAGATCATCTCTTTCACTAGTAAGAATTCTGAAGTTAGTCATAAGATTCTTAATCTCAACATGGATAGTTCTAATACCATCAGAATCTAAGCTATCATATAAATCAAGAGAGTGAATTGATACCATAGAAGATGAAGAAGTTTTCTTTGGAGAACCAGGCTTATCCGAAGCACTTGCCATTAAAGCAATGTTGTCATAATCCAATTCATCTTCAGAATCACTGGAATCTGCCCAATCTTTCTGAGTGACCATGAGTGCATTGCCCTTTCTAGAATTCCTAGGCTTCTTACACTCACTAGCAAAGTGTCCAAGCTCGCTGCAGTTAAAGCACTTGATCTTTGCTTTGTCAAGCTTGATGATTGTACTTTTGCCCTTGTCATCCTTCTTCACTTCTTTCTTTGGAAACGCTCCTTTGCTAAATCTTCTCCTGTTGAATCTTCCTTTCTTGAAAGCTTTAGCAAACATAGCAAAGAGTTCCTTCATATCTGTTTCAGAATCAGTGTTGTCAGAGTCTATATCTGTAGTCTCTGACTCAGAACTTTCTTTACTTTTCTTCTTCCTTGTATCTTTTACAGTAGGTTCACCATACTGTTCTTCTGGAAGCTTCTGTGATTCAGATTGAGCAGTGAGTTCCACATTTTTCAACTTGCCTTCATTTCTGCTCTTCTTTTGTTGTCTATCAAGTTCATAAGCCCTCAATTTTCCATAAACTGCCTCTAATGATATTTCATCCAGATCATTAGCTTCCTCAATTGAAGATATCTTTTCATTGTAGAAATCAAGCAAGGGTTTCACGAACTTAGTGTTCATATCCTCCAAGTCATAATATTTAGCATGCATGGCCATCTCATTGATGAGTTTTGTAAACCAATCAAAGGTATCAGTAAGTGACTCACCAGACTTGGATTCAAAGTACTCATACTGTTGTTTGAGAAGTGTCCTCAAATTCTTCCTGACAGGTTTAGTTACTTCACAGTGAACCTTTAGATTGTCCCATATCTCCTTAGCAGTCCTACAAGAGAGAACATAGTTAGTGAGAACAGAATCAAGACTGTTGAAAAGTATGTTTCTCACTTTAGCATCCTTAAGAACATTATCCTTGTCCTTATCTGACCATTCAGATTTAGGCTTCTCTATTGTGTGTTCTGGAATAACTTTACCATCGACAGTTACTTGACCAACAACCTTTGTTGGAACAAAAGGTCCATCTCTTATCCTGTAAAGATAATCAGGGTCTGTTGCTTCCAGGTGATGCAACATCTTCACTTCCCAAAGAGTATACTCGTTTCTCTTGAGCATAGGGATCTTAGTATTGTCATCCTTGTAACAAGACATGATTGCAGATCTTTTTGATTATTCGAAATCAACCTGCTCTGATACTAATTGTTAACTCGAATAACTTGTAGAAGGGGGGTTGAATACAAGTTAAATAATCGTGTCTGATTTTTGCTTTAGTGAATAACAATGACAAATGAATAACTCAAAACTTGTTCTTATTAATAAGATCAAATACAAACTCTACCAAAGGTGTACAAATACCTTTAGCAGTTGCTCTCAATACAAATCTTTCTCTGTTTGTTCACTCGTATACTCACGATGATCACAAATCTCACACATATTACAATCTTATAGAGAGAGTATTTATAATGCTACCTATCAACTAATAACAGAAAGTAATGATTAATACATAGTAATGTTCCACCGTCTAGTTGATAGTTTCCACTGATAGTCGATTCCTTTCTTCATGCACACTTCTTTCCATCTTCTGAATATCAGATCTTATAGAATAGCACTTTCCAATTCTACAGCTTCAGTCAGGGTCTGTCATAGTCCCTGGGAACTCGTAGTCCGTGACTCTAGTCTCTGATCGAGTACTGTTCACAGTTCTGCAAATCTTGGATAACTGATTCATCCTTAATCAAATGCTAAACCCTTTATAAGATCAGGGTATTACAAGAAGTGTAATGTAATTCTATTCTATACATCACAACTCATGAATTATTCCTAACACTTTCTTGTAAACATTTCACATTCGATCCTCTAAAAGCCAAGTTATTTTTAGCAAGACATTTCACAATAGAAACTATTCTTATTAAAACTTGTTTCCAACGTTCATTTTCCTTTGATTAGTTGATATTTCATGTTTAAGATATTTATTAATGGTTTGATTTGTAGCCAATCTCATTTTTTAGTTCACTCGACCTATTCATATTAGACATATGCTCAACACTATTTTTATGCTATTTAAATTTCTCACTAAATGTTTCCAATCTCTTAATCCTTCATTTGCTAAGGAACTTTTCATATGATGATATTTGAATAACTTACAACAAAAGCGTACACTTTATCCACTGGTTTACAGTAAATCAACCATTTTCTATCAACAACCTCTCCATTACTCAATCTCCTAGAATATTAAGCATAAGAAATGTCTTGAAACATTATCCAATGAAAATACAAGATTTAATTCTCTTATGGGTCCATGTTCAACTAAAATATCCATTTCCTTATTGTTTAAATTATCCCAGTTTCTAGGATCATAAATATTTAAACAATAAATCGACTCTTCTCCTATCGTATTTACATTGTTAAACAATTCGGGTTCCTTTTCATTCTCACTTAAGATGTTAACATCCTTCTTTTTTGAACTAAATCCACTAAATTTTCATCATTACCCGCTACCGAACCATCCAAATTTATGTTTGTTTGTTCTTTTTCCGAAGTGTATGTTTTCTTAATAATAAAATTCTCAAAAGCTCCTCTCTGTGACTTTATCATATCATCAACTAGTTTTGTTTTTCTTTTTTCACTTCCAGATGGTTATTTTTTGGTCAACATATTATTCTACAATAATAAATTGCAAATACTTGAGATAAATGAATAATAGCACATTGAATGAAGTAAGAAAGTATTTCAAGCTTGAAGTATCCAAAAATTTTATTCTTTAATTATTGAAACTGTTACAAATATAAAAAAATGAAAAAACTATTAATGAAGTTAACAAGAGACAAAGAACAAATTAAAAAACACAATTCTCAATTAAAGTAAAAAAAACAGAAGGGGACAAAAATTATCAAACTTAATAAATTACAACCCACCATATATTCCAAATTAAACTTGTATATTATATAAATATAATATATTACATATATTATATATGTAATATATGCATGTGCAAAGTTAAAAATAGAAGATCTTTTATGCCTGAGATGAGATTAATGAATGAGGGAGTTGGACCGGCGAAGCTGATTAGTAGAGAAAACAAGGAGGATAAAAAGATGAAGAGACCGTGTATTATTTCTTTTTGTATAACCTAGACTGATGTATACTAGGACTACTATATGGATTTTGAAAATTTTGGGCCCCCAAATTTTTTGGGTCCAGAGCAGGTGACCTGGATGCCCTCCCTCTGGACCGGGCTATTGTGATAAAATTGAGATACACATAATATAGACATGTAATATGGAGCTATAAACTACTTACAAGATGCCAAGGAAGAGATATTGATTTCAAGGGTACTTCACTAATACATAACAATAAAGGTATCTAAGAGCATCTCCAAGATACTCTTAAATGTGCTCTTAAGTCCAAAAATAAGGAGCACGAATAAAAATTGGGCTCCAAGAGACTCTTAGTGGCTCTTAAAAAACTTAAGAGCCTCTTCTCTCTCCTCAATTTTAAGAGCTACTACATAGCACTTAACTATTTTCCATAAATAAAATATTCACTTGTGTTGGAAGTAATTTCAAATTGATATAAGTTGTTGGAAGAATATTGTTATTGATGATTTGATCGACTAAGTTATGGTGTAGCTATAGGAACAAATCAAATAAGATCAGTAGTAGTAGGAAAGTTGTTGAATCTTTTATTTCATTTCCTATTTTCTAGCAATTAGTTTCTTTCTTGCTCTCTATTTAATAGTTGTAATCCTTCAGAAATAAACCAAGCTTTTGGACAAAAACTTGTTGTGCTTACTTGTTTCTTATATCAAACAGTTGCTTTATTATCTATATTTTAATACTTGGTATCAGAGCATTAGATGAACAGTTAGAAGTCAAAGGCAGGGATGGACGCGAACAACCTCAAGGGAGGTTCGATTGGCCTTAGTTACCCAACATTGGCAAAGGGTAACTATACGGCGTGGTCCATGAAGATGAGAGTGTTCATGCAGGCACACGGAGTTTGGGAGGCTGTCGAGCCCAGTGATCCCAAAACTGTAATCGAAGGAAAGACGGATAAGATCGCATTGGCTATGATCTATCAGGCTAATCTGGAGGAGATACTATTGTCTCTTTCTGACAAAAAGATGGCAAAAAGCACCTGAGAGGCGATCAAGACCATTTGTCAGGGTGCTGAGAAAGTTAAAAAGACGAAGGCTCAAATGTTGAGAGCAGAATTTGAGTCTCTAAGCATGATAGACAATGATAATCTTGATGATTTTTATGTAAAGATAAATGGAATTGTATCAAACATATGGGCTCTGGGGGAAGAGGTGAAAGAATCATACGTGGTCAAGAAGTTGTTACGAGTCGTTCCACAGAAATTCTTACAAATCGCTTCTACAGTTGAACAATTTGGAGATCTGGAAAATATGTCAATAGAGGAGGCCATTGGTGCACTCAAAATTCATGAAGAAAGGTTGAAGGGTGTTGTGACTGCAAATGAAGAACAACTAATGTTGACAGAGGAGGAATGGAGAAAGAAGGACAACGAAAGTGGGAAACTTTGCTCACACGGGAAGAGTGGTTGAAGAGATCGAATCGTGGGGCAACTGGTGGAATCTCAACCCAGAAAGGAGGTGGATTTCATGACAAGAGTCATGTAAAATGTTACAATTGTGGTATACTTGGTCATTATGTAGCCGAGTGCAGGAAACCACGACGAGGAAGAGATCGGAAGCAGGAGATAAACATTGCTTCAATCGACGACGAGCCAGCCTTGCTAATGGCAATGCATGAACAGATAGAGATGAATATGATGTAAGTAAACGAAGGTGAGGTGACACCGAAATTCATAACTACAGGGCATGAAAGGTATGGAGATTCAAATATTTGGTATTTGGATAACGGTGCTAGTAACCACATGACGGGTGATAAATCAAAATTCAATGTTTTGGATGAAGAGGCTAGTGGTAAAGTAAAATTTGAAGTTGGATCAACAGTTAAGATTGAGGGAAAGGGCTCAATAAAACTCAGATGCAAGAACGGGGAGGAGAGAACACTTCAAGACGTCTACTATATCCCAACTTTGTGCAACAACATCATTAGTCTTGGACAACTTTCTGAAGGAGGCAATGAGGTTATAATGAATGGAAATTTGCTCCGAGTGTACGACAATCAAATGAAGTTGATGATGAAAGTCAAAAGTTCAAGCAATCGGTTGTACAAAATCAGTATTGAGTCATGCAATCCCACTTGTCTACTTGTCAAATCAGATGGTGTCACTTGGCTTTGGCATTCTCACCTCGGACATGTAAACTTTCAAGCAATGGAATTGATGTCGAAGAAATAGATGGTGGAAGGATTACCAGAAATTGTGCAACCAAAGAAAGTATGCAGTGGCTGTCTCATGGCTAAACAAGTAAGAATATCATTCCCTCTTCAGTCTAATTTTAAAGCTAAACATGCATTAGAACTTGTTCATGAAGATCTATGCGGTCCTATCACACCTACCACTCTAGCTGGAAATTGTTACTTCTTATTATTAGTAGATGATTACACTCGAATCATGTGGGTGTACATGCTAAAGACTAAGAGTGATGCTTTCAGCATGTTTAAGAAATTTCGTGCAAAAGTTGAGAAGGAACAAAAAGAAAAAATCAGAACTTTTAGAACAGATAGGGGAGAAGAATTCATGTCAAAAGAGTTGAACTCTTACTACGAGGAGCTCGGAATCACTAGACATTTTACAGCACCTTACACGCCCCAACAAAATGGCGTGGTCGAAAGAAGGAATCGTACTGTGGCTGAAATGGATAGGAGCTATTTGAAGCAAATGAAGGTGCCATCTGTGATGTGGGTTGAAGCAGTCAGACATTCAGTTTATGTCCTTAACAGACTGCCCACTCGAGCATTGATAGGGCAAACACCTTATGAATCTTGGACGGAGATAAACCTGATATTAGCCATATACGTGTCTTCGGTTGTGTTGCTCACATGAAAATACAAAGTGAAAGATCTAAAAAAACTAGATGATCGAAGTCTGAAGGTAGTGAATCTTGACAAAGAACCTGGCAATAAGGCCTATCGTCTGTTTGATCGAAGGAGCAACAAACTCTATGTCAGTCGAGATGTAATTTTTGAAGAAAACGAGGCTTGGCCCTGGGAAGATCATGAAGAGACAGATATGAGTCACACTTTCTCTGTTCCAGAAGTGTGTGTGAATGAAAACATCGTTACTGATAGTCTGAGAAGACAGGAGCACACAGATGATACAGGTGAAATAGAAGTCATCACACCAGTATCACAACAATCAAACTCGATGCTCAACAGAGATGATTATGATGATAGTGTTACTCCAAAAAAATTCAGAACACTTGAAGACCTGTACAACAACACTGAAGAGATTGACATCGAGGATGAACTTATACTCATGTGAATTGACGAACCTAGCTCATTTAATCATGTTATGAAAGATAAAGCCTGGAGGCAAGCTATGCAAAGTGAACTAGAATCAATTGAGAAGAATGGGACATGGGAACTCACAGACCTGCCACCAGGACACAAAGAAATTGGTCTGAAGTGGTTCTTTAAGCTTAAAAAGGATGCAAGTGGGAAGATTGTGAAGCACAAAGCTCGTTTAGTCGCTAAGGGATATGTACAAGAAAAGGGAATTGATTTTGACGAGATTTTTGCTCCCGTAACACGTCTAGAAATAGTTCGCTTGTTATTGGCCTTGGCAGCAAAGAATTCATGGGAGGTATATCATCTCGATGTCAAGACATCCTTTTTGAACGGCGAAATAACTGAAGAAGTATTCGTGTCTCAACCAGAGGGTTTTTTTTAAAAGAGGGACAAGAGAGACGAGTCTATAAACTGTTCAAAGTTTTGTATGGCCTTAGACAAGCACCACGGGCATGGTACTCGAAGCTAAATAAGTGTTTGGAAGGTCTTGGTTTCGTAAAATGTCCTTACGAGCATGTTATGTATGTTAAAAGAGAAGGAAAAGAATCATTGATCGTTGGAGTATATGTGGATGACTTACTAGTCACTGGAACTGATATGTCTCTCATTACTTGGTTCATAAAGCAAATAGGTGCAAAATTCGAGATGAGTGATATGGGAAAGTTGAATTACTATTTGGGTATTGAAGTTAAACAAAATACTGATTTTATTGAGTTAAACCAATCAGGATATGCAAAGAAAATACTCGAAAAAGCTGGTATGTCTCAATGCAATCCCTGCAAATTTCCTATGGATCCGAAAGAACACCTAACAAAAGATGAAGGAGGGAAAACTGTGGATGCAACTCAATTTAAAAGTGTGGTGGGAGGTTGTTGTGTAAAATCTAGATGTGCAAGTGTACACAATCGCAAGCAAGTAATATAGTAATAAATACCGAAAATCGTTCCTCAAGGACTGTATATTCGTATCAATCGCAAGTAATATCTAACAATTCAGTTATCGAACAGAAATATTGATTGTTGATTTTTATAACTAAACTAATTATAAGAACTAATTTAACCAACTAAATTATACTAGAGAATAGAGATTAATAAGTTTTAGATACGAGAAGCTAAGTCAAGATAATTACTTCCCCCTAATAAGATCATGTCGGTAATAAAGAGTGTAATACTATAGCAAAATCACAGTCTACTAACCAGAAATTCAAAATCACTACGGTATAGATTCTGTAATTAAATTAACATATGTTTATGCCAAATTCAACTTCTAGAATACAATTAAGCACCAATTTCACACGGCTATGCAAGGTAACGATATATGTCTATACCGTCACAAAATTAATATCAATAGATATAATCGTGCACCATTCAAGTTTTGTGTCAATTAACCATAACCCTCTCAGTATTAAAATTAACTCAATTATCTACTAGTGTTGGCCAAACAAAAGCAAATAATATAACATGAAATCCACTTGAACGAATAAATTGCAAACTGCATATAGTATTGCTTATCAAAACACCAACAATCCCAAACTAGGGTTCCATAAAAATCCAAACTCAATAAATTTAGTTTATAATCAAGGTATCAAAACAATCCAAAGTTAACCAACACATAATCATAAGAAGAGATAAAAAAGATAAGAGAAAACAAAGCCAATTGAATGTCTTCAATGGTTGAATTCTTCTTGTTAATGGCTTCTCTCCTCCTCCCTTGTGCAGCTACTTGTTGTCTCTTCCTTCGTTGTATCTCCCTATTAGGTCTGATCTATCTAATAATAATCCTCTAATAAAAGTATTTTTATTATTATCTAATACAATTACAAGGAGATTTCCCAATCAAAATTGAATTCCAAGAAAGGAAATTCATAACTGACTTTTGGACTCTATTTCTGGGCTGACTCGGCTGGATTCTGATATCAATACCACTTCCAAATTAAAGCCCTTCTCATAAGCTTTCCGTGGGCTGTTGAATCGTCTAAAACGAACTTCTGGAACTCCAAATATGGCCAAAACAGTGTAGACTGCGCGAACGACCCATAAAATCCGAATTGTAATCAAATTAATTTCCAACTCTTGTTATTTAAACTCCAAGCCTTCTTTTATTATAAGTCCTTGATACCTACAATAAAACAATAGAATTTATTGAATAAAAATCCAAATCAATGCAAAATAACTTAAATATAGGGACAATATTATGAATAAATGCACACTTATCACATGAGGTTTTCAACATCATAAAAAAATTTAGGACCATTAATAATTTTATTTTTAGGGTAATTTTTTTTCTTTTTCTTTTCTTAGTTTTTTTTAGGTCGTTAGATATTTCTTTTTTAGATTTTATTTTAGGATAGTTAAAAAATTATTAGAAAAACACAAAAAAAATAGAAAACTTAAAAAATTGATTACCTTGTCAAAATAGCATGTTAATAAGGATAAGTACACACCATGTAGGCTAATTTTTCGAGTGTCATGTATATGTGTCCTTAGCGTAAAATACCTTATACATGATGATGTCTTGTACGTGCTTGCGAAAATTAAAAACTTGAATATACGTCATTGTCAATTTTGATGAGTATGGCGTGCTATCGCCATGTGAGATCTTGAGCCTTAATTTGTGATTGATACATCTTTGATCAATCTATTTTTTTGTGGTGAGTTATTCGTCATTGTATGTGTTGCTCTAGAACATGCTTTAAACTAGGTCGTGCGCATATTGATATTGTGTAAAAATGATAAAGGCACTAGGATTAACCGTATTGTCCCAAACAGTACCCTTAAAAATAATCCTTAGTGAGCCCCCTTGAGCCTATATCCTTTTTCTTCATATATCACCATTTAAATTTTGAGGTTATATATTTCTTCTTGTCTTGATTGACTAGTAGAGCATTGTGATGTACAGATGAGATTGGTAAAATATTAAGTGTGGGGATATCTTTGTTATTGTGTGAAATTTTGGGTGGGAATGGAATTGGTTTGGCTAATCCTTCTTCGTGACACTTCAATAAAGTCACTCGAATAAAAAAGGAGGAAGCAAGAAAAAATAGAGAAAAAAAAGGAATTCTCTCTGTGAAAAAAAAAAGAGTGTATGTTCAATGGTTCTTGCAATGTGAAATTTATGAGTTTACATTTGTATGTGGGATGATATCTCAAGGTTAGTTTCATGTTGAGTGCTTCAAGTATTTATGAACATTATGCTCTATTAGTTGTCAAGTTAGCCACTTGTTAACCTATTTCTTTGATATCCTACCCCCGCACCTAAGCCTCGTTACAACCATTGACAAAAACCTTTTGATTTATACGAACACGAAGTCTAGAGATTTTGGTGGACAAGCAAGCTTATGGTAGCACATGTGCATTTGATTGAATTTGAGTGATACAGTTGTACCTAACCACTTGTGTGATTTGAGTGTTTGTGAGGTTATTTTCCATCCAAAGCATGCTATTTTCTTGTTGATTGAGATTTTGATGTTATTCTTGATATTTTAGTCTTTTGAGACTATGTGTGCGTGGTTATATAGTTGTGTTGGTGTGTAAAGTTGAGGAATCGCATTAAATGACATTCATGATCTATTACATAATTAAGTTTGCATGTGTGGAGTGCTATGATATATTTTATGTTTGAGACTTGGCAGTCAGAATAAAAATTAGGAATTTTGTGGGTAAATTCACTACAAACCCTCACGAGACCTTACTCGTCCACTAGGGCTACCTTGGGGTTTAAAGGGCTTGTTGCATATGTCAAATGCAACCGTGATCACCTACGGAAGTGGTATTAGTTGGTTAGGATTTATTTTTGTTCTTTCTTTTTGCCCGAGGACGTGCAAGATGCTAAGTGTGGGGATGTGATAAGTGTGCATTTATTCATAATATTGTCCCTATATTTAAGTTATTTTCCATTGATTTGGATTTTTATTTAATAAATTCTATTGTTTTATTGTAGGTATCAGAGGTCTGAGGTATCTTGTTCACACCAGACCTGACATAGCCTTTTATGTGGGTATTGTGAGCAGATTCATGGAACAACCAACTATTATGCACTTAAATGCAGCAAAGAGGATCTTGCGGTACATAAAGGGCAAGATAGAGTATGGATTGGTGTATACAAAGGGGGCTGGCAACAATGTTTTGACAGGATACTCTGATAGTGATCTTGCAGGTCATGTTGAAGATAGGAAATCAACTGGAGGCATGGTGTTTTATTTAAACGGGAGTCTGGTAACTTAGGTTTCACAGAAACAGTGCTGCGTTGCATTATCCTCGTGCGGAGCTGAATTCATGGATGCCACCACTGCTGCTTGTCAAGCAATATGGCTGAGAAATGTGATGAAGGAACTAACAGATGAACAGATTGGTCCAGTGATCATCTATATGGACAACAAATCTGTGATTGATTTGGTGAAGAATCCAGTTTTTCACGGGAGAAGAAAACATATTGATATTCGGTATCACTTTATTTGAGAATGCATTGAACGTGGGAACTGATAGTTAAACATATCACAGTGAAAGCCAGCGGGCAGATTCTTTAACAAAAGTTCTGGTTACTGTAAAGTTCGAGAGGATGAGAAACTTACTGGGAATCAGAAATCTGGATGGGCGAATTTGAAATTACGGGGGAGGATGTTGGAAGTAATTTCAAATTGATATAAGTTGTTGGAAGAATATTGTGATTGAAGATTTGATCGACTAAGTTTTGGAGCAGTTGTAGGAACAAATCAAATAAGATCAGCAGTAGTAGGAAAGCTGTTGAATCTTTTATTTCATTTCCTGTCTTCTAGCTATTAATGTAACACCCCTAGATCCGGGGTCGGGCATCTTGTCGTTACGGTCTCAACTAAAACAATAATCGTTGAACTTGAATGAAAATAAATAAACTGCACAATATGACCCCACAATAATATCACACCACACAAACAGTTATAGTCCCAGAGATGAAATCAGAGTAATCTATCGTATATTATTAATCACTGGTTTGAGTTCTTACAACTGAAAAGAATAACATTTACGATGATCAGTCGCCAGTTATGCTCCCCATCATTGTTCTCTACATGTAGAAGGAAGCACCGACGGATTTACTTGTCCACCGCCCTCTGGAACCCCCCGGCCAATGGTTGGGCCATTGCTGGACCGGCGCCACTCGGCCACTTACGCAGCTCCTAGTTCGTATAACATCCATAACTCTGAAACATAAAGTTCGTCCCCCTTTCCCCAAGTATGATACTTGTTGATAAGACTCCACAAAGTAGTCGTATCTAGTTGGAAAGGAAAATTCACCAATATTTCCCAAGCTACTGCTTGTTAATGGATACCAACTTGTTCCAACATTCCTACCCCTCGAATGATGAGAAGGTACACAAGATTTGATAGATGAATAGCAACCAAGTTGTGAGTTAAAAGAATAGTTTCAAAAGATCACTACGCCATAGATTGCTTATAGCAACCCCCAAACTGTGTTACCATAGACCCCTGTTTGAAGTTGCTATAGGCCAAAATCGGGCTATGGTAACACCTCAGCCGTGTTAGGTTCTCAGCAGTAACTACAGGTATCAAAGGTAACGTGAAAAACAACTTATAGTAACATGGCAAATGCAGTTACTAAAGACCTCTATAGCAACATGTTAAACACTCTACAGCAACATAGTTTCTGTGTTACAATAGATGGTACAATTTTGCACAATGCTTCGGTGGGGCCCGCATGTAACAATATAAATAACATTTCTCAAGTAAGATTCCCTTATTATTTTAAAGATAGATTCGAAGGAAGAATGAAATTTTGAGAACCTTTCTTGATATAATATTAATAATAATACGACTCCGAAGTAATTTTATAATAATCGAAGGTCGAAGATAATATTTGAAGTCATTTCAGAGTATCGGATAAATATTCAGAGAATATTTATTGAATCAGAAATAGTTAAAGAAGACTTATAACTATGAACGAATATTTAAATCGAAGTATTTCTCAGAATAATTCTCGAATGAATAAAGAGAAAATATTTAATAAATAATTAAATATTTAAATGAACATTCAAAATAATATTCATTTAATTAATAAGACTTGAAATGAATATTAAAAATAATATTCGATAAATAAATAGAACACCAGATGAATATTTACAATAATATTCATTAAGTAATTGGGAACTTAAGTGAATATTCAAAAAAGTAATATTCATTTAATGAATAATATTCTAAATGAATATCGAAATAATATTCATTTAGTAATCCAAGCTTTAAAGGAATATTCGAAATAATATTCGATAAATGAATCGACTTTAAATGAATATTGAAAAATAATACTCATTGGATAGATAACGTTCAAATAATTATTTGAGGTAATGATCGTTAATTAAATGATCTCGGACGAATATTCAAATAATATTCGTCACCCAAATAATGAAAAATATTTACTTAAATATTTCCCTCGAAGGTAATTACGATATATCAAGAAGTACTGACTCCCGTTCTATATTCAACGATTACGATATATATGCCCTTCTCTAAGGGACTTAACAACATCCGGCTTATAACTGATTATTCACTATCTAGCTTATAAGCCAACAATAATTCAAGGAACAAGTATATCAATATAACTTGGACGTAGGCATGCATGACGTGGCATATGTATAACAGAAAGCATATATATATTCACAACAACAGCCTTTATAAGGATTTGAAACTTGCCTGGTAATCGGGTGTGGGTAGAGGTAGCGTGTCCCGGTTCAGCTCGGTGATCTATAAACAATCAGAACATTCGAGATTAATCACCTAACACTTCTTTAGAAGGTTACGTATAAACTTTACTTCAGTCAAAACACGCTTTCGAGTTATCTTGTTATGCACCCTTTTGTAAAACTCTTTTTATTATCGATACGATCCGACTTTTGTTCGTTATTAAGACATGTCATTACACTTACACTTGACATATACTTAAGCTGGGTAAGTTCTAAGGTCGGTCGTTTACGAACCAAGATTATACCTCGAGTTTTATCGCCCGTTTTCTAAGCGTTTTACCAAAGTTATAACCAAGTACGCTTTTAGGGGTTCGTTCGCGTTTAACCTCGATTCAAACATTTTTATAATATTGAAAAACGATCCGTTGGACACGAGGTTTTCTCCTACACCTTCCTTATGACCTCTAATATTTAATTACCAAGGTTTGTCACTAACTTGCATATTTTACGAGGGTTCAATTTCTGTTACGAACTCTCGTTTACGGTTTCGAACTACTTTTAGTAAATCGGTCATAATTCCTAAACCGTAAATCCGTTTCACATGATCTTTATGTAAAAATGAATCTTATAACATAATCTATCTTTTCAAGGCATAATATGAAACTGGACAGCGGGTTATAGCTACTGTCAACTACGATTTCTTAAGGTTAACGAAAATTGGGCATTACGACGGCTATAATTCGGACGTTCTAAAAATCGTAACATCAAAACCAAGCCACACCGGGCATCCATACATCTTATACACATGTTATACATCTCACTAAGTCCAGAAATTTTACACTTCATCATAATGATCATCATGTTACCAAATCAACCACCAAATCATGCTAATATGTCTATAATAACACTAATATCATAACTAATCTTAAAATACCAAGATCATGCTTAAAACTCAAAGTAAGATTTAGGGTTTCAAGAGAGTTATACCTTCCTTGGTGTGTATGTGAGTCTAACAAGCCTTGATCTTGTCCTTAGAACTCCTTACAACCTTAAACTAGCAAGAATCATCAAGAACATAATTAGTGATTTTCGGATCTGCTATAACTCAGTGAAAAGATCATGAAGAACGAGGGCCTTACCGAGGTTTTCTGATCAAGACTTCTAAAGGAGAGTTGTAGAGAATCCAACTAGATTTCTAAAAAGCTAAAGAACACTAAATTCCATTGAGTAATGAAGGAGATATGGCCGTTAGAAAATCGGTCCAGAAACTGTCAAGCAACAGGACAGTTTGCTTCTTCAACTTGGGGAGGTGATTTGCCTAGGCTATACTACTTGGATTGCTATGAAACTTTGAGCGAATATTGCCCATGGAGTGGAGAGGCTGTGGTAAAAATTTGGTGATTTTATCATGGATAAAAATGGAGATAGGAATATTTTCTTCTTTGATGAGGTTCTGCTGGACAGTTTGTAAGAATGGAGAGAATGGAGTTGTTTTGCTTGTGTTCTCTTGCTTGGTTTGCTAGAAATGAATTATTGTGATGGGAGAAAGATAATATCTTGGCCAAAAGCTACTTTAATAAAGGTGTGATGCAATGGATGATGTATTTGTATGGCTTGATGTGGAAGCTTGGTTGAAAAAATATCTATTATGCTAAGTACAAGGTTTAAATCATTAAGTGCATTGGTTACTCATGTAACCACTTGGTTACTAGATATTTCTACTAGCACATGCATGCATCTTGCTCTCTGCTTGCTCTTTTGTCCGGTTATTGCTCAATTTGATTGATCGTTCGAACGAATATCTCAATCGTTTTTAGTTAGGGTTTTACCGGAAACCTTCTTAACATTTATACTACCATTCTCCATCATTCTTAATAATTCTCGAATCCATTTTCCTTAAATCCTTTTAATAATCTCTTAGGTCTTTTAGCGTCCAGGGAAATCTCGGAGAAAATAAAAGTGCCGTTTTTCAGAATCCGACAGCTTTTACATACACTCTTTTTCCCCCTGGATCATTAATATGAACTCAGAAATTCATTCCAGGTACTTCTATATAGCGTCGTCTTATAATATTCCTAATCCATCAAAAGCACTATTCACCACTTGTTCTTTACTTATTCTTTTAGGGTTATATAGATGTCCCGGTTCTCTTTCGATCGTTCCTTAACCCTTTTACGGAATCACTGGACTGATAACAAATATCGATTTGGATGACATAAGAATAACCTTTCCCTTTGGAATTATCAAATCTTAATTTCCTAGGAGATAGATAATTCTTATCTAGATTATCAACCAATAGCATTCTTCATGACATATAAATATTTGAATCCAAATCTATTCCATTCATTCATTAGAACATTCGTTACATCATAGCCGTACCCACTATTTACTATTAGATCCATACATAATTAAAAGTTTTAATTCTATCCAAAATCTGGGTTCTTAAAGTCTCCCCTCCTTAAAAGGATTCCGTCCCAGAATCAGGTAGGAAGCAAAGAGTCGTTTCTTGTCGTTTCACTTTTTAGCTTCCTGGTCAATTCTTAGTCATTCTACCCTTTCTCAGCACATCTTCTAGTGCTACAATACATACTTTGTCCTTTTTCTATCAACTTGCTACTTTTCGTACAACACATTATCCGGGTTATGCTCTTACTCAGTCCTATACTATTATCCTTATTGATACCCGCAGTGGCTTTGGTATCACTATCGTGTCGCGAATTCGGAGATAACCTCACTCGCACTATGCATTTCCTTATCGTCTTAATCTTCGCAATCTCGATCAATATAGAGAAGTGGAAAGATTTATTGAGAGATCACTATGATCAATGAACATTTGTTACATTGCATAGTTAGTACATAAGGGGGCCAGCCTTTAGTACTTGACCAGCAATTAAACAAGTTATGGTATTCCACTTAGACTTCCATCACACAGACAGATAGTCACGCAGCAGTACCTCCCCTCCTTAAAGGGTTGTTCTTCTCAATTCATAAAGAAGATGAATAGGAGAGAAGAAAAGAAAATAATTCTAAAGGATTATAGAAAGTTTTCATGATTGTAAAATATCATACTCAGAATTTACCTCTGAACTATAGAGGTTCATCAAAGAAGAAAATAATCATAATTATATCCAATACTATTTGATCGCAATCTCACGTGTCAAAATATCTTGCTGCTTTGTCCATTATTCTATGGACCTATACTCTGGTTCAACCTTAGTAACACTTACTTTTGGAAAATCTTTCAACCTCTCAGGTTAAATCTTGGATTTCTCGCTTGACATCATTGTTTCTGGCATTCCACGCCACGCTACTAGCTCTTTCATAATTATAATTCTAACATCTTCAGGTTGTCATCCCGAGAATTCATTAGAAAGCCCATTCATTAATCCTATTCATAACATTCCTTGATTCACATTCCGTAGTTGCTTTCCCAGTCTTTTCTTTATCAAGCACATCCTGCTAATTATCTGATTCTTATTCACTTCTGTTATTTACCTCCACCGTCATCTATTTATTGAGACATCTTTTGCACTTGGTACCTCCTTATTGGTATTCCGTCACATTTACTCTATAATCATCACATTATTCCAATTTAAACCCTCCGAAATAAATCTTATCGGTTTCTCTAACTTAGATCCAATATAATCTATTTCTGCCAAACTTATTTCTCATTACTTGTTCTTTTCTATCCGTGATTTTTTCACAGGTTGTTCTTCGTAAGTCAGACCAGGTCGTATATCTATCTGCTCGTACTCTTATCATCTGTCAAGCATCTGTATTTTACTGGCGTAGCCCTGCCACATGAAACCCGTTACGACCATGCTATAAGTTTTGGGGGTAAAGCTGGCTCGAATGCCACCTTCCGAACACTTTTAAACCCTAAGATGGCCCAATAAATTTCGGGCTCGACTGTCCTTCTCTCCCAATCTCATTAATTCTTTCCGTGGGAATACTTTTAGCATCATGAATCTCCCACCTCATATTCTCTATCTTGTTTGCACAGAAATACACTAACACAAACTTCTTGTCATTCATCAACATGCCATTTAGCTTATCACTAGTAGAACTATCTTTATCTTTGTGTTGTCATCTACTTTCTTAGAAGAATCACCATGTTAGAAATAATTGATGTGAATATTAATCAGTGTTTAAGTGTTACAGTGATAAATCAGAGTTTAGCTGGAAGCAGTCAGAGTTTAGTTAAACGCTGACAGTTGGAAGCTCGACAGAGTTTGTTAAACTCTGTCTGGAGGCAGCGTCTACTGGTCAATAGTGTTTGAAGATTATTTAAGGAAGCAATGTCTTTGAAGATTTGATAGTTGTCAAAGAGATTGAGTTGACTAAGGAGACGAGTGGCAATCGTAATTGATATCAATTGTATAGCTAATTTATAGGAGTATCAATTATCGATTGTATAGCAGTTGTATATCTTATAAATACAATTAGGTTAACCTTAGAAGGGTATCGATTATTGTGAAACATTATTCATTGTAACCTAAGCAGCTCTCTGTGATATTTTACATCACTGAGAGAGGAGTTATTAATTCCAAACAGTTTTTGATTGTTTAAAACGCGTATTTTATTGTTAATCTCTCATACGATATTGATTATAATTGTGTATTCGGCCTAACAATTGGTATCAGAGCCAATCTGTTACTCTATACAGTTTAAGATCCACAAACACAGCTATAATCAATGGCAGAGATACCTCCTCCAACAGGTTCAAGTTCTGAGAAGGCTCAACCAACTACTGTGAGTCGTTATGAGACAATCAGGGTTCCTATTCTCAGGCCAGCAGAGTATTCAATCTGGAAGGTGAAGATGATCATGTTTCTGGAGGTTACAGATCCAGAATATCTTGACAGAATTCATGAAGGTCCTCATAAACCTACAAAGCTATCTGTTGCTACTGCTGGTCAAGAAGCTAAAACAGTTCCAAAGGAAAATAAAGATCTAACTCCTAAAGATCTTTCATCTATTGCTAAGGATGCAAAAGTTAGGCATCTACTTCATAGTGCTTTAGACAATGTTATGTCTAATAAAGTGATTAATTGCACTACTGCCAAAGAAATTTGGGATGCTCTTGAGGTTAGATGTCAAGGAACTGCTGCTATCAAGAAGAATAGAAGGAACATACTCACACAGGAGTATGAGCACTTTGAGGCTAAATCTGAAGAAACCATGACAGAAACATTTGACAGATTCTGTAAACTGCTCAATGATTTGTCATTGGTTAATAAAGAGTATGATCTGAAAGACTCAAATCTCAAATTTCTTCTTTCTTTACCTGAAAAGTGGGATGTGAAGACAACCACTATAAGAGATAACTATGATCTTGCTGATACTGAGATTGATGAAATCTATGGGCTGCTCAAAACTCATGAATTGGAATTGGAGCAGAGAAACAGGAGATCAGGCAAGAAGACAAAGTCTGTTGCTCTTAAGGTTGAAGAAAAACCCTTGAAGAAGGAATCATCAAGGAAGAAAGCTAAGGGAAAGGCTTTAGTCATACATTCTGAAAGTGAGTCATCAAACTCTGATGTTGATTCAAACACTGATGAATCATCTGACTCTGAGGATGATGAATAAGAAATGTTGCAAATGGCTGCTTTGATGGTGAAGACCTTCAAGAAGATGGGTTTCAAGAACTTCAAGAAGGGAAAAAGGTTTTCTAAGAAAGATTCAAATTCTGACAGAAAAAGTTTCAGAAAGTCTGAGAGAAAGGATACCAAGTCTGGGAAGAAGGACAAGTCTGAGATTCAATGCTACAAGTGTAAGGAGATGGGTCACTATGCTCCTGAGTGCAAAAAGGGTAAAACTGAAAAAGCACTCTTCACAAAAGGCAGAGACTGGGCAGACACTTCAGACTCAGATGAGCATGTTAACTATGCTCTCATGGCTTCTATTGAGAATGAATCTGAAGACTCTGAAAAAAAGGTACCTCTAACTACCAATGCTTATAATACTGATGATATAACTGAATTAAGAATTTATCTTAAGGCTTTGCATATCAATTATAGGGATAAGACTTTAGAGAATGAGAGAATCAAATCTGAAAATTCTGAACTTAAAGTGAGAAATAAAATTGTTAAAGAAAAACTTGAAAACATGCAACAAGTTCAGAAAGAAAGAGATGATGCTGTTTATCTAGAACAGGATTTGCTAGGAAAATATAAGCAACTAGATTCTGAATTGGAGAAGGCAAATCACATAATTAAAACTTGGACTCATTCTGGAAAAGACACTCAAGAGGTTTTTCAGTCAGACATAGTTGGTTTAGGTTACTGTAAGGGAGATGAACTTAGGTTTCAAAACAAAGTCAAAATTAGAACACATCTTCCATCTACAAAATTTGTTCATGGAATAAA
Organism: Saposhnikovia divaricata; assembly: GCA_036435485.1. Taxonomy (NCBI): domain Eukaryota; kingdom Viridiplantae; phylum Streptophyta; class Magnoliopsida; order Apiales; family Apiaceae; genus Saposhnikovia; species Saposhnikovia divaricata. The sequence continues at coordinate 240,334 of JAZHRN010000145.1, read as the reverse complement.
TGAACCTAAGTCTGAAGTTGAAAAAGAAGCTGTTAAGAAAGAATCAGTAAAAACTAGTGTTAAACAGGTTAATATTGGTTCAATGATAGATAAACAACTCAAGCATAAGCTTAAGGAGTTAAAATATGTCAAGAAACAGAAAGTGTCTAGGAAGAATAGAAATGGTAAAGTAGGCATTACTCAAGGTAATTATCCAATGCTTACTACTTTTGCTCCAAGAAAGACATGTCATAACTGTGGTAGCACTAACCATCTTGCTAGTTTCTGCAGAAAGAACAAAAACATTAATTCTTTACCTTCCAAGTCTGAAGTAAAGAAAGATAATGTTAGATCTAGACCACAAACTTTATGCAAACATTATGGAAGTACTTGGCATTTTATTTATACTTGCAGGGATTATCATGCTATTTATCATAACTACTATGAACTTAAGCCCAATTTGAAATGGGTTAAGGTTAATTCTGCAAGTGTAAACTCTGATAAAGTTATCTTAAACTCTGATAATGTAAATTCCGCAACTAGAGCTAACAAAATTAAGAAAGCCAAAGGATCCAAGCAAGTCTGGATCCTTAAATCTAATCTTCAGTAATTGTTTTTGATTGCAGGGCAACAGGGAAAGTACCCTAGTCGTGGACAATGGATGTTCAGGACACATGACTGGAAATAAAGCCTTGCTATTAGAGTATGTGGAGAAGGCTGGCCCAAAAGTTTCCTATGGAGATGGCAAGATAGGACGACCTCTGGGATATGGCAATATCAATCTTAGAAGTGTCATCATCATAAATGTAGCTCTGGTTCCAGGACTCAAGCATGATCTGCTATCTGTGAGTCAAATCTGTGACAGAGGATTTCATGTAGATTTTTAGCCTGAATACTGTGAAATCATCAGTAAATCTACAGGGAAAATTTGTTCTAGTTGGACACAGGCACAATAATATCTATGAAGCAAAGTTATTGGCAAACTCTGATGGAAAAGCTGTGTGCCTGTACACAAGAATGTCTAGTGAAGAGAGTTGGAAGTGGCATAAGAAACTCTCTCATCTTAATCTGAACAACATTAATGAGTTGATAAGAAAGGATCTTGTAAGAGGACTTCCAAAGTCTTTATTAAATGTTGATGGCCTGTGTGATTCCTATCAAAAGGCCAAACAAAGGAAGTCATTTTTCAAGAGTAAGTCTGAATCTTCAATTGTTGATCCTTATCATCTTCTACATGTTGATCTCTTTGGACCAATGAATGTCTTATCAATTGGAAGAAAGAAATATGCTCTAGTCATTGTTGATGAACACACCAGATATACATGGGTGTATTTTCTAGCAAAAAAGGATGAAACTGCATTAACTCTGATGGAGCATGTAAAGCTGCTGGACAAAGGATCAAAACACAAAGTCAAAATAATCAGGAGTGATAATGGAACTGAATTCAGGAATGCAACAATGGAAGAATTCTGCAAGAACAGAGGATTGAAGCAAGAGTTTTCTGCACCTGGTACACCACAGCAAAATGGTGTAGTTGAGAGGAAGAACAAAACCTTGATAGAAGCTGCCAGAACTATGCTTGATGAAGCAAAATTGCCAACCTATTTCTGGGCAGAAGCAGTTCAAACAGCCTATTTTACTCAAAATGCCACACTGATCAACAAGCATGGAAAAACACCATATGAGATGGTGAGTCTGATGACTCAAACTCTAAAAGTGCAAAATCTGACAGTTCAAACTCTGAGCAGTCAAATTCAAGGGGAGCCTCAGAAAATGAAGAAAGACAACAAGAAAATCAGGAGAACATGGATCAAGGGGGAGGATCAAATACTGATAGAAGCCATTTACCTTCTACTAGGAAATGGACAAAATCTCATACACCTGATTTAATTATTGGAGATCCAGATGCAACAATAAGGACAAGGAGTGCTACAACAAATGAATGTCTGTTTCATGCATTGTAAGAACCCTAATTTTTGTAATATTCTTTTTATAATATCATATGACATTGTGAGTTTGGATCCTTTTGAGTCATCCATGTTGTTTAATGGAATTGATTATCTGAGAAATTATGTTGTTACATTCACTATGTAAGATAAAGGGAAGGTTGTTGAAGGCAAGAGTCTTATTGTTAGTAAGATTTATAAAACTTGAGATTTGAGAGTTATTAGAGTATTAGAAGATTCTTAGGGGATGATGACAAGGAGTTATGGATATTCGAGGAATTTACACAATTAAGTACTTAAGGAATTACAAGGAAATCTCTACGCGACAAAATATTATTACGAGGAGTTAATTAAGATACGATATGAATTAAAGATTAAGTGACAAGCATTGGTGGAGGAATAATGATAAAAGGAAAGATATTGCATGCAAGTCCCATGCAACTAGATTGTTAGAAAAGCAAACAAGAAATGCAAAAGCAACTAGAGGAAGAGTAACTAGTTAGTGCATTATTCTAGGAGACAAAGAGGTATGGTGTGTCTAGTCTACTACCTAGGGAGCTAGTACTAGGCTTGTAACATGTGACAATAATACATATAGCAAATACATATCACAATTATACACACTTTATTCAAATCACCCAAGCAAAACAACTTTCTCTCTCCTTTGTTCACATTGCTCTCAACCCAAGCACAAAAGGAAGGAGAAGAAAATTTTTCTTCAACTTCCCATCACTTACAATTCAAGGCAAAATTCCTAGGTTCTCTACACTCTATAAGGAAGGTATGCTATGAATTCAACCCCTTTCATCCACTAGATTTTGAGATATTAATTGTTGAAGATGGACTGAATAGTAACCATGAATGTTTATCTTTTAGATCTTGAATTATAAGGATTGTAGGGACTCATTCAAGGTGTTCTTGAGGCTTGTAAAGCTTACCCAAGGTTCCTAGATACTCAAGAAGGTATAAGCTCTAACCCCTCTTAGCCATGAATTATTTATGGTGTATAATGTTAGATCCATGGATTTTAGTGTGAATCTTGGTCATATGAGTTATGGATGATGAAGATCTTGAGTTTAAATGTTGTTGTTATGATTTTTAATCTTTTAGTTAGTGTATATAACTCCATGTGTGCTATAGAGTATGATCTTGGTGGTTTAGATGATGGTTGTGATGTATACAAAGAAGTCTTGCATGGTTAAGTAAGATAACAAGCTATGTAAATTTTCTGGGAACTTGTACTGTCTTGTAGGAAGGTTTTGAACCCCTAAATCTTGTCCCCTGAGGTCCTAATGCATATGGTTGGAAAGGTATTTGAATGTGGTTTCTAGAAATATAAGGTTCATGACTAGGTGATGTGTAGATTTTGAGTTATGGCCTGAGAAGTGAAGAGTGGTTCTGGAATCCGAACTGCACTAAATGGTCCACTTGTGAACCCTCTTTAAACTCCTAAAAATTTATGTAGGATCATGGAAAAATTAGGAGAGCTAGTAATTGCAGTGATGAAGGCTACCCAAAAAGAATTTGATTAAAATATGTATTTTTCAATTTTATAAAAATGTTAGAGTAAAATTCGCGCAAGTGAAAAAGTCGTACGAGGAGCTAGTGGAGTATGAATTTAAGGGGGAATTGATACGCTTCGAATATGGTAACCAAATTAAGTCGAATAAGTGACGAACATAATCGAGTGATGACATGAATCTATAGTGGGGCTAGAGAGTCATAAGACGAAGTCATTAAGTTAATTTTGTGTCCCCTAAAACCTTGTAATTAAAAGGGTATTGTTAAGGTACTAACGAACGACTATTGGTTATGTATAGATCATCATTCCACTCCGCAAGCTCGACCACCCCAACCTCACCAAGGCAAGTTACTTTTCAAAACTTACATATATAAGGACTTTCACTGTTGTGTTTGTAGTTTTCAATCGTATTATATGCTTATGTTTATTGAGGTTATGATGAAAATTGAGATATATGCACGTATATGTTTGTACCCCTTGAACTTAGAATGAAATGTTCTCTTCGGACAACGACTCTAGCAATAGAGGTCGTAGCGGTCCAAATATACCATTGACCAGGGAGCGGTGTATTATTATATCGTGATTAAATTGCGAAAACCCGAAGGGTCATTCGGGAAGTATCGTATACTTAAGTATTTATTTTTATATTATCATAAATACTTAAAAATACCTATCTTGGATTAAAAGCTTATTTAATTAAATAATTATTTTATTAATTATTAATATTAAATCTTAAAATATCATTTATTAATTATTGTTCATTATTTTAAAGGCAAAGCTAATCCAAGACACCTTTAGCACTTTCAACCTCGAACTCTTTCGAACTCAAAACATTTTCGAAAACCCCCGGTCAGGTTTTGCTTCTTGTACAATTTCAAGAATTATCGGTAGACTGATGTCGGACCTCAACTACTCGGTTTTCATTAAAAAAAATCAAGTTTTAAAACGAAAAAGAAAAAGGGACTCTGGCAGGTGTGGGAACCGTTGACGAACGATTCCCGGGATGTGTAAGCGGCCGTGAGCGAGGCGGTCCATCAATTATTATTCCGGCCCAGGTGTTGCCGAAGGATGATTATGGATGTAGTTTTCATCGAGGGTGATTACGGATGTAGTTTTCACCCGGGGATAGTTACGGATGTAGTTTCTATCCTTCTACCGGTAGAGAAGACCCGCGGATTATTGGACTTGGATGTGGCGACTGATCATCGTCAATCCATGTCAGGTTTTATGTTTTCTTTAAGTCCCATTCCTCCACTTTGGAAAAATGCTCTGACACTGCTTCTTAGGCTTGTGTGCCAAGTTGCCGATAGTGTTCCATTTTGATGAGAAAGATGTTGACTTCATGCAGTATCTAGAACTGCAAGTTTACTTTGAAACCAAGGGCACGTATTGGTACACCTTTGAAATTTATCAACGATGACAAATGATTTTATAACCGATTGATATAAACGAGTTTAATAACTGCTAAACACATGTAATGTTATATTGCTTACCTTATACATATATTTCTTGCTGAGCTATAGTTGCTCACTCTTGCTTTTTTTCAAATTTACAAACACAACAGTTAAGAGAAATGGCAAGACCCAGACAGACTGCCCGAAAGCAGGTGACTAGGCCTGAGGCAGCAGTTGAGATTCCACCGGTAGGCCCCATTAGCCGGATTGGTTGGCAACTTTTGTTAGTACGTTTTATTTATAAGTATGACCAGTGCAAAGCAGTGTACCGTAACAAACATTCAAGCCGCTAACACCGCTTCATATCGAAGTGTTGTTGGTAGCATAAATGCTATTTAATTCGGTCTGTAATAACTCTGAAACTTTTACTTTTGCTCAATCAAGTGTATGACGTTTCTGAGACTCTAACCTCTGTGTGTGTGTGCGGTGTGAGTTTTATTGTGGGGTCGATGGCTGTTTTATATATTATGTGCAAGAACATGTATGTTATTAATGGAAAATGGACCGTGAGTGCCTAGATCTCCGACCCCGGATCTGGGGGCGTCACAGAAATGGTATCAGAGCGAGGTTACAGTTCTCAGAAACGATAGTAATTTAGGAAAACAACCCTAATAATAATAACAATAATAATAACCCTAATAACAACCCTAATAATACCTAGAACTCTCATCGAGTTTGCAGTCGGGTTATCGGATATAGCCCTGACTTTAAGGCCGGTGAGGGAACTACTCCTTAAACCTTTCTTTATAGTTAGTGACCCGCCTTATTTCCCTTGTGTAGATGGCGGAGATATCAGACCCTGAGGCCTATGAGAGAGAGCATGATGAGGCACTGATGCGAGATACCGAGGATCCTGAGGAGGACATGGGTGCTGACCCTGAGCTTGGCCCCTGGATTACACTGATAGGAGATACTGATGATGAGGATCCCGATGAGGAGCGCTTTGAGCCTGAGCATGAGCCTGTTACCCCCTCTCCTGTAGCTACTGACGAGGAGAGTGTGCGATCTAGTGAGGGCCGTGTTGTGTCACCCCCACCCTCTCCGCACTCATCGAGCCCTGTTTCATCGGATGGTGACTCCGAGGATGATACTTCTGGCGAGGAGGAGCTTGACCCTACTCCTGCTCCTGCTCCTGTCCCTGTCATACCACCCCCACCGATGGACCTATCCCCAGTGTCGGGCACTGAGCACCCTATGTTGTGCAGTTCCCGACCCGAGACCTACTTTCTGCCGAGGCCAGACTTAATTAGGCGAGGCGGGCACTAGTGGAGGAGCGCGAGGCGCGGCTGAGGATTCAGGCTGAGATGAGGACTGCTGTTGCTAGGAGGACTAGAGCTCGACTCCATAGGATTGAGAGGAGGAGTCGCGCGAGGATTATCGGTTTGGGAGTCCGCGGGGGCGGAGTGGTCCAGGCTAGGGATGCTAGGTGTGTTGTGCATCGTGCATTTTCCCGAGTGAAGGCCTTGCTCCGTCGCGAGGCGGCACCATGATGTGTTACGGATAGCTCAGTCCTCTAGGTTCAGATGACATTAGTGTGTCGATTTTGCGGGATAGTTGACTTGTGCAGTGGTATCGTTTCTGACCAGTGGATGAGTAGACTGACCTACAGATATGTAGATGTGACTTCGGATAGTATGTACGGATGTAGCCCTGCTTTTGTGTAGCCCTAACTATTCAGATGATGTACTTGTTATTGTTCCACTTTTGTTAGACCTTGATATTGGAACCATGTGTTAGGCTTAAACATCCAAACTATGTGATGACTCTGTATCGTATTTATCTAGTTCAGTTTCCTTGATATTGTCTCAACTGCCTTACTTTCTGATGCCAGGCTTTATTGTTTTGATATACAACTGTGAATATACAATTTCCACAAGCCACAAATACAACCATGCTGTTTCAAATTTACGACATGCGATTTCAAATTGTTCTCTACAAATTTCCAAAAATGTTCCAAATTTTAAAATAAATTCTTCAAAAAAAAAAATTCGAAGTTTTGAAATCTTGAAAACTCCTGTAAATGTTTTCGCACCCCATAGAGATTTTTCCCCAAAAATGTTTTGACGTTTTATCACCAGCATCAGGTTATTAAAACTTTTGCAACTTCCACCCTTATGAGGAGGAACGATACGTTTCTAACTCGTGTAAACGCTGTCAGGTAATTGGAAAACCCTAACCCATTTCTTGTTTCATTATCAGAATCATGCCACCCAGAAGAATGAACACTCGAGCTCACCCGGTCAGTTCTGAAGGCCAGGGTAGCCACCATGGGACCGGAGGTCACTAGAACCATGAGGGGGAGAACGTGAACCTGAGTGAGGATGAGGGCAACGATTATAACTTGTTTGATAACTCTGAGTATGACGAAGAAGAAGCGGGTGATGACACCCGAGAGGTAGAACATCCAAGGGGAGGCCCTATGGAACAATTCATGGAACTACTTAGGCAGAACTTGGACCGTCCCCCGGTTCAGCAACCACCCAGCAATGCGAATGCAAATGCCTTCCGGAATTTCAAATCCCTAAAACCCCCGGAATTCAAGGGAACCGCAGACCCGGTTGAGGCAAGAGCCTGGTTGAAGGAAATTGAAAAATCTTTCGAGATACTGGGAGTCGCTGAGGGGCAGAAGACTATTTTCGCCACCTACCTCCTGAAGGGTGAGGCAAACTATTGGTGGGAAGCTAAGAGGAATTTGGAAGGAAGAGGTGTGGTGACCTGGGAGAGGTTTAACGAGCTGTTCTTGGAAAAGTACTTCCATAGGTTCATGGAGACCCAAATGGAGCTGAAGTTCTTGGAACTAAAGCAAGGTAACATGACGGTGGCCGAGTATGAGGCCAAATTTACTGAGTTATCAAGGTTTGTGCCGGAATATGTGAACTCTGAGGCAAAGAGGGCCCGAAGGTTTCAACTGGGGCTAAAGCAATGGATTCAGAATCGTGTGGCGGTTCTTGAGCTGACAGACTATGCCACCCTGGTGCAGAAAGCATCAATTGTTGAGGCTGGGAGTGAACAGATGCAGAAGGAGAGGGAAGGAAAGAAGAGGAAGTTTGAGAGTCGAAAGGGAAACTCTGCGGGTGGGAGCTTTCCGAGCAAATTTAAGCGAGGGGCGATATCGCAACCCAGCGGGAACTTTGGAACCAAGCGAGCTGAGAGTTGGAGTGTGGGCCAGGGCGGCCGACCACAGGGATCGTCTTATTCTACCCCGTCTCGAGCCCTACCCCCGGATTACAATAAGTGTGGAAGGAAACATGCGGGCGTGTGTAACCTACAAGATGTGAAGTGCTTCAAGTGTGGGCTGATAGGACATTATGCTAACGCCTGTCGAGGAACTAGTAACAACACCAATGCCGGAGGTAATTGCTTCATGTGTGGGAAACCAGGGCACCGAATGAGAGAATGTTTATCCTCTGGGCCAGCTACGTCAAGAGTAAGTGGAACTGCTTCTAACAAGGCCCCTACTGCAAGAACTTTTAACATGACGGTGCAAGATGCCGTGAGGAACACGGATGTGATTGCAGGTACCCTACTATTCAACTCAATTAAGGCAAATGTTTTATTTCATTCGGGAGCTACCAAGTCTTTCATATCCCTAGATTTTGTATGTCAGTTAGGCCTTAAGGCTGAACCATTGAAAGACAGACTGCAAGTAGAGATAGCTAATCATGAAATTATCCCTGTTAGCCAAGTATATCTAGGTTGTGACCTAGAAATAGAAGGGCGACACTTTCGGGTAGATTTAATACCTTTTAAACTAGGAGAGTTTGACGTAATAGTAGGTATGGATTGGTTGACAACCCATGGAGCCCAGATTGATTGTGTAAAGAAGAAAGTAAGTTTGAGACTGCCAGGGGACGAGGAAGTAGTATTTAGCGGAAAACGGCAAAACCAAAAGTTCCTGACTGTGATTCAAAATAAGAAGCTATTACGTAAAGGATGTGAAGCCTATTTAGCCTATGTGAAGGATACCAAGAAGGAGGCACCAAACCTACAGGAAATCCATGTCGTTAATGAGTTCGCAAACGTATTTCCGGATGATCTTCCAGGACTACCACTTGATAGAGACATTGAGTTCGCTATAGACTTAGTTCCTGGTACGGCCCCAATTTCGAAAGCCCCATATAGGCTAGCCCCAGTGGAGATGAAGGAGCTGGCCACTCAGTTACAGGAGTTGTTGGATAAAGGGATGATAAGACCTAGTGTGTCACCGTGGGGAGCCCCGGTGTTATTCGTGAAAAAGAAGGATGGTAGTATGAGATTATGTATAGACTACAGAAAGTTGAATAAGGTGACTATAAAGAATAAATATCCCTTGCCCAAGATAGATGACCAGTTTGATCAACTAAAGGACGCAGTCTATTTCTCTAAAATTGATTTGAGGACCGGGTACCACGAGTTAAGAATTAAGCCAGAAGATATACCAAAGACGGCCTTTCGCACCCGGTACGGACACTATGAGTTCCTAGTGATGTCATTTGGGTTAACGAATGCCCCCGCAGCTTTCATGGACTTAATGGATCGAGTCTTCAAGAAGTACTTGGACAAGTGTGTTATAGTCTTCATCGATGACATCTTGATTTATTCCAAGACGAAGGAGGAGCATGCAGAGCACTTGAGGATTGTATTGGGAGCATTGAGAGAAGAAAAGTTGTACGCTAAGTTCTCGAAGTATGAATTTTGGTTGAGGGAAGTTCAATTTTTAGGGCATGTGATTAGCGATCAAGGCATCCTAGTGGACCCAGCCAAAATAGAGGCTGTATCAAATTGGGAGAGACCAACCACTCCGACAGAGGTGAGAAGTTTTATAGGATTGGCTGGCTACTATAGGAGGTTTGTCCAAGACTTTGCCAAGATAGCAACCCCTTTGACCCGACTAACTCGCAAGACCGAGAAGTTTGTGTGGACTGAAAAGTGCGAAGAGAGCTTTCAAGAGTTGAAAAAGAGGTTGGTGACAGCACCAGTACTAGCCCTACCCGATGACCAGGGAGATTTTGTGATTTATAGCGACGCATCCCATAAAGGTTTAGGGTGTGTGCTTATGCAGCACGGTAAAGTGATTGCGTATGCGTCCAGACAACTTAAGGAGTACGAGATAAGATACCACACCCATGACTTGGAATTAGCGGTGATAGTTTTCGCTTTAAAGATCTGGAGGCATTATCTTTACGGAGAAAAGTGTGAAATCTACACGGATCACAAGAGCTTAAAGTACATATTCACCCAGAAAGAGTTAAACATGAGGCAGAGGAGATGGCTAGAGCTAATCAAGGATTATGATTGTGAGATTCATTATCACCCAGGGAAGGCCAACGTGGTGGCCGATGCACTTAGCCGAAAGAAGAAACTCAAGATGATAACGTCAGCGGACGAGTTGATCAAGGATTTTGAGAAACTGGAGATTGAAGTGAGGTTACCAGGAACTGGACAAGAGAGTCTAAGGGAAATAAGAGTCCAACCACCGCTATTGGAAAAGATTAAGTTATGCCAGGAAAAGAAGATAGAAGAAGAAAAGAATTCGATGGAGAAAATTTTGACTGGCGAGGAAATTAAGTGTGAAAAGGACCGGAATGGAGTTATGAGGTATGCATCTAGGATATGGATCCCGAACGTTCAGGAATTAAAAGATGAGATTTTGCAAGAGGCTCATAGTTCAAGGTACTCAATTCACCCTGGAGGCACTAAGATGTATAGAGATCTGAGAGAATACTATTGGTGGGCAAATATGAAGAAGGACGTGGCAGAGTGGGTAAGTAAATGCTTGACATGTCAAAGAGTAATGGCCGAACACCAGAGGCCCAGTGGATTGTTGCAACCCCTAGAGATACCCGAGTGGAAGTGGGAGCATATTGCGATGGACTTTGTGGTCGGACTACCAAGGACCAAGACTAATCATGATGCCATTTGTGTAATTATCGATAGATTGACCAAGTCAGCACATTTTCCTCCAATCAACGAGAAATACACTGTCGACAAGCTGGTGGATATTTACTTAAAGGAGATCGTGGTTAGGCATGGGGTTCCTGTGAGCATTGTATCAGATAGAGACCCAAGATTCAACTCCAGGTTCTGGAGGAGTTTTCAGGATTGTGTGGGGACCAAGTTAAACATGAGTACTGCATACCACCCCCAATCAGACGGACAGAGCGAGAGAACCATCCAAACCATAGAGGACATGTTGAGAGTATGTGCCATAGACTTTAAGGGAAGTTGGGATGACCACTTGCCGTTGATCGAATTTTCCTACAACAACGGTTACCATGCGAGTATAGGAATGCCCCCATATGAAGCTTTATACGGACGAAGATGTCGATCTCCCTTATGTTGGGAAGAGGTTGGAGAGCGGAAGATTTTAGGGCCCGAACTGGTCCAACAGATGAGAGAAACTATCGAACTTATACGAGGACGGCTGGTAGCAGCCCAGGATAGACAGAAGAAATATGCATACCAGAACCGCAAGGACAAAGAATATGAGGTAGGAGAGTTCGTGATGCTAAAAGTATCGCCGTGGAAGGGATTGATGAGATTTGGAAAGAAAGGGAAGCTAAGTCTAGGTTTATAGGACCTTTTGAGATCTTGAGGCGTGTTGGAAAGTTAGCCTATGAACTAGCCTTGCCCCCGAGCCTGTAGCAAGTGCATAATGTGTTTCATGTGTCCATGCTACGACCCTACCACACGGACTTTCGGCATGTGATAGAATACGATCAGATAGACCTACAGCCAGATTTGACTTATGTGGAGAAACCAGTGGAAATCATGGATAGAAAAGAACAAGTGCTGAGGAACAAGGTTGTCAAACTAGTGAGAGTTTTGTAGAGGAACCAGAATGTCGAAGAATCAACATGGGAACTAGAGAGCACGATGCGTGAAAAGTACCCCCAGCTGTTTTCAACCTGATTCTGGGACGGAATCCTTTTAAGGAGGGGAGGCTGTAAGAACCCTAATTTTTGTAATATTCTTTTTATAATATCATATGACATTGTGAGTTTGGAACCTTTTGAGTCATCCATGTTGTTTAATGGAATTTATTATCTGAGAAATTATGTTGTTACATTCACTATGTAAGATAAAGGGAAGGTTGTTGAAGGCAAGAGTCTTATTGTTAGTAAGATTTATAAAACTTGAGATTTGCGAGTTATTAGAGTATTAGAAGATTCTTAGGGGATGATGACAAGGAGTTATGGATATTCGAGGAATTTACACAATTAAGTACTTAAGGAATTACAAGGAAATCTCTACGCGACAAAATATTATTACGAGGAGTTAATTAAGATACGATATGAATTAAAGATTAAGTGACAAGCATTGGTGGAGGAATAATGATACAAGGAAAGATATTGCATGCAAGTCCCATGCAACTAGATTGTTAGAAAAGCAAACAAGAAATGCAAAAGCAACTAGAGGAATAGTAACTAGTTAGTGCATTATTCTAGGAGACAAAGAGGTATGGTGTGTCTAGTCTACCACCTAGGGAGCTAGTACTAGGCTTGTAACATGTGACAATAATACATATAGCAAATACATATCACAATTATACACACTTTATTCAAATCACCCAAGCAAAACAACTCTCTCTCTCCCTTGTTCACATTGCTCTCGGCCCAAGCACAAAAGGAAGGAGAAGAAAATTTTTCTTCAACTTCCCATCACTTACAATTCAAGGCAAAATTCCTAGGTTCTCTACACTCTATAAGGAAGGTATGCTATGAATTTCAACCCCTTTCATCCACTAGATTTTGAGATATTAATTGTTGAAGATGGAGTGAATAGTAACCATGAATGTTTATCTTTTAGATCTTGAATTATAAGGATTGTAGGGACTCATCCAAGGTGTTCTTGAGGCTTGTAAAGCTTACCCAAGGTTCCTAGATACTCAAGAAGGTATAAAACTCTAACCCCTCTTAGCCATGAATTATTTATGGTGTATAATGTTAGATCCATGGATTTTAGTGTGAATCTTGGTCATATGAGTTATGGATGATGAAGATCTTGAGTTTAAATGTTGTTGTTGTGATTTTTAAGCTTGTAGTTAGTTTATATAACTCCATGTGTGCTATAGAGTATGATCTTGGTGGTTTAGATGATGGTTGTGATGTATACAAAGAAGTCTTGCATGGTTAAGTAAGATAACAAGCTGTGTAAATTTTCTGGGAACTTGTACTGTCTTGTAGGAGGGTTTTGAACCCCTAAATCTTGTCCCCTGAGGCCCTAATGCATATGGTTGGAAAGGTATTTGAATGTAGTTTCCAGAAATATAAGGTTCATGACTAGGTGACGTGTAGATTTTGAGTTATGGCCTGAGAAGTGAAGAGTGGTTCTGGAATCCGAACTGCACTAAATGGTCCACTTGTGAACCCTCTTTAAACCCCTAAACATTTATGTAGGATCATGGAAAAATTAGGAGAGCTAATAATTGCAGTGGTGAAGGCTACCCAAAAAGAATTGGATTAAAATATGTATTTTTCAATTTTATAAAAATGTTAGAGTAAAATTCGCGCAAGTGAAAAAATCGTACGAGGAGCTAGTGGAGTATGAATTTAAGGGGGAATTGATACGCTTCGAATATGGTAACCAAATTAAGTCGAATAAGTGACGAACATAATCGAGTGATGACATGAACCTATAGTGGGGCTAGAGAGTCATAAGACGAAAAGTTAATTTTGTGTCCCCTAAAACCTTGTAATTAAAAGGGTATTGTTAAGGTACTAACGAACGACTATTGGTTATGTATAGATCATCATTCCACTCCGCAAGCTCGACCACCCCAACCTCACCAAGGCAAGTTACTTTTCAAACCTTACATATATAAGGACCTTCACTGTTGTTTTTGTAGTTTTCAATCGTATTATATGCTTATGCTTATTGAGGTTATGATGAAAATTGAGATATATGCACGTATATGTTTGTACCTCATGAACTTAGAATGAAATGTTCTCTTCGGACAACGACTCTAGCAATAGAGGTCGTAGCGGTCCAAATATACCATTGACTGGGGAGCGGTGTATTATTATATCGTGATTAAATTGTGAAAACCCGAAGGGTCATTCGGGAAGTATCGTATACTTAAGTATTTATTTTTATATTATCATAAATACTCAAAAATACCTATCTTGGATTAAAAGCTTATTTAATTATATAATTATTTTATTAATTATTAATATTAAATCTTAAAATATCATTTATTAATTATTGTTCATTATTTTAAAGGCAAAGCTAATCCAAGACACCTTTAGCACTTTCAAACTCGAACTCTTTCGAACTCAAAACATTTTCGAAAACCCCCGGTCAGGTTTTGCTTCTTGTACAATTTCAAGAATTATCGGTCGATTGATGTCGGACCTCAACTACTCGGTTTTCACTAAAAAAAATCAAGTTTTAAAACGAAAAAGAAAAAGGGACTCTGGCAGGTGTGGGAACCGTTGACGAACGATTCCTGGGATGTGTAAGCGGCCGTGAGCGAGGCGGTCCATCAATTATTATTCCGGCCCAGGTGTTGCCGAAGGATGATTACGGATGTAGTTTCATCGAGGGTGATTACGGATGTAGTTTTCACCGGGGGATAGTTACGGATGTAGTTTCTATCCTTCTACCGGTAGAGAAAACCCGCGGATTATTGGACTTGGATGTGGCGACTGATCATCGTCAATCCATGTCAGGTTTTATGTTTTCTTTAAGTCCCATTCCTCCACTTTGGAAAAATGCTCTGACACTGCTTCTTAGGCCTGTGTGCCAAGTTGCCGATAGTGTTCCATTTTGATGAGAAAGATGTTGACTTCATGCAGTATCTAGAACTGCAAGTTTACTTTGAAACCAAGGGCACGTATTGGTGCACCTTTGAAATTTATCAACGATGACAAATGATTTTATAACCAATTGATATAAACGAGTTTAATAACTGCTAAACACATGTAATGTTATATTGCTTACCTTATACATATATTTCTTGCTGAGCTATAGTTGCTCACTCTTGCTTGTTTTCAAATTTACAAACACAACAGTTAAGAGAAATGGCAAGACCCAGACAGACTGCCCGAAAGCAGGTGACTAGGCCCGAGGCAGCAGTTGAGATTCCACCGGTAGGCCCCATTAGCCGGATTGGTTGGCAACTTTTGTTAGTACGTTTTATTTATAAATATGACCTGTGCAAAGCAGTGTACCGTAACAAACATTCAAGCCGCTAACACCGCTTCATATCGAAGTGTTGTTGGTAGCATAAATGCTATTTAATTCGGTCTGTAATAACTCTGAAACTTTTACTTTTGCTTAATCAAGTGTATGACGTTTCTGAGATTCTAACCTGTGTGTGTGTGTGCGGTGTGAGTTTTATTGTGGGGTCGATGGCTGTTTTATATATTATGTGCAAGAACAGGTAAGTTATTAATGGAAAATGGACCGTGAGCGCCTAGATCTCCGACCCCGGATCTGGGGGCGTCACATGCATTCTTGTCTAAGAATGAACCAAAGAAGGTAGAAGAAGCTCTTCAAGATGCTGATTGGATAACAGCAATGCCGGAGGAGTTAAATGAATTTGAGAAGAATGAAGTATGGACCCTTGTACCTAGACCAAAGAATAGATCTGTTGTTGGTACTAGATGGGTTTTCAGAAACAAAATGGACAGTGAGGGAGTTGTTACAAGGAACAAGGCAAGACTTGTGGCAAAAGGCTATTCACAGCAGGAAGGAATAGATTATGATGAAACTTTTGCTCCAGTTGCAAGATTGGAGGCAATAAGAATTTTCCTATCATATGCCTCTCACAAGAAATTCAAGGTATTTCAGATGGATGTGAAAAGTGCTTTTCTGAATGGGAAGCTTGTAGAAGAAGTGTTTGTTGAACAACCACCAGGTTTTGTGGACCCAAAATATCCAGACTATGTCTACAGGCTGGATAAGGCACTCTATGGACTTAAGCAGGCACCAAGAGCATGGTATGAAACTCTGGCTCAATTTCTTTTAGAAAGTGGGTTCAACAGAGGTACAATTGATAAAACACTGTTCTATTTTAACTATGGTGATGACTTGCTTTTAGTTCAGATATATGTTGATGACATAATTTTTGGGTCTACTAATGATAAACTCTGTAAAAAGTTTGTCAAGCTCATGCAGTCCAGGTATCAAATGAGCATGATGGGAGAGCTTAGTTATTTTCTAGGCCTACAAGTGAAGCAAACAGATGATGGAATTTTCATAAATCAAGCAAAATATACCAGAAATCTTCTCAAGAAATTTGGTATGCTTGACTACTCATCTGCATCAACTCCCATGGCAACAGCAACAAAGTTGGACAAAGACACAGGAGCTTCAGTTGATATGACAAACTACAGAGGCATGATAGGGTCTCTTCTTTATCTAACAGCTAGCAGGCCTGATATCATGTATGCAACTTGTCTCTGTGCAAGGTTTCAGGCAGACCCCAGAGAACCACATCTAACAGCTGTGAAGAGGATTTTTATGTATCTCAAGGGGACCATAACCTTAGGTCTGTGGTATCCTAGAGAATCAGATTTCAAGCTACTTGGTTACTCTGATGCAGACTTTGCAGGCTGCAAGATAGACAGAAAAAGCACCAGTGGAAGTTGTCAATTTCTGGGTGATAGACTTGTTTCTTGGTACAGCAAGAAACAGAAATCAATTTCAACATCAACAGCTGAAGCAGAGTATATTGCTGCTGGTAGCTGTTGTGCACAGATTCTGTGGATGAAGAATCAATTGCTGGATTATGGATTGAGGTACTGTAAAATTCCTATTTACTGTGATAATCAAAGTGCTATTGCTATGACTGGAAATCCAGTACAGCATTCAATGACCAAGCACATCAGCATAAGGTATCACTTTATCAGAGAACATGTAGAGGAAGGGAATATTGAGCTTCATTTTGTGTCTACAGAACAACAGCTTGCAGATATCTTCACTAAGCCATTGAGTGAAGCTGTATTTACAAGGCTGGTAAATGAACTAGGAATGGTCTCTGGTTTTGACTAGAGATATTGGTTGTGACGCCCCCAAATCCGAGGTCAAAGATTCAGGTCGTCACATCACCATCCAACCATATCATACCTGTATTAACTTTACAACTCAACAATACATCCATCCAGACCTCAATCTTAAGCACAAACAAGTTAGAGCCTCAGAAACGATAATCAAAAGTAACACTAAATATTACAATTCACCTGTACAATCTAGAATCTTGCGCACTTCCATTTATACAACTACACTTGAAGACAAGTCTTACTATTACAGTTGAAAACCTATCAGACTTACTCTGTAGTATTTATCAGGAACTAAATCATCTCAGGGGTAAATCTTCTACTCCTCTTCTGCTGGTGCGGAGTTAACTGATCAAATTCTTCTCTTTCTGAAAAGTTTTTATAAAGCAAGAATGAGCTACATAATGCTCAGCAAGTTCACCATTTTGTAAAATAATAATGTGGTTTATTTCGAAAACATTCCCAACTATATGGGTATATATCTCAGATTTCAAAACATAATTGGACAATGTGTATGTCCGAGTTTGAATAAAACATCTATACTCACTAAGGAGCTTTAAGAATAACATATGAACCCTTTATAAGGTTCCCATCTCAATATATCTCAAGTTTGAAAATATATACATATGAGTATATCATTTTCGGCAAAACACTCTACGATTAACATACTGTACAGGGAATACATCATTGCAAACCTCTTTCCTTCCATTAGCTTAGAAGGTTTCTCATACAAAAACATTTCATTCTTTGAAACAATTGCAAGAGTGCACTAACACGTGCCAATCTTTATAGAAAATCTTGCAGTTCTAGATACTGCACGATGTCAATATTTTTCTTATCAAAAACCACACTATCGGCAACTTGGCACTTAGGCCCAAGAAGCAGTGTTTGAGAATTTTTCCAAAGTGGAGGATGGGACTGGAAGAAAACATAAAAACCTGACAAGGATTGACGATGATCAGTCGCCACATCCAGGTCCAATAATCCGCGGGTCTTCTCTACCGGTAGAAGGATAGAAACTATATCCGTAACTATCCTCGGGTGAAAACTACATCCGTAATCACCCTCGATGAAAACTACATCCGTAATCATCCTTCGGCAACACCTGGGCCGGAATAATAATTGATGGACCGCCTGGCTCACGGCCGCTTACACATCCCGGGAATCGTTCGTCAACGATTCCCACACCTGCCAGAGTCCCCTTTTTCTTTTCTTTTCAAAAATCATTTTGATAGAAAATTCGAGTAGTTGAAGTTCGACCTCAGTCGACCGATAATTCTTGAAAAGTGTACAAGAAGCAAAACCTGATCGGGGTTTTTCGAAAATGTTTTGATTTCGAAAGAGTTCGAGTTTGAAAGTATTAAAGGTATCTTGGATTAGCTTTGTCTTTAAAATAATGAACAATAACTAATAAATTATATTTTAAGATTTAATATTAATAATTAATAAAATAATTATTTAATTAAAATAAGCTTTTAATCCAAGATAGATATTTTTGAGTATTTATAATAATGTAAAAATAATAAATACTTAAGTATACGATACTTCCCGAATGACCCTTCGGTTTTTCGCAATTTAATCACGATACAATAATATACCGCTCCCCGGTCAATAGCATATTTGGACCGCTACGACCTCTATTGCTAGAGTCGTTGTCCGAAGAAAACATTTTCATTCTAAGTTCAAGGGGTGCAAACATATATGTACTTATACATCTCAATTTCATCGATACTTCGATAAACATAAACATTTGATATGATTGAAAACTACAAACACAACAGTGAAAGTCCTTGTATATGTAAGTTTTGAAAAGTAAACTTGCATAGGTAGAATCAGGAACATAATATCTTGAAAATAAATGCTTAGGGTTGGAAAACTTGCCTTGGGAAGGTTGGGGTGGTTGGGCTCGTGGAGTGGAGCGACAATCTATAAATATCCAATATTCGCTCGTTAGTATCTTAGCAACACCACTTAATCATAATGTTTTAAAGAATACAAGGCCATCTTAGCGACTCCATCCTTTGACCCACTAACCCTCCTATATGACCATGTCATCACATTATCACATTCTTTACCCATTCGACTCAAATCTATTCCTCAAACTCGAAACTCAAGTGAATACTCTTAAAACTACTTTAAACTAATCTCCTAAGTGGTTTTTCACTTGCGCGGATTTTACTCCAACATTTCTATAAAATTGAAAAATACATATTTTAATCCAATTCTTTTTGGGTAGCCTTCACCACTGCATTTACTAGCTTCTCTAATTTTTCCATGATCCTACATAAATTTTTAGGGGTTTAAAAAAGGTTCACAAGGGGACCATTTAGTGCAGTCCGGATTCCAGAAACACATTTCACTTCTCAGGCCATAACTCAAAATCTATACATCCCCTAGTCATGAACCTTATATTTCTGGAAACTACATTCAAATACCTTTCCAACAATATATATTAGAACTTCAGGGGACAAGATTTAGGGGTTCAAAACCCTCCTACAAGACAGTACAAGTTCCTGGAAAAATACTCAGCATGCTTATACCACTTAACCAACCAAGAATCTTATATACACATCACAACCATCATATAATCCACCAATATCATACTTTATAACATAAAAGGAGTTACATACACTAACCACAAGCTTAAAAATCACAACCACAACATTTAAACTCAAGATCTACATCATCCATAACTTATATGTCCAAGATTCACACAAATAACCATGGATCTAAAATTAAACATCACAAATACTACATGGCCTAGAGGTGTTAGGGTTTTTATACCTTCTTGATGTTCTTACAATCTCAAACAAGCTTGGTTAACCTTGGGGAAGCCTTACTCTATGCTCACCATCTTCAATCTCACCAAAGAAATCAAGAACATGGAAGTGGGTTTCCTGACTGGAAAAACACGCCCCAAAGATCAGCCAAAACGAAGCCCTTGCACTCATTTCCTGGTCGAGGCTCCTGAATGAAAGTTGTAGAGCGTCTTAACAGCTTTCTAACCATGTAAAGAACAAAAAATTTCATTGAGTAATGAAGTCTCTAGCCCCGTTTTAGTGAGCTCCTTTCCTGCTGGGCAGAATGGAGTATTTGGTGTTTGTTTTGTTTGATTAAAGTGATAAAGTGATCAATAATGCTTGATATTTTCACTTGGATGCATCTTATCTTCTTGCCATGTGGCGTCATCTCCTCATTTGTTCATTTGGATTACCTTTATCCATCCATAATTGCAAGCAAGTCCCATTGCTTTATACATATTGTTTCCAAGTCCTTCCTTCCTTTTCTTATTTGCACCAAGGGGCTTCCCTTCTTGTATATTTACTAAATCAATATATTACAACTTATATGTTGCACTTCATTGTAATAGTGTGGCCCAATACCTCAAACAATCGTTGTGTCCAATTTTCTTTGTATTTTCTCTTTATCTCAGAAAAAATTCTCGCGGTTTCTCAATTGTTCTCATTTCCTTTAACTCTAGGTTTTTATTCTCAATTCCATTTTCCTCTCATAATATATCCTTCCTTGGACTTCTAATATTTACTATTCTCAATTCATGATTCGCTCGCTTGATCGCGTAATCTCGTTATAAAGTCTCAGCGGTTTCTAGAACGTTTGTTTCACTTCCTCAGTGGTTTTCGTTCCAAATTCTCAAATCACTTATAATAAAATTCCAAAATATTAACTCCTGAATTCCTCAAATTAAATATCTCATTTCTTGATATTACTGATATATAATTCACTGATCGGTCAAATATTACACGAAAATAGAATTTGGAATTTCTGAATTCCGATCGCATTTACATACACTTATTTACTCCGTAGATTACTAGTATAACTTCGGAATATCCACACTACGTCTCGTACATAGGTGGCATGAAAAATTTTCTTAATCCTCAAAATCACTATTCATCCACCAAATCACTATTCATTGATGCACTTCATCATAATAGGAAAAGTTTTAATTCTACCGAAATTTTGGGTTCTTACAGTCTCCCCTCCTTAAAAGGACGGAATCAGTTTAGGAATCACTGGGGTTTCTCCTTCTTTGTTTCACTCTTTCAACTTCCAGGTGGATTCTTCCACATCTTGATTTTCTCACAATTCCTTATTAGTTTGAAAACCTTGTTCCTCAGCACTTGTTCTTCTCTATCCATGATTTCCACGGGTTGCTCCACATAGGTCAAATCTGGTTGTAGGTCCACTTGGTCGTACTCTATCACATGCCGAAAGTCCGTGTGGTAGGGTCGTAGCATGGTCACATGAAACACATTATGCACTTGCTGCAAGCTCGGGGGCAAGGCTAGTTCATAGGCTAACTTTCCAACATGCCTCAAAATCTCAAAAGGTCCTATACCTCAGACTTAGCTTCCCTTTCTTTCCAAATCTCATCAATCCTTTTCGAGGGGATACCTTTAGCATCAAGAAGTCTCCCACCTCATACTCCTTTGATATCTCACAAAATTTGACCATTCGAAATAATGGGTTTCGAAAAAAAACTAATGACTTTTACATACACTCGTCTGCACAGTAAAGACGTAATATGAATTCAAAATCTTCATTTAATAATTTGTACATCTCGTGATCGCAAAGATTTCTCATCCACCCATAAAATTTGGGTTATTGCAATCTCCTCTCCTTAAAAGGATTCTATCTTAAGAACCTAAGGAAAATAGTTGTGGATACAATTTCAACTTTACCCTTCCCAACTCTCAGGTTGACACTTCAACCCTTTTGTTCTCTTACCTTGATCTTACCAACGCTTTAGTGTTGCTTCTCAACGCATGCTCTCCTCGACCTGTATTCCTTATCGGTTGTTCTATGAATGAAAATTTCTATCCCACTACTTATACGTTCCTCTTCTACCTTGTTCATAGTATCCGTGTTGAGTCCTTGTATCGTTGGGCCGTGAATACTTTGTGGTCGTGTTCTATAATCTGAGACAACGTCAATACACACGGTATTCCTCATTTTTCTTGGCTTGATTAGCACGCATGTGTTGCCTCCCGTCAGTCGTTACCACTTGCTATGGATACTGTATAGTCTTCGGTATACGTCGAACCAGTTCAGCTACTATATCCCTCGTTCATTGACTTATTCGTAACGCAAGAAAGCGAAACTTCTTCTTTCGTAGTACACTTTACAAGAGACGTCCTTACGTTCGCATGGTGCCGATCGTGATAACAACATTCGTTTCATGGATAAGTTTTTATTCTCGACTGCCCCGTGAAATCTAAGGCACGACACTAAATATAAATTCGATCGTCTGGATAATTCTTCTTCCCTGTCCGTCAGCCACAGATCAAATTAGTACATACGCTCAATCTCTTTATTAATTATACTTGAAAGCACCTTCAATATTCGAAGTTTAACCTTAAGTCTCTATCTGACGTAATCACTGCAGAAGTTTTATATTGCACCACCATCTCTTCCGTATATAAATCGATAATCTTCTAACTGGAAAGTCTCTCGTAGGTAAATCACTTGGTCCAGCAATTATAAATCAACTAGGGCCATCTCTTGGCTCGGTCTTCGGCGACCTACTCATGAAATTCATTATAATTCTCTCCACGTTCAAGATTTTCTACGGGTGGAATTGATCCACTAGATCTCTATCATTTTGTTTTTGACATGTTGCGTTTGTACTTAATAGTTTGCCAATACCATTCTTCATATCCGTTTTGTACTTAATAGTTTGCCAATACCATTCTTCATATCCGTTTGCCAAACATTCTCTTAATTCTCTGTACATCTTTGTCCTTCCCCATAATTTAGTCATTTTCCTCTAACATTATTCTTTATTGTATATACTCTATTTTCTTGGTCAATACTGACTGAATTCCAATTTTGAATAATCCCTTCTATAGGTATCGGCCACCACACTGGCCTTTCCTGGGAAATAACAAATTTCTCCCCCTGCTCCCTTTCGTCACCTTCTCTTTCTTATGTTTAGTCCTAATATGAAGATATACTTATGGCACTTGTGGAAAACTTTCACACTTTTCTCATAAAGTTAACGTCTCAGTTTTATGCGTGAACGCCATCATGACTAATCCTAGACTCACGGTTAGTATATCCTATCCCGTAACCTTTATGTTGTTTATAAGTATAGGCTATCATCCCTTTTCCACTGCATCAGCACACCACTTAAACTCTTGAAAGACGCATCATCGTGACTCTCAAAGTCCTCTTTTTATCATTAAGTATAGCTAACAACGAGGTTGTTGCTAATATCTCAATTCATTCCAAAACTTTGTTCATTAATCCATAAAGGCTTCTGACTCGTTAGTCCACTCAAATGATACTACCATAATTTTATAACGTTTATATTAGGGTGACATGCCAAATTTGGCACAGTACAGAGGTCGATCTTGAGTTGGTGAAACCCGCCTTTCAACCTTATCCTTGAAAAACAACTACGCGTTTTAACTGGTCAACAATTCATACATCTCCAGTTAGGGGTATCGATTCTCGATGGCATATGTAAGATGTCATACGCTCGTCCTCTTTCATAACTGCGCCAATCAATCTGAGGCCTGCATGCTGCTGCGATTCCCAATAAACTTGATTAGGTGGTAATCTCGAAGGATCATTGGGATATATCCATGCATCCATTTGCTATTAGGGGCCTGTTAAACTTTATGTCTCTCTATGTGCATCAATCCCTTTAAGCTAAGTAAAGCTTCACATTCTTGCCACGATACTTCTTCCTTTCTTGTCCATCTCACTTCCATGTTAGTTTCCTCTAAGGATATGTTTTACATTGCAATCGATTTTCATTTCTTGGATAAGGGAAAGGCTTGGTAACTCCAGAATTCATTAATATAACATCCTGACAACGGTTGGTAGGAGCGTACTCCCAACCACCTCATCAGTTCTTATAACCTTCCTCACACTATTATTAAAGGTCCTTGTGGTATGCCCCGACATGTTATTCCTACTTTAAATAATTACTCGGCATAACGCTCTGGCTGCACAATTACAACATTTGGTTTTTTTTTTCTCATATTGGTGTAACGGTTCATAATTGTACCTCCCGTTCACCTTAGAGTAATCACTTTGAAAGGAATGGTTTCAAAATAACAAGGTCCAATAGATAATTTCAATAAGAATTCCACATTGGATGTTCCAAGAATGTTGATGGTTCCAAATACTAGGAGTCTCGATTTTCGGAGATGTAAGGATGGACCGAAAGAGTACAACAAGGTTTATTCCTTCAGGTCCTGATAATTCTGTAATATGATATCATAGAGAATGTTGCACGAGGGCAATGATTGTTGGATACAAAAGTCATAAAGACGGTCTTTATACAATTCTTACATCGGGTGGATACTTTTCCTCCTGAATAATAAGAGGAAATCTAAAGTCGCATTGATGAAGGTCAGCCAATAGAAAGCAATTCTACTCCATGACAATTAAAGAATGAAGTAGTTTGTCATTCAAGTAATCAATGGTTTCAAATGAATTCTCATTGTATGAATGAAAGAATAAAATATTCAAGTGATATAAAGTCTGATACGAAGATGGGTAAGAGTTCAAGTCGAGTGGGCGACCTCATTAGGTCTCAATCAAGTTATTCGTCAAAACCTTCATCATCATACTTTACCACATGCAAAAATGCATTGCGGAATGAATTAAATTGGGAGTTGGACCAGTGGAACAATATCTAATCCTTTTCAAGAAACACTAGCAACTAGCTAGACAAAATTTGCTAGTTCACCTGTTTGAGATATCACCACTAGCTAGGACAATTAGCTAGGTGTTCTTCACAACATTACAATTTTGACTAGTTAGAACAATCAACTAGTCATTCATATTGACATATCGACTAGCCAGTTTCAATTGGCTAGAACGGAATTTCAACATCGTAGCCATTGAAGAAACTTTAGGATACTCGGACAACGAATGGAAATAAGAAGTTATTAAGTTTGAAAAAGAAAACTATAAAATCTGAAGAGAATGTTCTAGGTATCGGAACAATCGATAACCTCTCATCAAATATTACTTACCAGTGAAACGGTCCACCCAAGGGTGCCTCTATACACATGCTTTATCAGATCCTACAATAGGATTAAATTCAGAATACCAATATCAAAATGATATCCTTACTATGATTTCAATGTACGATGTACAATCTCATCTTGAATAGAAGAAAAGAATTCATGAAGGATGTCTGGACATTAGATCATCCATGTCCTCAGTAATTTGTTGAATATTTATGAGCTCAACTGAAGAGTGCAAGTATGAAAGAAGCAATCAAATATCGATATTCGTTAAGTAGTATTCGTCGATTAATTAAGGAAATATTTGTTGAACATTCCTTGGATAATTGAAAGAAAGTGTAAATAGTCCTGAGCAGAAATAATTATAAACTTCAAATAGAATGCTCGAGGATCAATTAATATACTTTGGATGAGTCCCGGTTTCGAGAAAGTATATCACTGGTTGTTATTCCACAAGTTTGAAGTAGAAAGCTAGGAGGGTTACCTGATATAAACTAATCGAGGTAACATGGTTAGTGAACAGTTTAAAATGAAGTAGTGCACCAGCCGGTAGTTACCAAAATAAGTTAATAATCATTCGTGCATCTCATTATCACCACTATGAGGGTAACTCCATCTCTTCGTCTTCGTAATACAAGACACCAACTAGTGCGTCTCTCAATCATCATCTTAAAGTCATTTATCGAGTTAAGGTTTCACAAATATATCTGTCATTTCCGTGCTTTATCTTGAAGACCAAGCTTCAAATCATTCCGGGGACACCTGCTAAGTCCATAGGGTCCTACTTCATGCCTTCCGACATGAATCACAAGTGGCCAGTTCCCCCTGGGAACAGATCAAAGAGATCTCTCAGGGATCTCAGTGCAGTCCATAGGTTCAGTGGCGGGTGTGTGTATGTGAACATATACCAAAAATATTGAGGTCTACAATACATATATACGTAGTCCCTGATAACATCTCTGTCAAAGGATCCCACTCTAGACCCGCTGGTCTTTTCTTTTGGTAGACTCTGAGATCACTGTATCGCTCGTTGCAACCATATTCAACTTCTCTTGAGTCCCTTTGTTAATCCTACTTGTTTGTTCTCTAAGTTGAACTACCATGTTCTAGCGTCCGAATCATGCATGGAATTATCTAGCACGCTCGTCTTATGATAACATTCTCGTATAACACATGTAAAATTCGCCATCAAGGGTAATGAAATCCACAACGGCATAGTGACCAACTTTCAGGTAAACCCGTTACTTATCGAGAATCGGATCTTATAGCGAAAGTAAAAGACTTTCATTATTCCAAGTACTAAGTACCCTTAATTATATAGGGAAGTCTAAACTTCTTGATTCTTAAAATGTCGCCTCCTAAACTGTGGAGGACTATGGGCCACAAAATTTATGCCAGCCTAGTCACCCGATCATATTGGCAATATCGCCTCTACCTCAGCTGCTCTTGAGATTTCGCTCTGCTTCCTATATCATTACCTATGATAGGTCATGTACGACTCTCAAACCTCTATTCATCATTCTGAAGGTCTCTAAGGATTCTATCGACCCTAGTATAATACCTTCATTAAACACTCCAGTCCATTCTACTCACCGGTACCTCTTCCGGTAGACCAATAATAAATTTACTACGATCTCTTATGTCATTCTCCTACTTAGACTTAACTCTCAACACTCTCATTTTTGAGTACTGTAACTTATCGCTCTGATACCATTTCTGTGACGCCCCCAAATCTGAGGTCAAAGATTCAGGTCGTCACATCACCATCCAACCATATCATACCTGTATTAACTTTACAACTCAACAATACATCCATCCAGACCTCAATCTTAAGCACAAACAAGTTAGAGCCTCAGAAACGATAATCAAAAGTAACACTAAATATTACAATTCATCTGTACAATCTAGAATCTTGCGCACTTTCATTTATACAACTACACTTGAAGACAAGTCTTACTATTACAGTTGAAAACCTATCAGACTTACTCTGTAGTATTTATCAGGAACTAAATCATCTCAGGGGTAAATCTTCTACTCCTCTTCTGCTGGTACGGAGTTAACTGATCAAATTCTTCTCTTTCTGAAAAGTTTTTATAAAGCAAGAATGAGCTACATAATGCTCAGCAAGTTCACCATTTTGTAAAATAATAATGTGGTTTATTTCGAAAACATTCCCAACTATATGGGTATATATCTCAGATTTCAAAACATAATTGGACAATGTGTATGTCCGAGTTTGAATAAAACATCTATAATCACTAAGGAGCTTTAAGAATAACATATGAACCCTTTATAAGGTTCCCATCTCAATATATCTCAAGTTTGAAAATATATACATATGAGTATATCATTTTCGGCAAAACACTCTACGATTAACATACTGTACAAGGAATACATCATTGCAAACCTCTTTCCTTCCATTAGCTTACAAGGTTTCTCACACAAAAACATTTCATTCTTTGAAACAATTGCAAGAGTGCACTAACACGTGCCAATCTTTATAGAAAATCTTGCAGTTCTAGATACTGCATGATGTCAATATTTTTCTTATCAAAAACCATACTATCGGCAACTTGGCACTTAGGCCCAAGAAGCAGTGTTTGAGAATTTTTCCAAAGTGGAGGATGGGACTAGAAGAAAACATAAAAACCTGACAAGGATTGACGATGATCAGTCGCCACATCCAGGTCCAATAATCCGCGTGTTTGAGAATTTTTCCAAAGTGGAGGATGGGACTGGAAGAAAACATAAAAACCTGACAAGGATTGACGATGATCAGTCGCCACATCCAAGTCCAATAATCCGCGGGTCTTCTCTACCGGTAGAAGGATAGAAACTACATCCGTAACTATCCTCGGGTGAAAACTACATCCGTAATCACCCTCGATGAAAACTACATCCGTAATCATCCTTCGGCAACACCTGGGCCGGAATAATAATTGATGGACCGCCTGGCTCACGGCCGCTTACACATCCCGGGAATCGTTCGTCAACGATTCCCACACCTGCCAGAGTCCCCTTTTTCTTTTCTTATCAAAAATCATTTTGATAGAAAATTCGAGTAGTTGAAGTTCGACCTCAGTCAATCGATAATTCTTGGAAAGTGTACAAGAAGCAAAACCTGACCGGGGTTTTTCGAAAATGTTTTGATTTCGAAAGAGTTCGAGTTTGAAAGTATTAAAGGTATCTTGGATTAGCTTTGTCTTTAAAATAATGAACAATAACTAATAAATGATATTTTAAGATTTAATATTAATAATTAATAAAATAATTATTTAATTAAAATATGCTTTTAATCCAAGATAGATATTTTTGAGTATTTATAATAATGTAAAAATAATAAATACTTAAGTATACGATACTTCCCGAATGACCCTTCGGGTTTTCGCAATTTAATCACGATACAATAATATACCGCTCCCCGGTCAATAGCATATTTGGACCGCTACGACCTCTATTGCTAGAGTCGTTGTCCGAAGAAAACATTTTCATTCTAAGTTCAAGGGGTGCAAACATATATGTACTTATACATCTCAATTTCATCGATACTTCGATAAACATAAACATTTGATATGATTGAAAACTACAAACACAACAGTGAAAGTCCTTGTATATGTAAGTTTTGAAAAGTAAACTTGCATAGGTAGAATCAGGAACATAATATCTTGAAAATAAATTCTTAGGGTTGGAAAACTTGCCTTGGGAAGGTTGGGGTGGTTGGGCTCGTGGAGTGGAGCGACAATCTATAAATATCCAATATTCGCTCGTTAGTATCTTAGCAACACCACTTAATCATAATGTTTTAAAGAATACAAGGCCATCTTAGCGACTCCATCATTTGACCCACTAACCCTCCTATATGACCATGTCATCACATTATCACATTCTTTACCCATTCGACTCAAATCTATTCCTCAAACTCGAAACTCAAGTGAATACTCTTAAAACTACTTTAAACTAATCTCCTAAGTGGTTTTTCACTTGCGCGGATTTTACTCCAACATTTCTATAAAATTGAAAAATACATATTTTAATCCAATTCTTTTTGGGTAGCCTTCACCACTGCATTTACTAGCTTCTCTAATGTTTCCATGATCCTACATAAATTTTTAGGGGTTTAAACAAGGTTCACAAGGGGACCATTTAGTGCAGTCCGGATTCCAGAAACACATTTCACTTCTCAGGCCATAACTCAAAATCTATACATCACCTAGTCATGAACCTTATATTTCTGGAAACTACATTCAAATACCTTTCTAACAATATATATTAGAACTTCAGGGGACAAGATTTAGGGGTTCAAAACCCTCCTACAAGACAGTACAAGTTCCTGGAAAAATACTCAGCATGCTTATACCACTTAACCAACCAAGAATCTTATATACACATCACAACCATCATCTAATCCACCAAGATCATACTTTATAACATACATGGAGTTACATACACTAACCACAAGCTTAAAAATCACAACCACAACATTTAAACTCAAGATCTACATCATCCATAACTTATATGTCCAAGATTCACACTAATAACCATGGATCTAACATTAAACATCACAAATACTACATGGCCAAGAGGGGTTAGGATTTTTATACCTTCTTGATGTTCTTACAATCTCAAACAAGCTTGGTTAACCTTGGGGAAGCCTTACTCTATGCTCACCATCTTCAATCTCACCAAAGAAATCAAGAACATGGAAGTGGGTTTCCTGACTGGAAAAACACGCCCCAAAGATCAGCCAAAACGAAGCCCTTGCACTCATTTCCTGGTCGAGGCTCCTGAATGAAAGTTGTAGAGCGTCTTAACAGATTTCTAACCATATAAAGAACAAAAAATTTCATTGAGTAATGAATTCTCTAGCCCCGTTTTAGTGAGCTCCTTTCCTGCTGGGCAGAATGGAGTATTTGGTGTTTGTTTTGTTTGATTAAAGTGATAAAGTGATCAATAATGCTTGATATTTTCACTTGGATGCATCTTATATTCTTGCCATGTGGTGTCATCTCCTCATTGGTTCATTTGGATTACCTTTATCCATCCATAATTGCAAGCAAGTCCCTTGCTTTATACATATTGTTTCCAAGTCCTTCCTTCCTTTTCTTATTTGCACCAAGGGGCTTCCCTTCTTGTATATTTACTAAATCAATATGTTACAACTTATATGTTGCACTTCATTGTAATAGTGTGGCCCAATACCTCAAACAATCGTTGTGTCCAATTTTCTTTGTATTTTCTCTTTATCTCAGAAAATATTCTCGCGGTTTCTCAATTGTTCTCATTTCCTTTAACTCTAGGTTTTTATTCTCAATTCCATTTTTCTCTCATAATATATCCTTCCTTGGACTTCTAATATTTACTATTCTCAATTCATGATTCTCTCGCTTGATCACTTAATCTCGTTATAAAGTCTCAGCGGTTTCTAGAACGTTTGTTTCACTTCCTCAGTGGTTTTCGTTCCAAATTCTCAAATCACTTATAATAAAATTCCAAAATATTAACTCCTCAATTCCTCAAATTAAATATCTCATTTCTTGATATTACTGATATATAATTCACTGATAGGTCAAATATTACACGAAAATAGAATTTGGAATTTCTGAATTCCGATCGCATTTACATACACTTATTTACTCCGTAGATTACTAGTATAACTTCGGAATATCCACACTACGTCTCGTACATAGGTGGTATGAAAAATTTTCTTAATCCTCAAAATCACTATTCATCCACCAAATCACTATTCATTGATGCACTTCATCATAATAGGAAAAGTTTTAATTCTACCGAAATTTTGGGTTCTTACATTGGTTAGACTCAAAATTTTACTTATGTAATGTGTTGCTCATAATTCTATGGTATGTTAACTGCTATGTGAACTCTGTTGTTAAACTCTGCTATGCAAACTCTGTTCGTTAACTGTTAAACTTTGTTAGCATGCTCTGTAAGTCATACACTATTGACATGTTGGATAAACTCTAAGAAACTCTGATAATGTTTTTTGTCTGAATGTTAACACCAATGAAGAAATTTGTATGAAGCATGATTCTCAGTAATTAATCATGAATCCTTCTAAGTTATTTGTGATCTAATCTTAGATTGTGCAGAAAATTAACACAGCATGATACTGTTTCATATTTATAGCATCTCTTAGTTTATTTATCCTAAACTCTGAGTCTGTAAATACTGTGTGCATTGCCTCTCATGAATAATTTCTGATGTTGATGAGCTCTAAACTCTGTTAGTTATACACTGTTAAGTTAGATTCTGTTATTAGACTACCCCCAAAGCTTATGTATATAGACTGTTAGAACTCCTTTGAGATCATGTTAGTGACTAGGATGACCCAGGAACTTACTGGTATATAGTAAGGGCTAAAATTCTCTAATTTTTGGTGACTAGTCGAAGACTAGGAAGATCCAGGAACTTATCAAAGATGATAAGGGCTAAAATTATAGGATTTTTGGTGACTAGTTCCAACCTCTGATTATTGGGAAAAAAAGGGGGGGTTATAAATTAATTAAATATTATTGTATATAAATCATTTACTACAGAGTTTAGCATTCATCATACATTTAGTGTTTACAATGAGAGTTTGTGCATCCAGTGTTTACTGATTTACTTTATGGATTTTATGAAAAATTAGATGCTTTAAAATTTGAATTGGTAAACTCTGCTATACACACACATATATTCACACCTGTGTAGTTTTTGAAAGGATTATGGTAATGCAGTTGGAGAATTGACAAACGCTGACGAATTTTGTCTAATACTCTAAGGTAATTTATTTCAGACAATTTATATACTTGGGGTAAAAAGAGTTTTTGAAAAATGAAATAAATTATTGCCAACTGTTAATGAGTGTTGAAGTGGTAAAGTGTGTTGGTAATGGGAGAGAAATTAGCAGTAATTATTGCTATAGTTACTGAACGTGCATATTTGTTCTATTATATATGTGCCACGTGTCCCACTCACCCACTAATGTGTCCCACTTGCACATTAATTGAGTAATTGGTTGAGTGTATTAATGGTAAAACGATTGGGTTTTATTTTTTCATTACAACTCTAATCATTTTTACTTACACGGTTATTTTCTTTGCACACAACCCATTCACAGTTTATTGCTATCTCATTTGCACTTTTTCATAAACACCTTTGCTACATATCTTTTTCACTCATATTTTCTTCTCAAATCAATTCTAATGGCCACTAAAGCTTTTACTGCCCAAGGATTGTTATTTGTTCCCAACAATTATGCAGCCCCTTTGAACAATGAAAAATTTCCAGAGGCGTTTCACTTGATACAAAACTTTTGGGAGATTCAGAGATTGGAACAGCTCTAGTCGAACCACAAATGCTTTCTGCCACGCAGATTGCTACTTTTTGGAATAACTCTGTGTATGATGATGGAGGAGAGAATAGAAATCCATCAATTGTTTTCACTTATGAGGAGACAGAGTATGTGATTACTCCTGCAACTGTTAGAGATACTATGGGTTTTGACACTCACACTTCATACACTGTTGCTGGTGAGAATCAATTAAAGAAGATGTTGCAGCAGCTGAGGTTTTCTGGTTCTTTAGACAAGCTTGGTAATGTAAAAAGGCTAGGGCTCAGGAAGGAATTGAGTTTCTTCTTTGATTGCATCACAAGAGCTTTTGGCAAGAAAGTCACCAACTGGGATGCCATTCCTACTGACAGTCTTCAAATCGGGTATTCTCTTCTCTATGGAAGTAATTTCGATTTTGGTAGACTTGTCTTAATGAATTTAGGTGATAGGTTGTCAGAGTCTAGTACTATTTATTTTGCTAGATTTTGTCAATTATTATTCACTGCTTGTGTTTCTGGTGTTGAAATTTCTGAGGATGACACCATATTAGCCTTTAAGGTTAATAAGAGAATATTCTCTGATCTAACCAACAAAGATGCTAACAAGGAGCAATTACCTGATTTGGTGTTGCCACTTGCAATTCAAAACTTTCTACACCAACCTCAAGAGCCTCCACAATCTCCACAACCTCAAGAACCCCCACAGCCTAACCCTGCACCTACAAACTCTGAACCTCACCAAACTATGAACACTGAACCCATACAACCAACTCCAAACATTGAACCTCAAACTCAAACCACTGAACCTCCAACTCTAAACTCTGAAACACAAACCCAACCTCAATCTTCACCTCAACCTGAACAACAACCATCTATTACCCAACCCAAACCAAAACATGGAGGTAGAAGAAAACACACAGCAGCAAATACACAGCATCGATTGGCTAAAGCAAAAAGAGATTCTGCTAAAGTTCAAAAGGAGTCTGCTAGACCTAAAAGGGCTAGAAAGGAAAGGGCAAACAGACCTCCATCACCTACTGTCTTAGATGATTCTACTGAAGAAGAGACAGTTGAAGTGCCTCAGGCTAAAAGAAGAAGATTGATTCTTGATGATTCTGATGAAGAAATGAACTTTGAAGCTCCAGAGGTGATTTCCAAGGAAATACCTACTATTGAGACAAATACTGCAAAAGAAGCTGTCAATAAAACTGCCAATGTACAAATGGATGAGGACAACAGAGAAGATTTTACTGCTATGGATGATTTTGTTGAGATTCATACCATTCTCTGATCACATTAATGTTCCTCTCTCACCTGTTATTGCAAACTCTGAAGAAACTGGTGCAGCTGATCAGCCAACTGTAATACTTGATGAAACAGTGGCATCACACAATGAGCTATTCTCTGATGCTCACCAGGTTCCTGAACAAGGTGAAGAGGTTGAACAAGTTCAAGTTCCACAGTCTGTTGATGCTAGAGACACAACTGCAGAGATTGTTGCTGAAATAGCAGTGCATGTTACTGAAACTGAAGAGCTTGTTGCAGAGAATGTTACAGTGCATACTAATCAAGTTGAAGATGCAGCTGTTGATGTTGAAGATGAAGGCAGTGCAGAATCAAACTCTTCACAGAGTATACCAGTTCAAACTGATGCTAAGCACACACCTTTTTCTAAACCTTCAGAACAACATGACATTGAAGCTGAGCACTTTGCCAAGAATTCAAGGGATTGGTATAAGTCAGACTGTATTTTTCCTATTGAAAGAGCAGCTAAATTTGTTCATCAATCTGCTACAAAGATCTCAAATCCTGATATTATCTAAAGTCTGCAAGCAACCATTGTTCAAGTCAAGACTCTGAATGAAAGATTTGATGAGTCTCAAAAATCAATTAATGAACTAAGAGCTGATGTTGTTCCTAGAGATATGACTATGCAAAGGGATAATCAAATAAAGTTCAAGACCATTTCTAAAACTCAAGAAACTCTGTTTCAGAGACTGGGTCAAGTTGAACAGAATCAGACTATCTTGTCTGGAAAGATTGACTCTATTGCTAACTCCTTGGAACTGATTACTTCTATATTGATTCCTGATGATGTCAAAAAGGGGGAGAGAGTTGCTAAGTCTAAGTGCAGGCAATCTCAAACTCTGACTAAAGAGGAAGAAAATATTAAGAGCTGATCAAAGTCTGAAATTTAGCAAGTCTTCTAAGTCAAAGTCTGTTGGAATATACACTGATACTCAGGGTACTTCAAATACCAAGAGTTTATTATTCACTGAAAATCCACTAACTGATGAGGAATTGGCTGCTAAGTTATTTCTTGAAGAAAATGAAGAAGGAGCTACTATTGAAGATATTAAAGCTGAAGAAAAGAACTTACAAGAAGAACATCAGAAAGCTTTAAAGTCTGGAAAGTTTAAAAAGAAAGAAAAAGCTCCTAGGCCTGCTCTTAAAGGCATTGTGATTAAAGAAAATGTTGGTGCTGATCAAAGATCACAATTATCTAAGAAACCAATAGAAGCTGAAGCTAGATTGAAGCTAAAAGGCATTGCTATAGAAGGAGAAGACTCAAAGAAGAAGAATACAACCTCTGTTTCTACCTAAGTTCTACAGAGACCTTTATCTACTCAGATGCAAATGGTTTTTGGGAAACCAACTCTTCATGATCCATCTCTGATGACTGGAGGTACTACTACTGATTTTCTGCATGGTAGAGCTTTAACAGGAAAGCAAGGTCGAGATAAATCTGGATTGGGCTCTTATAAAGAAGTCAGAATGAACACTAGTCCTAGAGATCCTTCATCACTGGCTGTTCCAGGTCTTGGTGTTACTCAGGAGAGTTTAGACAGACTGGAGTCAGTACAGTTGATTCATCAAAGAAGCTTGGATAAAGACTTTCTACTGTATTTCATGGAAGATGGTACTGTATACAAAATTGGTGAGTATGATCTTGATTTGAAGCTATGGGAGGAATTAGAATATGTTATATATCTTTTCAAGGTGAAAACTCGAAGGACTCAACAAGCTGCAAATGTACTAAGAAATAAAATGCTACATAATTTGGTAGTCAGAGGGATGAAATACAAAAGTCAATATGTCCCAAAATACAGAGATTATCATGGGAATATTTTTGAGATGAAGAAGGGTAGTGCTAAATTGAAGACAGACCTAGGTATAACAGTTCTTGATTTTAACTCAGAGTCAGCTAAAGCACAGTTTATCAGACTGGGGAATGAGATGAGGAGAAACAAAATCTATGATCTGAGGTCTGCTATTTATCAAACTGGTGAAGATGATCTTAAGCTAAAGGAGATCAAGGAGGTCATGCAGACAGAGCTTGAGAATGCTGAAAGAAGATTACTTATTGACTACCTTAGAATAACACCAGATGTTGATGAGATTAAGGATTAAAACTCTGTAAGAATTTTCTTGTTTTCTATGGATTTTGTTTAAGTAGAAGTTAAACTCTATTTGTATATTAAACACTGTATTTATTTATTTGTTTTGACATCATCAATTATTGTTAAACTTGTGCATTTTTGCTAATGAACAAGTTGGGGGAGATTGTTAGAAATAATTGATGTGAATATTAATCATTGTTTAAGTGTTACAGTGATAAATCAGAGTTTAGCTGGAAGCAGTCAGAGTTTAGTTAAACGCTGACAGTTGGAAGCTCGATAGAGTTTGTTAAACTTGGAGGCAGCGTCTACTGGTCAATAGTGTTTGAAGATTATTTAAGGAAGCAATATCTTTGAAGATTGGATAGCTGTCAAAGAGATTGAGTTGACTAAGGAGACGAGTGGCAATCGTAATTGATATCAATTGTATAGCTAATTTATAGGAGTATCAATTATCGATTGTATAGCAGCTGTATATCTTATAAATACAGTTAGGTTAACCCTAGAAGGGTATCGATTATTGTGAAACATTATTCATTGTAACCTAAGCAGCTCTCTGTGATATTTTACATCACTGAGAGAGGAGTTATTAATTCCAAACAGTTTTTGATTGTTTAAAACGCGTATTTTATTGTTAATCTCTCATACGATATTGATTATAATTGTGTATTCGGCCTAACACACCACTATATTACTGTAATCCATTGTTGGATCGCCATCGTTTGCTGTTTACGTAGTGCTTTAATGGTTAATCAGACGGATTTCATAATTGTCATATCCAAAATTCTCTAGGAAGATGAACTAATCACTATTTCTTATTCATAAGGAATACTTCCTGAACTTCATGTAGATATTGATGAAGCAGATAAAATTGCAGAAGAGCTTCAATCACCGCCGCTATGCCAGGTTGATGAAATTGTTAATCAGATATCTTCAGTAGAAGACTGAAAACTTAGCGGTTTACCTAATCAACTCCGTATCATGGTCCTGGTTTACTTCAAAATGGGACCTTCTAAGGTATGTAATATGCTTAAGACGCCATTAGGAATTGAATCTTTACTTAACTATTATTACCGTCAATTCTTGCACAATCATCAGAAGGAATGTAAATTCCTCCACTCCGATATGACCTTCAAGGTCCTTTCAAATATCATTCTATTTCTTTGGTATGAACATTCGTATTTACTCCTCTTTACTTAGAGTGTCGGCCACCTCATTGGCCTTTCCTGCTAATAATAATTTCTTGTAATCATTGTCTTCTGGATCTATTCCAACTCACATTTTTCTACCTCATTCCCATTACTGTTGGGTGAAAGCATTCTCCCTTAAACTCTACTAAAGGAGAAAAGTATCTATCAGTCTTTTTCCATAAGTCATTGCTTCCACCTTTCTGTGTGAACCTTATCACGGTTACTCCTAATTATACCTAGGATATTTCTTCTCCTAGCTCTTTCTTGTTCTAGGGTAATCTCAACCTTCTTTGGTTCCATCCATACCTCATCATGGTTTCATACATGCCTCATCTGGCATTATTGTTATTGTGTCTTACATTCTCTACCAAACTTCTATTTTGAAACTCAGAATATTAACTTTTTCCTTGTAAGGTTTCTTAGGTCGTCCTCATCATTCCTCCTGTATTTTCCAGGTACAGGGTATATCAAAATATCGCTAATTGATCCTGTAACAATTTTGTCGATGTACTTTCCGAAACTCCTTTCAATAAATTATTAAAGGTTATTGTTACCTTAGTCAATCCAACTTATATCATCCGAATTCATAATGTCTTTATTAGGGGTAGTGCCACCCTTTGTGCATCCCCAAGGTTCATCTTAATTTATGGATATTCTATCCTCAATTCTATTTTCAAAAATACTTACATCCTTTAGTTAACAATCACGTCATAATTCCTTAATAAGGGTCTCTTTTCAATCATTCACATCTTGATAATCTATAGGTAGCTTCATGCTAACCTTCTCTTTCGAACGGATGTCAGTCTACATGGCATTCAAAAGACAACATATATTTGGTAATGGCAACAAGGATGTTCTGGAAGAGATTGGTCGTGTTCAAAGTGAATCTCTTAGTACCTATTGCTCTTCTTGAGGTCACTAAGTTTCAGATCACATTTACGCATCACACTGCACTATCTCTGACAATCTTCATAACCTTCATTGGTCACTATCCTCAATCCTAATACGTCCATGGTATTTATATAATCCCATCATCATGTATCTCAATTCGCTTTATTACTTCTCTTTCTAATGAATAAGTTGGTCAATCATATATGCCTGAATCACTTAGCTTTATATCCAAAGTTCTCGTGGTTGGTGCTTGGTTAGAAGCACCCCACTTTTTCCTTACATTGCTGGTCTAATCACTTTATCATTCTTTTTCACATGGCCCCAAATGGCCGCGCTATAGTGTGTGAGTTCAGGGTTAGCTAATGGCATTACTTTTCTAACAATTGCTTGGCATAGTGCCTCTTTCGGCCATAGCGAAAATAATTTATTTGGGGTGGTTACGCTTATCAACATACTTTGTCCTGTGTATTCTTCACTCTTTTCTTTTTGTATTTGTTCACTGCTTTCCTTTACATGGCAATCCTAGGTACCAGAGTAGCACAGTCACTCAACTTGAGCACTGCCACTCCTCGTTCATCCCTCTACCTCGATACCTTCTGATCTTTTCAAAATGTTACTCCATATAAGTCTCAATCGACTTCTCGGTACCATCTCCGGTCACCTTTCCTTTATTTTTTTTATCTTCAACTTCTCTTATCAATCCCACGTGCTACACAAGCTTAACACTTTTAGCATAATAACCTTTTCATTTAAGTCAATCCCGGAATTCCTCAGTCCGTTTTGGTTCTTGAATACAGTTCTCCTTTACCATCCA
The DNA here is from genome assembly GCA_036435485.1 of Saposhnikovia divaricata. Classification (NCBI taxonomy): domain Eukaryota; kingdom Viridiplantae; phylum Streptophyta; class Magnoliopsida; order Apiales; family Apiaceae; genus Saposhnikovia; species Saposhnikovia divaricata. Next base: position 201,827 of record JAZHRN010000145.1, on the reverse strand, counting down.
ATCTCAACTTCATCATTTTATCCCTACAATCAATCGTAACAATCGGGGTGTGTTCGCCAACCTATATAGCGACTCCCTCACCCAATCCACAGGGTTCGCTTCAGTTTCCATTTTCTTCAATAACATTTTCGGATAATCAGAAAGACAAGGTTTGCCTATATTTATTGAATTCTTTCCAGAATTAGGGAAATTTGGTCAATCTATCCACCCACTGGTAATACTAAGAAGATCAACTTCTTAAACCTGAAGAACAGTTCTTATGAACATTCAAGCAGGTAGAATCGTAAGCAGTTATAATACGAAATGTTAAACATAAAGTTGGAAGTTTAACCACTGGAAGGGAACCAAATATATACATCCCATAGAAGGGAAATCAGAAGTTTCAAACTGAAACATGCCACATCTTCCTAATGCATATATGTCCTAATAGTTGATACTACCAAATTTTAGTCTATCTAACCACCAGTCTCAGAAGGGCACTACCGTCGGAGTTAGTCGTTCTACCAAATTGGCACTACCAGGGCCATCCGAACCTGGTGAACCGTGATGTCCGAATGCATCCGCAGTTACTCTACCGTGCCACACAAGCACAGTACCTAAACCTGTATGAGATGCACCATAATATGTCACAAAGTTTTCCTTCTTCCATTAGGCAATGCCAACGCTGGGTCGTCACCAATTTCATCTTTAGCTCCAGGAAGATTTTCTCACATTTTCTCGTTCATTCAAACTTCTTTAGTCCTTTGTTGGTGTGGTTGGCCTTTCTCCAATGAAACTGCCTTTAACTCGGTGGGGTCAACCAACACTACTTGATATTGATCGCATGTCCTAATAACTGAACTTCACTTTTCCAGAATTTATACTTCGAGAACTTGGCAGACAATTGCTATTTTAGGTTTTTACCTTTAAAACATTCTCACTCACTTCTTAACCACTGATCGTATTTCTTGATCCATTTATGATTGAGCATCGGAACAATCTTAATGTAACTTACTATAATCCATTCAAGGAAAAGAAAGAATTTAATATTCCTCTGAATGACATGCGTCTAATATTTCTGTTTCATTATTTTACTGGGTTGAAATAAAACTATACTTAGTCTCTAATAGTAGTCTTATCACGAGTTTATCGAAGACTCAATAGTCTTTTCCTCTTGTAGGTTTTGAGATGCTTACTACTTCCTTGTCTAACTTTATCCAATCAGGCCATCACTTCCCACTACTTTACTTTCTAAACTGATCCATTAATAAAATGAACACTTCCCTGAATAAAACCACCTCAACAATCTCAATTTGGTTTCATAAATTATAACCTATGAAATCTGCCTTCTCATGGCGAAGCATCATTGACAATATTCACACCAATCCATTCACCAAATGATATGGCACTTGCTGCCTCTAGCTCAACTTCTCCTCGAGACTCTGCTCCCCGTCCTATATCGATGTCTTTGATAATCATGCGTCATTCTAACTCTTTTCTCATTAATCTGAAAGTCTCTAAATGTCCTTATCTATCTCCATATAAGATTTCAAGTAATTCTTTCAATCCGTCCTACTTGCTAGTACTACATCCGATAGTCCGGCTATGAGTCCAATATGCATCCTTAGTTCTCTTAACATTACCTCAGGTCTTTGCGCTCACTTTTCTGAGCACTGTACCTTAACTCTTACAGTCTTTCTGGCTGCAGCCCTCCTTTCCTCAAGGGTAAACTCTTTATCCTTAACAGGATTCTCCTCCTTAGCTGGAACCATCTTCGGGTCCTCAGTAGGGTACTTTATCGAGTCTTCAAGCCGATCATCAACATATAATAAAGCATCCTCGTGCTGCTGCTCGTAAGTCTCGAGGTCCGTGGCCTTACTCGTCGATACAACATCAGGCTAAGTTACTAACATGATATTTAAGCGTTCCCATAAGGGTTATTGTTGTGCTAGAAATAATGAAAACATTTGAATCGCAAGCGCACAATTCGTTTCGTTGTAAAAATTTATGATTCGTTCCACAGGGACTATTTTTGTTCGCAATCCTTAATTGTTAATTTAATCGAGTTAGAACAAATTGATTTTGGAGAATTTGATTTTACCCTAAAAGATAATTCTAAATTAATTTAAAAAGAAAATCTAAATTATTCTAATTTTAAACTAATAAAAACTAAAGAGAACCAAAATTAAATTATTCTAAAAATTAACTAAAATTAATCTAGCAACAAATTTACCAGTTTTTTTATTCTTGAAAATCTAAATTACGAAACTAAATTATTTCTAACCAATTTACAAAGTAATTTGCATAATGCTGTAAAAGGTCTCGACTAAACATAAAACAAAACTCGCGGCTATCATTCCAGAAACAAAACCACACCAGCACTCGATTCACAAAAATTCACGCTGCAAAAACGACAAAAACGAACTCGAATCTCGACAATCAATACAACCAAGAACTCGGTGAACGAATGACAATAGAAATTACAAATGCCACATCACGGCAACATAATTCACCTGCAGCAAAACACAGAATTCAAATCTCAGGTTTAACAAAAGACGAAACAAGAACTTCGACTCATAAAAAAAACAATAAAACGATCGACTTAAGCAAGAATTTGACACACTCAATTCCGAACTCAGACAATAGCATATACATCACAATACGAAACATTACAAACTCTTAAGCAACGAAACAAAAACGGATTCAACTTAATTAACTCGACTCAGCTATATCATCAACTCGAATCAGCCATCGAACAGCAAAATCAGCAATGCAGTAACTCGACTTAGCAAAACCAAAAACATCATCGAACGGAAGTTTAAGCTTAGAAAACGCAGTTCAATTTAACCAACCCAAACAACAGCAGAACAGTTAACAATAAGAAACAAACCACAGCAACAAGAAAGCATAAAACCAACAAAACTACAATCTACAATCGACACCAACAAAACCAGCAGCGCGAAAAGAAACAAAACGAGAAAACTCAGTCCATTTAAATCGTGTAACAATTACTCGGTTACCAACTCAATTCGAAACAAGGGGGAGGGGGTGTTGTGTTAAGACGAAAAGAAAAGAAAGACAGGGGATTTTTGTGAGTATCGTAGGTGTTGTGCAGAAAAAGAGAAAAAGAAGGTAAAGAACTAAGAAGAAAATAAAAAAAAAAAAAAGAAATGGCCTGTGTATATGCAGAGAAAAAGAAAGAAGGAGAGGGTGAGAGGAGGTGTGAAATGTTTTTGTACAATAAAAAAGGAAACGGATATAACAGGGGAATAAGAAGTGGCTTCGAATTAAACACTATATGAATAGAAATTACGAACTGAAAGTAATAAACTAGAAATTTAGACTAATATTTTTTTGTTGTTTTTTTTTTAAATTAACTATGATTAAAAAGAAAAAAATCAAGGAAATTAAACTACGAGATTTAAAATTTACACTAGGACGAGAATTTGGTATTAAAATGGCCCATAATAAAATTGAGATTTAAAGGGGCAAAATTACGAATTAAAATTACGAACAAGAAAATAAAGTTTCGTTATTTTCAACCCCAAGTGGTTAGCAACGGGATTTACGAAAATAACGAAACAAGGCAACAATAACAAAAAAGCAAGACAAGAAGTAAAGAAAATAAAATTTGCATTAATTATAATAGCAGTGTTTACAAGATTTGAAACTAAGAAAAGAGATACAAGAAAATAAAACTACCCTAAAATCTAAGTTACTAAATACAATGAGGGTGAGGGGGTATTTATATGATAGGAATTAGGGTTAAGGGGGGTGTTGGGTAAATCCCCACCATACATTTGGGTTGTGTGGTGGTGAAATCCTAGCCATCTATTTGTTTCCTTCCCCCTTAAGCTTTGAAGAGTTGATCTTGGCCATACACTTTGCTAATGTGTTGGGATGATCTCCACCTTCCACTTGTCTTGAAATATTCCTTTTGCTCCAAGCTCCTAATTCTTTTCCTTCTTTCATTTTTGGTCCTTTTTCTTCCTCTTTTTTCCCTTCCTTGCACTTTATTTATTTATTTTGTCATTTCTTTATTTATTTACGATTTACCTGAAATGCAACAAAATAAATTATTAAAACACGAGTTCAAGCAATAAATATGTTAAATATAATTGATGTGTCTTAATCAGTGTTTAAGTTACAGTGAATTATCAGAATTTAGCTGGAAGCAGTCAGAGTTTAGTGTAAACTCTGACAGATGGAAGCTCGACAGAGTTTGTCAAACTCTGTCTGGAGGAAGCGTCTACTGGTCAACAGTGATTGAAGATTTATTATGGAAGCGATATCTTTGAAGATTGGATAGCTATCAAAGAGATCGAGTTGACATAGGAGACGTGTGACAATCTGTAATTGATATCATTGTATAGCTGATTATTAGGAATATCAATTAGAGATTGTATCGTAGCTGTATGTTATATAAATACAGTTAGGTTAACCCTAGAAGGGTATCATACAACGAATTATCTTTATTGTAACCTAGCAGCTCTTTGTGATATTTTACATCACGAAGAGGGTTCGTAATACAAGAAGTTTTTAAGTGCATAAACGCTTTTACTTGTTAAACTCTTATACAAAGTTGATTATTAATTGTGTATTCGGCCTAACAAGTGGTATCAGAGCCAATCTGTTACTTTATTACAGGTTAAGATCCAAACACAAAAATAATCATGGCAGCAATTCCTCCACCAACACCTACTGTTTCTGAAAAGGCTCCTACTACTGTGAGTCGTTATGAATCAATCAGGGTTCCTATTCTCAGGCCATTAGAGTATGCTATGTGGAAGGTCAAGATGACTATGTTTCTGGAGGCTACAGATCCAGAATATCTTGACAGGATTTATGAAGGCCCTCACAATCCTACAAAGCTATCTGTTGCAGTTGCTGGTGAAGAAGCAAAAATGGTTCCAAAGGAAAAGAAGGACATGACTCCTGAAGATCTATCATCAATTGCTAAGGATGCAAAAGTTAGGTATTTACTGCATAGTGCTTTAGACAATGTTATGTCTAACAAAGTCATTAACTGCACCACTGCAAAAGAGATATGGGATGCTCTTGAAGTCAAGTGTCAAGGAACTGCTGCTATTAAGAAGAATAGGAGAAACATACTCACACAAGAGTATGAGCATTTTGAGGCTAAACCTGAAGAGACCATGACAGAAACATTTGATAGATTCTGTAAACTGATTAATGATCTGTCATTGGTCAACAAAGAGTATGATCTAGAAGACTCGAATCTCAAGTTTCTTCTTTCTCTACCTGAAAAGTGGGATGTGAAAACAACCACTATTAGAGACAACTATGATCTTGCTGAAACAGAGATTGATGAAATCTATGGACTGCTCAAAACTCATGAATTGGAAATGGAGCAGAGAAACAGGAGATCAAGCAGGAAAGGAAAGTCTGTTGCTCTTAATGTTGAAGAGAAGCCTCAGAAGAAAGAGGCAACAAGAAGGAAAATGAAGGGAAAAGCTTTGGTCATACATTCAGAAAGTGAATCACCAAACTCTGATTATGATTCAAACTCTTCTCAATCATCTGACTCTGAGGATGATGAAGAAGAAATGAGGAAAATGGCTGTGTTGATGGTGAAGACTTTCAAGAAAATGGGCTTCAAGAATTTCAAGAAAGGAAAAAGGTTTTCTAGGGATTCAAATGAAGACAAGAAAAGCTACAGGAAGTCTGATAAGAGAGATTCTAAAGGGAAGAAGGATAAGTCTGAAATTCAATGCTACAAGTGTAAGGAGATGGGTCACTATGCTCCTGAGTGCAAGAAGGGTAAAACTGGAAAGGTACTCTACACTAAAGGCAGAGATTGGGCAGATACTTCAGATTCTGATGAAGAAGTGAACTATGCTCTCATGGCTACTACTGAATCAGAATCCTCTGAAAATCAGGTACCTCTAACTACCTATGCTTATAATATTGATGACATTGCTCAATTAAGAATTTATCTTAAGTCATTGCATATAAGTTATAGGGATCAAACTTTAGAAAATGAGAGGATAAAAGCTGAAAATTCTGAACTTAAGGTAAGAAATAAACTTGTTGAAGAAAAACTTGAAAACATGCAACAAGTTCAGAAAGAAAGAGATGATGCTGTTTGCAAAGAACAGAATTTGCTTCAGAAGTATAAACAACTAGAGTCAGAGTTGGAGGAAGCAAATAATAAAATTAGGACTTGGACTAATTCTGGAAAGGACACTCAACAGATTTTTCAAACAGACACTGTTGGTCTAGGTTATAATGAGGGAGATGAACTTAGATTTCAAAATCAAGTTAAAGTCAGAACTCATTTTGTTCATGGAACCAGTAAATTTTTGTCTGAAAATGAAAAGGAAGCTGTCAAAAGTAAACCAGTAAAAACTAGTGTTAAACAGGTTAATATTGGTTCAATGACAGATAAACAACTCAAACATAAACTGAAGGAGTTAAAATCTGTTGAGAAACAGAAAGTGTCAAACAAGAACAGAAATGGAAAAGTAGGCATCACTTCAGGAAATAAACCAATGCTTGCTAGTTATGCTCCAAGAAAGACATGTCATAACTGTGGTAGTACTAAGCATCTTGCAAATTTCTGCAAGAAAAATAAAAATATAAATTCTTTACCTACAAAGTCTGAGGTAAAGAAGGATTTTGCTAGAACTAAGCCACAGACTTTATGCACACATTGTGGAAGCACCTGGCATTCCATTTATACTTGCAGAGAATATCATGCTATCTATCATAATTACTATGAACTGAAACCCAATCTGAAATGGGTTAAAGTTGATACTGCAAGTGTAAACACTGATACTGTTAGCTCAAACTCTGATAATGTTAATTCCGCTGCAAAAGCTAACAAAGTTAAGAATGCCAAAGGTTCCAAGCAAGTCTGGATCCTTAAAACTAATCCTCAGTAATTGTTTGTGATTGCAGGGTAACAGGGAGGCAACCCTAGTCGTGGACAGTGGATGTTCAGGACACATGACTGGAAATAAAGCCCTGCTATCAGAATATGAGGAGAAGGCTGGCCCAAAAGTTTCCTATGGTGATGGCAATGTAGGAAGAACATTGGGATATGGCAATATTAATCTTGGAAATGTCATCATCAACAATGTAGCTCATGTCCCAGGACTCAAGCATGACTTGTTATCTGTGAGTCAAATCTGTGACAAGGGATATCATGTAGATTTTCAACCTGAATATTGTGAAGTTATCAGTAAATCTACAGGAAAGGTTGTTCTAGTTGGTCACAGGCAAAACAACATTTATGAAATCAAGCTTTTGATAGACTCTGTTGGAAAAGCTGTTTGCCTGTCAACAAGAATGTCTAGTGAAGAGAGTTGGAAGTGGCACAAGAAACTCTCACATTTGAACTTGAACAACATCAATGAATTGATCAGAAAGGATCTTGTAAGAGGACTCCCAAAGGCTCTGTTAAATGTTAATGGCCTGTGTGACTCATGTCAGAAGGGTAAACAAAGGAAGTCATCTTTCAAGAGCAAGACAGAATTTTCTATCACTGATCCCTATCATCTTCTGCATGTTGATCTCTTTGGTCCAGTAAATGTTATGTCTATTGCAAGGAAGAAATATGCTTTAGTCATTGTTGATGAATACACTAGATTCACTTGGGTGTATTTTCTAGCAAAGAAGGATGAAACTGCATTAACTCTGATGGAGCATGTGAAGCTTCTGGACAAAGGATCAAGCAACAAAGTCAGAATCATCAGAAGTGATAATGGAACTGAGTTCAGAAATGCAACAATGGAAGAATTCTGCAAGGACAATGGAGTGAAACAAGAATTTTCAGCACCTGGTACACCACAACAAAATGGTGTAGTTGAAAGGAAAAATAGAACCTTAATTGAAGCTGCCAGAACTATGCTTGATGAAGCAAAATTGCCAACTAATTTCTGGGCAGAAGCTGTTCAAACTGCTTGTTTTACTCAAAATGCAACACTGATCAATAAGCATGGAAAGACACCATATGAGATGGTGAAGAAAAAGAAGCCTAACCTGAAATACTTTCATATTTTCGGGTGCAAATGTTTTGTTTTGAAGACTCATCCAGAACAGTTGACCAAGTTTGAGCTAAAGGCAGATGAAGGAATTTTTGTTGGTTATCCACTATCAACAAAGGCATTCAGAGTTTACAATCTGAGAACTAAAGTGATCATGGAATCTATACATGTTTCTTTTGATGATAAGAAGATAACTGGACTTGAAGACAAAGATGAATATGATCAACTGAACTTTGAAAATGAAGATTTAAACTCTGATGAAGGAAACTCTGAAGAAATAATTCTGACAGACTCTGTTGAAACAAACTCTGAACCTCTACTAGTAAACACTGGAGAAACTTCTCAATCACAACAAAGGGGAGAACCAGTTGAGGGGGAGCATGATCAAGATGAAGACTCAAACACTGATACTAAGTCAACTGAAAAATCTGGATCAAACTCTGATGCTTCAAACTCTGAAAATTCAGATTCTGACTCTGGGCAGTCATGTTCAGGGGGAGTCTCAGAAAACGAAGATAGATCACAACAAAATCAGGAGAGCATGGATCAAGGGGGAGGATCATATGCTGATAGAAGTCATTTACCTTCTGCTAGTAAATGGACTAAATCACATACACCTGATTTGATAATTGGTGATCCAGATGCAAAAGTAAAGACAAGAAGTGCTACTGCAAGTGAATGTTTATTTCATGCATTCTTGTCTAAAAATGAACCAAAGAAAGTGGAAGAAGCTCTTCAAGATGCAGACTGGATAACAGCAATGCAGGAAGAGTTGAATGAATTTGAAAGGAATGAAGTTTGGACCCTTGTACCAAGGCCAAAGAACAGATCTATTGTTGGTACTAAATGGGTTTTCAGAAACAAGACTGACAGTGAAGGTGTTATCACAAGGAACAAGGCTAGACTGGTAGCAAAAGGCTATTCACAGCAGGAAGGAATAGACTATGATGAAACATTTGCTCCAGTTGCAAGATTGGAGGCAATCAGAATTTTTCTAGCATATGCCTCTCACAAGAAATTCAAAGTGTTCCAGATGGATGTGAAAAGTGCTTTTCTGAATGGAAAGCTTGAAGAAGAAGTGTCTGTTGAACAACCACCAGGATTTGTGGACCCCAAATATCCAGATTATGTCTACAGGCTAGATAAGGCACTATATGGACTTAAGCAGGAACCAAGAGCATGGTATGATACACTTGCTCAGTTTCTTCTAGAAAGTGGATTCAACAGAGGAACAATTGACAAAACTCTGTTTTATTTCAATCAAGGAAGTGACCTCCTTTTAGTTCAAATTTATGTTGATGACATCATCTTTGGGTCTACTAATGATAAACTCTGTAAGAAGTTTGCCAAGCTCATGCAGTCCAGATATCAAATGAGCATGATGGGAGAGCTTAGTTACTTTCTAGGCCTACAGGTGAAACAAACAGATGATGGAATTTTTATTAATCAAGAAAAATATACCAGAAATCTTCTCAAGAAATTTGGTATGCTTGACTGTTCATCTGCATCAACTCCCATGGCAACAGCAACTAAATTGGACAAAGACACAGGAGTTTCAGTGGATATGAGAAACTACAGGGGCATGATAGGATCTCTTCTATACTTGACAGCTAGTAGGCCTGACATCATGTATGCAACCTGTCTTTGTGCAAGGTTTCAGGCAGATCCTAGAGAGCCACATCTGACAGCTATGAAAAGAATCTTCAAGTATCTCAAGGGCACCATATCATTAGGTCTGTGGTACCCCAGAGAATTAGATTTCAAGCTACTTGGGTATTCTGATGCAGACTTTGCAGGCTGCAAGATAGACAGAAAGAGCACTAGTGGAAGTTGTCAATTTCTTGGTGACAGACTTGTTTCCTGGTACAGCAAGAAACAGAAATCAATCTCTACATCTACAGCAGAAGCAGAGTATATTGCAGCTGGTAGCTGTTGTGCACAGATATTATGGATGAAGAATCAATTGCTGGATTATGGATTGAGGTACAGTAATATCCCTATTTACTGTGATAATCAAAGTGCTATTGCTATGACATGTAATCCAGTACAGCATTCAATGACCAAGCACATCAGCTGTTAGGCCGAATACACAAATAATAATCAACTTTGTATGAGAGATTAACAAGTAGAAGCGTTTATGCACTTAAAAAACTTCTTGTATTTCAAACCCTCTTCGTGATGTAAAATATCACAAAGAGCTGCTAGGTTACAATAATGATAATTCGTTATCGATTCCCTTCTAGGGTTAACCTATCTGTATTTATATAACATACAGCTATGATACAATCTCTAATTGATATTCCTAATAATCAGCTATACAATGATATCAATTACAGATTGTCACACGTCTCCTATGTCAACTCGATCTCTTTGATAGCTATCCAATCTTCAAAGATATCGCTTCCATAATTAATCTTTAATCACTGTTGAACAGTAGACGCGCTTCCTCCAGACAGAGTTTAACAAACTCTGTCGAGCTTCCAACTGTCAGAGTTTACGCAAACTCTGACTGCTTCCAGCTAAACTCTGATAACTCCCTGTAACACTTAAACACTGATTAAAACACATCAATTATATTTAACAATCTCCCCCAACTTGTTCATTAGCAAAAATGTACAAGTTAATGACAATAATTGATGATGTCAAAACAAATAGATAAATATAGTGTTAATACAGATTCAGAGTTTAAGCTTAAAAACTATAGAGAATAAGAAAATTCTTACAGAACTTAATCTCTAATCATTTCAAGATCTGGCATGGTTCTGAGATAATCAATCAGCAATCTTCTTTCTGCATTTTCAAGTTCAATCTTCATTGCTTCTTTGATTTCTCTGAGTTGAGGATCACTTTCATCTGTTTGGTAAATAGCAGCCCTAAGATCATAAATCTTATTCCTTCTCATTTCATTACCTAGTCTGATAAATCTGAATTTTTCTGCCTGAGTATTGAAGTCAAGTACTGTGATTCCCAAATCAGTTTTTAACTTTGCAGTACCTTTCTTCATTTCAATGAGATTGCCTTGGTAATCCCTGTACTTAGGAATATATCTGCTGTTGTATTTCTGTCCTCTAATCGCCAGATTCTGAGTCATCTTCTGTCTGAGTACATTAGCAACAGATTGAGTCCTTCGACTATTCACCTTGAGAAGATATAGAACATACTCTAGTTCTTCCCAACATTTCAAGCCAATATCATTCTCACCAACTTTGAATACTGTCCCATCAGCCATGAAGTATAAAAGAAAATCTTTGTCTAAACTCTTCTGATGAACCAACTGCACTGATTCCAGTTTATCCAAGCTCTCTTGAGGAACACCACGACCTGGAACAGCCAGTGAAGAAGGATCTCTAGGACCAGTATATTGCCTTCTGTCTCTATATGAGCCTAGTCCAGCCTTATTATTTCCAATCTTGCCAGATAAAGCTTTTCCATCAGAGATATTCATTGAGACTCCAGATAACTCATTTGGATCAGAAATTGTTCCTTTGCCAAAAACAGATTTCAACTGTGAAGAGTGTAAAGGTGTGATCATTGCTTGAGATGCAACAGAAGTTGTAACTTTCTTCTGTGAGCTTTCACCTTCAATACCTTTTAGCTTAAGTTTAGCTTCTGCTGCAATTGCTTCCTTTGAGAACCGAGAACTTTGACTAACATCAGTCCTCTCTCTGATCACAACACCTTTAACAACAGGTCTAGGAGCTTTTCCTCTTTGTACCTTATCAGACTTTAAAGCTTTAAGATGTTCTTCTTGTAAACTCTTTTCCTCAGCTTCAATGTCCTCAATCGTTACTCCTTCCTCATTCTCTTCAATGAACAGCTTAGCAGCCAATTCTTCATCAGTTTGTGGATTTGAAGATAACAGTAAACTCTTGGTCCTTGAAGTTCCTTGAGTATCAGTATTTCTCCCAACAGACTGCTGTGATTTGGATGACTTACTAGTTCTCAGAGTTTGAACCTCTTCAGCCTTTCTCTTTCCTTTGTTACTTGCCCCTCCATCTCCAGCACTATCCCTTCTGACAACTCTCTCCCCCTTTTTGACATCATCAGGCATAAGGATAGAGGTAATTAACTCCAGGGAGGTAGCAATAGAATCAATTTTAGCAGATAAATCAGACTGATTCTCTTCAACTTTAGCCAGCCTGGCAAAGAGATTATCTTGAGATTTAGAGAATTTTGTAGTCACTAGTTTCGAATCTCTTTCCATCTTCATCTCTCTAGCTACAACTTCAGTTCGCAAAGCAGTAATTGCCAAATTAGTATCATCAAATCGTTTATCCAGAGTTTTAACTTGAACTATAGTTGCTTTCAAGCAAGAAAGAATCTCTGGATTTGATATAGTATCAGCACTTTGCTTAACAAACTTAGCTGCTCTGCCTGGTGGAAAAATACAATCTTCTTTGTACCATTCAGCAGCACTCTTGGCAAATTGTGCTCTCTCAACTTCATGAGAAGTACAAGGTTGAGAAAAACGTGTATGTTTATCATCAGTTTGTACTGGTGCACTCAGAGAAGTATCAGAGTTTGCACTACTGTCACCTTCAGCTTCAACACTTGTAGCTTTAACTGGTTCATCTTCAGCCATAGGTTTAGCAATATCTTCTGTAGGCTTTTCAGGATTTTCTTCATGTTGGTCAGGCTCAGCAACAGGCATTGAATGAGAAGTGACTTTGGTTGCCTGATCAATTTCTTCACCTTCTTCAACAGTGTGGTGAGCATCAGATATTATCTCAGTATGAGATGCCACAGCTTCAGAAGGAACAGCCGTAGGTTGATCAGCTACACCAACATCAGAGATAGGATCAGAGAATGGCATAAATGAATCAGGAATATCATTTATCGGAGAACCACCATCTCTTGCATCCTCTTCTGCAGGCATTTTATCCTCTGCAGGCACTGCATCCTCTGCAGGCATTACATTCTCTGCAGGTATATCATCTTTCTCAATCTCAACAGGAGGTATTTGCTGTGAAGCAACCTCTGGAGCTTCAATATCTTCATCCACAGAATCAGAGATTATCAGTTTTCTTCGTTTTGCTAGAGGTACATTATCTGAATCCTCTTCACTAGGTGGTGACTTAGGCATGTTTGCTCGAGCTTTCAGTCTTTTCCCCTTCTAGTGTAAACAGCTTCAGGAGATTTCCGTTTTGATTTTCTCTTTGTCTCTTCTGCCTGCCTTAGACTTGCATGTCGTTCAGCAATTGCTTTCTTAACTCTCAGAGATTTAGACTTTGATTTTGATGGAGAATCAGAGTTTGCTGACGGCGAATCAGAGTTTGCTGACTGAGCAGATGATTCAGTGTTTGGTTCTGGTTGAGGTTCAGGATGTGTTTCAGGTTGTTGTTGTTGTTGTTCAGGTTCAGCTTCGTGAGGTTCTTGTTGATCTGGTTGTGGTTCAGGTTGTTGTGGTTCTTGTGATTGATTTAAAAAATTTCGTAGAGCAAGAGGCATGACAAAAGCAGGAAGATTTTCTTTACCAACATCCTTGTTAGTCATATCAGAGAATATGCGCTTATTGACTCTAAACGGATCAATTTCATCAGTTTCATCAATTTCAAGACCAGGTACACATGCATTGAACAACATTTGACAGAAACGAGCATAATAGACAGTGGTAGACTCTGATAATTTATCACCTAAGCTCATCAAAACATGTCGACCAAAATCAAAATTAGAACCATAGAGCAGAGAATACCCGATTTGAAGACTGTCTAGTGGAATGGCATCCCAATTTGTGACTTTCTTCTGGAACGTCCTCGTTATGCAATCAAAGAAGAAATTCCATTCTTTTCTGAGATTTGGCCTTTTTATACTGCCGAGCTTGTCAAGAGATTCCATGTAACCTATCTCTTGTAGCATCTCTCTCAGATAAGTTTCATTAACGAGAGTATAAGAAGTATGTGTATCAAACCCCATTGTTTCTCGTACAGTCTGTGGAGTAATCACATGGTCTTGGTCTTCGTAAGTGAAGATAATGGTATGAGTTCCACTTTCTCCTCCATCCACATAAACTGAGTTCTGCCAGAATGAAGCAATTTGAGACGCAGAAAGAGTAGCAGGTCCAGTCAGAGCTTGTCCAATCTCTGAATCCCTCAAAAAGTCCTGCATGAGATGAAACGATTCTGGAACTCGTTCATGATAAAGTGGAGCTTCATAGTTGTTTGGAACAAACCGTAAGCCAAGAGCAGTGAATGCTTTAGATGCCATTGAGTTAAGAATTTCCAAGAGATATGTATGTAGAAAAGGTGTTTGCGTGAGTGCCCAAGAGAAAAATAAGAAAACTGTGAGAGTAAGAATAAAGCAAACTCGTTTGGACACAAAAGTGATTAAATTAATAAAAACTCAATCTCTTATGTAACAAATACTCAATCAGTTCCTTGATTAATGTGTAGTGGGACACGATAATAGGTAAGTGGGACACATTAAAGGCGAGTGGGTCATGTGCGCCTATTTTTAAAAAGAGTATATTAAAATTAAAACATTAAAATATTTGATTTTAACAAAAATCAAATAATACTCTTTTAAAAATATCTGGACCCAAGTAAAATCAGAATTTGAATCGTTTACCTATTGCCTTTAATAACCAGAATACGAAGCGATTAAGGACTTCGTTCTTACCCATCTCTATTTAAGGCCTAGAGACTTGCTCAGATTATTCATTAAACCTTTAACCTTTCAGTCTCCCCTGTAAAATCACAAACCCTTCTAACCAAATACTCTTGAAAAACATGGCCAACCTTACCATCAAAGAGAAAAACCTTCATCTTGTCGAGAATAGGGACATCTTCAGCTATACGCGTGAAGAATTTGAAGCGTTTGAGTGGGAAAGGCAGCTTGAGACGCTGTGGCTGCAAATGGATGCTGGTCTGGAAGAGCTCGAGAGAGAGAAACCTGCAAGGGTGATCGACATCGATGCTGCCCTCCAAGCAACATTGGCATGGCTCTCCTCGAAGGCATCCTCATCCACCACCACCAACCATTGTTAATGAATATGTCAGCAAAAATAACCTTATCCCTTCAACTTCCACCCAAACAAAGTGGCAAAGATGGGATCTGGGAATTTTTGCTAACAATGGAGTGGTGTGGACGGACCTTTTACTTTCCTGTTGAATAGATTAGCAGATAGAGAGAACAAAAAGATGTAATATTTGCTTGTAATCTCTTTCTTATTATCAATGAAAACTTTGTTTTTCTAATCATATTCATTGTGTTCTGCAACTGTTATTTGTGTTATATGAACTGTTCTTCAAGAAAATACATCAAGAAGATAATATGAAAACTAATTAAAGTAATCATATAAAGAACACATTCATCAACTATCCACTGATTAACAGTTGTCAAAAACCCTACTTACTCCAAGACTTTCAAATTGTCCAAGTGAAAATTTACCTTAGAGTACAAATCACGAATCAACAGCGTTTGTCAATTCTCCAACTTTATCATCGAAACCCTTTCATAAATTGCACAGTTGTGAATATTTGTGTGTGTGAAGCAGAGTTTACTAAGTCAATTTTTAGAGCATCTAATTTTTCATAAAATCCATAAAGTAAATCAATAAACACTGGATGCACAAACTGTCATAGTAAACACTGACTGTATGATGAAAGCTAAACTCTGAAGTAATCGAACTTTATACAGTAATTTTTATTTTATACCCCCTTTATATACACATTTTTTATTTATTTTTTTTTTTTTTCATTTTCTTTTTTTTCATTTTTTTTATTTATTTTTCATTCCAGTAATCAGAGGTTGGAACCAGTCACCAAAAATTCAAAAATTTTAGCCCTTATCATTTTGATAAGTTCCTGGGTCATCCTAGTATTTAACTAGTCACCAAAAATCAGAGAATTTTAGCACATATTATATACCAATAGGTTTCTGGGTCATCCTAGTATCCAACATAATCTCAAAGGAGTATAATAACCTATATACATTTTCTTTGGGGTATTGCAGTAAACATTTTATTTTATCAGAGTATAACTAACAGAGTTTAGAGTTCATCAACATCAGTAGTTCTTCATGAAAGGTAATGCACACAGTATTTATAGACTCAGAGTTTAGGACAAAATAACCTAAGAGATGCTATAAATATGAGCCAGTATCATGCTGTGTTAACTTTCTGCACAATCTAAGATTAGATCTCAATAACTCAGAAAGATTCATGATTAATTGCTGAGAATCATGCTTCATACATATTTCTTCATTGGTGTTTTCATTCAGACAAAAATCAACTCAGAGTTCACGGAGTTTATCAAACTTATTAACAGTGTATGACATACAGACATGCTGACAGAGTTTAGAGACTGTATAACACAACCATCAACGGATAAGACAGTATGACACAACTATCAACGGATAAGACAGTATGACACAACTATCAACGGATAAGACAGTATGACACAACTATCAACGGATAAGACAGTATGACACAACTATCAACGGATAAGACCGTATGACACAACTATCAACGGATAAGACCGTATAACATCAACGGATACAGTTCAGTTTGTCATCAACTGATGCATTCTACAATCAACGGATGTTTAACAGAGTATGTATAGCAGAGTTTAATCAACAGAGTTCGCTTAGCATTTAACCAATCAGGAAATATGATTAATACATCACATAAGTAAAGTTTGAATCTAACCAACATTTCTAGTCAGAACCAGAGACCATTCCTAGTTCATTGACCAGTCTTGTAAATGTAGCTTCACTCAATGGTTTAGTGAAGATATCAGCAAGCTGTTGTTCTGTAGATACAAAATGTAGTTCTATATTTCCTTCTTCCACGTGTTCTCTGATGAAGTGGTACCTTATGCTGATGTGCTTGGTCATTGAATGTTGTACTGGATTACCTGTCATAGCAATAGCACTTTGGTTATCACAGTAAATAGGTATATTACTGTACCTCAATCCATAATCCAGCAATTGATTCTTCATCCATAAGATCTGTGCACAACAGCTACCAGCTGCAATATACTCTGCTTCAGCTGTAGATGTGGAGATTGATTTCTGTTTCTTGCTGTACCAGGAAACAAGTCTGTCACCAAGAAATTGACAACTTCCACTAGTGCTCTTTCTGTCTACCTTAAAGCCTGCAAAGTCTGCATCAGAATACCCAAGTAGCTTAAAATCTGATTCTCTGGGGTACCACAGACCTAATGATATGGTGCCCTTGAGATACTTGAAGATTCTTTTCACAGCTGTCAAATGTGGCTCTCTAGGATCTGCCTGAAACCTTGCACAAAGACAGGTTGCATACATGATGTCAGGCCTACTAGCTGTCAAGTATAGAAGAGATCCTATCATGCCCCTGTAGTTTGTCATATCCACTGAAACTCCTGTGTCTTTGTCCAGTTTAGTTGCTGTTGCCATGGGAGTTGATGCAGATGAACAGTCAAGCATACCAAATTTCTTGAGAAGATTTCTGGTGTATTTTTCTTGATTAATGAAAATTCCATCTTCTGTTTGTTTCACCTGTAGGCCTAGAAAGTAACTAAGCTCTCCCATCATGCTCATTTGATATCTGGACTGCATGAGCTTGGCAAACTTCTTACAGAGTTTATCATTAGTAGACCCAAAGATGATGTCATCAACATAGATTTGAACTAAAAGGAGGTCACTTCCTTGATTGAAATAAAACAGAGTTTTGTCAATTGTTCCTCTGTTGAATCCACTTTCTAGAAGAAACTGAGCAAGTGTCTCATACCATGCTCTTGGTGCCTGCTTAAGTCCATATAGTGCCTTATCTAGCCTGTAGACATAATCTGGATATTTGGGGTCCACAAATCCTGGTGGTTGTTCAACAAACACTTCTTCTTCAAGCTTTCCATTCAGAAAAACACTTTTCACATCCATCTGGAACACTTTGAATTTCTTGTGAGAGGCATATGCTAGAAAAATTCTGATTGCCTCCAATCTTGCTACTGGAGCAAATGTTTCATCATAATCAATTCCTTCCTGCTGTGAATAACCTTTTGCTACCAGTCTAGCCTTGTTCCTTGTAATAACACCTTCACTGTCAGTCTTGTTTCTGAAAACCCATTTAGTACCCACAATAGATCTGTTCTTTGGTCTTGGTACAAGGGTCCAAACTTCATTCCTTTCAAATTCATTTAACTCTTCCTGCATTGCTGTTATCCAGTCTGCATCTTGAAGAGCTTCTTCCACTTTCTTTGGTTCATTTTTAGACAAGAATGCATGAAATAGACATTCACTTGCAGTAGCACTTCTTGTCTTTACTTTTGCATCTGGATCACCAATTATCAAATCAGGTGTATGTGATTTAGTCCATTTCCTAGCAGAAGGCAAATGACTTCTGTCAGCATGTGATCCTCCCCCTTGATCCATGCTCTCCTGATTCTGTTGTGATCTATCTTCGTTTTCTGAGACTCCCCCTGAACTTGACTGTCCAGAGTCAGAATTTGAATTTTCAGAGTTTGAAGCATCAGAGTTTGATCCAGATTTTTCAGTTGACTCAGTATCAGTGTTTGAGTCTTCATCTTGATCATGCTCCCCCTCAACTGGTTCTCCTCTTTGTTGTGACTGAGAAGTTTCTCCAGAGTTTACCAGTAGAGGTTCAGAGTTTGTTTCAACAGAGTCTGTCAGAATTGTTTCATCAGAGTTTCCTTCATCAGAGTTTAAAACTTCATTTTCAAAGTTCAGTTGATCATATTCGTCTTTGTCTTCAAGTGCAGTTATCTTCTTATCATCAAAAGAAACATGTATAGATTCCATGATCACTTTGGTTCTCAGATTGTAAACTCTGAATGCCTTTGTTGACAGTGGATAGCCAACAAAAATTCCTTCATCTGCCTTTAACTCAAACTTGGTCAACTGTTCTGGATGAGTCTTCAAAACGAAACATTTGCACCCGAAAATATGAAAGTATTTCAGGTTAGGCTTCTTTTTCTTCACCATCTCATATGGTGTCTTTCCATGCTTATTGATCAGTGTTGCATTTTGAGTAAAACAAGCAGTTTGAACAGCTTCTGCCCAGAAATAAGTTGGCAATTTTGCTTCATCAAGCATAGTTCTGGCAGCTTCAATTAAGGTTCTATTTTTCCTTTCAACTACACCATTTTGTTGTGGTGTACCAGGTGCTGAAAATTCTTGTTTCACTCCATTTTCCTTGCAGAATTCTTCCATTGTTGCATTTCTGAACTCAGTTCCATTATCACTTCTGATGATTCTGACTTTGTTGCTTGATCCTTTGTCCAGAAGCTTCACATGCTCCATCAGAGTTGATGCAGTTTCATCCTTCTTTGCTAGAAAATACACCCAGGTGAATCTAGTGTATTCATCAATAATGACTAAAGCATATTTCTTCCTTGCAATAGACATAACATTTACTGGACCAAATAGATCAACATGAAGAAGATGATGGGGATCAGTGATAGAAGATTCTGTTTTGCTCTTGAAAGATGACTTCCTTTGTTTAGCCTTCTGACATGAGTCACATAGGCCATCAACATTTAACAGGGTCTTTGGGAGTCCTCTTACAAGATCCTTTCTGATCAATTCATTGATGTTGTTCAAGTTCAAATGTGAGAGTTTCTTGTGCCACTTCCAACTCTCTTCACTAGACATTCTTGTAGACAGGCAAACAGCTTTTCCAACAGAGTCTATCAAAAGCTTGATTTCATAAATGTTGTTTTGCCTGTGACCAACTAGAACAACCTTTCCTGTAGATTTGCTGATAACTTCACAATATTCAGGTTGGAAATCTACATGATATCCCTTGTCACAGATTTGACTCACAGATAGCAAGTCATGCTTGAGTCCTGGGACATGAGCTACATTGTTGATGATGACATTTCCAAGATTGATATTGCCATATCCCAATGTTCTTCCTATATTGCCATCACCATAGGAAACTTTTGGGCCAGCCTTCTCCTCATATTCTGATAGCAGGGCTTTATTTCCAGTCATGTGTCCTGAACATCCACTGTCCACGACTAGGGTTGCCTCCCTGTTACCCTGCAATCACAAACAATTACTGAGGATTAGTTTTAAGGATCCAGACTTGCTTGGATCCTTTGGCATTCTTAAATTTGTTAGCTTTTGCAGCGGAATTAACATTATCAGAGTTTGAGCTAACAGTATCAGTGTTTACACTTGCAGTATCAACTTTAACCCATTTTAGATTGGGTTTCAGTTCATAGTAATTATGATAGATAGCATGATATTTTCTGCAAGTATAGATGGAATGCCAAGTGCTTCCACAGTGTGTGCATAGAGTCTGTGGCTTAGTTCTAGCAAAATCCTTCTTTACCTCAGACTTTGTAGGTAAAGAATTTATATTTTTATTTTTCTTGCAGAAATTTGCAAGATGCTTAGTACTACCACAGTTATGACATGTCTTTCTTGGAGCATAACTAGCAAGCATTGGTTTATTTCCTGAAGTAATGCCTACTTTTCCATTTCTGTTCTTGTTTGACACTTTCTTTTTCTCAACAGATTTTACCTCCTTCAGTTTATGTTTGAGTTGTTTATCTGTCATTGAACCAATATTAACCTGTTTAACACTAGTTTTTACTGGTTTTCTTTGGACAGCTTCTTTTTCATTCTCAGACAAAAATTTACTGGTTCCATGAACAAATTTAGTTCTGACTTTAACTTGATTTTGAAATCTAAGTTCATCTCCCTCATTATAACCTAGACCAACAGTGTCTGTTTGAAAAATCTGTTGAGTGTCCTTTCCAGAATTAGTCCAAGTCCTAATTTTCTTATTTGCTTCCTCCAACTCAGATTCTAGTTGTTTATATTTCTGAAGCAAATCCTGTTCTATAGAAACAGCATCATCTCTCTCTTTCTGAACTTGTTGCATGTTTTCAAGTTTCTCTTCAACAAGTTTATTTCTCTCTTTAAGTTCAGAATTTTCAGCTTTTATCCTCTCATTTTCTAAAGTCTGATCCCTATAACTTATATGCAATGACTTAAGAAAAATTCTTAATTGAGCAATGTCATCAATATTATAAGCATAGGTAGTTGGAGGTACCTGATTTTCAGAGGATTCTGATTCAGTAGTAGCCATGAGAGCATAGTTCACTTCTTCATCAGAATCTGAAGTATCTGCCCAATCTCTGCCTTTAGTGTAGAGTACCTTTCCAGTTTTACCCTTCTTGCACTCAGGAGCATAGTGACCCATCTCCTTACACTTGTAGCATTGAATTTCAGACTTATCCTTCTTCCCTTTAGAATCTCTCTTATCAGACTTCCTGTAGCTTTTCCTGTCTTCATTTGAATCCCTAGAAAACCTTTTTCCTTTCTTGAAATTCTTGAAGCCCATTTTCTTGAAAGTCTTCACCATCAGCACAGCCATTTTTCTCATTTCTTCTTCATCATCCTCAGAGTCAGATGATTCAGAAGAGTTTGAATCATAGTCAGAGTTTGGTGAATCACTTTCTGAATGTATGGCCAAAGCTTTTCCCTTCATTTTCCTTCTTGTTGCCTCTTTCTTCTGAGGCTTCTCTTCAACATTAAGAGCAACAGACTTTCCTTTTCTGCTTGATCTCCTGTTTCTCTGCTCCATTTCCAATTCATAAGTTTTGAACAGTCCATAAATTTCATCAATCTCTGTTTCAGCAAGATCATAGTTGTCTCTAATAGTGGTTGTTTTCACATCCCACTTTTCAGGTAGAGAAAGAAGAAACTTGAGATTCGAGTCTTCTAGATCATACTCTTTATTGACCAATGACAGATCATTAATCAGTTTACAGAATCTATCAAATGTTTCTGTCATGGTCTCTTCAGGTTTAGCCTCAAAATGCTCATACTCTTGTGTGAGTATGTTTCTCCTATTCTTCTTAATAGCTGCAGTTCCTTGACACCTGACTTCTAGTGCATCCCATATCTCTTTTGCAGTGGTGCAGTTAATGACTTTGTTAGACATAACATTGTCTAAGGCATTATGCAGTAAATGCCTAACTTTTGCATCCTTAGCAATTGATGATAGATCTTCAGGAGTCATGTCCTTCTTTTCCTTTGGAACCATTTTTGCTGCTTCACCAGCAACTGCAACAGATAGCTTTGTAGGATTGTGAGGACCTTCATAAATCCTGTCAAGATATTCTGGATCTGTAGCCTCCAGAAACATAGTCATCTTGACCTTCCACATAGCATACTCTAATGGCCTCAGAATAGGAACCCTGATTGGTTCATAACGACTCACAGTAGTAGGAGCCTTTTCAGAAACAGTAGGTGTTGGTGGAGGAATTTCTGACATGATTATTGTTGTGTTTGGATCTTAACCTGTAATAAAGTAACAGATTGGCTCTGATACCACTTGTTAGGCCGAATACACAGATAATAATCAACTTTGTATGAGAGATTAACAAGTAGAAGCGTTTATGCACTTAAAAAACTTCTTGTATTTCAAACCCTCTTCGTGATGTAAAATATCACAAAGAGCTGCTAGGTTACAATAATGATAATTCGTTATCGATTCCCTTCTAGGGTTAACCTATCTGTATTTATATAACATACAGCTACGATACAATCTCTAATTGATATTCCTAATAATCAGCTATACAATGATATCAATTACAGATTGTCACACGTCTCCTATGTCAACTCGATCTCCTTGATAGCTATCCAATCTTCAAAGATATCGCTTCCATAATTAATCTTTAATCACTGTTGAACAGTAGACGCGCTTCCTCCAGACAGAGTTTAACAAACTCTGTCGAGCTTCCAACTGTCAGAGTTTACGCAAACTCTGACTGCTTCCAGCTAAACTCTGATAACTCCCTGTAACACTTAAACACTGATTAAAACACATCAATTATATTTAACATCAGCATAAGGTACCACTTCATCAGAGAACATGTGGAAGAAGGAAATATTGAACTACATTTTGTATCTACAGAACAACAGCTTGCAGATATCTTCACTAAACCATTGAGTGAAGCTACATTTACAAGACTGGTCAATGAACTAGGAATGGTCTCTGGTTCTGACTAGGAATGTTGGTTAGATTCAAATCTTACTTATGTAGTGTATTACTCATATTTCCTGATTGGTTAAATGCTAAGTGAACTCTGTTAATTAAACTCTGTTATGCATACTCTGTTAAACTCTGTCAGACAACTTGCCACAATCAACTGCTAATTACCAGCTAGGATGCAATGTAGCATCCGTTGATTGTAGGTTGCATCAGTTGATGACTAACTGGACTGTATCCGTTGATGTTATACAGTCTTATCCGTTGATGGTTGTGTTATACGGTCTTATCCGTTGATGGTTGTGTTATACAGTCTCTAAACTCTGTCAGCATGTCTGTATGTCATACACTGTTAATAAGTTTGATAAACTCTGTGAACTTTGAATTGATTTTTGTCTGAGTGAAAAACACCGATGAAGAAATATGTATGAAGCATGATTCTCAGCAATTAATCATGAATCTTTCTGAGTTATTGTGATCTAATCTTAGATTGTGCAGAAACTTAACACAGCATGATACTGGCTCATATTTATAGCATCTCTTAGTTTATTTTATCCTAAACTCTGAGTCTATAAATACTGTGTGCATTACCTTACAAGAAAAACTACTGATGTTGGTGAACTCTAAACTCTGTTAGTTATACTCTGAAAGAATAAAAAGCTTACTGCAATACCCCAAAGAAAATGTATATAGGTTGTTATACTCCTTTGAGATTATGTTGGATACTAGGATGACCCAGGAACCTATTGGTATATAATATGTGCTAAAATTCTCTGATTTTTGGTGACTAGTTAAATACTAGGATGACCCAGGAACTTATCAAAATGATAAGGGCTAAAATTTTTGAATTTTTGGTGACTAGTTCCAACCTCTGATTACTGGAATAAAAAAAATAAAAAAATAAAAAAAAATGAAATGTATATAAAGGGGGTATAAAATAAAAGTTACTGTATATAGTTTGATTACTTCAGAGTTTAGCTTTCATCATACAGTCAGTGTTTACTATGACAGTTTGTGCATCCAGTGTTTATTGATTTACTTTATGGATTTTATGAAAAATTAGATGCTCTAAAAATTGACTTAGTAAACTCTGCTTCACACACACATATATTCACAACTGTGCAATTTATGAAAGGGTTTCAGTGATGAAGTTGGAGAATTGACAAACGCTGTTGATTCGTGATTTGTACTCTAAGGTAAATTTTCACTTGGACAATTTGAAAATCTTGGAGTAAATAGGGTTTTTGACAACTATTAATCAGTGGATTGTTGATGAATGTGTTCTTTATATGATTACTTTAATTAGTTTTCATATTCTCTTCTTGATTTATTTTCTTGAAGAACAGTTCATAAAACATAAATAAAAGTTGCAGAACACAATGAATAAGATTAGAGAAACATAATTTTTCATTGATAATAAGAAAGAGATTACAAGCAAATATTACATCTTTTTGTTCTCTCTATCTGCTAATCTATTCAACAGGAAAATAAAAGGTCAGTCCAAACCACTCCATTGTTAGCAAAAATTCCCAGATCCCATCTTTGCCACTTTATTTGGGTGGAAGTTGAAGGGATAAGGTTATTTTTGCTGACATATTCATTAACAATGGTTGGTGGTGTTGGATGAGGATGCCTTCGAGGAGAGCCATGCCAATGTTGCTTGGAGGGCAGCATCGATGTCGATCACCCTTGCAGGTTTCTCTCTCTCGATCTCTTCCAGACCGGCATCCATTTGCAGCCACAGCGTCTCAAGCTTCCTTTCCCACTCAAATGCTTCAAATTCTTCACGCGTATAGCTGAAGATGTCCCTATTCTCGACAAGATGAAGGTTCTTTTTTTTGATGGTAAGGTTGGCCATTGTTTTTCAGAATATTTGGTTTGAAGGGTTTGTGATTTTACAGGGGAGACTGAAAGGTTAAAGGTTTAATGAACTAATCTGAGCAAGTCTCTAGGCCTTAAATAGAGATGGGTAAGAACGAAGTTCTTAAACGCTTCGTATTCTGGTTATTAAAGGCAACAGGTAAACGCTTCAAATTCTAGTTTTACTTGGATCCAGATATTTTAAGAGAGTATTATTTGATTTTTGTTTAAAATCAAATATTTTAATGTTTTAATTTTTAAAATACTCTTCTTAAAAATAAGCGCACGTGACCCACTCGCCCATTAATGTGTCCCACTTACTCATTATCGTGTCCCACTACACATTAATCAAGGAACTGATTGAGTGTTTGTTACATAAGAGATTGGGTTTTTAATTACTTTAATCACTTTTGTGTCCAAACGATTGTGTTTTATTCTTACATCTCACAGTTCTCTTATTTTTCACTTGGGCATTCACGCAAACACCTTTTCTACATACATTTCTCT
The DNA here is from genome assembly GCA_036435485.1 of Saposhnikovia divaricata. NCBI lineage: Eukaryota > Viridiplantae > Streptophyta > Magnoliopsida > Apiales > Apiaceae > Saposhnikovia > Saposhnikovia divaricata. The sequence continues at coordinate 176,531 of JAZHRN010000145.1, read as the reverse complement.
TGGAAATTCTTGCAAATTTCTTCACTCAATAGCTTCTAAAGCGTTCACTGCTCTTTGTTTACGGTTTGTTCCTAACAACTATGAAGCTCCACTCTATCATCAACGCGTTCCAGAATCGTTTCATCTAATGCAGAACTTCTTGAGGGATTCAGAGATTGGACAGGCTCTGGTTGGACCTGCTACTCTCTCTGCGTCTCAGATTGCTACATTTTGGCAGAATTCAGTTTATGTGGATGGAGGAGAGAATGGGACTCCTAACATCATCTTCACATATGAAGAACAAGATTATGTGATTACTCCACAGACTGTAAGAGATACAATGGGATTTGAAACACATACTTCTTATACTCTGGTTAATGAAACTTATTTGAGAGAGATGCTACAAGAGATAGGTTACATGGAATCTCCTGACAAGCTTGGCGGTATAAAAAGACCAAATCTCAGAAAGGAATGGAACTTTTTCTTTGATTGCATCACAAGGACGTTCCAAAAGAAAGTCACCAACTGGGATGCCATTCCAATAGACAGTCTCCAAATCGGGTATTCTCTACTCTATGGTATTAATTTTGACTTTGGTCGATATGTTCTGATGAACTTAGGTGATAAACTGTCAGAATTTACTACTGTTTATTATGCTCGTTTTTGTCAAATGCTGTTCAATGCTTGTGTACCTGGTCTCGAAATTGATGATACTGATGAAATTGATCCTTTTAGAGTCAATAAGAGAATATTCTCTGATATGACTAATAAGGATGTTGGTAAAGCAAATCTCCCTGCTTTTGTCATGCCACTTGCTCTGCAAAATTTTCTCAATCAACCACAAGAACCAGAACAACCTGAACCATAAGAACAACAACAACCTGAACCACAACCACAACCACAACCACAACAACAACCTGAACCACACCCTGAATCTCAACCAGAACCACTAAACATTGACCGTACTCAAAAACCAAACACTGAATCACCTACATCACCTGCTCACTCAGCACCTAAAAAGCAAACTTCACCCACTCCACAAACAAACTCTGAATCATCACAATCTCCACCAGAATCACAATCTACAGCACAAAGAGTTAAGAAGGCAGTAACTGAACAACATGCAAGTGTTAAGCAGGCGAAAGAGACACAAAGAAAATCAAAACGAACATCCCCTGAAACTGTTTATACTAGAAGAGTGAAAAGAATAAAACAACTGGCAAACATACCTAAGTCACTCTCAGTGGTAGAACAAACTCCATCAACTAGTGAAGAGGATTCCGATAATATACCTCTAGCAAAACGAAGAAAAGTGGTATTCTCTGATTCTGTGGATGAAGATATTGATGCTCCAGAGGTCGTTTCACAGCAAACACCTCCTGTTGAGGTTGAGAAAGATGCAATACCTACAGAGGTTGAAATACCTGCAGAGGATGAAGTGCCTGCAGAGGACAAAATGCCTGCAGAAGAGGATGTTAGAGATGGCCTCTCTCCAATAAATGATATTCTTGATTCATTTATGCCATTCTCTGATCCTATCTCTGATATTGGTGTAGCTGATCAACCTACGGTTGTTCTTTCTGAAGCTGTGGCATCCCATACTGAAATAATATCTGATGCTCACCAAACTGTTGAAGGAGGAGAAGAAATTGATCAGGCAACCAAGGTCACTTCTCAGTCTATGCCTATTGCTGAGCCTGAGCAACATGGAGAAAATCTTGACAAGCCTACAGAAGAAATTACTAAAATTATGGCTGAAGATGAACCTGCTAAAGCTACAAGTGTTGAAACTGAAGGTGAAAGTAGTGCAAACTCTGATGCTTCTCTGAGTGCACCAGTACAAACAGACAATAAACATACACCTTTCACTCAACCTTGTACTTCTCATGAAGTTGAGAGAGCACAATTTGCAAAGAATGTTGCTGAATGGTACAAAGAGGATTGTATTTTTCCATGAGGAAGAGCAGCTGATTTTGTTAAGAAAAATGCTGATACTATCTCCAATCCAGAGATTCTTTCTTGCTTGAAGGCAACTGTAGTTCAAGTCAAAACTCTGGATAGAAGATTTGATGATACTACATTGGCAATCACTGCTTTGCGAAATGAGGTTGTAGCTAGAGAAATGAAAATGGAAAGAGATTCAAAACTAGTGACTACAAAATTCTCTAAAGCTCAAGACAATCTCTTTGCCAGGCTGAGTAAAGTTGAAGAGAATCAGTCTGACTTATCTGCTAAAATTGATTCTATTGCTACTTCCCTGGAGTTAATTACATCTATTCTTATGCCTGATGATGTCAAAAAGGGGGAGAGAGTTGTCAGAAGGGATAGTGCTGGAGATGGAGGGGCAAGTAGTAAAGGAAAGAACAAGGCTGAAGAGGTTCAAACTCTGAGAACTAGCAAGTCATCTAAATCACAGTCTATTGGGAGAAATACTGATACTCAAGGTACTTCAAAGACCAAGAGTTTGCTGTTACCTTCTAATCCACAAACTGATGAAGAATTGGCTGCTAAGCTGTTTATTGAAGAGAATGAGGAAGGAGTTACGATTGAGGACATTGAAGCTGAAGAAAAGAGTTTACAAGAAGAACATCTCAAAGCTTTAAAGTCTGGTAAGGTACAAAGAGGAAAAGCTCCTAGACCTGTTGTTAAAGGTGTTGTGATCAGAGAAAGAGCTGATGTTAGTCAAAGATCTCGGTTTTCAAAGGAAGCAATTGCAGCAGAGGCTAAACTCAAGCTAAAAGGCATTGAAGGAGAAAGTTCACAGAAGAAAGTTACAACTTCTGTTGTATCACAAGCAATGATCACACCTTTACACTCTTCTTAATTGAAATCGGTTTTTGGGAAAGGAACAATTCATGATCCAAATGTATTATCTGGAGTTTCTATGAATGTTTCTGATGGAAAAGCTTTGTCTGGCAAAGTTGGTAATAATAAGGGTGGACTAGGTTCACACAGAGACAAAAGGCAATATACTGGTCCTAGAGATCCTTCTTCACTGGCTGTTCCAGGTCGTGGTGTTCCTCAAGAGAGTTTGGACAGACTGGAATCAGTACAGTTAGTTCATCAGAAGAGTTTAAACAAGGATTTTCTTTTGTACTTCATGGCTGATGGGACAGTATTTAAAGTTGGTGAGGATGATATTGGCTTGAAATGTTGGGAAGAACTAGAGTATGTTCTATATCTTCTCAAGGTGAATAGTCGAAGGACTCAATCAGTTGCTAATGTGCTCAGACAGAGAATGACTCAGAATCTGGCAATCAGAGGAGAGAAATATAATAGCAGATATGTTCCTAAGTACAGGGATTACAAAGGAAATCTCATTGAAATGAAGAAAGGTACTCCAAAGTTAAAGACGGATTTGGGAATCATAGTACTTGATTTCAATTCACAGTCAGAAAAAGTCAGATTTATCAGACTGGGAAATGAGTTAAGAAGGAACAAAATCTATGATCTTAGGGCTGCTATCTACCAGACAGACGAAAGTGATCCTCAGCTCAGAGAAATTAAAGAAGCTATGAAGATTGAGCTTGAAAATGCAGAAAGAAGATTACTGATAGATTATCTCAGAGCTATGCCAGATCTTGAAATGATAAGAGATTAAGTTCTGTAAGGATTTTCTTATTCTCTATAGTTTTTATTAAGTAGAAGCTTAAACTCTGAATTTGTATAAACACTGTATTTGTCTATTTGTTTTGACATCATCAATTATTGTCATTAACTTGTGCATTTTTGCTAATGAGCAAGTTGGGGGAGATTGTTAAATATAATTGATGTGTTTTAATCAGTGTTTAAGTGTTACAGTGAATTATCAGAGTTTAGCTGGAAGCAGTCAGATTTTAGTGTAAACTCTGACAGATGGAAGCTCGACAGAGTTTGTCAAACTCTGTCTGGAGGAAGCGTCTACTGGTCAACAGTGATTGAAGATTTATTATGGAAGCGATATCTTTGAAGATTGGATAGCTATCAAAGAGATCGAGTTGACATAGGAGACGTGTGACAATCTGTAATTGATATCATTGTATAGCTGATTATTAGGAATATCAATTAGAGATTGTATCGTAGCTGTATGTTATATAAATACAGTTAGGTTAACCCTAGAAGGGTATCATACAACGAATTATCTTTATTGTAACCTAGCAGCTCTTTGTGATATTTTACATCACGAAGAGGGTTCGTAATACAAGAAGTTTTTAAGTGCATAAAAGCTTTTACTTGTTAAACTCTTATACAAAGTTGATTATTAATTGTGTATTCGGCCTAACAAAATAGGTAAATAAAATATGCAAAAATATGCACTTATCAGTTATATATGTCAGTACTACATTATGTAGTCCGACTATGAACTTGGCAAGAGTTCTTATTATCTTAGTGAATTTATTGTTTTAGCGTTGCATCATCTCTCGGGTGTATAACGTAACGCTCTGATACTATTACTGTAACACCCCTAGATCCGGGATCGGGGATCTGGTCGTTACGGTCTCAACTCCAACAATAATCCTTGAACTTGAATCAAAATAAATAAACTACACAATATGACCCCACAATAATATCACACCACACAAACAGTCATAGTCCCAGAGATGAAATCAGAGTAATCTATCGTATATTATTAATCACTGGTTTGAGTTCTTACAACTCAAAAGAATAATACAAGTCATATAAATAAATATAACTGATACTCAGAAGCTGAAGATTAGTCTACCCCTGGCTCTCTACTCCGCAATGGTAGCCACATCGTCCTCCGGTTACGGACCATCTGCTCTATCTGTTGTTGTGATATAAATAATAAAGCAAGGGTGAGCCAAAGCCCACCAAAATAATATAACTGGACAACAATATATATAATAGTTCAAACGAGTTTTGAAACCATATGCCATGCATTTAATGAACATAATGCCAGTATAATATGAACGATGAAGTTACAAGGTAACCCAACATATACTTTCCATAGAAGTATCTGATGCACAAAAATATGAACCAGGTGTCATCATATATCACAAATGTAAGAACCCAGATTTTGGGTGGAATTAAAACTTTTATGTATTTAATGATGTAAGAATGAATAGTGGTTACGGCTACAATGTAATAAGTGATATTTGGAAAGAATGAATGGAATTCGACTTTATTATGTTTATGTCTTGAAGAATGCTAAAGGGTGACAACATAGGTAAGAATAATCTATCTTCTAAGGGAATAAGATATGGCAATTTCAAGCAGGAGAATATTCTCATGTCATCCAGATCGATAACGATTAATCCAGTAGTTCCGTAAAAAGGTTAAGGAACGATCGAAAGAGAATACGGACAATTGTACAACCCTAAGAGAATAAGTAAAGAATAAAGAATGAATAGTGTTTTGGTGGGAGTATAGAATAATATGAGACGACACTATATAGAAGTATTCGGAACGGATTTCCGAGTTCGTATTAGTGATCCAGGGGGAAAATAAGTGTATGTAAAAGTTGTCGGATTCTGAAAAACCGCACTTTTATTTTCTCCGAGAGTTCCCTGGACACTGATAGCCTTAAGTATTTAACGAATGGATTTAAGGAATTTAAATTGGAAAGTTAGAATGAAAGATGGAGAATGATAGTATTAATATTAAAAAGGATTTCCGGTAAACCCTAATTAGAAATCCGTGAAATATTCCTACGAACGATCAATCGAAACGAGCAATAACCGGACACAGAAATAAGCAGAGGAAGCAAGAGTCTTGTGCAAGCTACTAGAATAAATATCTAGTAACCAAGTGGGCAAGAGTAACTAGATTAATTGGAACAAAACTAGTACTTAGAAATCAAAAACCCTTGGTTAAGCTTCAACCATGCAAAACACAACACTTGTCCATGCTAATTACCTCATCCATTGCATCACACTCCACTAACACCACTTGGATGAGATACTATCTCACAAAATCACTTTAAGCATTATTACAAGCAACCAATACAAAGAAACCAAGCAAACTCTCTCCCCCCCCCCCCATGAACAAACCATTCGGCCTATGCTCTAATTCAAAAACAAAAATCCAACTTCCCACCATTGTTTGATCTTGTAATAATTAAGGTGAGTCTTACATTTCATAAAACTTATCTCCTCAAAATCTTAGCTTCAAACTCATCGTTTTCCATTTTCAAAAAAATCAAGAAAGAGGAGCATGAATAGTGTTCATCATGTACTAACTTTGTTTTCTTGATTTTTCATGGTTGATCTAGCAAGCTTAATCACTCCTAAGGACCATACAAGGCTTAGTAAGGCTATATCACTATCTAAGGAAGGTATAAAGCTCTTGAAACCCTAACCCTTGTTTGAGATTTAAGTATGTTTATGATAGATATAGCTTAGTTATGGTTATGTTAAGATTATAAGCATGATTATGTATGGATCTTGGATAAATGATACAAATAGTTATGTTAAGATTTAAGGCATTGCTTGGCCTCAGTTCATGTATATAAATCATGTATATGTTGTTTGGAGTGGATACCATGTTTATGGGAAGATTTGAAATTGGTAGATATTCGATTTACAGCCGTTATAATGTCCGATTTTACAATAAAATGTTTTGTATGCCATTTTCCATGTCAAAAACCTACTGTCCAGAAACTTTATCTGCCATTATAGGATAGGTAATGTTCTAAGCTTCGTTTTGATATAAAGATCACGGGAAACAGACTTACGGTTTAGGATTTTTGACCAATTTACTAAAAGTAGTTCGAATCCGTAAACGAAAGTTCGTAACTGAAATTGAACCCTCGTAAACTATGTAAAGTCATGGCAAATCTTGGTAAATAAATACTAGAGGTAAAAAGGAAGGTGTGAAAGAAATCCGTATGTCAAAAGGATCGTTTTTCGATTTATTAAAAATATTCGAGTCGAGGTTAAACGCGAACGAACCCCTAAAAGACGACTCTATTATAACTTCGGTAAAACACTTAGAAAACGGGCGATAAAACTCGGAGTATAATATTGGTTCGTAACGATCGACCTTAGAACTTGTATGACTTAAGTATGTACCAAGTGTAAGTACAGTGACATGTCGTATTAACGAACGAATGTCGGGTCGGATCAATGATAAAAAGGAATCCACTAAAAGGGGTATAACGAGACAACTCGAGAACGTGTTTCGATTTAAGTATAACTTAACTTTTAAGATGTTAAGTGATTAATCCCGAATGCCTTGGCTATTTATAGATCACCAAGTTGACCCGGGACCCGCTACCACTACCCCTTACCGTACTCGACTACCAGGCAAGTTTCAACTCCCTTCTTTTAGGCTATTGTTGTGATTGAATATATATATATGGTTTCAGTTATACATATGCCATAGCATGCATGCCTACTTTCAAGTTATATCATTATGCTTGTTCCCTGTTTGTTATTGGCTTATAAATTAGATAGCTATCGTACCAATTATAAGCCGGTTATTGTAAGACCCTCAGAGAAGGGTGTATACATCTTATTCATCAAATATAGACCGGGAGTCAATATTTCTTGACATATCGAGATTACCTCGAAAGAAAATATCTAAGTAAATATTTTCCATTATTCGGGCGACGAATATTATTTGAATATTCGTTCGAGATTATTTATTTAACGATCCTTACTTCAAATAATTGTTTGAACGTAACTATTCGACGAATAATATTTCATTTCGAGTTGAATTATTTATCGATTATTATTTCGAATATTCTTCTAAAGATGAGACTACTAAATGAATATTATTTGGATATTCATTTAGAATATTATTTTATTAAATAAATATTACTTTTGAATATTCATTTAGGATATTAATTACTTGATGAATATTATTTTAATATTCATCTAAAGCTTAATTTATTTATCGAATATTATCTCGAATATTCCTTTAAAGCTTGGATTACTAAATGAATATTACTTGATATTCATTTAGAATATTATTCATTAAATGAATATTACTTAATTATGAATATTGTCTTAAATATTCCTTTCAGGTCCTATTAATTAATGAATATTATTTTGAATATTCATTTAAATATTTATTTATTCAATAAATATTCTCCTGATATTTCTTCAGGGATTATTTTGAAAAATACTCTGATTAAAGATATTCTTTCATATTCCTAAATATTTTTTAAATATTTTTAATTCAATAAATATTCTCTGAATATTTATTCCATACTTAGAATAACCTCAATAAGGTTTATCTTCTTCGATTATTACGAAAAATATTTCGGAGTCATATTATTATTAATCTTATATCAAGAAAGGTTCTCAGACATCATTCTTCTTTGAGTCTATCTCCCTAATAATAAGGGAACCTTACTTGGAAAATGTTAATTATCTTGTCGACTTCCCGGTCATAAAGTATTCTCTTCACTCGCAACTCGGGTGCTGTTGACTTATTAAGTCATTGTTTACCTTCTCATCTTTCGAGGGGTAAGATTGTTGGAACAAGTTGATATTCGTTACCAAGCAATATCTTGGAAGTTATTGGTGAATTTTCCTTTCCAACTAGATACGACTACCTTGTAGAGTCTTATCAACAAGTATTATACTTGGGGAAAGGGGGACGAACGTTACATTCAGAATCATGAATTCTATTTGAACTAGGAGTCGTGTAAGAGGCCGAGTAGCGCCGGTCCATCCCCTTTGGCCCAACCGTTGGCCGGGGAGAGCTAGTAAGGCGGTAGACAAATAAAGCCGTCAGTTCTTCCTTTTATCGGTAGTAAACCTAATTTGAGCTGTACGATCTCGACTGATCATCAAGATTGGAACAGCGGGCGCGGTGAATACTCCATCATTGGTTCATCATCCAAACTTATTTATTTCCTGCAACATGATTACTGTTGGTAGAGCTGGAAAAGTGTTCATAACTGGAATTGCAATCTTTTTATGCAAGTTCCTCTTTTAATAACAATGAGAGTATCTCGCTTACTTTTGATGTAGCAGATATTTCTACAAGCAAATACTTTGAGTTACCTGGTAACTTCATCCTTTATATTATACTGGTAATAACTTCATTAATGCATGGCATATGATTTCAACGGATATTTTGAACTGCTGTATATATGTATCACTGTTCAGTTATATTATTGTTGGTGGGCTTTCGCTCACCCTTGCTTTGTTCATATTATGTCACAACAACAGCTAGGACAGATGGCTCGCGTCAGGCGCACTCGGCGCAAGCGGGTTACCCGACCCACCGGACTCCCCGCTGAGATGCTAGCCGCCATTGCTGAGGTAGCTTAGTTAGACAGCTTTTGTTTCCTATTTAACTATATGTATAATTAATGTAATCAACGGTAAAACTTTTAAACTTATGATGTTATCCTTTTGGGATTGTAATAACGTTTATTCGTAAACCCTTTAATGTAAGACTTATTTCAATTTCATCTCTGGGACTATAACTGTTGTGTGTGTGAGTGGATATTATTGTGGGGTCACAGCACGTGATTTATTTATTGTGGACTCAAGTCAAGTATTATGAATGGATGTAAGACCGTAACCACCAGATCCCTGACCCCGGATCTGGGGGTGTTACAGAGATGGTATCAGAGCGAGAGTTATATATCCCAAGAGATGATACGACGTTATATAATAATAAATTCAATAATATAATAATAACCCTTACCAGGTTCACCTAAAACACTTACAGGAACTTTTTAAGTATCATGATAGTAACATTGTTCGTCTTGTGTAGGCGAGCGACATGTCGGCCCAGGAGGCAGCTGCGAGACAGCATGATGAGGACATGTTCCGGACTAGGGACCCATACTATGAGCACTTGCCTTAGGAGGATACGGAGCCTGAGGAGGAGGACGCTAAGGAGGTCCAGGTTGATGCTGATACTGATGTGATCAAGTCTGAGGAGGAGGACCCTGAGGAGGTCCAGGTAGATGCTGACACAGATGTTGTTGAGACTGAGGGGGAGGAGGACCCGGAGGGGATCCAGACAGGACAGGATGCTGAGTTAGTTGCTGAGGATGAGGATTATTGGGTTGTATCTGAGATTAGGACCATGGAGGAGGATACTGATATGACCACTGAGCAGGTCATGGCTGTTGTTGTTGGACAGGCTGTGGATGAGGTTGAGCCAGTGGAGGATGCAGTAGGGAGTTCCGGACTACGAGTGCCACCCCTCTCTATTGAGAGAGCCCCTACCCCACCACCACTACCTGTGAGCCCATTCCCCGATGAGTTTGAGGAGCTTACCCCAGAGCCCCAGCAGACAGAGACTGCCGCTCCAGCTGAGCCATCCACCCCACCTCATGCCCCGATAGGAGGAGTCCCAATATGTGTTCACAACTTGATTGTGAACGGGCTTTATAGAGAGTTGTCTATGGCGGATGCCAGGTTGGCAGAGTCTAGGAGGGAGTTAGCAGCAGAGAGAGCCACCCGGATGAGGTTGCAGGGCCGGAGGACTATCAGTGACAGGGTTGGGTATAGGGTTGTGACCCGCATCGAGCTGAGGGCTCGGGTGAGGGTGCGACAGTTGCCTACTGATGGGCATGGTAGGGTAGACAGAGCAGAGGCTGAGGAGATTTTCCGCATCGCCATGGGGAGGGTTCGGAGGATGTTTCGTCGTGGCGGCCGATTTTAGATGTAGTGATGCAGTGGTCTAGTTGTCTAGTCATGTACGGACGTAGTAGTGCCGGCTTTTGTAGGGATGGTTTCTTGTACTTGTTTTCCCTTTTTGCAGACTAGACAAATAGACAGCGTATTTCACTTTTGACTTGTTGTTGTTGTTAGGATGGCTGTACTTTAAACTATCGTTGTAACTCGGAAGTTGTACCTTTTCGGTACCTGGTATATATTTGTTTCCCTTTCAGTTATTTCAATTTTGTTGGGATATGATCACGAGTTTATTAGCATATGTACTACTTTTCGATTAAGTTGCCATGAGATATAAAACTGTGGGGTCTTAAACCCAATCATGTAAAGAATTATGCAAGGAAAAATCCTTTAAAATAGGTAAGTGAACCTAATGTATAATTTTCCAAATTTTCAGTAAAATGCCTCCAAGACGAATGGGCACTAGGGCTAACCCCCGAGAATCTACTGACCAAGAGAGTCACAACCAACACGAGGAAAACCATGAAAGTAGTGAAGAACAAGATCAGGACTATAATGAGCAAGAAGATTCCCAGTATGGAGCAGAGGATGAACCCCTGTACTCTGAAGAATTTTAAGGGGAAATAGAGGGTGGAGAAACTGAAGTAGAACAGGAAGGGGAAAACCAGGGCGGAAACCCCATGGGCCAGTTTATGGATCTACTTAGGCAGAATTTGAACCAATACCCCCAACCACCACCAGGCAACAACACTTCAGTGGCAAATTCCTTTAGGGCCTTTAAGTCCCTTAAGCCCCCAGAGTTCCACGGATCGGCTGATCCCGTTGAGGCGAGGGCCTGGGTCAAGGAAATGGAAAAATCTTTCGAGATTCTTAGTATCAATGAGGCTCAGAAGATTGTTTTTGCTACTTACCTACTAAAGGGAGAGGCCAATTATTGGTGGGAAGCCAAGAAGAACATGGAGACTGATGCTGTCATAGCCTGGGAAAGGTTCAAACAATTATTCCTGGAGAAGTACTTCCCGAAGTTCATGAAAACCCAGATGGAACTTAAGTTTTTGGAACTGAAACAGAACAATATGTCAGTGGCTGACTATGAGGCCAAATTTACTGAGCTGTTGAGATTTGTGCCAGAGTTTGTAGACACAGAAGAAAAGAAAGCTAACAGGTTTCAACAAGAGCTGAAGCAGTGGATCCAGAATAGGGTGGCGGTTTTAGAAATTACAGATTATGCCACCTTGGTGCAGAAGGCAACCATTGTGGAGGCTGGTAGTGATCAGATGCAGAGAGAGAGAGAGAGAGAGAGAAAAAGGGGGGATAAAGAGAAAGCATGTTAGTATGGGCGGAAGATCCGCTGGAGGAAAACCCCCAACCAAGTTTAATCGAGGAGCGGTTTCCCTACCTGGGAGGAATGTAGGGTTTAAACCATCTGCGAGTGTAAGTGTGAGCCAGGGCGGCCATCAATCAGGAATGTCCCGTTCCAACCCTTCTCGACCTCCATTGCCATTGTGTGCTACTTGTGGGAAGAGGCACTCCGGGGTGTGCAACCTGAAGCAGATAAACTGTTATTAGTGTGGGCGAGCTGGGCACTATGCTACCTCTTGCACCACGGTCATCCCTAACAGCACAACCTGTTTCCAGTGTGGACAGCGAGGGCACATGAGGAAGGATTGCCCAAGGAGCAAACCAGCAGCATCAGGGGCAAGCAAGGTTGCCTCAAATAGGCCACCAACTGCTAGGACTTTTAATATGTCAGTACAAGATGCCGTGAGGGACACAGATGTGATAGCATGTACATTTTCTCTCAATTCAGTCAGTGCAAATGTCTTATTTTATTCAGGAGCAACTAAGTCTTTTATATCTAGAGATTTTGCGCATAAATTGAAACTTAAAACCCAGCAACTAAGAGATTCCTTACAAGTAGAAATAGCTAATCAGGAAATCGTACCGGTTAATCAAATTCACCCCGATTGTAAGCTAGAAATAGGAGGACGATCTTTCTATGTCGATTTAATTCCTTTTAAGCTAGGGGAATTCGATGTCATTTTGGGTATGGATTGGTTGTCTCGCAATAATGCGCAGATAGATTGTAAAGGGAAAAAGGTTAAGTTGAAAACCCCAGGGAAGAAAGAAATAGTGTTTAAGGGGATGCGACAGACCCAGAAAATTCTGACCATGGCGCAAAACCAAGAGATTGTTACGAAAAGGGAACGAGGCTTAAAAGGATTCCGTCCTCGGAATCAACGTAGGCAATAACTAAGGTTGCTAATATCTTCTCAGCACTTTTACCAGCTTTATGCTTCCCATGTCTCAATTATAAACTCTTATGCTATACCGTCTATTTTCATACCGGCTCCTACTTCCTTCGTTTATTCTTATCTTCACTCTATCCTCAAATTACATTTCATCCTCAATAATAAATCTGAATTATTCCTTAAAACTCCTCATATCATTTTCTCTCATTAAATATACCTCTTTCTTCTCATCTTTATCCTTCTAAATCAATTCACTCTAAACCTTGCACCATTATTTCCAATCTATTGTTTCAATCTCTGCTGAAATATTCGAGCTTCTTCATCCTCCAAATCCATATATAATACCATCATACTCTTCTTGTTTTGACTCCATCTATAAAATCCACTCTATTTATCCCTTCTGCACTTCTTTAATAGTCACAGCCTCTCTCGATTCCACCTATCCCAATATGGTTTAGTCTAATAAAATTGCATACCCACGAAATATTTATTTATGAAAACAAACAGTACATATCTGTACATATACACATATATATACATATATATCTGCAGTTATAGATATATGTATATTTATGTATACTTACCTCTATATACTGATATTTCACCCAATAAATAAATCCTGGATACACATGCCTCTCGTCCTAACTGATTCTACTACTGCTAATGGCCATCCCGCCTCCACCTCACAACTCCTACTATATATATACTTATCGATTTCCTTGGATTTTAAACTCCCTCAAAAATAGTCTCCTACACTCGTTCTAAGATTTATAACCTACTGCTCTGATACCATTGTTGTAACGCCCCCAAATTCCCTACAGGAATCCAGGTCGTCACATCTCTTGCGGAAGATTCAATCACCTGTTCACAATGAAATCTAAAACAATATTCATAACTCCACATTTTACACCACGGGTTATAGTCTTAGAACAAGCACTCACTAATTCCAAATGATATTACATCACCAGTTCCCTTCCCAGAATCTCTAAAGTACTATTACAACTCCAAAGAACTAGATAATAAAACAACACCTTTCCAACCTGTAATCTCCTCAGATGCTTTAAGGATAACATGCTGAATCAGTGGTCCTCCCCTTTCCTTAATTCTGATTTGCTGTACTAATGTCAGCTCTGATTGTCACTGTTTTATAATTTTTAAATAGCAAGAGTGAGCCAAAGAATGCCCAGCAAGTACATATAGATATCATAAAATAAAACATCTTGACCAAAGTATGGTTTTTTTCCACTCTATAATATTCTTATTTTGAAAAGAGATCAACTCGGAACTTTTTATAAGCCTCAACACATTACCCATATGAAAGAACAAACATATCTCAATAACTTCTCAAAATACTACTCATATGAAAGAATAAATATATCTCATAACTTCTCAAAGTACTACTCATATGAAATAATAAATATGTCTCAATAACGTCTCAAAATACTACTCGAAGATAAATCAATAACTTCTCAAAATACTACTCGAAAATAAAACAGTAACTTCTTAAAACTACTCCATTGATAATATAATATAGCAACTGCTCAGATCAACACCCTAGTTAACAGAACCACACAGGCATCGGTTAACCGACAGGATGTCAATGATTGGATTTCTGCTAATAACGCCTACTCAAGAAATGGATGATCAATCCATTATCACTACTCGTTTTCTATCGATAGAAGAATGAGCCGAAGTCTCGAACACACCCTTAATACTACTCAGTTGGGCCGGTGCGTTACTCCGGTCACTTTTGCCTTCATAAGCAATGAACATTAGACACCAATAATATAGTTTCCCTCTCGAACGATTAGAGGAAATATTATGAAAAACTGTTCTGATTATGGAATCGAAATGAGGTGACCCATATCAGTATACATAACTTACTTTATATATATTCCCATTCTTAAATATAAACTCGAATGAAGCATCTCAATAAACATACTAGCAATATGGAACAACTCATGAAATAAATTTGAACACCTCATGATATAATATGGCTGGATAACAGCTCAACAATAATATGTATGAAAGTAAATTGCATGAATAAAAATCTGGTATAAATCACTCGAAAGAATACTTGATTTAGTAAATTGAAAATTTAATCAGCATACTTAAAAATATAAATACCCCGAACAATGGAGTACGAATTAGTAAACTTGCCTGGTTCTGCGATACGATACTCCAACCTGCTCCACACCTCTGGTTCTCCGGTATTTCACCTTCTCGGACCCAGTTCAGCTATTATTTAACTCCACTTCTGATCACCTTTCAATCAACTTCTATTCAGCGATATATAATACCCTTGCATATCTACAACTTTCGTTCTCCAAGTTTTTCCAAACGCGTCTCCTAACTCATCCTAAATTCTACCCTAAAATAGTTCCTCGAATAATTCCAAACTCAACATTTTTACGCGAAAGCTTTTCCATTTTTAAATCTCACAAATAATAATTTACTAATACTCCGATTTTTAACTTCTAAAATAATCTGATCCGATCTGGTTCTTCAAAATAATTCGAAAATGCTAAATACCAATCCTCTAAAATAATACCATTGACATCCTATATAAAAACTTAATCAATAAATAATCCTTAACAATTATCTTACTCCACGAGAAAGAAGTACAATTAACCAATTAATCCTCGAGACAACAATTAATCCTTAATTTAAATAAATAAATCCTCGAGACAATAAATAAATCCTCAATTTAAATAAATAATTCCTCAAGACACAATTAATCCCATTTACTCAATTTACAACCATAATACTATTCCACTTTAATACCCTCATCATTTTAAATACATCCTTTATCAACGAATCAATAAATCTCTAATTTACGACCAATTATTCACAAAATATTTTAAATGATTGCTAGCAATTATTTATTAAAAAAATGCACTTCTAATTATTCCTTCTAAATTCTCAGAAAAATCCTAATTTAATTAATATTAATCTCACAACCCAATTATTCAAGAATCCATTTTTATTCACGATAAAACCATAATTACTACTGTCATTAACTTCTAATTTCTCTAATTTAACTAAGCCTATTAAAAAAATAATCTCTATTTATTCTCCAAATAATTCATTTCCTTTATTACACTTAAATCTAATTTCAACCATTCCACCAATCATCAAATATCAAATAATCAATTAATATCCAAAATATTAGTCATTTTCTTTTCTATTTTCTATTTAAAAGATTAATTAATCCCCCAAAATCCTTTATAAAACATTTTACAACAAACCCATTTTATTCTTTTCAACCCAATCCAAATATTTATTCTCTAACTTATTTATTATTAATACTAAACAAAATTAATTAATCCAAATCAATTATATTTTACAATCTAAATACATCCCAATTTTATTATTATTAGACCCATTCATTTCTTTTTAATACCACCCAATTAACCAAAACCACACTTATTAACATGTTGACACACGCAGAAACACACTGGACACACGCCATACACACGCTGCCACACGCCTGCCACACGCTGGCACACGCCGCGCGTGTGGCTCACGCGCCGCCACTCTCCTTACACTCTCCCTCTCCGCTCTATCTCTCTCGTACCTCCCCCTCTCTCTCTCTCAGTCTCTCTCCCTCCCCCTCTCTCTCTCAATCTCTCTCTCTCTCTCTGACTCTCTCCCCCTCTCGACTCTCTCTCTCTCTCTCCAATTTCTCTCGTCTCTCTGTCTAACTCCCTCAATCTCTCCCCGTCGGTCTCTCCCTCAATCTCTCACTCCGAACCCCCTCCTCTCTACTCTCGATCTTTTTCTCTCTCGCCCTCGTCTCTGTCTCTCTCTATACTCCCCCTCGCCGCCGTTCTCTCCGTCTCTGATCAACACCGTCGCCGCCTTCATTCCAACCAACAACGCCACCACCAACCCACACTCATCGTCTCTCTCGACCCACCTCCTCTTCCCTTCTTTCTTTCTCTCCGACCCTCTCTCAATCTCTCCCTGTTTTATCTCCCTCCATTCTCTCGCCTTCAATCTCTCTGATTCTCACATCCCCATTACAACTCCTCCCAAACCAAACGAAAAAGAAAAATAAATAACTAATTAAACACTACATGTTGTGTATGAATATATGAGGTCAAGATTTGTTTTTCAAGAGAGACCGAGATTCGTCTTGAATCTATAAAAAAGAATGGTCTGATTTATTGAATTAAAAAGTAACGAAAGTGGGGGAAATAAAATATTATAAATTCTTTTTTTTTCTTAGTGCTCCATTAATATGTAAGTGGAAAATGATTAAAATGAATTATGGAAGACAAAATCATTGTTGGAATAATTAAAATAAAAATAATGATTATGCTTATATTTAATGAAATAATTGGTAAAAAGATCTCGTTTTCTCCCGTTAAACGATACTAAATTTCGTTTTTTCCCCGTCTAATTAATTAAAACGAAATTCTAATTTCATTTCTTAAAATAAATACGACTCAAAATTTAAAAATACTATTTTTCTCAAATTTTTAATAAACACTAATATTTAAATATAATACAAATATAATTTTAGAAAATTTTACAAAACGTACTAATTAAAAATAATAATGCATCGTTTCTTAAATAAAATTTAAATAAATATCGAATAGAAAGAAAAAATTTATTCGAAAAATTTACGGATATTACAGTCTTCCCTCCTTAAAAGGATTCCGTCCTCGGAATCAACGTAGGCAATAACTAAGGTTGCTAATATCTTCTCAGCACTTTTACCAGCTTTATGCTTCCCATGTCTCAATTATAAACTCTTATGCTATACCGTCTATTTTCATACCGGCTCCTACTTCCTTCGTTTATTCTTATCTTCACTCTATCCTCAAATTACATTTCATCCTCAATAGTAAATCTGAATTATTCCTTAAAACTCCTCATATCATTTTCTCTCATTAAATATACCTCTTTCTTCTCATCTTTATCCTTCTAAATCAATTCACTCTAAACCTTGCACCATTATTTCCAATCTATTGTTTCAATCTCTGCTGAAATATTCGAGCTTCTTCATCCTCCAAATCCATATATAATACCATCATACTCTTCTTGTTTTGACTCCATCTATAAAATCCACTCTATTTATCCCTTCTGCACTTCTTTAATAGTCACAGCCTCTCTCGATTCCACCTATCCCAATATGGTTTAGTCTAATAAAATTGCATACCCACGAAATATTTATTTATGAAAACAAACAGTACATATCTGTACATATACACATATATATACATATATATCTGCAGTTATAGATATATGTATATTATGTATACTTACCTCTATATACTCATATTTCACCCAATAAATAAATCCTGGATACACATGCCTCTCGTCCTAACTGATTCTACTACTGCTAATGGCCATCCCGCCTCCACCTCACAACTCCTACTATATATATACTTATCGATTTCCTTGGATTTTAAACTCCCTCAAAAATAGTCTCCTACACTCGTTCTAAGATTTATAACCTACTGCTCTGATACCATTGTTGTAACGCCCCCAAATTCCCTACAGGAATCCAGGTCGTCACATCTCTTGCGGAAGATTCAATCACCTGTTCACAATGAAATCTAAAACAATATTCATAACTCCACATTTTACACCACGGGTTATAGTCTTAGAACAAGCACTCACTAATTCCAAATGATATTACATCACCAGTTCCCTTCCCAGAATCTCTAAAGTACTATTACAACTCCAAAGAACTAGATAATAAAACAACACCTTTCCAACCTGTAATCTCCTCAGATGCTTTAAGGATAACATGCTGAATCAGTGGTCCTCCCCTTTCCTTAATTCTGATTTGCTGTACTAATGTCAGCTCTGATTGTCACTGTTTTATAATTTTTAAATAGCAAGAGTGAGCCAAAGAATGCCCAGCAAGTACATATAGATATCATAAAATAAAACATCTTGACCAAAGTATGGTTTTTTTCCACTCTATAATATTCTTATTTTGAAAAGAGATCAACTCGGAACTTTTTATAAACCTCAACACATTACCCATATGAAAGAACAAACATATCTCAATAACTTCTCAAAATACTACTCATATGAAAGAATAAATATATCTCATAACTTCTCAAAGTACTACTCATATGAAATAATAAATATGTCTCAATAACGTCTCAAAATACTACTCGAAGATAAATCAATAACTTCTCAAAATACTACTCGAAAATAAAACAGTAACTTCTTAAAACTACTCCATTGATAATATAATATAGCAACTGCTCAGATCAACACCCTAGTTAACAGAACCACACAGGCATCGGTTAACCGACAGGATGTCAATGATTGGATTTCTGCTAATAACGCCTACTCAAGAAATGGATGATCAATCCATTATCACTACTCGTTTTCTATCGATAGAAGAATGAGCCGAAGTCTCGAACACACCCTTAATACTACTCAGTTGGGCCGGTGCGTTACTCCGGTCACTTTTGCCTTCATAAGCAATGAACATTAGACACCAATAATATAGTTTCCCTCTCGAACGATTAGAGGAAATATTATGAAAAACTGTTCTGATTATGGAATCAAAATGAGGTGACCCATATCAGTATACATAACTTACTTTATATATATTCCCATTCTTAAATATAAACTCGAATGAAGCATCTCAATAAACATACTAGCAATATGGAACAACTCATGAAATAAATTTGAACACCTCATGATATAATATGGCTGGATAACAGCTCAACAATAATATGTATGAAAGTAAATTGCATGAATAAAAATCTGGTATAAATCACTCGAAAGAATACTTGATTTAGTAAATTGAAAATTTAATCAGCATACTTAAAAATATAAATACCCCGAACAATGGAGTACGAATTAGTAAACTTGCCTGGTTCTGCGATACGATACTCCAACCTGCTCCACACCTCTGGTTCTCCGGTATTTCACCTTCTCGGACCCAGTTCAGCTATTATTTAACTCCACTTCTGATCACCTTTCAATCAACTTCTATTCAGCGATATATAATACCCTTGCATATCTACAACTTTCGTTCTCCAAGTTTTTCCAAACGCGTCTCCTAACTCATCCTAAATTCTACCCTAAAATAGTTCCTCGAATAATTCCAAACTCAACATTTTTACGCGAAAGCTTTTCCATTTTTAAATCTCACAAATAATAATTTACTAATAATCCGATTTTTAACTTCTAAAATAATCTGATCCGATCTGGTTCTTCAAAATAATCCGAAAATGCTAAATACCAATCCTCTAAAATAATACCATTGACATCCTATATAAAAACTTAATCAATAAATAATCCTTAACAATTATCTTACTCCACGAGAAAGAAGTACAATTAACCAATTAATCCTCGAGACAACAATTAATCCTTAATTTAAATAAATAAATCCTCGAGACAATAAATAAATCCTCAATTTAAATAAATAATTCCTCAAGACACAATTAATCCCATTTACTCAATTTACAACCATAATACTATTCCACTTTAATACCCTCATCATTTTAAATACCTCCTTTATCAACGAATCAATAAATCTCTAATTTACGACCAATTATTCACAAAATATTTTAAATGATTGCTAGCAATTATTTATTAAAAAAATGCACTTCTAATTATTCCTTCTAAATTCTCAGAAAAATCCTAATTTAATTAATATTAATCTCACAACCCAATTATTCAAGAATCCATTTTTATTCACGATAAAACCATAATTACTACTCTCATTAACTTCTAATTTCTCTAATTTAACTAAGCCTATTAAAAAAATAATCTCTATTTATTCTCCAAATAATTCATTTCCTTTATTACACTTAAATCTAATTTCAACCATTCCACCAATCATCAAATATCAAATAATCAATTAATATCCAAAATATTAGTCATTTTCTTTTCTATTTTCTATTTAAAAGATTAATTAATCCCCCAAAATCCTTTATAAAACATTTTACAACAAACCCATTTTATTCTTTTCAACCCAATCCAAATATTTATTCTCTAACTTATTTATTATTAATACTAAACAATATTAATTAACCCAAATCAATTATATTTTACAATCTAAATACATCCCAATTTTATTATTATTAGACCCATTCATTTCTTTTTAATACCACCCAATTAACCAAAATCACACTTATTAACATGTTGACACACGCAGAAACACACTGGACACACGCCATACACACGCTGCCACACGCCTGCCACACGCTGGCACACGCCGCGCGTGTGGCTCACGCCGCGCGTGTGGCTCACGCGCCGCCACTCTCCTTACACTCTCCCTCTCCGCTCTATCTCTCTCGTACCTCTCCCCCTCTCTCTCTCTCAGTCTCTCTCCCTCCCTCTCTCTCTCTCAATCTCTCTCTCTCTCTCTGACTCTCTCCCCCTCTCGACTCTCTCTCTCTCTCTCTCTCTCTCTCTCTCTATCTCTCTCCAATTTCTCTCGTCTCTCTGTCTAACTCCCTCAATCTCTCCCCGTCGGTCTCTCCCTCAATCTCTCACTCCGAACCCCCTCCTCTCTACTCTCGATCTTTTTCTCTCTCGCCCTCGTCTCTGTCTCTCTCTATACTCCCCCTCGCCGCCGTTCTCTCCGTCTCCGATCAACACCGTCGCCGTCTTCGTTCCAACCAACAACGCCACCACCAACCCACACTCATCGTCTCTCTCGACCCACCTCCTCTTCCCTTCTTTCTTTCTCTCCGACCCTCTCTCAATCTCTCCCTGTTTTATCTCCCTCCATTCTCTCGCCTTCAATCTCTCTGATTCTCACATCCCCATTACAACTCCTCCCAAACCAAACGAAAAAGAAAAATAAATAACTAATTAAACACTACATGTTGTGTATGAATATATGAGGTCAAGATTTGTTTTTCAAGAGAGACCGAGATTCGTCTTGAATCTATAAAAAAGAATGGTCTGATTTATTGAATTAAAAAGTAACGAAAGTGGGGGAAATAAAATATTATAAATTCTTTTTTTTTTCTTAGTGCTCCATAAATATGTAAGTGGAAAATGATTAAAATGAATTATGGAAGACAAAATCATTGTTGGAATAATTAAAATAAAAATAATGATTATGCTTATATTTAATGAAATAATTGGTAAAAAGATCTCGTTTTCTCCCGTTAAACGATACTAAATTTCGTTTTTTCCCCGTCTAATTAATTAAAACGAAATTCTAATTTCATTTCTTAAAATAAATACGACTCAAAATTTAAAAATACTATTTTTCTCAAATTTTTAATAAACACTAATATTTAAATATAATACAAATATAATTTTAGAAAATTTTACAAAACGTACTAATTAAAAATAATAATGCATCGTTTCTTAAATAAAATTTAAATAAATATCGAATAGAAAGAAAAAATTTATTCGAAAAATTTACGGATATTACAGGATAAGGGCATGATAAGGCCCAGTGTGTCGCCTTGGGGCGCACCAGTGTTGTTTGTTAAGAAAAAGGATGGGAGTATGAGGTTATGCATCGACTACAGAGAATTGAACAAGCTAACCATAAAGAATAAGTATCCATTGCCCAGGATAGACGATTTGTTTGACCAGCTAAGAGGCGCTGAGTACTTCTCTAAGATTGATCTGAGAACGGGATATCACCAACTGAAGATCAAACCTGAAGATATCCCGAAGATTGCATTCCGTACCATATATGGACATTATGAGTTCTTAGTTATGTCATTTGGATTGACCAACGCCCCAGCAGCCTTCATGGACCTAATGAATAGAGTGTTCAAGGAATATTTGGACAAATTCGTGATAGTCTTCATTGATGATATTCTCATCTACTCAAAGACAGAGGCAGAACACGCTGAACATTTAAGGATAACCTTAGAAATACTCAGGAAGGAGCAGTTATATGCCAAGTTCTCCAAGTGTGAGTTTTGGAAAAATGAGGTACAATTCTTAGGGCACGTGATCAATAGAGAAGGAGTGTTGGTTGACCCCTCCAAGATAGAAGCAGTTTCAAACTGGGAACGGCCAACTACTCCAACCGAGGTGAGGAGTTTCATTGGACTGGCCGGATATTACAGGAGATTTGTCCAAGACTTTGTGAAAATCGCAGCTCCATTAACTCGACTTACCCGTAAAACCGAGAAATTTGAATGGACTGAGAAATGCGAGAAGAGTTTCCAAGAGTTAAAGAAGAGGCTGGTGACAGCCCTAGTGCTGGCATTACCTGATGGAAAAGGAGATTTCGTGATTTACAGTGATGCTTCGCATAAAGGACTGGGATGCGTGCTTATGCAGCACGGCAAGGTAATAGCGTATGCGTCTAGGCAATTGAAGGATTATGAGGTCAGATATCCCACGCATGATCTAGAACTAGCAGCCATAATCTTCGCTTTAAAGATTTGGAGACACTACCTGTATGGGGAAAAGTACGAGATTTACACTGACCATAAGAGCCTCAAGTACATTTTCACTCAGAAAGAGCTTAACATGCGCCAGAGGAGATGGTTAGAGTTAATCAAGGATTACGACTGTGAAATTCGCTATCACCCGGGCAAAGCCAATGTGGTGGCTGACGCCCTTAGTAGGAAAGAAAAGCTCAAAATGATAACTTCAGAGGAAGAACTAGTGAAAGATTTTGAGAAGTTGGAAATTGAGGTTAAGTTACCTGGAGAGGGCCAAGAAAAGTTGATGGAAATTAGAATCCAACCTCCATTGTTAGAAAAGATTAGACTGTGCCAGGAACGGATGATGGAGGAAGAAGAGAACTCCACAGAAGAGCTAATGACCGGGGAGGAAATTAAGTGTGAAAGAGACAAGGAAGGGATCATAAGGTACACATACAGGATATGGATCCCAAACGTTCAAGAACTCAAGGATGAGATTTTAAATGAGGCACACAACTCAAGATACTCAGTGCACCCCGGTAGCACCAAAATGTATAGGGATTTGAAGGAGTATTACTGGTGGCCCAACATGAAAAAGGACGTAGTAGAATGGGTAAGCAGATGCTTGACCTGCCAACGAGTGAAAGCAGAGCACCAGAAGCCCAGCGGACTTCTACATCCCTTAGAGATTCCAGAATGGAAATGGGAACACATAGCCATGGATTTCGTAGTAGGTTTACCAAGGACAAAGGCTAATCATGACGCCATATGGGTAATTGTAGATCGACTGACGAAGTCAGCTCACTTTCTCCCGATCAACGAAAGGTACACGGTCGACAGACTAGTGGACATCTACTTAAAAGAGATAGTGGCGCGACATGGAGTCCCAGTAGCAATAGTATCCGATCGAGATCCTAGATTTAACTCCAGGTTTTGGAGAAGTTTTCAAGAATGTGTAGGGACCCGGCTGAACATGAGCACAGCCTACCACCCCCAGACAGATGGGCAAAGTGAGAGGACCATCCAAACGCTAGAGGATATGTTGAGAGTCTGCGCGATAGACTTTAAAGGAAATTGGGATGATCACTTGCCATTGATTGAGTTCTCCTACAATAACAGTTATCATTCAAGCATTGGGATGCCACCTTATGAGGCCCTTTATGGAAGAAAATGTCGATCTCCCTTGTATTGGGATGAAGTTGGAGAGCGAAAGATGCTCGGGCCCGAAGTGGTCCAACGAACTAAAGATGCAATAGATCTAATCAGAGGACGGTTGGTAGTAGCCCAGGATCGACAAAAGAAATATGCCGACTTAGCTCGGAAAGGCAAAGAATACGAAGCAGGGGACCTAGTGTTCTTGAAAGTGTCACCTTGGAAAGGTTTAATTAGATTTGGGAAGAAGGGAAAGCTGAGTCCCAGATACATTGGACCATTTGAGATCTTGAGACGGATTGGGGAACTAGCTTATAAGCTCGCATTGCCCCCGAATCTACAGCAGATGCACAATGTGTTCCATGTTTCGATGCTGAGGAAGTATAATCCGGATGCTAAGCATATTGTAGAGTATGAGCAAGTGGACATGCAACCAGACTTGACCTATGTGGAGCAACCTGTGGAAATCATAGACCGGAAAGAACAAGTGCTCCGAAACAAGGTCATTCAGCTAGTCAGAGTTTTGTGGCAGAACCACAATGTAGAAGAATCCACCTGGGAACTTGAAAGCGCAATGCAAGAGAAGTACCCCCACTTGTTTTCAAACTGATTCCGGGACGGAATCCTTTTAAGGAGGGGAGACTGTAAGAACCCAGATTTTGGGTGGAATTAAAACTTTTATGTATTTAATGATGTAAGAATGAATAATGGTTACGGCTACAATGTAATAAGTGATATTTGGAAAGAATGAATGGAATTCGACTTTATTATGTTTATGTCTTGAAGAATGCTAAAGGGTGACAACATAGGTAAGAATAATCTATCTTCTAAGGGAATAAGATATGGCAATTTCAAGCAGGAGAATATTCTCATGTCATCCAGATCGATAACGATTAATCCAGTAGTTCCGTAAAAAGGTTAAGGAACGATCGAAAGAGAATACGGACAATTGTACAACCCTAAGAGAATGAGTAAAGAATAAAGAATGAATAGTGTTTTGGTGGGAGTATAGAATAATATGAGACAACACTATATAGAAGTATTCGGAACGGATTTCCGAGTTCGTATTAGTGATCCAGGGGGAAAATAAGTGTATGTAAAAGCTGTCGGATTCTGAAAAACCGCACTTTTATTTTCTCCGAGAGTTCCCTGGACACTGATAGCCTTAAGTATTTAACGAATGGATTTAAGGAATATAAATTGGAAAGTTAGAATGAAAGATGGAGAATGATAGTATTAATATTGAAAAGGATTCCCGGTAAACCATAATTAGAAATCCGTGAAATATTCCTACGAACGATCAATCGAAACGAGCAATAACCGAACACAGAAATAAGCAGAGGAAGCAAGAGTCTTGTGCAAGCTACTAGAATAAATATCTAGTAACCAAGTGGGCAAGAGTAACTGGATTAATTGGAACAAAACTAGTACTTAGAAATCAAAAACCCTTGGTTAAGCTTCAACCATGCAAAACACAACACTTGTCCATGCTAATTACCTCATCCATTGCATCACACTCCACTAACACCACTTGGATGAGATATTATCTCACAAAATCACTTTAAGCATTATTACAAGCAACCAATACAAAGAAACCAAGCAAACTCTCTCCCCCCCCCCCATGAACAAACCATTCGGCCTATGCTCTAATTCAAAAACAAAAATCCAACTTCCCACCATTGTTTGATCTTGTAATAATTAAGGTGAGTCTTACATTTCATAAAACTTATCTCCTCAAAATCTTAGCTTCAAACTCATCCTTTTCCATTTTCAAAAAAATCAAGAAAGAGGAGCATGAATAGTGTTCATCATGTACTAACTTTGTTTTCTTGATTTTTCATGGTTGATCTAGCAAGCTTAATCACTCCTAAGGACCATACAAGGCTTAGTAAGGCTATATCACTATCTAAGGAAGGTATAAAGCTCTTGAAACCCTAACCCTTGTTTGAGATTTAAGTATGTTTATGATAGATATAGCTTAGTTATGGTTATGTTAAGATTATAAGCATGATTATGTATGGATCTTGGATAAATTATACAAATAGTTAGATGAACGGAAAGGCATTTTTTGGCCTCAGTTCATGTATATAAATCATGTATATGTTGTTTGGAGTGGATACCATGTTTATGGGAAGATTTGAAATTGGTAGATATTCGATTTACAGCCGTTATAATGTCCAATTTTACAATACCATGTTTTGTATGCCATTTTCCATGTCAAAAACCTACTGTCCAGAAACTTTATCTGCCATGATAGGATAGGTAATGTTCTAAGCTTCGTTTTGATATAAAGATCACGTGAAACAGACTTACGGTTTAGGATTTATGACCAATTTACTAAAAGTAGTTCGAATCCGTAAACGAAAGTTCGTAACTGAAATTGAACCCTCGTAAACTATGTAAATTCATGGCGAATCTTGGTAAATAAATACTAGAGGTAAAAAGGAAGGTGTGAAAGAATACTATATGTCAAAAGGATCGTTTTTCGATTTATTAAAAATATTCGAGTCGAGGTTAAACGCGAACGAACCCCTAAAAGACGACTCTATTATAACTTTGGTAAAACAATTAGAAAACGGGCGATAAAACTCGGAGTATAATATTGGTTCGTAACGATCGACCTTAGAACTTGTATGACTTAAGTATGTCCCAAGTGTAAGTACAGTGACATGTCGTATTAACGAACGAATGTCGGGTCGGATCAATGATAAAAAGGAATCCACTAAAAGGGGTATAACGAGACAACTCGAGAACGTGTTTCGATTTAAGTATAACTTAACTTTTAAGATGTTAAGTGATTAATCCCGAATGCCTTGGCTATTTATAGATCACCAAGCTGACCCGGGACCCGCTACCACTACCCCTTACCGTACTCGACTACCAGGCAAATTTCAATTCCCATCTTTTAGGCTGTTGTTGTGATTGAATATATATATATATATATATATATATATATATATATATATATATATATATATATATATATGTTTTCTGTTATACATATGCCATAGCATGCATGCCTACTTTCAAGTTATTTCATTATGCTTGTTCCCTGTTTGTTATTGGCTTATAAATTAGATAGCTATCGTATCAATTATAAGCCGGTTATTGTAAGACCCTCAGAGAAGGGTGTATACATCTTATTCATCAAATATAGACCGGGAGTCAATATTTCTTGACATATCGAGATTACCTCGAAAGAAAATATCTAAGTAAATATTTTCCATTATTCGGGCGATGAATATTATTTGAATATTCGTTCGAGATTATTTATTTAACGATCCTTACTTCAAATAATTATTTGAACGTAACTATTCGACGAATAATATTTCATTCCGAGTCGAATTATTTATCGATTATTATTTCGAATATTCTTCTAAAGATGAGACTACTAAATGAAAATTATTTGGATATTCATTTATAATATTATTTTATTAAATAAATATTACTTTTGAATATTCATTTAGGATATTAATTACTTGATGAATATTATTTTAATATTCATCTGAAGCTTAATTTATTTATCGAATATTATCTCGAATATTCCTTTAAAGCTTGGATTACTAAATGAATATTACTTGATATTCATTTAGAATATTATTCATTAAATGAATATTACTTTTTGAATATTCATTTAAATTCCTAATTAATTATGAATATTGTCTTAAATATTCCTTTCAGGTCCTATTAATTAATGAATATTATTTTGAATATTCATTTAAATATTTATTTATTCAATAAATATTCTCCTGATATTTCTTCAGGGATTATTTTGAAAAATACTCTGATTAAAGATATTCTTT
Source organism: Saposhnikovia divaricata (assembly GCA_036435485.1). Lineage (NCBI taxonomy): Eukaryota > Viridiplantae > Streptophyta > Magnoliopsida > Apiales > Apiaceae > Saposhnikovia > Saposhnikovia divaricata. The sequence goes on along the minus strand of JAZHRN010000145.1, from coordinate 148,464 downwards.
CATATTCCTAAATATTCTTTAAATATTTTTAATTCAATAAATATTCTCTGAATATTTATTCCATACTTAGAATAACCTCAATAAGGTTTATCTTCTTCGATTATTACGAAAAATATTTCGGAGTCATATTATTATTAATCTTATATCAAGAAAGGTTCTCAGACATCATTCTTCTTTGAGTCTATCTCCCTAATAATAAGGGAACCTTACTTGGAAAATGTTAATTATCTTGTCTACTTCCCGGTCATAAAGTATTCTCTTCACTCGCAACTCGGGTGCTGTTGACTTATTAAGTCATTGTTTACCTTCTCATCTTTCGAGGGGTAAGATTGTTGGAACAAGTTGATATTCGTTACCAAGCAATAGCTTGGAAGTTATTGGTGAATTTTCCTTTCCAACTAGATACGACTACCTTGTAGAGTCTTATCAACAAGTATTATACTTGGGGAAAGGGGGACGAACGTTACATTCAGAATCATGAATTCTATTTGAACTAGGAGTCGTGTAAGAGGCCGAGTAGCGCCGGTCCATCCCCTTTGGCCCAACCGTTGGCCGGGGAGAGCTAGTAAGGCGGTAGACAAATAAAGCCGTCAGTTCTTCCTTCTACCGGTAGTAAACCTAATTTGAGCTGTACGATCTCGACTGATCATCAAGATTGGAACAGCGGGCGCGGTGAATACTCCATCATTGGTTCATCATCCAAACTTATTTATTTTTTGCAACATGATTACTGTTGGCAGAGCTGGAAAAGTGTTCATAACTGGAATTGCAATCTTTTCATGCAAGTTCCTCTTTTAATAACAATGAGAATATCTCGCTTACTTTTGATGTAGCAGATATTTCTACAAGCAAATACTTTGAGTTACCTGGTAACTTCATCCTTTATATTATACTGGCAATAACTTCATTAATGCATGGCATATGATTTCAACGGATATTTTGAACTGCTATATATATGTATCACTGTTCAGTTATATTATTGTTGGTGGGCTTTCGCTCACCCTTGCTTTGTTCATATTATGTCACAACAACAGCTAGGACAGATGGCTCGCATCAAGCGCACTCGGCGCAAGCGGGTTACCCGACCCACCGGACTCCCCGCTGAGATGCTAGCCGCCATTGCTGAGGTAGCTTAGTTAGACAGCTTTTGTTTCCTGTTTAACTATATGTATAATTAATGTAATCAACGGCAAAACTTTTAAACTTATGATGTTATCCTTTTGGGATTGTAATAACGTTTATTCGTAACCCCTTTAATGTAAGACTTATTTCAATTTCATCTCTGGGACTATAACTGTTGTGTGTGTGAGTGGATATTATTGTGGGGTCACAGCACGTGATTTATTTATTGTGGACTCAAGTCAAGTATTATGAATGGATGTAAGACCGTAACCACCAGATCCCTAACCCCGGATCTGGGGGTGTTACAACAAAGAGGAACTTGCAAGAAATAATGCAATTCCAGTTTTGAACACTTTTCAACCCTGCCAACATAGAGAATGTTGCAGAAAATTTCTAACTTTGAAAGATGAACCAATCCCGAAGCATTGACGCGCCAGGAGCCATAACATTTACGATGATCAGTCGCCAGTTATGCTCCCCATCATTGTTCTCTACATGTAGAAGGAAGCACCGACGGATTTACTTATCCACCGCCCTCTGGAACCCCCTGGCCAACGATTGGGCCATTCCTGGACCGGCGCCACTCGGCCACTTACGCAGCTCCTAGTTCGTATAACATCCATAACTCTGAAACATAAAGTTCGTCCCCCTTTCCCCAAGTATGATACTTGTTGATAAGACTCCACAAAGTAGTCGTATCTAGTTGGAAAGGAAAATTCACCAATATTTCCCAAGCTACTGCTTGTTAATGGATACCAACTTGTTCCAACATTCCTACCCCTCGAATGATGAGAAGGTACACAAGATTTGATAGATGAACAGCAACCAAGTTGCGAGTTAAAAGAATAGTTTCAAAAGATTTATGACCGGGAAGTCAACAATATAAATAACATTTCTCAAGTAAGGTTCCCTAATTATTTGGAAGATAGATTCGAAGGAAGAATGAAATTTTCAGAACCTTTCTTGATATAATATTAATAATAATACGTCTCCGAAGTAATTTTATAATAGTCGAAGGTCGAAGATAATATTTGAAGTCATTTCAGAGTATCGAATAAATATTCAGAGAATATTTATTGAATCAGAAATAGTTAAAGAAGACTTATAACTATGAACGAATATTTAAATCGAAGTATTTCTCAGAATAATTCTCGAAAGAATAAAGAGAAAATATTTAATAAATAATTAAATATTTAAATGAACATTCAAAATAATATTCATTTAATTAATAAGACTTGAAAGGAATATTAAAATTAATATTCGATAAATAAATAGAACATCAAATGAATATTTACAATAATATTCATTAAGTAATTGGGAACTTAAGTGAATATTCAAAAAAGTAATATTCATTTAATGAATAATATTCTAAATGAATATCAAAATAATATTTATTTAGTAATCCAAGCTTTAAAGAAATATTCGAAATAATATTCGATAAATGAATCGACTTTAAATGAATATTGAAAAATAATATTCATTGGATAGATAACGTTCAAATAATTATTTGAGGTAATGATCGTTAATTAAATGATCTCGGACGAATATTTAAATAATATTCGTCACCCAAATAATGGAAAATATTTACTTAAATATTCCCCTCGAAGTTAATTACGATATATCAAGAAGTACTGACTCTCGTTCTATATTCAACAATTACGATCTATATGCCCTTCTCTAAGGGACTTAACAATATCCGGCTTATAACTGATTATTCACTATCTAGCTTATAAGCCAAAAATAATTCAAGGAACAAGTATATCAATATAACTTGGACGTAGGCATGCATGACATGGAATATGTATAACAGAAAGCATATATATATTCACAACAACAGCCTTTTAAAGGATTTGACACTTGCCTGGTAATCGGGTGTGGGTAGAGGTAGCGTGTCCCGGTTCAGCTCGGTGATCTATAAATAATCAGAACATTCGAGATTAATCACCTAACACTTCTTTAGAAGGTTACGTATAAACTTTACTTAAGTCAAAACACGCTTTCGAGTTATCTTGTTATGCACCCTTTTGTATAACTCTTTTTATTACCGATACGATCCGACTTTTATTCGTTATTAAGACATGTCATTACACTTACACTTGACATATGCTTAAGCTGGGTAAGTTCTAAGGTCGGTCGTTTACGAACCAAGATTATACCTCGAGTTTTATCACCCGTTTTCTAAGCGTTTTACCAAAGTTATAACCAAGTACGCTTTTAGGGGTTCGTTCGCGTTTAACCTCGATTCAAACATTTTTATAAAATTGAAAAACGATCCGTTTGACACGAGGTTTTCTCCTACACCTTCCTTATGATCTCTAATATTTAATTACCAAGGTTCGTCACTAATTTGCATATTTTATGATGGTTCAATTTCAGTTACGAACTCTCGTTTATGGTTTCGAACTACTTTTAGTAAATCGGTCATAATTCCTAAACCGTAAATCCGTTTCACATGATCTTTATATCAAAACGAAGCTTATAACATAATCTATCTTGTCATGGCATAATATGAAACTGGAAAGTGGGTTATAGCTACTGTCAACTACGATTTCTTTAGGTTAACGAAAATCGGGCATTACGACGGCTATAATTCGGACGTTCTAAAAATCGTAACATCAAAACCAAGCCACACCGGGCATCCATACATCTTATACATCTCACTAAGTCCAGAAATTTTACACTTCATCATAATGATCATCATTTTACCAAATCAACCACCAAATCATGCTAACATGTCTACAATAACACTAATATCATAACTAATCTTAAAATACCAAGATCATGCTTAAAACTCAAAGTAAGATCTAGGATTTCAAGAGAGTTATACCTTCCTTGGTGTGTATGTGAGTCTAACAAGCCTTGATCTAGTCCTTAGAACTCCTTACAACCTTAAACTAGCAAGAATCATCAAGAACATAATTAGTGATTTTCGGATCTGCTATAACTCAGTGGAAAGATCATGAAAAACGAGGGCCTTACCAAGGTTTTCTGATCAAGACTTCTAAAGGAGAGTTGTAGATAATCCAACCAGCTTTCCAACAAGCTAGAGAACACCAAATTCCATTGAGTAATGAAGGAGATATGGCCGTTAGAAAATCAGTCCAGAAACTGTCAAGCATCAGGACAGTTTGCTTCTTCAAATTGGGGAGGTGATTTGCATAGGCTATACTACTTGGATTGCTATGAAACTTTGAGTGAATATTCCACATGGAGTGGAGAGTCTGTGGTAAAAATTTTGTGATTTTATCATGGATAGAAATGGAGATATGAATTTTCTTCTTTGATGAGGTTCTGCTGGACAGTTTGTAAGAATGGAGAGAATGGAGTTGTTTTGCTTTTGTTCTCTTGCTTGGTTTGCTAGAAATGAATTATTGTGATGGGAGCAAGATAATATCCTGGCCAAAAGCTACTTTAATAAAGGTGTGATGCAATGGATGATGTATTTGTATGGCTTGATGTGGAAGCTTGGTTGAAAAAATATCTATTATGCTAAGTACAAGGTTTAAATCACTAAGTGCATTGGTTACTCATGTAACCACTTGGTTACTAGATATTTCTACTAGCACAAGCATGCATCTTGCTCTCTGCTTGCTCTTTTGTCCGGTTATTGCTCAATTTGATTGATCGTTCGAACGAATATCTCAATCGTTTTTAGTTAGGGTTTTACCGGAAACCTTCTTTACATTTATACTACCATTCTCCATCATTCTTAATAACTCTCGAATCCATTTTCCTTAAATCCTTTTAATAATCTCTTAGGTCTTTCAGCGTCCAGGGAAATCTCGGAGAAAATAAAAGTGCCGTTTTTCAGAATCCGACAGCTTTTACATACACTCTTTTTCCCCCTGGATCATTAATATGAACTCAGAAATTCGTTCCGGGTACTTCTATATAGCGTCGTCTTATAATATTCCTAATCCATCAAAATCACTATTCACCACTTGTTCTTTACTTATTCTTTTAGGGTTATATAGATGTCCCGGTTCTCTTTCGATCGTTCCTTAACCCTTTTACAGAACCACTGGACTGATAACAGATATCGATTTGGATGACATAAGAATAACCTTTCCCTTTGGAATTATCAAATCTTAATTTCCTAGGAGATAGATAATTCTTATCTAGATTGTCAACCAATAGCATTCTTCATGACATATAAATATTTGAATCCAAATCTATTCCATTTATTCATTAGAACATTCGTTACATCATAGTCGTACCCACTATTTACTATTACATCCATACATAATAAAAAGTTTTAATTCTATCCAAAAATCTGGGTTCTTACAATTAGTTTCTTTCTTGCTCTCTATTTAACAGTTGTAATCCTTCAGAAATAAACCAAGCTTTTGGACAAAAACTTGTTGTGCTTACTTGTTTCTTATATCAAACAGTTGCTTTATTATCTACATTTCAATAACTTGCACATGGTTGGATTTGAATGCATGTCATAGTTAGGTTTGAAATATTAATAAAATATAAGTTCGGAGTGAAGATAAAGAATATTGTTGGAGTTGACACGGAAATCTATTTACTAACTTGCTAAGAGACATATAATTTATATTATATTTAAGAGGCAATTAAGAGATTGTTGGAGATGCTCTAAAATAAGTATAACATGCACAAGTTAGAAAGAAGGAACTATGAAATAAAAAAGAAGAACAAGTTAGAAAGAATAAACTATGGAATAAGAAAGGGGAGCGAAATTCAGAACAAACCGATGAAGGTACAGAGTAGGGATTCATCGAATAGGCGGGGATTAATCAGAACGATTAATGGATCACTAATCGGAATCAATTTAATATTATTTTTTAAATAAAATTATTTTTAATACATATAATATAAACTTTAAAACAAATTCATAAATATTCATAAAATGTAAATTTAATATATTTTTTTTAAAATTTTGACCGAACTTGACCATTTTTTGACCGAATTTATCGTTTATTGACCGATTATTCGCTTATTGACCATTTTTTTTACAAAAAAATGATTTTTATCCCAATTTGGTTAAAATCCAAGTTACCGTACGTTAATCGGATTAATCTGAAAGAATGACATTTTTACCACAAGTTTTTTCATATTTTACCAAAATAACAATTGGCGGGACGGGTGGCCAAAACTACCGGCGATTTACGCATTTTTCACATGCTTGATAAAAAAACATAATTGACAGGCTATTACCATATACCAAAAGCATAACAAAGAAAAAAAAATAATTACCCGTGCTACAAATGCGTAATAGCTTAATACCCAAATATGAAATGCATAATAAATATATTGCACTTACTACAAATACGTAATACATATATTACAATTACTATAAGTGCGTACCCTATATATTCAATATTTGGGATTAAATAGTTTCCAATCGGGTTTCAACGGGTTCCAATATTTGGGGCTTGGAAATATTCAATTTTTTTAATTAAAATTTTTAAAATTTATTTGTATTCCCTTATGGGCTCAACGGTTAACCTTTGTAGTTCAACCTTTCGATTTTGAGTTTTAGAAATATTTAGAATGACTAATAAACCGTATACGGGCTTAGGGTTAACCTTAGACCCAAAACCCTAATTTATCTTGATTTTTAAAAAATTGGGCATGGTTCCCGATTTTTTAAAAATCAGGCCGCTGGACTCATTAAAATATTCAATTTTTTAATTAAAATTTTTAAATTTATCTGTATTTTCTTAGGGTTTCAACGGTTAACCTTTGGAGTTCAACTTTTCCATTTTGGGTTTTAGAAATATTCAGAATGACGAATAAATCGTATACGAAATTAGGGTTTGGGTTTAGGGTAGACCCAAAATCCTAATTTATCCTCATTTTCCTGATTTTTTAAAAATTAGGCCGCCGAACTTATTAAAAAAACACAATTTGAATTGACCATCTAATTTAAGGATAATGCTAAACATAGCCCTTAGGGCTATGATTAAGAATTAATGTAAGTAGATAAATGCATTAATATATCAATTTTGCACTTAATACATCAATTTTGCACGAATTATTTAGCAATTTGGGATGTTTTTATTAGCAGAAATTAATGTGAATGCAGGGGGTCCACTATTATTATTCGGAAAATTAAATTAATGCTATAAAGGAGCATTGGAAAACGAAAAATCAATTAAATAACTAAAAATAAATGTTGAAAATATGAGAATATTTAATGCTAAATATTTAATTAGGGCTATGGTTAGCATTTTCCTTAATTTAATAGTGTTTGTAAATATATATTTAGCAAAAAAAAGAAACATTACCATATTTTGAAATACGTAATAGATCGTGTTACCCTATTATAAAATGCGTAATGTATATTATCCCTTCCATTAATGCGTTACCACCCTTCTTTTTTTAAAAAAAATAAGTTATTTCATCCAAAAATTGCGTAACATATATTACTCAGTCTAAAAATGCGTAATAGATCTCCCCATACGCGCCATCGATACATGGGTATTCGTGTCATGGGACTTAAAAAAAAGTGGTACTCTTATCCATTAGAGCAACTACAATGTAGTCCCAGTTGATGCATAGGGACTCATGAAATCGAACTGGTCATTCAAGTGGGCGTGTTTTAGCATTGGATGGAAAGAAACAAAAGTGGGCAATCCCGGCATGGTGGGCTCGTCCCACTTCGATGCTTTTATTATTTAATGGCTTTATACACATGCATGCAGACAATACTAGCTTTTCAGTTTTAACGTTATAATAGTAATGTTAGTATAACGTATCTATTTGTAGCGTAAACTTAAAAAACGGTAATATTTTTCTTCTATATGTAATAACCGCGAATTTTCGAATAAGTTTTCTACTCAATATTTAAACTTTATTTAAGAGCGATGCATTAATATATTTTAATTAGTACATTTTTATAAATATATAAGTAAATATTACATTATATTATAATTATTTATATTAGGAATAAATATATGGAAATAGGATTTTAGTTTTACTGGATTGATATTAAATTAGAGTCTCGTTTTAACCGGCCAGCAGGGGAGAAATGGAATGATACGTATTAAAAGAGTAGGGCGTTGTGTTGGTTGGTTAGGGTGTAACCACGTAACATAAACGTGGTTAGTGGGTAATCCAGCTATTATTATTGGCACAAAAGAGGAACAGATCAGGGGGTACATCACTTCTTCACAAAACAAAACAACAGAAAATTTAACTTCTCTTTTTCTTGTTCACCTACCATCTCCTCTAGCTTTTACTGTCTCTTTTAAACCAAACAAAATCCGGCCACATATAACCTCAGGTGGGTTGTTTTTTTTCTTTTATTTGTTTTGTTCGATTTCGTTTCTGGAGGCTCGAATTTGTACTTAGTTCTTGTTTTGTTTTCTTTTCCGATCGGTTGATTGCTTGAATGGAGTGATTGGTGGGATGAAATCGGAAATAAACAGGGGGATGGCTGTTGCCGTGTGTTGTCGGAGAAGGAGAAAGGATGAGATTATGATTGGGAACTACGGTTTTGGGGGGGAAACGTTGTTGATTTTGGTCGAAGAACCACCACCGATTGGTGGTGGTGGTGGTTAACAGAGTAGGGGGACGGTAGACGGGGGGAGATGGAGAAATTATGGAGAGATGCAGGGGAGGGAAGAGACGAGAGAGAGAGAGAGAGAGAGAGAGAGAGAGAGAGAGAGAGAGAGAGAGAGCGGGGGGAGAGAGAGAGAGAGAAAAGAGAGAGGGAGAGAGAGGCGGGTTGGAGAAGAGAGATTCAGGGGAGGTGGTGCCGCGGTTTCATAAAAACAATAATAACCTAGCAATAAAAACCGATGGTCGAATATTTTAACCGGTATATATATATATATATATATATATATATATATATATATATATATATATATATATATATATATATAAAAGAGGTTCAATTAATTTAATTTGGAATATTTTAAATTTGGGGTATTATTTAAAATGGTTGGTAATAAATAGTTTAATAGAAATGGTATAATTGATTAATTAGTTAAATAGAAATATTTAGCGATTATCCGGACAATTTTGATTAACCGGATCGAATCAGATTATTTTAGAAGCAAAAATCGAGATTAAAAAATGGATTATTGTTGTTATATATGGTAACCCTATTTTTCGTTTTAAGCGAGATTTTCGGATATTAAAATAGTACATATTTTTTAGATTTGATCCCTGAGTTCGAAGAAGAGTTATTATCCGGGAATTATTTTCCGTTACTTATTTAGAGATTTTCAGGAAATATTTTAGTATTTAAATATTATATTATCAGTCCCGGAAGTATTTTATTTTTTGGCGAATCGCTCACATTTTTCTGGTTGCCATTTTTAAAGCATAATTCTCGAGCCGTAGATCGAAATCAAGTTCACGGGTAGAGTATAAATTTTATCTGCATTCACTGCACTTCGAGATCGAGGCAAGTTCCTTCTGACCCTCACTCCTTTTAAAATATTTCGAGAAATGCTGAGATATTATTCTGTTAAAATATTTCTGAGTTGTCAGGTCGTTATAAATTCATTTTTTGATATATCCTGTTTATACAAATGTTGATTTAGAAATTTTAGAGACTGTCCTTAAATTATTATAAGCTCATAAAACGCACTTTGATTGAACTCTAAGGCATCTTATTTGTTCAGGATGGCCCCAAAGATTATATAACTACGCTCATATATCGAAGTAGTTAAATATTATTGTCTTCAATCGGATCTATTATTCAGATCTGATAAATTTTATTTCAACATTCCAATTTGATTCATTGTGCGAATCAAAGTAAATACACTCAGAATAGAGAACAGAAGAATAGATTATCATCATAATTTCCTCTAAAATACCTACTCCTGCGTATTTGAAGGTTTTCTTTCTGAATCGAGTCGTTCTTATTATTTCAAGACGACTCCACATGATTTATCCTAATCAACGAAGCTTACTTATTCAAGGTTGTTAGTTTATTGTCTTGTATTGACATCGTGTCAATATAATAAATTAGTTCTTTTGAAAATATTGTGACGGCCTATTGTTCAGGTCGATCTCATACAAAGTATAGACTAGCGGTCGGCCAGAATCGAATAGGAATCCAAACCAATCAAATTCTTCGGAGAAATAATCATGTAATCCACTGGTTAACATGGGAATGGCCCATGGGTTTTCTTTCATATCAACATGAGGAATAAACTCGTGGTATCGAAAGAGAAATATTAACATTTTGGCACAAATGTTGTCAGGTTGACTTTTCAACCAACTTTTTGCTACCAAAATGATATGGTGATACTTGCGACATAGTAGTGATCGTGCTATGGGGTATCACGGGTGTGCGGTACTTGCGACACAGCGGTTGATCGCGCTGTGGGGTATCGTGAAGGCGGAAGACCAGTATCTCAATCTTTTAAATTCCAATTTCTTTTACTCAGAGATAAGTTATTTGGTCTATCAGCAAGTATTAACAGGGCACTTTGCCTCCATACGAATATCTTTCATAAATCGAATTATTATCTTTCCACACTTCATGGTTAGTGGGAGAGCGAGTCAGTGGACTTGCTGGGCATATAGTTACCATTCTTGTTGTTAATAATATTTTTTTCAGTGAAGACGGAAAAAGGCGAAACCTCTCGTTACAAGGCCAAGGGGATGGAGGAAATGCACTAAGGCACCGAGCTGGACTAGAGTGTCTACCTCAGAGGTGACGACCATATCAAAGACTGCTAGCATATGTTTCGACATGTTTAGTGATATAATGTGTACTAGTAATATGTTGTAATAATTCAGAGATATGTCGATGCTTGGACGTGTGGATTGGAACCCCTTGTTGTTATGATAAAACTTTTATGTTTATTATGTATTGTAATGTATTTTCTATAAGGCAGGTATTGATGGATCGTGGTGACCTAAGTCTACAAATAGTGGATTTGGGGGCGTCACAGCTTGGTATCAGAGCGTTAGTTATATTCTTAGGGAAGCGAGAGATCCTAGGGATATGACGGAGCGAGAGATGAAAGGTATAAACATCGATTTTTGAGGTTATTTTGAGCTATAGCTCCATGTTTGTAGAGTAAAAACCCTAACGGTTGTCAGTTATATGTTAGGTATATATGTATACCATATTATGAGTTGGACCCTGTTGTGATAGAGTTTTTGTCTTTTGTAGATGTCATCGTCAGTTTCGCCAGTTCCCTCCGGTCACCGATCTGTCAGAGATAGGTCACCTACCCCGTATCCGGTAGAACCCTTGGATTCCTCTTTAAAGAGTGACCCGTCAGAGGAGTCTGATGATTCTTCTATTCAGATTCTTCCCCCGCAATCTCCGCAGATCATTGACGTGGTAGACTCGCCAGATCAAATCATTGTGATACCAGACTCTCCTACACTTTCTGAAGGTGATCAGGTCATCCCTATTTATGTTGCTTCATCTACTACACTTGTATACACACCAGACCTATATAGACATGAGGTTCTTGAGCTTGATATATCTGAACCGATGGATGATAGTCAGCTTTCACCAGTTCGTTCCACTGCTCCACTCAGTGAGGGTTTTATTGTTCCAGGGCCGGGTGCTCCTATTGTGGTATCTACTTTTGCGGATTTACTCACTCCATCAGCACCTATCTATGTGGAGACACCTACAGTTCCTACAGTACCAAATCACTATTCCACCGATCAGTAGTGCACCGGCATGTGACACTGCTCCTCCTGCACCTACTATTCATATTCCTGCTCTAGTATTGATGATTCCATCTGCTCCACCTTTCCCAGTGCAGTCAGTTGGCATGCCTATGTAGCAGATAGCGGATCGAGAGCCAGTACCATGGGTTATTCATGATCATCTTTTTCAGCAGTTTCGTTGGGTATGGATGTGCTATGAGGAGGTTTTTTCTACTAGAGATGTTATACTGCGACTACTGTCAGTTGACCCTGCTACATTTCATGGAGGAGGCAGCCTACTTATGAGGGATGTTCCTATGGAGATTGTACACCAGATCTCTATCTCTATTCTGACCAGGCTGCAGACTGATATCACAGCCTCACCATCTTCCAGTACAGGAGCTGTTGACCGTAGTGCTGTTGCTGATTTGATTACTAGATCCATCACGGAGTTCCATAGATGCGTTGGTGAGATGTTTGGTCGCTGAGACCATTGCTGATGACATAGCCTAGACTTTGGCTGTTTTGGAGGGATGGCATATATATGGACTTGCCTATCCCTATCTTTTGGTTACGTATATTTTAGTTGTTAGCGACCCGAGTTTTTGTTGGCGTCAGGGATAGATCTTTCTATATAGGGTGCTTATGTATTTTAGCATGTATCTAGTCTGACATAGGTAGACCAGCACTCAGTAGATTGAGTAGTTTTGACTTATGTATTAGCTGGCTAGCTTATATCGGATGTAGTCACTGAATGTACCTTATGGCACCATTTTGATTATATATGATGATCAGTATCTTTGCACTTTTACCTGTCTTAGACTTTATTGTTACTGTTGCACTTCATTAGTAGCACTCCTATTTAGTTGTAAAAAAAATCTGGAACGTTTTCTAAAACGACTAAAGCATTTTCTTAAACCACGATATTTGAGATTTAGAATTTTGCAACCTGCTAGTAGTTATACCTAAATTGGAAAAAAAATGTTTTATTATCGTGACGCATGAGATATATTTTCAGCATTTTCGGAATTCAACATATGACCTTGAGGATTTACGTTACCAGCATTGATATTCTGCTTTACATATATATTTTTACCCTGTTTAATCAAGCTCTATGTTTTCAATCTTAATAGAAAAATATGCCTAAAAGAGGTAGACCCCGCAAGAACCCAAGAATACCCCCAGCATAGGACCACCCTGATGTTGATCCCAATCCTCAACCAGAACCCGAACCAGAACCTGAACCTGAGCCAACTCCCGCAGTACAACCAAATCCAAATCCTAATGACCATATGGGTTTACTCGTGGAATTCCTGAAAAATTATACATAGAATCCTCCACCTAGACAAGAAATACCTCAAGTCCGAAATGATCAACCCCCTGCACCACCAACTAAAAATACAGTTACCTTTAAATCTTTCAAATCATTAAATTCCCTTGAGTTTAAAGGTACCACTAATCCTGTTGAGGCAAGAATCTGGTTACGAGAAATGGAAAAGACCTTTGAGATTGTAGGAGTAGAAGAAGAGAAGAAAACCATTTTTGCAGCCTACATGTTAAAAGGTGAAGCGAATTATTGGTGGGAATCAAAGAGGACAATGGAAGGGAACGTAGTCATACACTGGGCTAGGTTCACACAGCTATTTTTAGAGAAATATTTTCCTAAATACTTGGAAAATCAGATGGAGATCAAATTTCTAGAACTTAAACAAGGCAATATGACTGTAGCTGAATATGAAGCCAAGTTTTCTAAACTCCCTAGGTTTGTGCCTTACCATGTGGATACTGACGAAAAGAGAGCAAAACGTTTCCAACTAGGGCTAAAACCATGGATCCAGAATCGAGTTGCGGTACTAGAAATCACCAACTATGCTACTCTGGTTCAGAAAGCATCTATTGTCGAAAGTGGAATTGAGCTTTACTCAAAGGACAAGGATGTGAAGAGGAAGTTTCATAACCGTGGAACTAGTTTTGAGAGAAAGCCTGACGATCGGAGTGGAAAGAAACCATTTGTGAAGCGGAAAGACAGAAGCAATGACATAAAGAGAATTGGGAATCAAGACACTAGGGGAAACAACCAGAAATTCAGACCCTCTCAGACAGCCAATCTAATTCAAGGAAGGCCACCATTACCCGAATGCAGTACGTGTGGGAAGAAGCACCCAGGATCTTGTAATCTTACCAGCATTGTTTGCTATAATTGTGGACAGAAAGGGCATTATTCTTCTAACTGCAAGGAGAAGGAGAAGGCAACTACTTGTTTCAAATGCGGGAAGAAAAGACATATTGCACGAGATTGCAAGTCACCACCAAAGGAGACCACTGTACCTAGACTCATGGCACCCCCTACCAACAAGCCAACTGCACGTACTTTCAACATGACGGTGAAGGATGCTATTGCTGACAACGATGTAATTGCATGTACGCTTTTAGTAAATTCTATAGATGCATGTGTTTTGATTGACTCGGGAGCGACAAGATCTTTCATATCGGAGAATTTTATGAACAAACTAGATATTCAGTCCGTACCATTAGGGGAGACCTTGATTATAGAAGTAGCAAATCAGGAAAAAGTTCCTGTAGATCAGATATGTCCCGATTGTGGAATCGAAATTCAAGGACAACGCTTTGAAGCAGATCATCTTTCTTTTAATCTAGGGGAGTTTGATATAATTCTTGGAATGGATTGGTTAGCACGTTGCGATGCTCAAATTAATTGTTGGCGTAAGTGGGTTAGTTTAAAGGGATCAAATGGCAAAAGAATACAATTTCGCTGTAACGGTCCCAAAATCCGGGGTATAGATATGGGGCCACTAACCAACAATAATAACATACCTCTCTGAATATAAACAACATTTAATAATAAAAACCCCTTCACCAAGATCGAATACAGGTTATGGTATAAAACAAACTATCAATCACATTATTACAACCCAATCTCAGAATAAAAGTATATTATACAAATTTATGAATGTACAAATTCTCTATCTAACTAAATATCCAACTTTAACAATTCCCAATCCATTCTTTGAAAAGTCCATCACTCGAACGTCTCCTCTCGCTGTCTATAGAGCTATACCATCTGACCACTATGTTCTCTGATCACCTCTAACAACTGGAGAAATAAACAGAAGCATGAGTGAGCCAACAATGCTCAGCAAGTGTAAATAGTGATGACAATTTCAATAATGAAAACAATTTTGATAAACAATAGAGTTTCATCTCATTTTATGAAGGAATTAGTTACATCAACTTTTCAATTGCCACGAGGGCCAATAACTCACCATTCATAAGGTGCATCAAGAAATAGAACTGACAAGAATTCTGATATCAAGATATTATAAAAACAGACTTTCAAGGAGTCAAGAATTAAACATCTCAATCGCAGAATATAGATTAGAATTGGAATTTTTATTTATTTTCAAAAAAAACATCAAGGTTAGGCTGCTGATCAGTCAACACTAACCCCGGACAAACGCACACAGCAATGTCCTAGGACAAACGCGCACAGCAATGTCCTTAATTGGATCCATGGCACACATTGGCCTTAACTTCCGACCATAATAAGGTCCCACCCCGAAGGGTTTTACGCCCCAAGGGCCACATTTAAAAAAACATTTCCAATTCTAAATCATCCACACTAGGTGTCGGGACAATCGACAACCTTTGATCTCCAAACAACTGGAAACTCACGTCCAGAATAATAACTCAAGATTAAGAGTTAATAAGAAACAACAACATCACTTAGTATCGACAAGTTCGATACACTACAAGGAGCAAATGAACCATCAAGATTTTTACAAGATATCAACAAGTTCGATACCAACTAGGGTGAGGAATATAAAGAATGACAATTCAAATAAATACCAACAAGAAGAATATGAATATCTGGAATTATTAACGTTATCAACTTAACAAGAGAGAGATTTCACTTGAGCACATAACAGATATACATTGCAATAAGATTTTCAATCATAAAAATTCTAAATTAAAGCGAAGGTGTAGTCAACACTAGGCACATTGTAAAGTTTGAGTTTCCATAAACAGATAAAGTAGCTCAAACATTTGTTTGTAAAACGACTCCAATATGGAAAGGTTCAAAACATTTTGACAGAAAACATTTTTTCTAAATGGAGTACTTTTGTGAAAATATGCTAGAATCAAGAGTTTCGCTAGCAGGCTTTCGTAAGAGTTTAAAATCTTGGGCTTTCTTTTGTTTAGAAAATTCTTAGACAATTTCGACGAGAATAGGCGAAATGGCATTCCAGGGATAAGAAAATAAGCGAGAAAGGTTATTTGTCAAATTCTTTGTAAATCATGGGTAGGGGAGATAAACGGCATCATACTATACGAAAAAGTATGTCATCTGCCATCTATACTTAGCCAGATCATCACATACTACAAGTAAATTAAACTGCATCACTTGAACAATAAGTGATTAGGAAAAACACTTGTCTTGATTTACGAAATTCCTGATTCCACATCGGTACTCATTTGTCTTCTCTTCAGTTTCTTTCACTTACATGTGGCTTCTCACTCGGTCTCACTTTCATTCTTTGCACTTTACCAGTTCCCACATTAGTTCACCCATAGGCTTGATACTTGTCCTTCTGTTCCTCTTTCAGGTCACCCGCACTGTCCTTGGCTAGGTTTCCTATTCGAACCTTTTTAAGATCAAATACTATTTTAGTATCCAACTAAGCAAAAGCTTATTGTTTTGCCCTACTCTACCCATCCGCCTCCTATAACGCTTACTTATAACTTATACAACCATACTTAATCACATTCACAATATAATTCAAGACAACCTCTAAGGCAAATACTCACTTCACATAAATACTTAACACATATGGTTACTCGATACTTAGATACCATCTAGGCAACCACTTCACAGCAATACATATCAATTATAATATTTACCTCGACTCTCGAAAATCACCATATAATTTCAAATCACCAAATCAAATAAATTAAATAGGTTCTAAATAGATTTGTAGGGGATTTTTAGAAAATTTCGGCATGAAGTATTCGTTTATCGGACTATGGGCACAGCCCCTCAATATCAATTAAAAACAATTCAACCCTGTTTTTACAAAAATAAAGCTGCCTCAACTTGCAGCAACATAAAAGTAAACAATTAATGAAAAGTACCCGCCCGAACATGCGGCACATAGCACATAAGAAATTTATATTAGACTACTACTTACGCTACACCAATGATCGTATTTCTCACGCATTTTAATGATACACGTGACAATCAATCATTGATGTTCGTAAGCCCTAGGGAACAACCCCCAGCACTAACTATTACGTACGCTATATCAATGATCATACCACTAGAGCATATTAATTATACCCGTGGCAATTAATCATTGGTATTCGTAAGCCCGAGGAACTAGTTGAAGAGAATTACACAAGTACTTAAATATTGACATTTAAGACTCGAGATCTCATTCCAACTCCTCGCAGATAAACACATAATAAAATGAACCTCACAGTTAATCTTTGATAAATAACATTTAAACCGAAATATACTGCTTAAGCAATTCTCAATACGTACTCGACTCCAAATGTTTAACAAGCATAGCATTTGATTTAACCGATACTATAACTCGACTTCAACATTCAATCTATATAACTCATTTACAATTAGCAACTTATGTAAACTTCAACATTATACGACAATAATAATTAGTAACTAAAACAAACTCTTAGCACATATACATTTCCGACGCCATATGCAACTAGCAACTCATAATTACCCACTAACGACCACAAATTAATTCCCACCACTACACTTAGCAATTAGCATTTAAACATTCATGACAAGCAAGACCATATAACCTTTACATATTATTCGCCCGTCACAATTAGCAATTTACAATAAACATTACACAATTACTAACCAGCACATTAGTCGGGCCCCCAATTAACCTCAACAATTATACTTAACAATTATACCCTCCGAATTAAGTTACAAAAATTAACACAATAATCTCTCACTTTAAAGCAATTTAAATTACGACAATATTCTCGAAATTCAAATATAATCTAATTACAAGAATTAATATATTAAACTAGCCATTTAAGCTAATTAAATTACAACAATAATCTCGCAAATTTAAACGAATTTAAACAATATATCAAAATTCACAATTAATCTAATTATGAACATTAACACAATCTCACAATTTAAAACTAATTAAATTACAACAATTTACACAATTAATCTAAAATTGACAATTAAATAATTACATCGAAATTGAAAATAAATAAATAAATAAATAAATAAATAAATAAATAAATAGAAATATTATACCGTTTCGATTTCGGTTCGACTCGTCCGAAAATCAACCACCGAAAAAATCTCCATCATCTCTCTCCCTTCTCTCTCTCTCTCTCTCTCTCTCTCTCTCTCTCTCTCTCTTTCTCTCTTCCCACTGCTACCCACTGCCCAGCTGCTTGCCTCGTACCTCCACTACTCCGGCCACCACCATGGCCTGCTACGCCGCCAGGGAAGCCACCGTCGGCCGCCTCGCGCGCGGTGAGTTCTCCCCCCTCCCCCTCCGCTACATCTCAGCCTCTTCCCTTTTACACACAAGTATACACGCATATATGTGTATGTATATGTTGATTGATAGCTTCAATTTCACCCCCCAATCTCTCTTTTCTTCCTCCCCAATTTCTCTTTCAATCTCTCTTTTCTCTTCTTCTTTCTCTTTTCTTCTTCCCATTTTTTTTTCTCTACCGGCCTCTCTAGAACTCTCGGCTGTGTTTCTTTTATTGGGTCTGGCCCAATATCTTCTTTTCTCTACTCTACCCTCTTTTCGGCCCAATAATTTACTAATAACCGACTTCTATAAATCACAATTAAATAGAATATTCGAAAAATTACACTTTTCATTTTTAAAATAAAGAATATAAAATTACGAGCACGCACATATTTTTAAAACATTTTTCGGATCAAAATTGAATTAAATATGAATTTTTCAAGTTTTGATCCTTTAAATACAATAAAATCCTTAAAATCGTTTTAAAATACCGAAACATCCAAATTAATTCACCCAACCATTTTAAAAACTAAATAATATTATAAAGATAATATTACAAAAGATTCCATGATTTTTAATTCCTCCGATAATTTTATAAAATTTACAGAGGATCAAAAATGCATGATTTAAATATATTTAAATCCTCAAAATAAAAATAAAAATACACCAATCTTCACAACTTACCCAAATCATCAAATAATCACATAAACAGCATCTCACATACATTTCACCTTTACAACAATATTCACATAATATAATTTATAATAAATAAATATTATTAAAAATCGAAATTTTCTAGGTCGTTATATCCTTCCCCCCTTAATAGGATTCTGTCCTCAGAATCAATCTTAAGGACACGAGTAACAATTCTCGTTAAACATCTTACTTCCACTTTCCAGGTTGCACTTTCAACTCTTGGATTCCATCATAACCTCTCATACTTTTATAAGCTCATTCCTTGAGCCTTCAATTCCCGTAATAACCTTAACCTTTGGTTTTCAAATCTCTAACGTTCATCACACGTGAACGAATAACTTTCCGCGAAAATCAATATGACTTTTTCGCATAATGAACTATACTCTGCGTCAATACTATATTACTGCGCCAATCCTTCGCAATAATACGACCGTGCAAGTTGCCTTAATTTACAATGACCTACACTTGGTATCACTTTCACGCTTTACGTATTACCACATGATTTCAAACAGAACTTTGAGAAAAGAATCTCAGGAAATCCCCCGATCACTTCCACTCCACTTTTCAAGTACGATGTTGATTCAGAAGGGAATAATTAAAAAGTTACTTTCTTTCTTTAGTCCTAGAATTTTACCGAGTACCCAATCGGGAAACTTAACATCATTTTGTCCATTCTTAGTCGCATTCTCGAAATCGAATACTATAACCAAATACATACGTCCTTAGATGCACATCAAGCATAATTTAATTAACGACCCGATTCTCAATCTTATAAAATGGTCTAGGTTGCTTAATCTTTTGAAACACAACCTCGAATATCTGTAGCCTTTGGAAGATATTATACCCGTCACCTTGACTGTAACTTCACTCTATACATGAACAATTCCTGAGGTCACAACTCCACTTGAAATCAATCATGATACAATTCTTTAACAATTCTCAACAAGCTCCCGCTTTAACAACACGCATATACAACTTAATACGCATCATTGCTTATTGATGTCTCTTAAAACAAAATCTTCCTCAATTAAAACTTTGAGAAAAGGAACATCAAGAAATTCCCCGATCGTTCTTACTCCTCTTTCACGTGCAATGTTACTTGAGAAGGGAATAATCGGAAACTTCTATCCATCTTTCATCTCATTGTTTCACTGAGTACCTATCGTGGAAAAATTAACCTTATATCATCTATTCTCAATTGCTATTTGAACGCGAACAACACGCTAAACTCTTATAGCATGGCATTTGCGCCAACCACCATTCGGTTTAATACTCGATTTCTACCTTCTTACAACACCGGTTTGCTAAAACATTTAAAAGAAACAAATATTTTGTTGATATAAAACGATTTAAAAACCATTTGAACCAACTGAAAATCCTTTTAAAAGATATTTTAGAAAATCATTTTAAGAGAAAACATTTAAAATAATAGGGTTTTTAATCAAAAAGCCTTTTTGAACCAAAATATTTTTGAAAATTTTAAAAATCAATTAGCAAACCATGACCTTGGCTACGACCTAATTCCTTATGGTACAACATATTTAAAACTTGCTTACGACTTCACTGCCTTGCATCCTCAGAGTTCCTTCCAAATCATAACTTTGCATACTTGGCGAGTCCTCGAATTTTACTCTTCCTATTACAACTCCAACATTTAACATCACTACCATTAACCACAGAATCATAACATTCGAAATTCACACTAGAACTCTTATGCAAAATTTTCTTCCTTTTCTTGTAAACTCTTAAAAGCACTCTCAATTGATTTGCATACACTTCCTGAATCTTCGATCATCTTGTTATGTGATCTACAATCATATTAAATTTTATCTTCTTAATAATCATAAAAGCAGTCTTTTCACTCTTTTCAAACTTCGGCCAAAGTTAATGTAATACTATTTTCGGCAAAATTTCCATCTTTCCAAGCTTATAACTCATAGCTTTAATTTCGGACTTTGTTACTTGTTACCACACTTCCCTTCAGGTTACAGCCACAACTTCCCACATTTATCTTAATAAAATCTCTAGGGATTCTACTCCCGAAATCTTATTCTCTAATCATGGGATCTCGTTAATTTCTGCTAATTCTCATTCTGTAGGCAACTACGGTGCCCCTTTCTCTTCGAACTCCACATCTTCGGGATTTCACATTCTTTTTTTAACTAAATTTTATACGTCTGCTATTTAATCACTTCTGGAAACTTTCTGATTTCCCTGTCTTCCTCCTTATTGACATTTATTCCATCTTGGTCAACTTTCCACCATCCTTGATAATCATGACTTTCTACACTGGCTTGCATAAGTTATTTACTCCACACATTCACCTTACCCCTCATTCGGTCCTGATTCTTCTTGATAATTCTTACAACCCATTATTCTGTTTCGCTTCACTCTGCTCTATCCAAGTCATCCTTCTTGTTTCTAACATCTTATGTTCAACAACAGCTCCAACATTCAAAATCTTATAAGATTCTGTCTACTGTCTTTGCCCTTCAATAGATGTCCAAAACAATTTTTCTTCAGCATTGTACATCTCATACCCAACATTCTCATCACCGTTTTCTTTTCATCCTTTAACCGTATCTATAATCATGTGCTTTTCTTTACTGTCCCTTTTTCCTTTGTTCAATTCTCATTAGCCACAAATCTTGTCCATGTCTCATCGATCAAATAAATATTCCAACTTGACATGACATATCTGTCTTAATCACCAAATTCTTAAACTCGCATCACCACTTCTTCGTCAATGCAGTTATAGTTTTAATCATTCAAGACGTCGTCACATCTATCTTCGCATCTCTTCATCACTAAGAATTTGTGAAAGTATCGAATTTCTGACAAAGAAAATCAATAAAATGAATGGGGCATCAAGTACGAATATACACTGGGTTTATTTGATAAAACTTTTATAAAGGAATTTAACCGAGAGATCAATATGATCTTTTGAACTATTTTCAGGTTGCATTTGTCACTTGGTTAACCACCACAGTACATAAAGATGGCCAGTCCTTAGTACTTTCGTGACAAACACAATCAGTGGCGTCCCACCGGACTTCTATCACAAAGATAAAATGTCCCTGAATCCCCTATCTGTATAGGTTGTTCATCTCAGCTGGAATAGAGAAAAATCAAGTATTCATGAATATGGAAGGGATTCAAGGGTTTCAAAAATTTTCAAGTATAGTTGGATCAATTATCCTTTGAAAGATATAGATATTTCTAAAAGAACGGAATTGAATTCGAATAAAGCTGACATACCAAACTCGTCATCATTTGATGTATAAAAGACTTTTCAATAGATACTTCAATGATTGATCAAGCAAACATTCAAGAAATTCTTAATTATTCATAATCTCACACTTGTCGACTAAGCACTAATATACTTAGCTGCCAAACCGGCCTGACCATAATAAGTTGAATAAATAAGAAGATCTCAATTCATTCTCGATTTTTGAACCATCACTGGGCAACGAATGCCTCAGCAGCGATACTAACCGGGAATTAATTATGACGATAATTCAAAGAAGAATAGGAAATTTCTTTAAGCAATCGATTTGAATGAATCAATGATTAAGGGTATACAACTACGCTCAACTTCCAATTCTTACTAATAATTGCTTCCCACCTCGCATTCTTAACCTTCTCGTACCATCTCTGAAACGTTGACATCGAAAATAATATCGCAAAATGTCCTAGATTCTACGCAAAATCTCGAGATAACGTTCCCCCGGACTGATAGCTCCAGCTGCCCACTTAGCTTATGCCGCTTCGGGTTCGCTGTTTGGCTAATAGCCTAATCCTTAAACGATTCGAACTTCTACTTGCGCGATATGCCGAAAGACCGATTAACGTCGCGACGCTTGCCGAAGTATCCTAATGCGATCCTTACCCTAAACCGTTCTACCCGACTCCTATCTTATACTCGTACCCTAACCCTCCTAATCTGTTTCAGTGACCATAACCTGTAGCTCTGATACCAACTTGTAACGGTCCTAGAATCCGGGGTATAGATATGGGGCCACTAACCAACAACAATAACATACCTCTCTGAATATAAACAACATTTAATAATAAAAACCCCTTCACCAAGATCGCATACAGGTTATGGTATGAAACAAACTATAAATCACATTATTACAACCCAATCTCAGAATAAAAGTATATTATACAAATTTATGAATGTACAAATTCTCTGTCTAACTAAATATCCAACTTTAACAATTCCCAATCCATTCTTTGAAAAGTCCATCACTCGAACGTCTCCTCTCGCTGTCTATAGAGCTATACCATCTGACCACTATGTTCTCTGATCACCTCTAACAACTGGAGAAATAAACAGAAGCAAGAGTGAGCCAACAATGCTCAGCAAGTGTAAATAGTGATGACAATTTCAATACTGACAACAATTTTGATAAAAAATAGAGTTTCATCTCATTTTATGAAAGAATTAGTTACATCAACTTTTCAATTGCCACGAGGGCCAATAACTCACCATTCATAAGGTGCATCAAGAAATAGAACTGACAAGAATTCTGATATCAAGATATTATAAAAATAGACTTTCAAGGAGTCAAGAATTAAACATCTCAATCGCGGAATATAGATTAGAATTGGAATTTTTATTTATTTTTTTAAAAAAACATCAAGGTTAGGCTGCTGATCAGTCAACACTAACCCCGAACAAACGAACACAGCAATGTCCTAGGACAAACGCGCACAGCAATGTCCTTAATTGGATCCATGGCACACATTGGCCTTAACTTCCGACCATAATAAGGTCCCACCCCGAAGGGTTTTACGCCCCAAGGGCCACATTTAAAAAAAACATTTCCAATTCTAAATCATCCACACTAGGTGTCGGGACAATCGACAACCTTTGATCTCCAAACAACTGGAAACTCACGTCCAGAATAATAACTCAAGATTAAGAGTTAATAAGAAACAACATCACTTAGTATCGACAAGTTCGATACACTACAAGGAGCAAACGAACCAACAAGATTTTTAAAAGATATCGACAAGTTCGATACCTACTAGGGTGAGGAATATAAAGAATGAAAATTCAAATAAATACCAACAAGAAGAATATGAATAACTGGAATTATTAACGTTATCAACTTAACAAGAGAGAGATTTCACTTGAGCACATAACAGATATACATTGCAATAAGATTTTCAATCATAAAAATTCTAAATTAAAGAGAAGGTGTGGTCAACACTAGGCACATTGTAAAGTTTGAGTTTCCATAAACAGATAAAGTAGCTCAAACATTTGTTTGTAAAACGACTCCAATATGGAAAGGTTCAAAACATTTTGACAGAAAACATTTTTTCTAAATGGAGTACTTTTGTGAAAATATGCTAGAATCAAGAGTTTCGCTAGCAGGCTTTCGTAAGAGTTTAAAATCTTGGGCTTTCTTTTGTTTAGAAAATTCTTAGACAATTTCGACGAGAATAGGCGAAATGGCATTCCAGGGATAAGAAAATAAGCGAGAAAGGTTATTTGTCAAATTCTTTGTAAATCATGGGTAGGGGAGATAAACGGCATCATACTATACGAAAAAGTATGTCATCTCCCATCTATACTTAGCCAGATCATCACATGCTACAAGTAAATTAAACTGCATCACTTGAACAATAAGTGATTAGCAAAAACACTTGCCTTGATTTACGAAATTCCTGATTCCACATCGGTACTGATTTGTCTTCTCTTCAGTTTCTTTCACTTACATGTGGCTTCTCACTCGGTCTCACTTTCATTCTTTGTACTTTACCAGTTCCCACATTAGTTCACCCATAGGCTTGATACTTGTCCTTCTGTTCCTCTTTCAGGTCACCCGCACTGTCCTTGGCTAGGTTTCCTATTCGAACCTTTTCAAGATCAAATACTATTTTAGTATCCAACTAAGCAAAAGCTTATTGTTTTGCCCTACTCTACCCATCCGCGTCCTATAACGCTTACTTATAACTTATACAACCATACTTAATCACATGCACAATATAATTCAAGACAACCTCTAAGGCAAATACTCACTTCACATAAATACTTAACACATATGGTTACTCGATACTTAGATACCATCTAAGCAACCACTTCACAGCAATACATATCAATTATAATATTTACCTCGACTCTCGAAAATCACCATATAATTTCAAATCACCAAATCAAATAAATTAAATAGGTTCTAAATAGATTTGCAGGGGATTTTTAGAAAATTTCGGCATGAAGTATTCGTTTATCGGACTATGGGCACAGCCCCTCAATATCAATTAAAAACAATTCAACCCTGTTTTTACAAAAATAAAGCTGCCTCAACTTGCAGCAACATAAAAGTAAACAATTAATGAAAAGTACCCGCCCGAACATGCGGCACATAGCACATAAGAAATTTATATTAGACTACTATTTACGCTACACCAATGATCGTATTTCTCACGCATTTTAATGATACACGTGACAATCAATCATTGATGTTCGTAATCCCTAGGGAACAACCCCCAGCACTAACTATTACTTACGCTATATCAATGATCATACCACTAGAGCATATTAATTATACCCGTGGCAATTAATCATTGGTATTCGTAAGCCCGAGGAACTAGTTGAAGAGAATTACACAAGTACTTAAATATTGACATTTAAGACTCGAGATCTCATTCCAACTCCTCGCAGATAAACACATAATAAAATGAACCTCACAGTTAATCTTTGATAAATAACATTTAAACCGAAATATACTGCTTAAGCAATTCTCAATACGTACTCGACTCCAAATGTTTAACAAGCATAGCATTTGATTTAACCGATACTATAACTCGACTTCAACATTCAATCTATATAACTCATTTACAATTAGCAACTTATGTAAACTTCAACATTATACGACAATAATAATTAGTAACTAAAACAAACTCTTAGCACATATACATTTCCGACGCCATATGCAACTAGCAACTCATAATTACCCACTAACGACCACAAATTAATTCCCACCACTACACTTAGCAATTAGCATTTAAACATTCATGACAAGCAAGACCATATAACCTTTACATATTATTCGCCCGTCACAATTAGCAATTTACAATAAACATTACACAATTACTAACAAGCACATTAGTCGGGCCCCCAATTAACCTCAACAATTATACTTAACAATTATACCCTCCGAATTAAATCACAAAAATTAACACAATAATCTATCACTTTAAAACAATTTAAATTACGACAATATTCTCGAAATTCAAATATAATCTAATTACAAGAATTAATATATTAAACTAGCCATTTAAGCTAATTAAATTACAACAATAATCTCGCAAATTTAAACGAATTTAAACAATATATCGAAATTCACAATTAATCTAATTATGAACATTAACACAATCTCACAATTTAAAACTAATTAAATTACAACAATTTACATAATTAATCTAAAATTGACAATTAAATAATTACATCGAAATTGAAAATAAATAAATAAATAAATAAAAATATTATACCTTTTCGATTTCGGTTCGACTCGTCCGAAAATCAACCACCGGAAAAATCTCCATCATCTCTCTCCCTTCTCTCTCTCTCTCTCTCTCTCTCTCTCTCTCTCTCTCTCTCTCTCTCTCTCTCTCTCTCTCTCTCTCTTCCCACTGCTACCCACTGCCCAGCTGTTTGCCTCGTACCTCCACTACTCCGGCCACCACCATGGCCTGCTACGCCGCCAGGGAAGCCACCGGCGGCCGCCTCGCGCGCGGTGAGCTCTCCCCCCTCCCCCTCCGCTACATCTCAGCCTCTTCCCTTTTACACACAAGTATACACGCATATATGTGTATGTATATGTTGATTGATAGCTTCAATTTCCCCCCCCCTCCTATCTCTCTTTTCTTCCTCCCCAATTTCTCTTTCAATCTCTCTTTTCTCTTCTTCTTTCTCTTTTCTTCTTCCCATTTTTTTTTTCTCTGCCGACCTCTCTAGAACTCTCGGCTGTGTTTCTTTTATTGGGCCTGGCCCAATATCTTCTTTTCTCCACTCTACCCTCTTTTCGGCCCAATAATATACTAATAACCGACTTCTATAAATCACAATTAAATAGAATATTCGAAAAATTAAACTTTTCATTTTTAAAATAAAGAATATAAAATTACGAGCACGCATATATTTTTAAAATATTTTTCGGATCAAAATTGAATTAAATATGAATTTTTCAAGTTTTCATCCTTTAAATACAATAAAATCCTTAAAATCGTTTTTAAATACCGAAACATCCAAATTAATTCACCCAACCATTTTAAAAACTAAATAATATTATAAAGATAATATTACAAAAGATTCCATGATTTTTAATTCCTCCGATAATTTTATTAAATTTACAGAGGATCAAAAATGCATGATTTAAATATATTTAAATCCTCAAAATAAAAATAAAAATACACCAATCTTCACAACTTACCCAAATCATCAAATAATCACATAAATAGCATCTCACATACATTTCACCTTTACAACAATATTCACATAATATAATTTATAATTTATAATAAATAAATATTATTAAAAATCGAAATTTTCTAGGTCGTTATATTCGCGGTAGAAAACCTACCCATAATTTTCTGACTATGGTCCAAGCAAAGAAACTACTAAGGCAAGGATGTCAAGCCTGCTTGGCTCATGTGGTTGACAGCGTGAAGCAAGCCCCTCCTATTGATGAAATTCCTGTATTGAATCAATTCGAGGATGTTTTTCCTGAAGAACTACCTGGATTGCCGCCTGACCGAGAAATATAATTCACAATCAATCTTGCCCTAGAAACTGCACCAATTTCCAAAGCACCATACCGAATGGCTCCAGTTGAGATGAAGGAGTTGGCCACATAACTACAAGAACTATTAGACAAAGGCGTAATTCGACCAAGCGTATCCCCTTGGGGAGCTCCAGTGCTATTTGTAAAGAAGAAAAACGGATCTATGAGGTTGTGCATAGACTACCGAGAGTTAAACAAGATGACGATCAAGAATAAATATCCTTTGCCACGAATTGACGATTTGTTCGATCAACTGAAAGGAGCAGCTTATTTTTCCAAAATTGACCTTAGATCGGGTTATCACCAGTTGAAGATTAAACCTGAAGATGTGCCAAAGACTGCCTTTAGGACTAGCTATGGGCATTACGAATTTCTAGTGATGCCATTTGGATTGACAAATGCTCCAACTGCTTTTATGGATTTGATGAATCGCGTATTCAAGAAATATTTGGACAAGTTTGTGATTGTATTTATTGATGACATCTTGATTTACTCTAAAAGTCAGGAAGAACACGCAGAGCATCTTCGTTTAGTGTTGGAAACTTTACGCAAGGAAAGTCTATATGCTAAGTTCTCTAAGTGCGAGTTTTGGTTAAGTAAAGTGCAATTTCTAGGACACATTGTGAGCAGTGATGGAATTTCTGTTGACCCCACGAAAGTAGAGGCAGTTGCAAATTGGGAAAGGCCGAAGACTCCAACAGAGGTCAGAAGTTTTCTTGGACTAGCAGGATATTATCGAAGATTTGTAAAGGATTTTTCAATGATAGCTACACCATTGACCAAGCTCACCAGAAAGAATGAGAAGCTTGAATGGACTCCCAAGTGTGAAGAAAGTTTTCAAGAACTTAAGAGACGATTGTTAACTCGAATAACTTGTAGAAGGGGGGGTTGAATACAAGTTATATAATCGTGTCTGATTTTTGCTTGATTATATGAACAAGAACAAACGAATGAATCAAACTTTGTTTGTATTGAATAAATCAAATACAAACTCTACCAAAGGTGTACAATACCTTTAGCAGCTGCTGACAATACAAATCTCTCTCTCTATTTGTTTCGAACTCTCGAATACAAACCTTATACAGAGCTTCACACAATATGCACTCTACAATTCTCAATTCACTCTTTTTACAATGATATTGAGAGAGTATTTATAATGCTACCTATCAACTAATAACAGAATTATAATCTATCTATGACAATGTTCTGCCGTCCAGTTGATAGTTTCCATCAATAGAGAATTCGTTTCCTTCACAATATCTTCTTGCTTGTTCTCCAAACAAAGATCCTATTATATAGCACTTTCCAGTTTCTGTAGCATCCATAATGACATCATCAGTAACACGACTGATATCAGGATTTCTCATTGTATCAGGATCTGATCATCCCATCAGTATTTGATCAGGATCTGACTTGCTGTATCAGGATTTACTCTTAGTTCCTGAAATGTAGTCTCTGACGCACTGTTCCTGACTAAACTCTACAGATTACTGTCTAACACATATATCTTATACAAAGTGCTAAATCCTTTATAAGATCAGGATTTACAAGAAGTATAAGCAAAATTCTATTTTCAACATCACAACCTATGAATTATTCCTAACAATCTCCCCTATTTATGCTTTAGAATCTGAAGCATAAATCTAAGTTGTAGATGTCAAAACATATAAAAAAACAACCAGAATAGAATTTATGAATTTAAGATCATGAAGTTAAGTACCTCCTTCTTCAGATGTAGACATGTATCTAGTACTTAGAAGAAAGAATTCAACTATTTGATGCTTCTTTTCCTTTACCACTCCCATGATGAAATTTACCAACTCTGTCACCTGTAGTTCTAATCCCAGTCTGTTTATCTCCCCCAGTCTGTTGTTGTTGTTGATTCTGAATTATCTTTATCTCCCCCTTTTTGACATCAGCAACATTAATTCCAAGAGATTCAGTAACAGAACAAATGAGATTCATCAGAACTGTTTGATTTTCCAAAATAGTGACTTGGTTATTTTCAAGAATTTTAAGTCTCGATTGAATATCACTTTGAGATTTCTGAATGTCCTTAAGAAGTTCAGAATTGACTTCAATGTTGGAAGTGCTTGTTGTATCTTCAGAGTCAGATTCAGAAAGAACCCGATCTTCAATCCTTGTAGAAGAAGTTGCCTGTAGAGAACGATATTCAAGTAATAATACTTGAGCAGAAGTACAAACATTTTAATCTTTCTGATCTGGAGCTGAAGTATGATCATCCTGTCCTTCACCAGTATTCTGTGTACTAACATCTACAAATCCTGACTCCTCCTTAGATTGATCAGATATTGTTGATGTCTCAATTCTAGCTGATATTGGAAGTACAAACAAAGGAATACTAGGATCATTAGGAATTTCTTCTGGTACTGATTGAGTAGAAGTTTGTCTTAGCCTTTCACCTCTTCTGTTGATGAACCTGCAAGCCTTTCTTTCTGTTTCTGAGCTTTAACTTGTGGCTTTGCATTGTGATGTGCTAAGTCATTCTTCTCATACATCTTGATAAAAGAATAAGTACCAGCATCCATACCAAGATTTTCAGACCAAGATTCAGGAAAAACCTGATCCCAGAAATCAAACGATGGTGGTTTCCTAATTTTCTCTCACTCACTATGGAGTTGATCATCCATACCCTCATTCTCACTTTGACTATCTAAAGTCAACACTCTTTCTACCTCTCCTTTTGCCTAGTCAGGAGCCAGCCTCTCTGTGTGTGGATCTATGTCCATCTTTTCAAGTATATCACTCAAATTTGGATAAGTGCTCTCATGACTTACAGAAAAATAGGGGTTAGAAGAAGTTTGTATACCTGAACTCACATGGAGAGAGGGTTCCTCATATGGCATGGGGCTTGAGGTTTTCTCCAAGGAGTGAGATGCTATAGTCTCTGAACTCTTACAAACATCTACTTTCTTTCCAGAAACTACAGGCTCCTGTATACCACTTTCAGGTTTTACACTAGACTCTGATGTCTTCAGTAATACTTCATTAGACACCATAGCTAGTATGTCACCGTCTTTAAGTGTTGATTGCTGAGACACACCCTCAAAGTGGATAGACTCTGAAAGAACAATATTGGTTTGATCTTCAGAAAAATCAATCAAAGTCATTCCTTCCATATCATAGGGTTTCTCACTTGCAATTTCAGTCATCACAGAAGACCTTTCAGCATCATCAATCACAGTTCCTGAGTCATCCAACCTCTGACTAGATAGTTCTTGTGTTGGAGTGACTATGATCTGATATATACTACTATTCACCACTGGTGCAATAGTATCTTCTGATGACTGCTTCCCTCTATCAACTACCTCCTCTTGTTCACCTTGAGCTGAAGCATCTTCAACAATGACATCCTTGTCAAATAGATATGCATGAAGTGATTGAAGTGCAACATGCTTAGGAAGTCCAAATTTCTTGTGCAATTCCTTTCTGACTGATACATAGAAGTACATCTTCATTAAATCAAGCCTTTGATGTAACAGTCCATATTCTCCAGGAAATGAAAGTTTGGGAACTCTTTCAATTAGAAAATCTATAACAGGCCTGGAAAGCTTCACTTTTAGAGAAATAAGTTTCATAGACAGTCTGTATGTCAATGTTGTTTCCCATGAAGAATCAAGATCCAGATCTCTCTTGTTAGATACTGACATGGATATAGCCTTATTTGTAGAGACCTGCATAATGTTAGTTGGACTTGACACTGTGTGTAGGTGACAAATGAATCTTTCTCCTTGTTCTCCTAGTATAGTGAGTAACAGATTTATCTTGAGAAGACTCAAGAGGTGTAGACACAGAAGTGATCTTGGGATGAGATCCTTTTTCAATAGACACAATCTTTTGAGAGACAGTATCCAGTAACTGTTTTCCCTTTTTAAGAACTACAGCCTTTTGGGAGACTGCAGCCTGGCTGTGACTAGTTGTTCCATCTCTTTATCCTAGCTTAGAAAGTTGAATTGCAACCTTCAATTCTGCTCTCTCAGCAAGAGATATATTATCATCATCTTCACTAGAACTACTACTTTAAATGACAAATCTTCTCTTCCTTACAACTGATGTCTTTTGAGAAACACCAGAGGTTGGCTTCTTTGAAACAATAGGCTATGGATCAAAATTTGGTTCTAGACTTGTTTCAGAGACTGTAATGTTTTTGGCTACTTGGGTAGACACCGGAGGGTTCTCCTCCAATTGAGATTCCTGAGTCATTTCACCACCAAAGAAAGAAGAATTATAGATAGTAGGAAGATGAGTTCCTAGAAGTACCTGAACATGATTTGGATAGTATAATGCAGGTATTTCATCTAGATTCTGTTCACTATCCTTCTTTGTAATGTTAGAGAAAATTCTCTTTTGCTGTACATAAGAAGAAACACAATATTCTCTACTAAATCTAGCTTCAACATCAGGAATGAAATGGTTAATAAACAGTTGCATGAATCTGTGATAATAAACCATATTCCTGTCATGATCTCTTGACCCGAGCTTAATAAACATCTGACTTAAGATAATGTTACCCAAATTAATTACTCTGTTATAAAGCAAGCTATATGCAATATATGATGTAACAACAGTAATTTTTTGAAAAGAACTACATTTACCAGTAAAACATTTAGCAACTTGATCAAAGAAGAAAGACCATTCTTTCCTAAGAAAGGATCTATTTAACTCGCTCATGTTATCTAGAGGTCCATTATAAGCTAGTTCAGATAACATAGTTCTCACATCATCATCAGATGGTACATTCTCAAAATTTGTACTAACAGGTAAGTGAAGTACTGAATTAAAAACCGATTCAGTAATATCAAATGAGTCTTGTCCTAAGTGTAGAACAATCTTACCTGATTGACTCTGAGTAGAATCAATTACCTCAGAATTCTCCCAAGCTTGTGAAACAGCTACTTGATTAATTTGAGGAGATGCTGTCAAGGCATAACTTAATGGTCCTTTCGCCATAAAGTCCAGAATTGGGTGAAAATCAGTTGACACCCCTTCCTTGTTGGTGATAGCTGCAACATGATTGTTCATCATAAAATCAAAGTCACCAAACTTGAAAGCTACTGATTTGGGTAGTCTTCGTTGAGTTGCCATTTTGATCTGAAAAGAACTTAAGAAATCTTTGAAATTGATTAGTGATTTTGAGAACTCTAGAGTGTTTTTGCTTTAGAGAATGAAATTAGAGAAAGCAATTACACGATTAGAATGTCAAAATAATTATATTTCAAAAATTCTTCAGACCCATTATCCCATATTGACACGTAGGTTGACAGGTGTCTGTCCCTGAAAAATACAGTTACCCACGACTTTTGGAAAATAAAATCCAAAATTAATTTCAAGTAAATTAAATCAAGGTAAAATCAAGATAAAAATCAATACTGATCAGCTTTCTTTTCCTGATGTGATCTTCTCATCAAGATAATCACACAATTCAATGTGATTTCTGAATAAAAAGAATTACTAATCCTGATGTGAACACACTTGTATTCCTGATCAATATCATCCTGATTCCAGATACTAAATGGAGTTTCCACGTGGCATTTTCTTTTACCTGTAAAAGAAATAAATAAAATCTGAACAAAATCAATTGATTAAATTCTTTCAATATTTCTTGAAAATACAAGAAATACAGTCACACATAATTATGACTGACTGCATTGATATCTCCCAAACGACTGTTCAGCTTCTCATGTCTTTCTATAAAAGAACCCGACGTCTTATGCCATTCTCCAAAACCATTTCATTCTTTTCTCTTTCCATCATGACTTCCAACCCAAATCTTTATATGAACCCTAGCTTTTGGTTCATTACCTCTGAGAAGTTCTTTACTCTTGATGATCAGGAGCAAGTAAACTATCTCTTAGAAGAGATGACTTTTCTCATCGAGTCAGATATGGTTGGTCTTAACTCAGATGATTTCTACGAATCTCCTCTAAAACATCTACCAGTTGGATACAATTCTCCTCTAATCTCTTCACACCTTGAGGATGAAGAATTTGGCGAAGAGTCTGAGGTTGATCTTGATGGAGATGCTATTCATCTTCTTTAATAAGCATGAAGATGAGTCAGCTGCTTTCATTCAAGTCGCCCAGACAAGGAATCCAATCTTGAGATGCTCCTTGTCCTGAAGTCGATCGTTGAGGATTGAAGCAGTAACAACTTTAGACAAGAATAGAATTATCAGTAGTAATTAGACAAAAAGAAGAATTGTATTTCATTTCCATGTATGTAATGCTTTTGATTAATGAAAATACAAGTTTTCTTATTATCTACTTGTCTATTGTTGTTTATTGACTAACCTGAATAATTATATAAATTATCAGTATGCATGTGATAAAACTTGCTAACATAGACTTTAACAAAACTCAGAATTGAACCACTGAATAACATGAACTTCAGAATTTGAAACAGTAAGTCACACAAATTTCACAATCCTGATACTGACGATACAATCCTGATGTCAATACCGATTACGTTAGCATACTGATAGCAATCCTGATCCTGATGTTTTATTAATAAGTCTATCATACTAAAATTTATCAAAGTAAAATGTTACAGCTTAAGCATTTAACAATCAAGTATAGATCCTGACAAATATATCAAGTCTATAAGCTGAAATAACATACCTTGCTACTTATGCAGATGTTAAAGATCTAAAAATTTAACATTCCTAACTCACTAACCAATCTAATGAATGTAGCCTCATCAAGTGGTTTAGTTAGAATATCTGCAAGCTGTTTGTCATCAGGAACAAAATGAAGTTCCACAGTACCATTTTCAATATATTCTCTAATAAAATGATACCTGACATCAATGTGCTTAGTCCTTGAATGTTGAACTGGATTTTCTGCAATTTTGATAGCACTAGTATTATCACAACACATAGGAATATTACTAAGTGTCATACCATAGTCCATCAACTGATTTCTTATCCAAAGGAGTTGAGCACAACAACTGCCTGCTGCAATGTATTCAGCTTCTGCAGTTGAGGTTGAAACTAATTGCTGCTTCTTGCTTGCCGAAGAAATCAATCTGTTTCCCAAGAATTGACATGTACCTGTAGTGCTTTTCCTGTCTATTTTACACCCTGCATAATCAGAGTCTGAATAGCCAATTAGGGAGAAATCAGATTCTCTTGGATACCACAAACCAAGATTTGGAGTTCCCTTTAGATATCTAAAAATTCTCTTCACAGCAATTAAATGAGATTCCTTAGGATCACTTTGGAATCTAGCACATAAACATGTAGAGAACATTATATCTGGTCTACTTGCAGGTAGATATAACAGTGAACCTATCATGCCTCTATAGCTAGTGTTATCAACACTCTTTCCCTTAGGATCAGAGTCTAGCTTAGTGGCTGTTGCCATGGGTATCTTTGCAATTGCACAATTTTGAAAGTCAAACCTTTTTAAAAGATCTTTGATATACTTTGACTGATTAATGAAAATACCAGTCTCAATCTGTTTGACCTGCAAGCCTAAAAAGTAATTTAGTTCACCCATCATGCTCATCTGATACTTAGACTGCATGAGCTTGCTAAACTTAGCACATAACTTTTCATTAGTAGAACCAAATATAATATCATCAACATAAACTTGAACTAAAAGCAAATCACCTTTTATCTTTCTAAAGAATAGAGTTTTGTCAATTGTACCTCTTGTGAAGCCATTTTCAAGAAGAAATTTAGACAAAGTCTCATACCATGCTCTTGGTGCCTGCTTTAGTCCATAGAGTGCCTTGTCAAGTTTGTAGACATGATTTGGAAACTTTGGATCAACAAAACCAGGTGGTTGTTCCACATACACTTCCTCATCAAGCTTGCCATTAAGAAAAGCACTCTTTACATCCATCTGGTATACCTTGAATTTTGAATGAGCTGCAAATGCAAGAAACATTCTGATTGCTTCCAATCTTGCTACAGGTGCAAAGGTTTCATCATAGTCAATTCCTTCTTCCTGAGAATAACCCTTGGCCACCAGTCTTGCTTTGTTTCTTACAATCATACCAGATTCATCCAGCTTGTTTCTGAAAACCCATTTAGCACCAATAATAGATCTATCTTTAGGTCTTGGTACTAGTTTCCAAACTTTGTTCCTCTCAAACTCATTCAATTCTTCCTGCATTGCTATTACCCAATCAGGATCCTGTAAGGCTTCTTCAACCTTCTTAGGTTCATTCTTTGAGAGAAAACAACTGTACAAGCATTCATTTTGAATTGATCTTCTAGTTCGAACACCACTATTTGGATCACCAATTATCAAATTCTCAGTATGATCCCTTATCCATTTTCTAACAGGTGGTAGATTGCTCCTGCTAGACTCTCCCCCTAAGTTAGTGGTATCTCTTGTAGAAGAACTTTCTCTGCCTTCAAAAGCTCCACCTTGATCAGTAGAATCAGTGGATTCAATACTGTTGCTAGTTTCTGATCTTCCTTCATTAGACTCTGAAGGATCAGTTCCTGATGAAGTAGACTCTGAAAGACTAGTCTGATCCTGACCAGTACTGTGTTCTCTTTGATAGGATTGCTCCCCCTCAACAGTAGCATTCCTTTGAGAAGCAATAGAGATTTCCTCTGGAGAACCTTCATCGCCACTGGAGAGAATCTCAGAATACTTAAGATTTTCAAATTCCAGATTGTCATGGCTTTCATCAGTTTACAAAATTCCAAACTTCTTATCATCAAATGCAACATGAATTGATTCCATAACAATGTGAGTTCTGAGATTGTATACTTTGAAGGCCTTTGATGCTGAATATCCTAGAAAGATTGCTTCATCCGATTTGGCTTCAAATTTTCCAAGTTGTTCTGGATGAACTTTCAGGACATAGCATTTACATTCAAAAATGTGAAAGTATTTCACACTTGGTTTCTTTCCTTTGATCATCTCATAGGGAGTCTTACCATGAGCATTTACCAAGGTACAGTTTTGAGTGAAACATGCAGTGTTGATAGCTTCTGCCCAGAAATAGGTTGGAAGCTTTGCATCTGCCAGCATGGTTCTTGCTGCCTCTATAAGAGTTCTGTTCTTTCTTTCTACTACACCATTCTGCTGAGGTGTTCCAGGTGTAGAAAACTGTTGAGTAATTCCTTTGTCTACACAATACTCCTCCATTGTTGAATTCTTAAATTCTGTACCATTGTCACTTCTGAGCACTTTGACCTTGTACTCAGAGCTATTTTGAATATTCTTGACAAGTTCAATGATTTGCTGAGGAGCTTCATCCTTGTTGTGTAGAAAGAATACCCATGTGAACCTTGTGTAATCATTCACTATAACTAGAGCATATCTTTTCTTGCTGATAGACATAATGTTTACTGGACCAAATAAATCAAGATGCAGCATGTGAAATGGTTCAGTAATTGAATTTTCTGTCTTGCTCTTGAAAGTGGTTCTTCTTTGTTTTCCAAGCTGACAAGCATCACAAAGTCCATCTTGCACATAATTTGCCTGAGGTAGGCCTCTCACCAGATGGTGCTTAACAAGTTGATTAAGCTTCTTGAAATTGAGATGTGAGAGCTTCTTGTGCCAGTTCCAGCTTTCATCATTTGATGCCTTGTTGTAAAGACATCTGACAGTTCCTTTAGATGTGTCACTCAAGCTGGCTTCATATATGTTACCATGTCTCTGACCAGTCAGAACAATGTCTCCGTTCTTCATATTCAAGATTTTGCATCCTTCACTGTCAAAGATTGATTGGTAACCCTTATCACCCAGTTGACTTATGCTTAAAAGTGTGTGTTTCAAGCCTTCAACCAGTGCTACGTTTTCTATGATGACATTTCCCAAAATAATTGAGCCATATCCCAGAGTTTCTCCTTTGTTACCATCTCCAAAGGATATAACTGGGCCAGCTTTCCTCTCAAACTTTGTAAGCAAGGACTTCTTTCCAGTCATACGTCCAGAGCATTCACTGTCCAGGATAATTGAATGCTTCTTTCCAGTGCCCTGCAAACAAAAAGTAGCTAGTTAGAATTTTTTAGGACCCAACTTTGATTGGATCCCTTCTTACTAACTTTTGAATCAACAGGCTTTGAAGATTTTGCTTTTAATTTACCTGTTGCAGAGTCAACCTTAGACTTTGATTTCACAAACTGTTTGTGACTAGGAGTTTCCGATTTCAGAGAATAATAGTCATAATACAGTTCATGATATTCCTTACACATATAAATGGAATGAAGTAAACTACCACAATGATAACAGGGTTCTTGTGGTTGGTATTGAATTCTCTGAGTCCTAGGGAATCTGGACTCAGTTTTTCAAGAAGGTTTTTTATTGCAGTCTAGGGCCAAATGATTATGATTTCCACATTTATAACATTTCTTCCTAGGTGCATCAGGTACATTCTTGTAATTATTCTCTTTCTTAATACCTTCTTTTCCATTCCTATTTCTTCTGATCTTGCTAGACTCTGAAATACCTTCTAGTCTCTATTTCAACTGAGACTTAGACAGAAAACCTATGTTAACATTCTTAGATTTTTCTAACACTCTCTCATCTGAATTGCTATTGTTAATTCTTTTGTGCACAACTGGGGTACCTTTAGAATCAACAAATTTAACATGTTTAGGTTCAGAAGCTATCTTCTTACCTTCAGACTTAGATGTGCTAGCTTCAACTTTACTATCATGATTAACATAGCTACAGTATCTTCTTGCCTAGCCTTATCAAAACCGAAACCATTAACTTTACCAAGAATTTGATTTTCAATGATTTCTTGAGTCTTTTTACCAGAATTGTTAATGGTTTTAATCACATCTCTCTCTTCCTCTAGTTCTTTTTTGACATAGTCATAAGCCTCAAGAATAACACTATAATCATGCTTAGCTTTATCAGAACTTAACCTATATTCTTCCATTTGAATTAACTCGGATTCAAGAAAATTATTTCTACTAACTAATTCATCATTCTTAGCCTTAAGTTCATCTTTTTCACTAGCAAGAATTTTGAAATTAGTCATAAGATTCTTAAACTCAACATGAATAGATCTAATATCATCAGAATCTAAGCTATCAAATGAATCAAGAGAGTGAAGTGATACCTTAACAGAAGATGAATAAGTTTTCTTTGGAGATCCAGGCTTGTCTGAAGCACTTGCCATCAATGCAATGTTGTCATAATCCAATTCATCTTCAGAATCACTGGAGTCTGCCCAATCCTTCTGTGTGACCATGAGTGCATTACCCTTCCCTGAATTCCTAGGCTTCTTGCACTCACTAGCAAAGTGTCCAAGCTCACTGCAGTTAAAGCACTTGATCTTGGCTTTATCAAGCTTGATAATTGTACTCTTGCCTTTGTCACTCTTCTTCTCCTCTTTCTTCTGAAAACAGCCTTTGCTAAATCTTCTCCTGTTGAATCTTCCTTTCTTGAAAGCTTTAGCAAACATAGCAAAGAGTTCTTGCATCTCTGATTCAGAATCATTATCTTCAGAGTCTACATCTGCAGTCTCTGACTCAGAACTTTCTTTCCTCTTCTTCTTCCTCAAGTCTCTTTCAGTAAATTTAGACTTTTCTTCTGGAAGTTTCTTTGATTCAGATTGAGCAGTAAGTGCAACAGTTTTCATCTTTCCTTTACTCCTGCTCTTTTCTGCTGCCTGTCAAGTTCATAAGCTCTCAATTTTCCATAAACTGCTTCTAATGATATTTCATCCAGATCATTAGCTTCCTCAATTGCAGATATCTTCTCATTGTAGAAATCAGGAAGAGCTTTCATGAACTTAGTATTCATATCCTCTAAGTCATAATATTTACCATGCATGGCCATCTCATTGATTAGTTTAGTAAACCTATCAAAGGTGTCAATAAGTGACTCACCAGACTTGGATTCAAAGTACTCATACTATTGTATGAGAAGTGTCCTCATATTCTTCCTGACAGGTTTTGTTCCTTCACAGTGAACCTTTAGATTGTCCCATATCTCCTTAGCAGTTTTACAAGAGAGAACATAGTTAGTGAGAACAGAATCAAGACTGTTGAATAGTATGTTTCTCACTTTAGCATCCTTAAGAACGTTCTCCTTTTCCTTATCTGTCCATTCAGATTTAGGCTTCTCTGCTGTATGTTCTGGAACAACTTTTCCTTGGACAGTTGCTTGAGGAACAAGCCTTGTTGGAACAAAAGGCCCATCTCTGATTCTGTCAAGATAATCAGGATCTGTTGCTTCCAGGTGATGCAACATCTTTACTTCCCATAAAGTATATTTGTTTCTCTTGAGCATAGGGATCTTAGTATTACCATCCTTGTAACCAGACATGATTGCAGATCTTTATGATTATTCAAAATCAACCTACTCTGATACCAATTGTTAACTCGAATAACTTGTAGAAGGGGGGGTTGAATACAAGTTATATAATCGTGTCTGATTTTTGCTTGATTATATGAACAAGAACAAACGAATGAATCAAACTTTGTTTGTATTAAATAAATCAAATACAAACTCTACCAAAGGTGTACAATACCTTTAGTAGCTGCTGACAATACAAATCTCTCTCTCTATTTGTTTCGAACTCTCGAATACAAACCTTATACAGAGCTTCACACAATATGCACTCTACAATTCTCAATTCACTCTTTTTACAATGATATTGAGAGAGTATTTATAATGCTACCTATCAACTAATAACAGAATTATAATCTATCTATGACAATGTTCTGCCGTCCAGTTGATAGTTTCCATCAATAGAGAATTCGTTTCCTTCACAATATCTTCTTGCTTGTTCTCCAAACAAAGATCCTATTATATAGCACTTTCCAGTTTCTGTAGCATCCATAATGACATCATCAGTAACACGACTGATATCAGGATTTCTCATTGTATCAGGATCTGATCATCCCATCAGTATTTGATCAGGATCTGACTTGCTGTATCAGGATTTACTCTTAGTTCCTGAAATGTAGTCTCTGACGCACTGTTCCTGACTAAACTCTACAGATTACTGTCTAACACATATATCTTATACAAAGTGCTAAGTCCTTTATAAGATCAGGATTTACAAGAAGTATAAGCAAAATTCTATTTTCAACATCACAACCTATGAATTATTCCTAACAATCTCCCCTATTTATGCTTTAGAATCTGAAGCATAAATCTAAGTTG
Source organism: Saposhnikovia divaricata (assembly GCA_036435485.1). Lineage (NCBI taxonomy): Eukaryota > Viridiplantae > Streptophyta > Magnoliopsida > Apiales > Apiaceae > Saposhnikovia > Saposhnikovia divaricata. The sequence continues at coordinate 107,586 of JAZHRN010000145.1, read as the reverse complement.
TAGATGTCAAAACATATAAAAAAACAACCAGAATAGAATTTATGAATTTAAGATCATGAAGTTAAGTACCTCCTTCTTCAGATGTAGACATGTATCTAGTACTTAGAAGAAAGAATTCAACTATTTGATGCTTCTTTTCCTTTACCACTCCCATGATGAAATTTACCAACTCTGTCACCTGTAGTTCTAATCCCAGTCTGTTTATCTCCCCCAGTCTGTTGTTGTTGTTGATTCTGAATTATCTTTATCTCCCCCTTTTTGACATCAGCAACATTAATTCCAAGAGATTCAGTAACAGAACAAATGAGATTCATCAGAACTGTTTGATTTTCCAAAATAGTGACTTGGTTATTTTCAAGAATTTTAAGTCTCGATTGAATATCACTTTGAGATTTCTGAATGTCCTTAAGAAGTTCAGAATTGACTTCAATGTTGGAAGTGCTTGTTGTATCTTCAGAGTCAGATTCAGAAAGAACCCGATCTTCAATCCTTGTAGAAGAAGTTGCCTGTAGAGAACGATATTCAAGTAATAATACTTGAGCAGAAGTACAATGTTCTGCCGTCCAGTTGATAGTTTCCATCAATAGAGAATTCGTTTCCTTCACAATATCTTCTTGCTTGTTCTCCAAACAAATATCCTGTTTTATAGCACTTGCAAGTTTCTGTAGCATCCATAATGACATCATCAGTAACACGACTAATATCAGGATTTCTCATTGCATTAGGATCTGATCATCCCATCAGTATTTGAACTTGCTGTATCAGGATCTGGTCTTAATTCCTGAAATGTAGTCTCTGACGCACTGTTCCTGACTAAACTGTACAGATTACTGTCTAACACATATATCCTATACAAAGTGCTAAATCCTTTATAAGATCAGGATTTACAAGAAGTATAAGCAAAATTCTATTCTCAACATCACAACTTATGAATTATTCCTAACAACGATTAACATCAGCCTCGGTTTTGACACTACCAGATGATACGGGAAATTTTGTAATCTATAGTGATGCTTCCCATAAGGGTTTAGGATGCGTATTGATGCAGCATGGAAAAGTAATTGCTTATGCCTCCCGACAGTTAAAAGATTATGAGGTAAGATACCCAACTCACGATCTCGAATTAGCTGCGATTGTATTTGCACTTAAGATTTGGAGACACTATATATATGGGGAAAAGTGTTAGATTTACACGAATCATAAGAGTTTAAAATATATCTTCACCCAGAAAGAATTGAATATGAGGCAGAGACGATGGTTAGAATTGATCAAGGACTATGACTGTTCGATTACTTACCATCCAGGGAAGGCCAATGTGGTAGCAGACGCACTAAGTAGAAAAGAGAGACTTCACCTGGTAGTAACATCGAAGGAATTGATCAAAGAAATTGAGATATTCGATTTGGAGATTAAGATTCCTGTCCACGCCAATGAGAGAGTATATGAAATCTCCTTACAACCAGAGTTGATCGAAAAGATTCGTCGTTGTCAAGAGAAAATGATGGAAGAAGAGAGGGATCATTTAACAGAAGAAGAATTTCAGAGTCCAAAAGATGCTAAAGGAATTAAAAGATTTGCCTCTAGAATTTGGATACCAAATGTTGCAGAACTAAAGGAAGAGATTTTGAGCGAAGCACATAGCTCGAAGTACTCTATTCATCCCGAAAGCACGAAGATGTATCAGGATATCAAGCAAAACTATTGGTGGCCTAACATGAAAAGAGAAATTACAGACTGGGTAAGTAAATGTGTAACTGTCAGAAAGTGAAGGCAGAACACCAACGACCAAGTGGACTTTTACAACCCTTAGAGATACCCGAGTGGAAATGAGAGCATATTACCATGAATTTTGTCATAGGATTGCCCCGAACTAGAGCTAGCCATGATGCAATTTGGGTTATTGTTGACCGACTCACTAAATCTGCGCATTTTATACCAATTAGTGATAAGTACTCCGTTGAAAGATTGGTGAACATATACCTAAAGGAGATTGTGGTTCGTCATGGAGTGCCTGTTTCAATTGTATCTGACAGAGATGCCCGCTTTACTTCTCGATTTTGGAAAAGTTTTCAAGAATGTCTTGGCACGAAGTTAAATCTGAGCACTGCATATCATCCCCAAACTGACGGACAAAGTGAAAGGACAATTCAAACAGTTGAGGATATGTTAAGAGCCTGTGCACTGGATTTCAAAGGAAGTTGGGATGATCATTTGCCCCTGGTTGAGTTTGCTTACAATAATAGTTACCACTCCAGCATAGGTATGGCACCATATGAAGCCTTGTATGGAAGAAAGTGTAGATCACCTCTATACTGGGATGAAGTAGGAGAAAGGAAGATACTAGGACCAGAACTGGTTCTACAAACCAAGCAAGCAATAGAAGTTATTCGAAAATGGTTAGCTGGAGCTCAAGATTGACAAAGAAAGTATGCAAATCAAAAGAGAAAAGACAAAGCATTTGAAGTGGGAGATAAAGTATTGCTGAAAGTTTCACCTTAGAAGGGAGTAATGAGATTCGGAAAGAAAGGCAAGTTGAGCCCCAGATATATAAGACCTTTTTGAGATTCTCAAGAAGATAGGACCACTAGCTTATCAGTTGGCCCTACCTCCAGACCTTCAGCATATCCATGATGTGTTTCATATTTCCGTGTTAAGAGAGTATCATTCTGATTTCAGACATGTTATAACCTACGAACCAGTGGAAATCCGTCTTGATCTGACATACGAAGAACAGCCAGTACAGATCCTAGACCACAAAGTGCAAGAATTAAGAACTAAGCAAGTGAATTTGGTAAAAGTACTATGGAGAAATCACCAAGTTGAGGAAGCCACGTGGGAACTAGAAAGCGAAATGCGGAATAAATATCCTGAATTGTTTAGTGCGTAATATTGATTCCGAGGACGGAATCCTATAAGGAGGGAAGACTATAATAACCACGAATTTTCGAATAAGTTTTCTACTCAATATTTAAACTTTATTTAAGAGCGATGCATTAGTATATTTTAATTAGTACATTTTTATAAATATATAAGTATATATTACATTATATTATATTTATTTATATTAGGAATAAATATATGGAAATAGGATTTTAGTTTTACTGGATTGATATTAAATTAGAGTCTCGTTTTAACTGGCCAGCAAGGGAGAAATTGAATGATACGTATTAAAAGATTAGGGTGTTGTGTTGGTTGGTTAGGGGGTAACCACGTAACATAAACGTGGTTTAGTGGGTAATCCAGCTATTATTATTGGCGCAGAAGAGGAACAGATCAGGGGGTACATCACTTCTTCACAAAACAAAACAAAAGAAAATTCAACTCCTCTTTTTCTTGTTCACCTACCATCTCCTCTAGCTTTTACTGTCTCTTTTAAACCAAACAAAATCCGGCCACATATAACCTCAAGTGGGTTGTTTTTTTCTTTTATTTGTTTTGTTCGATTTCGTTTCTGGAGGCTCGAATTTGTACTTAGTTCTTGTTTTGTATTATTTTTCGATCGGTTGATTGCTTGAATGGAGTGATTGGTGGGATGAAATCGGAAATAAACAGGGGGATGGGTGTTGCCGTGTGTTGTCGGAGAAGAAGAAAAGAGGAGATTGTGATTGGGAACTACGGTTTTGGGGGGGGGGGAACGTTGTTGATTTTGGTCGAAGAACCACCACCGATTGGTGGTGGTGGTGGTTAACAGTTAGGGGGATGGAAGACGGGGGAGACGGGGAAATTATGGAGAGAGAGAGAGAGAGAGAGAGAGAGGGGGAGAGAGAGGCGGGTTGGAGAAGAGAGATTCAGGGGAGGTGGCGCGGCGGTGGTGGTGGCAGGTGGCCCCCACGCGCCGTGATTGCAAATAAAAACAATAATAACCTAGCAATAAAAACCGATGGTCGAATATTTTAATCGGGATATATATATATATATATATAAGGGGTTCAATTAATTTAATTTGGAATATTTTAAATTTGGGGTATTATTTAAAATGGTTGGTAATAAATAGTTTAATAGAAATGGTATAATTGATTAATTAGTTAAATAGAAATATTTAGCGATTATCCGGACTATTTTGATTAACCGGATCGAATCAGATTATTTTAGAAGCAAAAATCGAGATTAAAAAATGGAGTAACCCTATTTTTCATTTTAAGCGAGATTTTCGGATATTAAAATAGTACATATTTTCTAGATTTGATCCCTGAGTTCGAAGAAGAGTTATTATCCGGGAATTATTTTCCGTTACTTATTTTAGAGATTTTCAGGAAATATTTTAGTATTTAAATATTATATTATCAATCCCGGAAGTATTTTATTTTGGCGAATCGCTCATATTTTTCTGGTTGCCATTTTTAGAGCATAATTCTCGAGCCGTAGATCGAAGTCAAGTTCACGGGTAAAGTATAAATTTTATCTGCATTCACTGCTCTTCGAGATCGAGGCAAGTTCCTTCTGACCCTCACTCCTTTTAAAATATTTCGAGAAATGCTGAGATATTATTCTATTAAAATATTTCTAAGTTGCCAAGGTCATTATAAATTCATTTTTTGATATATCCTGTTTATACAAATGTTGATTTAGAAATTTTAGAGACTGTCCTTAAATTATTATAAGCTCATAAAACGTACTTTGATTGAACTCTAGGGCATCTTATTTGTTCAAGATGGCCCCAAAGATTATTTCAGCTATAACTACGCTCATATATCGAAGTAGTTAAATTTTATTGTCTTCAATCGGATCTATTATTCAGATCTGATAAATTTTATTTCAACATTCCAATTTGATTCATTGTGCGAATCAAAGTAAATACACTCAGAATAGAGAACAGAAGAATAGATTATCATCAGAATTTCCTCTAAAATACCTACTCCTGCGTAATTGAAGGTTTTCTTTCTGAATCGAGTCGTTCTTATTATTTCAAGACGACTCCACATGATTTATCCTAATCAACGAAGCTTACTTGTTCAAGGTTGTTACTTTATTGTCTTGTATTGACATATTGTTCGTGTCAATATAATAAATTAGTTCTTTTGAAAATATTGTGACGGCCTATTGTTCAGGTCGATCTCATACAAAGTATAGACTGGCGGTCGGCTAGAATCGAATAGGAATCCAAACCAATCAAATTCTTCGGAGAAATAATCATGTAATCCACTGGTTAACATGGGAGTGGCCCATGGGTTTTCTTTCAGATCAACATGAGGAATAAACTCGTGGTATTGAAAGAGAAATATTAACATTTTGGCACAAAAGTTGTCAGGTTGACTTTTCAACCAACTTTTTGCTAGCGAAATGATATGGTGATACTTGCGACATAGTAGTGATCGTGCTATGGGGTATCACGGGTGTGCGGTACTTGCGACACAGCGGTTGATCGTGCTGTGGGGTATCGTGAAGGCGGAAGACCAGTATCTCAATCTTTTAAATTCCAATTTCTTTTACTCAGAGATAAGTTATTTGGTCTATCAGCAAGTATTAACAGGGCACTTTGCCTGCATACGAGTATCTTTCATAAATCGAATTATTATCTTTCCACACTTCATGGTTAGTGAGAGAGCAAGTCAGTGGACTTGCTGGGCATACAGTTACTCATTATTGTTGTTAATAATATTTTTTTCAGTGAAGACGGAAAAAGGCGAAAGGCCAAGGGGAAGGAGGAAATGCACTAAGGCACCGAGCTGGACTAGAGTGTCTACCTCAGAGGTGACGACCATATCAAAGACTACTAGCAGTTTCGACATGTTTATTGATATAATGTGTACTAGTAATATGTTGTAATAATTCAGAGATATGTCGATGCTTGGACGTGTGGATTGGAACTCCTTGTTGTTACGATAAAACTACTAGGTTTATTATGTATTGTAATGTATTTTGTATAAGGCAGGTATTGATGGATCGTGGCGACCTAAATCTACAAATAGTGGATTTGGGGCGTCACACTATAAATACATAATTCTCATACTTTATTTTTTATAATCTTTACTTCTTCACTAAAAAAAATTTTCCTATCAAAAGATGAATCCAAATAATCCTCTACCTTCAAATTCTCAAAATTCAAACCCACAATTTCCATACCCATATCCAAATTCCTATTTTCCAAACCCACAAAATTATAATTTTAATTCTCCAAATCCGAATTCTCAATACCAATTTCCACATTCTCAGAATTCTCAATATCCATTTTCATGTCCCCAAAATTCTCCATACCAATTTCCATATCCTCCATTTTCAAATCCACAATTTGAAACCCAACAATCACCTACCAATAATCAATATTCTCTATATTCACAAGTTCCCGCCTTTAATAACCCAAATTTTATTGATCTTAACGATGATTTTGAGGAAACTGAAGATGTTCAAGAAATTAGTGATTAGTGGAAGTGGGTTGAAGATAAAATATTAATAAGTGCATGGTTGAATGTGTCAACTGATCCATTGGTCGGTACAGATCAAAAAGCTGAAGCATTTTGGGAACGAATTCATCAATATTGTGAAGAATATAATCCTGGTGTCATCAAGAGAGGAGTTGTGGTTATGAAAAAAAGGTGAAGCGGGTTAAACGATGGTGCTCAGAAATTTGGAGCGTGTTATGAAAAGGCAATAAAGCTAGGGGAGCGGTTCAAACATGAAAACTATATCTGAGAAAGCTCATGAACTTCATTTAACTACATACAAAAAGAAGTCTAACTTTGATAAGCACTGGTTTGAGCTTCGTAGACAGCCCAAGTGGAAAACTCCTTGAACTACTGAAAGTTCAAAAAGAAATAAATTAAGCAATTCTGGAAATTACTCATCATCGGGAAATAACGATACACCAACAGATGAGAATGTTGTTGAATCTCCGGTCCGTCCTAAAGGTACGAAAGCGGTTAAAAAGAAGGGAAAAGGGAATGCAAGAATGGTAGCACTACGCCATAAATGGCCTATTGCAACCTTTTGGCATGGGTGTTACCATCTTGGATGTTACCATAGCTATGAAATTTTTGAGCTATCGCAATCTTGTGATTGTGGGTGTTACCAAATTCACAAAAGTATGTTACTTTAGTTATAAAAAGTGTTACAGTGGGCAACACCATGAGATGTGTTACCATAGAGTATTCATGAACAAAATTTTTATTTTATTTAAAATTAATGATTTAATAATTATATGACTTTAAAAATAATTAATTTTAACAAAATCGTTGAAGTAATCATTTTAAAACGTAATAGTCCATCAAATAATTGAATCAATCATACTTTTTAAATATTAAAATATTTTTAATAAATTTAGAATGAAAAGATTTCTAAAATAAAGTGATATTGAAAAATTATTAAATTTTGATTAAAATCATTAAAATATTTAGTAGAGAAAATAATAGTTTGTATAAACTTTGAATTATTACAAATAATTAAATTAATAGATTAATAATTATAATCTAATATCAAGAAATTTAAATAAATTTATAATATATTTTTTTAAAAAAAGAAAAGTACAGTGAATTATTGAGGAGAGTAGAGTAGTGAATTATTGAGGGGAGTTCGGCAAACGAGACAGAGATCGGCAAAACGAAAAATTAGAATTGGGAAAGATTAGCCAAATACAAATCAGGGAAATTGGGGGAAAAACATAAGTCTCTCGCTACTCTCACATTTCTCATTTCTCATGCCTCTCTTGCCTCTCATTTCACATTCAATTAGGATTCAATTATGGTTTGAGCTGGGTTAATAGAAGCTTGATTCCATGATTCAATTAGGATTCAATTAATGGAAGTTGTGTTGCATACTTCGATATGTGTATTTGTAGCTCTCTATTTGGATTTGTGTTTGTATCTCTCTCCTCCCCTCTCTCTGTCTCTCTCTGCATCTCTCCCTCTCTCTCCCCCTTTCTCTATATCTCTCTGTATCTCTCCCCTCTCTCTCTCCCATTCTCTCTCTATCTCTCTCTTCCAGTATCACTGTCTCTCTCTACCCCTGTCTCTTTATGTATCTCTCTTCCTCTCGCTCTCCCTCTCTCTGTCTCTCTCTCTCTCTCTTTGTATCTCATTCCCTCTCTCTGTCTCATTCTCCATCTCTCTTTCCCTCTGTCTCTCACTCTTATTTGTGTTTGATGTTAGCTTAACAAGTCTTTTTTTTCATGTGCAGGTGCGATTTTTGAAGGTAGCTAGACGAGTATTACCTAAGGTACTAGATTAGTTGTCACATTGATTTGTTAAAATGATGAAGATTTTTTTTGTAAATGTCATGATGTTGTACTTCAAGAATTGGTTTATGAGAATCATTTTGCTTGCAGGAAAGAAGCAGCTCTGCAACAAGGGGAGGTCAGTACTAAGCTTGCAAATATATACTCGAATTATCTGCATGCTGTGTTTTAATTTTAAGCACAATCTTAATATTGTATGTGTAAGGACATAATTTTGCAGATTGTGGCAGTCTGCTTCCAATAAGATTTAGAATATGCAAATTCCTTTTTTTTGTGTAATGTCATTGTTAATCTATATTTATTTGCTTGATCTTAGACAATATGTCACTACATCTTTATTTAGCCTAGAATGTATATGATGATAGTAGTTTAAAATTTATCAGAAAAATATCAATATTTCAGGATGCTCTTAAAGGTGTACAACAAAGTTATGGTACAGAAGGCACCGGTAATGAAGTTGAGAGTTGCTTCGAGCAGAAGCTGAGGTATGCCAACGTTCATGTCCTATCATTTGATTATTGTTCAACTACTATTTATGACAATTCAATCTTTTGTGTGCTGAAAAGAATGCAAGGGAGGCAGCGACATCTGCATTTGAACAACTTAAATATGTTGCCTACGAAGTTAATTCACTTAGAACAATGACACAAAGAAGTATGCTAACTCAAGAAGAGATGGTAAGTGTATGGGTCAACTTGGTTGGGTATACATAACTTTCTTCAAATGTATGCTAATATGTTGTAAAATATATTGCAAAATCTTAGGAAGAGATTGTTCTCAAGAGGTGCTGGCTAGCTCGCTATTGAAGTTTATGCAATCATGTTTGTACATTATGTATTTATCGGAAGCTCACATCCATTATAAAGACCCTATTCCATAATGTAACCGAAGTGTGCTAAAGTCATGGGAGATTAGACAGATTATAAGAGTGAGTACAGTTTTTGCCTGTGCACAGAATATGTACTCAACTAGTTAGGAAAAAAACAAGAAAAGAAAATACTAAACTCGCAAGAATTATATTTGGGGTGTTTTTTCCTTAAAAAATGTATGACACGGAAGGAGATACTCATGTTACGGTAGATATTGGGTGCAAACCTTTAAAGAAAACCTTTTACTTTTAGAACATGTACATACTCATTATAGATCAAACTGTCATCAACTGATATTTTGTAACATCGGCTCAAGATTTTAGCACCAGGACTTCTGATGATTTAAATTGTAATGTCTTGCAGGTGTTCATTCAGAGCTAGCTGCAGCGAGATATGAATACTGGTCAATTTGAAGTTAATTTGATGATGGTAAGAATTGATTAGTTGTCATATTTGTCCCCTTCCTTGCTCGGTTCTTTACTTAATAATAACAGTAAACTTGGTCTTTTTCCCTTTTTTGTGCCAAGTTGACATAAATCAATGATATATATCACTCTAGTATATGGATGAAGTTTTGTATCTGACATAGGCTCTATTTTAACATCAGTAGTAGTAAACATCAGATACAATGATTGCTTGTGCAACATTTTTGCCGTGAATCGGATCAGACATATTGTCCGCATCCGCATATGACCTTATAGGTTAGCTGTTTTGTTTGTTGGAGCATGATGTTATGTTTTTTGTTGAGACTCACATAGGATTTATTTTGGTGGTTTTGTGTTTATTTTCCAGTGCTTACGGATCGTATCAACCCTATGAGATTATGGACATGGAATGCCGATATTAAATTATATGGTGGCTAGCTAGAACTGTAAGATATTTTTGTAAGCAACAAAATATAAAAGGTAAGTATTTATATGTGTTGTTTGCTTGCTTTGAGGACCTCCCAGGTATTCATTTTTAATCAACTTATTTTTGGTAAATGTGTGGATACACATTTATCGATACTATTCATTCCTCTGCAGTGCTAACTTTTGGAGGACATGCATATAAAGTTAATGAAGACATGGAGATTCCAGCTCGTAGTTCTGATGCTACTTCTTGAGAATTTTGTAGTGGCTGAGAATGAGATGGATATGGACCTTGAGGACATCAGGAAACAGGAACAATATTTTAAAAGTAACTTCAATGGATCGGTAATATAATGCTACTAGTAGTGACATAGGAGCTGTTATCTTCTTCTTGTACTTCTTTGTTTTAGTTTATGTTCTTTAGTGCTGGTGGATTTTATGTAGTTGTTGGTTACTTGACTGGTTATGTTGTTGGTGAATTAAGTTTCAATCAAGTTTTATATAACACACACTTTAATATTTTATACATTATAAAAAGTATTATTTATATTATATAAATAAATTATATTCTGTGCATTAATTTTAATATTTAATTTTGTTATAAAATTTTACATATAATCAATTTTTAAATGAATTTAAATCATTAAAATAACCAAATAGATTTGATATGAAATACATCTTAAACACTTAGAGTCTAAAATTTTTTAATATTTCGGTTTTAATAATACAAGGTTATTTGTTATACGATGCACCAATGACTTTTATATAAAATGTATTACATTATGAAATATATTATAGTATAGATTATATATATATATATATATATATATATATATTCGGATTTTTTTTCGGGTTTCGGGTTCGGATCGGGTTTCGGATCGGGTTTTGAATCTGGATCAAATCCAAATCCAAAAAATCGGGTTCCAGTTATCCAAAATTTCGGGTTTCGGATTGGGTATCCGTCGGATCGGATTTTTTAGCCATCCCTAGCTCTGCACTACATCCAAGGCAAAACCAAAACAAATCTTATACTATAATATACGTAACAAATACGTAGAATACCGTATAAGTACATAACAATACACAAAAATACATCAAAATACGTATAAACCCAGTGGCATTGTCAGTAACATACCAAAAAGGACATGGGCTTACCGGTAAAATCATGCTGAAAAGCTCTTCAGGATGTATCATTTATATAGATAGACCATGACTGTGTAATAAATGCAAGTATCTTAGTTGATGTTCCCACAAGTCTAGCTATCTTTCAACTCTACCATGGCTTCCAACAATTGGTACACATGCTCTTTCTCTTTTTCTGTATCTTTGTAATTTCCTTTCCAGATATATTTGTTAGGGGTGCTTTCTTTTCTAAAGGGTTTAGTAGAACCCTAATTTTCTTGAATTGTAATTTCTTATACATAAATTGCTACAGTTTTAAGGGTAATTTTCCCATTTGGTGAATTGGGGAACCCCTTTCGGTACTCGTGTGTATAGATTTAATTCTTTGGCGTGTCAATTTGTCTTGGTTTTGAAATTTCTTATGATATTGTTGGGGGGAGTGGGAAGAATGGGAGGAAATTCATATTCGGAAAAGTTTTCTTTCTGAAATTTCGTATGATATTGTTGCATATATGGTTTTTTTTTATATCAATAAAATGCTTTTTTAGCTGTTGATATGTGAGATTCTGTGAGGGTTGTGTTAGGGGCAAGAATGAGATTTGCACACACTGCTGTTGAAAAATGAAGCCTACTTGAGAGAACCACCTTTTCATTTTATGTCCATGAAAACCCAACTCTTGATGTTTCTTACGTAGCATGAACTCATACTATTTGAGAAGTAGTAGATATCAAGGAACATCTTTCAGTATTTTACGTAGGAGTGTGCAAAGTGAGAAGTAAGATAAAGTAAGGGAGAACGAAGCTATTGAGCAGGAATGCAACTGCAGAAGCAGCCTCTGTTACTGCTCATCTATTATGCACTACTTCCTTTATCCCAAAAAAAATCCTTTGTAGTTATGTTCTGTTCCTCGTGTGCTACCATTTCCTTCCTTCCCTTCTTTTTTATCACAGAATCACATAACCTATTGTCACTGGGTTCCAACTTGCTCTCTTCATGCATCCCTGTCACCGGGTTCCAACTTGCTCTCTTCATGCATCCCCGTGCAAAAAGAAATTTAAAATTTTGGGGAGATGCCAAAGATCTTATATCCTGCAGAACTGTCACACAGGGTTAATCAGGGTCTCAATCATTTCAAGGTTCAATTAAAGCTGAACTCCAAGATAGATGGTATAGAGCAAGGATGCATTAATCGAATCAAAAGGAGTTGCCACTGGTTCCCGACTTTTTAAGTGAAATTGATATTCTCCGGTGTGAGATTCCTTGATTTATAGTTGCCATGATTTTTTGCTGAGGATTAAGTTGAGATTACAGTCTTCATATTTTGTTTTGAAATCTTTGATCCTTATGATAAAATTAATAGGAGATTACTATTAAAAGTTGGCATTTATAAGATGAAGCATTCTTGTTCTACCGATGCTACCATAATGCTAGCACGTGGAGCCACAAAGCCATAGAGATGCCATGGTGTTTATGGGTCCATAATCCGTAGCCGCGATAGCATTAACAATATAAATTTGCACATATTTACTTAAACACGCAGGTCCTCATTTTTTGGTAAGTTCTTACATATGTATGGTATTTTGGTAAGTTCTTACATATGAGAGTAGGTGTTTTTGTTTGGTGTCGACTGCCACCATATATATTTATATTTGGTATTTGGTAATATTATGAAGAAAGCTGCTAGTAGACACTAGGTATTTTCACTTGCTGTAGTTTTAAATGATGTTACTGAGTTACAATTTCATACTAAGTTCAATTGCACACACTGCTGTTGGAAAATGTGGCCTTTTTAAGAGAACCACCTTGCACACAAAAACTGCTGTTGGAAAATGTGGCCTTTCTGAGAGAACCGTCTTTTTATTTTATGCTCAGGAAGACTTAACTCTGGTTTGTAGGCTTGTATAACAATCTTGCAGGAAAGAATGCTCGTATCCTAATTTTCTTACTTAGCATATACTCATACGATTTAGAAAGTAGTAAATGTCAAGGAACATCTTTCAGTATTCTATGTACATCAGTACATGTGTAGAAAGCAAAACCAAGATAAAGAAGGCGAAAGAAGCTATTGAGCAGAGGAACAACTGCAGAAGCGGCCTCTGTTGCTCATCTATTATGCACTGCTTCCTTTTCCCCCCCAAAATCCTTCATAGTCATGTTCCTTCCCCCCCCCCCCCCCCAAAATCCTTCATAGTCATGTTCCGCTACTCATATGCCACCTTTTCCATCCTTTCCTTCTCTTTTATCACAGAATCATATGCCGCATTCTGATTTGCTCTCTTAATGGATCCGTATGCAAAGAGAAATATAAATTTTTTGGGAGATGCCAAAGACCTTGCATAAATTTTTTGGGAGATGCCAAAGACCTTAGATTCGTAGTTTCTGTAATTTAAATTCCTTCCAGTGTTTCTAGAATTTAAAAATCTTGAAAATAATTGAAATCAGACTGTATACGATTTCTGCATATAAAATTGAGCAACCTTCTTGAGAACATGATTTTGACAGGAATTTTAAAATCAATCATTAAGAGACGAAATTAAATATCTATCCATGTATCAGTTTAGCTGCTGTTTTTAGTTTTAATTATTAAATATACTTGTGGTGATTGAGATTATATAAAGGTTTATTGCTTTTGGCTGTTTATGAACGTTTATGCTCTTGTATATGGAAATCACTTAAGATGGTGACATGGTGTTAATTCTAAGCGCCTATTAAGCTCTTAAGATGGTGAAATGGTGTTAATTCTAAGCGCCTATTAAGCTCTCGTTTATATCCATAATATATTTCATCATGTGTACTATCCACATGAATTTTCTTCAGCACCTATTAAATTCTTGCTAAAGTAGGTAGTGAATTCTGACAATATATTGACATTTATATTTTAAAATTTTGATTCAGAGATTTACATATCTAATAAAAAAAAGTAATATATTACAAAATAGGTAATTTTTTTCATGTGTACTATCTACATAAACTTTCTCTCTCTCTCTCTCTCTCTCTCTCTCTCTCTCTCTCTCTCTCTCTCTCTCTCTCTCTCTCTCTCTCTCCGTATTAGTTTTGTAATTATGATTAGATTTTGTTGATTTGATGTGTTTTACTTATATTGATTATGTTGTTAGGTTCGGAGATTAGAAGCACAAGGTGTGCCGTAGAAGCAAGCTGAAGCGATTACGGCTTCTATTACAGAAGTTTTGAATGACACCTCGGAAATTGTGGCTCAGTCGTTTGTTTCCAAGGCGAAAGAAGGTATGATTCCTAATCTCTGTTATTTTGTATGCTGATTTGTGTGTATGTATGTGTTATGACATTGAAATTGTAGGATTTGTTATTTTAATTTGTTTATAATGCTGTTGTGTTGAATATGTTTGCGGAATGTATGGTGACTCAAATGACTCATGAGGCCAATCTTGCCAAATTTAAATCTGAAGTAACTAGTTCGCAGGTGTGCTGTCTTTTATGTCTTATGCTCTTTTGTTCTTTAAAGGGTTACCTTGAGCAGAGGTTTATACGAAACTCAGAATCATTTGTAATACATTTTATGCAGTTGTAGTGTGAAGTTGATATTCCCGAGTATTGTGTTTACTGTTTAGCATCTATCTATCTACATCTTAGTAGATTAAGGTCCATTTTGGTTATGCAGCATGATATGAAGTTGGTAGTCATGTCATTAGTTGAATTGCTTGAAATGAAATTTAGACAACAAAGTCAATGCCATTCATTTAAACATTTCTATTAATGTTATGACTTAATTGTAGTAAAATGGACTGGATTATTATTTTTTGTAGAATAATGGCCCGAGTATAGAAACTAGCACATTGGTAACTGAACAATTATTTTTTAAGCACCCGATTGCATTCTGTTAACCTGTATTGACAGACGTCATACTTTGAAGGGTAAATACGTCAAAATCTTTCAACGACTCTGTTTATACAGCCTATTCGGTACATAGATATCCCCAAATTCCTTTTGAGCAAATCCTAACATCCAAAATCTCAAATTACAGCTAATAATCAAATGAAGAAGCTTGAGTATTAATCTGATGGTATATGCATTCTTTTATGAAATTCTGTTGTATATATGGTTTGCAAAATGTCAGGTTCGACGAATTTGTGTGGTTGTGTATTTGTTTGTTATGTTTGCATCAAGAGCTCTGACCTCAGGTTTGAGGCTTATGACAAAAGCAGATTTTGAAAATTTAGGAGACGGGGAATTAGTATGTGCAAATATTCTTATTGAAGATTTTTAGTTGCTGAATTCTGGACTGTCTTAATCTGTTATCTAGCCTTAGTGATGATTTTTTGATGGCGATTAGACGGGGAATTAGAAGTGTTTGAAAACTGTGTATTCATCACAAGTCAAGAGTAATGGCATAATATTAGTGATATTATACAGTGGAAGTGTTGATCTTACTCATAAAACAAGCTCCAGTTTTACTCTATCTTGCAAGAAAACAGATTCCATCAAGAGCTAGTAGTGTAGCTAAGCATAACTTTCAATACATAAATAACATGAAAAATTCATAAATAAATGCAATTCACCAGAAAGAATGTAATAATAAATGAGAGAGAAAATACAAATTAAAGTAATTAAATAAATTCTTAACTAGTTTACTGTTATTATTAGATCAATCCAAGAAAAGAGCAAGCTACTCTCTTTCCACTCTTTTTCAGGTTTTTAAAGCTCCATTAACTTTATATGTGGAAATAAATAATTGTTGTGTATTGAGATTCAAAGTCAGCTACTTTGTATGATATTTGCATGAAATTAGCTATCACAACTCAGCTGCTTTCTTTGACTGAAATGAAAAATGGGATTATGTTGGGCCCAAATGGGAAAGATAAGTTTATGCAAGTAAATGTGTAGTGAATTATTTAGCAAAATAAAAGTGTAGCGAATCAAAGAATGTATCTGGGTCAGAGAATGTTATACTTCAATAGACTATATAATGCGTCGCAAATAAGATTAGTCAAATACTTTGGTTACTAAAGGTTTAGCCTAGCGGATTTCCCTCATCCTTAGTTACCATAGGTTGAGGGTCTCACTGGTGGCAAATGTGTGTGAGTATTTAAATATCTTCTAATTGACCTTACTTAAAAACTATGTTACTTGGACTCTTCGTTTTACCTTGGAGTACCGGTGTCGGACACTCGACACTCGGACATGGACTCTCGGACTTGGACACTTATTTTAAGCCAAAAACATCTACATTTTTTAAAATGATGCCGAGTCTGATACTTGGACACGTACCCGACATGACACTTATAGCCGAGTCCGAGTAACATAGCTTAAAAAAACAATCGGGTAAGCTTATATTTATCTGATTTACATATGCATTTACCTTTTTTTAGGGACATACATTTAGCTAACTAAAATATGATATGGAGCATGGAATCAAAAGATTAATTTGTAAGGAACAAATTATAATTATCATTCATTAAATAATGATTTCTTTTGAAGTTTTAAATATATAGAAATGTATTGGACTTGTAAGAATGCTTCATGTTATTGTAGTAAAGTAACAAAAAGAAGAATGATGCAAAGCAAGGAATTAAAAGATTAATTTGTAATATAGAAAAAAAACCTTAATTTGTAATATGTATGCGGCTATTATATTGCGGATAACCTATATCCTATGTGTAAATACTAAATTGTTAAAGATATTTTTTATCTCCGGCATCATAATATCCTCCTACAAGCCCTGTCTTGGTTTCATTTTCATCATGTAGCCCCGAATCTACTCTCCAACTTATGTTGTAGTTCTCCTTGGGTAATCTCCTAGCTGCCAATTCACCAAATATGTAAATATATAGTGTTACCAACTCTTACTACTAAGCAACAGATGATCAAAAGCAGAAACATTTACTTACATTTTTGTTCGTTAAAGAACAAAAGCGCCTCACGAAGCACAGTTGTATAATTGTGTGGCTGGCGTGAGCGGGGATGATGCTGCGGCACTCTTTCTTATGATCATTCCGATGACAAGAACTGCTAGGATCACCAATCCCACGGTCCACTTGAACGCTTTTTTGCTACAGACGATGCACCCTAAGTCGATGTGTGTCTCTGGATTCAGCAAACAACCCCTTTGAATTTCATCAAGGGTGTGCCTATCCAGACTCGTGTGATCCGGTTGAATTTCCCCAACCATCTCTATTTCCGAGTTCATTTATCCTGTTAGAAAAAACAAGAGATTAAGATCGTACTAAAGTTATATTTGTAATAGAGTATACAGAAATCATAAAAACAAGAGATCAGGCTTGTCCTAAAGTTCTATTAGAAACATGCTTTTAGTCATGCTATTTAGGACTTTCAGCTCTAGGGAGAATGTTTATAGAATGAACAAGAGATTAAGCTGATACTAAAGTTGTAATTGTAATAGAGTATACATAAATCTTAATAAGAAGAAATAATAATAAAAAAACAAGAGATTAGGCTTGTACTAAAGTTGTATTGCAACATGCTTATAGTCGTGACTTTCAACTTAAGGGAGAATGTTCACAGAATAAACCCATATTAGTATATTTCTATTGTTATTCAACTCTGCATCAGGTAGGTACTCAAATCAGAAATTTTCAATATAAAATGGCATCTACGACATTTTATCTTGCATATAACAACATAAAATGTATAAAGTACAGTTTAGTACAGAGTTACTGCAGACAGTGGTCACAGCTATACCAAAATAGTATGACAACTATAGACCGAGTGACCGTCCATAACAAATACATATGTACCAAAGAACTTAACTACTGCATAATAGATGGTAACTTCTAGGTGCTAGTAGAATGTACATACGATTAGATAAGCATTGTATTTATGTGCCCTCTGAAGTCCAAACTGTTGAGGTGTATGTATGTTTAAACTAGTTGATATGGTAGTTGAATTACACAGTGCTATAACTAGTACACTTCTCTAACCAATCATATCTAAGAAAGATCACCAATCATATCTAAAAACTTGTTTTTTTTGGTAACTATCAAAAAAAAAAATCATCTCATAACATTCATAACTTTAACACGCAGAAGCAATATTTGTTTGTTTATTATATAATTTTTCAGGGAGAGGAAAGTCAGAGAGATGACAGGAAATCAAGAGCAGCTCTATTCACATGGCTTTTATATCTAATTATTCTTTTAAAATTAATTTATAGCAATGTAATATGCATATTACGTAATTTAGTCAACTAATTTTCTTCTGTGGGTGATTTCCTCTCTATAGAACATAGACACCATAGACACATGTTACTAATAAACACATGACACGACATTTTTAGTAGAACAGTACATTGTAGTACTAGTAAACAATGGTATCTAAACACTGGAGAGATGTGAAATTTTAACTAGTGCTATAACTTGTTAGTGTTATATATGTTTCTCTAGAATTTAGGATACACAAATTGGTTTCTTGGTGCAAGTAGAATGAATGGTTAGATAAACATTGTATTTAGGATACGAATATACAATAAGAATTGTATTTAGAAATTAGAGTGGATGGGTTTGCTAGAAAGGTAAAGACAATGATAAGTAATGATATATAGACATGTGAAATTCAAACCAGAACTTCAACTCGAATGAAAGGCTTAAAGCAAGTTAGCCCCGTCCAAAGCTTGTACTAAAGGTGTATTTATAACATGCTTATAGTCGTGCTATTGAAAACTTTCAGCTCGAGGGAGAACGTTCATAGAATAAAAACATATTGGTATGTTTCTATTTGTATTCGACTTGACATAAGTTGGGCCCTCAAATCTGAAATTTTCAGCATTTTTAGTAGAACGGTACATTGTAGAGTTTTGTGGCTCCCTCAATGTTATGACATGACTGTCTAAGCAGGCAAGCGTGATATCTTGCATATTAGAAGATCAAATTTATATAAGTACAGTTTAGTATAGAGCTACTGGAGCTATTGGCCACAGCTATAACAAAACTATAGACCGAGTAAACGTACATAACAAATACACATGTACCAATATTTAACTACTGCATAATAGATGGCAAATTTAATGGTAAGCAACTCGTAAAAAGATCAATGACAAGATCAATGACAGACTACAATTTAAAAGCAAGCAACTTCACTGCATTTCAGTACTAAAACTATCTAATCAGAAAATGAAGCATGTGATGATAGTCAAAAAATTAACACACAGAAAACAAAAAAGGAAGCAATATTTGTTTGTTTAATATATCATTTTGAAAGTCAGGGAGAGATGATAGATACATACCCAGAATGTGAAAATTGTGCAGGAATTTCCGCTTCAAGTAGCAAGCATGCACTTCAGTTTTGTACGCTGTTGGAAGAGTGAGGAGAGTAGTGGGGTTTCAGTTTCAAGTAGCAAGCATACGTTGGATTCGTGATCGGCGTTATCCTAACCAGAACTAAAGCTTCCAATTCAATGCAGGTGAAAGAAACCCGATTCTTTTGTTGGGCCCGTCCAATTCAATCTGATCAACAGAATATAGGTGACAATGTGGAGTAGTGGAATGACAAGAGAAAGAGGCATAGAAAGACAAAAAAATGATTCCGTAAACACATGTTAGTACTCCATTTCTTAGGGAGAGGAAAGTCAGAGATGATACAATACATACATTGAGTCGTTCCTCTTTTTCTGCTTTTTCCCCTATGCTAGAGCTGCTGCCTCAGGAGCGGATGCAACTCCACCAGAAGCTGCAGCAGGTACCGCACCGCTCCAACAACAGCAGCACCACCAACAATCACCTGTATCACACTCATTATTATAAGAAGGTCATTTAGTATAGGTTGGAAGATAGACACCAAGAACAAAAAAAAAATAATTTGAATTTGTAAGAGCCCGAATTTTTGATAGAATTAAAACTTTTCTTATTATGATAAAGTGCATCAGTGAATAGTGATTTTGTGGATGAATAGTATTTTTGGGAACCAAGAAATTTTTCATACCACCCTATGTATGAGACATGGTATGGATATTTCGAAGTCATATTAGTGATTCACGGAGTAAATAAGTGTATGTAAACGAGGACAGAATTCAGAGAATTCAAACTTTATTTTATTCCATAATTGACAGAGAAGTCAGGAATATAATAATTGGATTATAAATTGAGGATGTTAAATGTTAGAAGTACAAGGGAGGATATATTATGAGAGGGAAAGAGGATTGGGAATATAATCCTTGAGCAAAGAGAATGCAAACGAGTTTGAGAATGCTTGAGAAACCGGGAGAGCAAATTCTGAGATAAAGAGAATATACAAGGATATTGGATTTAATATCTATTTGAGGATTAGGACCGCACCAATACATTAACATATAATGTGGGAAAGGATTATATATATCCAAGAGATTTACAAGAAAGAAACCACTGAGACGATCACAGAAATCATTCGATGAAGGAAATGACGAAAGAACTTGCATAAAGCCCTAGAGCAAGGGGGAAAGCCCAATTTCGGTCCAATACTAATCAAGGAGCTGATTTATCAAGTGACTTATGGTGAAAGCCAAAAGGCAAAGGTAGTGGTGGAAGGAATCTTGAAAAGCCAAGGACATGGAAGTAAAACACCACAAAATGGAGTAACATGTTTCTAGCTTGACAAATGGTCCATGAGATCATCAACAATTGTTTTAATCTCATTGGTGGACATCAAACACACTACAAACTACTTTCCTAATTGGTGTTAAGTGATAGATGTCACATTTGTGGTAATTATCCAAGAGAAAAGAAAGCAAAACACAAACTCCTCTAAGCTGCCCAGCAGAAACACCACTCAAAGAAAAATTCATATCTCCACTTCTATCCATCCTTAAATCACCAAATTTTAACCATAGCTTCTCCACTCCATGGGTAACATTCGTTCAAAATTTCATGGTTAACAAAGGAGTATAGCCTAGTCAAATCCCTCCAAGTTGGAGAACCCAATCTGTCCAGTTTCTGTCTAGCGGAAAGGTGGGGCTCAAAACCCTAGCTAGGAAGCTTCAGATTTGATGATCTATAGCTCAAAAGAAAGCTTATGAAGAGCACAAGGTGTGGTAAAAATTTGAGCACCAAACTCTTATTTTTCGATTTGTTATGAATTTTACAAGATGAGGATGAATAGTAACTTCAAGTTGTTTTCTTGTTTTGATCTTAAGGATTTAGCACTTTAAGGACCATCTAAATTCTTGCTGAGTGAAGAGAATAACTAACATTGGCTATGAAGTTTTATGCTACAATCATCGTTTAATGCCCCCTGAAACCAAGGTGTGGGGTTGCAAAGATTATGAAGTTTCCCCTCCTTCGTAAACGTCTTTTCATATCCATTTGATTCTCCATTATCTTGATATATTGGCTTTTCATAAAACAATACAAGAGCTTTTGCCATTTCCGTGTAAGGTTCAGTCAGAAGGACCAGTTGCTTGTACACTACAGATATAGTAAAATTAGGGGTAAAATTAAGAGGATATATTTTCAATTTCATGGATGAATAGCTTTTCAGAAGTACTAGTGAATCGTATCTATATGACTATATCTAAGGTTTATATGTATGTCAGTGAAGAAGCGAAAAAAGGAGGGCAATTTCATTTATGATTCAATGACAAATTAAATTTTATTTATTTAGTATATTAATATTATGCATTATAAATTAAATATAATTTATTTAATATATTTATATTATGCATCTTTTTTTTATAAAATTAACATTTAAGGTGCTAATCATTGAAATATTTTGTGAAAGGAGGGTACCAAAATTGATGTGAAATACAAATACTCTAAAAAAAAATATTTTTTATTAATATAATAAAAAATATCTTTAACAATTTAGTATTTACACATAGGATATAGGTTATCCGCAATATAATAAAAGAATAAGATACGATTCACTAGTACTTCTAAAAAGCTTATTCATCCATGAAAATGAAAATATATCCTCATAACTTTACCCCTAATTTTACTATATTTGTAGTGTACAAGCAGCTGGCCCTTCTGACTGAACCTTACATAGAAATGGCAAAAGCTCTTGTATTGTTTTATGAAAAGCCAGTATATCAAGATAATGGAGAATCAGATGGATATGAAAAGACGTTTACGAAGTAGAGGAAACTTCATAATCTTTGCAACCCCACACCTTGGTTTCAGGGGCATAAAACGATGATTGTAGCATAAAACTTCATAGCCAATGTTAGTTATTCTCTTCACTCAGCAAGAATTTTGGCATTCATTTCATTTATTTAAACCGAAGAATCTCTGATAGTATGATTATTTTTGTATTTTGATTCTGATGATTGTAGCATGTTGGTAGGAATTTTGCACTGTCCATATGTGATTTATTGGTTTAAAGTAGAGTTGGTTACTTTGATCAATCTATTCAATCATTTATACGGACCACAATCCATAACTATGCAGATTACAACTTGTGGTTTCAGTGATTCAAATTATTTTTTTTTCTTGGTGTCTATCTTTCAACCTATAATAATGACCTTATAATAATGAGTGTGATACGGATGATTGTTGGTGGTGCTGCTGTTGTTGGAGCGGTGTGGTAGCTGCTGCAGCTTCTGGTGGAGCTGCATCCGCTCATGAGGTAGCAGCTCTAGCAGAGGAGAAAAAACAGAAAAAGAGGAACGACTCAATGTATGTATTGTATCATCTCTGACTTTCCTCTCCTTAAGAAATGGAAGTCTTAAATACTAATATGTGTTTACTGAATCATTCTTTGGTCTTTCTATGTCTATTTCGGTTGTCATTCCAGTACTCCACATTGTCACCTATATTCTGTTGATCAGATTGAATTGGACGGGCCCAACAAAAGAATCGAGTTTCTTTCACATGCATTGAATTGGAAGCTTGTTTGCACTAAATCACGCAAGCGCACGTGGTCACAAGTAATATAGATATAAGTTGAGTTCGTTCCCACAGAGATCTGGTTTTGAATTTAAATCAGTTAATGTACCTATGCAACAATGTATGGTTTTTACTCACTGCTAAGACAATTAATAAAGTGGGTTTTAATTAACTAAATTAACTAAGAATTATTTAACTAATGAGAATTGCAAACGAATTACTTATATGAGAATAAACATGGGATCCTAACTTCATTAAATATTTCGCTTAGATCTGACGCCTTTAATCACTATGTGCAACAGTTATGATATCTGATCGGACAACACGAAATAAGTACACGCTACCTGTCAGCATACGTATACCAAACTACCCATGCATCTACAAAAGAGATAGAAGATGAATAGACACCAATTATGTTTAGACCCTATTTGTCTATAGAATTTGAAAACATAATGGTTGAAGAACATGTTATCCACATTGATCACATAGGGCAACATTATATATTTCTATTTATGCTACAAATCATGATGTCAAAACATACATAATCCTATGCTAGCATGGCAAGTTCTAAATCTCAAGATTCACTTTCACTTCACAAGAGATTAACAATTCAATTTAGATGTTAGCTACGCATCTAAAAGCATTAAGAATAACCATACAAGGATATCAGATATTCATCACACACAGATCTTTAAAGCATCAAGATACTAAGACTCCATAAATAAATCCGTTAGAATCCCATGACAACGATTAGTTCATAATTGAACCGTTCGTCACCATGGGATTTGATGAAAAGATGATATTAAACAAGATAATAAACAAGATATGAATGAAAGTAATAATATTAATAAGATTAAGAGTTGAGAGAACAAATCTAAAACCCAAAGTATCGCCTAATTACAAAAGTAGATCTGGAATTTCAAGTGCTGTCACGATCTTTGGAATTTGTCTCCAAATCTGATCTTCTATCCTTGGCTAACTCTGTATTTTCTACGTTCTATCTTCTATCTATGTTATATATTCTATTACAATGATATAGTGTGTTTAAATAGGTCATAGAAGTCTTGTCCAGCAAGAAAAACACTAAAAATACAATTTTACATCGAATTAGGGCAAAACAGTAATTTTTAGCATGTTGCCGCGCTCTCAGCGCACTTCCTGCGCTCTCAGCGCACTCACATTCTGTTCAGGCGCGCAGTCAGCGCACTAGCTATCTACCGGTTTGCTTGTTTGGCTCATTTTTCTTCGTTTTGACTCCGTTTTCTTCCGTTTCTTTTCCGCTAGCTTCCGTCTTCAATCCTTTAGCTTTAGGAACTTCATGAAATCTTAAAACAAATTCCCATTCTTCATTCCAGTGCCAACTTTCAACTCCAACATCGACGGAAATTACAAAACCTAGCCAACAATTGCAATCCTGCACAACTACACAAAATACATCAAAAATACAACTTGAGACCAAGTCAATCAATTTAAGCTGATATGGAACGCTCCAAGTGGATATGAAATCCACTTATCAAAGCTTTAGTTCTGGTTAGGATAACGCCGATCACGAATCCAACGTATGCTTGCTACTTAAAACTGAAACCCCACTACTCTCCTCACTCTTGCAACAACGTACAAAACTGAAGGGCATGCTTGCTACTTGAAGCGGAAATTCCTGCACAATTTTCACATTCTGGGTATGTATCTATCATCTCTCCTTGACTTTCAAAATGATATATTAAACAAACAAATATTGCTTCCTTTTTTGTTTTCTAGTGTGTTAATTTTTTGACTATCATCACATGCTTCATTTTCTGATTTGATAATTTTAGTACTGAAATGCTGTGAAGTTGCTTGCTTTTAAATTGTAGTCATTGATCTTTTTACGAGTTGCTTACCATTAAATTTGCCATCTATTATGCAGTAGTTAAATTATTGCTACATGTGTATTTGTTATGTACGTTTACTCGGTCTATAGTTGTCAGTTTGTCATACTAATTTGTTATAGCTGTGGCCAAAAGCTCTAGTAGCTCTATACTAAACTGTACTTATATAAATTTGATCTTCTTATATGCAAGATATCACGCTTGCCTGTTTAGACAGTCATGTCATAACATTAAGGGAGCCACAAAACTCTACAATGTATCGTTCTACTAAAAATGCTGAAAATTTCAGATTTGAGGGCCCAACTTATGTCAAGTTGAATACCAATAGAAATATACCAATATGTTTTTATTCTATGAACGTTCTCCCTCGAGCTGAAAGTTTTCAATAACACGACTATAAGCATGTTATAAATACAACTTTAGTACAAGCTTTGGACGGGGCTAACTTGCTTTAAGCCTTTCATTCGAGTTGAAGTTCTGGTTTGAATTTCACATGTCTATATATCATTACTTGTCATTGCCTTTACCTTTCTAGCAAACCCATCCACTCTAATTTCTAAATACAATTCTTATCGTATATTCGTATCCTAAATACAATGCTTATCTAACCATTCATTCTTTTTGCACCTAGAAACCAATTTGTGTATCCTAAATTCTAGAGAAACATATATAACACTAACAAGTTATAGCACTAGTTAAAATTCCACATCTCTCCAATGTTTAGATACCATTGTTTACTAGTACTACAATGTACTGTTCTACTAAGAATGTCATGTCATGTGTTTATTAGTAACCTGTGTCTATGGTCTATAAAGAGGAAATCACCCACAAAAGAAAATTAGTTTACTAAATTACGTAATATGCATATTACATTGCTATAAATTGATTTTAAAAGAATAATTAGATAGAAAAGCCATGTGAATAGAGCTGCTCATGATTTCCTGTCATCTCTCTGACTTTCCTCTCCCTGAAAAATTATATAATAAACAAACAAATATTGCTTCTGCGTGTTAAAGTTATGAATGTTATGAGATGATTTTTTTTGATAGTTACCAATAAAACAAGTTTTTAGATATGATTGGTGATCTTTCTTAGATATGATTGGTTAGAGAAGTGTACTGTTATAGCACTGTGTAATTCAACTACCATATCAACTAGTTTAAACATTCATACACCTCAACAGTTTGGATTTCAGAGGGCACATAAATACAATGCTTATCTAATCGTATGTGAATTCTACTTGCACCTAGAAGTTACCATCTATTATGCAGTAGTTAAGTTCTTTGGTACATATGTATTTGTTATGGACGGTCACTCGGTCTATAATTGTCATACTATTTTGGTATAGCTCTGACCACTGGCTGCAGTAACTCTGTACTAAATTGTACTTATATACAATTTATGTTGTTATATGCAAGATAAAATGTCGTAGATGCCATTTTATATTGAAAATTTCTGATTTGAGTACCTAATTGATGCAGAGTTGAATAACAATAGAAATATACTAATATGGGTTTATTCTGTGAACATTCTCCCTTAAGTTGAAAGTCACGACTATAAGCATGTTGCAATACAACTTTAGGACAAGCCTAATCTCTTGTTTTTTTATTATAATTTCTTCTTATTAAGATTTATGTATACTCTATTACAATTACAACTTTAGTATAAGCTTAATCTCTTATTTCATTCTATAAACATTATCCCTCGAGCTGAAAGTCCTAAATAGCATGAGTAAAAGCATGTTTCTAATAGAACTTTAGGACAAACCTGATCTCTTGTTTTTATGATTTCTGTATACTCTATTACAAATACAACTTTAGTACGATCTTAATCTCTTGTTTTTTACCAATAGGAAAAATGAACTCGGAAATAGAAATGGTTGGGGAAATTCAACCGGATCACACGAGTTTGGATAGGCGCACCTGGATGAAATTCAGAGGGGTTGTTTGCTGAATCCAGAGACACACATCGACTTAGGGTGCATTGTCTGTAGCAAAAAAGCGTTCAAGTGGACCGTGGGATTGGTGATCCTAGCAATTCTTGTCATCGGAATAATCATAAGAAAGAGTGTCGCAGCATCATCCTCGCTCACGCCAGCCAGACTATTATACAACTGTGCTTCGCGAGGCGCTTTTGTTCTTTAGTGAACAAAAATGTAAGTAAATGTTTTTGATTTTGATCATCTGTTGCTTAGTAGTAAGAGTTGGTAACACTATATATTTACATATTTGGTGAATTGGCAGTTGGGAGATTGCCCAAGGAGAGCTACAACATAAGTTGGAGAGTAGATTCGGGGCTACATGATGGAAATGAAACCAAGACATGGACTATCCTCGTCTAGTCCAAAAAAGCATACACAGCTCCAGAATTAGCTGGAGAAATGGCAGCAGCACTAGCAGCAGCATCCATAGTGTTCCGTGACAACACTGCTTACTCTGAAATGCTCATTAAAGGGGCGGCTACAGTCTTTGAATTCTCCCTAGACAAAAGCAGACACACATACAGCTTCCAAAACCCAATGATTTCAAGTTATTACAAATCCAGTGGCTACTATGATGAGCACATGTGGGGTAGCCTGCCTTTACTATGCCAATGGGAACAGGAGTTTTCTATCCCTTGTAACTAATCCAAGACTGCTTTCTAAAACCAAAGGCTTCTCTTCAGATCCTGACTTGAGAGTTTTGAGTTGGGATAACAAATTACCTGCAGCTAAGATGCTGCTAACTAGGCTGCGTATCTTTTTGGATCCTGAATACCCTTATGAGGGTCTGCTGAGAAGCTATCACAAGAGGATTGGTCTTACCATGTGCTCTTATCTCCGACGCTACAGTGTCTACAACTGGACTCAAGGTAACTTTTAGATTTTCATGTTAATTATTAGCATACTGGCTTCCCTTGTCCATGATTCAACTGAATCAGCCCCCCTGCAATTTTGGCAGTAGTTAAGTTAATATTTTGTACTTGTATTATCTGTAGCTTCATTGATGTCATGTGTAAATGTTCTGTGTGTCTCTGGTGTATGCTAATATAATTAACATGAAAATCTAAAAGTTACCTTGAGTCCAGTTGTAGACACTGTAGCGTCGGAGATAAGAGCACATGGTAAGACCAATCCTCTTGTGATAGCTTCTCAGCAGACCCTCATAAGGGTATCCAGGATCCAAAAAGATACGCAGCCTAGTTAGCAGCATCATAACTGCAGGTAATTTGTTATACCAACTCAAAACTCTCAAGTCAGGATCTGAAGAGAAGCCTTTGGTTTTAGAAAGCAGTCTTGGATTAGTTACAAGGGATAGAAAACTCCTGTTCCCAGTGGCATAGTAAAGCCAGGCCACCCCACATGTGCTCATCATAGTAGCCACTGGATTTGTAATAACTTGAAATCATTGGGTTTTGGAAGCTGTATGTGTGTCTGCTTTTGTCTAGGGAGAATTCAAAGACTGTAGCCGCCCCTTTAATGAGCATTTCAGAGTAAGCAGTGTTGTCACGGAACACTATGGATGCTGCTGCCAGTGCTGCTGCCATTTCTCCAGCTAATTCTGGAGCTGTGTATGCTTTTTTGGACTAGACGAGGATAGTCCATGTCTTGGTTTCATTTCCATCATGTAGCCCTGAATCTACTCTCCAACTTATGTTGTAGCTCTCCTTGGGCAATCTCCCAGCTGCCAATTCACCAAATATGTAAATATATAGTGTTACCAACTCTTACTACTAAGCAACAGATGATCAAAAGCAAAAACATTTACTTACATTTTTGTTCGTTAAAGAACAAAAGCGCCTCGCGAAGCACAGTTGTATAATTGTCTGGCTGGCGTGAGCGCGGATGATGCTGCGGCACTCTTTCTTATGATCATTCCGATGACAAGAACTGTTAGGATCACCAATCCCACGTTCCACTTGAACGCTTTTTTGCTACAGACGATGCACCCTAAGTCGATGTGTGTCTCTGGATTCAGCAAACAACCCCTTTGAATTTCATCCAGGGTGTGCCTATCCAGACTCGTGTGATCCGGTTGAATTTCCCCAACCATCTCTATTTCCGAGTTCATTTTTCCTGTTGGTAAAAAACAAGAGATTAAGAGCGTACTAAAGTTGTATTTGTAATAGAGTATACAGAAATCATAAAAACAAGAGATCAGGCTTGTCCTAATGTTCTATTAGAAACATGCTTTTAGTCATGCTATTTAGGACTTTCAGCTCTAGGGAGAATGTTTATAGAATGAACAAGAGATTAAGCTGATACTAAAGTTGTAATTGTAATAGAGTATACATAAATCTTAATAAGAAGAAATAATAAAAAAACAAGAGATTAGGCTTGTACTAAAGTTGTATTGCAACATGTTTATAGTCGTGACTTTCAACTTAAGGGAGAATGTTCACAGAATAAACCCATATTAGTATATTTCTATTCTTATTCAACTCTGCATCAGGTGGGTACTCAAATCAGAAATTTTTAATATAAAATGGCATCTACGACATTTTATCTTGCATATAACAACATAAAATGTATATAAGTACAGTTTAGTACAGAGTTACTGCAGCCAGTGGTCACAGCTATACCAAAATAGTATGACAACTATAGACCGAGTGACCATCCATAACAAATACATATGTACCAAAGAACTTAACTACTGCATAATAGATGGTAACTTCTAGGTGCTAGTAGAATGCACATACGATTAGATAAGCATTGTATTTATGTGCCCTCTGAAGTCCAAACTGTTGAGGTGTATGTATGTTTAAACTAGTTGATATGGTAGTTGAATTACACTGTGCTATAACTAGTACACTTCTCTAACCAATCATATCTAAGAAAGATCACCAATCATATCTAAAAACTTGTTTTTTTTTTGTAACTATCAAAAAAAATAAATCATCTTATAACATTCATAACTTTAACACGCAGAATCAATATTTGTTTGTTTATTATATAATTTTTCAGGGAGAGGAAAGTCAGAGAGATGACAGGAAATCAAGAGCAGCTCTATTCACATGGCTTTTCTATCTAATTATTCTTTTAAAATCAATTTATAGCAATGTAATATGCATATTACGTAATTTAGTCAACTAATTTTCTTCTGTGGGTGATTTCCTCTCTATAGACCATAGACACCATAGACACAGGTTACTAATAAACACATGACACGACATTTTTAGTAGAACAGTACATTGTAGTACTAGTAAACAATGGTATCTAAACACTGGAGAGATGTGTAATTTTAACTAGTGCTATAACTTGTTAGTGTTATATATGTTTCTCTAGAATTTAGGATACACAAATTGGTTTCTTGGTGCAAGTAGAATGAATGGTTAGATAAACATTGTATTTAGGATACGAATATACAATAAGAATTGTATTTAGAAATTAGAGTGGATGGGTTTTCTAGAAAGGTAAAGACAATGATAAGTAATGATATATAGACATGTGAAATTCAAACCAGAACTTCAACTCGAATGAAAGGCTTAAAGCAAGTTAGCCCCGTCCAAAGCTTGTACTAAAGGTGTATTTATAACATGCTTATAGTCGTGCTATTGAAAACTTTCAGCTCGAGGGAGAACGTTCATAGAATAAAAACATATTGGTATATTTCTATTTGTATTCAACTTGACATAAGTTGGGCCCTCAAATCTGAAATTTTCTGCATTTTTAGTAGAACGGTACATTGTAGAGTTTTGTGGCTCCCTCAATGTTATGACATGACTGTCTAAGCAGGCAAGCGTGATATTTTGCATATTAGAAGATCAAATTTATATAAGTACAGTTTAGTATAGAGCTACTGGAGCTATTGGCCACAGCTATAACAAAACTATAGACCGAGTAAACGTACATAACAAATACACATGTACCAATAATTTAACTACTGCATAATAGATGACAAATTTAATGGTAAGCAACTCGTAAAAAGATCAATGACAGACTACAATTTAAAAGCAAGCAACTTCACTGCATTTCAGTACTAAAATTATCAAATCAGAAAATGAAGCATGTGATGATAGTCAAAAAATTAACACACAGAAAACAAAAAAGGAAGCAATATTTGTTTGTTTAATATATCATTTTGAAAGTCAGGGAGAGATGATAGACATACCCCGAATGTGAAAATTGTGCAGGAATTTTCGCTTCAAGTAGCAAGCATGCACTTCAGTTTTGTACGCTGTTGGAAGAGTGAGGAGAGTAGTGGGGTTTCAGTTTCAAGTAGCAAGCATACGTTGGATTCGTGATCGGCGTTATCCTAACCAGAACTAAAGCTTCCAATTCAATGCAGGTGAAAGAAACCCGATTCTTTTGTTGGGCCCGTCCAATTCAATCTGATCAACAGAATATAGGTGACAATGTGGAGTAGTGGAATGACAAGAGAAAGAGGCATAGAAAGACAAAAAAATGATTCCGTAAACACATGTTAGTACTCCATTTCTTAGGGAGAGGAAAGTCAGAGATGATACAATACATACATTGAGTCGTTCCTCTTTTTCTGCTTTTTCCCCTATGCTAGAGCTGCTGCCTCAGGAGCGGATGCAACTCCACCAGAAGCTGCAGCAGGTACCGCACCGCTCCAACAACAGCAGCACCACCAACAATCACCTCTATCACACTCATTATTATAAGAAGGTCATTTAGTATAGGTTGGAAGATAGACACCAAGAAAAAAAAAAAAATTTGAATTTGTAAGAACCCGAATTTTTGATAGAATTAAAACTTCTCTTATTATGATAAAGTGCATCAGTGAATAGCGATTTTGTGGATGAATAGTATTTTTGGGAACCAAGAAATTTTTCTTACCACCCTATATATGAGATATGGTATGGATATTTCGAAGTCATATTAGTGATTCACGGAGTAAATAATTGTATGTAAACGAGGACAGAATTCAGAGAATTCAAACTTTATTTTATTCCATAATTGACAGAGAAGTCAGGAATATAATAATTGGATTATAAATTGAGGATGTTAAATGTTAGAAGTACAAGGGAGGATATATTATGAGAGGGAAAGAGGATTGAGAATATAATCCTAGAGCAAAGAGAATGCAAACGAGTTTGAGAATGCTTGAGAAACCGGGAGAGCAAATTCTGAGATAAAGAGAATATACCAAGGATATTGGATTTAATATCTATTTGAGGATTAGGACCGCACCAATACATTAACATATAATGTGGGAAAGGATTATATATATCCAAGAGATTTACAAGAAAGAAACCACTGAGACGATCACAGAAATCATTCGATGAAGGAAATGACGAAAGAACTTGCATAAAGCCCTAGAGCAAGGGGGAAAGCCCAATTTCGGTCCAATACTAATCAAGGAGCTGATTTATCAAGTGACTTATGGTGAAAGCCAAAAGGCAAAGGTAGTGGTGGAAGGAATCTTGAAAAGCCAAGGACATGGAAGTAAAACACCACAAAATGGAGTAACATGTTTCTAGCTTGACAAATGGTCCATGAGATCATCAACAATTGTTTTAATCTCATTGGTGGACATCAAACACACTACAAACTACTTTCCTAACTGGTGTTAAGTGATAGATGTCACATTTGTGGTAATTATCCAAGAGAAAAGAAAGCAAAACACAAACTCCTCTAAGCTGCCCAGCAGAAACACCACTCAAAGAAAAATTCATATCTCCACTTCTATGCATCCTTAAATCACCAAATTTTAACCATAGCTTCTCCACTCCATGGGTAACATTCATTCAAAATTTTATGGTTAACAAAGGAGTATAGCCTAGTCAAATCCCTCCAAGTTGGAGAACCCAATCTGTCCAGTTTCTGTCTATCGGAAAGGTGGGGCTCAAAACCCTAGCTAGGAAGCTTCAGATTTGATGATCTATATAGCTCAAAAGAAAGCTTATGAAGAGAACAAGGTGTGGTAAAAATTTGAGCACCAAACTCTTATTTTTCGATTTGTTATGAATTTTACAAGATGAGGATGAATAGTAACTTCAAGTTGTTTTCTTGTTTTGATCTTAAGGATTTAGCACTTTAAGGACCATCTAAATTCTTGCTGAGTGAAGAGAATAACTAACATTGGCTATGAAGTTTTATGCTACAATCATCGTTTAATGCCCCCTGAAACCAAGGTGTGGGGTTGCAAAGATTATGAAGTTTCCCCTCCTTCGTAAACGTCTTTTCATATCCATCTGATTCTCCATTAACTTGATATATTGGCTTTTCATAAAATAATACAAGAGCTTTTGCCATTTCTGTGTAAGGTTCAGTCAGTAGGACCAGTTGCTTGTACACTACAGATATAGTAAAATTAGGGGTAAAGTTAAGAGGATATATTTTCATTTTCATGGATGAATAGCTTTTCAGAAGTACTAGTGAATCGTATCTATATGACTATATCTAAGGTTTATATGTATCTATCTGTATGTATGTCAGTGAAGAAGCGAAAAAAGGAGGGCAATTTCATTTATGATTCAGTGACAAATTAAATTTTATTTATTTAGTATATTTATATTATGCATTATAAATTAAATATAATTTATTTAATATATTTATATTATGCATCTTTTCTTATAAAATTAACATTTAAGGTGCTAATCATTGAAATATTTTGTGAAAGGAGGGTACCAAAAATGATGTGAAATACAAATACTATAAAATAAAATATTTTTTATTAATATAATAAAAAATATCTTTAACAATTTAGTATTTACACATAGGATATAGGTTATCCGCAATATAATAAAAGAATAAGATACGATTCACTAGTACTTCTAAAAAGCTTATTCATCCATGAAAATGAAAATATATCCTCATAACTTTACCCCTAATTTTACTATATTTGTAGTGTACAAGCAGCTGGTCCTTCTGACTGAACCTTACACAGAAATGGCAAAAGCTCTTGTATTGTTTTATGAAAAGCCAATATATCAAGATAATGGAGAATCAGATGGATATGAAAAGACGTTTACGAAGTAGGGGAAACTTCATAATCTTTGCAACCCCACACCTTGGTTTCAGGGGCATAAAACGATGATTGTAGCATAAAACTTCATAGCCAATGTTAGTTATTCTCTTCACTCAGCAAGAATTTTGGCATTCATTTCATTTATTTAAACTGAAGAATCTCTGATAGTATGATTATTTTTGTATTTTGATTCTGATGATTGTAGCATGTTGGTAGGAATTTTGCACTGTCCATATGTGATTTATTGGTTTAAAGTAGAGTTGGTTACTTTGATCAATCTATTCAATCATTTATACGGACCACAATCCATAACTATGCAGATTACAAGTTGTGGTTTCAGTGATTCAAATTTTTTTTTTTTCTTGGTGTCTATCTTCCAACCTATAATAATGACCTTATAATAATGAGTGTGATACGGATGATTGTTGGTGGTGCTGCTGTTGTTGGAGCGGTGTGGTAGCTGCTGCAGCTTCTGGTGGAGTTGCATCCGCTCATGAGGCAGCAGCTCTAGCAGAGGAGAAAAAACAGAAAAAGAGGAACGACTCAATGTATGTATTGTATCATCTCTGACTTTCCTCTCCCTAAGAAATGGAAGTCTTAAATACTACTCCCTTTGTCCCCCTTGGTTGTATACATTGGGGGACGTAATTCTGGCACGGATTTTAAGGTACATTTTGCGGATAGTTTCATAACTTATTTTTAAAATTTTCTTTTTTTGTATAAAAATAGAATTGTTCTATTTTTATACAAAAAAAGAAAATTTTAATAATAAGTTATAGAACTATACTTTTTAGAAGCCTTAAAATGCGTGTCAAGCCGTGAAAAAAAAATGTAAAGAAATGAGAGGGACGGAGGGAGTAGTATGTGTTTACTGAATCATTCTTTGGTCTTTCTATGTCTCTTTCGGTTGTCATTCCAGTACTCCACATTGTCACCTATATTCTGTTGATCAGATTGAATTGGACGGGCCCAACAAAAGAATCGGGTTTCTTTCACATGCATTGAATTGGAAGCTTGTTTGCACTAAATCACGCAAGCGCGCGTGGTCACAAGTAATATAGATATAAGTTGAGTTCGTTCCCACAGAGATCTGGTTTTGAATTTAAATCAGTTAATGTACCTATGCAACAATGTATGGTTTTTACTCACTGCTAAGACAATTAATAAAGTGGGTTTTAATTAACTAAATTAACTAAGAATTATTTAACTAATGAGAATTGCAAACGAATTACTTATATGAGAATAAACATGGGATCCTAACTTCATTAAATACTTCGCTTAGATCTGACGCCTTTAATCACTATGTGCAACACGTTATGATATCTGATCGGACAACACGAAATAAGTACACGCTACCTGTCAGCATACGTATACCAAACTACCCATGCATCCACAAAAGAGATAGAAGATGAATAGACACCAATTATGTTTAGACCCTATTTGTCTATAGAATTTGAAAACATAATGGTTGAAGAACAGGTTATCCACATTGATCACATAGGGCAACATTATATATTTCTATTTATGTTACAAATCATGATGTCAAAACATACATAATCCTATGCTAGCATGGCAAGTTCTAAATCTCAAGATTCACTTTCACTTCACAAGAGATTAACAATTCAATTTAGATGTTAGCTACGCATCTAAAAGCATTAAGAATAACCATACAAGGATATCAGATATTCATCACACAGAGATCTTTAAAGCATCAAGATACTAAGACTCCATAAATAAATCCGTTAGAATCCCATGACAACGATTAGTTCATAATTGAACCGTTCGTCACCATGGGATTTGATGAAAAGATGATATTAAACAAGATAATAAACAAGATATGAATGAAAGTAATAATATTAATAAAATTAAGAGTTGAGAAAACAAATCTAAAACCCAAAGTATCGCCTAATTACAAAAGTAGATCTGGAATTCCAAGTGCTGTCACGATCTTTGGAATTTGTCTCCAAATCTCATCTTCTATCCTTGGCTAACTCTGTATTTTCTACGTTCTATCTTCTATCTATGTTATATATTCTATTACAATGATATAGTGTGTTTAAATAGGTCCTAGAAGTCTTGTCCAGCAAGAAAAACACTAAAAATACAATTTTACATCGAATTAGGGCAAAACAGTAATTTTCAGCATGTTGCCGCGCTCTCAGCGCACTTCCTGCGCTCTCAGCGCACTCACATTCTGTTCAGGCGCGCTCTTAGCGCACCAGGCGCGCAGTTAGCGCACTAGCTATCTACCGGTTTGCTTGTTTGGCTCATTTTTCTTCGTTTTGACTCCGTTTTCTTCCGTTTCTTTTTCGCTAGCTTCCGTCTTCAATCCCTTAGCTTTAGGAACTTCATGAAATCTTAAAACAAATTCCCATTCTTCATTCCAGTGCTAACTTTCAACTCCAACATCGACGGAAATTACAAAACCTAGCCAACAATTGCAATCCTGCACAACTACACAAAATACATCAAAAATACAACAACTTGAGACCAAGTCAATCAATTTAAGCTGATATGGAACGCTCCAAGTGGATATGAAATCCACTTATCAAAGCTTTAGTTCTGGTTAGGATAACGCCGATCACGAATCCAACGTATGCTTGCTACTTGAAACTGAAACCCCACTACTCTCCTCTTGCAACAACGTACAAAACTGAAGGGCATGCTTGCTACTTGAAGCGGAAATTCCTGCACAATTTTCACATTCTGGGTATGTATCTATCATCTCTCCCTGACTTTCAAAATGATATATTAAACAAACAAATATTGCTTCCTTTTTTGTTTTCTAGTGTGTTAATTTTTTGACTATCATCAAATGCTTCATTTTCTGATTTGATAATTTTAGTACTGAAATGCTGTGAAGTTGCTTGCTTTTAAATTGTAGTCATTGATCTTTTTACGAGTTGCTTACCATTAAATTTGCCATCTATTATGCAGTAGTTAAATTATTGCTACATGTGTATTTGTTATGTACGTTTACTCGGTCTATAGTTGTCAGTTTGTCATACTAATTTGTTATAGCTGTGGCCAATAGCTCTAGTAGCTCTATACTAAACTGTACTTATATAAATTTGATCTTCTTATATGCAAGATATCACGCTTGCCTGTTTAGACAGTCATGTCATAACATTAAGGGAGCCACAAAACTCTACAATGTATCGTTCTACTAAAAATGCTGAAAATTTCAGATTTGAGGACCCAACTTATGTCAAGTTGAATACCAATAGAAATATACCAATATGTTTTTATTCTATGAATGTTCTCCCTCGAGCTGAAAGTTTTCAATAATACGACTATAAGCATGTTATAAATACAACTTTAGTACAAGCTTTGGACGGGGCTAACTTGCTTTAAGCCTTTCATTCGAGTTGAAGTTCTGGTTTGAATTTCACATGTCTATATATCATTACTTGTCATTGCCTTTACCTTTCTAGCAAACCCATCCACTCTAATTTCTAAATACAATTCTTATCGTATATTCGTATCCTAAATACAATGCTTATCTAACCATTCATTCTTTTTGCACCTAGAAACCAATTTGTGTATCCTAAATTCTAGAGAAACATATATAACACTAACAAGTTATCGCACTAGTTAAAATTCCACATCTCTCCAATGTTTAGATACCATTGTTTACTAGTACTACAATGTACTGTTCTACTAAGAATGTCATGTCATGTGTTTATTAGTAATCTGTGTCTATGGTCTATAGAGAGGAAATCACCCACAAAAGAAAATTAGTTGACTAAATTACGTAATATGCATATTACATTGCTATAAATTGATTTTAAAAGAATAATTAGATAGAAAAGCCATGTGAATAGAGCTGCTCATGATTTCATGTCATCTCTCTGACTTTCCTCTCCCTGAAAAATTATATAATAAACAAACAAATATTGCTTCTGCGTGTTAAGTTCTTTGGTACATATGTATATGTTATGGACGGTCACTCGGTCTATAATTGTCATACTATTTTGGTATAGCTGTGACCACTGGCTGCAATAACTCTGTACTAAATTGTACTTATATACATTTTATGTTGTTATATGCAAGATAAAATGTCGTAGATGCCATTTTATATTGAAAATTTCTGATTTGAGTACCTAATTGATGCAGAGTTGAATAACAATAGAAATATACTAATATGGGTTTATTCTGTGAACATTCTCCCTTAAGTTGAAAGTCACGACTATAAGCATGTTGCAATACAACTTTAGTACAAGCCTAATCTCTTGTTTTTTTATTATAATTTCTTCTTATTAAGATTTATGTATACTCTATTACAATTACAACTTTAGTATAAGCTTAATCTCTTATTTCATTCTTTAAACATTATCCCTCGAGCTGAAAGTCCTAAATAGCATGAGTAAAAGCATGTTTATAATCGAACTTTAGGACAAGCCTGATCTCTTGTTTTTATGATTTCTGTATACTCTATTACAAATACAACTTTAGTACGATCTTAATCTCTTGTTTTTTACCAATAGGAAAAATGAACTCGGAAATAGAGATGGTTGGGAAAATTCAACCGGATCACACGAGTCTGGATAGGCGCACCCTGGATGAAATTCAAAGGGGTTGTTTGCTGAATCCAGAGACACACATCGACTTAGGGTGCATCGTCTGTAGCAAAAAAGCGTTCAAGTGGACCGTGGGATTGGTGATCCTAGCAGTTCTTGTCATCGGAATGATCATAAGAAAGAGTGCCGCAGCATCATCCTCGCTCACGCCAGCCAGACAATTATACAACTGTGCTTCGCGAGGCGCTTTTGTTCTTTAACGAACAAAAATGTAAGTAAATGTTTTTGCTTTTGATCATCTGTTGCTTAGTAGTAAGAGTTGGTAACACTATACATTTACATATTTGGTGAATTGGCAGCTGGGAGATTGCCCAAGGAGAGCTACAACATAAGTTGGAGAGTAGATTCGGGGCTACATGATGGAAATGAAACCAAGACATGGACTATCCTCGTCTAGTCCAAAAAAGCATACACAGCTCCAGAATTAGCTGGAGAAATGGCAGCAGCACTGGCAGCAGCATCCATAGTGTTCCGTGACAACACTGCTTACTCTGAAATGCTCATTAAAGGGGCGGCTACAGTCTTTGAATTCTCCCTAGACAAAAGCAGACACAAATACAGCTTCCAAAACCCAATGATTTCAAGTTATTACAAATCCAGTGGCTACTATGATGAGCACATGTGGGGTGGCCTGGCTTTACTATGCCACTGGGAATAGGAGTTTTCTATCCCTTGTAACTAATCCAAGACTGCTTTCTAAAACCAAAGGCTTCTCTTCAGATCCTGACTTCAGAGTTTTGAGTTGGTATAACAAATTACCTGCAGTTATGATGCTGCTAACTAGGCTGCGTATCTTTTTGGATCCTGGATACCCTTATGAGGGTCTGCTGAGAAGCTATCACAAGAGGATTGGTCTTACCATGTGCTCTTATCTCCGACGCTACAGTGTCTACAACTGGACTCAAGGTAACTTTTAGATTTTCATGTTAATTATTAGCATACACCAGAGACACACAGAACATTTACACATGACATCAATGAAGCTACACATAATACAAGTACAAAATATTAACTTAACTACTGCCAAAATTGCAGGGGGGCTGATTCAGTTGAATCATGGACAAGGGAAGTCACTTCAATATGTGGCTAATGCTGCTTTCTTAGCATCACTTTTTGCGGATTATCTTAACGCCGCAGGAGCTCCTGGTTGGTATTGTGGACCTGACCTCATCTTAGCTGATGATCTGCGCAGTTTTGCCACCTCCCTGGTTACCCAGATAAATCTGCAAACTTTATTAAGATTCCATCTTCAAAACCGCATTAAATGAATCTAATAATTCTCTACTTTTCATTGGCAGATAAATTACATTCTTGGTGCAAATCCTATGAATATGAGCTATGTAGTTGGATACGGGTTCAACTACCCCAAATTTGTTCATCATCGTGGAGCATCTGTACCAAACAACAACAGGACTTACTCATGTAAAGGTGGCTGGAAGTGGTTTCAGAGCCGTTTCCCGAATCCTAACACAATTGCAGGGGCAATGGTAGGAGGTCCACATAGTTCTGATGGATACAAAGACGTTCGTTCTGATCACAGCCACACTGAGCCAACGGTTGCTGGGAATGAAGGCTTGGTTGGTGCACTTGTCTCCCTCACAAGAAGTAGTAGCCATGAAATCGAGAAGAATATCATCTTCTCTGCAGTCCCGCCATTGTATTCACCAAGTCCACCACCCCCATCACCATGGAAGCCCTAAAGTACATAAAAAGTGCATAGGTGGATCCTATAGAAAACTAGTACGTACAAATTTGTTGTTTATTTTTACAAGTACTCTAGCCAGATTATTTATATTTATGTATGCGATCTGACTTATGAGAATTCATAATATTTATTTATATTGAATGCTGATCTGTCAATGCAGTTATGCTGCTGCACACGTCACCAGCTTGGTGCCTGGTGTCAACGCCTTCACATGCTCTTGAATTTCTGCCTTTCAATGCCAATGATTGCTATCACGGGTGGTAATATCTCTCAATTGCCCTTACACTTCATATATTCACTTAATGACTACTTCATATATTCACTTAATAACTTATCCTAGGCTTCAGGATTGGCATTCATCTTGATATCATCAAGCTCACCATGTTGATTTTCCATCTTAATCTGGATCGCCTTGGTGCAATGTAATGGCCATGATATGGTGACTTCTCAATTAAGCTCCAGGTTGCTTCTTTTCCCAATCTCGATGAAGTTCTAAAGTAACAGCAGTGATCAAACTTTATATTCCAACACTGTTTAAGCCATATCGTTAAAATATTAGGCCAATTCTAGGAATAATATGATATGAATTATAAAACTGTAACATGTATTAAGTTGTCGTTTCAACACATTTATAATTGCATGTTTTGAATGTATTTTTTACTGGTATACTAGTGTTATAAATGCTGGATGATTACCTCATTATCAATACTTGTGACGAGCCCTTTAAGTCTTCATATCCTATGATATGGATGTTGCCCTCTTTGACCTCATTCTATCTCCGGAATGTTTATTTTGGTGATCGTATTTCGGGGTTTGTAAACTTGAAAGAATTAACTCTGTGCTGATGCAAAGATTTTTTGGGAATACAAGGAGGGTTTTACTATAAACTGTCGAAATCTCTACAGTCTTATATAAAGGAAGTGAATTTTATTATTCAAAATTAAGGTTGACGACAGAGACTTAAAACTAAACGGCAGAGTGCAGGATAGCGGTTTCTGTGCAGAATTTAATTACTATGTTGTATGCAAGCCAAACATATGTAGTTCCAGGCATCTTTCGTTTTTTCCTAATCATTTCCTAATCATTTAAGTGCTATGTTGTATGCAAGCCAAACATATGTAGTTGCGGTTATTGTGATACATGTAGTTTCATCAGATTTTGTGTATTTATTATTTGGAGAATACAAAGTAAAATCATCCATCTAACTCAGTTTCTTGCTCGTTTTCCTAGTTTCTTCGGAGGGTTCCATATTTTTCAGAATACAAGCTTTGTCCATTCTGCAAACTCAAATTCCTTTACCTGCAAGGGCTATATGAAATGCCAACAAGGTCTACCGATCATGTCCTGAACTACTTACTCGGTAATTCTCCTCATGCAGAGATCCTTAAAGATAGAAAAATAATAGATCCACTTTTTTGTTTAAACGATTCAGTTAAGGCTCAACTCCATATTATGGCAATTAATTGCTGTCACGGTGGTAATATCTTTCGATTGCCCCCTTACACTTTATATCTTCACTTAATGACTTATTCTAGGCTTCAGGACTGGCTTTCATCTTGATATCATCAAGTGTGCCTTGTTGGTTCTTCCATCTAAATAGCTAACTTTTGGCAGATCTGGATCGTCTTGATGCAATGTAATGGATGATAATGGTTACCTCTCAATTTCAGCCCCAGTTTGCTTCTTTTCTCAATCTTGATGAAGTTCTATTGTAAGTTACCAAACCTTATATTCCAACACAGATTAAATCACATCATTACAACATTAGGCTAAATCTAGGAAGAAT
The DNA here is from genome assembly GCA_036435485.1 of Saposhnikovia divaricata. Classification (NCBI taxonomy): domain Eukaryota; kingdom Viridiplantae; phylum Streptophyta; class Magnoliopsida; order Apiales; family Apiaceae; genus Saposhnikovia; species Saposhnikovia divaricata. Next base: position 65,936 of record JAZHRN010000145.1, on the reverse strand, counting down.
ATGATATTTAAGATAAATATAATTAACATGGAAGTCCCACTTCAACACAACTAATTGCTTAGTTTGAATGTTTCCAATCAGAACCTGACCAGAACTACAGAGGATGAAGATATCGTATTTTCTTTGTTGCACGATACAGGGCCCTATCTGCAGGAAAAGATTTGTTTTAACACGTCCCACAAACTAATGACAGTATTAAAGGACAAATGCTTCAGTTGTCTTACCATCAAAACTGTGTTAATATGTTATTACAACTGACTTCACACCTACTTGTTTAAGATAAATAAATAAAATATTTTTTTTGAAGAATTTGTCAAATTTTCTAAAGGCTTTTTTAGTAGATTGGAGACTGTGTGATCTTCGCCAGTGAAAGATGCAAAAAAAGTTCTGGTGTAACATGTAATGCATAACAATACTAATGCAGATAGATAAAATAAACCCTAAATTTAGGTGATTGCAGAATGAAAATAGGTCAGAATTCAAATGGGACACTAGCAGTAGCTGCTGTCTTCTGTAGACAGTCCAGAACTAATAAATATTAGTATAATAAAAACTTAGAAAGATGACAAAACACGAAAAGAAAAACAAAAGATGGATACTATTAAGCAAGCATGTTAAAGACTCTTTTGACAGAAATTAGGACAACAAAAGAAAGGCAGAGTCCAGAAGCATAAAATTGAATGTATCCCCCGGATGTTTATTTTGGTGACCATATTTCGGGGCTTGTAAACTTGAAGGAATTAACTCTGCACAGACTTTTTGGGGATTCTAGACAGTTTCACTATTAGCTGTCGAAATCTCCAAAGTCTTGCATTGGGCCCAGATTTTTCACATTGTGATTTAGATGTTTCCACACCAAATCATGTACCAGAATTCTCTGCAGGGGATGGATTCTCTTGTATAAAAGAAGTGAAATTTGATATCAAAATTAAGGATGTCGATGGAGACGTACAAGTAGATGATGAGTACAGGATAGCAGTTGCTCTGCTGAATATTACTATGTTGTAGGCAAGCAAAACATATGTAGTTTCAGAATATTGCTATGTTGTAGGCAAGCGAAACATATGTTGTTTAAGGCGTCTTTATTTTCTTCCTAATCATATACTCGAAACCATGACTTTGTGATTTTTATGATATGTGTAGTTTCATTATATTTTGTGATTTTTATGATATGTGTAGGATACATATTACATTCATCTAATTCCTATCACTTTTCGTGAGTCTTATGTGGACAATTTAAAGTTTAATATTAATCATAGTCGAAGTTTCTGATTGCTGGGTTTTTTTTTATTGCCAGTAAAGAAGATCAAAGCTACAAAGGAACCAAATCGGAACCAACAGCTTCTTCTACCACCCTTGGGAGCTCATCTACAAACATGCGACAACATTGATTCTCTTGCACAGCCCAAATACGTAGTTCATGAGCCACTCAATTTCCTTCTATACTAATAAAGGACCATTCACACGAAACTAGCTCATTTGTATTAATGGAACTGAAGTGCCACTGTTCTCATTTGTATTTTTGTTCAGGAACATTAGCTCGCAGAAAATAACATAAAGATGGGTTACTGTTGGCATTGATGAGAACATTAGCTCATTTGTATTTGTTTTTTTATCCCTGATTTTAACCTTATCTCACATTTACAGCTGAATTATTTGATTATAATGTGAGAATTTATTTAAGAATTCCTTGGATATGCTCTTAATTTAATATTTTATTTATTAACTATTGGTTTTTTTTTATTAAATTTTTGTTCTAGTGAAATTGAAATATGAATACAATAAAAATAAAAAAATATAGAAAATATTATTATAATTGACATACAAATTAATGTAATAACTTGATTGATGTGTAAAATAACTGCAAGCGCACAGTGGTTAATTGTAGCAAATACAGGTCGATCCACAGAGACTATGAATTTTCAAAACCCTAATAATTAAATCAGGCGAACTAGACAAATAGGTTTGAGATGAGTTTTAATTAACCTAATTAAACTAATTAACAAAGATTATCAAATAATATGGAAAACCTAAGAATCCGAATCCGTTAATCAATCACAAATAATATCAACTCGCCCTAAATCAATCCTCTTTTCTTCAAAAATAAGATATATCAATCAACGAGACAAGCATATACTATGAAACTTGTTATCTAACAATAACCTATCAAAACTTCAAGGAGCAAGCATAGGCTATGAAAAACAAATCCGGTAACAATAATATATCAAAATCACTTTGTCAATTGAATAATTAAGCACCAAGAAAAATTATGAGAATCAATTAATAGGAACGAGAAGAAATCAAGGGGAATTAATTTAACTTCATCTTCATCCTAGGGCAAGAGAATTAGCTACTCATGATTATAAAAATAACGAAACAATTATAATAATACCAAGTAAACATGAATCAACGATTTTAACAAAACTAACTTTAATCTATATATGGTCAGAAACTTAATAAGCCTAATATTAATAACGTGAATGGCAAGTATTTATATAATAAATTAATAAATCTAGTTAACTAATGAAGCATGCATGTAATCAAATAGTAAGGTCGTAGCAGAAGATTTGAAACAAGTGAACGCACGAAAGAAGGAAAAGAAGAACTAAAAAATATTAATAATTCAGACGAGTATGTCGGATAAAAGCTACCAACGAAAGTAAAAAGCAAGAAAATAAAGAGCTATCAAATTCTAGGTGTCTCAAATTACAAGGGAGAAGGCCATATATATAGGGGAAAATATTGGGTTTGGCCCCTTTGATTACAATCCAATCTTGAATATAATTTCTTCAATTTCCTTTTCTTCTCCAATAAGTAATCGATTTTTCCTCCAATTTCCTTTTCTTCAAGTATTTTCCACCTCCTTTCCCTTTTTGCACCTTTTCCTGCTAGAAATCTGTTTTTATTTATTTTCCTACAAAACAAAATAAAACAATTTATTAATTAATAAAATTACGAAAACGGACATAAAATAGGTATTAAAAATATGATTAATTATGGACCTATCAAATGCCCCCATACCTATCTTTTGCTCGTCCTCGAGAAAAATATATAATAAAATACTACCTAAATATATAATACCACTTCTGTAGGTGATCACGGTTGCATTTGGCATATGCAACAAGCCCTTTAAACCCCTAGGCAGCCCTAGTGGACGAGTGAGGTCTCGTGAGGGCCTATAGTGAATGTACCCACAAAATCCATCTAGCTCATGTAAAAGATTGCTCAATGCAACACCACACATACAAGTCATCTCATGCTACATCAACTTAAGAAATTAAAGTGAATTTGCAATGTCTTGGTGTGTAAAGTGCAAGTATTCACATAGTCTACTCAAAGAAATATGCAGCGGTCATTAGAAGTCCACGTCAAGTGTAAAAATAAGTTGGTAACCATGCTAAGCCCACAAGAGTACACCTTAAAGTCAAAACTTGGGATCTCATATGCACAAAACAAGCAATAACTCACCTTTCACTCACAAAAGAATATTCACTCAAGAACAAGGGTAAGTGTATCACTCAATTCCAACAAAATCATAAGCATGCTTGACATTTGGTATCAATCTAACTTTAACACAACATACATTAATGATGATAATCAAAAGGTCTTTTATTTGGGTTGTAACGGGGCTAAGGACAAGGTATGTCAAGTAAGGCCAAATAAGGTGAAGTGTCAAAAGCTAGTAGGAACCATAATAAATCATACACAACACCATACATCCTCCCCATACATGGATTTCTAATTTTCTTCCAACAAACTGCTTGACTAGTCGAATGAAGAAGGATCTCAAAAACACAGAAACATAATTATGCTCTCATATGATTTTTTTTTTCAATTTTTTTTTTTCTCTTTTTTTTTTTTTTTTTTTTTCTTTTTTTTTCTGGAGAGCTAAGATAGATAATATCAATATATAAGAAACCACAATCCTTCTTCAAGAATTTATTGAATAACGACTGACAAGTAAGCAACAAAACCCAATATTTCCCAAAAAGTAATGAACAAAAGTAAACCCCATCTCACACACCTTATTACTCCCTTAACTTCCTACTAGCCTTTGACAATTGGGATCAAGTATACGTAAGGCTGTACAACAAAAAGGTCTAGGCAAGTAATGTGGTGTGTCACCGAAAAAATATGATTAAGCTCAAAGGGGTAACTAATTGATCATATATAAAGGGTGTGGTAATTTGGATAATAATTGGTTATTCCTAAATGCCTTTATCATCTTATCATCAAATAATGTCATGCATTTCAAGAAAGGTCTCAAACAAGTCCTAGCAATGCAAACAACATGTGGACACTCAAGCAAACGAATATAAAATGCAAAAGATATGCATATAGGCTCAAAATCTCACTTGGTGGCAAAACATAATTAATCCCAAGCAAAAATCTCTTTAATGCACCTACTTGTACTCAAAGCATGGAAACCAAATCTTCTTGCACATATTCATGTCCTTTTAATTACTTACAACATTCAATAAGTCTACTAGTTTCAACTTGCTAGTGTATGTGTGTGCACAAGAACTTAGCAAATCACTTCTCAATCAAAAGCATCAGAATCACAAGAGTACTATAGCATGTAAGGGTGCATCAAGCCTACTTTTAACAAGTAATCATTTCACAAGGCTAGAATTATTTTTGCATTTTTTTCATTTTTCAAATTTTTTTTTTTTGGGTTTTTTTTTAAATAATACTATGAAAAATCAAAAAGAAAAAATCTATATTATCCTAAGAAAAATCTAGACCTTGCTCCTAACAATAAGATCTACTAAAAGTCACAACTCAAAAAGCACTCGTCCTGACTGGCCAGGCAGGTGCAAGCATTGCCAAGAGGCTAAACACCTTTCTAGACACCAATCCAAATTAGCCAGGTAAGCGTGACGCTTGCCTAGACACCAAACGAAAGAATGCTTAGTGATTTGTTCCTCCTAGATTCTCTTCCTAATTGAGCGCGAGATCCTAGGGGCCAACGTCTACTTAATTTTATTAAGGAAAAGGGAATGCAAGATGAACGAATTAGTGATTTGTGGGCCAAGGAAAGGGTGATGAAATCCCCCACCTTATCTTGTAATTGGGTGGCACCCTTAAGATTGATTGAATGATGCAACACACAAAGAACAAGAAAATAAACACTTATGGATGCACTACACTACGTGTTCTATTCTAAATTGTACGTACCTCTTTCCTCCAGCAATCACCACAGTTTTATAAGATGGAAAGTAATAAATACAATAAAGAAATCTAGATGATGTGATCCTATGTGAGAGAATGAATGATGCAGCAAATTGGTTTTTAACAAACAATTAACTAACTAATATTTTTGGGTTTTTTTTTGAATATTTAATTTTTTTTTGTGTTTTTTTTTCAATAATAATAAAGAAAATAAAAATAGAGAGAGGTGATACGGAATACCGAAAAGCGCTTCCAAAAAATTTCAAAAGAGACAGCGAGGCCTTCTAGCGATCTTCTTGTCCAAGCTTTTCTCCGCTTCACAATTCCCTAAAAAAAACAAACAAAAGAAAACAAGAAACTAATCCGAAGAATTAATATCAAGGAAAGAAAATTACCAATAGTCCCCGGCAGCGGCGCCAAAAACTTGATGTGTAAAATAACTGCAAGCGCACAGTGGTTAATTGTAGCAAATACAGGTCGATCCACAGAGACTATGAATTTTCAAAACCCTAATAATTAAATCAGGCGAACTAGACAAATAGGTTTGAGATGAGTTTTAATTAACCTAATTAAACTAATTAACAAAGATTATCAAATAATATGGAAAACCTAAGAATCCGAATCCGTTAATCAATCACAAATAATATCAACTCGCCCTAAATCAATCCTCTTTTCTTCAAAAATAAGATATATCAATCAACGAGACAAGCATATACTATGAAACTTGTTATCTAACAATAACCTATCAAAACTTCAAGGAGCAAGCATAGGCTATGAAAAACAAATCCGGTAACAATAATATATCAAAATCACTTTGTCAATTGAATAATTAAGCACCAAGAAAAATTATGAGAATCAATTAATAGGAACGAGAAGAAATCAAGGGGAATTAATTTAACTTCATCTTCATCCTAGGGCAAGAGAATTAGCTACTCATGATTATAAAAATAACGAAACAATTATAATAATACCAAGTAAACATGAATCAACGATTTTAACAAAACTAACTTTAATCTATATATGGTCAGAAACTTAATAAGCCTAATATTAATAACGTGAATGGCAAGTATTTATATAATAAATTAATAAATCTAGTTAACTAATGAAGCATGCATGTAATCAAATAGTAAGGTCGTAGCAGAAGATTTGAAACAAGTGAACGCACGAAAGAAGGAAAAGAAGAACTAAAAAATATTAATAATTCAGACGAGTATGTCGGATAAAAGCTACCAACGAAAGTAAAAAGCAAGAAAATAAAGAGCTATCAAATTCTAGGTGTCTCAAATTACAAGGGAGAAGGCCATATATATAGGGGAAAATATTGGGTTTGGCCCCTTTGATTACAATCCAATCTTGAATATAATTTCTTCAATTTCCTTTTCTTCTCCAATAAGTAATCGATTTTTCCTCCAATTTCCTTTTCTTCAAGTATTTTCCACCTCCTTTCCCTTTTTGCACCTTTTCCTGCTAGAAATCTGTTTTTATTTATTTTCCTACAAAACAAAATAAAACAATTTATTAATTAATAAAATTACGAAAACGGACATAAAATAGGTATTAAAAATATGATTAATTATGGACCTATCATTGATAACTAACTAAATTATTTATAATATATTTAAGAGTGAACTAATGCATTCTTGAAAATGCTAAGAGATTGTTGGAGATGCTCCCATAACAGTTTTTTTTTTCTTATGTTTTTTTAGTCATGGTAGTAATAATACTGTAATACAGTTGTGTGTATGTAATAAATGCATAGGCTGGGCTTTATAATATTGATTCTAGTCTACTAGTTGAATTCTTCACAAGGTTAGCTCTCTTTCAAACTCTTACCATGGCTTTCAACAATCGGTACACACACTCTTTCTCTTTATATATATGTGATTCTCTTTATATATATATGTGAATTTTATGTGTACATGTTTCTTGAATTTTCTTGATGTTATACATGGGATCCAACTGCATTTGCCTTTTTTTTTTATATAGATATATTAGTTGGTGGTGCTTTCTGTAACACCCCGATTACCCAATAATAAACATATACTTTTTATAATGAAAATACTCGAATACACTTGAATAAATATATATACGACACTGCCTCAAAATCTTTGTAGGAAATAATAAAACCATGATTTAACCATTTTTTTTTTACAATCCGAGAAAAATAAAATAAAACTCACTGCACACATAACTCTATCAATTAAACTCGCTCTCCTTTATTGAAATTGATTAGATAAATAAATAAACTTTAATACAGGGGAATTTTAGAAAATTTCGGCATGAAGTATTCGTATTACGGACTATCCACCTGTATTTTGACCCAACCAAATTTCATGAAAAGAAAACAACTACAATTCCAACTACTTAAGAAACAAACACCTGTTCAACCTGTCCTAACCGATCAGGTGAACCATACTACTATGCTCTCCCGATCATAAAACAAGATCGGGGCACCACAACCAAAATTAAATACATATAAGCTGATAACCAGACATTAAGTCATAATACAACACCCCACTACTAACCCGGATCTCTAACAGGTAGTGGTATGAAACAAGCAGCTACTAACTAAACTATTACAACATATCACTAAAACCTTAATTAAAAACTACATACATTCCACAAATAATTCAATTTACATACGTGGGATGGGATGAACTACATAAAATTCTCTCTCGCTCTCGTACTAGCCGTTAACGGCCTGTTCTGTCAGATCTGCTAACAGTGACCGGCGTATCGCCGGAACTTCATTTTATTCTCACCGTTTTCTTACATATCATTCCTGTTTGTTGTACTTCTGTTTTCAATTTGTAACCGTTTTTTCTTTCGCTCTGTTTTTTCCGTTTTCTTGCCTGCTTCTCTCCCTCCTCTCCTCCTTCGCCTTCTCTACTCCGACCCTTTCCCCGTTTTCTTTCCTCCGACCTGCTTCATTACCTCACCTCCAACCCCCGCTACTCTCTTTGCACCCCGACATCACCTTCAACTTCCTCCCATCTTCACCACTTGCGCTACACTAACCTGAATCACCTTCAAACCTCTCAAAACACACTAATAGCATCAGCACTACCTACATTACTCCCACTCAAACAACCACTCAACTTCTGCGATAATACACGACTTTCTCGAATCCAAAAACTCACACCGACACCTACTCCCTGCGATAAGTCCAGCAACATCAACCTCTCTCGACTCCAAACCGTAATCTGAGCTTTAAAACTCTCAACAATCTGCCAACCTCTCCCCTATTTTAACGCAACTCGCCTCAACAGATAAATCAAATACCTCAGTTGTCGCAATCTCTGAGTCTTCTTCCCTCCCCCCTTTTTTCGTTTTCTGCCTCCCCTGTCTTCGCCTGTCTTTGTTTGTGTCTTTGTATTTTATGTTTTTATTCTTTATTTTATCTCCTTATTCCTCCCCGTCACCGACCCAACCCCCCTTTTCTTTCCGCGTGTTTTTATCACCCTTCTTTGCTGCAAGCTCTTTTGTCTCCATTGTTTTGTTCGGTTTTCTTTGGTCTTTTGTCTGAGTGTGCAGGTAACATAATCGTTAATTGTGTTAGTGGCCTGATTCTCTTTTTTTATCAGTTTTGTCGTTTTTTTTTCAGTTTTTTAATTGTGTTGTGGGTCTTTGTCTCGCCCGGTTTTATTCTTGTTGTCGGGTTTTCCTTTTTGGTGGTAAGGTAGTTGTAATTGTTTTTGGGTAATCTGTTTTGTTCCCACTTGGTACGCCTCTTTTGTAGGTGTTTTTACGTGTTAGTCTTTGTCGATGTCACGTAGCTTGCGTATTGGCAGTTTGAATGTAGGTACCTTGACAGGCAAATTTCTGGAGCTAGTGGACGTGTTGAAGAAACGCAGAGTAGATATGGCCTGTATTCAAGAGACTAGGTGGACGAGAGCGCGGTCTAGAGCAGCGAACGGGTATAAATTGTGGTATTCAGGTTTATCCAACTCGAAGAACGGAGTGGGTATTCTTTTGGCGCAGGATTTAATAGACAACGTCGTGGAAGTGAAGAGGCGCAATGACATGATCATGTCCGTCAGCGTTGTGGTTGGGGAGAAGGTGGTGAACGTGGTGTGTGCGTATGCCCCCCAAGTCGGTTTGGGTGACGCCGAGAAGGAAGCTTTCTGGGTCTGTTTAGATGAGTTGATCGGAAGTTTTCCTGACGATCAATTCCTAGTGCTCGGTGGCGATTTCAATGGTCATATTGGTGAGAGGGCAGACGGGTATCCCAGTGCGCATGGAGGTTTCGGCTATGGGGTCAGGAACGTCAGTGGGTCCGCGTTGCTAGACTTCGCTACTGCCCATGAGTTGGTTATTGTGAACTCTGTTTTTCAGAAGAGGGCTGAGCACCTCGTCACCTTTAGTAGCGGGGGGCGCAGCACTCAAATCGATTACCTGTTGATGCGCAGTAGTGATGTTAGGACGTGCGTGGATTGCAAAGTGTTCCGGAGTGAGGCGTACGCTTCACAGCACCGTCTGTTGGCCATGGATATCCTCATAGGGGTCCGTGCTGTTCGCAGGACGAGAGAGTCCAGACCTAGAATTCTTTGGAAAGATTTGAAGGATGAGAAGGCGACAGAATTCAAGGAGTCTTTGGTCAATGTAGGATGCTTTGCGCTTGGTGGGGATGCAAACTGTAGGTGGTCCAACTTGGTGAAGGCCATTCGAAGTGTGGGTGAGAAGGTGGTGGGGGTCTCCTCCGGGAGGTTTAGTGGGCCAAAGGAGTCTTGGTGGTGGAACGAGGAGGTCCAAAAGAAAGTTAAGGCGAAACTTGCACTCTTTAAAGAGCTTTTGTCATGTAGTGCAGGGCCGGAGAGGTTTCAGAAGATAGAAGCGTACAAGGTGGCAAAGCGAGAGGCAAAAAAGGCCGTGGCGAAAGCAAAGGAGGAAGCCTTCGAGGTGATGTACAAGCGCCTAGATACCAAGGAAGGAGCGAACGCCATTTTTAAACTAGCTAAAGCTAGAGAAAGAGGACGTCGCGACTTGGGCTCTGTAAAGTACGTTAAGGATGACTCAGGCCAAGTGCTTTTGAAGGAAGACGCTATCAAGGAGAGGTGGAGCTCGTACTTCCATAATCTTTTCAACGAGGCGAGGAGGAGTGACGCAGGTGCAGAGCAAGAGGTCACGCCACTGGCCGAGCCTTGTATCGGTTCCCCAGAGCTTATTAGCAAGGAAGAGGTCAAGGGGGCCCTTCAGAAGATGGCAAGAGGGAAGGCGGTTGGGCCGGATCAGATCCCTATCGAGGTCTGGATTTGTCTTGGTGAGGTCGGGGTTTAATGGTTAGCAGATCTGTTCAATGCTATTCTCTTGGGTGATAAGATGCCAGCGGAATGGAGGCGCAGTATTGTGGTCCCTTTTTACAAGAACAAAGGCGATGCTCAGAGTTGTAGTAACTACCGGGGTATAAAATTACTCAGCCATACTATGAAACTCTGGGAGAGAGTGGTGGAATGTCGGATAAGAAGAGTAGTCGGAATCTCAGAGAATCAATTTGGTTTCATGCCTGGGAGATCGACGATCGAAGCAATTCATCTCGCCAGACGTCTTTTGGAGAAGTTCAGGGAACGGCGTAAAGACCTTCATATGGTGTTCATTGATCTAGAGAAGGCGTATGATAGCATCCCCCGTGAAGCTATTTGGAAGAGCCTTGAGGAGAGAAGAGTGGCACCATATTACATTAGGGCGATTCAAGATATGTACTCTCAAGTTAGCTCTTGCGTCCGGACCCCAGTGGGAGACTCCCGATTTTTCCCGGTTGAGATTGGCCTTCACCAGGGGTCGGCCCTTAGCCCTTTTCTTTTTGCCCTCATTTTGGATGTCATGTCGAGAGGGATTCAAGACGTAGTTCCCTGGTGCATGCTCTTCGCGGATGACATCGTGTTAGTGGCGGAGTCGAGGGAAGAGGTGAACGGGAAGTTGGAGCTTTGGAGATCTACTTTGGAGTCCCATGGGTTGCGTTTGAGCCGATCTAAAACCGAATATCTCTGGTGTAACTTCAGTGGAGAGGCCTTAGAGGGAGGGGTGGAGGTCAAGATTGAAGACCAGACTGTCCCCCGTACGGATAAGTTTAAGTACTTGGGTTCGATCATCCAGAAGGATGGCGAGATTGACGACGATGTCTCACATCGTATCAAGGCTGGGTGGCTTAGGTGGAGGGCAGCGTCAGGGGTGATGTGTGACAAGAAAGTTCCTCTTAAGTTGAAAGGGAAATTCTACAGAGCGGCCATCCGGCCCGCGTTGCTTTATGGGTCGGAGTGTTGGGCGACAAAGAAGGCTCTAGAAAACAAGATGGAAGCGGCGGAAATGAGGATGTTGCGGTGGTCTTGCGGTCGTACGATGTTGGATAAAATACCGAACGCTGTGTTTAGGAGCGAGCTCGAGGTGGCGCCTTTGTCAGCGAAAGTAAGGGAAGGGAGGTTAAGATGGTTCGGCCACGTCCGCAGGAGGCGGGCTGAAGCCCCGGTGAGGAGGGTTGAAAACATCTCGGTCACTGGGGTGAGGAGGAGAGGCAGACCGAAGAGGTCGTGGGACGAGCAGCTTAGGATGGATCTGAAGGCCCTTAACCTAGATGCGACCATGACCGACGATAGGCACTCTTGGAGACGTCATATCAGAGTGGTGGATTCTCTTCTAGGGAGCGGCTCAGTAGTTGAGAGCCTCAGAGTTGGGTTGTCCCGGTTAACACTATCTTAGAAGTTCGGCCGTCTCGCTCGCAGTCGCTTTTTCAGCGTTCCCCTATTTACTGGTCTTATAATGTTGTTTTAATAATGTTGTTTTATGCCTTGCAGGGATTTATTTGGAGAGGAGGTATCATCTCATAACGGAGAACAAACCGCGCAGGTATGTTTATCCCATGTGTATGACGCCATGGGCTCAGGTATCATTCAGATCTTTTCCATACCAAAACACCCTCTCTTTCTTCACGCACAAAGCCGAGGGTCTTCACGGAAATAGCCTCCCCACTAGAAAGGTGGGGGTATGGACTGCGTACATCCTACCCTCCCCAGACCCTGCCCTGAGCGGGATATACTGGGTATGTTTGGTTTGGTTTGGTTTGGTATACATTCCACAAATAAATACAACTAGCTGATACTATTATACAAGTCTTAACTGATCTTCAGATGTCCAACATTCTAGCAGAGCAAATCTAGGCTGTTTATGGTCCACAACAAGTTCTTCTCCCGATATAGCTTTTAATTTGTATCCTTCTCTTCTTAAACTGAAAAAGGGTTAGAAACAATGACAAGGAGTGAGCCAAATGATCAGCAAGTATAAAATATGTGTGCTTAACTGAATTAAACTGCAGGTCTGATAACGATCAATAATCAACAGTATAAAAGCTTGAGAGCTGTAGAGATACATCATTTTATTTAAATTAGGAAATGGGATAGAATTGGACTATTATGCATTTTATAAATAAAAACATTAATAAAATTAGGCTACTGATCAGTCATGCACTAACCCCGGACAAACGCACACAGCAATGTCCTTAAATGGATCCACGGCACACATTGGCCTTATTAACTTCTGACCACGAATCTGGTCCGACCCTTACGGTCCACATCTTTAAAAAAAACAACAGTCCAATCCTATCACTGAATGCCAGGTGTCGGAACAATCGACCACCTCAAACCGCCAAACACCCTGGAAACTCACGTTCCAGGTCCACAACTCAAATCTCAAGAAGAAATGAGGTCTGACCTAGATATCGACAAGTTCGATATAAAAAAAAAGGGTATTGATTTAGGATACGTCACTAAAAGAATTAATGAGTTCAACACTACTGATTTCGGGTATAACAAACAGATATTCATATTTATTGAGAATTAAATGAACGGTTACATCAATGGTAAATCAAACTATAATAATGATCAAGTTGCGATAAACATGGTTCACTTGAAAGAGAGGTGAAATAGTATACTTGCCTTAACCAAGTATCTACTGCAGTCGCTGATTCCCTACGTCCTCAACTTTCGCCTTTCCTTTGTCCTTGGGATCTACACACAATTTAAACACTATTTTAGAATTCTAATTGACCTTTACTGTTTACTACCACTATTTAACCTTAATCTACCCTTGCGATAATCCCTGAATCAACTTACTTTAATCATATAATAACAACCACATACCACTAACATAAACATATAATTATAATTAATAAACATTTAGCAGGTAATCACGTAAATAAAATATACCTCAATTACCACTCCAGTTTAGAAGTACATACATACATATATATAAAATATATACCCAAATATATATATATATATATATATATATATATATGCAATTAATATTTTTAGAAAAATTTGACAGCATCCCCTTTATACTGGTAGCCTACCAGTCGGACACAACCGACACAAAATCAACAATAATCACAATTACAATCTTCTATACATTATACCACTATTTATTACATTAGAACAATTTGAATCAACACTACATATAAAATCAATATCAATAATTTTGTATTTAACTTCATCAACATACAACAAAAATTATATCCGAAAATAATAATTTGTTACGTAATTTAATTTGGACTCAGAAATTTTCCGAATAAAATCAAGAACACCACATGTAATACTTATAACTCAGCAACAAGACTTTACAACATTGGATTAATCAACTATTAAGCAATTCACAACCACTAGTAAAAGTTTAACAGCTAAGCCCCAAATCTTTCGAATCAATCTTTCGGCCAAACTCACACACACACACTGTATGTACATACTACTCAGTCCAGCCTCGACAAACCAAGAACGGCACCAGCCACACACTCGCACGCAACAATGCACGCACACACTCATACCTCAAAATCGCACTCACACTCACCCATATATATACACACACGACTTAATATATATACACACACTAAAGACACACGCAGGAATCACAACAGTAGTAACGAACAGGGGAGGGGAAGAGATAATTAACACAACTACGACAACACCTATAATCGCAGGACAACAGAGGCAACGCCGGCCACAATCGCAGCTTACCAGAACTAGAGGAAGTCGTGATTTAGGGAGAGGAATCGAGATTATGAGAAAGAGAGGGAGAGAGATTGAAAAAGAGAGATTGAAAGAGAAAAAAAAATGGAGAGAATCTCCCGAAGGATCGAGAGAGAACCACAGAGTACCAGAGCTGAATGTTCAATTAGGGATTTTTAGGTTTAAAATGAAATTGGGGGAAAACAAAAGGAATTTCTAAAATTTTACTTTGCTAAAAATCTATAAAATAACTCTTAAAAATCACAATTAAATATAAAAATGGGTGGAATATTAAATTTTTAAATTTTTAAATAAAGAGTATAAAATTACGATCACCCACATATTTTTAAAATATTTTTAGGATAAAAAACGAATTAAATATCGATTTTACAAGATTAAATCAATAAAACACAAATCAATCCATAAAATCATTTTAAATCCTTAAAAATCAAAATAAATCCATCTATTATTTTTAAAGGTCAAATAATCCCATAAAGTTAATATTGCAAAAGATTTCAGTATTTATACTAATCCCGATAATTTTATAAACTCCTCAGAAAATAAATAACTCATGAATTAAATTGGATTTAATTCCGAAAAATAAAAGTAAAAATATATAGACTTATCTGACACATATCAATCATCAAATAAACCCGAAATTTTATATCCTACATATTTCACCTCCTCACCAATATTCACGTCACATAAGTCACATTTAATATTAATAAATAATTATAAATGTTGTGAGAAAATTCCGCAACAACACCCCGAGAGAATATCGTTGGAATAACCGAATTTGTCCTTGGATATCGGACGTTGAAGTAGGTTCGCACGTCCACAGCTTCAGCTTCGCACTACAGCTCCAACTGCCGGAGCGGGTGGAGATTTGTGGTGTTTTGGGACTGAATCAGCAAGGTCACCGGACAATATGGCATTAAATTCCGACCAAGATGTGTCCGGGAAAGTATCACTAAGTTTACACGTGCCTTGTGTAGAGAGAAGTGAAATTTCGAACCCCCTTGCCAACTGCCTACATATCCTATTTATAGGAATCAAGCCCCGATGTAGTTCTTTAGGTCATGGACTCCTTTCTTGAACAATAAGCCACGTTTTTTATGTATTTTATCCTTCCTCCAATGCTGATCTTGAAGTGTTTGTGTAGAAATAAGAGTCCTACTTCTAGTATACCACTAGAAGTCCATTTATCCATGTATTTTCATGTAATTATCCACATATATATACATATATGATGTGTATAACGTGTATATCCCATTTGATGTAGTAGAATCCATCTCAAAGTACATCTTTTGAGTCCATTCCCGTGCTCCTAAAGTTTAGGAACAAGAGTCCTTGTCCAACTTTACTTCTGTTAGTCAGAGGTGGAGCTGTAAGCAGCACCTGCACAGCTTCCCTCAAAACAGCACCTGCACAGCTTCCCTAAAAACAGCACCTCCACAGCTACCTCCAAAACTGAACCTCAACAGCTATTACCCAAACCACCTTAATTGGGCCTCTCAATATCCATGGGCCTAAAATTAAATCCATTACAAATTTTGGGCACAACAACTACCCCCCGGTTCCTTGTTGTCATGAAATGCGAAAGGAACCTATACAAAAGAAGAGGTCCAATCCTTCCTTACTTTCTCAGATAGATACATAGCTTCAGCACCGCACTTTCAAGCTTACATGAGCTAACTCGGCGTAAGAAACAGGAAGCATAATGCTTTCGCATAGGTACCTCAATCTGAATCCTTAAATGGAACCCTTCCTTATACCTTAGATCACGTACGACACTCCAGCTCCAATTATAAGCTTCCTCAGCTTCGTACATGAACCTACTAGCTTCTGGCATTTTTCCTTTAAAACCATAATCTGATTCCTCGAGATGCTCCTTTCTCCTGCTAAGATAACCTTCGTGTAAGAATTCCTCGTGAGCCATGCCATGGAGCTTCCATATAGAGCTCCTGTTGTTGCAAAGATACCTTAAACTTCCAAAACCTGAGCTACGACAATAACTAAAAACGATGATTAGTAGTTGGAGCTAAATAGCTCACTTATATAATGCATACAGCTCATACACATAGAAAACATTCATGCAAGTATGAATATGCAAGTGCAAATGATTTTGTATATATATCCGTTGCTGCCTCTACAATTAAGCAGAACCTTGGCAAACACACTCTTCAAGACATAATGCCACAATTTTCAGAAATTTCCACGAGCATGTCACAATGGACCTCCAAAGATTTTGTTAAGTATTTTGAGGACTTCTCCTACAATGCCCATAAATCGTGGGACTTTCCAGACCTTTCCCATAAACCTTGGGATCCTCCGAGCGTTGTAAGTTATAAGTGATTCCGTATACGTACCACAAGAGGGACCAAAGGAAGCTATAGAGACCTCCTCGATTGCTGCTATGTCTTTCAAAGTGGTTACATTATGGGGCATATAGCGTGCCTAGGTACCTACTTAACAGCTTCAGATAGCAAGTTTGAAAACATCTTTGAAATCCATGCATTGTGAAAGTAAATGTATATGAAATGATGGCCTTTTTCTTTATAAATCCATGCCAACTTGTTTTCTTGAAATCATATGAAATGCGCATTTTGATAATCATAAACTAATGCAATGCTAAAGATAATGATCCATTTGAAAAGATGAGGTTCGAATAATGTTTCTAGCTTAAGGCTATGAAAAATTTCCATCCATGTACATAAAGCATGCATGATAATGAATATGTAAAAACATGAGAGTAGAACTTATCTTTTTTCTTATGGTTCCACTTCAGATCAGGTTCGGCCGTCAAACCTACTTGGTAAAAGCTCCCTCTCTACAAGCTTATGATGAGAACCTCCATTCCAATCTGCCAGCTCTTCTACGAAAATCTGATGTACCCCCCGAGCCATTGGATTTCCTTTCGATATGACATGTAAAACCTTCTCCAACATGAATCTTAAACTTGTTGAGAAGTTTAGAAGTTGTTGGCCCTTATAGAGATTCCAGCAAGGACACCCTTGAGAGGCCACCTCCTCAAATGAGCAAAGAGGGCCTTAGCGTTATCAGCTGAGATTAACCTGAGATAAGCTCCTGAGATGTGGATTCATTCCAGGATGTCCAGCTGCATCAGCTACAACTGTTAAGGCAGCTATAACTGAGTCTGCCATAAGTTTTAGCCGTTATTGAGTCCTCCGTTGTATTTATTCCAACTGCCTTATGTGGGCATAAATCTTGTAGCTCAACTAGAGGTTCCCATCTTCAATCCAAGAGATAAGACATACCATTCCATGTTTATTCTATTTTGAAGTATTCCTGCACATTATTCCTTTCTAACAACGTTTAGGATCATGATTCCCATTCAAACCTACTTTTGCTCCGTATTTCCATAAACCCAGCACTTTGAGGTTCCCCGTAATTCGAACCTCATAAGAAAGTTATGTCCTTCTATCCAGCCAAAGCTCATATCCGATTTTATAAATCCAAACATTCGTACATCCGCACAAACAACAACCTTCACCCAACATGCGTTCCAGCTTTCCTATAACCCTTATGAGCCATCGAACTTCCTTTCCATACAATATGCAAAACTTTCTTTAGCTTGAATTCCAAATATATTAGATAGATGTGAAGCAGCTGGTCAAAAAACCAGCAGCTGTACCTGAACCTCAACAAACCATAAGCAGTTACAGGCAAACCTCACTCCAAAACTTATCCATCAACTTTTAAATTTATGTAGTTGTAACTCATATCGAAGCTCCACATGCCTTTAAATATCACTCCATTGCCATAAGGTTTTTCCAAAAGAAAAACTATATCTTTAATATGGAAAGAGCTTCCCTTCCTCACTAAGGGTTTGATGAGCTCATAGTAAAATCCAAATATCAATCCTTATTTCAATCCGTTACCATTCCATATTCCAATCCATATTCCCATCCATATGCCAATCCATATTCCCATCCATATTCCAATCCATATGCCAATCCATATGCCATCCATTTGAGGTCCCCCTATATTGGAACCTCTCATGATAATCCACTCGGCTATCCAGTTGGAGCTTACATAAATCTTAATGCATGTCGAAACATATGTACACCTGTTTAAATCAAAATATACATGTGGCCTGTGTTCCGGCTCCCACATATTCCATCCTTTCGCCTGGATCTCCATGTGCCTAGTATCCCTAGGATCCACATGAACCTGATGGCGCAGTTCTATTAAAGCTTCCAATGTAGGATGACCTTATAGGTTTATCCATTAATCACAATCTGCGGACCTATATCCATAGGAACTCCTCACCTCCAAGATCCGTTAAGGCACCCTGCGAACCTATTTTCATAGGAGCTTCATGAGCCATAATCCATTAAGGCACCCCGCGAACCTATTTTCATAGGAGCTTCGCGAGCCAGAATCCATTATGGCACCCCGCGAACCTATTTTCTTAGGAGCTTCGCGAGCCAGAATCCATTAAGGCACCCCACGAACCTATTTTCTTAGGAGCTTCGTGAGCCAGAATCCATTATGGCACCCCGCGAACCTATTTTCTTAAGAGCTTCGCGAGCTAGCACCAACTTGATTACACAAAAGCCTCACGGCATTATGCCTTTTCGAGGTTCAAGCGAGCGAACCTCCAATACCGAAGGACCTCATAAGTCTAGTTCCAATTCTATTCACATGTAATCCACATATTATCCATTCCACTCATGTATAATCCATACATGTTCCAATCCAATCAAGCTTCATATAATCCGTGTAATCCATAAGCATATAATCCATATGTTTCCAGTCCATTAGCATATAATCCATATGCTTTCAATCCATTAACCTCGGGGAGGTTCATACCTAAGAGGTCCTATCTAAAAGGTTTCTACCTAGCATGTCCATACATCCACTACCCCCTAGTTTTTTTTTAGCATATGACTAACGATAATAAAGAACTAGATCCAACCATTCAAACATTCAAGATTCACACATAGAAAAAGAGCAAATAAACACATAAACATATAATCCACATAGATCATGTAAACATATTCCACATAAGTCATATAAATAAAATGGCACACATTTTATTGACGACTAAATAGATCAAAATCTAAACCTAAGCGTGACAGTCGTACCTTTTTAATCTCCCCTAAGCTTGAAAGAGGTCAACCTAATCCTTACCCAAAGGTGTCTACTGGGGAGGTATCTCCAAAATTCCAATATCCAAAGCCGTCCAAGCCATGCTTGAATATCGTGAGCTAGAAAATATAGGGAAGCTCCACAAGAATGTGCACATGCATACTATAGATTAAACCAATGAACCTGTTGCCAGCAGGTGACGCCAATGAACCTGCAATCAATAGGTGAATTCCAATGAAGCTGCAATCTGTAGCTAAAATCCAATGAAGCGGCACCTGCAGCTAAATCCAATCAACCTGTAACCAGCAGGTGAATACCAAAGAAGCTGCTCCTACAGCTGAAACCAATCAACATGCAACCATCAAGTAAAATACGAAGAAGCTGCTCCAGCAGCTGAAACCAATCTGCAACCCGCAGGTTAATACCAAGGAAACTGCTCCTGCAACTGAAACCAACCAACCTACAACCAGCTGGTTAATATCAAGGAAGCTGCTCCTGCAGCTGAAACCAATCAATCTACAACCAGCAGGTGAAATCCGAAGAAGCTGCTCCTGCAGCTGAAACCAACCAACCTGCAACCAGCAGGTTAATACCAAGGAAGCTGCTCCTGCAGCTGAAACCAATCAACCTGCAACCAGCAGGTGAAATCCGAAGAAGCTGCTCCTGCAGCTGAAACCAACCAACCTGCAACCAGCAGGTTAATACCAAGGAAGCTGCTCCTGCAGCTGAAACCAATCAACCTGCAACCAGCAGGTAAAATCCGAAGAAGCTGCTCCAACAGCTGAAACCAATCAACCTGCAACCAGCAGGTAAAATCTGAAGAAGCTGCTCCAGCAGCTGAAACCAACCTGCAACCAGCAGGTTATTACCGAGGAAGCTGCTCCTGCAGCTGAAACCAATCAGCCTGCAACCAGCAGGTAAAATTCGAAGAAGCTGCTCCTGCAGCTGAAACCAACCAACCTGCAACCAGCAGGTTAATACCAAGGAAGCTGCTTCTGCAGCTGAAACCAATCAACCTGCAACCAGCAGGTGAAATCCGAAGAATCTGCTCCTGCAGTTGAAACCAACCAACCTGCAACCAGCAGGTTAATACCAAAGAAGCTGCTCATGCAGCTGAAACCAATCAACCTGCAACCAGCAGGTAAAATCTGAAGAAGCTGCTCCTGCAGCTGAAACCAACCAACCTGCAACCAGCAGGTTAATACCAAGGAAGCTGCTCCTGCAGCTGAAACCAATCAACCTGCAACCAGCAGGTGAAATCCGAAAAAGCTGCTCCTGCAGCTGAAACCAATCAACCTACAACCAGCAGGTGAAATCCGAAGAAGCTGCTCCTGTAGCTGAAACTAATCAACCTCCAACCAGCAGGTAAAATCCGAAGAAGCTGCTCCAGCAGTTGAAACCAACCAACCTGCAACCAGCAGGTTAATACCAGTGTTGTAAAAAGCGCAAATCGGATCTAAGCGGTGGAAGGACCTTCTAGCGCTTAAGCGGTTTAGCGGACGCTTAAGCGGTTTTAAATGCGGATCATTAATCGAATTATAAATAAATATATATTTATATAAATAAATACAATACTAATTTCTTTTTAAAAAAGATAACATTTACATATGACATATTATCAAACGTAACATAACATTTAAAAACGTAACATTTAGAAATATCAAATTATAAATTAATCACATACAATATTAGTTGTAATGGACATAAAAAATACAAATTTTTTTTTTTAATTTTTCCGATTAATCCGCTTTTGACCCGATTTTGACCCGCTTTTTACCCGATTTTGACCCGCTTTTGATCCGATTAAGCCGCCTAAACCTTTTAAACGCTTAACAACCCGATTCCGTCCAAAGCGAAGCGCTTTTGTGCCGATTCCGCTTAGGCGGCCGCTTAAGCGGCCGCTTAAAGTGCTTTTTAGAACACTGGTTAATACCAAGGAAGCTACTCCTACAGCTGAAACCAATCAACCTGCAACCAGCAGGTGAAATCCGAAGAAGCTGCTCCTGCAGCTGAAACCAACCAACCTGCAACCAGCAGGTTAATACCAAGGAAGCTGCTCCTGCAGCTGAAACCAATCAACCTGCAACCAGTAGGTGAAATCCGAAAAAGCTACTCCTGCAGCTAAAACCAATCAACCTGCAACCAGCAGGTGAAATCCGAAGAAGCTGCTCCTTTAGCTGAAACTAATCAACCTGCAACCAGCAGGTAAAATCCGAAGAGGCTGCTCCAGCAGCTGAAACCAACCAACCTGCAACCAGCAGGTTAATACCAAGGAAGCTACTCCTACAGCTGAAACCAATCAACCTGCAACCAGCAGGTGAAATCCGAAGAAGCTGCTCCTGCAGCTGAAACCAACCAACCTGTAACCAGCAGGTTAATACCAAGGAAGCTGCTCCTGCAGCTGAAACCAATCAACCTGCAACCAGCAGGTGAAATCCGAAGAAGCTGCTCCTGCAACTGAAAATAATAAACCAGCAACCAGCAGGTAAAATCCGAAGAGGCTGCTCCAGCAGCTGAATCCAACCAACCTGCAACCGGTAGGTTAATACCAAGGAAGCTGCGCCTGCAGCTGAAACCAATCAACCTGCAACTAGCAGGTTAATACCAAGGAAGCTGCTCCTGCAACTGAAACGAATCAACCTGCAACCATCAGGTTAAATCCAATAAGCCTCCGTCCAATAGCTGAAGCCAATGATAGTGCCTTGGGGGAAGCTACCTCTTGATAGACAACAGCCTCCTTGTAAGGTTCACCTCCAAAACTGAGATGAATGTTTCGCTCATGTGCCACCCAGATTGCCTTTCGATCCTTCAGATTTCATTAAGATTACCGACATCTACCAATTTTGAGATGGTGTCTTCAGTCACACCTGATTTTCTTCCACTACCTTAGCATGTAAAGGTCCAAATCCTCTCCAACCAAGATTCCATTGTCAGCTCTATTGTTTTCCTAGGCTTTCATAGTTTCTGGTGAATTTTCCCTTGAGAGGTTCCTACTTAAATGCCTTTAACATATATTTCCATTCTACATCTGTTGGATGGTAGGTAGCTCCATATGTGAACCTCGCATCACTTCCTTTAATAACCGAGCGGTCGTTCGTATCTCCTTCTTAGTCCAACAACATCTTTTCCAAAATCTGATTGAGATTATTATCATCTACTCCTTCTGCAATTCCTTCCATGAGGTATCCCTAAATCCCAACTTCCAATATTCGAGAAGCTTATAGCAGCTGAACCTCTTTGTGAGACACCTTCCAACTTATCATGCCTAAAAGGCTTTCGGTATGAGAATCTTTTTGAGATATTACCATAATTATATTGCTTGAAGCTTTCACGAGCTGAGATGGTTCCTTTCCAGGAGCTTCCTCTTTTAACCTTATTATTGGCTCCTCTATCAGCTAATCACCTTAGAGGCTTCATATTCCCCTTCTGCTGTATTTTTCAGAATGGGCCACTGCTCTTTCAGTTTATAAAAGGTACCAATTTGCCTTTAGCTTCCCTGATGCCTTTTTTGTTGGAGCTTCAGCTTCACCTAGATCATACCTTGGCACCTTTGCTCAATGCCTTCAACCTTCCACTATTGGTGAAGCTTCCGTTATGAGCACCCCTATAACTTTCTTTCACCTAATTTTGTAGGTGCTGCCACATGACCAACCAAGAATTCCGCAAGGTTCCCTTGTACTTTTTTTAATCCTTAGTCATAACTTCCACATGGTGCGCCTTGCCTTCATTATCCTTCATTAGAACAGCCATTTGCGTCAATGCCATGGGTTGTACTACCCGCCGAAAAACTCGAACCTTCATCGTGAGGTTCCTCCATTAAGGCTACCTGGTAACATGTTTCCTTCGTTATTCTACATTGAGCTTCCTGCAGTGAATTTCGTCATGGCATAAGGTGGATCCTTCAGAGAACCTCAATCAAGTGTAGTATCTTGTTGTAGTGTAAGCTCCAAGTTCAATTGTCGAACCTCAAGTTGCGTGGTAAAACCGCCATGATTGACCCAGATTGCTTCCTTTGCTCTTCTAGCTTCCTGTAGAGGTTCTTTTTATTCGACTTCTTGTTAATTCCAGTAGTTGAACTTCTTCCATGATCCTTATTCATCATGCCTTTATTGCCTGTAGCTCGAAAGTAGTGTTGGAGGTTCTTTTTTCTAAGCACCTCCTTAGCTACACCTTTCCCATCTCTAGGTACAGCTACATCCACATACCCAACAGATTGAATAAACAGCTTCAATGCGTACCTGGTTTATTGGTACCTCCTTGGTCAAGAGGTTCGCATCTAGCTCTACCTTTTTTCCCATGCAGGTTCACCTCCAATCGGCGTGCGCCTGGGTTGTTGGAGCAGGGAGAATGGGAGCAGCTATGTTAGAGGCATTTGCCTGAGCTTCAGCTGTCTCTTTCATGGGAACCTCCACCTCATTCTCCTTAACAGCTGGATTCACTTCATCCACCTTGATTTTGGCAGCCTCCTTTTTCTTGATATCCTCCACCGCTTTAACAGCATCTTCGCCAAGCTAGGACCAGTCTAGGTCAGGGAACCTGAGGTGAGTGGATTTGATATAGTCGTTGATGGCAATGTTGTAGCCAACTTCATAGGCTTCCTTCCTTCTTTCCTTCTGAGCAGACCTTTCTTGGGCAAGCTTGTGTTCAGAGCTTCCATCTTCAGCTTTAGCTGGGGACCGTATACAAATTCTCGAATTTTTAGATAACTCGGGGTGTTATCTCATATACATTGAGATTGAACCTCCAACCGATTGAACCTCTAAATTGAGATTCACCATTTTCTGACCATAAGAATCTCCTTATCATATGCCAAGATGAAGTATTTGGGGGTACCTTACGGAAACCTTCTTCCATAGGTGCAACCTTGAGATTGAGGTCTCTCCTGTCTTTGCCATTAGAAACTCTCGACCAAACCTCTCTAGATGGTCGTACCTCCATTAGTAGGTGGATGTTCAGCTTCACCTGTCTAGTTAAACATATCAGCACCCATGCCATGAGAAGCTCCCGGGTCATAGAAGCTCTCATAACGAAACCCCATTTCTTGATATTTCCGACGAAAATTAACATCCGAAAACTTCATTTTTCGGCCATTCTTTTCATGTCTCTTCCATCAAGCCAAAAATATGTGCATGTTTGAGTCATATATCATCCTTTATGCATTTTCACCATCAAATGACTAGTATAATAGTGATTACCTCCCATTCTTCTTCGCCTTTTCTCCAACAAGCCATGAATTCTCCTCCGTTTCTCCAATTTTTCGGATTTTTTTTAGAGTAATGATTCTCCTTCCCTTATTTGGAATTTAATCCGTGAAATTCTTGCTCGAGAATTCATTCTCGGGCACATTCTCAAGATTACCTCGATCGTTCTTCAAGGTACGATCATCCCCAGAGCTTTTAGACATTGTTCTTCTCAAAAGATCAGAGAGCCCCTCCTTCTAGCACCAAAAATGTTGTGAGAAAATTCCGCAACAACACCCCGAGAGAATATCGCTGGAATAACCGAATTTGTCCTTGGATATCGGACGTTGAAGCAGGTTCGCACGTCCACAGCTTCAGCTTCGCACTACAGCTCCAACTGCCGGAGCGGGTGGAGATTTGTGGTGTTTTGGGACTGAATCGGCAAGTTCACCGGACAATATGGCATTAAATTCCGACCAAGATGTGTCCGGGAAAGTATCACTAAGGTTACACGTGCCTTGTGTAGAGAGAAGTGAAATTTCGAACCCCCTTGCCAACTGCCTACATATCCTATTTATAGGAATCAAGCACCGATGTAGTTCTTTAGGTCATGGACTCCTTTCTTGAACAATAAGCCACGTTTTTTATGTATTTTATCCTTCCTCCAATGCTGATCTTGAAGTGTTTGTGTAGAAATAAGAGTCCTACTTCTAGTATACCACTAGAAGTCCATTTATCCATGTATTTTCATGTAATTATCCACATATATATACATATATGATGTGTATAACGTGTATATCCCATTTGATGTAGTAGAATCCATCTCAAAGTACATCTTTTGAGTCCATTCCCGTGCTCCTAAAGTTTAGGAACAAGAGTCCTTGTCCAACTTTACTTCTGTTAGTTAGAGGTGGAGCTGTAAGCAGCACCTGCACAGCTTCCCTCAAAACAGCACCTGCACAGCTTCCCTAAAAACAGCACCTGCACAGCTTCCCTAAAAACAGCACCTCCACAGCTACCTCCAAAACTGAACCTCAACAGCTATTACCCAAACCACCTTAATTGGGCCTCTCAATATCCATGGGCCTAAAATTAAATCCATTACAAATTTTGGGCACAACAATAAATACCAAAAATTTCTAAGGCGTTATACTTTCTGTTCTAAAGGGTTTATTAGAACCCTAATTTTCTTGAATTGTCAATTTCTCTTCGTTTTGAATTTCTTATGATACTGTTGTGCATTTGATTTTTTTTTTCTAAATGCACATTTTTCGCTGTTGATATGTCGGGCAGTGTGAGGGTTGCGTTAGGGGAAAACATGATATATTGGGTGTTTTTGTTCTATGAAGTAATTGGCTTAGTAGACACTAGGTATTTCACTTGCTGTGGTTTTGGATGTATATTACTGTGTTACAATTGCACAGACATTGCTGTTAAAAAATGTGGCCTTTCTGAGAGAACTGCTTTTATATTTTTTTCCAAGAAAACCCAACTCTGGTTTTTAGGCTTGTAGAACAATCTCGCATGAAAGAATGCTTTTATCCTAATGCTTCTTACTTAGCATGAACTATATGGAAAGTAGTAGATGTCCTGAAACGTTTTTTAGTATTTTATGTACAAGTCTACAAAGTGAGATAAATAAAAGAAGAAAGTAGCAATTGAGCAGGAAGGCAACTGCAACACCTGCCTCTGTTGTTGCTCAGCTGTTACGCACTACTTCCTTTTTCCCAAAAGATCCTTCATAGTAATGTTCTGCTCCTCATCTGCTACCTTTTCAATCATTTTAAGGTTCAGTTAAAGGTGAACTCCAAGATAGATGGTATAAAACAAGGATGCATTAATCAAATCAAAAGAAGTTGGCACTGGTTCCTACTGTTTTTAAGTGAAATTGATATTTTCCAAAATATTCTTCATATTTTGTCTTGAAATCTTCGGTACTTATGTTAAAATTAGTAGGAGATTAATATCAATATTTGACATTAATAAGATGAAACATTCTTGTTAGCCAATGTTACCTCGATGTTGGTAAGTGGAGCCACAAAGCCTGGAGAAGCCATGGTGTTTATTGGTCCATAGACTGTACGGCAATATGGCATTCACTATATGCAATTTCACATATTTATGGGCACACGCATATCCTTATTTCTTGATATATGATTACATTTACATATGTTGCTAATATATTACTCCCTCTGGTCCTATTTATAGGTTGATTGACTTTTTGCACACAAATTAAAGTAATTTGACTACATAGTTAACATCAATATCTTTAACACTTTCTTTTTTTTTTAATCAAAATATTAAAGGTATGTTTTTTATTCAGATGAAGAAAATTTAAGAAAATTTAGTTTTGACCACCTTATTGTACGTGTAGAAACTCAAAGGACCTACAAAGAGCAGCAGTGGGAGTACATAGCTATTTGGTATCAACCTAGTTCTCCACACATATAAGATACTGTTAAAGATCCTAAAATCCTACAAAATAAAATATATCTTTTTAATGGTTAGATCAAGCTGTCTCAAAAAATACATTACAATTTAATAATTGGAAATTAGTAATTATGTCTGGCCCAAAAAAGAAAGAATATTTAAAAGGCCAACGTTACCTAACATGGTGCCATTTAGGAAAAGTTGAACTTTAGACCTCTTCAAGGAACAGCTTTAAAGTGCTCCGACATTCATTTAATGATCTAACCATAAATTTATATGAATATCATACAAAAACAAACGTACTTGATTGTTTATACATAGTATATTGAATTTAATCAATATCTCTAAAAGTAACAACACAATCAAAAAAATTCTTATTAGAATAATTGAACCACCATGTTATAATGATACTATACAATCCAAAATATTTAAAAAGAAGCACACAGAAATATTTAACTTTTTATCTTTTGTCCAAGAAAACCCAACTCTGGTTTGTAGGCTTGTAGAACAATCTCGCACGAAAGAATGCTCTGATCATAATTTTCTTACTTTACATGAACTCAAGCTATTTGAAAGTAGTAGATGTGAAGGAACATCTTTCAGTATTTTACGTACATGTGTACAAAGTAAGAAGTAAGATAAAGAAAAGGAGAAAGAAGCCATTGATCAGGAAAACAACTGCAGAAGCAGCCTCTGTTGTTGCTCATTTGTTATGCTCTGCTTCCTTTTTTCCCCAGAAAATCCTTCATAGTCATGTTGTGCTCCTCATCTGCCCCCTTTTCCTTCATTTCCTTCTTTTTTAACACAGAATCATCTAACCTATTGTCGCCTATTCTGACTTGCTCTCTGAATGCATCCCTATTGATGCAGGACATAATATTAAATCGATAATAAAACAGATAATAAGCAATGAATTATACGAATCCCAAGAATAATCAATCAAATATTATTCCCAAGAAAGGTGTATAATCAAAGCTAAGTATTATA
The DNA here is from genome assembly GCA_036435485.1 of Saposhnikovia divaricata. NCBI lineage: Eukaryota > Viridiplantae > Streptophyta > Magnoliopsida > Apiales > Apiaceae > Saposhnikovia > Saposhnikovia divaricata. Next base: position 38,062 of record JAZHRN010000145.1, on the reverse strand, counting down.
TGGGGGATTACATCACTTACATAGAAGATTTAAACCCTAATATTGAACCTAATGAACTAAGGCCCGTAACAATTCGGCTTTATTATTAATAAATTACTTATATGATAAATTCATAACCCCACATATAAAACATATAAACAAATAATTTTAATTCTTCTCTAAACTAAATACAAATACAAATAAACCTATTATTAACATATATAAAACTTGAAAAGTCTTCAATCTTGTTCCTCATCATTCTCTCCTTGTTGGAGAAAACTCGACCATGAGTTTTGTAGAAGTCAAGAACCAAGCAAGAATGAGCTGGAACGAAGAAAAAGTGTTTCCACTTGAAGAAGAACGACTTAAATGCAAAGAACTTCGAAAACTGACTAACAAGCGAAGGAGGCTTAGGCAAGTACTCTTGAATGATGAAGTCGATATGCTCAACCTCAATAATATCATTAATTACTTTATGATCCTCAATAGTTTGAAAGCAATCAGGTTATGGCTTGGTTTCTTCCACTTGCTCCTCAATAGCAAGCTCTGTATGTTCGACTTGTTTAATCTCCTCAGTTGGATCTTCCTTAACTTGTTTAACCTCCTCGATTGGATACTATGTAGCAACTTCTTCAACATGCTGCTCAATTTCCATTACAATTTCATTCCGTCGAAAATCTATTTTACGGTATAGATGACCTTTTTCGAATTCTCCAAATTTACAAGATGTTTAACTTGAGATGTAAGAGTCTCAAGAGTCCTCTTTAGTTTATCATTTGCACGTTTGTACCTTTCTTTACCCAACTGAATTTTGTACTTCTTTTCCAATTTTTTAGGTTCATTATATTGATTTTCTAACTCCCCCAACGTAAGTTTGTATTGAAGTAACCAACGTTCACGATGACAAATATAGACTTCGTAGTAGAAATCATCACGTTCACGCTCAAGAAAATAGATATTATCTTCCACACTAGCAATTTGACGCTTGATGTAAGCAGACATTGCTTAAAAACATCGAACAAGTAATGAAATTGGGGAACAATTCAAAAGAGGAAGATTTCCAGAAGTTGAAGGGCCTGAATTGTCAGAAGAATTTAGAAGTTATAGGGACTGGACAATGAAAATTCTAAAGCTGAGGGACAAATTTGACAGTGTTTGGAAAGCCCAGGGACTGTTATGCAATTCCTAGAAGCTTCAGGGACTTTTCTTAAACTTCTCTACTACTCCAGGGACTAGTTTACAATTTTCAGAAACTTTTAGATACCTAACAGCAGTTTCACAGAATATATAATGAATGAGATTAGGGTTACCAGTTTATTATCCAATACAGCAGCCCTCTATAGAAAATTTTCTGCCCAGATCTACTGCTTCTTCCTTTCTTGCTGATTTGATTTGCTAACTGCTAAATAAAACCGAATCGATTAACAGCAACGAACTGGGTTGTACTGTCGGGTTATTAGGATCCAATGGACTTGATTTGGGAATTAGGGGTTTACAACCGGGTTGGGTCTGGTTGTACTTGTGACGGGCCTAGGATGAGTTAGGGTTTAAGTGATTGGGGAATTAGGTTTTGTATGGATCGGGTCAGGTTGTAATTAGACTTTTGTACGCGGAGATGTATGTTATGGCAGCGGATGTAATTTGGTGGTGTGTGGTGGTGTATGGCAGCGGTGAACAACGAGAAAAACGATGAACATTAAATTGGTGAACAATAAAAGTTATGAACAGTGAATGCGTTTTTTGACAGCAAAAACCAAGTTTCGGCTCTGATGCCAAGGACAGAATATTAAATCGATAATAAAACAGATAATAAGCAATGAATTATACGAATCCCAAGAATAATCAATCAAATATTATTCCCAAGAAAGGTGTATATTCAAAGCTAAGTAATATGTGGGGGATTACATCACTTATATAGAAAATTTTAACCCTAATATTGAAACTAATGGACTATGGCCCGTAACAATTGGGCTTTATTATAAATAAATAACTTATGTGATAAATTCATAATCCCACTTATAAAACATATAAACAAATAATTTTAATTCTCTCTAAACTAAATACAAATAAACCTATTATTAACATATATAAAAAGTCTTCAATCATGTTCCTCATCACCCATGCAAAGAGAAATATAAAATTTGGGGAGATGCCAAAGCCCTAACATCCTCAGAGCCCCCCACACAGGGGTATTCAGGGTTTTAATCATTTTAAGCTTTAATTAAAGCCAAAGTCCAGAATAGATGGTATAGATAAAGGATGCATGGCACTGGTTCCCTATTGTTTTTAAGAAAAAAAATGACATTCTCCGATGTAGGATTCCTTGTCTTATACGTTGCGATGATTATTTGCTAGGATTTAGTTGAGATTACAGTATTTTGTTTTGTTTAAAATCTTTGATCCTTATGATAAAATTAATAGAAGATTACTATCAATATTTTACGCTAAAAAGATAAAGCATTCTTATTACGCCATGATGCCACCAAGATTTAAGTGGAGACACATTGCCCTGGAAACGCCATGATGTTTAAGGGTCCATAATCCAATGGCGCGATGGCATTCACTATGCACATTTTCACATATTTTTTGACAAATGCCATCTTATTTTCATATACATATGGTACTGTTAAAGACCTTAAGATCCTACAATAAAATATATCATTATTCTATTATGTGAGTGAAATTGACTTTGTACAAAACTGTCTTATAAAATACTTTACAGTTTATCTAATTAGAAATTAAGTATGGCCAAAGGAAAAAAATATAAGAAAGAAAGAATATTCAAAACATCAATGTTACTTAACATGGTGTCTTTCCCCGGAACTCCTTAAATGATCTAACTTTAAATATATATGAGTGTCATATATAAATAATTGTACTTGATTGTTTTTGAATAATATACTGAATTGATTCTAATATCTCTAATGATAATAACATAATAAAATATTTTAGTTTTTAAAATAATGGAACCGCTATGTTATAGTGATATCCTACAATCTTAAACTACTTAAGAAGCTGTATACAAAGATATTTTGACAATTTCTTATATATGTATAGTTGAATTATTACAAAAAAATCATAATGCATAATTTAGCTTGCTTAATTCTAGTTATCATTATATTTTATGTATAATTAAAAAATGTATGTTATATACTCACATGTGTATATATATCTTATATGTAATATAAGTATTAAACTAATTGAATTTGGTCACTGGACGAATTAGATTAGCACTGCTCCATGATGTGTAAAATAACTGCAAGCGCACAGTGGTTAATTGTAGCAAATACAGGTCGATCCACAGAGACTATGAATTTTCAAAACCCTAATAATTAAATCAGGCGAACTAGACAAATAGGTTTGAGATGAGTTTTAATTAACCTAATTAAACTAATTAACAAAGATTATCAAATAATATGGAAAACCTAGGAATCCGAATCCGTTAATCAATCACAATTAATATCAACTCGCCCTAAAATCAATCCTCTTTTCTTCACAAATAAGATATATCAATCAACGAGACAAGCATATACTATGAAACTTGTTATCTAACAATAACCTATCAAAACTTCAAGGAGCAAGCATAGGCTATGAAAAACAAATCCGGTAACAATAATATATCAAAATCACTTTGTCAATTGAACAATTAAGCACCAAGAAAAATTATGAGCATCAATTAATAGGAACGAGGAGAAATCAAGAGTAATTAATTTAACTTCATCTTCATCCTAGGACAAGAAAATTAGCTAGACATGATTATGTAATTAAAAAAACACGAATTAAACATGGCTAAAATATAAACTAATTAATGATTTATATGGCTAATGCAAATAACACGTGAACAAAGTTAAAAACTAAGTAACTTTAATGTTGGAGAATTGGCCGAGTAATATATAATCACCGGCGACAGTAAAAAAACAGGAAAACAAATAACAATAAAATTCTAGGTGTCTAAATTACAAGGGAGAAGGCCATATATATAGGGGAAAATATTGGGTTTGGCCCCTTTGATTACAATCCAATCTTGAATATAATTTCTTCAATTTCCTTTTCTTCTTGAATAAGTAATCGATTTTTCCTCCAATTTCCTTTTCTTCAAGTATTTTCCACCTCCTTTCCCTTTTTGCACCTTTTCCTGCTAGAAATCTGTTTTTATTTATTTTCCTACAAAACAAAATAAAACAATTTATTAATTAATAAAATTACGAAAACGGACATAAAATAGGTATTAAAAATATGATTAATTATGGACCTATCAAATGCCCCCATACCTATCTTTTGCTCGTCCTCGAGAAAAATATATAATAAAATACTATCTAATATATAATACCACTTCCGTAGGTGATCACGGTTGCATTTGGCATATGCAACAAGCCCTTTAAACCCCTAGGCAGCCCTAGTGGACGAGTGAGGTCTCGTGAGGGCCTATAGTGAATGTACCCACAAAATCCATCTAGCTCATGTAAAAGATTGCTCAATGCAACACCACACATACAAGTCATCTCATGCTACATCAACTTAAGAAATCAAAGTGAATTTGCAATGTCTTGGTGTGTAAGGTGCAAGTATTCACATAGTCTACTCAAAGAAATATGCAGCGGTCATTAGAAGTCCACGTCAAGTGTAAAAATAAGTTGGTAACCATGCTAAGCCCACAAGAGTACACCTTAAAGTCAAAACTTGGGATCTCATATGCACAAAACAAGCAATAACTCACCTTTCACTCACAAAAGAATATTCACTCAAGAACAAGGGTAAGTGTATCACTCAATTCCAACAAAATCATAAGCATGCTTGACATTTGGTATCAATCTAACTTTAACACAACATACATTAATGATGATAATCAAAAGGTCTTTTATTTGGGTTGTAACGGGGCTAAGGACAAGGTATGTCAAGTAAGGCCAAATAAGGTGAAGTGTCAAAAGCTAGTAGGAACCATAATAAATCATACACAACAACATACATCCTCCCCATACATGGATTTCTAATTTTCTTCCAACAAACTGCTTGACTAGTCGAATGAAGAAGGATCTCAAAAACACAGAAACATAATTATGCTCTCATATGATTTTTTTCAATTTTTTTTTTCTCTCTTTTTTTTTCTTTTTTTTTTTTTTCTGGAGAGCTAAGATAGATAATATAAATATATAAGAAACCACAATCCTTCTTCAAGAATTTATTGAATAACGACTGACAAGTAAGCAACAAAACCCAATATTTCCCAAAAAGTAATGAACAAAAGTAAACCCCATCTCATACACCTTATTACTCCCTCAACTTCCTACTAGCCTTTGACAATTGGGATCAAGTATACGTAAGGCTGTACAACAAAAAGGTCTAGGCAAGTAATGTGGTGTGTCACCGAAAAAATATGATTAAGCTCAAAGGGGTAACTAATTGATCATATATAAAGGGTGTGGTAATTTGGATAATAATTGGTTATTCCTAAATGCCTTTATCATCTTATCATCAAATAATGTCATGCATTTCAAGAAAGGTCTCAAACAAGTGCTAGCAATGCAAACAACATGTGGACACTCAAGCAAACGAATATAAAATGCAAAAGATATGCATATAGGCTCAAAATCTCACTTGGTGGTAAAACATAATTAATCCCAAGCAAAAATCTCTTTAATGCACCTACTTGTACTCAAAGCATGGAAACCAAATCTTTTTGCACATATTCATGTCCTTTTAATTACTTACAACATTCAATAAGTCTACTAGTTTCAACTCGCTAGTGTATGTGTGTGCACAAGAACTTAGCAAATCACTTCTCAATCAAAAGCATCAGAATCACAAGAGTACTATAGCATGTAAGGGTGCATCAAGCCAACTTATAACAAGTAATCATTTCACAAGGCTAGAATTATTTTTGTATTTTTTTCATTTTTCAATTTTTTTTTTTTTTTGGGTTTTTTTTTTAAAATAATACTACTAAATCCCTCCCCCATACCTAAATCATGCATTGTCCTCAATGTATGCAAATGAGAGAAAAATGATAAAGGAAAAGGACGAGAATACCTGATAAGGGCATGAGGAGATACATTATTACCTATAACACTCACACACACATAAAACACAGACACATATAAAAGAAACACTCACACACACTCCCCCATACCTAAACTTGACTATATGGGAGATACATTACGAAACAGATATACTAACCAATACCAGATCGAGGGAAAATAACATTCATAACACAATCAACACACATGTGAAACACACCCACAAAAACACCATTATCCACTAGAGAAATATGATCATATACCAGAATAAAACTCATACCACTAACATCATTCATAAACCAATTAGACGCTTCTTTATGTTGTTTAAGCAGATTGATCACTTGAAATTCTTGGTTATGAACTAAGTCACTAGAAAGAACATGATGAGTTTCATTATCAACTATCAAAGACTGATCAAGAATGGAAAAAGATGGATTATGAACGAAAGTGGGTGGCTCACCAACGGAAGTTTTAACAACAGACCTAGGATCAAAAGAAATATCCTCAAGTTGGGTTTCATGCTTAAAACAAATGGCATTCAATTCATCTAACATCTCATCAGAAGAAAAATTTCTATACAACTCATGAAGTTCTTTATTACTCTCATACTCTAACATAACATCTTCCTCAAGAAAAGACTCAATTGTACTATCCTCAATATTTAACCATGAAACAACCTCATCTATCAAATTAACTTCTACAGGTTGTTCAAAAAGCTCATTAGGTTGATTTCCTACATTGAAGACATTAAGATCTATCGTCATGTTACCAAAAGTGAGTTTCATCGAACCATTCCTACAGTTAATCAAAGCATTAGAGGTAGCAAGAAAAGGCCTTCCTAAAATGATAGGAATTTGATTTTTGAGATTTTTGAGTGGTTCGGTTTCTAGTACAACAAAATCAACGGGGAATACAAAATCACCAACCTTAATCAACACATCTTCCACTATACCTTTTGGAGTTTTAACAGAACGATCAGCTAACTGAAGAGTGACACTAGTCTTCTTAAGTTCACCTAAACCCAAGGCTTGATAGACAGATAATGGAAGAAGGTTCACACTAGCTCCTAGATCGAGTAAAGCTTTATCAATGAAAGTATCACCTATGACACAAGAGATGGTAGGACAACCAGGATCCTTATACTTCACAGGGATTTGATTTGACAAGATAGAACTAACATGAGATGTTAGGAAAGCTTTCTTAGGAACATGAGTGGTTCTTTTATGAGTACACAAATCTTTTAGACACTTAGCATAAGAGGGAACTTGTTGAATCGCATCTAAAAGAGGAATGTTAATCTTGACTTGCTTAAAGACTTCCAAAATCTTATCTAACTGAGCAGATTGTTTGTTTGAAGTAAGTCTTTGAGGAAACGGGGCTTTCGGCTTAAAGACTTTTTCATTAGACACATCAGAGTGGGGTTTCGAAGGTGGTTCATCGGATGGTGGTGACTCATCAGCTTTATCTACTTCAGAACTCTCGGAATTTGAAGATTGCTTAAGACTAGGATTCAAGAGTAAAGGATTTGGTTCAGATGTTAGCTTATCTTCTTCTTGAGTATTGACACCAGCATGATTGTTGAATTGATTACCAGACCTTAGAGAGATAACAGAATTCACGTTTTCATGAGACTTTTGATTTTGCTGAAATTTAGGATTTGTCTCGGGTTGACTAGGAAATCTATTTTTCTCTCTCTCACTGATCGTGTTTGCCAATTGACTAACTTGGACCTCTAGCTTAGATATGGCTTGAGTGTTGGAATTTAGTAACTGCCTATCTTGGGTCATGGTTTGCATAAAAGATTGTTGAGATTGAGTTAGATTAGCTTGAGATTTCAATAACGCCTCAATACTCTTTTCTAAAGAATTGAATCTCTTATCAGATTCAGCAAAACCAGGAGGATTCATGGGGACTGAGTTTGGATAATGACCAAGATTTTGAGGAGGATAGGAATTAGGATTTTGAGTTGGGTATGGGCCAGGATTGGGCTTTTGAAAAGCAGGTTGAGGGTTTTGATTATACTGATTGTATTGACCTTGGTTCCATGAGAAATTTGGGTGACTCTTCCAACCAGGATTGTATGTGGGTGCATAAGGATCATTCCTAACTCTAGGTTGAAACATGGCATTGACTTGTTCAATTTCAGGGCAATTCTCTACCACATGATTAGGAGAACTACAGTTTGCACAGAGAGACATTTGAGAGGACGCATTGTTGGTTTCTAAGGCTTCTAGACGTCTAGTGAGTGTAGCTAACTTAGCTTCGGTTGCAATAGAATTACCAACTGTGTGTAAGCCCTTAGATGAGTTAGATTTTTCAGCTTCCTGATTAGGTTCCCTAGTTGACTCCCACAACATTGTTCTTTCAGCTAACTCCTCAAAAAATTGCCAAGCTTCATCTTCATCTTTGTCCATAAACTTACCATTACACATAGACTCTAACAAAGCAGTGGTCTGGCTATCTAAGGCTTCATAAAGAATTTTACAAAGTCTCCATTTTTCTATACCATGTTGAGGACACTTAGACAATAGCTTTTTAAATCTAACAAAATATTTCCAAAAAGACTCATTCCGATTTTGTTGAAATTGATTGATTTCATTCCTAAGTCTGTTTGCCTTATGGTTTGGAAAATATTTTTTAAGAAAGATAGCAACAAATCCCTCCCATGTGGAAATAGAATTAACGGGTAGACTGTACAACCACTGTTTAGCATCTTCTTTCAAAGCAAAGTTAATAAGCCTGAGCCTAATGGAATCCTCACTCAATTGTTGAAGTTTCTGTAATGCACACACTTCCTCAAACTCTCGAATGAAAAGATATGGATCCTCTCCCTCTACCCCAGCAAACCTAGGTAACATGCTAATGTTATGATGTTTGATTTCAAAGTTATTCGCGGTTACTGCGGGTAAGACTATGCATGAGGGTTGAGCGGTACGAGCGGGGTAACAACGGTCTTTAAGTGAAACAGCCATGACTATAGGTTGAACTTCTAATTCTTTTGACTCAATTCTAGTGGGTGAAGAGAACTCAAGTTGCCTTACTACTTTAGGAGATGACAGATTGGTTTGTCTTACTAATCTAGATGTAGTGTCTCGAACCCAAGCACTTTGCATACAAGAGAAGTAAACAATTAAGCACGTAGCAGACAAGAGCTATAAGTAAACACCAAAAAAAATTGAAAAATCAAAAAGAAAAAAATCTATATTATCCTAAGAAAAATCTAGACCTTGCTCCTAACAATAAGATCTACTAAAAGTCACAACTCAAAAAGCACTCGTCCTGACTGGCCAGGCAGGTGCAAGCATTGCCAAGAGGCTAAACACCTTTCTAGACACCAATCCAAATTAGCCAGGTAAGCGTCACGCTTGCCTAGACACCAAACGAAAGAATACTTAGTGATTTGTTCCTCCTAGATTCTCTTCCTAATTGAGCGTGAGATCCTAGGGGCTAACGTCTACTTAGTTTTATTAAGGAAAGGGGAATGCAAGATGAAGGAATTAGTGATTTGTGGGCCAAGGAAAGGGTGATGAAATCCCCCACCTTATCTTGTAATTGGGTGGCACCCTTAAGATTGATTGAATGATGCAACACACAAAGAACAAGAAAATAAACACTTATGGATGCACTACACTACGTGTTCTATTCTAAATTGTACGTACCTCTTTCCTCCAGCAATCACCACAATTTTATAAAACTAAAATATTATACGCGGAGATGTATGTTATGGCAGCGGATGTAATTTGGTGGTGTGTGGTGGTGTATGGCAGCGGTGAACAACGAGAAAAACGATGAACATTAAATTGGTGAACAATAAAAGTTATGAACAGTGAATGCGTTTTTTGACAGCAAAAACCAAGTTTCGGCTCTGATGCCAAGGACAGAATATTAAATCGATAATAAAACAGATAATAAGCAATGAATTATACGAATCCCAAGAATAATCAATCAAATATTATTCCCAAGAAAGGTGTATATTCAAAGCTAAGTAATATGTGGGGGATTACATCACTTATATAGAAAATTTTAACCCTAATATTGAAACTAATGGACTATGGCCCGTAACAATTGGGCTTTATTATAAATAAATAACTTATGTGATAAATTCATAATCCCACTTATAAAACATATAAACAAATAATTTTAATTCTCTCTAAACTAAATACAAATAAACCTATTATTAACATATATAAAAAGTCTTCAATCATGTTCCTCATCACCCATGCAAAGAGAAATATAAAATTTGGGGAGATGCCAAAGCCCTAACATCCTCAGAGCCCCCCACACAGGGGTATTCAGGGTTTTAATCATTTTAAGCTTTAATTAAAGCCAAAGTCCAGAATAGATGGTATAGATAAAGGATGCATGGCACTGGTTCCCTATTGTTTTTAAGAAAAAAAATGACATTCTCCGATGTAGGATTCCTTGTCTTATACGTTGCGATGATTATTTGCTAGGATTTAGTTGAGATTACAGTATTTTGTTTTGTTTAAAATCTTTGATCCTTATGATAAAATTAATAGAAGATTACTATCAATATTTTACGCTAAAAAGATAAAGCATTCTTATTACGCCATGATGCTACCAAGATTTAAGTGGAGACACATTGCCCTGGAAACGCCATGATGTTTAAGGGTCCATAATCCAATGGCGCGATGGCATTCACTATGCACATTTTCACATATTTTTTGACAAATGCCATCTTATTTTCATATACATATGGTACTGTTAAAGACCTTAAGATCCTACAATAAAATATATCATTATTCTATTATGTGAGTGAAATTGACTTTGTACAAAACTGTCTTATAAAATACTTTACAGTTTATCTAATTAGAAATTAAGTATGGCCAAAGGAAAAAAATATAAGAAAGAAAGAATATTCAAAACATCAATGTTACTTAACATGGTGTCTTTCCCCGGAACTCCTTAAATGATCTAACTTTAAATATATATGAGTGTCATATATAAATAATTGTACTTGATTGTTTTTGAATAATATACTGAATTGATTCTAATATCTCTAATGATAATAACATAATAAAATATTTTAGTTTTTAAAATAATGGAACCGCTATGTTATAGTGATATCCTACAATCTTAAACTACTTAAGAAGCTGTATACAAAGATATTTTGACAATTTCTTATATATGTATAGTTGAATTATTACAAAAAAATCATAATGCATAATTTAGCTTGCTTAATTCTAGTTATCATTATATTTTATGTATAATTAAAAAATGTATGTTATATACTCACATGTGTATATATATCTTATATGTAATATAAGTATTAAACTAATTGAATTTGGTCACTGGACGAATTAGATTAGCACTGCTCCATGATGTGTAAAATAACTGCAAGCGCACAGTGGTTAATTGTAGCAAATACAGGTCGATCCACAGAGACTATGAATTTTCAAAACCCTAATAATTAAATCAGGCGAACTAGACAAATAGGTTTGAGATGAGTTTTAATTAACCTAATTAAACTAATTAACAAAGATTATCAAATAATATGGAAAACCTAGGAATCCGAATCCGTTAATCAATCACAATTAATATCAACTCGCCCTAAAATCAATCCTCTTTTCTTCACAAATAAGATATATCAATCAACGAGACAAGCATATACTATGAAACTTGTTATCTAACAATAACCTATCAAAACTTCAAGGAGCAAGCATAGGCTATGAAAAACAAATCCGGTAACAATAATATATCAAAATCACTTTGTCAATTGAACAATTAAGCACCAAGAAAAATTATGAGCATCAATTAATAGGAACGAGGAGAAATCAAGAGTAATTAATTTAACTTCATCTTCATCCTAGGACAAGAAAATTAGCTAGACATGATTATGTAATTAAAAAAACACGAATTAAACATGGCTAAAATATAAACTAATTAATGATTTATATGGCTAATGCAAATAACACGTGAACAAAGTTAAAAACTAAGTAACTTTAATGTTGGAGAATTGGCCGAGTAATATATAATCACCGGCGACAGTAAAAAAACAGGAAAACAAATAACAATAAAATTCTAGGTGTCTAAATTACAAGGGAGAAGGCCATATATATAGGGGAAAATATTGGGTTTGGCCCCTTTGATTACAATCCAATCTTGAATATAATTTCTTCAATTTCCTTTTCTTCTTGAATAAGTAATCGATTTTTCCTCCAATTTCCTTTTCTTCAAGTATTTTCCACCTCCTTTCCCTTTTTGCACCTTTTCCTGCTAGAAATCTGTTTTTATTTATTTTCCTACAAAACAAAATAAAACAATTTATTAATTAATAAAATTACGAAAACGGACATAAAATAGGTATTAAAAATATGATTAATTATGGACCTATCACTCCATATCCTATATATACTAGCCTATAACCCGTGCGATGCACAGATGATTTTTAATATTTTTATCTTATTTTTTTAATATTTTTATATTATTATTTATAATTTTTAATATATGTTTTTCAATTAGTAGAAAAATAAATTATAGAAGATACTAAAATATAATAATAAATATTTTATAGTATTCTAAATGATAGTGTTTTTCTTCTATATTGAAAACAGATAATATAACTTTTTAAATGTAATATAATTTTATTGAAATTTATATTATATTTTTATCTAAACATTATTTTCAATAATTTTTTTTACTTTTAGTTGAATATAATTTGATATATTCATATTTAAGGATTATACTTATGTTTTCTTATTATAAACAATCTATACTAATTTTTAATATATTTTATTAATGATCGAAAGATATGATGTGATATTTTTGAATATATATTAATGATTACAACTAAAAGTAAATGTGAAAATGGCAATTAGTTAATTACCATTAATTATATTATGTTATTATTTATTTTAATAATTATACGTGAGTTTAAAAATAAAAAAGAAGATGGTGTTTAAGATTCAACTAGCATAAAAACCCATGCGAGGCACGGGTCAATTTCTAGTTATGTCTGAAAATGCATCCCGTCGAGGATTTAATATGCCAGGACGAACATGAATTATGTCCCCAAATATAGAATATAGATTCCAAATGTATGAACGAAGTAAACTGCAGCAGAAACTACAACAGGAACTGCACATTCCTTAGTTAAATTGACTGAAAGATAATGACAATTCGTGAGATTAAAATGTTAAGATAATGAAAAAATAATTAAAATGTTGAAAGGTAATTGTTTAGTAGCAAACATTAACAATAAGCATTAAACATAATATCTCTGTGTAGCTAGTCCTTTATCTCCAACATACATCATAACAGTCTATACCAATCTACTAAAACATATTAAAAAATTTATTAATATTAATATGTGCTATGAATTAATAATGATATAGCTCCATTGATAAGATGCCGAGCTGAAACAGCACCCAAAGTTTCATAGAGGTACCCTGAAAGGTTTTTGTGCCTTGTACTGGTGGGTTCATGAACAAACGCTTGAGGACACTATAAATAAGAGAACAACAATGGTTTTCTGTTATTAAGCACCATAAAATGTATTTTTCCAAAATAAAAATGAAGAGCTAATTATAGTAGGTCTATGTAAAGTTAAAAAAGGAGACCTGTTGTGGAGGTATGAAGTTTGCGGTTACGAGTGGTCCAAACTTGTCTCCACCAAAAACTCAATGAGCAAAGAGGAATGATTTTCATTTTCAGAATCTGCATTCCCACTACTCCTATGTTCTATATTTGATAAGTACTTTCAAGATTCTTCATTGCTGCCACTGCCAGGTATCAATTTTGGAGATCGGTTTGGAGACTCGTCATTGCATTCTTTACCAGAATTTCATGTCTACAAAACTTGGAAATGATCGGAGATTGATGATGCTAAGCAAATTTCTTGGCAGAATCTGGAGAGCATAATTGGGATTGATCTGATCAATTTCATCCATCAAAAGGAGACATGTAGGACATATGAGACTACAGCTACGAGCACATGAACATATTTCAAGCCACAAAATTGTCTACAATCATTGCCCTGATATACCTGAGATTGCTGATTTGGAGATTCTCGCAAAACGCAATTCCTCTATCTCAATTTAACAATCAAGAAGGGATTTGTCTGCCTTCTATATCAGCACCTTCAAATCCGAATTTGAACATAAATTCTTGTCTACTCAATAAAAATCTCAACAAGCAAGAATAATCTCTCCCTCCATTACCATCTACCATACCTTGGAACTTATTTTGGAAACAACACTTCAAACCCTATTTCCTATATCATGAACCATCAACGTCTATTGCCACTTTTGTTATCGGAGGAACGACTAAATGTGACATCAGATGTATCTACTATACCACTTTGTGATAATTTTTGGGTCAAAATTTCTTCCACCATTATCGTCTAGAACATTTTGGAACCTACACCGAATTAATCACGTCCCTCCAGCATTACAACATTGTACCGCTTTCACCATCATAGACACGCGAGGGTGCTGTTCCACAATCGCCTTCGCTTCCTGATAACATGGTGTATCAAGTTATTGTGCAGCCAATAAACACATACTTATCTGAATCAAAAAGATTATCATTTAAGAAGAAATAAACAATTTGGGGGAAGGGATTTGCGATTCCAGTCCTGGATTTCAGTTTTGGTATTTTTCTTGATACACTTTCAAATGATTAAGTTCTTGGACTTATATACTTTCAAATATTAATTTTAATATTTTAATATTTTAATTAAATAAACATACTTAAGATGATTTTTTATAGTTTATACATAGAACACAATTAATTATTAGGACTTTAATGTGAACCAAAATGTTAAAATTTGATAATCTTTCCAATTCGTAGTTCTTTTCAAAATATAGAGAACTAATTAAGAAATAAGATGTTTTAAATTTAGATGTGAAACGGGGTTTCTCAAAAATATTCTTGTTCAATCTGGTATCACACTATCCTATACTTATCTACATATATTGTTTAATTCTGGCTATCCCATACTCATTTCTAATAAATACTTCAATATTGATAATGATTCTAATAATTTTAGACCTCATTGGCAACAGAGTGTTGCTTTCAATGTCAAAAAAATGTCTTCATAAAATTATTACTCAAATTTTATTATGCAATAAAACCCCTAGATTAGTTACTACACATTCAAGAGTCAAAACTATAAGAAGAATAGGTCAAGTATGGGTCTTATGATTCAGCTTTTACAAGGTATTTCAGAAGTTGGAATCCCTCCATTTCCCTAGTTTCTCCAGGATAATGAATATCAAAGTATAGTTTATCAGCCCTATACATTTGCACAAGTCACAACTTCATCCAATAGTTAGACATATCTGTATGTGTTATCTGCTCTTCTATTTCAGCAGAGGCCGACTTAAAGGTGGTCTCGCCCAGGTGACTCCCACAAGATAACGAAGAAAATAAGCATATGATTCATATTATTAAGGAAAATTTAGTTAGGATTCCTCTATTTCTCGTTTACACCTAGTATTAGACAGGATATAGTAACCCATACCAGCACTATATGTCCTTTAGATAGAGGTTCATCCATCAGTTATATATATAAGCAAGTATATATTCTATTTTAGCAAAATTCATAACAGAAAAATTTGGTTGGAAGACACGCAAATAGAAATAAATTTTAACAAAAAAGTGGTAGAATTTTAGATTACGGGTAGTTAATAATTAAATCCAAGATAAAAGAGTTAACAAATTTCTTGTGACATTTTTCATATCAGCACTATAGAGGAAAGACAAGAACTCAAAATACATAATATGTACCCAATTTCAATTCTAAAAAAACTATTTATAAAACACATAATTTATATATAAGTTCTAGTAAACATATATATATATATATATATATATATATATATATATGTGTGTGTGTGTGTGGAATTTCAATTTATGTTATTAGAATGTGATCTAAATTTAATTTATATTTCAATTAATATTTTAACTCGATCTAAAAGACAAACTGGGTACAAATATGTAATTTGATCAAGATATTAATCTATATAGTAGATTTATTTTATGTTATTCTTTAATTTCGTCCTACTACTCTATATATTTAATGTAATATGTATGTAAATAAATAAATAACAAATACATATTACAATTTTAATAAAAATATATACTTAAAAACTTATTATTATTAAAAAGATGTACGTAATTGGAAGTGAGACTCGAAATATTAGCTAAAAAAGAGATACATAAGTGTCAAGAAATAGCTAAAATGGAAAAAATGTACATTTTATTGATCAAGTATAGTAAAGTAGACATGTAACTGCTTGTACAAAAAACAAAAATACATATAAAAGCGCTTAGACTACGATGTCTGGTAGACCTGGGATTAGCATCATCACGTTTAAGGAATAGCAAGCATAAAAAAAGGTGTTCTGCTCAAGAAAAAATATGCACCCGAGAGCAAGTTCATTTACACTTATTGTAATATTACATACATACTGTACTATGCTTTATTTAAAAAAATATGTTGATCCTTACATTCAATGCACATGATCAAACATTCAAAAAGTACTAAATTATTCAATTCTCCATAATACACATAGAGCAAAGTCCATTAAATAAATACAATAGATAAACTCATACTAATTCATACGTGTTGTTCAGGACGTACTTATAGGAAGGGAAGTGATAGGGATCATTAACAATTGTATTGGTAGTCCCTGGCTTGGGTGAGATCATTAACAATTATAATGGTAGTCCTTGCTTCGGAGAAAGGAGAACATATACAAGAATTAATTAATATACCATGGCAAAACATTTAGTGTAAGTGTATATGTAATGATCTCGAAAATCCTAATTTTTATAAAATTTATATCTTAATACATCATCAAAAAAGATAGATACTTGTATATAATTATATAAAATAGAAAGTGCACCTCTACGGTGGTTGCCAAAGCTCCGAGTGAGGGTGAAGGAATGAAGACTATCAGCGTTATTGGATTTTGGATTCTTAAAATCACCTGTAAACGTAATCAGTAACCATTGCACACAAAATTCAAGTAGCAAAGTTTAACATAGTGCTTTCTCCCTAAATCCCATATATAACGTAAATATCAATCTAATTAAAACAAAACAACCAAAGAGATACAAACACCAAAACTAACTTTAATTCTATACCAAATGATTATTCTTAGAAATTAATCAGTATTCACAGCAAAATAAGTCCTCAAAATTGTTTATATTGAATCTATAAACTTACATATGCTAATTGCTGACTACAACTTCTGCAACCAACCAAAAATTCAGAAAACCAACCAAAAATTCAGATATAAATCATTCCAAGATGCTTGACAATCTAGATACTTGTCATTAGCAATTATTATGCAAGTTCATAGCTTTACTATTCATAATAATATCATTGCAACCAATCTTTAACACCTAAACCCCAGGTAAAAAAGAATCCAAAGCAAAATCATTACAGCCTCTTTAACAATCACAGTGTGCCGTAATTACATAGCTACAATAATTCTATACAAAATTAGGTATGCACATAATTCTATAACTCAAGAGGGCACAACACAAAATTCTGACAAGGACACAATTTGCACTCTGCCAAAAAAACCAAAATGAGAACTACAAATTCAAGCCATCACATATAAACACAAACACGGACACAAATTTGTAACTATACAAACACGGAGTATTTAAATATACAAAACATGTAAACATCAATTCAAATGGAGATCGAGATAAAGTGTACCAGTGTAACTGGAAAGAGGATTCATCATATTAGCGTAGGTAATTGAATGAGGATTCATCATATTAGCGTAGGAAGGCTCTGTATCGTTAGAAAATTTTGCGTATCGTTAGAATTTTGTGTATCGGATGAGGCAGAGAGTTTAAAGGAATGGCTGATATGTAATTCTATAAAAAGTAGGGACATTCTGGTAATTTCGCAGGGTTTATATTTGCTCATTTACCCCTATGTTGCTCTATTATATATAGAAAGATAATTTTGTTAGATAAACCACTTAAAAAAATTAAAAGAACTGGGCTTGGAAAATAAAAAGATATAATTTGGCCTTGAAGGTATTGGACATCTAGTCGGACTCTCGTATTTTGGTGTGTGTTGTATGACCAAAAAAATAGTGACAAAAAAAAGTACCAAACCTATTTCGCTTATAATAGTATAGTATAGATAAGGTTTAATGTATTAATTGGTCATCCATTGCTATTCTCAATTAATTGAATGTCTGGGCACGTGATTGTTATCTGGGCTGTAAAATTACTGACATAGCGGGGGAAGTATATGAGAGTGTTGGTTGTGTTTTTGTAAAATACAAACACTTCCTTATATTTATTGGAGTAGTTTATAATATAATATAAATGTATAAAAAGAGTTTTTTTTATTATTATATCCAACGGTTCTCATTAATCTATCTTAAAATCCAATGATTGATATTGAATGTACCAAATAAGTGACCAAACTACCAACCAACCAAAATAGAGGTTGTTTTGCTTATAATATTATAGTATAGACTAGTTTATAACCCGTGCAATGCACGACTCCTTTTTTAATATATATAATTATATATATTTTTTTAATTTTATATGTTATTAATTTACATATCAAATTGTTGTTAGAAAATTGATATATATAAGATATTACACATTCGATTTAATATTTGTACTCTATCTTGAATTGTTAAAATTTGATTTGGACGATTTTACCGCCCACGTGAAATTAACAAAATAATTTTTAATTTAGTGATGGTTTAACATTTATTTTCCAATTAAACCTACGCAGAAACAAAAAAGAGAAGAAATTGAAGATTTTTTACATTGAAAATTCTATTCGATTTATGAATTCTACTTATAATTCGTTTTGATTATCAAAATAGCCTTGTTATTATTTGGAGATAGTCTACTAACAACCAAATACAATTTTAATAATAAGTGTACGAGAGATTTTGTCCAAAACTTTGATAATCGGTAGTCTGGTCCTCCGTACGACAAAATAAATAAGAACCATTAGATATTAAAATAAATAGATGAAAACCGTTGGATCTAGCATAAAAAAAATATTTTATATTTTAATATGTTATAAACTAAAAAGTGTATTTATATTGAAATACGAAAAGATGTATGTCAATGATTTAAATCATATATAAATAGGTTTTCTACATTGAATAGCATTAATAATGTAGGACTTCTACATTGAATATGATTAATGCAAAAATTAGTAATTATATTTTCTCTTGAGATTCTGAGTGTTTCCATTTGAATAATAATTATTAAATCATTACTAAATTAAAGATAATTTTATGAGTTTCGCGTGGATTGTAAAATCATCTAAATCTGATTTCTAGATCTCAAGATAGACCTCAAATAGTAAATATGAATTTTTTTTAATACTAATAAAAAATAAATAAAATTCAATTCTAATACAACCTTTTTTAATTACATCCTTTTCATATTATAGTTTTCTTTTTAAATTCAATTCTAATACAACATTTTTTAATTATATCCTTTTTAGATTATAATTTTCTTTTAAAATTCACTTTTATTGTAACATTTTCTAATTATATCATTTTTAGATTATGTTTTTCTCTTTTAATATGATATAATCTTGATGGTCTACTTTTAAAAATATTAGATTCGACGATTGAGATTATTTTGGTAGTACAGTGACAAAATTATGGATAAGATCCCTTTTACGCGTATCTATATATTATAAATTGCTGCATAACCCATACTTCAGGTTTCGAATCCATATTTTGGTTCGATTAATATTTTTAGTTTTATTTTGATCCATGGACTATCCAGTTTTAGCTTTAGTATCAATTTTTTGGTTTGTGTAAGATTCATCTACATATTTGACCCGCTTTTAAATACAGAAAGTCAATATGTAAATTTAAATATCATAACTGTCATTTAAAATATTTATGGTAAACTCCTAATAGAATTTTGGTAACTTCATTAATGCAAATTATCACATAATCTATACAATATAATATCTTATTGAGTTGATTTGTTAAATGCATTTATTATAACATTTAAAAGTAACACTTTATTTTATTTATATTATTTCTTTCACAATTGTATTGTTTGATTATCAATGTATAATTATATGATTTATTTAATGTACCATTATTATTTTTTTCTAAAGTAATTTTTTAAAATACCGTGTGCGTAGCACTGGCTATAATCTAGTTATATATAAGGATATAATAGTACTCGGATTTCCAATCGGGTCGGATTTTTTTCAACCAATCCAAATTATCCTAAATGGATCATATTGGATCGGATCAGGAGTACAATCAATTTGTTTATACAAAGGAAATAATTTCTTTGGTTGGTTAATCGTGCCGGTAAGCCAGTGTTTACATGTGTCTGAGGAGGAGGTAATGAAATAAATTTGGTCTTTTATTTGTTTATTGTGGGTTAAGCTGAATAAAATCAACTTAATGAACTAGTGGAGTGGTCGTTTTTTCACCTTTCTTTTCATTACTAGTTCATGTATATATATCTCCTTTCTTCAACCTCATTCCTCACAGAGTTTTGAATCTTAACACAGTATTCTGTTTTTCTGCATATCTCTACACCTGTTATCATCCGTCGCATTGTCTATTTTTTATCCAGATATACTGTAAGTTCTCGCCAGTTTTTCAGAAGGCTTTGGCCCTTGACACATTTTCAGTATTCTCTTTTGTCAATTTTGCCACAATATAAGGATTTAAAAAATGTGCATTGCCAATATAACAAATTTCGATTTTGTCTTGGTGGTTAAGGGTCCTGGTGTTAACAGGGTGGTCGTCGGAGCAAGTCTACTTAGGTACAGAAGTTTATCAAATCAGAAAGCATTGCGAGTTGTCACGTTATGCACATTCTTGAACTGCGGGACATGTAACACAATTCTTGTAACTTGTAATGCCATTAAAAAAAATAAAAAATCTTTTTCATTATACATATTTTGAAAATGCGAGGTACCAGAATTTATTTC
This sequence comes from Saposhnikovia divaricata, assembly GCA_036435485.1. NCBI lineage: Eukaryota > Viridiplantae > Streptophyta > Magnoliopsida > Apiales > Apiaceae > Saposhnikovia > Saposhnikovia divaricata. The sequence goes on along the minus strand of JAZHRN010000145.1, from coordinate 17,131 downwards.
ACAAGAAACACACATTTTGCAAGTGTATCCAAAACTATATTTTTTGGTAATTTTGAATTTTTAACATATGTGTCCAATGCGATTACTAGTGCCAAAATTTTAAAATGTGATTTATTATTCAGCTTATCATTTTTAAATAAACCTGTGGATATGGGTATGTGTTATTTGTGATTTTGCTGGCAACCTGGTAGGAGTATAGTTATTATCCTGAATTAGTGGATTGTGGTGTAATCTGTGCTTCCGGTTCGGAAGCCGTTATTAAATTTGGCATTCTAAACTGTTCTTTTCCTTCTCGTCAATATTTGTTTGATAATGTTTTTCGAGTCATTGCCAAAATATATTTGCGAAATTTCCCAAGTTATAGGGTTTCGAAAGTATCATAATATCTTATATTTGTAAAATATTGAATTTTAACTGAAGTAGTCAATTTAGCAAATGTATGGAATTCTAATAGTTTCCAAACCCCTACGGCTTAAAAAATGAAATTTTGGTGATTGGGCGGGCTTTTCAGGAATAAGTGATTTGTTTAATTCGATCCGGTAACAGTAACGGTTCGGAATCTTGGTATTCGGCAAGCCCCTGATTTTTGATTCGTTTACCAAAAAAAAAGTCAGTTTGGTTACTGAAGTACCTATTGCACAGCCCTAGACCGGATCTGCGCCCCATTGACAGGCCTAGGCCAAATTTTAAAATAAAGGACAACCATGGGTTCAAGTTAAAAGACACAAGCTGCATGCAGGTCAAATCCGAAAAGCGGACAATTTTCCTCTCAGCTGATAGTCTGATACCTATCTGTCCTGTCCCAGAAAATATAAAATCTACCGAATTTTATAACTTAAAGTCTTAAACAGAACTCATAGTTAATGTCACCCTTGAGTCCTTGACATGTGACACATTACCCTTAATGCCGGGTTCTGTGCTCATGACTTGAAGATTTCATGACAGAAATGTGATTCGATTGAACTCAAATTACTGGACATGGCGGATGTTGACAATCATTTTAATAATATTCTTACCCTGTATATGATTGATGATCTTCTGGAAATGATGGATTATATCTACATATGATGATATCATACAGTCTTTAAGGTTAGAGTGATTCTTGTTAACAATAATATTTTGCTGTAATATGGCAGACATTTTAATATTTTGGTTTACCTCCATCTGCTAATGTGACATTGGCCTTCTATTTTAAGATGCTTAATTGTAACATCCTGTAACTCATCTCGTGCAAGTGGAGATCATGCTGCGAGATCACTGGATGTCTGGATCCTCAACAACCTGTCATTGCCATGATGCCGCTTAACAGTGTCACCTACACGAGCACGCATAGCAACATTCATGCATCTCAAACAAATGTATTTTCTACTCCTATAATTAATCATCCAGCTATGGTGTTTTTACCTTCTCAGTCAAATGAGGGAGATTTATAAAGAGTTCTAGGGGCCACCAGTCATGGGTTTGCTGTAACAAGAAGTGCTGCACTAGTATCTAATGATACTTACCTTTTCCGTGTCCCTCTCCAGGTGTTGCTAGAGATAGAAGTACTTTTAGACTTGTAGTTTCTGACTTTCTGTAATATTAATTCCTGCCAGTGCTTCTGGAAATCAAAAATCTTGAAAATAATCGAAATCAGACTGTGCCATCTATTTCTGCCTAAGAATTTAAGCAACCTTATTGAAAATTTAAATATTTTGACAGAATTATAAATTCGATCATTGAGAGATGAAATTAAATATTTATCCATGTATCAGTTTAGCTGTTGTTTTTGGTTTTAAATATAAAATATACTTGTGATCGAGATCATGTAAATGTATATTGCTCTGGGGTGATCAAGAAACGTTTTACCTCTTGTAAATGGAAGTCACTTAAGATGGAGACATGGTGTGCAATTCAAAGCGTCTCTTAAGCTCTTGTCTGTATCCATTATATATTTCAGCCTACGTGGTTTTTCATGTGTACTATCTACATAAATTTTCTACAGTACCTGTTAAGTACTTCATTAAGTAGGTGGTGACTTCTGACAATATGTTGATATTTATGCGGTATAAAAGTCGACATTACTCTTCTAATGCTGGTATAAATCGTTCAGTGATCTAATCTAAAATATCCAATATGGTGTATGCCTTTCTATTAATAGCCATGTGACTGCCTTTTATAATTGCAGATACATTTAGTTGGTTTATTGAACACGATGGTAAGATATTTATTAGAGGAAGAACAACCACTGGTGTGAAAAAAGTTCGCAAGCACGGCAAGGTATATTTGAAATGCTGGCACAAATTCTTTGTCCACCGGGTGAATTTTCCATCTCATTTCAAGCTTCTGGGGCCAATTAATTCTGACGGTGTAAATGCTGGTTTTGGAACTGATGGCATCTTTGAAGGCGTTGTGAAGAAGATTCAACCACAAACTGTTCGCCATTCCATTTCCGAACTTTAGACTAATACATTGCTCTCAGTAAATGCTTTAAACATTTTGAATCCGCCTAGTTTTACATGGTGCCATGGTATGGTTTTGTGTCACAAAAGATTGAAGTTCTTATACCCCATTTCAGAACTTTAGACTTGATACATTTATCTCATTGAACACATTGAACATCTTGAATCCATGTAAATTTACATTGTGCCATGGTATGATTCTTGCACATCAGATCAGTCCTTATACCCCATCGACTATGGAAGAATGAATTTGGTTTTTCCATTATGACAACCATAGTGTGTTATCATGGTGGTTTCTTATGCACCCATTCCTGAATCTGAATTAGAGTGTGATCTCTTGCCTTGTACGATAATTCTTTCATTATTTGTCATTATGATGAGTGTGCTATGACTTCTTTTCGTGTATAATGTTTAGTCAGGCAAAACAAAAGAGAGAGAAAAGGTCCCAAATATCACAACTCAAAAACTTGGTCCCAAATATCACAACTCAAAAACTTGGTCCCAAATATCACTTCAAGACACAGTATCGTGTAGCGTTTAATTTTTCAACAAAAAACGCTATTTCGTGTAGCGTTTTATATTTTTTTTTATTTTTTTTTTTAAAAAACGCTACATTAAGTTGTGTTTTGGTGGGGGGAAGACGCTAGGTTAAACTATTTTGGGGAAAACGCTAGTTTAAGTTGTGTTTTGGGGGGAAGACCAAAGATTAGTTGTGTTTTGGGGGGAAGACCAAAGATTAAGTTGTGTTTTAGGGTAACGGTACACGAAGTAGCGTTTATGCTAAAAAAAATTAAAACGCTATATTATACTGTGTCTTGGAGTGATATTTGAGGCCAAGTTTTTGAGTTGTGATATTTGGGACCATTTGTGTTGGAAATGTGATAGAAAAATACCCCAAAAGAGAAGGGGCCAGGCATATTCGGATTTATCTGCCATCTCAGTCGAGCCTATATATTCTTACTACACTGAAAACCCCTTCCAAGAAGCACTCTCAGGCTTGAACATGCTTCAATAATGGCATGTTACTTGTGCGTTTTAATGAATTTTGCTGTGGTTCAAATATTTACAGGTTTGTGTTTAGATATATGAAGCCTTGATATATATTTTCGTTTAGAATTTCAGTGCCTTCTTCAACAAAGCCACTTGAGATCTGTGAAATCTTGATTTATATTTTTTTAGAGTTCCATTACCTTCTTTAACAAAGCCATCCGCAACGTCACCCATTCATGAGGGAACATGAATTGTAAGGGTTACTTAACTAATGTTCTTACAACGGATGATGGATCTAGTTAGGGGATGCCTAGACCCAATGCCGGTTTTAGACCTTTATAATGCCATATGATATATGGTTCTTTCTATTTTATCTACTCCATCCGGTCCATTACATAAGGCACTTGACTTTTTTGCACGTAATTTTAAGTGTTTTGACTACATACTAAAAGTTATTATTTTTTAAATTTTCTTTATTGAATAAAAATATTAATACTCTATTTTTATTTGGAAAAAGAAAATTTAAAACATAATAATTTTTACTATGTGGTCAAAACACTTAAAATTACGTGCAGAAAAGTTAAATGCCTTATATAATGGACCGGAGGGAGTATTTATATATTCTACAAAGGAAATATATATAGTTGATGTGAACATTTTGAAAGTTAATTGTATGTACTAAAAAAATAAGAAAAAGAAATTGAGGAGGTGCTTGACTAATTCCGCTTAGGTGGCTAGAGTATTTATGGGTGTGTAACATTACATATCGATAAGAATAAAAGTATTTGACTCCTTTATAAGGTCAAGTTTACAACTAATATATATCAAATCGCTAACTCTTTTGGATTGACCTGTGGTGGGTTGTTGGGTCCGGTATGCATTCAGTTATGGGTTTGGATATGATAAATGGTATCAGAGCTCTACCCGACCAGAAGTGCAGAGGTACTGCCCAGGTTCCGTAAGTGTGTATGGACTCGACAAGGACGTCGATCCAATAAGAGGGGGTGTTTGTAACATCACATATCGATAAGAATAAGAGTATTCGGGTCCTTTATAAGGTCAAGTTTACAATTATTGTATACCAAATTGCTAGTTATTTTGGACTGACTTGTGGTGGGTTGTTAGGTCCGATATGCATTCGATTGTGGGCTTGGATGTTATAAACATGTGATAAACCTGTATTTTCTTTTAAAATTTTATTTCTAATAATTTAAAACTATTTAAAATAAAGTAATGCTCTAGTTTTTTGTGTGCAAAAATTTAATTTAAAATACATTATTTTTATAATTGAAACTTCAGAAAGAAAAATATTTATGAATTTAATTTTCAAGTGTATGTTAATTTAAATGTTTAATCATTTTACTTGGTCAAAATTAGTGTTACAAGATAGATAAGGTATACGTTATCCACAAACCTAGGAGTGGATTGAGGCAAATTTTTAAATAAATAAACTCTTGTATGACCATTTGTTCTCTGCACAGTTTCTTCATTCCCAGGTTAGTTTAGAACACCTTATATGTTTCCTTATTCAATTTAGACATTTTTTTCAAGTTACGTGATTCACATGTTTTTAAATTTATAATCTAATTAGTTTAACTGTATATTATCAAATATTATTTTATATAACACTTTAGGCCAAACTAGTGTGCAATTCAATTTTACCAGCAATTTTATGTTCAAAAATACAATTACATGATTTTGTTCCATTTTGTTAATTTTGAGAATTTGTTTCATTTTGTTAAATTGAGTATAATTATTGTTATTCATATTTATTAAACATTTATTTTTTACAAAATTAGTACTAGATGTTAGTCGACTTTGTTGTATTGTAAGGTATTTATTATATAATGAAAATCATATAATCTATTTTTAGATGTTGATGCATATACACTCTTATGATTAAATGACTTTGCATGAGACCTTTATAAGATTTTTATGTTCTTCTTATTATTATTACTATTATTATTCTTATTCTTATTATTCTTATTATTATTACTATTGTTATTATTCTTATTGTTACTATTGTTATTATTGTTACTATTGTTACTATTCTTATTGTTACTATTGTTATTATTGTTATTGTTACTATTGTTACTATTGTATTCCTGGAATAATGTGATTTTGTAAATAATAAACTATTGATTAATTTGATAAATTGGAATTTATGTTTGTATTTATAAATTGCATGAAGTTCATGTATGTTTTTGTTTCGAAATCAAACAATCTTTTCATTCAAAAGAAGAATCAGAAAGAAGTGTCCCTAACACACAATCTGGAGGAGACGTAAAAACAGTAAAACAACCAATCATACAAGGACATCTCGCCAGTAAATGGGCAGCCTTGTTCATTTTTTTTTAACATGTGTTGGGATTTATGGGTGGATTTTATCATGCTTAGTTTTTACAGTTTTAACACTATTAATTAAATTAAAACTAATTATACAATATCATTTTATACCATTTATAATATAATAACAATAAATGGGTTTTCATTATAGCAAGTGGGCTTTGCACCGTTGAAGGCAGTTGACCACTTTTTCTGTCCGTCCAGTTTTGGGTGATGTGGCATGATGCGGGGCCAAGCACAGTAGAAAATGGGACTTGAGCATCGTAGTTACTCTTAGCCGATTAATCTCCGCTTTATAGACTACTAGCAGTTTTGCCCGCTCCGCTGTGCTTGTAGCTGCTAATAATTTTTTTTTTTGAATTTTTTTTCCTTCTCTTTTGATAATTAGTTTAATCCTTGTTAAATAAATTTAAGCTAATCTAATAATGGAGTAGAGGAGTTTGGTCATGTGGTACCTCTGTATTGGAGTTGTCATTTGCAGCAATATTCAACATTAAGTTATGCAACTCATCACATACCTAAAAGACACAAGGTTTAAGAATCATCTAAGGTTTGACGAAGAACAAATGTCTTGGACTAAATACAATGAAATCAGAACCATTTAACAACCTAAAATCGAGAAAAGTAAATTTAAAAGGGAAGATCGTAGTGATAAAAAGTTTTTAGGCCAAAGACCTTAACACCATCATTCCAAAATAACAGTAGCCGGCGATCAGAATCTTGAACAAAAGTTTAAACATATCGGCAATCATTGAAATACCTAAATAAACAAAACATAAAACCGGAGAAACCAAATCATAAGTTTTGAACCTAACGTTTCTGAGTTCATCCCTGTTTCTCATAGATTTTATTTGCCAATCTTTGCGCCTCCTTCTTGAAACCTTTCACATCTTGCATCAGCATCATCTGGTTTACCTTGAACTCATCTACGAACTTCTCAAGAGCTGTCATCATGTACTCCATCCGTTCACTAAGTTCCATCATATCTATTTGCAGATTTGTTAAAGACTTCTCCAGATTCTCTTTCTTCGAAGTAGATTGATCTTCCAAATCCTCTTGCTTCATCTTCTTTTTCCTGTAAAAATTCAAACTGTGATCAGATTTCAAATCTATATACTTGCATGGAAGCACAAATTTAGAAAAGGAAATAAGGAAATAGATTACGCAGGTTCATTGGGTTGTGACATCTCTTTTTCTCCTTTTTGCCTTTTTGAGAGTAGAAGATCAGTTAGATAGCAACAGGTATTATGTTTACTTTTATATAGATCTGTTTGGTTGAGGGCATGAGCAAATAAAAAATAGTATATTTCACTTCGTTTACCGTGCAATGTACTGATACGTGTAGTATGAGTCATTCACTGTATAAGATCCAGCTGCTTGACTACATAATAATAACCCATACATTGTATATTTATATAGCATATTTTTTATTTTTGTTGAAAGAATTGTTACTTTTTCTTGTATAGCAAATTTGATATTTGTGAATATTATTTTAAATTTATAATTATGTATATGTCAATTGTTACCAAAGAAAATGTAAAAGTTAATTTGTTTCCTAATATGACGTTTGGATAATAGTGACAATATATAGCGACGTCTTATTCTGTCGACCTATTACTGAGCTCATAGTAATGTTATATGTTGTCTATAATTAAATTTTCAATTTTTGGTACAAACTTTTTTCTTATATATACCAATTTTTATATTTGTCTATATTATTTTAATTTTATAATTATCTATACCTCAATTATTACCAAAGAAAAAGTTACATTTGTTTTGTTTGCTAATATTACGTTTGGATAGATGCGACGGAATATAGCAACGTCTTATTATTTCGACCTATGAGTGAGGTCATAGAAAAGGTTTTTGTTGTATATAATTAAATTTTCACATTGTGGTACAAACTTTTTTCTTATATATCGAATTTTATATTTGTCTATATTACTTTAATTTTATAATTATCTATACGTCAATTGTTGCCATAGGAAAAGTTAAATTTGATTTGTTGTCTAAAATTACGTTTGGATAGATGCGATAAAATATAGCGACGTCTTATTATTTTGACCTATTAGTGAGCTAACAGAAATGTTATGTGTTGTCTAGAATTGAATTGGTACATTGTGCTACAAATTTTTTTATTATAAACCAATTTTTTTATTTGTCTATAATATTTTAATTTTATAATTATCTATAGATCAATTGTTACTACAGAAAAAGTTAAATTTTATTTGTTTACTAATATTACGTTTGCATATATGGTATAATGTATAACGACATATTATTATTTCGACCTATTAGTAAGCTCATTAAAATCTTATTTGTTGTGCATAATTGAATTGGCATATTGTGCTACAAATAAATATCTTATAGCGCTCACGTGCAATGCGAAAAGTACGAACCAACTCATTTGTCTCATCCAACATTTTCATTTCCAAAATTTCACTATCTATTTTATCACATTCTTTAACATCAATCCATCGCATCCTATTCTCAATCTCATTCTCCGTATCATATATGTAAAGTTGACAAAACTTTGGATCTGTACCGTCATCAGGAATCAAAGAACCAAAAACATGATGATTCAGTCCATTGACCTTATAAACATATGGTCCACGACCTTTGTTTATGGAATTGTCAACGGAGCCACCAGTAGATGTAAAACAAAACATACTATTATAAATACGAGAACATTCTTTAAAAACTGGACCTTTTTTCCGATCATTGTAAATCTGCCAGAGAAATGAAGGAGTAGAAGGGGTTTTAGGTAACTTTATGAGTCCTTTGCGACAACATAAAGAAAACTTTGGCTGAGCACGTGGGGTTTTTTTATTCACCCTCTCTTCTTTCCACATGAAGGCTCCACAATACTCACATTTGACTGATGGACCACCGAGGCTAACATACTCTCTGGGCACTACATTTAGACAAAATAAGGTAGACAAATAAAAAAGAAATCACATTTAAGTATTTCTATAATTATGATTATATGTTTACTCTTAAAATTTACCTTCCCGACTCATTTTATTTTCTTCCTCAACAATGTCCATCATATCATCAACCTCCCCACCATCTACATTAATAATTCATAAGTATAAAACAAATATACCATCATCAGAAACCAGGAAATCGTCTACATCCTCAATACTTGCATCCTCACTACTTGAAACTTTGGACAAATCTGCATGATACAACAAAAAATATATGACAAATACCATACATATCCAATTACTTCACCCAGAATTTACTCGAATTGATTCACTAACCACTAAACAAAATTACTAACCACTATCACATGAATCAGTAACATCAAATATGGGTGCACTCTGGCTTTCACTTAGATTGCCGTCGTTATTAAATAACCGACGATTAACTTCATCCAGGTTCGTGCACAAATCATGATTCAATTTCTTTCGTGGAGCCATGACAATATGTTTGTTATAGCTGACACCACCACTACCTATCATACATCAACTTCACAATATGACACACTTGTTCAGTATAATCTTCAACAACAATATAGGGTTGAGTGTATACCAAATTCAAAAGATCTTGAGTTTGAAATGACTGGAGGAGACTGTGAGTTGTTTTTCACATTTGCCAAAATTTTCCTTCTCTTTTGGGTGACTTTTACAATATTATAATTGATACCAAAAACCTCGACAACAAATAATCCAAGAATTGTTAGTTGAATTCTCGAAAAACATGTACTTTATCAAAGTTAGAATACCTCAACATCTTCAGAATTTTCTTTATCTTCTTCGGAGTGGAAAATTGGATGTTGACTCAAAGGAATCCGCAATGTATCCTTTCTAACATTTGAATCCTTCATGATATTAGATATATCACGCAGTGGAACATCATCGACATTTCTTCCCTTAAACATAGGATGCGTTCGCAAAGGAAGCCGATCTCCATTTTTTACACGTATCTGGAAACACTATAACATCATTCATGGCAACAAAGTGTCAAAGAATTAATTGAAAAAATCAACAACTTTATTTAGTCAGTATCATAGTTGAACAACAAAACCCTAAATAAACCCCATACCTGAACCCTAAATATATCACTTCGGCCTTGCTTTATCAACCAACAGGAGAGATAGAGACACACAATTTCATATTACAAAACGGAGAGACATGGGTGGAAAGAGCCGAAAGTAGTGAATGAATAGATAGAATGGAGATAATTCAAATTTCAAACAATTTGCATGTTGAGAAAATTGAAAATCAAATGTTAAAAAAAGGAGAGAGAAGTACACAATGTCACATCTTGCACGTGAAGTGGAAAAAGGGGCGGCCGTGTTTTAAAAAAGGAAACTGCACTGCTCTGCATAGGGATGGCAATCGGGCCGGGTTTGGCACAATCCAAATCCAAACCTGATTTTTTGGATAAAACCCGAACCCTACCCGAACCCGAAAAATACCCGAAAACTGAAACCCGAACCCGATCCAATGGATTTCGGGTGAATTTCAGGTATACTCGAAACCCGAAAATTTTTGGAATTGGATAATACCCGAAATCCGAAAACCCGAAATTTTCAATCAAGTTTTATATAACACACACTTTAATATTTTATACATTATAAAAAGTATTATTTATATTATATAAATAAATTATATTCTGTGCATTAATTTTAATATTTAATTTTGTTATAAAATTTTACATATAATCAATTTTTAAATGAATTTAAATCATTAAAATAACCAAATAGATTTGATATGAAATACATCTTAAACACTTTGAGTCTAAATTTTTTTAATATTTCGGTTTTAATAATACAAGGATATTTGTTATACGATGCACCAATGACTTTTATATAAAATGTATTACATTATGAAATATATTATAGTATAGATTATATATATATATATATATATATATATATATTCGGATTTTTTTTCGGGTTCGGATCGGGTTTGGATCGGTTTTCGGGTTTCGGATCGGGTTTTGAATCTGGATCAAATCCAAATCCAAAAAATCGGGTTCCGGTTATCCAAAATTTCGGGTTTCGGATTGGGTATCCGTCGAATCGGATTTTTTAGCCATCCCTAGCTCTGCACTACATCCAAGGCAAAACCAAAACAAATCTTATACTAATATACGTAACAAATACGTAGAATACCGTATACATAACAATACACAAAAATACATCAAAATTCGTATAAACCCAGTGGCATTATCAGTAACATACCAAAAAGAACATAGGCTTACTGGTAAAATCATGCTGAAAAGCTCTTCAGGATGTATCATTTATATAGATAGACTATGACTGTAATAAATGCAAGTATCTTGGTTGATGTTCCCACAAGTCTAGCTATCTTTCAACTCTACCATGGCTTCCAACAATTGGTACACATACTCTTTCTCTTTTTCTGTATCTTTGTAATTTCCTTTCCAGATATATTTGTTAGGGGTGCTTTCTTTTCTAAAGGGTTTAGTAGAACCCTAATTTTCTTGAATTGTAATTTCTTATACATAAATTGCTACAGTTTTAAGGGTAATTTTCCCGTTTGGTGAATTCGGGAACCCCTTTCGGTACCCGTGTGTATAGATTTAATTCTTTGGCGTGTCAATTTGTCTTGGTTTTGAAATTTCTTATGATATTGTTGGGGGAGTGGGAAGAATGGGAGGAAATTCATATTGGGAAAAGTTGTCTTCTTTCTGAAATTTCGTATGATATTGTTGTATATATGGTTTTTTTTATATCAATAAAATGCTTTTTTAGCTATTGATATGTGAGATTCTGTGAGGGTTGTGTCAGGGGCAAGAATGAGATTTGCACACACTGCTGTTGAAAAATGAAGCCTACTTGAGAGAACCACCTTTTCATTTTATGTCCATGAAAACCCAACTCTTGATGTTTCTTACGTAGCATGAACTCATACTATTTGAGAAGTAGTAGATATCAAGGAACATCTTTCAGTATTTTACGTAGGAGTGTGCAAAGTGAGAAGTAAGATAAAGTAAGGGAGAACGAAGCTATTGAGGAGGAATGCAACTGCAGAAGCAGCCTCTGTTACTGCTCATCTATTATGCACTACTTCCTTTATCCCAAAAAAAATCCTTTGTAGTTATGTTCTGTTCCTCGTGTGCTACCATTTCCTTCCTTCCCTTCTTTTTTATCACAGAATCACATAACCTATTGTCACTGGGTTCCAACTTGCTCTCTTCATGCATCCCTGTCACCGGGTTCCAACTTGCTCTCTTCATGCATCCCCGTACAAAAAGAAATTTAAAATTTTGGGGAGATGCCAAAGATCTTATGTCCTGCAGAACTGTCACACAGGGTTAATCAGGGTCTCAATCATTTCAAGGTTCAATTAAAGCTGAACTCCAAGATAGATGGTATAGAGCAAGGATGCATTAATCGAATCAAAAGGAGTTGCCACTGGTTCCCTACTTTTTAAGTGAAATTGATATTCTCCAGTGTGAGATTCTTTGATTTATAGTTGCCATGATTTTTTGCTGAGGATTAAGTTGAGATTACAGTCTTCATATTTTGTTTTGAAATCTTTGATCCTTATGATAAAATTAATAGGAGATTACTATTAAAAGTTGGCATTTATAAGATGAAGCATTCTTGTTCCACCGATGCTACCATAATGCTAGCACGTGGAGCCACAAAGCCATAGAGATGCCATGGTGTTTATGGGTCCATAATCCGTAGCCGCGATAGCATTAACAATATAAATTTGCACATATTTACTTAAACACGCAGGTCCTCATTTTTTGATATATAGTTACATGTACATATGTTGCTTAAATATTACTCCCTCCATCCCAAATCATTTATCTCATTTGACTTTTTTGTGGTCAAGTTGACCGAATTTTGACCACCATTTACGTATTATCTTTTCATAATTTATAAAATAAGAAAAATACATCTTAAACTAGATTAAATGTACTTTCTAATGATATAACTTTTATCATAAATTTATTTATATTATATATGTAATATTTGGTCAAAGTTCGATCAATTTGACCATAAAAAAGTCAAATAAGACAAAATATTTGGGATGGAGTATATAGCTTTATTGTTATCAACCTAGTTCTCTACACATGCACGGTACTGGTAAAGATCCTAAAATACTACAAAATAAGATATATCACATTCAATGGTTATCCTACGTAAGTGTAATTGTTACATGAAACTGTCTCAATAAATACATTACTAAAGTGCTCTCGCACATTTTTAATGATCTAACTAAACTTAAATTTATATGAAAATCATACAAAAACATATGTACTTGGTTGTTTATAAGTAGTATATCGAATTGAGTCAATATGTCCAATGACAATAACATAGTCAAACTATTTTGTTATTAGTATAATTGAACCACTATGTTATAATGATACTCTACAATCTAAAAATATTTAAAAAGAAGTTTACAGAGATATTTTGGTAAGTTCTTACATATGTATGGTATTTTGGTAAGTTCTTACATATGAGAGTAGGTGTTTTTGTTTGGTGTCGACTGCCACCATATATATTTATATTTGGTATTTGGTAATATTATGAAGAAAGCTGCTAGTAGACACTAGGTATTTTCACTTGCTGTAGTTTTAAATGATGTTACTGAGTTACAATTTCATACTAAGTTCAATTGCACACACTGCTGTTGGAAAATGTGGCCTTTTTAAGAGAACCACCTTGCACACAAAAACTGCTGTTGGAAAATGTGGCCTTTCTGAGAGAACCGTCTTTTTATTTTATGCTCAGGAAGACTTAACTCTGGTTTGTAGGCTTGTATAACAATCTTGCAGGAAAGAATGCTCGTATCCTAATTTTCTTACTTAGCATATACTCATACGATTTAGAAAGTAGTAAAATGTCAAGGAACATCTTTCAGTATTCTATGTACATCGGTACATGTGTAGAAAGCAAAACCAAGATAAAGAAGGCGAAAGAAGCTATTGAGCAGAGGAACAACTGCAGAAGCGGCCTCTGTTGTTGCTCATCTATTATGCACTGCTTCCTTTCCCCCCCAAAATCCTTCATAGTCATGTTCCTTTTCCCCCCCAAAATCCTTCATAGTCATGTTCCGCTACTCATATGCCACCTTTTCCTTCCTTTCCTTCTCTTTATCACAGAATCATATGCCGCATTCTGATTTGCTCTCTAATGGATCCGTATGCAAAGAGAAACATAAATTTTTTGGGAGATGCCAAAGACCTTACATAAATTTTTTGGGAGATGCCAAAGACCTTAGATTCGTAGTTTCTGTAATTTAAATTCCTGCCGGTGTTTCTAGAATTTAAAAATCTTGAAAATACTTGAAATTAGACTGTATACGATTTCTGCATTTAAAATTGAGCAACTTCTTGAGAACATGATTTTGACAGGAATTTTAAAATCAATCATTAAGAGACGAAATTAAATATCTATCCATGTATCAATTTAGCTGCTGTTTTTAGTTTTAATTATTAAATATACTTGTGGTGATTGAGATTATATAAAGGTTTATTGCTTTTGGCTGTTTATGAACGTTTATGCCTCTGTATATGGAAATCACTGAAGATGGTGACATGGTGTTAATTCTAAGCGCCTATTAAGCTCTTAAGATGGTGACATGGTGTTAATTCTAAGCGCCTATTAAGCTCTCATTTATATCCATAATATATTTCATCATTAGTGTACTATCCACATGAATTTTCTTCAGCACCTATTAAATTCTTGCTAAAGTAGGTAGTGAATTCTGACAATATATTGACATTTATATTTTAAAATTTTGATTCAGAGATTTACATATCTAATAAAAAAAAGTAACATATTACAAAATAGGTATTTTTTTTTCATGTGTACTATCTACATAAACTCTCTCTCTCTCTCTCTCTCTCTCTCTCTCTCTCTCTCTCTCTCTCTCTCTCTCTCTCTCTCTCTCTCTCTCTCTCTCTCTCTCTCTCTCTCTCTCTCTCTCTCTCTCTCTCTCTCTCTCTCTCTCTCTCTCTCTCTCTCTCTCTCTCTCTCTCTCCTCTCTCTCTCTCCTCTCTCTCTCTCTCTCTCTCTCTCTCTCTCTCTCTCTCTCTCTCTCTCTCTCTCTTCTCTCTCTCTCTCTCTCTCTCTTCTCTCTCTCTCTCTCTCTCTCTCTCTCTCTCTCTCTCTCTCTCTCTCTCCGTATTAGTTTTGTAATTATGATTAGATTTGTGATTTGATGGTTTTACTTATATTGATTATGTTGTTAGGTTCGGAGATTAGAAGCACAAGGTGTGCCGTTGAAGCAAGCTGAAGCGATACGACTTCTATTACAGAAGTTTTGAATGACACCTCGGAAATTGTGGCTCAGTCGTTTGTTTCCAAGGTGGAAGAAGGTATGATTCCTAATCTCTGTTATTTGTAAGCTGATTTGTGTGTATGTATGTGTTATGACATTGAAATTGTAGGATTTGTTATTTTAATTTGTTTATAATGCTGTTGTGTTGAATATGTTTGCGGAATGTAAGGTGATTCAAATGACTCATGAGGCCAATTTTGCAAATTTAAATCTGAAGCAACTAGTTCGCAGGTGTGCTGTCTTTTATGTCTTATGCTCTTTTGTTCTTTAAAGGTTACCTTGAGCAGAGGTTTATACGAAACTCAGATCATTTGTAATACATTTTATGCAGTTGTAGTGTGAAGTTGATATTCCCGAGTATTGTGTTTACTGTTTAGCATCTATCTATCTACATCTTAGTAGATTAAGGTCCATTTTGGTTATGCAGCAGGATATCAAGTTGGTAGTCATGTCATTAGTTGAATTGCTTGAAATGAAATTTAGACAACAAAGTCAATGCCATTCATTTAACATTTCTATTAATGTTATTACTTAATTTAGTAAATGGACTGGATTTATTTTTTTTGTAGAATAATGGCCCGAGTATAGAAACTCGCACATTGGTAACTGAACAATTATTTTTTAAGCACCCGATTGCATTCTGTTAACCTGTATTGACAGACGTCATACTTTGAAGGGTAAATACGTCAAAATCTTTCAACGACTCTGTTTATACAGCCTATTCGGTACATAGATATCCCCAAATTCCTTGTGAGCAAATCCTAACATCCAAAATCTCAAATTACAACTAATAATCAAATGAAGAAGCTTGAGTATTAATCTGATTGGTATATGCATTCTTTTATGAAATTATGTTGTATATATGGTTTGCAAAATGTCAGGTTCGACGAATTTGTGTGGTTGTGTATTTGTTTGTTATGTTTGCATCAAGAGCTCTGACCTCAGGTTTGAGGCTTATGACAAAAGCAGATTTTGAAAATTTAGGAGACGGGGAATTAGTATGTGCAAATATTCTTATTGAAGATTTTTAGTTGCTGAATTCTGGACTGTCTTAATCTGTTATCTATCCTTAGTGATGATTTTTTGATGGCGATTAGACGGGGAATTAGAACTGTTTGAAAACTGTGTATTATCTCATCACAAGTCAAGAGTAATGGCATAATGTTAGTGATATTATACAGTGGAAGTGTTGATCTTACTCATAAAACAAGCTCCAGTTTTACTCTATCTTGCAAGAAAACAGATTCCATCAAGAGCTAGTAGTGTAGCTAAGCATAACTTTCAATACATAAATAACATGAAAAATTCATAAATAAATGCAATTCACCAGAAAGAATGTAATAATAAATGAGAGAGAAAATACAAATTAAAGTAATTAAATAAATTCTTAACTAGTTTACTGTTATTATTAGATCAATCAAGAAAAGAGCAAGCTACTCTGTTTCCACTCTTTTTCAGGTTTTTAAAGCTCCATTAACTTTATATGTGGAAATAAATAATTGTTGTGTATTGAGATTCAAAGTCAGCTACTTTGTATGATATTTGCATGAAATTAGCTATCACAACTCAGCTTCTTTCTTTGACTGAAATGAAAAATGGGATTATGTTGGGCCCAAATGGGAAGATAAGCTTATGCAAGTAAATGTGTAGTGAATTATTTGGCAAAATAAAAGTGTAGCGAATCAAGAATGTATCTGGGTCAGAGAATGTTATACTTCAATAACTCTATAATCGTCGCAAATAAGATTAGTCAAATACTTTGGTTACTAAAGTTTAGCCTAGCGGATTTCCCTCATCCTTAGTTACCATAGGTTGAGGGTGTCAGTGGTGGCAAATGTGTGTGAGTATTTAAATATCTTCTAATTGACCTTACTTAAAAACTATGTTACTCGGACTCTTCGTTTTACCTTGGAGTACCGGTGTCGGACACTCCGATACTCGGACATGGACTCTCGGACTTGGACACTTATTTTAAGCCAAAACATCTACATTTTTTAAAATGATGCCGAGTCTGATACTTGGACACTTGACACGTACCCGACATGACAATTATAGCCGAGTCCGAGTAACATAGCTTAAAAA